>JAWNLL010000468.1:0-1416329 GCA_035042425.1 Drosophila flavopinicola | reverse complement strand
AGTTACAAACATTCACAGCTTCGTTCTATATAGATTTTATGTATAAAAAATTAAGTTCTTGTCGGCTTTCTAAGTAACGAAGCTGTGAATGTTTGTAACTTAGGCTGGAATCTATTTCTTTGAACGAGTTTGATTGAGGTGTCATTAATCAATAGTTAGATGTTTACTTAACACAATAGTTTTACTTACAAATGGATTTCTGTAGGTTCCCTTTAATTCTTATTAGCTTATATTGATTTGTATCGATATTTTCTGGGTGAAATTGTTAGTGCATTTAAGCGTTTAACATACGAGTAAAGTAACAATTTTAATGGGTTAATTTGTGGTATAGTTTTACCGACCGTCTCCTTCGTCTGCTGGCGTCTCATACCGACGTATCTAAGGAGTTTAGCACGTACGCAAGGTGGCACGATTTGCAGCTCATTAGCTACCACAGACAGGACACATGTCCAAACTGCTTAACTGCGCTCTACATCACTGGACACGACAGGACTTGACACGAATTGACTTCGCCAGCGAGAGGGGCTGAAACTGAAACTGGAGCTGGGACTGGGACTGAGACTGTCACGGGACTGCGTTGGCTGCTTGTGACAGTGCTGTTGTGCAGCGCTTATTGCCCGCTTCAATTAGTCAATTAGTCAATTACCAATGGCAATACAAACTGGTCTGGTCACTCCGGAGCTCCATGGCTCCATCACAACAACAAGCAGCTGGCAGTCGCAGCGAGCTGGCAGCTCAGGTTTTTGTGTGCATGGACGCCTAATGGCTTATGAGTAGTCACGTGCCATGATTCCAGCGTATTCGCTCTAGAATCGCTGTGCGTGTGTATGTGTGTGTGTGTGTGTGTGTGTATGTGTGCGCACTTCTATGCCTGGTAATGAAGCACGCGAAATGGCGGCAATAGCGACAGGAAAAACAACAACATCAGGACTTACCAGAAGCCTGACAAGTTTTCAGCTCAAATTTGAATAATTACACAGAATTAAAAGTGCTGTCGACGGGGCTGGAGTTGCCTAGTTGGCCAGATGAATGGCGGGAACAGAAACTGGGCCTGATCTGGCTCGTTACGGCTGTCTGGCACAGTCTGGCACATCCTGGCAGGCGCCCTGCTCAAACTTTCGCCAGCCACGCTCGACTCGTTAATAAAGTCAAATGAATGCGCTTAATCAACACGTGTGGGCGTGAGCATGGGTGTCCTGCTGCCTTCTGCCCTCTGCCCTCTGCCTGCTGCCTGCTGGCTGTGGGCGAACAGCCCAGCAACAAGGATGTTCGCGCTGCTCCTTGCAATTTCACCTACATAATTTGTTTGTATGCTTTTTAAATTTCCCATCCCAGCCAATTGGTGGCGAAAAATTAATTAAATTTTCTTTTTTACACACTTGCCACCATGATACGGCCATAAACTTCAGGCTGAAGCGAATTTTATGCATTTCAAAAATAAATTATTATTTTTAAGCATTTTTATCTGTTTTCGGCGTACAAGGCTAATAAACGAGAAAAAACTTACTCATGCAAAAAGCCAAAAAGTCGGCATCGGGCACAGAAGCTGAACTCGTTGCCATTAAAAACGCATTATCCTTTGTGCTCCTTTTATTACTTTATATTTGAAGAGCATGGACATTAAAGCCGTGTGCGTTTTCCTGTTGCGTGTTTATGTTCACAAACACAATACGATAATGCATAGACAACAACAACAAAATATTGCATATGCAAGGCGCGATAAATGTTTGCTTAATAATGAATATAGCTGGAAAAGTCATTTTCTACGGCAAAAGACAATATTTAAACACGTTTGCCAAAATATAAATAAATTGTCTGTCGATGGTAGACACAGAAGAAAAGCGAAAAGAGAAAAGGGAAGCAAAAAATACGGCGTAAGATGGAAAATATTTGATGGGACTTTCTGTGCTGCCAATTTGGGTGCCCTTTTGCGCTTGGCTGCCAAAGGATTACATTGGATTTTTATTTGATTGTTAAAATAAAAACAAAAACAAAAACACAGATAAAAGTGGCCCAACAGTCAATGCTCTAGGGAATTGAGAAAGTGGGGAGTAATGATTTACAATGTTGCCAAAATAGAATGTAATCCAAATTCGAGCTATCTGCATCTCTTATCCTAATGGAAATCATACTCTGGTGGATTATTAAAGCAGTTTTCTATGTGTGGCAAAACACTGAGTAGACAGGGTTTGTTTCCCTGAGGAGCTTAATGAGCCAAAAAACTCATCTCCATGTTATTATTCAGGTTTGCAGTTGAAATAGTAAGGCATACTTCTTTCCTGTTTAAATATTGTGATTGTTTAAAACAATATGCTTCGGTTTTATTACCCATTAAAAATTTATAAAATGGGTATAATGAAGTTGTGCAAAAGTACGTAAAAGTCATAAGGAAGTACCTCTGACCATATAAAGAATATATATTCTTAATCCGTCGATCTAGCCATCCGTCTGATCCGTAGTTCCTGGTTAGATCAAGTTTGTTTCATGTTATCGATAACTCGTCCCGTTCAAAAGTAATCGATAAATTTCAGTTCAAGACCAGTGTTTATACTCTTTTCGAAGAAAATAGTATATTAAGTTTGTCCAGAAGTTTGTAACGCATAGAAGGAAGCGTCGGAGACCCCCAAAAGTTACTGCCAGTATGCTTAGAATGACAATACAAATTGATCTAGCCATGTCCGTCTGTCTGTCTGTCTGTCTGTCTGTCTGTCTGTCTGTATGTATGCAAACTAGTCCCTCAGTTTTTGAGCTATCGCGATAAAACTTTGCACAGACACTTATTATTCTAGGGGACAGCACATTGGTCGGAGCCGGCCGGATCGGATTACTATATCTCATAGCTGCCATACAACTCGAAGTCGGTTTTGGCCATATATTCCATGTTTTTAAAGCTATCGCGATACAACTTTGCATAGATACTTATTATTCAAAGAGACATCACATTGGTTGGAGCCGGCCGGATCGGATCACTATATCTTATAGCTGCTATACAACTGGCAATAAATTAAATAAATTTAGAACAAAAAAAGAAAATGTTACGCGACAAAACGATTTTGTACAGCTTACGAAATTTCAGTGGTGCAGTTGGCAGAGTGAAAATAATCCACGCCGAAGATAATCCTTCCCCACTTGTTTTTTTACCATAACTGCAAAGTTATAAGAGCTAAAGATACCGAATTTGTTATGTATAATCTCGATTAGCATAAACATAAATCAAATATTTATCTTTTTGGATACCATACCCCGTCCCGCCAAAAGTGCAAAGCACATAGTGAAGAAGAAAGCTAACTGCTTCAACGGTTTGCACTGCTTGCAGTATGTGTGTGTATGCATACCGAAAAGTAAGTGTGAATGTATGTTAGGACTAGGTTCAAGGTAGCACCTAGCCTCGCACTCCCGACTAGAGCACTCTTACTTGTTGTTTATTAAACATAATAAATCCACTTTGTTTGGCTAAACGTTTTAATGTTTACTTAAAGTTTCCATTGATGTTATGCTCGTTTATTGTTCCGTTCTTAATAAATGACTTGTTGTTGGTACTCTTTTTAGTTTTTTCAGTTGGGACAGGCTTTTTCTTGATTTTCAGACATAGTTGCAAATATGGTTAGTAATACGTAAAAAAAGTCTTCAGCCAATTGTGCCCTCTATAAATTTTAAAATGTTATTAATCTTGTAATACGTATGTAAACAAGTAAGAGTGCTCTAGTCGGGAGTGCCCGACTAGGAGATACCCTCAACCAAGTCCTTACAATCATGCATACTAATCTAAACACACACATGCTGCAGTTCAAGCAGTACAAGCAGTGCAAGCGGTTTAAGCAGTTAGCTTGCTTTTCACCGAGCCCCACACAATGGAAAGTAAAATCTTAAATAACTTCTGTGTTTATTGTACGATCTTATTGAAATTTTTGGGGCAAGCAATTGTCGATATGTGTGACCAAACCAAATTGCAAGGTCGTACCTTCAAAAATGCGTTTTTTTAACTTTTGGGGGGTTAGGGGGTGGTTATTTAAAAAGTGAGATATTTGTTACATGTGTATGCTATTCGAGATTATACATGCCAAATTAGGGGCCTCTAGCTCTTATAACTTTGAAGTTATGTCCCAAAAACGCTAGTCTAAAATCAAAATTTATCGATAACTTTTGAATGCGACGAGTTATCGATCAAATGAAATAAACTTGATCTGTCCCGGGATTAGGAGAACTTATGTTTCAAATATGAAGTCTCTAGCTCTTGTAGTCTCTGATATCTGTGTGTTCATACAGACAGACAGACGGACAGACGGTCAGACGGACATGGCTAGATCGACTCGGCTGTTGATACTGATCAATAATATATATACTTTATATGGTCGGAGATGCTTCCTTATGCCTGTTACATACTTTTGCACAACTTCATTATACCCTTTTTACCCATTTTTAATGGGTTCAGGGTATAAAAATATTGAGTCATTTATGCTATATTAAAATGTTTGCATATTTGTAAATAATCGTACTTGCACATACACTGCAAAGCTGCACCAATCTAACCTTTAACCCTTGTGTCTTATATTTTCTTTTTAGTGCAATCGAGACTGAGACTCTTGTGTGGCTTATTGTCTAAACTGCAGACGCCACATTGTTCTTATTGTATCCCGCTTGGATCTCGGCACGTGCATTGAACGTATCAAATTAAAAGCGGCATAAGTAATGGGGCAATATCTGAAGCAAAATGGGGTGTATTCAGAAATACGAGTCGAGAAAAGGAGAAAGCAACTGAAATTAATCGGCGACGCATATGAATTTATAATAAAAGCACAAGCGAGAACATTTTGTGCAGCTGAGTTTGAAATAAATTTCCACAAAAGAACAGAAAACTTGAGCTGCTCTCTATATTTGTGTGTGTGTGTGTCTGTGTGTGTGTGTGTGTGTGTGTGTGTGAGTGTGTGTGCGTGTGTGTGTGTGGGCTAAGACGCCATTCATAATTCACGAACATAAATTGTGTGTAGTGGTAGTGACGGGAGGTCGGCAGACCTGTGCGAGTATTCGCTTGTTTTTGGCAGCCGTGTGTAAAGGTGCCACGTAAATTTTGGCTAACGATGCACTTTGCACCGGCAATTCGCTTGGGTTTTGTTGCTTGCTGTGCTGCCTGCCACAATCAAGTGCAATTCATTTTGTGCCACGTCAGCACACACATGTGACAAAGCGGCTTTAAGCCCGACAACAGTTGTTGCCTTTGGATGGAACTACGTTTCTTGGGCCTCCAATTGGCCAGGCTGGCTTGCTACAAAGCTATTCAATTTTTCAACTCTTAAAGTTGAGATTCATTTTTCTTTGCTTTATTTCCACACGCTGGCAGCCATGTCAAGTAAATAATTTATTTTATAAATTCTAAAGTAGGATTAACACTGAAATATGCAGATTTTCACAGGCGCAGTCAAGTGTAGTCCGAAAGGGTTAAAAGCAACAGCAACAGCAACAGTAAAAGCAAAGCAAAACAAAGCACAGCTCAAATCCCAAAAAGGTCAGTCGGCCCTTTTCCTGAGCAAAACCTGTTCCTCAAGCAGATTAGCAACCAAACAGTGTTAAGCCTATTTATATAGTTAAAATGGCTGCAAGTTTCTCTCTTTTTGATGCTTCCGCTCCCCTTTGGCTGTCAAGTTTCGGCAAATTAAATTGAGTTTCTTTTCTTATAAATGTAAAAACATTTCCCAGCACTTTGCAGAACATCATGTAGAACACACACATACACACACACACACACACACAGAAACTTGTCCCCATGCTGCTGACAATTATTGAGCTGATGACAAATGTTCCCAGCTTGATGATGTGTGTGTATTAGATTGGCTGACTGTGAAGGTGTAAAGAGTCTAGCAAGGATAAAGGACATTTGCATTGCGATTTGAGTTGTTGTTGGCCTGATAATAAATTGTCTAGCGGAAAGCAAGCAGAAGATGAGAGTTTTATTTTTTCTCAATTGAAATTGTAAATATTTTAATGTTTATATTTAATCAAAAGATCCTGTAAATAAATAATTTAAACATATTTGGGAGAAAGATATTACTGAGATGAGATTTGAAATTTTGCCAACTCAAATTTTCAGAGCTAAGTTAGTTTGTTAGTTTCTCGTTAATATCATTTTCACATCGCATTGTTTGTCATCTCATTAAACTCAATAATACGATTGAAATAGAAAATTGTGTATTAGCTACTGCAACAACTCTGCCAGCAATAGATAAGGAAATGTCATTGATTTCCAGTAACATGTGTTTTTCAGCGACGCTTACTAGTCGTGATTTCAGCCTGCTCTGACACATTGACAACAAATACGAAAAGCAAACGTTGGCAACTCTCTCCGATAGCGTTAAATTAGACATCAACTTGGCTAAGAACATACCAGTCACATGCGCACACACCCTCAATACTCACGACACACACTACACACAGTGACACAGTCAGCGAACATTGATACCCGTGAAGCTGATGCCTGACATCGCTTGGCGCTTATCAGCCAACGCGAGCAGCAACAACAACGACAACGACAACGATAACTACAACGACAATAACAACGACAACTACAACGAGTTGAGTTGCAGAAACAACAACAGCTCGTACAACAGCCGCCATGTCGTTCAGCGCCTTGCAAAAACACAAACTGCAGCGTGCACAACATTTAGTGGGCGTGGCCAGCGACTGCACATGCTGAAGGCGCAGCAGGCGCCACGTCTGCCACGTTGTATCCACCACCCACCACCACCAGCACCCACCGCCCACCACTCGTTTGGCCACACGCCTCGTTTGCATATCCAAGTGGCTTGCATTCATATGCCATTATCAGAGCGAAGGCATCGCCAACGCTTAAAGCAAACAATGGGGCCCATTACTCAGCTCAAATGTATGACCAGAAGTCGTGTGTCTATCCATGTCTACGACTGTGTGTTTGTTTGTAATAGTTGCTCACACAAATATGCCATGCTAGCCAGCTCAGCTCAGCTATGGTTATGCTCCTATCTATCACAGCGCGGCACAGATCTCGGCCAAGATGTTTAGCTTGAGGCTAATAGCTGCACGCACATCAGAAGCCCGCCCACGCACATATCTTTAAGTACTGCAAACAATTTTCAAATAAAATACAGTCAAGAGATAAGTCAGCTTTTTAAATAGCAATATACAACTTTTGAATGTATTTGTAAAATGATTTCAAACTATATTTTTCCTTTTAACTTTTGCGCTGCTGCCCTAATATATTTAATTATATGCCTACATATACATATGCATGTTATTCACCCAACCGTTCACTAAACTCATAGTACCCTCTAAAAATATAACTTTTGGCACGCGTTACGGTTAAACTCTGTGAATTGTTGTTAGCTTGAAGCTCAAAATGAGATTTTGTGCCAACGCGGGATGTCGAATGTGGGGTTTAGGGAGCATACGCAAAGGGCCAACAGCAGCCTCAGCAAGAATGAAACTTTTGCTGTTTTTATAAATGTTTATTTAGCAGAAAAAACGGTGGAAAGTGGAACGTAAAAAAAGGCAAATGCCCAAAAGGTGAGCACAACAAGAACAATGAGCCGTCTTTTTTTGTCTTAATGCCAAGGCCAATGCTTTTTGGTTGCTTTTTGTGTCTTTGTTTCTTTTGGCTTTCTGTCGATTTTGCTCTTTCAACAATAATTTCGCTACTTAAATGGATTGCTGTATATATGTATCTACGTTTTATATGCTGACAGGTGTAAAATTGTTTTGCAGCCCCGTCTGCTGCCGTTTGCTTTGTCTGCTCCCCAGTTATTCCTCCCGACTGCTTTTGGGGCAGACATTTGGTATTGATAATTGCCAAGTAGATAGCAGCAAAAGCGATTAGTTTAATAGTTGCCATTAATGTTGCTGCCTTGGCCATCATTTGGTTTGCATTTGTATCTGTAGCTATATTACGCATACGCCATATTGGCTATTGCTTGTATCAATCAAAGACGGACATGCGCAGCACCTACAAGCACACATAAGTATATACACATCAATGCTCTTTCTATACACACATAATAAATAATGTTTGCTGCTGTTTTCCGCGTGCCACAATTTCAGATGTGCTGAATATTTTACACATTGCTGCAAGTCGAGTGCGTTGCCAGCTTTGGCAGCATCATCAGCAAATCTTCCTCTTCTTCTTTGGCTAGCACTTGGTCCCTGGTACTCTTGCCACTAGCTTGGCATATGTGCGCTGCTAGCAATTTCGCCATATTTGCTTTTGGCATGCACGTGCAATTTTTTCTATTTCCTATCGAAAATGTTTTGATAAATATGCTCAGCTTGAGTTTTGAACTGTCTAGTGTGCGAGAGGGAGAGAATGCTGCTTCAAATATGAACGTATGTATGTATGTTGCACGGCGCTGTTTGTGCAATTTGATTGCACAAAGTTGGTTTGGCAATATGCAATTTCAGCGCAGACAGTGAGACAAATCGTGTGAGATGTTTGTATGCCCACCGAACACCGCCCATATGAACATATCAATAAGCACAAGTGCACATATCTGAGTTTTAATGCATGCATCACGTCAGGGGAGATTTCCTTCACCTTCTCAAATGGGGATGAACTTGGTTTCTCCGCAACATCATCGAGCATACAGAATATTTTTTGCAAATATGATCTAATCTATAATATCAATGGGGGCTCAAAAATAATTAAAGTAATTTAATTGGAAATGCCAACACTGGTACAAATTCCAATTGTGCAAATAAATTAACAAGCTTATATTAAGGCCCAATCCCATATATATATTCCCGGACTTTAACGATGCGATGCATCGTCGCTTTATCCACTTAAAATCACATAAATTGTCTGCATTTACTTAAAAATTATTATGCCAATGAAAAAGGGATAATAAAATGAGCGGAATTAAAGATCAGCACATAACTTTCATAAAAGGCAAAGCAAAACACAATTTTGACTGAAATAATAAAATAAAATTAAATTCATTACTGATTGCCGCTGCGTGGCTCAAAAAGCAGCCGAAGAGCCAGCACGAAAGCGAGCCAGAGTAAAAGCAGTTGCGCTGAGTGTTTATTTAAAAAAAATAAATTACATTTTAAAAGCATCATAATTCAACAAAAACATTGCCAAGGCATGGAAGTGGAAGGCATCCAGCCAGGCGGACAGGCGGACAGGCCGACTGGCAGCCAGGCATTCAGGCAGTCCTGCGCCAGCCTGGCAGCCAGGAGCCAAGAGATGGAGGAGCGAAGCTTCTGCTCCAGTGGAAATTCATTAAGCATGTTATAAATGCTGGAAATTTATAAGTAATTGTAAAGGTTTATGCGGTTCGCTATGGCTTGAACGTGTTTATCATCACAAAGACGCAGCCGAAATCGAAGGCATGCCACATAAATTATTTAAGGAGCAAATAAAGCGTCCTCGGACTGACTTTGGCTTTGGCCCTGAGCACAAAACGCTTAGCGCATATAATTGTGAGCAAATATTTATCAAGGAGCTTACCGAAAACAAAACTCTCTCTGCGGTTAACACACATAGCACTTGAAATAGTTTTAGCTAGATTTCTCTTTGGCTTTCATACAGATGCATGCATTCATATATACGAGTTTATACGTGTAGAAAGCATTCATGTCCTCTTCTATACAAACTTCAAAGCAAAAGAATTCACTCTTATGCATTGCGGCTATTAATTACACCGAGGCACCTAAGTCCACAATGCTTATATGTCTGGCGCAAATGCGAATCAAATACTTGGGCATTAGTACATTGCCTCAAACACACATGCGACTATATATGTATATATATGTATATATACATATGTATATATATAGGCTTAAGCCACATTGAGTGGAGCATTGGTTTGCTCAGTTTCAAATCAAAATAACAATATTTACCCGTCAGACTGTGCCAGACTGTGGGAGAGCCACTATTCGGCTCAAGTGCTGTTGCTCTTGTCGTTGAGCTGTTATCAAACTATTTGATTATTTATGGCTGTGCCTAAGCCCTGAACAGGTGAGTGCGTGTGTGCTGATATGTACGCAAGTGTGTTTTGGCCAAGTGTGTTACAGCTCATAATTTGCTATGTACTGTTACGAGCTGCGGCTACCACAAGACAAATGCAAATCATTAAATCGCTCTACAGCATAGTTGAAAAGAAGCCGAAGTCGCATTACTCTTTAAGCAATAACTCCATGATTAATACAATTTGTTCTTGTAGAAGATATTTTGATACGGAAGGAAACACCTGGAACCCCATAAAGAATGTATATTCGTGATCATCATTATCAAGGGGGAAAATGTTTAGTTTCCTGTAGTATTGTGTGTTAGGCTCAAGTAGGGATCAAATAGGATAGAGGGATCAAATGAAATTTATTGTTAGTTTAACAATCAGAGCAGAAAAAAGTGCTTTTTAGTAATATATAATGGAAATAAAATGAGGATTACAAGGACATTTTATCTTTAATCGTGCCGAATATAGCCTTTTTTTCTAGCTTTATATTATTTTTATAAAAACATAAAATACGAAGAAAATTTAAACAAATAATGCATGGCTACAATAACAATTAATAAGCTTAATTGGTTGAATTTTCCATTTGAATATAGGCTCGAGAGTGCCAGGCAGCTAAGGGAACTTTAAGTACCCGCTCCTTTCTTGACACATGAATGGCATGTTAGTCAATTCCAGCAAATAATTCACAAAGCGTTTGGCACAAATTAATGGCGTTACTTTTGAAACCTTTTACACACGCCAGCAAGGCTGAAAAGAACAAAAATGGAAGGAATAAGAAAAAAGTGCCCACGCAAAGCAAAGCTCGTAAATTTGTTGGCCATAAAAATCAATATGTTAATGGGCAAAAGTTTGCTACAGTTTTTTGTTTTTGTTTTTGCGAATGTAAGTATGTATGTATGTACGTATGTATGTGTGTGCTTGTGAAGAGTGACACTGCTGAAACATAAATCCTATTGTCAACAATGGCCAGCAGCACTGACATGCGACGCCGAGCGAGGAAAGCGGCGACATTGCCGAAGGGCGTACAGGATGCAGAGGAGATGCCATCGCCATCGCCAGCGGCAGCGGCAGGAGCAGCGGCAGGATTGACCGCAGCGCACCGCAGCGTTAAATAAATACAATAAATACACATGCCCGCAGATGTGAGCCCAGCAAAACCTCATTAAACTGTTAAATCTTTTGACAGCGAATGACGCTTCTGCTGGCGATGGACAGTTGACGAAAGGGATTCAGACATCCACAAGCGGAGAGGCGGAGAGCCAGGGAGCTGCGAGAGTAGGGACTGCGCATTTAATGTATGCAAATGAACAAAAAACTGCATTAAATTAAAATTGCAATTAAGCGTGAGAAATATGCGCAAAGTGTGGAAATTCGAACTGGCGGCTTTGAATTGAAACTATTGACCAAGCAAATATTCGGAGGCTTCGCTTTCCCTTGGCACCAACGATACCGTGGCACCAACGCAAATAAGCCAAGGATGACTGTGAAATTTATGTAAAGATATGCCAGGCCACGCCTCCTCAAAAAAAGGCCCCCTTCAGCCTGCCGTTCGTCGCTTTCAATTTGTGGAAGACACCCGTTGAGCTCAGAGCTCTCGGCGCGCTTCAACTCGACTCGAATCAACTAAAATTTATTTATGGATATTTTTAGAGACGAAACGGGCCACAAACCGTGAGCAGCGGCTGTGAAAAACTTTAAAGCGTGTTGCGTGTCAAGAGCAAATATCAAAAATCGACATTCGACATTTAAGGCGTGGTCGTAAAACCGCTCGAAAATTATAGCTTTCAGTTTGCGCGCGAATTGTAATAAATTTAGAAAACTTATATACACATCGCGAACCCCTTGGCCATTTTCATAAAGTTGGCTAGCAATTGCAGCTTAACGCTCGGCGCTTGATTGCCCCGCCCCCACAGTTGGGCAGAAAACGAGTTTCAACTAGCAAAGGTCGTTAACAGCTGGCAAGGCTTAAGCCCGCCCAATGGAAAAAAATACGTAGGTGCAAACAAGCGTGGCATAGAGTGGCTGGAAAAAAGGGAAGAAGCATGGATATGGCAGGAAGTGATTGAACTCGACCATGGCATACGCTGCAATGCTGCACCAATAGAAAATGGCTGAAGCTATTAAACAATATGGTAATTGAAATGTTATGACTTCACAATCAAGAGCCGTTGATAGTTTATGCCGAAGAGTGAAAGTAGATCTTTAATTTGAGTATGTGCATGTATTATTCTGTTAAGAAACAAATACCAACAAGCAAAACAAAGTTCGCGCGTAGGTGGATAGATTTTGTGAACACATGTGACGTATGCGCAATATTTTGAAATTTCGCTTTTAATTGAAAATTATTAAAATACTATTTATATATTTTCAGAATATGTACTCTGTACTTTTCATAGAAATTACATAGTTTCACCGACTGTAAATTCAAGTTGATTGACTGACCTTTGAGTTTCGTGCTGGCAAGTGTAAGCGACAACACTTTCTTTCTTTTGCCTTGTTGCATAGCGGTAGACAAAATAATAATACCATTTTAATCCCAACCATACTGCAGGGCATCAACAACAACTTGCCTAAGTAGTAAGAAAGAACTTTCAGGCGACTTAGCACGCAATCCAAAAGGGGCTTAAAGGGTAAGCATTATAATTTGGAGCATTTTTTTTTGTTGCCATCCCAGGCCTCAGCCTCGTAGGACTTGTTGTTATTTTTGAGCATAGGGGTTCTTTTCTATTTCAATTGCTAAAGTTAAAAATAGTTTAAAAACTTGGCCGTCGGGCGGTACTTTGGCCAATTGAATTATATTGAAGGTGGAGTCCCCTTTTTATTTGTTTCCAAGTTAAAGTGTGCGAATGCAAAAATGTGTCTAATTTGTTGTTATCCGTCTCCTCAACCCGGAGGGGGAACTAATTTATGGGTTCCCCCGCCACCAAAAGTGTACAGCAATTTTGCGATTGTATTGCTGGGTTATTTATTGTAAAATACCCGAGCACTCCAAAAACTGTTAGATCGATATGGCGAAATCAATGGGCAGCGGTTAGGGGGTGCAAACTGGGGTGGGCAACTGATTGCGAGTTGGTCGTATTTAATAATAATTTCTACATTTATTTATGCCGTTTGGCGTCGTTGTAATTGTTGCCAGGGCGAGATTGGGGCCAACAGACATGCTCAAGCCGTCGCTTTCGATTTGTAAATGCCTGGACTGGCATATTGGGTATTGGATAGCTCGGGATAGCTCGGTCGGGTTGCCTTTAGGGCATTGGCGTGCCAAACAAAAATATTTAACACTTGTGCCATAAACTATTGTCAGATGGTCTCGGGGGAGCACTCGGGTAGCCAGCTAGCTCAGCTTAATGTAGGTCGTGGTTATGAGCTGCTGACTCTCAGCGTTTTAAGCGCAAAAAATTTAACAGAATTATTATTACAGTTGCCTGAAATTTACGCCTGAATTATTGGCTATCAGCAATGAAAATTGCCATTATTTGTTAAGCACTGCAGATATAAAATATATTTATTATCAATCATTAACGAGCCCCAGCGTCAGTCGAAAGCCTACTCCTCAGTTTTTCTATTTTTTTTAATTATCATTATTGAAATCGTATAGCATTTCGCATGGAATGAAACAGGCTATTTAACAATAGATAAAATCGGGAATCCAAATACGCGCATATTTTTAATTTCACAGATTTCTGCTATTTTCCGGCATGGGAACGAGGAATGGACGTACAAAAATGCCAGCTGTTGAAATTAATTCATTTAAATTGAAATGTATATTGCATTTATTTATTTGCACATTTTTGGAATGGTGCATATAAATATTGACACATACACCATTTAATTTTGCAATATTTATATTTGGTAGCTGGCTCTATTGTACCTATGTATATAATCAGCTTTATACATATAAATATGTATAAGTAAATCGTGCCGATAACAGTTCGAGGTTTTAATGTGCTTATGCGAGCATCAGGGTGACTCAATAAAGTAAACATGAGTTTTGTGAACAAAAAGTCTAAAGGAAAAGGATATTTTAAGACATATATTAAAGCTATAAATATTTTAATACATTTATAAATATTTTAATACATTTAATTCTAATTTATGTTGCATATCGAAAATAATTTTTCCAATATCCTGTTTACCACGCATATCTAATTGATATAACCTAGCTGGTTTTTGAATCTATCAAATGTATAAAAGATAATACAACTAGGATATTCCCTTAATAATGACACCCTGTCACACTGCAAATATTTATATTTTTGCACATTACTCATACGCACCGTGCAATGGCAAACAGAGCAAACAGCCAATGAAAAACTGAAATTATTTTGTCGTTGTGTAAAAATGCATTTAAAAAAACTTTAAGCACATGTATAAAAACTTTATTCAAATATCATATTTCAACGGCCGATTTGTTCGTTCGGTTGCGCACAAAGTGAAGCAGCAGTTTTTAATGACTGCGCGATAAGCTAAGGCAGGATGCAAAAACAGCCAGAGCGAGGTAAAAAAAGATAGAAGTGCAGCCTCATGATAATTATTGTTGGGCATGTTGTTGTGGAGGGCTGTGAAGCGAAGTACAAGGTGCTTAAGATAGCGCACAAAAGATTGGCAAAGAACAACAGCAACAGAGCGTTGGCGTTGGCTGAAGGACAAAGAGAAGGAGAGGAAAGACTGGAAAAGATTTCTGCCATAAAAGGACAGGCATAAAACCGAGCAGCTGCTGTCCATTGAGTGCGTCTGGCAGGCGCTCATTACGCAGTTAATTATACGTCATGTTGTACGCCTATGGCCGAAAAATGGCAGCCCGGTTGCGAGTCGTCCCAGAAGCGACAGAAAACAACTAAAACCACAAACATAATGAGATAATCTGTACAAATGGCGCAGGAACAGGAACCGAACGGGGTCGACTGTCTCTTTCTCAGTCGGTCTTTCTCTCTCTCTCTCTCTCTCGCTGTCTGGCTCTTCACCTATCTGCACTAACACGTATCTCAGTTATATGGAACAAAAAAGAAAAAAAAGGATGGAAGAAACGTCATGCGAAGTGAACTTTTGGCTTTAATGGCACTATGCGCAGTTTTTAATTAGCAGTGAGTGTGTGAAAAAGTGAAAAGAAAACCAGAAGAGCAGCAGCAAGATGAAACCAAGAGCATGCCGCAAATGCAACACTTTATATGCAATTTTTCTTTTAATTTTCATTTTTATATGCGGAGGCTGCGACGACGATGTTGCTTAGCCTGCAAATTGAGGTTGGCATTTCTTGCGGCACACACTCTCTCTCTCTCTCTCTCTCTCTCGGCACATGCCTCTGCAACGGCCTCAACTATGGCCATAGCCAGTGCTAGTGCCACGGAAGTGGATGTGGCTGTTGGCAAGGATGTGCCCCACGGAATGTGCCAGGCTTTCGTTATTGTGTTAGTTTTAGTGCGAGTGCATATAACTTGTAATTAGAGTGGAAAAAAACACGCAATTACCATTATGTACGCCGAATTTCTCTTTACGATTCGGGCACACACTAAAAGCTTGGTAACAGTTGCAACAACAGCAACCGGAATAACAACTGCAACGATTATGCCCACAATATCTCTTAGTTGACCTCAATTTATTTTAAATCCAAGGCGTTTAGCTTAAAACACGCGCACCAGACTGACAGCATTTTGTACTATTTGCGAAAGTTTTACCCCTGAGTCTTTCTAATGCAGTCTGTTAAGTCTATTATATCCTTGACCTATGCAAGGGTGGCTTGGACAAAAAGGGCATACCAAGTATATCAATGCAAATAAAAATAACTCAATATAATAGTTATTAAAGAGACAGTATTCTACCATTTTTTTTTTTTTTCGCTGTGATCAATTTTATTTTACATATTTATGTCTTTAAGTTGCCCATAATTTATACTCTGTTCGATATATATTTAGCTAGTGGATGAATGATGGTCAAGCCCATGTCCACAACTAGCAGAAATGAATCACCCAAGCTCGAGCTGTAACTGACATTTATATAGATTCAGTCGCTGATGATTGCTGGCCAAGCCCAGAAGTCCCAACATGAACTTCAGCAAGCTAAAGGTCAAGTTGTGTCTGACATTTATGGGGCTAGCGCTCGTCGGAATATGGCGACATTTCACATTCTACATTCCACATGCTTAACAATTCAGCACATGGTTTTGCTTATGCTGATACGCAAAATTACAGAGGCAGCCCCCAAGTGCCACCGAGAGCTGTGCATAAAAATGTCTCAATGCGGTCCAGAAATCGCACACAAAATCCACCACAACTACTTTTTGGTCACATGCTGAGCAATAAATGTGTCCTAGCTGGTTGGATACATTTGTTCAGTCCATGTCTATCCCATAAAAGGGACACATGCGCTGAATCTACGCCACACACATACATGCTGAAGTTCAGGACTCAGCTGTGTGTCTGGCCAGGCTTACGTACTTAGGCACGATGAACAGGAGCAAAACGTGAAAGTATGTGTACCACAACTAGACTGACAATTTGGGTTGCAAGAGCTGCTACCCAGTTCCGTAGTTGCAACAATACATTTGAGTGTCAGCGGAGAGTCGGGAGAACCTGAGTCCTGCCTCCTGCTAAGCTGCTTCTGTGGCTTTTGCGGCTGCAAGGATAATATGTCAGCCAAAGATTTTAGCAGCTGCCGGAGCAATAAAATTGCTTTGAGGGCTTTGTTGCAACTAGCGAGTATTGAGAGGCATCGAAAGCTAGAATGAAAGTGGTTAATTGTAACGGAAGCAACTGGCAAGGCAATTGTCCATTATGCTCTATGCGAGGGCTACCACTTAGCTATGTTGATAATCTGGAGCCTTTCGGGAGTTTCAGAGTTGAAATATATGCTACATGTGGACCCTTATATAATTTGTGTTGTTTAAAGATGAGCCCTAAGCTTAGCAAGTAGTAAGTGATTTAAAATGAGTTTTAATTATGCATTCAAAATATTTGTATAAGCCAAACACAACTCTTGAAACAACCTGCGGGTGTCTATGACTATGCGAAGAAAGGAAGCTGGACATCAGATGCTTCTTTTCTACATGCAACTTCAGGGTGCTACACCCTTTATCCACAAAGTTTAACCAGAAATGAGAGAAGTAGAGCTGTGTAAATGTGGGAGCTGCAGTGTCCCCTTTGCATTTGCATATCAGACCTAGCATTAGCAGTCTTATTCCCAATGGCGAAACTCACTTTATGGCACAATAATTATGCTAATTTCGAATAAAGTTGTGCACGTTGTTCTCCCGGCTCTGCCTGCAACCGCTACCTGCCACCTGCCACCTGCTGCCTGCTACCTGTGAGCCTGCGGCCTGTTGTGTTAGCATTGCAAAATTATGAGTATGAAATCGAAAAAGTTTCAATCATCCACGTGCAGGTTGCACAGTTTTGCAGTTTGCGGCTTGGCGAGCTGCGCTCGCAAAGTTGCCAGTTGGCAGCTTTGAAGTTGCAACTTCAACGCCCAACATCGCTCAAAGTTGAACTCATTTCTGCGCGGGCAATAAAACGCTTGAGATGTTTTTTAATATGAAATAACTTAACCCAAATCGTGACCCGACAAACAGCTCTTGACCCAAACTTTCAAGCAGATAGAGGGCCAGGAGGCGGGATTGCAGTTCAAGCGACCAAAGACTCAATCTCTGACTGATTGATTGATTAGATGCACTTTATGTTAATTTGTGCGAGCCGTGAGCTGATAGCTGTGAGCAGCTAGCTGCGATCTGCATCTTAATCGCACTTCCCTGGAGGGGCGAGTGTGGCACAATTTCTTAATTTCATGCAACCGAATTGCACTTAAAGCACCACTTCATTATCCAGCCAACAGAGGCGTTGCCATCCATTATAATTGAGTGCAAAATTATGCATTGAATTTACGGAGCTTGTTCCACGCGTTGCACGTTGCAAGTCGACCCTGCCCGGCCCGGCCCGGCCCGGCCCGGCCCGGCCCGGCCCACTTCATTCTGCTGATGGCATCGTGTGCACATAAAACAACTAATAGCTGGCCTGCTCAGTAACTACTAGCCTGACCATGTTATCAACAACACTGGCAGGCTAACGATAACAGCGACAATAACAACAAAAACAATACCCACAATAGCAACAGCTCAACAACAATAGCGGCTAATAACTACCAACAATGTGATAAAGCGTATGAGGTTAATCTCAAGCTTTCCTAAATACAAGTTCCCTTTGCTTTCAACTTTATTACTATAATAATTTTTTTTAGTTTTAAAGGGGTTTAAATAAATATGTAACAACGACTGACCTAGAAATACAAATCCATCAACTATGTTCAGAATTTAATTTTTTTTTAATTTATTAAACTATAGTTTTGGTTCAAATTGATACGGATTTCCAAATCGCGTCAAAATTCAATAAGAAAATGATTTCGGGAACAGCCATTCTAATGGAAAAGCACCTTGTTTTGGGCAGGTGAAAGAACGTTGCATACTTGCAGGTGTAGCGTGAACTGAAATAAGCTTTAAAGTTTTAAAGCAGTGAGTGGCAATCATAATGCAATTCATTTCGTAACGTTCCTCGGGGCATAATTTTTGGTAAACGCTAAAGATTAAGCAGCATTAGAGTCAAAAGCAAAGCAAAAAAGCAATAAAAAGTGGCCGCACACAAAGCCACAAAAGAAGCGGGAATAAAGGACTTAAACATAGACATTGTAAAAGCCAGGAGGCAGATAGCGCAGAAGTGCGACAGGACGAGGCGGGACGAGGCGCAGAAGGCGTGGCCAGGACAGGCCAGGCCAGGCACCACGTTTACTAAGCAAATATTTACAAGCTCATTGCGCATTGCTTGTCGCTATAAAGTTGCAATTATATTTTACTCCCAGCCACTGGTGGCGTATACGTACAATTTCGAGTATTCAACAATTTGCAATGTTAAACAGAACTTATTTAGCCAATTAGCTGACGGAAGAAGCACTAAATTTGTATGGCCAAGAAGCTGCAACTCAAAACTTTTGCCAGGTAAGTTCTCTGTGAAAAGTTGCTGGCAACTGCTTTGCAATTATTACAGCTGTAAAGTATGCTACAATTTATTCAGTTTGCGAGATGTCTTTGCCCGTGTTGCTGTTGTGCCGTCATATTTATATTGTTTGCTTTGCACTTTTGAGCTTTGCCAAAGATTTGCATTTTCAATTCGAGTTCTTGTGCTCGCTCTGTTTATTTTGTACGCTGATTGTAGTGAAAAGGTCGTAGTGGCGTCACAAGCTTATAAAATACACTGCACGCAATGGGTTAGTATCTGATCGGATGTATTCTGTGATTCCGTAAGCTCTGGCTTACATATATGCTTCCTGCATGTAGTGTATGTCTAGTGCGTCTGTATGCCTTGCCTATTCTCAACCGCTTGTCGCTTGGCATTCAAATTCAAACGTACGAATCAAATGCCATGTTAAAAATTGAGCATTGCTATAGAAAATCTTAAGCTGGCAACCTATTGGCCATGTCAATTGCTTGGGTCTTATCGGCATTTGACATTGGCAGCCCTTTTGCTTCCTTCTGGCTGCTGCTGCTTCTGCTGCCGTTGCTGCCGTTTTGTTCTGCTCTTGGGCCTAATGGTATTGTAAGCGAGTTTAAGCTGGTACATTTTGTTTACATTTTTCAAAGGAAATGGATTTGCGATTTGCTGCCTCCTTCAGCTGTATACAATTGTATCGCCTGGCATTAGGCTTACAAATTGACATGTTATGGTAAAAATGAATTGCGTAATTTGATGGGATTGTTGAAGGGCAAAAAAGCAGAAACATCACAAACTGCAATTCAGATTCGATAAAGCAAAATGTAGAAAGTAGTTTTTTGCCAATTTTGGTAGAATGCTGTTCTAGTTGTTCTTGTTGCTGTTGTTGTTGTTGTTCTAGTTGTGCTTACATGTAACCTGATGCTTATGTTGATATTCAGATATTGCTACCAGGGTCCAGGCATGTCGGCATGTGTGTGCATGCGTGTGTGCTTGTGTGTGTGTGTGTGTGTGTGTGTTTGCTTGTTTGTTTGTTTGTGTGTGTTGCCACTTTGCTGCACTAAATTGCATTTAATTTTCAGATTTGCGTTGTGTGTGTGAGTTGCTCTTTTTTTGCGAACTGTTTTGTTATTGCTGCTTTTTGGATTGTGCATGGCCTTCACCCAAATACACCAGTAGCCGCTTATGTGCATGTGCATGTGTGTGTGTGTGAGTGTGGAAGTGTTGGTGTGCGCTTGCCTAAAATTTATGTGCAAGAACAATGCACTCAGACTCACACTCACTCAACTATACTTTCCCCTTGCCAAATGCGACAAACAATACAAGACTTTTGCATATTTCGCGTGGCTTTAAAATTCGCACATAAAGAGCAAAAAAATGCGATAAAAACATTAGAAATTCGTATGTATTTTTCTACGCTAGCAATTTTAAAAAGAATTATAATAAAATGTTTGCATAATTATTCTTCAAGCCAAATGCGGGTAGAATGTTAAAAAGGCTTTGCAAGTTGGATGTTAAAGTTTAATCATTGTAGAATGTTCTGTGCAGCTTTTAAAGCCAATTATCAGCTGGAAGTCCTTATGAAAGCTTATTTATATTTATACTCTTTTCGAAGAAAATAGTATATTAAGTTTGTGCTGAAGTTTGTAACGCATAGAAGCAAGCGTCGGATACCCCAAAAAGTTACTGCCAGTATGCTTAGAATGACAAAACAAATTGATCTAGCCATGTCCGTCTGTCTGTCTGTCTGGTTGTCTGTATGTATGCAAACTAGTCCCTCAGTTTTTGAGCTATCGCTATAAAACTTTGCACAGAGACCTATTATTCAGAGGGACAGCACATTGGTCGGAGCCGGCCGGATCGGACCACAATATCTTATAGCTGCCATACAACTGGAAGTCGGATTTGGCCATAAATCCCATGTTTTCAAAGCTATCGCGATGAAACTTTGCACAGATACTTATTATTCAAACATACATCACATTGATTGGAGCCGGCCAGATCATATCACTATATCTTCAAAACTGCCATACAACTAGAAATAAATTTAATATTTCATTTCAAATTGACAGTGCTGCAGTTAGCAGAGTGAAAATTGTCTAAAAGTTCGAAATTAGGTTTTGGATTAATTTCATTTTAAGAATTTCACGGAAAATCAGAAAGTGTGTGGTTCAGTGTTTGTGATTGGTGATTAGATTCCAATTTGACTACTTACTTCATTTAAATTAAGTGGCAGGTTCCCTCTCTCAACTCCTTATTAATTTGAACGACAAACGCGGAATGGACTAGATTTTCATGTTTGCGATTGTGGAATTATTTAAGGGCGCGACTAGGACAAAGTCCTAGTTTGGGTTGACAGCAACTAAGCGCAGTTGACACATTTCTTTGCATGCAGGACACGAACAAGTTTTCCACGGCGACACTTAAAAACTTTCCGAGCCACTTGCAAAGAGGATTGGGCTAACTAAGCTCATCGCAGAGGCGTGTTGTGGGTGACTGGGATGCGGATGTGGGCATTTGGAAGCGGTTACTTTGACGAGATTTACATAAAATTAAGGCTTATTGTAAGAGGCTTCGGTAAATTGCGTGAAATATTAAACTTTATGTGCATATTGATGGGTCAGCGACAGCTTCTGGTCAAAGTCAAGCCCAATGCTCAATCCTTTGACAAGGGTATCCTGAAATCAGCAATGTGTTTGCATCAATTTTATTAGGCAAATATTAGCGCAGGCGGATTTAATTTATGGCGACCTGTGTAAACAATAAATCAGCCTGGACCAAGGCTCTTGCTTAGAGCAACAAAGCCATTGAGTTTGATTATTCAATTGCGAAATTCAGACAGCGGCAATTTCAAGGAAATGCGAAGATGCATTGCCCAGATATCAGAGGGCACACAATGCTGGGCACATTGCGGCTCCAGCTGCATCCTTTAGTTTGATAATGACATTCTAAATGCACACCGCTTACATAATTGAACGCCCGATAACAATGGCCACACTTTGATGTGCATTGCGGTGTCGGCAAATTTATGTGCTAAGCACAAATACAAGAACAGGGAGGATAAAAACCAAAACAGAAAAAAGAAAGTTACAAAGCTGAAAAGAAAGCAAGTTTGTATCTCTATTAAAAATGAATTATATACAAAGTACGAAAAATTGTATTGGGGCCACGTAGTAGGCCATAAATTTGCCAACCAAACAGACTTTATGGCACAGGCTGTTTGACTAGGGGACTGGAGAGGGTGGTGGACACTGGGCTGGGTAGAAACAGAAGCAACAGGTGCAGCGCGTGCCTGGAGCGACGGCATCAGAGACTGCTGTTTCCAGCTATGGTTCCGGTTTCCGGGGGCATTCACTGTCCAGAGAGGCTGGCCCTTGTCTGTTGTTTAATGCATACTCCTTCACATGACTCGCCCCAAACGATAAATCATATAAAAATGTTGTGCCCTTCGCTTATCTGCTTTTCTGCTTTTCTACTTTTCTGCTTTTTGCATTAAAATTTACAACCTACTAAACAAGAAACCGCACCGAAAACTTGACGTGTGCACGCGCAAATTTCCCTGTATGAATAATTATGCATAAATTTAGCATCTATCTTTTCATAGAGCAACGGCGAAGCTTTAAATCAGCTATCAGGACTCGCTGTGGCAACGGAATGGATACAAGATCTGTTCCGTGCAGCCATGCCTAATTAAGCCGGCTTGGGTAAAACCAATTACACAAATCAGCCGAGCATCAGTTGCCAGACAATTACTGTAGTCGCAGACAAGCCAGCTGGAAGTTGAACGTCCTGCGCTAAGGACCTTTCCTTTAATCAATTGTGCGATATTGAGTTATTAGCATGCCAGCCTAGCGGAAGGATTTCGTGGGCTTGTCTTTGCCATCATGAAGTGCCATTTAATGTTGCCTAATGCGAACCCCATTCACAGTCGTGCTGCCTCCAAAAGAGAGCTTGTGGCTTCAGTGGTGGTGTCGCCAGCTCAGCCACTCAAGCGTTAAAAACGACAAAAGCAACAACAACAATAACGACAATAATGGTGACAGCACTTTTCGATTGTAACATAGGACTGAAAAGTCTCCTTGTTTCTTTGAGAGTTTGCGGCTAATTTGGTGGATGAGCTAAGAGCACGAAGAGCGCTTGAGTGCTTGAAATTTAGCAAGGAGCGGAATATGGCAGAAGCTTAAATATATCTGAGAATTTGGCTAATCATTTATTCTTAAGGCATTTGTTTTAATTTGCTTGTAACAAATATAGTGACCATCTTCCATTTCTACCAAAGTTTCAACACCTTGTGGAAATATTTCGTTATTATACTCTTTTTGAAGAAAAATAGTATATTAAGTTTGTGCTGAAGTCTGTAACGCATAGAAGGAAGCGTCGGAGACCCCCAAAAGTTACTGCCAGTATGTTTAGAATGACAAAACAAATTGATCTAGCCATGTCCGTCTGTCTGTCTGTCTGTATGTATGCAAACTAGTCCCTTAGTTTTTGAGCTATTGCGATAAAGCTTTGCACAGAGACTTATTACTTAAAGGGACAGCACTTTGGTCGGAAACGGCCAGATAGGAACACTATATCTTATAGCTGCCATACAACTGGGTGTCGGTTTTGGCCATAAATCCCATGTTTTCAAAGCTATTACGATGAAACTTTGCACAGATACTTATTCAAACATACATCACATTAATCGGAGCCGTCCTGATCGGACCACTATATCTTAAAGCTGCCATACAACTGGAAATAAATTTAATATTTCAATAGAAAATTTAAATTCATATGATATCAATTTTACAAGTAATGAAAGTGCTGCAGTTGGCAGAGTGAAAATTGTCTAAGGATTCGAAAAGAGTATAAAATCTTCGGCACGCCGAAAATAATCTTTTCCCACTTGTTTTATAGATAAATTAGCATTTAAATTGAATATCAATTTTATAAAACCGCAATTGTCTCGTGTGGGTGGTAAAATAAACTCGAATGGAACGAATATAAATTTATTAATTATATAATTATTGATACAAAGTAAATGAAATTTTAAACATGAATTGCTTTACTGTAGCAAATTTATTCTGAGCACCCACGCTATAATAATAATGTTATGCAAATATCACGATATCATTTATTGACCGCCGTTTTCTCTTCTGTCTAAAATGTCATTTCGAGTCCATGTGTATTTATACAATGGGTATAGGGTGGAGGGTAGCTGTATGGACTACCTCTCTCGCCTGAAGCACTCTTGCTTGTGTAAACTGTCATTAAAACTCAACTAATTGCTGATTTTACTATTTTGCAGTTGATTTGCTTAATCATCAATTAAACACATTTTATAAACTGCAAATGATAACCAACTGACATCTGCTTTTGAATTGCAATCCAGAAGATTATGGCCTGAGGCAGTTGCAGCTCACCTATAAAATAGCCCAGCTTGCAGTTCTCAACTAGTTAGTTGCTGTATCGAAATGAATGCGTTGATTCTGTTCCCGTTAGCGCTGTGCGTGATGATTGCGTTCACTCAGGATGCGCCACCAACAGGACCCAAGAATCCCTATTGTGTCCAGCAGCTCTGTCCCAGGGGAAAGCGTCATGTGGCGTGTGAGAAGCCCCCGACCGTGAGTGCTGTCCTCTAAGAAGTGGATACAAGTTACATATTCGTGCCTTTTTAGGATATCCACAAGTCCTGCAACACTCAGCAGTTGCAGCTCGTGAATTTGACCGCCTTCTCGGACAACATTCTCAAGGCGCACAACGAGCACCGCCAACGCTTGGCCAGTGGTAAGAACATGACGCTGCCACGAGCTGCGCGCTTGGTGGTGATGCAGTGGAGTGAGGAGCTGGCCACGCTGGCTAGCTACAATGTGCGCCTTTGTCAGGCGAAGCACGACGACTGCCACAATACGGCCAACTTCAAGAACTCTGGCCAAAACATCATTGTAAGTATAGACAACAGCCCAAGGTTCGCATGATTGCAAATTGCCGCCCGCCCTAACAGATGTTCAATATGACGCGCCTGGTGGAGAATGAGCTGCTGGAGAAGATGTATCCCCAGCTAATCATTATTGGCGTGCGCACTTGGTGGTCCGAGCACACCAATAGCAGCAACAAGATGACTGCAGCGGATGTGGAGCACCCGCCATGCCCAAAGAAGCCCAACCAGCATCAGTAAGTGGCCAGCAACTTGCTCCTTGCTCTGCAAACAGCTGAAACTTATCCCACTGTCGTCCGCTTAATTCCACAGATCGTTTCGCCACTTTGCGGTGATGGCCGTGGAGAATAACACGCATGTCGGCTGCGCCGGGCTGCAGTATGTGGCCAAGGAGAACACATACTTCAAGCTGACCTGCAACTACGCTGAGAACTCTGTGTGCGGCAGGCCCATCTATCATTTCCGCGCTGTGGGCTGCCTCACTGGGGCCAACACGCAGCATAGGGCGCTCTGCTCGAAAAAGGAGATCTTTTCTTAAATACTTAAGCATCCCAATGCCCATATACATAAACATATAGTAAATGTGTGCCTAACAAGCCGCAAATAAAACGCCATGCCCATCCGTTTGGTGTCTGAAATTGTTAAATTAACGCTATGCATATTTATCTCATTGCAATGGTGATTTCTATGGCGCGTGCCGTTCCTTTCGCTCACAATAGATAGATTCCGCATAACAAAAGCCACTGCGACGCTCTCACCGCAGTATGAAATCATTACGCATGCAAAATTCAAATGGCGCAGCATCAAAATGGAATTTCTGCCAATTTCCTGTGCATTGCAATAAACTTTGCAGGCAAGTTTAGTTCAGCCTGCAGAATGGGCCTAACCCAGAATGCTGCTATTGGATCATGGTATGGCGGCAGATGGGCGGATGGGTAACTGGGCCTCGGTATGACTAACAGGAAGCGGGGAATAGGCGCTGTTGTGTGCCAAAGCAATTACCTGGACAAAAGCGTCCAGCCATTCACAATGATGATGGGCACAGGAAGATAGAATGCAGATCGCATAATTGTATCGAATTCCAATAGGGACACAATATTATTGTAAATAATATTATGTGCAGCTGTTATTATTGAAAATAATTTTAATTGTAATGTAATATGGACAGTTGCGATTTGCTGCACAAACAATATCTGTACTAATTTAAAGCTCAATAAACATATTTAAATTATTTTCTTAATTTTGATTTATCATAATAAATGGTAAGTGTTTGAGTCTGACAATTATATACAGTTAGCTTCTAGTAGTTTAGCAGCACACAAGTCACAGAAAGACGTCCCCAGCGTTTAGCGGACAAAGCTCTACCACCCATAAGCTTAAATTTGCACTGTAGACAAGCATAAAACACATTTGAAATGTGTTACCCCACAGAGCAGATGTGTTTTGTGCTTGGTCGACTCATCCAGATGCAATGGGGATTGCACCCCAGGCAAAGCTTAGAGTGAAGTCAAACGTTATGGTCTTTATACATATGGGGAGAAATGGAGGGGAGTTGTCAGTAAGTTAATTGAAATAGAGCCAGAGCTTTATGCGCTTATTTCTACGCTCCCATTGACTACAAAATGTTCACTTATTGCATTTAATATTGTATTCACTGTATAGCCTTTTTTAAAGGCAGTGACTTGTTTAATAAAGCTGTTAAGCACAATCCGATTAGCACTTGAATCGAATTTCCATTTCATTATTTTATGCGACTTCATTTGATTGAAATGCATGTGAAATGTGCTTCGGTAAAGTGTGAGATTAACTCGAACGCGAACTAAAAACAAAGAGCGAAACTGCTGCAAGTCGTGACTTTTAAATCGCCTTTTGCTGAGCCAGTGCAAAGCGCAGTCGGATTGCATTTAACTTACTGTGAATGCTATTCTCTCTCTTTCTCTCTCTCTCTCTCTGCCTCTATCTTATTCTCATAGTTCCTTAGTGCTTCGTTGTATACTGCCAACACCTGGCAAAGCTAAAGTCGCCACTTCCGCAGCACATAAATTTGAAGAGCCGCTCGTTTTTAAGGTTTCCTGCAGCCCAAAAACAAAAAAAGAGTCAACTAGTATTTAAATCGAGAGTGTTCAACTAGGGGATACTCTATATTTGGATCGTTAGTAAATTTCAGTAGTAAAGCATTTGTTGAAAATACAAGTAAGCTACTATGTAGATACGGTATAAATATTCATAAATACATATATATTTGGCTGTTTCTGCTAAAGATAATAATCAGATTCATATTGAAATAAAATATTTTTCGTTCTCGCCAATTAAAATATCTGCACAGCCGAAAAATACCCTATTGTACAAAAAGACGGATAAATGGAAATTCCGTGCTGTCGTTGGTTTAGTTTAGTCTTATATATTTTTTTTTTGTTTTGTCCAATATATGCCAAACTGCTGTTGTGTTCAGGCCACAATTTGTTTGGCTTTGGCTTAGGTTACATTTGTTGCACTTGCTCTGCTTAAGCGTGGCAAGTTAAAGCTTTTAGTTTGTTTGACTGCAAATAGTTCAACAATTTATCATAATTTATGATCAACCACAAATACTGCTCATTCTCAGCCCTCGCCCCACTCACACTCACACTCACACTCATACTCACCCAAACACACATAAATATCTATTAAAGCTTGCAGTCAGAAGCAAGTGAAGATTTACGAGTCGTGTAGGGCAGCTTTTGATAACGGTGCATTAGCGTGCAACGCTTTAGAATGCACTTTTGTCTACTCTCAGGCGGGAGTGGTGCGGGCTAGATGGTCCGTCCGCTGGCATTAGAGAACGTCTGTCAACCATAAGCCACAACTCTCTTCATCTCACAGCTGGGTGTTCCCTCACAGCCATTCAGCCAACGTCATTATCGTTGTGGAGCAGCACGTCACGTATATAAGCCTGCTGCTCGCATGTCTGCTCAAAGCGGTTGGCGGTTTCCTTTTGCATTTGCCCTTTGACCCACACAACTCACATTACGTATACGTATACGTAATGCGTAATACGTAAAGTTGCCGCTGAAGCGAGCTAATGCTTTTTGCCAGCCACTTGGCCGCATTCGCTTTTTATGGTGTTCCAGCAGCCAGCGGGTATCGGAGAGTGTATAAAATGTAATGAAACAGGCTCCTTCGAGTCCATAGAACACTTAGACTGCTGATTAGCGCTGAAACCCAGCCATCGCACCATTGAAAATAATGTGCATTTCGGTGAGGATAAATACTTATATGAAGTACCTAATTAAGCTATTGCCAACTGCAGAGATTATTTGATATAATGTTCGATTAATGGACATCACATGGGATTTCGAGAAGCTCCAGGTTCCAGGCTCCAAAGACTTCCACTTACTGAATTTGGCAAGCCTCGTTAGAAGAGCATTTCACAGTCTGGCACTGAGCTGTTTATTTTTTATGATCGACTTCATGATGGCGCAAGGTTTACGTTTATTAGCATACTTCTAGGCACATTGGCTGCGGCTAAAGGTGCGTTTAATGGCACACACGGACATCTAGTTGTCGACGGCTCTTTATGACTTCATTAGCAAGGCACTTACAAGAGTGTGTACCATTCCTTCTGCTTTTGCTTTTTGTCTTTCTCTTCACTTATTTCTTTATGGGTACATGAAAGCCAATTGATTTGACATAAAACTCAGCTCGGGAACAATGGGACAGCTAAAATCTAATGAAATTTATGCAGGCGCTGCAATGCGGCTGCACATGAATAGCAACTACAGGACATTTACACCGTACACACACTAACACACACACACACACACACACACACATACACACAACAGCACTACATGACGGTAAGTTTCACCTGTCGTTGGCCGCAATTTACAATGCGGCGCCATGTGGCTTGTGTGTATGGGTGAGTTTATGTGTGCTTGCTGCTGACCTACTTCAGGAACGTAGGACGCGGCGCGCTTTCACTTTGGATATGGAACTGGGCTTCGTCTATGGCTTCGAACATTTTATGAACACTTTGGGGCCGCCTTTGTCTCGGCTCTTAGTTAAAACTGCATTGATGGCCAGCTGGAGTCCGTCCACAACCTTATTCACGTCTTCCCGCCTCCGTGTCCGACCTCGTCCTTGCTGAGTGCGCACGCATGTGGAAGTAACAGTTTAACGCTTAAATATGCCCAAGCTGCGCTCAACCCAAGTGCACAACACATCCATACACACACGCAAACACACACACACACACACATACACACATATGTGAGCATGTGTGAGTGTGTGTAGCTTTCAGTTTTGCAAACTAAATTTGCGCATATTTCTTAGCTCACTTGTAAAGTTTTTGGGAAAACAAATACAATTTGTGCAGCACACAAAGTAGTTTAAAGGAAAATAGAAAAGTAACAAGCAGCTGTTTAAAATGCTGTGTATGGGAGAGCAGAGAGTAGACTGCTAAAGCTGCTGATGGAAAAGGCTGCGGTGCCGGTCTTAGGTGTCAGTGTCTTGCCAACAGGAAGGAAGCTTTTCAAATGCCAAATGATAAATGCATTTTTAATGGAGCACTGCTGAGGAGTGCCGAGCGGCGCCAAAGGCAGACAGCGTCTGAGTTTACAAACAACTTCCTTGGCGTTGCTGCTGAAGCCTGGCTAAACGGCAGGATGCGCAAACGAGCGCCTCTAAGCGTATAGGTTGCCTTAGTCCTTAGTCCTTAGTCGAGAGTCGGCCAGTTGAGAGCCGTGTGTCGGCGGGAGTCCACTGTTTACGCCCCAAAGGCTCAGGGCTTAACAGATAATTTAGCTAATGTTTCGCTTCTTTTAACTCAACTTTAAACTTTGCACATTTGCGCTTAATTATCCACGCATTTTCATGCCAGCACCAAAATAAATTGCTTCACTTTACGGAAAGCAAATAACCGACATGTGTTCAACAGATTGACCCCATAATTGACGAGATTGTTAAAGCTTTTATTTGTGCAGCTAGCATTTAATGCAAGCTTGCAATTGTTGACCATTTCATTTCACAGCTTTTGCGGCCTTTTGTTTCGAGGAAGCGCTTCAATTTAATCAATATTCCAAACACAATCGACGCTCACAAACATTTCATATATCCAACCCTCCCCGAATTCGAGCTCAAAATTGTGGCTAAACAAAAACTAAATGCCATACACAAAACACACACACACATGCACACATTCACATGGCAGAGATACATATAGATAGTGAGGAAGGAGAAGGAAGAAGCGAACAAGGGGCTAGAACGTGAGCGCCTAAAAGCATGCCACGCAAATTGAAAATACTCGTAAACGCTAGTGAAACAAAAACGCCCCACTGACCATTTTAATTTAGTAAGTTCTGATGATGCTCAATATATATATAAATATATAGATATATACGCACGTTGTATTAAATTTACAAAAATCACACAAACAAAAACCCATCTGCAAAGGCAACTTTGCTGTAAATTTGAGAAATTGAAATGAAAAATTGGTGGTCCGTGTTTACAGTTCACCCTTTACATGTATGTGTGCCCGTGTGTGAGTGTATGCTCCATTGAGGTGTTATATGAGTGCGTTAGATAGTTATTGATATTGCATGGCCATCCTGGTAACCTGCAGCCAACAGTAATCAATTCATATTGTAAGCGAGCTTGCCGTTGTGGCTCTCAATTTATGAGCAGCTGGCAACCACACTTAATAGAAAGCGCTGCCGTATAAGATCAACAGAAGACCGTCATTAACTTGAAGCAATTTAAGGAAAATGAGCAAGGGGCGTAAAGTGAAAGTGGGAGCTTGAACACCCAATAAAGCGGACCAAATGAACGATGGATTGGGTTAATGGTGGGCCAAAGCGAAAAAGGATAGCATTGAGGCTAAAATATGCTTGTGAAATTGCTATGAAATTACTCGTTGGTGAGATGATTACGATAAGTAAGTAGTTTAAGTTTTACGATGGAATAAAATATCGAAAGTTACCTTTAATGAATTAATTATTGTGAAATTTTCTTAATTGATTAAGAATAGAGATAAAATTTTTTAATTACATTTCGATGTAGCTTAACAAATGTATTTATTCAAATAAATATAACTAGAGCAGTCTACATTGACAAACCGAATGATTGATTGATGATCAACGCACTGAAGAGTGGGGGAAATGGGTCAGTTTGTACGAAAGAACATTCAACTAGTTCCATATGATGGCACTAAACAGAAAGCTCAAATAAATGTAGTTAAGAAAGTGGCCTAGTAATACCATACAATATATAGAGGTGTCAAATCGATTGGAATCCAGCCGAGTCGATCTAGCCGTGTCCGTCTGTCTGTATGAGCACGCAGATATCAGAGACTACTACTAGAGACTTCATATTTGGAATGGTTCCAGGACATATCAGGTTTATTTCATTTTATCGATAGCTCGACCCGTTTAAAAGATATCGATAAATTTCGATTTCAGACGATTTCAGATTTTCGGGACTTAACTTTAAAGTTATAAAAGCTAGAGGCCCCAAATTTGGAATGTATAATTTCGAATAGCATACACATGTAACAAATATCTAACTTTTTAGATACCACCCCCGATCCCCCCAAAATTAAAAAAAAAACACTTTTGAAGGTACGGACTTGCAATTTGGTTTGGTCACACATTTTATTACCAATTTTATGTCCAAAAAGATTCAATAATATTCGGACAATAAACACAGAAGTTGTGTAAGACTTAACTTTCCAAGTAAACTGCTTAAACAGCTTGCACTGCTTGTACTTCTTTCAGAAAGTGTGTGTGTTTGTATGTATGTACAATTAATAAAAGTAAGGTCTGGGTTCAGGGTATTCCCAGTCAGGCACCTCCGACTGGAGCATTCTACTTGTTTTTAATATAATTCCATCTAGCGATTCGGGACAGACAAAAGGAAAAAGTGGCTTATTAATACATACTTTCTTTTAATAACATTTTATACTTTGCCTCATCCATTCTATATTGCCTTTGAGTTTCTTGTGATGCTTATTTGCATTCGAGCTCATTTATTTCTTTGTAAAGATATTGTTCATTTTTCTGACAATGCATACAAGCAGAGATGAAATAAAAGTCAACAATTTTTCATCTGCTCTTATTGCTGTATTAGCACTGGCAATAAGATGGTTTTAGTAGCTTTTTTGGCAAACAGAGAATTTGGAACTATTAACATAGTTTTTAATATAAAAACGTTCATTTAGGTCATGAAAAGTTTACCTATTTTTCCGAGTGACACACATTATTAACACCTTTAGCAGCTGTCCCGCTATGCAGTTAACAAACGTATAACAATACACATAATAGACAACAATAGACAAAAGTTAAGACAAAAAACACCCGGCGCAGGTCCAATTGGAGCAGCAGAGATGGAGCTGATAGAATGCATGCACTACGTACAGCAATGAGGAGACACAAAGACAACTCGCGCCCATTGTTGCAGTTTTCTAACACATATAGACAATGGCCAAACCGCCAATTCTGAGCCCCAGTAAGATAAAGCTACAAAAGGCCCGCCAGCTAATGTTGAATTTTACATTCTGATTGCGGCTTTTTGGGTCTGCCGTAGTCAGCGGATTGTTGAAAAAAATAATGTCGCTTGTGGCAACACAATTCGAGTCATGGGTATGCCTCTTATCCACTCTTCTCATTGTTGTTTGTCCAAATCAAATTTATTTAAACAATTTCAAAACTCTCTACTTTGCTTAAAATACTTGCACCGCTTTAGCTTTAAGCTTGATTGAAATTATATATTTAGAATGTGGTCAATATACATAAACTGTTGCCGTATAATATGTGGTCTCTTCATATGGACTTATGGAGCTCAGTTGAAACTCAGCTGAATTCCTAACGACATTATAAAAATGCGTGGTTGCCTCTATATATAATTATATTCTTTTGAAGAAAATAGTACGTGAATTTTGTGCTGAAGTGTGGAATGCATAAAAGGAAGCCTCGGAGACCCCCAAAAGTTACCTCCGGTATGCTTAGAATGACAAAACAAATTGATCTAGCCATGTCCATCTGTCTGTCTGTATGTACGCAAACTAGTCCATCAGTTTTTGAGCTATCGCGATGAAACTTTGCACAGAGACTTATTATTCAAAAAGACAGCACATTGGTCGGGCCGGCCACTATATCTTATAGCTGCCATAAAACTTGAAGTCGGTTTTGGCCATAAATCCGATGTTTTAAGAGCTATTGCCTTCAATTTCCTTGTACACTTGAATATACTTATTACTCATGGATGTTTAAAATTACAAAACGATTAAGTAATAAATAGCGAATTTGCGTCTCTAAATATTTTGAAAGAACAAGCGTAAGTAAGTTTTTAACAGTCTGCTCTTCAAGCGATTTTGTCATCTATCGTCAAAACGGTTTGGTGGCGTAAGTGATAAAGGGACGCGCTGACAAATGCGATTTCGCAGGTTTGATTCGCAGCGGCGACTGATCATTTATTTTAATTTTTTTCAAATATAAAATAACTATAATCAAATTTATTTGTTACCAATGTCTTAGAACAAAAACAAAACAATGCCACGCGAAAAACGCTCAGTATAAGCTTGTCAGCTATTTTCAAACCGGCTTGGTGGTGTAAGTAGTAGAGTGGTGCGCTGACAAACGGGATGAGGTGGTTCTAATTCCAGTCGCAACATATCCTTTATTTTTATTTTTTTTTTTAATTTTTTTTTTATTTATAAAATAGTTTTATTTCAATATTTTAAAAGGTTCGGAAAGAGTATAAAATCTTAGGCGTGCCGAAGATAATCCTTTCCCACTTGTTTTTACTTAATATACAAATCAAAAGGATTACATATGTATGTAATCTAGTAAATGTACAAATTTCTTTAATCAAGCTGAGCATTTGTAAGTAGGAGGTGTTTGGTTAAGTTACGAGTAGGAAGCTCCTTGCAACTCCTGCACTGCACGGGCCAGACTTTCTTTTATTGCCGCAGCGAAACCAAAAATGAGGTTAACGCGTGCACTTAACGACTCAAGGGTCGTTGCTGTCGCTCTCGCTCTCGCTGTTGAGGACGAGGTCGAGGACAACATTATAAATCCGAGCCAGGCATTTGCAAGTGGCAGTCATTGCGGAACTCCTCCTGCCTAAGCGCATTGCCAACTGTTATTTTTGGAATGTTTTTTGGCTTACAACTCAATTTAGTCAGTTTTTAATGAGCAACTGTGGTGCACATGTTGTGGCTATGGGCGTGGCAAGGGGCGTCACCTTATTTGCATTTGCTAAGCGCTTTCACTCTGCTCTGCCAGCGGGTGAACTGCTCTATGCTCTATGCAGGTCCTGTCGTCTCAAAAGGAATTTGCCTTGTTGTGTTTCATGTCATTTATTACCGTTTGCATCGTGGCTGCTATTTCATGCCCCTCGGGGTGCCTCCTGGCCCCACATCGGTGCCTTCCGTTTCATTCAATCGTTAGATATTTCCGGTGCGCTGTCCTTTTTAGTGCGACGCTCTGTTCGTCCTTTGTGTGCACTGTCCATTGACTGTCCGGCCTGACCAGTCCCGTCCTGTCCCGTTCTGCCCTGTGCTGTGCTGGGCTGTGCTATGTTGTTTGTGTAATCGCATAAAGATGGCTCAATAACAACATGACGAAATCGGAATGAGGCAGAATGGAATGGTCCTGTGCGTTGGACTGGGCTAGGCTGGGCTAGGCTGGGCTGGGCTGTGCCAGCAATTTATGGGTCAAATTGAATTTGTATTGTGCCGAGCAGCGCAAAATTGATTGAAACATTTGCGTGAATTTATGTCCTTGAAATGATTGGCCATATCTCTGAGCCCTATGTCCGACTACTGACTGCTGACCATCACCCTTACCCATCTGCCTGTCTCCAAACAAGCTAAGGCAAGCGGCTTCTGGCTTTGCATTATTTATGGGATTAGTGGCTTGGCTACATGCTTGCCACGTGCCAAACTTGTTGGCCTGAAAACTGATTAGGTTCAATGAAATTTTCGTCTACCAGTCTCCAAGCACGTTGGGCTGACTGTCGGCTTCATTCATTTTTCATGCAACTTGCGCTGCCAAATAAAACAAATTTGCACTTTAATATGCGCTACGCTAACCTTGAGTTCAAAATGCCTGTATAAAAACAGAGAAACTGAAACAGAAACTGAAAAAGTAAAAGAAACAGACAAGGAAGACGCTTTTCGGGCAACAAGTTGTTTTGGCTGTCTGAGTATGAGTCTCTGTGTATTTGTGGCGTGTGGCTTATTTTTTTTGCTGGAAATCATGGCAAACAACAAACCAAAACAGCCAACAACATGATGTAGCACTTGGGTAGATAAATGTATACTATCCAACATAATAAATAATAAAATACAATTGCAGCACCATATTCTTGAAAAATATTTTTATTCCTTTTGCAAAAGAGAAAGTTTTGTGTTGGAAAGTTAAACGTAATACCTATTACTGCTGTAACCCAACTGCCGTTATATTAATCTCAACTCAACATTTTCATATTTAACTCATTTTTGTTGCTTAGTGTTAGGTGTGTGTATGTTGGCGTAATGAAGCCAATGTCATGCCTCAACATATTTTTAATTTCTGAAATGGCGCTTTTACGAACACACACACACACACATAAACAAAAGGAAGCGCCAGACACACGCAGTTAAGAACAAAATGGTTAGTTTAATTTCTTTAAGTGCTCACGTGGCGTATGCGTAATGCTTTGACTACGATTGCATAGTATAATCAGTGCCAGAAAGTAGGCTGCAACAAAATTTCAATTATAAAATGTCAGTCAAGCCGCCGATAGAAACAAGAATAACAAGCAACAAATGAAACAACATCAGTTTGACATTCTGGGCTGTCGACTGCTTTATCATGATGTTTGTTTAAATGCATGTGTGCCTATGTGTTATCATTGTCGTTGTAAAACAAGACACTTAACACACACACACACACACACACATACGTACACATGTACACGCACTCACACTCATGAGAGAAGTTAAATTTGATGCTTTTGTCTGCAGTTGTAAAACAATGGCCCCAATTGTATCTGTGTATGCCTGCTTGCATGTATCTTGTATCTTTTTGTGCTGGCTCAAGTCAATTGTTCCGCATGTATGTGGCTGTGTGCATGCGAGGGTGTCTTATCGTGGCCCCAGGCACGCCCACTTTTGTTGTTGTTTCTCTCATTGTCACTTGTCTGCCTATTGCGCACTGATTGTTTGCATAAATTAGCATAATTAAGCAAGGTTAAGTGACGCTCCAGATCTCTCCTGCTCCAACTAAAGTCACCCTCGGTGCAAAATATTAAGCAAGTACAAGCAACTGTCTTGAAGAGCGTTCTCCCCTCCTTCCCTCAGTTCCTTGAAAAATATTCATGCAACTGTCGAAGTCATTGCGTAACATTTTTTCGGGCACACGCCGCGAAATTCGCGCGCGTGACCAGCCGTGCTGAAAAAACAGAGGACAACGGACAACCAGCAGCAGTAAATGCAAAAGTAGAAAAATAATGGGAAATAAAGAAGGCACTGCGTGGCGTATACGTACTGTTATGTCCTAGAGTCACTGCACTATAGCGCAAATGCCCTTCTTTTTGGAAACTGGTTCATCTTTCAAGTTGATCAATCAAACAATCATTTGAGGGCAATACATCAAACAATAATAATACATTGCAACCATTTTGAAGCTGTTAAAACATGAGCTACGATTGGCACTGGCTTTTGATATGTAAATTCTTTTGTTTGAAATAAAATGATCAACATCTTAAAAATTTAAACCATTATTAAAATCTGTGATGATAATAAGCTGTGTGGTTCATACTTTATGTTAGAATATCTGGGCTGTTTATACTGATTGTGTAGCCTGTTAGTTGGGTCAATAAAATAATTTTTGTTGTCACCATTTGTCAGCCAATTCATTATTTCATGGCACTTTAGAAAGCAAATTAGCTCTATACAACCTAATAATCTTCTTAGTAATTTACTTAAAAAGAGTGCTTATTTGCCCTAAGTGCACTGTCGCCGGCAGTCGTTGCCTTGTTAGCCTTTTGCCATTGCGCCATTCATTTCCATTTTGTATGCGTTGCTGGTTGCCATTATTTGGCTTTAATTGCTGCATGCATGCTGCCACACCCTACAACCAACCCCATCCTCAGCCCTTTCACGTCTCTGGTGTTGCATTTTGTACGTGTTTTAATTAAAATACGCAAGACACAAAAGCGGAGGCTGCCCAAAACGCCTTCTGCTGGCTGAAGTGATAAGTTTGCCAGCAGTCAATTTGATAGGACGAACAAATTCGGCTGCAAATGCCAGGCATAATTAAGTAAATGAACTGTAAATATATACGTTACTATTCACAATACATTTATTGCGTGTGCCAATCAAAAAACAACATGTCAAATGTCGCAGGCGAGTACTCGCATCAGCTAATTCCGTTTGCAGCTGCCTTGGTCAAAAAGCAAATTTATGCGCACACGGAGGCATGCGTAATTAGCTCGCCAGGTGGCCAAAAGGCAAAATGGCCCAATGGCCAAATGGTTAGGAGGCCGGAGGCAGTCAGCAATAAATAAATTAACATAAAACAAACAAAAATTAATGAATGAATAAATGATTGGGACGACGAGCCCAAGGCGAGCCCATAAATTATTTCAATCCAGCGCAGAAATGGCAACTGTCGATCAACGTCAATTACGAAACTGCCTTACGATACTGAGTTGGCAGCGTTTTTATTTTCTTACATTTCATTTCGTTAGATGATTGCCAGAAAGTCCCAGTCCACGGTCCACGGTCCTGGCAATGTGTATTATAAGCATATCAATCAGCCAGCAGCTGCTAACCTAGCTCATTTACCCGCGAATTTATTCCTGATTTATTAACAAATACATTTCAAGTTTTAAGTTAGATATGAATGCGCAGAGCTGGATACTCGACAATCAGTCTTTGTATTGATTTTCAAGGAATTGGCATTTAATTGTGTGCTCTTTACAAATTTATACGATGCGGAGAAAAGCACAAATAACATCACAATTCGCAACAGTTCTGCATTCATTAGAGAGCGGGGGAATTGGAATTTCAGCAGAATTGAGCGAACTGTTAATTTCAATTAAACATAATTTACGTCAAGATTTGAGCAAAGTAAATGCATATTTCATGACAGCATCATTCCTGTTTCTCGCCTCTCTCCTCTCGCCTCTGTCTTTCTCCCACTCCTTTGGTTATCCCTCTGCCTCCGAAACACTTCACGCATAATACAATAAATAAAACTTACAGCTTCAGCGGAAATAATTAACACGGCACAAGGAAAGAAAAAGGCGTCGTAAGCAATTTCTTAGTTATTTATGAATTCCTGTTGATGATGATGATGATGGAACTGGAAGTGGAAATGAAAGTGGAATCGGAACAGGAATTGGATACGGGCATTTCCTTGACGGTTTCGCTGTCAGCACTTTTTCTCATTGCTATAATAATAATAATTAAACGAAACTAATTGATTTGTGGCGGTTCCCACCTGGAAAAGTGCAAAAGTTTTTAAGGTATCCAAGTAGTAACAAACAACAAACAACAAACAACAAACAACATCAATAATCACATTCAAATAACTGTCACAGCCAGCAGTCATTCAATTTCAATAGCAATTGCAATTGCAATTGCAAATTGTATCTCATATTTTATAGTCCATTGTTAATTGCAGTTGCACAGTAGGCCCTCATTAATGCTGCAGCTGTCCGAGTAATGTGTAATTAAAGTAATTTAATTTATTATTTGCCATTGATCAGCAAACTTACGCAGCATAAATCAATGCGAAATTATATTTATTTTTCATCTCATTATAATGTGTTTTTATTGTATATAAATGCTGATTGGGGGTTTATTTTTTTCTTTCAATGAAGAATATAATCGACGTAATCGGCTGGATAATAATTTGATGTAAGCAGGATAATAGAATCGGGCATACTTTTGAGTCTTAAAATGAATTAAACATAATTATATTCATTAACAGAATCCAAAAATCTCATTTAAACTTTTGCCACAAGTTAAAGGTTAATTTAATCAGACTAATTTGCGAAATGAGCTGAATCTTTTAGGTAATACTGCAGCAGCAGGTCATGTTATGCTATCAGGTGTCATCAGTTACCTGAGCCAGGGTATGCTGCTATCCACTATCAACTATCATCATCAATTCTCTTATATTAATTTGTTGTCGGTGCCTCATATTAATTACGAAAATATTCCTTGGCAGGTGAAATGAGTTATGGAGCAACAGAAGGCAATTTATGACTGGGCCGAGATGTACAATCGATGATATGGCATATATGATGGCCCTACGTTTCAATGTCAGCAGTCAGCAGTCGGCATTTTAATTATGATTTTTAATAAGCCCTTAGCATAACGGTAACATCAACTAATCGCCGCTTAACATCTTGGCTTAGGGAACTTATGGAATACGGTATTTTCTTCTTGCTGGTGATGTTGTTACTTCCAAAGCCAACAAACATTTAATAACTTAATGCATGTGTGTACAAATGGTAAAAGTCGTTTACTTTTACATTTTCACCGTTGTCGTTGTCGTTTTCAGTCCATGTGAATTTAATAAGCTTAATGTGCTGCTCCCGGAACGGAACGGAACGGAGCCGAGTTGAGCATAGCAAACACCAAGAACTTAGATGAATTTCCCAAGATATGCTGGGACACACCCGCAACACACACACACATACACACACACACACACACAGACATACGCGCAGACAGGAGACTTGTGCGCACAGCAAATGCAATTAATTATAATTTTTAATTAGCTCACCAGCTGAAAACAACAACAACAACAACAACTGGAACAGAATACAAATACAATGTTGGACAATAAAAAAAAAAAAACAAAGCGAAGCGAAGAAGAAAAACAAGAGCGACTAAAACTCTATTTGATATTGCGAACGCATGAAACTCGACACGCGATTAATATAAAGGACATAGCCAAGTGGTGGGCGGTGTGCGGTGGGCGTGCTCCTGACAGCAAGTGAAAGGTATTTAGTCACGCGGAAAGAAATGTTTTCTTTTATTTAACACAGCACGGCATTGGGCTCGTGGCTCCTGGCTCGTGGCTCCTGGCCCAAGTGAGAAGAGTTGCCAATGGCATGCTCCAGCAAGCTGGACGAGGATTAGCAGGAAGTGTACACAGCGGTGGGGGGCGTGGCAAAAACGGGGGGCGGCCGCCACTCAATGCGTTGTTTACGTGCGAATATGAAATTGTCATTGCTGTTATGGTTACGCATGCGAGATACGCCTCAAAGGATTATGAATACAGCAGCAAGTCAGGGAGATAACCTTATAATATATCACTCGAGTTGCCCGCGCGGGAGTGCCAGCACTTTGTAGCAGCTAATGCCTCAAGTTAAGGCCACTTAAGACAGTCACTCTCAAGGTCACAACTCTGCTGACTCTGCTGTCTCCTGGCTCAGCTTTCTTATCCTTGGTTTCAGCATGAACTGAGCAGCTGCTAAGGCGTAAATTAGATTTTCGACGAAAGCCCGTGACTCAAAACCGGCGACAAAGCAGACCAAGAATGAGAGCGAGAGAGGGAGAGGGGCAGAGAGAGAGAAAGAGAGGGGTAGACAATAGACACAGACGGACGTAACGGGTCTTTGTTTGTTGCTAATTAAGCACAAATTATGTTTTAAAAGCCCTTCAAGCGCAAAATGGAAAAAGTTGTAACCTAAACTCCCATCTGTCTCCCATTTGACCCACATATACTTTCTATCCCCCTAAATAGCCGGATGCTTGCACACACCAGGAGGTCATCAAGCGGAGTGCACACAACTTTTAGTGCCGGCAAACTGCAGCGTCTGCTACAATAAATATCACATAAACGTGATGCTGCACATTTTTAGAGTTGCAGCTTATCCACCTATGGCAGACGATGGGGAGTGATGGTTAGTGCAAGTAATTGGATACTTTTTGATAATTGAAACATGATTTGTTGACTTTTTGCGAAATCTTTTGCTCCAATGGCTTTGTATTGGTATAATTAGTATGCATTTTAATTCATTAAGAATTAATACATAATACAAAAATCAAAATTGACTCTCAGTTACTAAGCTTTCAGGTCAGCTAACAAGCTGCAGCAAATTTGGACAGCATAATTTATGATATGTAAATATATTTGAAATTCAATGCATCCGATAATTGAAATTGGGCAACAAATTCATGTTCAAAGTCGATTTACATGTAAAAATATTGCATTTTCAATTAGTTTTGCATATTGTTATGTTAATATATTTTGCAATATTTTGTTCTTAAATTGGAACTGTTGTTGTTTATTTATATTTATATCTATATCTACAGCTATGCCTTGTCATTCGGGAATAGTTGCAGCCTCACTCACTAAGCCAATAAAAATCATACCAAATAGAATGACAGGCCGCCAAAATGTCAGGCACTCGTCAAATGGGGGATTGGCAAGCGAATAACAATGAAAGAGCAACAAAAATGAAGTGAAATAGCCCAATGGCTAGAATGTTACAGGCAGTCAGCTATTTGCGGCATATTTTACACGCTTCTCTGCTTCATTTACACGCACGAATTGGATGGAAGGACCTTGTGCTCGTTCCAGTCCGGAGTCCTGAATCAGATTCTGTGATGACTTATACGCTATGCGTAGAAGGCGGCGAAAATATTTGATATGTATGAGTGTGCATATAAAGTGAAAACATTTACACATGTTTGATTTATGGGTCAAGTGTGTGATAAAACTACAAAAGCGAGTAAGGCTGCCAGCATACACACACAAACATACACACACACACACACACACACACACACTGAGAAGAGAGAGAGACAGAGAGACAAGCGCGAAGATGAGTATATGTTGCTGGGACGTGGAGGGCAGCGCGGGGAAATCAGAGTAAATCATGCAAAATAAAACCGAGGGAATATTTGCGAAAATTATGCAGTCGCAAGGATGTCACAAAAGGATGTGCGAAAAGTCACATCTTGAGCGCCTCGACGCTCGAAAGTATGCAGCAAAAAGCGCCTCACAAAATAATAGCAAAAACATAACAAAAGACTTTCAGGCTCCTTCACCGCTTGCCCTTGGAGCACAGCGTGTGCGCCAGAAGAGCGTATTTAACGGCGTATAAGCGGCCAGCAACGAGACAACAATGGATCTTATAGCGAGCGCAGTGTCAGTGGGCATGGTCAGTATAAATTGCATTAAATGCATGCGCACTTATTGGAAGTAATTGCATTTCATGCATTTACAGTGACTGCATCGACTGCACCCGAGTAAAGTGAAGTGGCAAGTCAGCCAAGAAAATGGGCCAATTAGCCAGCAGTCAGATAGGCCAGAGCATTTTTAAACAATCTCGTATGCCTGAATATAAACAATTTGCATAACAATTTATCGAACGAAAACTATATTTATACTGCAATTTAAGAGCAGCTTTGATTTATGGCGACAAAAGGCCAGAAAAATTCCATTTGAGGCAAAGGCCGGAGTGCCAAAATTTGAAAATGACAAATTGCATTATGGCTCCAGTACAAGAACAACAACAACAACAGCAACAACAACAACAACAACAACAAGCCGAGAATGACCGCAAAAGTGACAGCACAAAGTGTGCAAAAAGTAAGCAACAATTTTCGGTCTGTTCGCCCATTTATGAGCATGTACAGTGAAGACTAAAACACCACATACACCGAGAACTGCAACAGCAACAGCAAAAGCAACAATATAACGAGAGCAACAACAACAATGTTGAACATATTCAAAAAGCGAGTTCCCAGCTAGAAGGATTTGTGCAGCTGTTTGTGTGTGTGTTTTGGTAATTGCGTGTGTGTGTGTGTGTAATCCTGAAGCGAACATACATGCAAATAGGGATTCGGTCAGCACTGACCACATTTGGCGCGACGCAAATGAAAACAAAAGCAAATAACAAACATACAAAACCATAAGCACAACAACGACAATTTTAAAACGATTTTCTAATCAAAACGCATTACTACATATATGTATATATGGTGGAGGGTCATCTCGTACATCGTTTTCGCTAAATACTCCCCATATACAAATTTAATTATGCGCAAACCACAACATTTTGGCTTTTTCTTCTTCTATTTTTTTGTTCGCTGCTTTTCTTTTTCATGGACGCCACGTGAAAAATAATTAATATGAAAAATGAAAAATTGCCGAATATGTGGCTAACAAAATCTTTTTCCGTGTGGGTCTGTGTTTGGGTTGTGCAACCACAGAAATTTCATTACATCTGTAAATTATATACAAAACAATTCAGCCAAAAATGGAAATAACAATGCTCAGGCTTTTGAGCTCACGCGGAAGCTAAAATATTGTCTGCATGTTAATGAGACTTGAAAAAACAAATGAGCCTTGAACCATTAAAATAAATTAACACAGATTAAAGCTCCTCCCAACAAATCATTTGAAATCAGATTAAGCAAGTGGGAAAGGATTATCTTCGGCGTGCCGAAGATTTTATACTCTTTTGGAACCTTTAGACAATTTTCACTCTGCCAACTGCAGCACTTCCATACGCTGAAAGATTCTTTTTATAGCCTGGCATTTATTTTTTTTGTTCTAAGAATTGATATCATATGAATTTAAATTTTTCTTTTGAAATATTAAATTTATATCCAGTTGTATGGCAGCAATAAGATATAGTGATCCGATCCGGCCGGCTCCGACCAATGTGCTGTGCCTTTGAAAGATAAGTCTCTATGCAAAGTTTTGTCACGATAGCTCAAAAACTGAGGGACTAGTTTGCATACACACAGACAGACAGACAGACAGATAGACAGTCATTCTAAGCATACGGGCAGTACCTTTTGGGGTTCACCGACGCTTCCTTCTATGCGTTACAAACTTCAGCACAAACTTAATATACTATTTACTTCGAAAAGAGTATAAACATTGAAGAAGAAAAAGAAATTTAGAAAGAAAATTAAGCGATATTTTAAATTTTCCGAGTATACTCTATTAAGAGGCACTTTGCATCTTCCATCTGCAGTCTGTATATTTGTCCTCCTAGTTTAGTTAGCTCAAATTTCAAAAACTAACATACCATAACTTCAATATATTTTGAAATGTATACGTTACAACTGATTTCTAAAATTATGCGAATTAGCCCAGCAATACGTTGAAGCATTTAAATAAACCGTTCTGTGGATGCAACGAAATGTCCATTGCAGTAGCTAAAAGCTGTCGAACTTACAATGGAGGACACCACAGGCAATCGCTTTGACAACTCACTGCATTGCTATAAAGACCCACCAGCCAGCCATACATTTACATATACACATACATATGCAGAGGCAGAGGCAGAGACAGAGACAGACACAAATATGGTACAACATTCCAGCTGGCAGCTGAAGGACGAGCTACATTTGGCAGCCCGTCGCACAGCACTTGCCAGGGAGCACTTCAATGCCATGTCAATAAATTATGTAGTGGATTTTCAGCGACACAAACATTAATACAAAACCTGTGCCCACAGTCTGCTCTCGCATGTGTGTGTGTGTGTGTGTGTGTGTTGATGTGTGTTGGTGTGTGCTTGTCGCTTTGCATGTGGCACATAAGTCGCCTGATTTATGTTCAATATATGCGCACGGCTCAAAAGGGAATCAAAGTCGAATATTTTGGGCTTGGCAGCCGCTCCAATAAATTGCAGATTGCGAGCGACAAATGCAAAGAAATAAATGTAAAAAATCAAATCATATTTTCACATTAAAAATACATACAGCAATAATAAGAGCAATATCCTGGGCACCCGGTACATCACCAGCCATAAAGGAAACGCATCACTCCGCTGTCACAGGCTGGCCCAGACCATTTGCCAGTCAGGCAGCAAAGTAAATTCCTCGCCAAATTGCCTTTTATTTTCTTTGGCTGCGCCACGCGCCTCAAAGGTGCACAAATTGTAGTGTGCTTTTAGGCGCGGACGCGTTTCATCGCAAAAAATGCGACTCAAAGCAAATTACGTTGACAAATGAAAATGTCACAATGATGATAATTTATTTTGCCTTTGTCAATTGCCAGTCGCCAGTCGCGCCAGCTGGCAAACATTCCTCAGACATTCTCGCTTTCATCTGAAATTGCCAGACCATTCTCTGCTAGCTGCCTAGCCGACTACCACCAGCTGTGACCTGAACCCTAAGCTATGTGCAATTAAAAGTAGCGTTTGGCAATTGCCACACCAGAAGGTGTCTCTAACTTAGCTCTATGCTCTCCATGTTGCTGAGTTGCCACGATTTGTTTGAACATTCCTGTTAAAGGCGCTTTGGAATTGTGCAATAGTAGCATATATATAAGTTACATATTTCATAAAAATGTTTGCCAAAGTTCATGAATTGTATTGAAATTGTGCAGTGGCATTTAATCGCATTTTGATTCATTTGAATAGATTCTGTAATTTTGTCACAGTCCAGAGAACTTATAGATTTTCTTAAATTTAAATTTATTTGTATTTTAAATAATGTATATATCTTTCATTTTATGTATGTATGTATGTATATACTGAAAAGAAACATTTTTTCCTGCCTATTTGACCGATAGAGCAAAGCTATTAGTATGCATATGTATATTAAATGCAAAAGGAAAATGAACAGATCGCAGTTTCATTTCTTATTCCTAAATTAGTAAAGGCCCCATCCAGTTGATTATTTGCAACGACCTTGTAGAATGCAGCTAACGAAATAAAAGAGTACACCACTTTCGTTGTACTTTGTTATACGGTTTTATTTCGTGTTTCCGTTTCCCTGTTCGGTGCGGCAAAAACTTTCCGCTTCATATGCGCTGAGTGTTCCTGGCTCTTCCTTACGTTTTCCAGCCAATTCGCCTTGACGCGTTTTGCGCTATTAAACTTTTGGCATGATATTGCCGTTATTTGCCTTGTGGAGCGGAGTAGAGTAGAGCTCAGCACATAGCTGAATACAAATATATGTACTTACTTGTCATATAATAAACTTTTATGCTAACGGCTTTTGATGCCTTACCGCCAGGACGCACACATGGCCTGGGCAGGAAACACCGAGGACAGCACTTTATGCGCATTCTATACTGTTCTAGACTTCGTTCGGCCTCCTGCTGAGTCCAGCCAAAGTTTTCATACTTTTCGGTTGCTTCTTTATTAGGCTGAAAAATGAAAATGGCTCCGCAGAAGGACCCCTTCTCCTGTTTCGCTTGCTCTATTGTGTGCAGCCCGTTAAAATGTTCTGGGCAAATGCATGAATCCTAATGGTACTGTGCCAAATATTTGCATAAATCTTTCGGGCACAACGCACTCGGTCTCTCTCGGTCTCGGTCGGTCGCTGTGGTCTGTCAGTCGTTCGCCCCATTTTGTTTATAATACTCATACGCAATGTGTATGCAATTTATTATAACTTTTTTAGCCCTACGCTCACGAAAGTCTGTGGAAAGTAAGAGATTGAAGTTAGCTTGCTTGTTGTATGTATCATTTTCATAATAACTAAAACTTTATTTAAATGTTGCCGCTTTTATTTATAAACGTATTTAATCCTAATGCTTATTAACGCTCAGCTGGCGCTACTCACTTACACATTAAAAACAACTTTATAATCCATTATAATGTGTTTTCATTTTGTTTGCAACAAAATATTATTACCACCATCATCATCGTTTGACATTCATATATGCGCGTAGTTCTTCTTTTTTTGTTTTTATTTTTATTGTTATTATTATGTCTGATTATAATACTCAACTTAACATTTATACATACGTATTACACACAATATATGTACTCTTTGCTCTTAACTGCAATTATTGTTGTTGCTGTTGTTGGTTTTTATTTATTTTTGGGTTTTCGTTTCATGTTTTCTGTTTTCTGTTTCTGTTTTCTGTTTATAGCAACATTCATTTACTCATTAAACATTCATTTAAATGTCGCGACTAATTTCGCTGGCGCACATTTATAATTTTTAATTATTAATATTAATATTTATGACTGCACATGGCCTTCTCTTTGTGAATATACACGTATTCCTACCACCACATATAGTTAAATACAGCAGTGTTAATTTATACCTACCATACATGCAATTTTATTTACAATTTTGATCAGTTAAATGCCCCGCCCTGCCAGCCAGCGAATGGTCGTAACATTTAATAGTCGTCCGGCCATTAAAGTGGACAGTCGCATGCATTTTTAAATGTGACACATTAAACGGCGCCAAGCGCAAAGGGAGCAGGAGCAGCTTGGGGCAGGTGCGGGAAGGAGGAGGTGCCATCCTGGGAGAAGTACCCGAGTACCTGAGCAAGCATGTGTTATCGACCCAGGACCCAGGACCCAGGAACCAGGCGGGAAACGGGCGAAATGCTTTCAGACAAGCTGAGGTCTTGAGCGCTACACTTCAGTGGGCAGCTTGGCAAATGGAAATGCAAATATTTTGTTGACAGGCAATGGCAAAGTGACTTGCAGCTTTCTTGGCAAATGCAGCCGGACATGCTGAAATAGAAGTTTCAAGCACAGCTCCAAACTGCCGGACAGCGGACTGCAAAGTTTGGTGCTGTCAACATATCATCGGTAGTATATGGAATAGTCAAGCAGGCGACTGACATTTTTCACGAAAAAGATAAGTATAACAATTTAGATTTTAGGTATCCTGCTGAAGACAAAAATACTAGCCCAACTAAACTCAGTTAATATAAAAAGTACATATAAAAGTCTGTTAAAACGAAGTGGAAAGAACTCTAATAATTCAAGGTGGAAGAGCTAAAACATAAAGCATTTGTACTGCTGGGATGTCGGAAATCTCGTAGGTTTCAAGTATTCTTTATAGGAAAAGCTTTAAAAATCCAAAGCTGCTTATAGGAACATTGCGAAAACATATATAAATACTTATAAGTATGTATACAAATGCATTATCGAAGTTAACTGCCTCAGAGTTGGTAATTATAACTATATACATTGCTTATTAGCTAGGCTTTACAAATATATTTGATTATCATAAAACATTGCTGATTATAAACAACACAAACAAAAACCACAAGGTAAGCGATATATACAACAGTAAAGTTAATTAAGTTTAGGTTAATTTCTTTTTTGTATATCATGTATTATTGCTACTGGCTCTAAAATGAACTGCGAATCTTCACTTGTATCGTTATGTTTGTAGAGCTTGCGAATATAGACGATTTTTATTTGTTATATGTTTGTTTTATTTTCGTAATTTACTGCAACTTAGTGCTGCCATGGGAGTTAAAGTAAGAGTACTATGTACATGGCTACTATTGCCCCGAGCTCAGCTAGTCCCAACCCACTTAATTACACACGCACTTACTTACAACTTAGAGGCTATACCAGGAGCAATATCAATAGCGGCAGCAACAACAGTAGCAGTAGCAGTAGTTGAAGAGCTCATCATCATAAGCAGCTCATCATTAGCATAATTAGTTAACCAGTTTTTTGGGGGGCATTATGTGGCATACTTCGCTGCTGCTGCTGCTGTTATTGCTGATGCATTGAATCATTTGTGCGACAGCCAAGCTTCACATCTGGATTGCCCTCCAGTGGGCTGCTGGCCACTTAGTTACATACGCTGACTTGGCTGCTGCATTGGCGGTGGCATTTCCGTGGCGCTTCCAACTGGGCAGCTTTAATTTATCACCGCACACTCGTCCCACTCGTATTGACATGGTCGGGCGACGCTGACGTCGTCTGCTGGCCAGCCTGTTTACGGCTACCGCAGATGCGGCTGCTGCTCGCCTCCGCCTCCGCCTCCGCCGCTTGACTTTGCACCGGCCGTGCTCCTCTGTCTGCCCTTTCGCCTACTTCTACTCCATCGTTGCCGCCGCCGCCGCCGTTGTCCGCTCCCTGGAGCAGCAGAGTGCAGCAGGCTTCCAACAATACAAATGCCGCGACCATTGTGCTAATTACTTTGACTGCCTGCGTTGCCTGTTTGGTGTGGCAGGCCCAGGCCAGTGCGACAGCAGCTGGTGCCGCATTCGTTTGCATGGCTTCGGGTCGCTCGCCTGTACAAAATGAGCAAACACAGAAGAAGAAAAATTAATGCAGACATGGCATAAATGAGTTACAATTTGTTGGGCCGCTGCACAAACATCCTCTCGAGGGACCCACACAGACCCCAAGCCAGCCCTACACAGACCACCAAGCCGTCCAAAAGTACTTATTCCTATTGTGGTTGGCTCACGAAAGTTGTTGTTCAAAAATGCATAAAGTTTGCCGAGCTATGAAAAATTGCACAACATTCTCCCCACCTACATATAGTAAATAGGGAGTGTGTCCTCCATCCTTCAGCTGCACACATGCATGGGCAAAAAGGTCAAGTTGCTGCAAATTCTTTCCATGCAGTTATCAGACTTAAAAGCCCTTCAAATGCATCTGCAAGTTGCCGGCTTCCGTCCAATTCCATTTCTTGTTGATTTGCTAACCATTGCCATCCAATTATTGGGCATTTAAGCCAGTTTGAGGGACTTGCACCACACAAGCATGCATGCATGTCTTACGACTACAATCCCACAGTCAAGTTGTACTCACCCTGCAGAACGTGAACGCGTATGCTGGCAATTTCTGTGTTCGATGGATAGCATGAGTATTTGCCTGAGTGCAATAAATCCGCATCGTAGATAAGCAGAATTGATTTGGTCTCCTCCGATTTAATGGTCTTAAATTTCAACCGACCACCCGCAGTCTCCTCGCTGAGCACCTGTGTATATAAATGGATATGTGTGTGTGTATTAATACATTTTGGCAGTAAACCTCGCCTTGAAAGAGAAATTTGTAAAGGCAGTAAGCGGTAAGTAGGCAGAAGGGCGAGCAAGCAGGCAGACAGGCAGGCAGCTAAATGCAAAAGCATGTTTTCTCATAATCATAAAAGCTAAAATTAAATACGTTGCGTATACGCAGCGTAAACAAAAGCGCGAACACGAGTCGCGCACAGCGCTCGTAAAAGTTGAAACGTTTATCCAGCGGCAATTGCCTGAGCCTTAAGCTTGAGTGCGGGTGTGAGTATGAGTTTCAGTTTCAGCTTGAGTTTCAGTTTGAGTGCATGTGCTGTGAATCGTAGGCGTGGCTGCTCTGATTTTCAGCTCCCTCTTATGCGAGGGCAAAACTCAATTATTGCAAGATAATTTGACGCGCACAAAAGACTTTTGAATTTAAATTTATTTTTAAAGCGCTTTTGTTTTGCTGTTCGTTTATTTTTATAAATTTATTGAACACTGATTCGCTGCTTACCTTATCTTGATGATACCAGAAGATGTGTGTTGGTGGCTCCGGACTGAATTTTATGATGCATGTCAGATTTATGGTGCTGCCTTTGTCCACATAGAGATCGGGTCCGCCGAGTATCGTTGCCGTGGGCACTGTAACATAAGTAGTTGACAAGTTTCATTAGTCCTTGTATGCAGACGACAGACATAAAAAGCTGTAAGCAACGAGTCTCCCAATTGAATCAGCAAGTCCTCGTGGAAATTTGCTAGCCCACGTTACTGTTTCCAATCAGTAAACTGCCCACACAACAGCGTACAAACATGGAATTTGCTTGCTCCTGTCCCAGGTTGGCTCATCCTGCCTGAATCGCTGCCTGAGTGTGGAGGTTAAGTTGCAAACTGGTCAATTCGGGCCTTTTGTGACTGTGTGACTGCTCCGCGTGCTGCCGGCCACTGGCTATTGGCATTCTTCTTTGTTGTGGCTGCCACTTATGCAACCTGGCATTGCTCTCGCACATGCTGCAATCAGTCGACTCGAGTATGTATGTGTGCTTTTGTGTGTACATCAAATCAATGGCAGCGATGAACGTCAGCAAAATGCACATCAGTCGCAGGCTGACTTCGAAATGAGCAATGAGCGAATCAGATGACTAAAGTATGCTCTATAAAGCAAACTTGGCCTAATTAGCACTGGAGCTAACTTATGTCTAGAGACTCCGGTGACTAAATGCAGAAAATGAAGAGGATATAAGTTGTACTTCCATTCAAGGCGACCTTGCTAGATAAGTTATCCATGTGACTGAGTCAACAGAACAACAAACTTTAACTTTAACTTTAACGGTTTAAGTTTCATTCGGTGGGTAAAGAATAATTTAGACGTACGGCACTGCTGTTTCCATATAAGAATATTGATATTGTAAGTAATTTATATTATTTCTTAGCTCATTAGTACTCCATTCTAGCAACTTTATAAGAATAAGATGCAAATTAAAAAATTATCGATATATAGAAATACTATTAGGACTTTTCAATATTTGTCATCAAATGTCATTTTTAAAACTTTTCAAATTCATTTCTTCAAATTGAAAATAAAAGTTATGATTCTGTATATAAAGACATGTAATATGTATCAGTGGAAATTACTTAAGTTGCAAAGCTTCTATAGCTGAACAGGTATCAGGTATCATAGTTGCTGGTTGTAGGTTGGGTTACCAGCCCTAGTTGTAGGGACACTTGTTGCCGTTGATTGAATCGGATATTCTCAATATAAGTGAGCAACTTTCGACTACATATTTCAGTTAGTCTGCGGTCTTGGAATGCAGCGAATGTCAGTTGTGGTTTTGTGTGTGATCTGCTGGGCCAAATGTCTGGCCATAGACTTTTGTAATATGACAGAATGCAATGGATTGCCCCATTTGGGTTGCGACAATGATTTGGTAAGATTCAAAATGATTGCCTGGACAATTATTAACCGAAACCCTTAATAGACTTTTCATAGCAGCTGCATGGGTACTCGCGTCCTGGTCAACATGCAAGTGTATATGGACTACCTACTCAAAATACACAACAAATATCGCGAGGATGCGGCAAACGGCGCCATCATGGGCCTACCTACGGCCAGTCGCATGCCGGAGTTGATGTGGCATTCGAAGCTTGCACTGATAGCCGAGTATCATGTGAAGCGCTGCCGACAGCAGCTGTCCCAGTACTGCATTGCCGTGTCGACATTTGCTGATCCAGCTATTAATTATGGCTCAAATTGGCTGGATATTAAACCCCTTGCCAGGTACACGTCATCGCCGAACTCCGAGCAACTAACTCATCAAACGGAACAGTGGACGCATCAGGCTTACAAGCTTGCTCAGGGCAATTTATTTGGGGAAGAAGTCCATGAGATCAGGAACATACTGAATGATGCCAACTACTATGTGGGATGTGCTGCAGCTGAGGATTTTGACCGGGTTGCCAGTCGTTTTGTACTCATCTGTTACTATAATCATCGGTATGAATGGGTGGGACCAATCTATAAGAGGGGAACTTTTTTTGCCAGTAACTGTCCTCACGGTGTGAGTGACAGGTATCCACACCTCTGCAAGACGCTTATTGATATAAACGACTAAAACATAAATAATAATCTTAAATATTCAATTTCAAACAAATTGCATAACTGTTGGTGGGTATCTAATTATTTGTGAAAGAAACTTGACAAATTACAGCGTTTGCGCCGCAATATTTTCCATGAAAATTGTTGGGTCTCCAGAAAAAAATGTGCAAGGTAAAATGTGAAAAGTAACCAGCTGACAAAGTTCCAGGAAAAAAGTATTTTCCAAAGCAATTTGCTCGTTATGAGCCAGAAAAACGTTGCCTCAGCCGAAAGCACTCGACTCTATAGCTCTCCCACTTCCTCCCAACTGAAGGACTTTGCTGAAAGTGCACGGAAGTGACACGAAATATATGAAAAATATTAAAAAATAATATATGCACATGCTTGTCAGTTCTCAGCTCTCAGTTCCCAGTTCTCAGTTCTCCACTCCCGCAACTGTTAACTAACGCATGCTCCTGTCAGGCAACTGTGCTTAAGAGTGTGCAATGCTTATGTCACAATTCGTTACAAACCCGCAACTGTCTGAATGGGTCCAAACATGCCCGCAAACTCGTCGTCACTGGACTGATAAACCCGATCCGCGGCTATATAAAATGCGTCGTCGTTGTAATATTGCTGCATCAGGCTGCTCGTCTCCTCGTCGATAATATCTGAGTGTAAGGTAGTGTTTGAGAAACATATGGCAACAAAATAGTCATGAAAGTAAATGAAAAGATAAAAGGAATATAATAAATAATGTATAATAATAAATAAATGGAAAATGTTTTAATACTAAATGTAACTTAAAATTGCAAAAAATTATTTAAGAAACCATATCCAAATCTAATCTAAAGTCATATAAAAATGAAGAATTAAAATATATATATATATATATATCTATGTTGCAAAAATATCAGAAAATCTAAAATAATTGAAAGTCAATGGGTTCTAACCATATGCATGTCTCGAATTTATCTAGCACATTTCATTTTTCGCGTCATCAGGCCCAGACGTTTTCTTTCGGTTGTACTCTTGTTTCGTTTCAAAATGGATAAGCCAGATTGTGAATAGTTTTGACAGCATTTTTTGGTTATTTTCACACTAGGGGAGATGCCATTTCATTATAGATTTATTCATAGCAATCGATATCTGTAGTGGCCACGTTAGCTTTTCTCCACTTTTACACTGGCACCTCAATTTTTCACATATATATTTGAAAAGCTGACGAAAAATGAAGCCCACCTCCTCTTCTCTCCGATCATCTGATGTCCTGTTATTTTATATTCGCAGCTGTTGATGCTGCTGCTGGTTTGCATTTTTGTTATTGTTTTTGTATACTTTTGTAGCGAGACTGTCAAGTGTGCATAATTTACACTTTTGCAAATTGCATGAATATGCAAATAATAAAAATGCGAATACCCCTCGCATCGTGTGTTTTATTTTTTTCATCGTGTCGAAATATAACGTATACGCTGCCAGCAGAAGCCGTAGCTGAAATATGCAAAAGCCCAGCGGCTAAAGGCTCGTCAGCCATACGTGGATATAAATATTCGCAGGATGTATGTATGTACATGTACGCCATGACACAGTTTTTGGTTTCCACTCACCCACAATGTTCAAGTTGACCGAATAGCTGCGCACTGGCTGGGTGGAAATTTGGCATTCGTAGACGCCAGCATCTCGCTGCTGGGCCCATTTGATTTGCAATGTCCATTCATCAATATCGCGATGATAGGAGGTCTGAAAACGCTGATCCGTTGTATAGGTATAAGTGCCCACGGTGAGTATGTGCAGATCGCGATGTCGTATCCAGGCGACCTATGAATGTAGTGAACAAATTCAGTTATACATTTCTTTATTTATTATATAAAATACATGAGACGATTTCCTACACCTTATTACTAGGCTTTCAGACTTTTTGCAACATATTTTTTAAGGAGGAAGAAAGCAACGTTTGAATTAATCATTAAATGCTTTTTGTAGAGCTTCCACAGCCACAAACCGCTGATTTGCATTTTGATTGAGCAAAGAAAAACTTGTGTCAATTTGCTGGCTAATGCTTTGGTCAGGCTCAGTGTCCGCCTCAGAGTCGGCAAGAGCCACAGGCCAGAAATTTATGCAGCTCGCAATCTAAATATTAAATAACTAAAAATTAGTGTGCGGCACGCATGACAGCGCCGGAAAATGATACTTCCGTGCTCTCAACCTCGACATTCCTTTTCCGCATTGGCCACTACATTTTGTAAATTTTTTATACTTCATTATACTCTTTTCGAAGAAAATAGTATATTAAGTTTGTCCTGAAGTTTGTAACGCATAGAAGGAAGCGTCTGAGACCCCCAAAAGTTACTGCCAATATGCTTATAAAAACAAAACAAATTGATCTAGCCATGTCCGTCTGTCTGTCTGTCTGTCTGTCTGTCTGTCTGTCTGTCTGTCTGTCTGTCTGTCTGTATGTATGCAAACTAGTCCCTCAGTTTTTGAGCTATCGCGATGCAACTTTGCACAGACACTTATTATTCAAGGGGACAGCACATTGGTCGGAGCCGGCCGGATCGGACCACTATATCTTATAGCTGCCATACACCTCAAAGTCGGTTTTGGCCATAAATCCGATGTTTTCAAATGCAATTGCCTTACAATTTCCTTGTACACTTGAACATCCTTATAACTCATCAATGGGTAAATCGCAAATCGATTGAGTCATAAACAGCGAAGATATGCGTCATTAAATATTTTGAAAAAACAGGTGCATATGAGCAAACAAAGTCAAGCACAAGAAAGCTTTTGATAGTCTGAGCAAACAAAGTCAAGCGCAAGAAAGCTTTTGATAGTCTGCTCTTCAAGCAATTTTGTCAGCGATCATCAAAACGGCTAGTGGCGTAGTGGGTAAAGTTGCGAACTGGTGAGCGAGAGGTCCTGGGTTCGAAACCAGCGGGCGACTGGTCATATTTTCATTTTTTCTTATTCTTCTTTTCAAATATATAATAACTGTAATCAAATTCATTTGCTTTCAATGGCTTAGTACAAAAACAATGCCACGCGAAAAAACAAAAGCTCAGTATAAATCGAGTTTGTTAGCGATTATTAAAACTGCTTGGTGTAATCAGTACAAAGCAAAACAAGAAAGCTTTTGACAGTCTGCTCTTCAAGGGATTTTGTCAGCGATCATCAAAACGGCTTGTGGCGTAAGGGTAAAGTTGCGAACTGGTGAGCGAGAGGTCCTGGGTTCGAAACCAGCGGGCGACTGGTCTTTATTTCATTTTTCTTATTCTTCTGTCAAATATATAACTGTAATCAAATTCGTTTGCTTTCAATGGCTCAGAACAAAAACAATGCCACGAAAAAACAAAGATCAGTATAAATCGAGTTTGTTAGCAATTCTTAAAACTGCTTGGTGTAAGCAGTACAAAGCAAAACAAGAAAGCTTTTGACAGTCTGCTCTTCAAGGGATTTTGTCAGCGATCATCAAAACGGCTTGTGGCGTAAGGGGTAAAGTTGCGAACTGGTGAGCGAGAGGTCCTGGGTTCGAAACCAGCGGGCGACTGGTCATTTATTTTCATTTTTTCTTATTCTTCTTTTCAAATATATAATAGCTGTAGTCAAATTCATTTATTTTCAATTTCCTAAATTGTTTCTAATTTTTTTTTTCATACATAAAGTAGCTTTAATAGAATAATTCAAAAGAAAAATTTAAATTCATTGGCAAAACCAATGCCACGCGAAAAAAATATGGATCTCAAATTCTGAATATAAGCTCTCGTATGTTCAGATTAAGTTTTATGACAATTCAATTTCCGACAGCAGCATTGAAAGGTATAAGAGCAACAGGCACAAAATTTGGTATGTATATTATGTAATGTAGTTTTCACTTTGGAAAAACTGAAACTTGTATATTGTTCAATTCGGTAGCACTTATGAATGCTAAGGGACGCGTCTGACTACGGATAGTGAAACGTCCCTGTTTACATGAATACCTTTATATATTTTATTTTATATGTAGGGGTATATGTATGCGACATAATATCTGCGAATTAAATAAGCAGTCACGGAAAAATAGTAAAAATTGCTTTAAGGTTCGAAAAGAGTATTTAATCTTCGGCACGCTGAAGATAATCCTTCTCCACTTGTTTTTTTACAGTGTTTCCGTTCTTTTGCAAGTTTTTGGGTGCCTTGTTTATGCGGTGGCCAACTGCTACTGTAACTAATACACACACACACACATGCCCATACTGGCAGGCAGGCAGACAGACAGACGGACAGACAGACGGATAGACATATAGACAGACACTGCGTCAGAGTCAGCCAACTGTGCCAGGCATCCATCTGTGCAGTTCCAGTTGCCGTCTGTCTAATTCTGCAATAACAGTCTGTCTGGAAAAAATAAACTTTTTTCCGTCAGAGTTTTTGCCGCACTGGCAACATAAATTTACCGTTGGCCAAAAACGAGCCGCCAGTTAACTAGAGAAGCTTGCGGCACAATTCTCTGCATTCTCTCTCTCCCTCTCTCTTTCTCTAGGTATGTCTGTGTAGTTTACTGATTGCGGAAGCGGATTTGGTTATGTGGAAATCTATGACCCCAGTCCAGGCCAGGGTGCCAAGACCGACGCTAAATCGCTTAACGTAATCAACGCTGGAGCATTTATAACTTCTGGCCCTAAACGAGGAGCACCTGGAAAGTTTCTCACGCTTGCATTCAGGCCGCATATGGACTTTCTGTGTGTGCAAATATTTTCGCAATGCTGAAGTGTGAACTACAACACGCTGTGTGTGTTGTGTTTGTGTTTGTGTGTACGGATGTGTGTGACTGTTAAATCGTACCGAATTTTCGTTAAATGCTGGGCTCATGTCCTGCTCGGCGACAGATTGTGCTGCAGTGACAGCCGGGACATTGACAGCCTGACTGAGTGACTCGCCCAATTCCTGGCTTGACGAACTCCATTGCCAGACAAGCGCTCACCCGTATCGCAGTTATGGCAACCAATTTAATTGGTTTGCTGAAATTCAATACTTTGGCCAGCCATTACCCAGAACAGCCTTGAAGCGAGCCTATACAAAACTGTAAGTGCGGTGGCTCCAGGCAGTAGAAGCTTAGCAAACGAGATGTTAATTGCCCACAAGAAAATATGTATAACCAGAGGGCTGGCTGTAAGCACCCAACGGCAACATGCCTCACATGGCAGTTGCTCAAAGTTTCTATGGGCTGTAGAAAATCAAGAGACGACATAAAAATAATGACAATATCTGGACAGGGTACATGGGCAACATGTGTTGGCTGGGCGCCCTTACTTCGGTTCATTGTTTCAACGTCACGTATTACATAATAAACTGGCAGCAAATTTAATAAGCGGCAGCTATTGTGGCCCACACACACACACACACACACACGTACAATATGCGTGTACTAGGCCAATATCATATACCAACTATCTGAGATGGTCGGCATACTGAACACTTGTCGCTACATTTTTGTTTATTAAATGTAAATAAAAATAAACATTATTAAAACAGACGCCCCCGCAGCAACAGTCGAGCTGTTGTATTCGGTTACCAAACTTGTTTCATATGATTTTTTCTGTTTTTTTCTATCCAGTCTACGTTTTGCTGTTCGACTTCAGCAAGCTGTTGTATATGTACGAACACTGTATATACTTATATTAGATAGCTATCTCATGATTTGTATTTATGCTTATCTTTATCCTTAGCTGTGTGAGAGAGCCGTACTCACCGTCTTGTTGCCCAGATGCTTGACACGGCAGCCCAAATATGCGGATTTGCCCACAAGGGATGTTATATTCCTTGGCATTGTCAGATCGAAATAGGGCTCGTTCCATTTGTGGCCATGCGGATAATGTAATGGTGGCAAATGTGTTGGCTTTGAATCTGCATTGTTGTGATTGTTGTTGTTGTTGTTCATAGACTGCCGCTGGTAGCACAATGTGAGGCCTGCAAAACAGAAACAGAAACAGAAATCCAAATAAATACTCGCACATAATGAATAAATATATTTCGTGCGTAATTTTCCATCAGCGTTCCGAAATTGCCGAATTGCCGCCAGTGTTGTTTAACGTGCGACTTAACGGCAATTTTGCCAGTTCTTGAATTAACTTATAGCCTGAGCTAAGCCACCTGCAGGACAACGATACTTGGCGACTCGTGCCCTGTCAAGGACGTTGCTAATGGCGCCGACACGAGCTCAAGTATGTGTCAGGCCGGAAACAGGAAACGGCTCTACCAAAACTCCACCTTAATACATACTAATTGTAGTTAAATTGAAAGGATGACACAACTCGCACATGCACACATTCGCACACGCAGGACCTAGTTGTATTTTGTTGTATTTGTTGTTCTGTGCTCCTTGTTGGACTAAAACTAAAATTGCGCAAATGACAAGCTCATTGTTCCGAGGCTCAAGTGTCGGTGGCAGCTGCATGTGCCTCGCTGCCTCGTCAAGTGTGCCCCTTGTGGAGTGCCAGTTACAGTTGCAGTTCCAGTTGTTGTTATTCTTATTGTGACTGGTTGTTGTGCATTTCATTTATGGGCCGCAGGCAGGGGATAACTTTCTAATTACCCGACGCGTTGGCTTTCTACGACTTCGCCAGCATTTGCGAAATGAAAACGCAATGCTTTTATGATGTACCGAGAGTGCTGACTATGAAGTGGTCTAATGTTTATGCTCGGCTACAAAAAAAAAGGAAATGGCAACAAAAAGCTCTAAACAGGAATTTTCATTGGACCCAAAGGCAAAGAGCGGTACACAAAAAACACTGGCTGGCAAATTGAGAGGCTCATAAAGTTGGCCATGTCAAATTGAGAGGCGTCATAAAAAGGGCAAAAAACAGTAGAATAGAAGCTTTTTAGAGCTGAAGTAATGTGAGCAACAAGAGCAACAATAACAACAAAAATAACTAAAACAAGCATAATAAATGAACAAAGTTTTAACAAATATTTCAGCAAAGAGTTGACAATTGAAAAGCCACAAGCCCTGAGCAGCAAGAGTATGGAGCAGAGACGAGAAAGCTACAGTCAAGCTCATTTGTATTTGAAAAATCAAATTAAAATAGCTCACAATAACTAATCATATATATGAAGATGTATGTGAAAAGTCTTCAAATCTTGCAGAGCATTTTTATTCAAATAAATTAAATTTGAGACTGATTTAAGGCATTCAATTTCTCTGGTCCGATATCAATCGAATTTGTGCTACTTGCCTGCATCAAGAGACTTGTTTACTCAAGCAGCCAAGTGTCGTTTAGCCAACGAGCCTGGAGCAGCTCGGTGCTGCTACGCTTCTAGGCTGCTAGTGAGTTCCATGAAACTTTAAGAGTGCTGGCCCCGAAGCACTACAAGCGCCTTTGACAGGATTAAAATACGCTCGCCAGCCAGACGAGTGTGCTGGAAGTGTGCAGAAGTGGGCGGGGCTACAAATGGTTAGGCAAACATTGCAACGAAGTGAATGCAAATAGTAGCGCTCTACTGGCTTCTTGGGCATATGCATATGCGTACTGCTTTTATAAACCAGCAAATAACTGGCAGGTAGTCGCCTACGGCTCCGGCTACGGCTACGGTTATAAATGCAGTCAGAAAGCAAAGGCGTTTGGCTGCCTTTATGCAATGGCATTGACTAACTTCAGCATCAACTAGTTGACAGCGAAATGCATAGAAAATGCAATGGAAAAGAGGCTAAGCAATCATAATGCGGTCAGTCCTGAGGCACGTTGTGGATAAAGGTCAAGGCAAAATAAACAGTAGTTAGGGCATTAATTAAGCGGACAACCCGTGCATGCTTCTTATTTATCTATTGTGTATATGCCAATACTAACGAGATTTAATTTCGGCTATAAATCAATTAAATTCGCTGTCAAACATGCGCCCTGGGCATTCACACAAAAGCAGCCAGCTTGAATATTACGTATACGACACCGCACCCAGAGCGCAGAGCAGGGCAAACGGATATAACTGTATGTGTGTGTGGGGGGGGGGGGTCAGAAAGCGCAGCCGTTGACAATTTATGATTGATTCGGTTTGCGGCAGAGCGGTCAGTACGCCCATCGATGACCCGAACAACAGAACAAGAGAGTCAGAGAAACAGAGAATCAGAGAATCAGCGAGACCCGGAACCCAGTGAACCCTAACCTTAACCCCAACCCTTAACAGAGCCGCACTCATTGCTCATTTGCATATGCCGTGCTTTGCAGTTTGTGGCTTTGTGCTGTGCCAACCCCCCACCACGGCTTATAATGAATCATTGACGCATAGCTTGGGGACTCATTTCACGCAAAATTAGCTTCGGCATCCGCTGCAGACGTCTAACGACAAAACGATTCGTACGGACTGCAAGGTGCACACGCTTACAACTGGGCTCGGGGCTGTGCTCCTCCGCAGCTCTGAACTATGAGCTCAGCTCATAGAACCAGACTGGCAACAATAGCTATAAAACGCTTAGTGCGCTATTTGCGCATGATTGTATGTGTGAGTGTGTGTTTGTGTGTATCTGCGGGTGTGTGTAAACGGTTGTCTGTTTTATGGTCTTCAATATTTAAAAAGCAAACTGAAAGCCACCACAAAAGTAGAACGCAAAAAGCAAACGCATCAAGTGAATGCGAGCAATGTGAAAAGTGTGCAAATTAAGTGCAGCGAAGCTTGAATACTCTTTCTATAAAATAGATAAAGTGTAAAAACTATTTTATTAAAAAAATATTTAAAAAAAAAGGTTTAATGGTTGCTCTGACTAAGAAGTTATTTTATTATGTCTACATTAATGTAACAAAATGTCAATCTTTTGAATGCAAGCTAATTTTAAAAATCAATTGCAAAAATAAAGTGACATAATAAAACACGGTGAAAATACTCTCAGTTATGTGTAGCGCGATATGAAAACAGTTCCTTCAGCTGCTCTCTGGGAAAATGTTACCTCAATTAAAGATAAGTATCAAAGTGCATAATAATCAAAAGGCAGCCAGGCGAGAGACGGGCCAATGAGTAACTTGGGGCCAGGTGCCGAGGCCAGACAGCCTAGGTTGTCTAGGTTGATGGGCGTGGCACAGTGTAAACACTGCTGCTGCCACTGACACTGCTGCTTGCCGCTGCCTTGTCAAAATGATTGTCTTACATGCATTACACGTTGCTTGCCTCGCAGCTCTCTCAGGCTACGGGCACACCTGACGTATGCGCAATTTTTTACCTGCTCTTCCTTTGTTACTTTTGTTGCACATCGTTTTTCATAGACAGCAACAGTAACAGTAACAGCAACATCAGCAGCAACAACAACAACAAATAACAACGACAACATGGCATTTTCTTTTTATGCCATTTTCACTGCAATTTATGCAGACTGGAGGCCCAGCCAGGAGCAGGGAGCCAGAAGCGGAGAGGAGAACGAGGACGAGGGGCAGCAACAAAAGCGTAGTCCAAATCCATGCCAGGCCTGCCCTCTTTTGGTCATTGCCTGTTAACACACCCAATGGGAGTTATTAATGTTTGTGGGGCTTTATTTACGGCTTGCAGGCAGGCATCGGCATCGAGTCGATTTTTTACGAGTCCCGGCGGCAGCAGGACTCGCTGACAGGCAGCAACTGCGATGCCACCTCCTGAGGGCCCCGACGCAGTTGATTTAAATTTGGCGTAGTTAATTTTTAACCCAATTTTCAACGGTTTTATTTATGTGAAACGCCCATTTAATGTTGCACTTTTTTATTGCCAGCAGGCATATCAGCTATTTAAAGGGTATGCAAGAGTGGTCAAGGCTTAAAGGTTTAAATAGTTTCACTTGAAGCAAGTCCTTAAAGTTACAATCCTTTTTAAGCTGGGCATATATTTTACCATGCTTTTATATCTATGTTTATTCACTTTTCGCTTTCGGAAACTTTTGTGTTTAAATCGCAATCTGAAGGTTTCACAAAGATCTTCAACTTTTCAACTTGGCTTGCTTGTCATGCTCCTCAAGTAATTTGCAAATCAAATTGTAATTGAAGTTGTCTGCGGTTGTCCGCGTCCCTTTCTTCCTACCTCTACTCCAATTCGTATCCTTCTCTTGCCTTCCAGCCGGCAACTGCTACAATAGCAAACCATAGAGTGCGGTAAAATATTGTTAGGCAAATTCTGAGTACTGTATGTGGATTATATTGAGCTGTGACTGTAATCTAGTTTGAATTTTGTATTTGTATGCAAATCGTACAATGCAAAAAAGCAGACAAAAAAGATCCTTACAATATGATGGCAAGTTTGATTTGGCTTATTAAAATGTAGCTACACTGCAGTTTATTATCTCTGGGCTGCTTTATGCAAATGTGTGTCAAAAGGTGAAAAATCAATATGCAAAAGCATTTCCAGGAACTTGGCGCCAGATTAAATATGCATAATTGCCGATGCGAGCCAAAGGACTCCACGCATTGTCTATGAGTCGATGTGGATGTGGATGCCGATGTCGATGTCGATGACCAGAGCTCGCTTATTATTAAATGCATGCAACGGAGCCGGTCGCAAACAGCACGACAACATGTGAATAATGTGCACTGGCAACGAACGGAAACGGAAGTGAGTGTTGAGGGCGGCCAACCCGTGAGCCGCCTCCAACTTAAGTTGGCTGCGCTGCCGCTCAGAGTGCGCTTCATTGCATGTCAAGTTTGAATGCGAATATATTCCTAAATTTGTGTTCCCCGTTCACTGTTTCACTGTTGATGTTTATTAATGTACTTTTGTAGTCGTGTTTATTTAAGCAATTATTGTTTCAGTCATGACATCTGTGGGCGTGGCAGCGTCAGCAGAAAAAATGCTAATTAGATTTGGCAATTACCAGAGCATGAAACTGATTCCGATTCGCAATTGCTTTAAAATGGCCATAATTAAAATTCAATATTTGCTTGACATGCCACAATGGGAAGCAACAACCCTTGTCAATTATTATAAATTAAATACTAATAATCATTTCGCTTTCACAGCTAATAGAAAAAAAATAGGCACTAAGCACATTATTTGAAATGTTGGCTTGCATTCAATTTAGCAAAAACAAATACAAAAAACAAAACTATGATGTTTGTGAAAATAAAACAATTTCAGGCATCAAGCTCACAATTTGTAACAAAAATATTTGCACAATTTACACATTCAAAACGACGAGTGAACAGGAGAGAGATATAGAGCGGAAAAAGTTGAAAGCGTCAAGAGTTTTCTGTTTGATGTTGTGTGGCGGCGGAAATTGCGAAATTGTACAGCTCCACTTTCCGGCCATTTGCATGGCAATCCACCATGGCCCAGGCCCAGGCCAAGGCCCAGGTCCAGACCCAGAGATTGCCCGTCAATCAGGCCGGCCATTGGTCCAGCGCTAGCTCATGCGTGTGAGTGTGTATAGTGTATATAGTTGAGAGTTCGTTTGTGTGTATTTGCCGCACACATCCACTGACCAGGCGTTAATTGAATTATGTTTGCCGCACAATTGGCGCTACGAGCGCTATAACAACAAAAACAATCGGTAGAAATGAATCACAGGTAGTCAGCCGAACATGACAGTGGTAAGCTGAGTGAGTTTATTTCTGAATCTAGACAACGCCACAAGTCAAATGTGTTAGTTTTCGTAAATAAGACATAAATATGAAATATTATACAAATAACGAGCAAATTGAAGTCAAAGACTAATACGTGTAATAAATAATGCATTAACTTGTCTTAAGCTGCAATCAATATAAAGCTTTTAAATTGAATTAACGAATGTATTTTAAAACAGACAGCTAAATTAAATATGTCGATTGGCATTAAATATGAAAATGAATATCAAACGATTTCTCGACAAATATTTGTCACAATTGGCCTATAACCTTTCCCCAATATTTTGTATGATTTTCAAATTATTGACACTCTAATGGGAAATAATTAGTAGCGTTAATTGTACACATTGTCAATACTTTTGATATTCTTATATCTTTGCGTATGCGTATACATACTATTTGTTTTAAGGTCATGGTAATATACCTATTGCAGCAATCCAATCAAGATCTTATTAGCCACCCACAATAATGTTTTATTCATTCGCCTTGCAAGCAGTGTACGCAGCTCATTACCAAAAATCAAATGTCAGTAGGACCAGCTGAAATTACACAGGCCATGACCCAACGGAACCATTTCATAAAACGCGTCATAGTCGAGGCCCTTAAACATAGCAGCCCCAAAACTAGCAGGTCTGACTGCTGAGTGCCAAACATATATGAAACAGTAAAACTTAATTTGCTGTTTATGCCACGACCTAATGATAACTGTCGACAGTCGACTGGCGCTTTGTCTTGGCGCCTGCTCCGTGGAGGATTTCAGGATTAATAAGCCAAGTTTGGGGCGGTGCTAATGAACTGTGCGCTAAGCTCCCAGAAATGAACTGACGAACTGCAAATGAGCGAGCGACAGCACACACACACACACAACGGGTCGTATGCGTGATGGCCAGCTTAGGCGACCATTTGATATTTTGTGGACATATGGGCATGCTTACAAACATGCATATAAGATTGTATGGGCAAACAAGAATAACATTTGCGCTGATTGCCAAATGCCGTCGGTTGTTTTTCGACTGGGATTCAGATGCATATAAAATATAATGAAGAGAAATAACTTAAAGCGACTCAGCCATAAAATAAATGAGCCGGCAATGGGATGCTTTGTGGTCCAAATGTTATGTTTGTGGCCAACACATGCTCACATGTATATGAGTGGTAGTTAGCCTTATGTCCAAAGGTTCGCCAAATTTCTTGGTAATTTGCATTGCCAAAAGTTTGTGGGCTAAAAACTTGACAATCCTTTTTAGTGATCGCCTGCTTGGTCGAAGTTTTATTTGGCTTATTTATTATGCCGTATATAACATTTGCTGGGCAGCAAAAAATACATTTGCGGCCGCTTTAATGTCGCAGCATTCAGGGAATTCCAGCTGGATGATAAATCAAAGTCCCTTACGGCTTTTATTGGACTTGTTCGGGAATTTGTTTACGATACAGCCCTAACAACAAATGTCATCAAATGGCATTTGTATTTTTAGCGCAAATTTCATAAATCAAAAGTTGTGTTGCTCCCCAAATTTCTTTGGGCAACTTTTGATTGCCTTTTTAGACATTTGCCATGCTCTTTCTGCCCAAAGATACATACATTTTACATGGCAAGCAAAACAGCTTCAAAGAAACTTCAAAATATTTCGTCGCTAGCTTAAAAGTTATGATAGCTCACATTTCATTTGGCTCTGGGTGTCGAGCTGCCCGACTCATAATTAAATAAATTTTCATTTAGCCTGTTGACACATTTGAGTGCTCATTAAACATTCAAATGGCGTTCATTTCGGACACACTAAATCATGCATGCTTTGTTCTCAGCTCGGTGCACGCTTCTGTAATTTATGCTCATTTCGATCTAATATTATACTAACTTGTTTAAACTCGACCACATTTTGCGCAACAAAAAGCCAAAATAAAACCAATGCCATATTTTGTTTGCTATAATTCGCGCATTAATTGCGATTTTACGACCAGGCACGCCAAAGGCTCCCGAAAATCACGTCAACAATAAAATGTGAGGGGTGCCGAGGGACCCCCTCATTTAAAACGTATAAATATATATGTTTTTCCACCGACTGTGCGCTGAATGTGAATGTCACGTATAATTTGCCTAACAGCCACTGCGGATTATTTGTGAGAAATGTATGGGTAAAAATAAATAAATTAGCTAAGAATGAACTGTATACAAAAATACAGAAAATTGAAAACACAAACATTTTTTAATTACAATTTTATTTTAATTGATTCTTAGAATCAGAAAAGATGTAAAGAAATACATATCTAAGAAGGCATCAATTAAATATAATGTTTTTATATACGTAACAGTTATAAAGTGTATCTTTAAGTGCAGCTTAAAAATCCAGATGTTAGTGTGCATTTCAAAATGCGAGTATGCCATTTTTAATACTTTACCATAAAAAGATTATGTGATAATATTCTCGTATGCCCGAGCAATGCCGCCCAGTGAAGAACATAATTTATAAGCGCAGCGCTCCCCTCATATACACATAATTAATATTTTATTATTTGTATGTTTTTAAGCACATCACGAAATATGCTTCCTATGGTTTTACATGCTTTTAATGAGCGTTGGCATCGCAAATTTTATATTTGCCAAATGAACAACTCAAATTTACAGTATAATTAACAAGAAGTGTGTACAATTTTATGAATTGCACTAATATACTAATTTATGCACTCGTACACAGTACACAGTGTGCAGTATACACTGTTCCACATGGCTGTTAGTTACCTGGCTAAGTCCAGGATTGGATTTAATTGGGGCATATTTTACGTAGCCGCCATTAGGGCGTCTATTAATTATCTGTAAATGTGACAAAAGCAAAGCAAAGTAGAATCACTTTTTAAGAGCTCTTCAGTTGGCTGGCGTTGTTTTTGTGCCGGTTGTTGTTTTTAATGATCCCAAGATTTGACGACATAACGGCATATTAAACGCAGAAGAACGCAGGAGGATGCCTGCTAACGATGTACACTAAAAATAAAGCAAAGCAAGAGACGAACAAAAAATTGCCTCAGCCAGGCCGGGCCAGGCCAACATTATTAATAGGCACTTAAAACTGTGTGGGGGCAAGCTAGAGTAGAGACGGAACACAGAGAGAGAGAGAAAGAGAGGGGGGGGGCATGGGTAGACAAGGACGGACACAGCAGATTACTAGCTAGCTGCTGCTGGGCGCTGATGAAGACACGTTTTTACATTTCGTATATTGACGTTAAAATTAGATGCCAACTTGTCGACGAGGCGTCGTTGCCAGAGTCTCAGCCGTAGAAACAACGCGTATCATATTTTAGCTGGTGCCTTAAAAATGATGTTGATGATGATGGTGATGGGATGGGATGATGTCTCTGTCTAAAGACGCCGTATGTGAATGGTGATGAGCTGGCCCCGGTCACAAGAGAGACCCTCCCCCTGGTTGTCATAATGGCGATGATATATGGTTGTCTCACAGTTTGACACACAAATCAACATGTAAAATAGACCAGACTAGTGTTGAACATTGAGTTTAAGAGTAATGCTTGGAGTCTATAGCAGACTGCACAATATTTATTAATAAGTTATTACATTTTAAGCTTTTACTTTTAGTTTTAGTTTCCCTATTTGTTGGGCTCCAGTGGCTCAATGTCCCTGTACTGCTCGCCAACCTTGCACAATGCGGGATAAGCTCGATCATAGCCGTTCTGGCAGTTCACACTCTTGGCTCTATATAGAGCACGCTCGGGCACAAAGTTCCCGGCATAGTTGCAAGCCATTAGAAAGAGCTCTGTTCCCTTGGTAAGTCTCATGGCTGCACAACCCACATGGGTGTTGTTGTCGCGTGCCATCACCGCAAAGTTGCGAACCAAACTATCAAGAGACTTGTTAATAGATAAGTATACACGAATGGTTTTCAATTATAACCCACTCGCCAATTTTGACATCCTTGGGAAAGTGCTCAACTCGCTCTTGTGTTATGTTCTTGTACTGATCCCACCAGCGATCGATTGTTTCCTTGACCAGCTCCTCATCCGTCGTCTCAGCTTTGGTTATGTTGGTCAAGCCCACATTTTGACCAGAGTTGCGAAACTCGAGAGTATTGTGGCACTGATCATAGAGCAGCACACACTGCTTGACAGTAAGCGTCGCCAACTGCTCCAGTTCATCATTCCACTGCATCGTGGCCATTTTCTCGGGCAACCGAAAGCTCTCCATCTTGCCAGAGGCAAGCAAATTGCGCTGCAGGTTGTGCTGGCTGAGAATGAGTGCCTGGTGCTGGGTTATATTCACCAGCTGCGCATTTGCTGGACAACCTTTGGCCAGATCCTGCGAATTCAGAAGTGGATCAGCTGGCGGTGCAAGTCGCTGCTGTAACACTTACCCCATTGTGCTTGCAGCCAATGTGCTTCTTAAGTGCGGGGCAAAGGCCCGGCTGGCAGTAATTGGTAGTGTCGTTTTGGCAATGGACTTGCTGCAGCAACAGCAGCAGAGCTGTGGCCAGTAGGTGCTTGCAATACTGCTGCATGTTGCTTGCTGTTTGTTGGCTGATTGGTACGGGATTGTGGCTTTTATAGTGGCTGCCAGCCACTTAGCCTTAGCCACGCGGCCATTGGTGCTGTGACAACTGTTTTTGGTCAAAAACAGCTGCTGCTGCTGCTCACTTGACTTCTTCTTACTCATGCCTATGCAGCTTAGCACATAATCCAGCACAAAAACAGAGACTTAGTCTCCAATCGCACAGGCAAAGCAACAAACCGTTATTGGTTCAAATGTCATGAAAATAAAGCTGACTCTTGTTCAGAAGCTATCAATGGCTAAGGTATACAAACTGCTCAAGTGAAGAGCTTGCCGCCTCGACTTGCCACACTTGACACTCACAAAAAATAAAAAGTGAAAACATAAAAAGAAAAAGAAAGAGAAAGAGAAAAAAAAACTGAGAAAGATGAGAGCTGAAATGTGAACGCAAAAATTCTTTTCATGCTGCAATTTAAACAGCAAACATTACAAAAAAAAAGTCTTTCTTTGAATCTCTGCTGCAATTCATGAAAAGACACAAAGGACAAAAAAAATGGTATGATGGTAGCCAGAGAAATGAAAATGCCGCCATGTCCTTGTCGTTCATTTTCTACCTCAATTGAAATAGTTTTTCTTGACTACAAGGACCGAATGGACATTCACCTGCAACAGTATTTCACTTTCATTTAATGGCACATCGCTTTCAAGCTTACAACGATACGAGGGCTGTACTAAACTTATGTAAAAAGCGAATTCTTGGGTTTTTGCTGCTATTCTTATTTTAAATACTTAAAATTAAGCTTTTAAACAGTGCAACTGCAAATTAATTTTTTAATATTTTGTATATTTAACTATTGATATGCCAATCGAGGGAGAATATTGGAGAAATGAGTTTCAATTCAGTTGGAGGTAAACTTTATTTTTGCCCATTAAATCTTTACCACCTATTTCTATACTATATAATGAAATTTCCTACTGTAAACCAATTTAAGCCCAATAAAAATATTTTTGGTCGCAATTTATATAAGAGTTTAACCTGACTGACTGCTGACTAATGGGGAGGCCAAACTGTTATAGCAAGAAGTAGTTTCCTATGCTCAGCTAAGCACAATTGTCTGCCATATATATGCTTATCCAATCTATTGTTAAACTATTTATATATATAAATATATATATAAATATATAATTATATAAATATTTTAAATTATTTCAATTACCAAGTAACAAAACAATCCCTGCTATGAATATCAACCGAGAACCACCCACAAAACTTTTATATGATATAAATACTCCACCACCATAAGTTATTAATCATAGGTTGCATAAGTATATACAGGTCAGGCAATTATATATAGTTGGGCATTCCAACAATTTGACACAGTTTTTATTTATTTGTTATATCATTATTTACTTCATTCAATTACTAAACAATATCCTTTAAATTATAAATATTAAAAAAATTAAATAATATAAGTGTTAATTTAGTAGACATTTATATAACTGAATAGAGTTTCATTGAGCTTTAACTGATGGGTATTTTATAATACTGTACTCTATTTTTGTAGCCAGTGCTATCTAACTATTTATTGTAAGTATAAAATCTTAATGAACCCTCGCATTGCTCGTAATACTTTCTCTCTGGTTCTGTTTCGCTTTACATTCCCGCCAGGCAGAGAGTAGCAGCAAAGGAGCAACAGTGACAATCCACAGTAGCAGGCAAAAGTAAGCTACAGCAAAGACCAATTCCGAAATCATGTTTGCAAGTCTCAGCTTGTCCAGCTGTTCTCTTTATGACAGCAATAACTGGCGGTATTTACAGAAACAAAAATCCGTACTTTCCTAAGATACTCTTAACCGTTATTATTATTATTATTATTATTGTTGCTGAGGCCAATTTAATTTTAAGCTTTATTGCGGAGTAGCAAATAAAATGCAAAGCTAAAGTGAAAAGAAGTCACCATGACAACGACAACGGCAACAAGAGACTGCAACCTGAGCTCTGCAAAATCATCACCAGGTGCACTGCAATTTTCCTAAGAAAAAAAAATGTTGTTACGATTTAGCGCGCGCTAACTGAACGGTTGGAGGAGACGGAGAAGGAGAAGGAGAAACGGAAAAGAAAAGCTTCGGCTTACACTCGCTTTTCACTTAATTGGATTTGCTTTCGCATTACGTTTTCTGTAACGCCCATTCAAGGCTAATAATTGCAGTTTGTAATTATTTTTACAGGGATTAAGCGCTGCAAAGGACAGCAGCTTAAATGCAGCTTCTGAGCAGGTGCCTTTATCGCTTTCCCTCTCTCTTTCTGTATATAGTATTATACTCTCCGTCTGTCTCTATCTAGAGTTCATGCTGTCTCTTGTGACTCCTTCGAATGTCAATTTCAATTTAAAACATTGTGCACATATTTAAATAGTGAAATATACACAAAGTTATTTTGTATGCCCCTACGGATTATACAAACACAGTCACACACTAGCAGATACACACACGCACATTCACACACACACACACACACACACACACACACACACACACACACACACACACATATTGAATACACACTGCTGAACTCTCACACTTGGGGTTAAAATCAATTTCATTTAATTTCCTCAAAAATCAGCAACGCGTTGCCAGCAGCGTCCTTCGACTTTGGTTTCTTTTGATTGGCGGCAATTGGCAGTGTGCTTAGTATACACACACTTCTGTTTATCACTGTGTGCATGTGTGTGTGTGTGTGTGTGTGTGTGCCAAAGCGGAAATTGAAATTCTCGCACATTCACACACACATTGATATTATGCAGAGCAAGAGAGTGTTTCTGAATATTTGCCTCCATCCCCATGCCATTTGCAGCACTTATTTGCATATTTAAAGGCAACAATTTAAATGTTATGCATGTAAAAAGCAGCCAGGCGGAAGTATTGCGTGTGCGTGTGAGTGTATATATTTGCTTATAGGGATGTCAATAAAACAATGACAATGTCGCAATGCCATTTCTTCAGATCCTGCTCCAGCTTCAGCTTCATGCGACATACGCCTCGCTACTGTCACTTAAAATGCTCAACTCAATTCGTTTTGTCACGTCCACGTCGCATCGAGCAGTCAACCAACTGAGACGCTTCCTGAGCTTCAGTTTATGTCACGCATTATTAACACACTCCGCGTAGCCAGTGGCTGGTTGCTGTTTGCTGTTTGCTGGCTGCCAACTGGTTGCAGCACTAGCAGCAGCACCAGCTACATGTGCAGCGTGGCGTATGCGCAATGCCAAATGCCAGTCAAAGTCGTGGCTGCAACTCAGCAGTGCTTCGCCAGTCACTGCAACTACGACTTCTACTGCAGAGTCGTGAGCTGATTGCCAAACGCATTACATTGCCAATATCATTTGTACTGGATGTGTGCTGGCCACAAATGTGGGCAGCGCATGGCGCCAGTGAACTTTTGTTATACCCTTGCAGACAGTATTATAACTTCATCACAAATAAGCCAAAGCACTTATGTCTCAATATCTTTCAGATTCAATCTATTGAAGACGGCAATTCGGATCGGATCACTACATGATATAGAAGTCATTAAACGTTTTATAGAAATTGAATAAGCAGTCTAGTTTCTGGAAATTCTTGTTTAATACTCTATGAAAATTTAGTGGTATGTCACTTATATGATAAAGGAAAAATACGATAAGATATAGGCTTTGCATTGAAAAAAGATGTATGATAAATACATGTCTTTGATCTTACTGAATACATTTCAAGAATAACATTCAATGTATGTAAGGGTATTTGATCTTTGGCAGAGCGAACATAGTCATGCTTGTTTTTTTATACGAAGGCTGAGATTTGTTTGCCGTTGCCCCACGCTGGGGAGCTGGAAAAGAAAATATTGTGCTCGCCATTCCTTTTTACCTTATTTATTTTGCATTGTTGTCCGCCTGCGCTTATGCAATGGTTTTTGGCACGTTCCGAAATGCTTCAGGCGCGCTCTGAATGCCCATGTGTGTGTGCGCGTGTGAGTGTGAGTGTGCGTGTGTGCGTGGTCGTGTGCATGTGTGCATGTGTGAGGTATGCAGCACTTGCACTAATGAAAAGTCTTGTGGCAACGGCAACGTGCAAGTAGAGAATGGCATTTTACCAAGCAAAGGCATGCTTAGGCTGCCAAGACTATTCAAAGTAATACAGAATTCGTCTAAAGTAAATGCTAACAAACTTTTAATGTTTTTATTCCAATATTTAGACACTAATGCAAATTGTGAAGGGTATTTGAGAAGGTTTCTGGTATCAAACAGCTATGTTGTTTATTTTACTATGCTTACCGTGTTTTTATATTCTTCTATTACAAGAGTAAATACAGTTCCATTAGCCTGCTAATTTGCTCTTAACTCAACCCATATCTTCACGCGGCTCAAGGTCACGTCTCGCAAGATTCTAAGCCACATTGATGACATTATCTACCTGGGACCACACACACACATACACACACACATACACCTGCACAAAGGTCGCAGGCTGAACAATTTGTTTCGCTTGTGGCATGTGGCCGAGCACATTGTCTATGCCACCTTGTTGCTGTCAAGTTGCCATAGACTCCACCAGCGTCTTCATTGGTAGCGTGGCGTCTCCTCCTGTGTCTGCCACGCTCGATATGCAGCACTAAGCAAAACAGACAGTCGACTGTCGCTGACACGCATCGCGGCATATGCCTTGGCTTTAGCTATAGCTGCTTGTTGTCGTCGTTCCGGCGCTCCGACAGCCTCGACTCTCAGACCCAACAGTAGTACCCAACATCACATCACAGCAGTATTTGCCACAACATTGTCGATGTTGCCTTGTCGACGCCGCGGTGGCCCCAACTCCCAATCTGATTTCTTCCAAACTGATTTTGTGATTTTCGCTGAGAATCGCGGCCACATTCAAGGGTGCAGGATGGTGCAGCATAGGGAGATCGAGGGGTGCTGCTGCTCATTAAATTCGCTTTGACATTTGCTGTGCGTGTTGCTCACATTTCGCTTATCTTGCTTAGTCGGAAGGCAGCCAGACGCACAGACGCACAGACGCACAGACGAGCAATGAGCAGACGAGACAATGAAGCGTCCCTTCATGCGGCCTGTCCCTAAATGTGGCCCCTATCAGCACGTTGTCTGCATCAAATCAAACATGTGGCTCGGCAGCCGCAGCATTTCGACATTTATGCGATGGCATTAAACACCCCGTGCCAAAAACGAATCGTATAAACAGCCCACACGTAATTAGCTGCGTGGGCTTTAAAAATTTAAATGCACTATTAAACCATATGGCAGGCAACGGGGGTATTTTTAATATGCAAACAAGATAAATCTGTGCGGCGAGATGTTTCCGTTTAAGAATTTGACAATCTGTTTCGCTTCCCTTTTGCCATCCACTTGTCGCTGCCACGACACCACATAATTGTTATGTTGATTGCAAAATTTGCACCGCTTGTGGCTGAGCCAAGACCCAGAACGCTGCCAAACAACACTGCTGACGAGCTAAGGGGACTGAGAGGACTGCCAGGACTGCCAGGACGACTCGTTGTGGGAATGGACGACGACGGCGTTGACGCACTTTTGACATGCAAATTTTATGCAATTTTTTATGTCGCACTTGGGGGAAAGTTGCTCGAAATTCAGTGGCCAAAGTCAAGAGTTTGCTGGCTTGCTGTTGTTTTTGTTGCTGCTGTGGTTTTTGTGGAGCTCGTTGGCATTTCGAGTTGTTCCCTGCACTTCTGACCACTCTGCCCACTCTGCCCTCTAGCCTTGCATTGCAGTCGTAATTAATATAATTTCTGTTTTCATACGCATAAATTAAGCAATACGCTGCGTGACTTTTAACGACCCCTTAAAGCCATTTTGTACAGCAATTTGTGTTGCAATTTTTCACACTTGACAGTTGGTCAACCGGGCAGAAAATAGGACGGAAAAGTGCAAAAAAATGTTCAGGCAGCACAGTGCCAACTAATTAAGAAAATATTTGCCAAGCAATCGCACGGCAAGCAAACACAGACGATGGATGGAAAAGTGCAAAAATGCGTTTCAAATGCTGCAGGATATCTCAATCCCAGGCTGAGCTCGGGCAAAAAAGATGCGGCCAAGGAGGCAGCCAAGCGTGCGACTGCCGCATATACAGCAATGCCGCCTGCAGAGATTGCTTCTGTACAAAACATTTCTCGGCATTTGTGTGCCAAGAGTAAGTCCTAGATTCAGGCAGCTGCGGCCTTGCATCGAAGGGAAAAAGTATATGAAAAAGAGCAGGATATATGTATATGTATATGTATATGTATATGTATGAATGTGCTTTATAAATACGTATGAAATATGACACTATCCGTATACACTTTTGCAGAATGTTGCTAACAAAATGAAAATGCTGAGTCCCCAGTTTACAAATGCCCCAAATGACGACACTGGAGAGAAGTAATCACATTATTCAATTGTAGCACGTTGGGATTGAGGTCTGCACTTCATTGAAAGTCTTATGATATGAATTAAAATAAATTACAAACCATATTGAAAAGCAGAAGATTCGCAATCTCTTTTGCTCACAAACTGCTCGACAAAGCCCTGATAATTACTTGCTGATAAAGTGTATTGATGTGCGCCCATGTCTCGCTTCACATCAGCTGCTCATTCATCCTCTTGTTCAGCGAAATCATCGCTGAATTGGGTCAGGTGCGATTGCCATGTTGTGCACACACATCCGCATCCGCATCCACACCCACATACAGACATACACACCCATGCCCCAGCAATTTGTCCTCACTGTAAAGTTTTCTTTTTCCTGTGCTGATGGACATCGTTACTGTCATTGCCGCTGCTCTGGTGATAAGCATCACGGCCCCAAATGCATTTGACGTAACGTCGTCGCTTTTATGATGAGATTCTCTGGCTGCTCCACACTGTTGAGCTATACAAAGAATGTCCAAAATGAAGCCATAGCCATAGTCCGGGCAGAAGCTGCTGGGGCAAAAAGGGACATCTCAAAGCTTTGTTCATGCAAATGGAAGCGCGTGCCTGGCGACTTTGACTTTAATGAGATACACGCAACAACAAAAACATAAACGAGCTGGGCGTGCCAGCAATAGGGAGATGGGGGCACGGCTGCTTGCCGATGGCGTCAATGTAAACAAGACTGCCACATGCCACATGCAGCGCCGCAAAAATTAATATTTGTGTTAATAAAAGCGACTAGGGAAGGGGCAATGCCAACAAAAAAAGATGAAAATAACATGGCAACAGCAAAAGCAGAGCTAAATCCATTGCCAGGGCCTTTTAGATCCCAGTCGGAGCATTTCGTTTCGACAGCAGCTGTGCGGTCGTAAGTGTTTACATTACTTGTTTGGATCTAAGCACGCGCATTTAGTCGAGCGGATGCGGCATCCAAATTTGAGGAGCGGACAACGTGGCGGGGAGATAACAAGGAGAACGTGCCAAAACGCTAAAACAGGCAGCAAATTTTCAGCTGCAGCTTGCTCTTGACAGCTGAAACATGGACAATGTCGCTGGTACCCGAGCGAACCCCAACTCAATCCAAGACCGATTTCTAACCCTAAACCGAATACTACTTGCAATTGAAGCCGTGCAGCATACAATTCAATTAAAAAGTTTGCTTTTTCCTCGCTTTTCTTTTCTCTTTTCCATCTGTTTTCTCTAGTATTTCCGTTCGGTGCGGTAAAATGACGGTGACGTCTCAATTTTTGCCATTCCGGCAACGCCACGCGCCGAAAACCAAAAGCAATGAGTAACGCTAGTTGAATGAAAAAGGAAAAGAGAGACTGAAAGAGCGAGTGTATAAGTGCCTAGTGGCAAGTAGAAACCACAGTGGGTAACTTCGGGTATTCCACCAGCATTAGATAACTTACCAGTAAAATAATACACAAAAATTATTTGTTATATTTTTAAATTATTGAAAATATTTTTTTATGTTTATCCTGGCTTACTTATTGACAACAAATATCAATCTTGCAAAAATTTTATTTAATAACGTCACAGGAGGATCAAAAAATAAAACTGAACTAGTAACGATCTTTGGTTCTACTAAGGATATATTAATTATCTCTAAGATTATAAATATAGATTTATTTCAAATTAGATTGTTGAATAGATTGAATATTTATAGTAGACAAGAAACTAAAACTTCGAAATAAACATGTAAGGTATATCCCGAATATGTCATGTAAATAAAGTATTTCCATATAATAATTTTTTGGATCAAAACAGACTCTATTTAAGGTAACTGATGAAAATACAAAATTAGATATTTAAAATGGATGAATGAAATAAATATTACCAGCGAACTAGCTTTAGTGAATTTCCAACCTATCCTTTTTAAACTCTTTACGAAATAAATACCCCCAGTATGCTTAGAATGACAAAAAAAATTTATGTAGCCATGTCCGTCTGTCTGTCTGTCTGTCTGTCTGTATGTATGGTATCTAGTCCTTCAGTTTTTGAGCTATCGCGATGCAACTTTGCACAAAGACTTATTATTCAAAGGGACAGCACATTGGTCGGGACCGGCCGGATCGGACCACTATATCTTATAGCTGTCATACAACTCGAAATCGGTTTTGCCCTATATCCCATGTTTTTAAAGTTATCGCGACAAAACTTTGCACAGATACATATTATTGGCAGGTGGCAGGATCAGACCACAATATATTATAGCTGCCATACAACTGGAAATGAATTTAATATTTCAATACCAATTCTTAGAACAAAAGAAAATAAATGCCACGCTATAAAACCATTTTGACAGCATATGAAATTTCAGTGGCGCAGCTGTGAAAATTGTCAAAAGGTTCGAAAAGAGTATAAGATATTCGGTAAGCCGAAGATAATCCTTCCCCACTTGTTTTACTTTTCATAATTTACCAACAAAATTCAAATAAAACATTAATCATAGGTCCTTAATCATAATGCCAAATGTTAATATTTTTTGCAAAATATTGTCCAAAAAGATATTTAATATGCCTATCACTTAAAAAGAAGCAAATCCTTTCAAATATTTAAATTTGTTGTTAATTTTTTCAAACTATTTGAAGCTCATCCTTTAAAATATTTAAATTTGTTGATAAATATTTTCAAACTATTTGAAGCTCATTTCGCACGCAGAACTTCTAGACACTTCGACTTGGAAAAATGAAAAGACAAATAACTTGTTGTAAAGTTATGTTTGTGTTTAACCCATTTTTCAGCCATTGCTCCCATTGTTTGCTGACTGTTGTGGAACGTCTGTTGGCTGCCTTTGTGAGTGGCAGCCTCCCTCGGTCCCACTCGCCATTACCGAACTGCCCCTCCAGCTCCATCAGTCAGCATTGCATTTTTGTATGTGGTTTCTTTTTCTGTTTGCCTTTTTCAACACCCGCATCAGCGAATGGAACTGAAGTGAAATGAAACTTCACACCATTTTCCCGGGTCCCCGACACACGTCTGTGTGCTGTACCTTAGTACAATATAGATGCTGAAGCAGCAGCTGCTGCTTAGCAATGAATGAAATGCAATTAAGTTGATGTCGATGCATGTTTATAGTGGCTGACTGCCTGGCTGAATGACTGACTGGCAAAGCCACATTGATGTATTGTAGGACGCAACACCAACAACAACAACAACATCAACAACAACGACAACACCTTTGAATTGGTAGAGCGGAAATGAACTTTCAACGCCAAGTGAGCAGAGATGTTATGAGGACTTCTGAGTGGCTTTGTGAGTGTATACAAATGTTAGCGAGAGAGTATATAATGATCAGTTGACATGCCAGATGCGTCACCCAATTTAACTTAATTTAAAGCATGCATACTCTACTAGCACTCACATGTGTATATTTTAGCTGTTAATTAAGTGAATGCCAACGTGACTAGGCAAGGCAATGAAAGGCATTGCCAGCCGGCCAGCAGCTGCTGCTTTCAAAGCTGCCAAGTCACGACAACTTTGCAGCCAGCAAATAGCATTTAAGAACATTTTGAACATTGCCAGGCCGCAACTCCTTTCATGTTGACCCGGAGCAGGCTTTGCATATTTGGTCCGAGCAAACTGTTGGTCTGGGCACAAGTTGAGCAAGTTTCTCGCAATCATTACACTGGCTGCACTTTTTGCACATGAACATGTGAGTGAGTGACACGCCCACACACTTAGTGGGCGGTTTGCGGCGTGTTCTCATAATGGATTCTTTAGCCTGCCAGACAAAAGGCGAGAAAATTTGCGGCTACAAGTTCATTTATCATTTGCTTGAGTAATTGAAATTTCAACGCTGGAACCATCAGACCAGACCAGACAAGACCACACCACTCTACACCACAGCCCATCAGAGCATCAGAGCAGCAGGCAAGACCCAGACCTGAGCAGCCGCCACGCAGGCAATCAATGTGTGCCCAGAGAGCAATCCGGAGCGCATCCCTAGCCTCCACCTCCGCCTCCACCCGATCTCGGCCCGAAGCAGCCAATACATTAGACGCCTCCTCTGACACATTTTGCTTTGAACTTAATGGATATGAAATAAATAAAAAATGTATAAACTCACTTACGTCGGGCATGAACCACGTTCCCAGCATATGCATGAGCAATATGCAAAACAAAAAATGAATAACAAAAAAAAAGAAATATATATGTGTGTAAATATATGAAAAAAGGTTGCCACAAAAAGGCGCCTTAAAGTCACAAAATGGCGGCCGGAAACTCATTGAATGTGCTTGAAAATCGATTGGGGATTACTCCCGAGCGCATTTCATTTTACCCCGTTTGGGGCATTCTTCGGGCATAGGTGTATTTATTTTCGGCCCCAGCGGCTTATCCCTTCTGGGGGGCGGGGTTTTCTAGGGGCTGCTGTCGCTTACGCATCGAAGCACAAATGATTTATAAGGTACACAAAGCAAGAAATGTAGCCACACCTTGCCGACTGGCCCCCGAAAATTGGGAGGCAGGGTGGGTAAGGAGGAGCAGCGGCTATTCCTATGTCAACGTATAACGTATAACGTATAGATACTACATACACATATGAGAGCTCGTTGCTATTTCCACACCAAGGCTAGTGACACAAAACGCAACCATTTGACCATAAACATTGAACTAAATTCAAAATCAATTTAGCGGAATAATAAAAGCGAGCCAGGGTCGTTATGGTTTGGCTCTGGTACCGATATTCGAATGGGACTGGGCTTATGGACCCATTGGGCGTGGAAGCACTTTGTTGTTGTTGCCGTTATAAGCACTGCTATGTTGCTGTATTGCTGCAATTATGTCCACAATTGGCTGAATGGCAGGAACCGATTCGCTTTTCAATTCGATGAAAGCAGGAGTTTCGTATATCAGAAAATGGAATGACAAGAGTTCAAGGAATTACCAGAGTGTATTTGAAGTGTAGCACTAATCGCTAGCAATTACTGAACCATCATCGTAAAAGTACATATATATACTGCGTGTCCTATTTCATTTTATACTGCTGGGCAAAATTATTATATAAGAATAGCTGTCATGCACATATAAATATAGATACCCTGTTTCTAGCAAGCACTTTCAACAAATTGCCATAAATAAGTGCCATACAGAAACGTGTGTGTGCATGTGTGTGTGTGTGTGTGTGTGTGCATCTGCCTACTGGGCACATCTTGGTTTATTGGCCACGGCCAAAACGCAGTCGAGCTGCCAACCGGGGACAACTGCAGCAGACTCTAAGCTTATTTATGCCTTTAGCCAACCTCAGCAACATCAACAGCAAAAAAACAAGTAAGAGTGCTCTAGTCGGGAGTGCCCGACTACGAGATACCCTGAACCCAGTCCTTACAATCATTCATATTAATCTAAACACACACATGCTGCAGTACAAGCAGTGCAAGCGGTCTAAGCAGTTAGCTTGCTTTTCGCTGAGCCCCACATAATGGAAAGTTAAATCTTAAATAACTTCTGTGTTTATCGTCCGATCTTATTGAAATTTTTGGGGCAAACAATTGTCAATAATGTGTGACCAAACCAAATTGCAAGGTCGTACCTTCAAAATGCGTTTTTTTAACTTTTGGGGGGTTTGGGGGTGGTATCCAAAAAGTGAAAAATTTGTTCATGTGTATGCTATTCGAGATTATACATGTCAAATTAGGGGCCTCTAGCTCTTATAACTTGTAAGTTATATCCAAAAAACGCTGGTCTAAAATCGAAATTTATCGATAACTTTTGAACGGGACGAGCTATCGATAAATTTTAATAAACTTGATCTGTCCCGGGATTAGGAGAACTTATGTTCCAAATATGAAGTCTCTAGCTCTTGTAGTCTCTGATATCTGTGTGTTCATACAGACAGACAGACGGACAGACGGACAGACGGACAGACGGACAGACAGACGGACATGGCCAGATCGACTCGGCTATTGATACTGATCAATAATATATATACTTTATATGGTCGGAGATGCTTCCTTATGCCTGTTACATACATTTGCACAAACCCATAATACCCTTTTTACCCATTTTTAATGGGTTCAGGGTATAATAATAACAACAGCACAAGCTGCTACACAAAAACTATTGTTGCCAAAAGTCAAGTGAATTTCCTTCTCTGGCCAAACACACAATAAACAGTCAGAAATGGGAGTGCCCGACTACGACGCAGTCCTTCAATCATTCATATTAATCTAAACACACACATGCTGCAGTACAAGCAGTACAAGCAGTGCAAGCGGTCTAAGCAGTTAGCTTGCTTTTCGCTGAGCCCCACAACGGAAAGTTAAATCTTAAATAACTCTGTGTTTATCGCGATCTTATTGAAATTTTTGGGGCAAACAATTGTCAATAATATGTGTGACCAAACCAAATTGCAAGGTACCTTCAAAATGCGTTTTTTAACTTTGGGGTTTGGGGTGGTATCCAAAAAGTGAAAATTTGTTCATGTGTATGCTATTCGAGATTATACATGTCAAATTAGGTCCTCTAGCTCTTATAACTTGTAAGTTATATCCAAAAAACGCTGGTCTAAAATCGAAATTTATCGATAATCGTGGAACGGGACGACTATCGATATTTAATAAACTTGATCTGTCCCGGGATTAGAGAACTTATGTTCCAAATATGAAGTCCTGCTGTGTTCGTACGATAGACAGATGGACAGACGGACAGATGGACAGACGGACAGACGGACAGACGGACAGACAGACGGACATGGCCAGATCGACTCGGCTATTGATACTGATCAATAATATATACTTTATATGGTCGGAGATGCTTCCTTATGCCTGTTACATACATTTGCACAAACCCATAATACCCTTTTACCCATTTTTAATGGGTTCAGGGTATAAAAAACGACTTGCACACACTCACACACACACACACACATACACACACACATAGACCACACTCGCACACAGCAGCCGAAAGAAACCGAACAGGATGAACGAGTTGCTCGCACTGCCATGAAATGTACTTTGTTATGAATTTTTGTTACATCCTTTTTATACCCTGAACCCATTAAAAATGGGTAAAAAGGGTATAATGAAGTTGTGCAAAAGTATGTAACAGGCATAGGAAGCATCTCCGACCATATAAAGTATATATATTATTGATCAGTATCAACAGCCGAGTCGATCTAGCCATGTCCGTCTGTCTGTCCGTCTGTCCGTCTGTCCGTCTGACCGTCTGTCCGTCTGTCCGTCTGTCTGTCTGTATGAACACACAGATATCAGAGACTACAAGAGCTAGAGACTTCATATTTGGAACATAAGTTCTCCTAATCCCGGGACAGATCAAGTTTATTAAAATTTATTGATAGCTCGTCCCGTTCAAAAGTTATCGATAAATTTCGATTTCAGACCAGCGTTTTTTGGATATAACTTACAAGTTATAAGAGCTAGAGGCCCCTAATTTGACATGTATAATCTCGAATAGCATACACATGAACAAATTTTTCACTTTTTGGATACCACCCCCAAACCCCCCAAAAGTTAAAAAACGCATTTTTGAAGGTACGACCTTGCAATTTGGTTTGGTCACACATATTATCGACAATTGTTTGCCCCAAAATTTCAATCAAGATCGGACGATAAACACAGAAGTTATTTAAGATTTAACTTTCCATTATGTGGGGCTCAGCGAAAAGCAAGCTAACTGCTTAGACCGCTTGCACTGCTTGTACTGCTTGTACTGCAGCATGTGTGTGTTTAGATTAATATGAATGATTGTAAGGACTGGGTTCAGGGTATCTCGTAGTCGGGCACTCCCGACTAGAGCACTCTTACTTGTTCATTTTCGGGTTGCTTCTTTACTTCCATTTACTTCCTCTTTGCAATGGCAGTTGTGGCAACAACAGCAACAACAGCAGCAACAGCAGCAACAAAGATTAGATGAAGGACGCAAACACATCCGTAAACAATTTGTTCATGCCCCTTTATTTTCATGTATTTTTTTTTCTAGCTCCTCTGTTATGTCTTCTTTGTGTTTATTTGAATGCGATGCTTTTTGATAAGCAGTATGAAGAAGTGTGCATTGAAATTAAAAAGCTGCTGAAGATACCTTAAAAAAAATTGCTAAAAAGATTCTCAAAAAGAAATGGTAAATACAAAAGGCCTGGTGTAAATAAAACAAGAGCAATAAAATTGTTTAATGCGCTGAAAGAATGGCAATCGGCCCTTAAGATTTGAATGGGCCGGTCAATTGTTACTCAGTAAAAGGAAAAAAGCGGTTGCTTTATGATAAGCAAATATACTAATATATCTTAAGACAATTTTAATATTACATCTAGGGAACATTGCAATATGTTCCTATGGGAACTATACGATAGGAATTACTGTAATACTCGTCATGGATATATTTGGACAACATACATATCTTAAAACACAATCAGGGAAAAGCTGTTCAAAACATTTTCTATCAGCTTTTTTTTTGCCAATCGAATTTTGTTCACTTCCAGAATTTTTTCCAATTTGTTGTACTTAAATTTAAGAAAAAGACTTTTAATATCGTTCTCGACAAAAGAAAAATCCAAAAATACTACAGCATGGGGTTGTTTTAAAATCACACCAGGCTTACTTTTGATTGTTGGCGCCAATGAACAGTTGGCTAGTTTTGTGACGATAGATTCACTTTAGCACATCTCCAAAATTTCGATATTTATCTTCAACCCACTTATCCAGGTTTAGGAGTATACATAAGACTTTGTTGCAAGGTCTGGTAAATACACCTTTTCTCCTGATACCACACTCTGAATAAGTTTTCCATACACGAACTCATTGTTCGATCAAAATTCATTATGTCAGTTATATAATCCATTTATTCGATTCGGTCAACTCAAACATGCTATTGACTGTAGCAAATTTAATAGGCACATGAAATCTGATTGACAAATTGATGGTATTTTGTAATATGTGATCTCTTCTTTAGTGCTTTACGCATTTCATGGCCAATTTATAATACTCTTTATAAAAGTATACAAGTGGGTTGACAGTTGTTAAGGTCACCGATCTGCACAAATTACTATAGCCATATAGTGTTGTATAGACCACAAATGAGGGCAATACAAATCATTTAGCGTAGCTGTTGCTCAACATTAACGTGAGCGTCTTATAGAGTGACAGATTGCGAGGGGGAGGGTCAGACAAAATCAGTGCCCTGTTCTTATTGTTGCTGCTATCGCCGGCAGCTTTTGCTTTTCCTTTAATGTGTTTCCACCCACACATTCGCACATATCTATGTGTGTGTGAGTGTGTGTGTGTTTGTTTGCATGTGTGTTTATGTCGTTTATGTACATTTGGGAAAGTCAACGTAATTTTTCTTTCCTTTTCATTCGCTTATTTGCCATTTCATTTCCATATGCAGAAAGCAAATAAGTAAACAATTGGAGTTTACTTGCAAACTCAGGAGTGTGTGTGTGTGTGTGTGTGTGTGTTTGTGTGGGTGTGTGATGTGATGTGATGTGTGCGAGGGTTGATACAATGTGTTGTTAGTGTTGCCTTGACAGCCAAGTTAGTGAACAGCGGGTCCAAGGCGGCGGGTTAGGCACATCCTTGATAGAGCGCAGGGCAACAACTTCACTGGCTCAGTGACATGTGTGAAATGTTTGCCGTGTTTCGGATCGAGCTTTTGACACACAAAAGGCGCTTGGCAAATTGGAAGGCAAGCCAAAGTTGACAGGATTTGCGCGAGAAAGGATTTAGCGGAAATATTGACTTGGATGTGTCGGTGTGTTTCTGTGTGTATTTGTGTGTGTTTTTGTGTGGGCGGCTGGCAGGCAGGATAATCGACAGGCTGTCATTGTGTTTACACTAAATTTCAATTAAATTTTGAGGCCTCGTTGACACTGACGGCGGCAGCAGTCGCATTGGACGCAAATGCAAATAGCATTCAACAGCAAAAAGGGAATGAGCAGCAGCAAAAACTAAAGAAATGTAGGATAACAAAAACAATAGCGAATGCTGTCGCCAAACAAATCTCAACAAACTTTGCGAAACAATTTTATGCGAGAAAATGAAGCCACTTTTGGCAGCACAACAACATCATCAACGACAACAGCAACAACAACAACTACTAGCAACAGAAGAACAACCAGCAAGGCAACAAACGTCGCGTGGGCAACTGCTACAAAGAGCGACTTATGAAGGCAGGATCTGGAGGAGCGAGGACTTGTGCGGATTTGCTGACTGGATTTAAAATGGAAATTATTTGAGAAAACCAATTCACTTTATTACTTTGGGGCATACGCAAAGTAAAACACAAGCACCAAAAACAACAACAACAACACCAGGCACAGGAATAGCAACAACTCAGCTCAGGCAAGCGACCATAAAAATTAATGCAATAAAAACACATGGCACAAGAGCCAGAAAAAGCAACCACTGAAGCAAAGCTGGCGGCAAAGTGAGCGCAGTTTGAGGAAAAGAACACACAAACTGAGCCAAGCCTGAAAACCCAGAACAACTTACAGGCCAGCCGGAAAAAAAGGACTGCTCCTATTTTAAGTGGGAACGTAGGGACCTGCTCATAGAGTAAACTAGAACAAAACATACATAAATATAACTATATTTATGTATTGTTATACCAGCGTTTATTCTGTTACTAAAGCCTCCTACTCTGGGAAGACTAATGGTTTAAGTAAACTTTGGAGTGTTCACACTGCATCTGTTTTTGATGGTACATCAGTTTCTCAAAGACTTGCTTAATTAGTTGATTAATTTGCTCCCTTCAAAGCACTAACAACACTCTCGCTCAGGGATTCATAAGTTCTGCAAATGTTAAGAAAGCCTCTGCATCAACATAATTCCAATAGTCTCTGATGCCGCTGTCTTGAGCTATCCTGCTTGAGGCGTCTTTGTGCTGCCTTGCAGTTGGCAGCAATTAAAAGAACCTGAGAGCCATAAACATTGTTGCCCCAACTGCCTCTTGTTTCCGCTCCTGTTGTTGGTGTTGTTGTTTTCGTTGTTTATACTCTTTTTGCGCTTGATCGAGCTTGAAGCTGCGCCTCATAAAATCGCTGCCTGAGTCGCGGGCATAATTACACTTTTCAATTATGCATAATTACGTGCAGAGAGCAATTTGTGTTTTGCCGCTTAAAGTTTAAAGTGCAGCACCAGCGGAGTGCCTCGGCAAGGGTCTCTCTCTCTCTCTCTCTGTGCCCCTTATCCGTTCCCGTTATGCGATATGCCCGAAGCGGACTGAGCCGGAGCGACCGCATTTTTGTTTGCCTGCTGCTGCTTCTGGTCCTGCTCCTGCTGCGGTTGGCATTGGCCATGTCGCTGGCAAGGACAACGACAACGAGAATGAGAACGCAACGCAGTGCAGCGCAGCGCAGCAGGCAGACATAAATCAGGATTTTCGCAGCCTGGCCACAAATGTTTTTTAAAGGATTCGCAGTGGGTGACGCCGCAACAACAATAATAACTTGGGGGTCGTTTGGGTTCGTTGTCGCCTGCAATCGTTGATAATCTTATGCATGCTTAAACAGGATATATATAGTCGTATGTATGTATGTATATAACTGGGGCTATGACAACGTTCAAGTGTCCTGCCCCGACTTACGACTTACCCATCATACAGCAAAGCAGCGTCGAAAGGGTCAACATTTTGATGCCAGAGAAGCGCCCAGCGCCGTGTAGCTGTCTCGTTAGCTCTCCCTCTCTCTCTCTCTCTCTCTATCCGTTGTCTCCTTAGCTGTCTCTATTCCTCCTTCTTTATCACCTGTGTCTGCACTTTCGCTTTCGCCACGTCTTTTTGCTTTATTTTCGTTATCGATTCGCACTTTGTTAGCTCTAAGTGTTTTTATAGCTGCACTTTTAGCCGCTTTATAGTTTTATTTTACTTTTTTGTCGCCACTGTAAATGATATTTGTATTCGCATGGCACCACACACAAACTCACACACAACAACAACAACAACAACAACAACGACAACAATTGCAATTCCCCACTTCTGTGCTATATCTCCGCTTTCCATGAATTAAACACTCGCAATGACATTTAAAACACTTAATTCCAACGGCAGACAATTTAATCTTTTAACGTTCGTTTGTTTTTAACCTTTTTCGCTTGATATTTGTTGTTGTCGTTCATGTTGTTGTTGCAGTGGCAGTTCCGCCTAGGCCAAATATTATTCTGTTCTCTTTTTGTTTTTTATTGTATCATTTCCCTTTGTTTTTCCATTTTAGCCTTTTATTTATGCCATTTTGTTGTTTCTTTGCTTTTTGCTGGCGCTTTCAACACTTTTTGCTGCCTTCGCCAAACCAAATTGATTTTGTCATCTCTGCGAACTATAATTGATTAAATTTATCATTGTTTTTATAAGCCTGTTCGCTCCGTTTAGTGTATCGCACGTTTCACATTTTCACCTAATAAAATCCACAAATGGGTCCAAATAAATTTGTAAAAAAGTAGATTTTTATCAATATCTAATATGTTGTAGGACAAACAAAACAATGAAATGGCTTGAAAAATATGTATAGAAAAATTCTTTGTATTGCATCACTGTACGGATTTTTTATTGATCTTTAATTATGATATCACATAGGAATATATTTCCAAATATTAAAATAGAAACAATAACATATAAATAACTCAGATATAAAAATATATGTTTTAATGAGATAATTATGTGAGAAAATAAAACCTATATGTGAACTTAACCTTCGACCTATATTGGTTTATTTCAGTTTTCTATACAAACCAATCTCCTGTAAAATAACATTTTCAAGTGTCCCTTGCAATTGTAAACACCTTAACCAAAAAAAAAATCAATTAAACTGTTATCATTCCCACACGCCTTCAAATGGAAACCGTTTCTGTATGTATAATTAACAGAAACTTTGACTATAATTTCCATAGTGCATATTTTATGAGAACAACTGACACGCACGTCTACAGAATATTGTAAGAACCCAACCCAGGCACTAGACCCAAAAATAAATCTGCCCACGCTTATAATAATCAAACAGGCTAAGGGCAAAGAAAACATACAAAATAAATGTATAGATTTATATATATAAATGTAAATATGTGTATATTATTGCATGTGGGACAAATGGAGACGGGAATTGGAAAATGGATTGGCCAGGGGCTCGTCACGCCTCAAGATGGAAACCCAGCAACTGTCAGCCCATCCCTCTGATCCCCTATCCGCTAGCCGCTATCTTGCCCTGGGCTCTTTAGGTGTTCGAATTTATTCACTTTGTATCAGCTGGATATCAATCAATTTGACCTGCGGCAGCTTCAACTTTTGGCCCAAACTTCTCCATCAGCTGCCATGATAAACATTCAGCCCTCAGCCTAGAATATACTTGTAATTTGTTAGAGCCGTTCTGGGCATTGAGCTTTTCACACGGCACTTGAAAATTTGTCGGTGGCGTGTAAAATTAATTAAAAGCTAATTAATTACAAATTTGCAGCAGTGCCTGCAACTAATTACAAACTACAAATGGGCCGCAGGTTGAGGGGTCAACTTATGGGTACAACTTATGGGTACAATGACTGACGATGGCTGGATGCCGCCTTCCCATGCGATGCTTCAATCAGCAACAGAAGGCATCTTATCCTGGCGCCCTGTTGGGGCCACTTGTCACTGTTGCTTCCGTAATGGAATTAGAGACAGGAGCAAGCAGCAGGCAGCAGGCAGCAGGCAAGCAGCAGGCAGGCTGAAAGGCACAGGACAACGCCATCGTTCTCGTGTCTCTCCAAAGTGTTAACGCACTCAAGTTCTTTGTGTGTTATTCCTGTATATGTGTCTAGTGTATGAGTGTATGCGGCTTGGTAATTGTTGCCTGAGGCTGTGAAAGCTCAAGTGAAGTCCACTTGTCGCACTCTCTCTATCTCTCCATCTCTCTCTCTCTCTACTTTCTGTTCGTGCTGCTTCTGTGTGTGTGTGTGTGTGTGTAATTGTAAACGTCTGCAGTTTGCTGCTCAGCTCTCGAGCTCTCTGCTACCCCCTTTGGCGACGCTTGCCATAGTGCTTAGTAGCCGTGATTAGATGACATGCCCTGCCTCCATGCTCCCCGTTTTATTTGGCCATTTCCGCATTGCTACGATTCAGTGGCTCCCCGTGCGATTATGCTTCGCATTGTTCATGAATATTTTATTGATACAGCCGCATTGTGTGCTTATTTCACTGTAGTTTCCATTTTGTTGACTTGTTTAGCTAAATTGAAAGCAATTGACGCAGATTTTCCCTGCATTTAAACTAATGATTATGGAAATGCTTGATGCGACTGTCGTGAGTTGGCAATCGCAGGGAAAACTAAAGTTAAATCCGCGAATATCTAACATTTCTTTAAGAATATAATAAGGAACTTGCAGATTTAGTTTTGTTCGTCTGCAACTTTATTTACTTCAAGTTTTCTAGGAAATTATTCATGCATTCAGGATTCAAATGAACTTTTATAGAAATTTATAGAATATGCTAATCCGATTAACTAAAGGTTAAACATTTTCGTTCTGATTTCAATATATTTGGTAATGAAAAAAGTTAATACTTGTACATTATTCAGAGACAAGCAAAGTTTAAAGTGTTTACCATTGAAAGGATTGTCCTTATTTCTCTTCTGCTACCAACTTTTATTCTGTGGCAGCTTAAACAGAGATAAAGTAGCAAAATAAAACTTGGCACTTGGCTTTTTGCGTGCTTTTGTCTCCACTTTTGTTGATGTATGCTCCAATTTTCGAAAACTAAATAAAACTTTTCTCGCCTGTCTTCAACTACTTAGTGCAACAATCAAGGGCAAACTTTTTTGGCGCACAACAGCATCTACAGCAATAACGATTGTAGCTGTTAGTCTTGCAGCGTTGTTCAACGTGACGTATGTGCTACAAATTCATTTACGCAATGCGCATACGCACGGTGCGCCCGCTGGCGATCATTCAGCTGCTACCGCCAGCTACCAGCTACAGCCGCCCCACTAAAAGCTTGCGCAGTGTTGCTGGCACATTTTTCTGCTCATTTTTTATGTGTTGTCTATTAGTTTTTGTCACTTTGGTTCTGCTCGAAGGCTATGGAAATATTAAATTACAAAATATTGCCGCACGAGAAATTATTGTGTACACAATTTGTTTTGACGTGTTATTCCATTTATCGGCTGTGCTAAAGATCAAAGACGATTTAGTACATTCTCTAGGTGTTTGTATTGAGTTGTGTTTTTAATTTGTTAATTTATTTTGGGTTTGTGGATACGTTGGTCTAAATATAAAACAACTTAATTTGCTGCCTGCTAATGAGGCAGAGTGCTAGAGCGGAGCGTTTGCGTTATCGTTAGTGTTGTGGTAGAAGGGGAAGGGGAAGGGCAAGTCGTTGTGTAGGCGTAAACACATTTTTATTTGTTGTGTGTGCGTTTTGCTGTTTGTATTTTATTAGTTTCGTTTCGTTTCGTCTTTTGTCGCCTGCCACTGCTAACAAGTTGCGAACAAGAGGCGGCCACCGAAAAAAAATCGCATATTATTCGAAACGATGTCATAAAATATTCGCGTGCGTCGCTCGCTTTGCTAAACTGCCCCCCATAAGGCATAAGGCATAAGCTAACGGCAGTAACAACAATGGCAGCAACAATAGCAACAACAATGGGCTTTCAATTTCATCTCCTGCCAAGCCGACAATGAGGCAATGAGTCCTTTCCTGCGTTTTCACACGTTCAAAATTTACGACATTGGCACTTTTTTAGTCGTTTCGAAGAAGTTGGTCTCAACTTTTATTTCACACACTCACGCACACACGCACACACACACACACACACACTCACAGCTATACACTGGTGCAGATGCAGATACTTTCACGCCTCGCGATTCGGGACATTCGATTTAGATCAACTTGTTTGTGTGATGCCGCTGATTTTGTTGTTGTTATCGAATTCGCTATCGGATTTGAGTTTGGTCTCGGACTCGGATTCGGATTCGGACTCGCACGCGTTGTCCGCTGCGTTGATCTCGCATGCGTTCACCGTCGTTGTCGCACAGAAACTGAAACTGAAACTTATTTGGGGCCTTGCACTTGCCAGCCAGCCAGCGCAACCGGACAAGCCTTAGCCTCCTCCATTATCAGGATGAAGCCTCGTTTTGTTGTCGTTGTCGGTTGTCGGTTGTCGCTGTCGATTGTTGTTGCTTTCGTCTTCGTGCCTTGTGGCATCGTCAGTGGCGCTGCTGTCGTCTGAATCGTGTGGCAAGCCGATTGCCTGCATGCTACCAATTCGCCGCAAACAGTTTCTCTTCGAGGAAAATTGTGGCTCTTTGATTTGTGCTCTTTAGGCGTCTAACCAAAATTGTTTATTTGTTTGTTAAGCAATCAAATACTGAATTAGCTATTATCGATGATCTGTAAATAAACTTTAAATAATATAAAATTTAAAAACGCCTATTTGTTGGGTAAGAAAATAACAGACCTTCATTATAAACAATCTGAGTTCATATTTAATAAATATTTTGTCTTTTTATTAAAACCTATTCAAAATAACTAATAAAATATATGCATCTATATGTTTTGCACCATTTATAATCAAATTGTACCAAAGCCACTTAAAATGAAGAAAAGAAAACTAATTAACTATATATTTTATGCATTTATTTATCAATAATTCAAGCATTAATTCGAAGTTGTTTCATTTACATAGTTAATTCTATATCGAGCATGTGTATTTAAATATATACTCTAACTCTGTAAGTTCAAGCCGTCAATTCAATAAATTTATAATATTTTTCTGTATTTTTAAGTTTTAATATATTTAAGGAAATTAGTATCTAAAATCTTAGGGTCCAATCTTTATAAACTCAATCAGCGCTTCAGCGTCTCAATTGGCAGACAAACCAACATGAACTGTCTGCTGGACTCAGACATCAGCATCCTCAGCCCCACACAGCATTAAGAGAAAGAAGAAAAGAGCGCACATGCGCATTGGGTTTTCCCCTCTTTCTCGGCAAACTGATTTCTCTTTTGCGGCGAATTCGCGGAATTTTAATCAAATTTACGCCGCTACTTTTCATTGAAAGAGCTAATGACAATATAAATTCACATGGCATTTGTAAATTTGCTGCAGATGGGCAATGAGCGCTGATGTTGACGATGCGCCCACTGGTAGCTCACAGCCAGATACAAATATCTCTGTACATATGTATGTAGCTATGTACGGGAGAATCTCTTGGGATTGCTAAGAGCTAGGCAAATACAGCGCAAACGTTATCGCCGTGGCGAAAATCAGTAATTAGCGTAAATTGAGTTGGTAAAAAGCACAAGTGCTTAAATTCCGACCCGATTCACAAGCCCGACTCAACACCCAACTGCCTCCCAGAATAGTTACCGCTTGTTGTGGTTGTCACTGTTCCTCTTCTCATTCGCGTTTGCTGCTGCTCCTTCTATTGTTGTCGTTGTTGTTGTTGTTGTTGTTGATTATGTGGCAATTAGCTGTCGCTTTTGTGGCGAGCCCCGACGACACTTTCGATCAGACCATGTTGTCTTGACAGCAGGTAAAGCCCACCAAAAGCTTAGCCAGCTAATTAAACAAGTTGATTAATTTCACTGCCTCTTGACCTTGAATGCTAAGTTGCCGAGTTGCCAAGTTGCAAAGTTGCCAATGGCAAGTTCCATGCTTGACTTTGCCCCCCAACTTGAGCATAGTTTTGATAACTTTCGACCAGGCGCCTGAACGTTTTTCTCACCTATTGTCAGTCGTTATCTAACTCTAATGAGCAGCATGTGGCAACTCAAAAACTATAAAACTTTGCAAAATGCTAGCAATGCAGTTGCCTCAAAAGTTGGACATTTCGTTTTAAATATATTCCAACTGAAGCCAAATTTATAACGAACCGAACTGCAGATGATCTATTTCTAGTATCTTTCTATCTGATGTGTGCAAGGAGCGTCTGATTAAGCAGCATTCTTTTCTATTGTTTCAACATATTTCTCACAAATTCTTTTTATTATTGCAAAGCAATACTTAGTAATTCAGTTAACGTGCCCACATTCTGTGCAGAGCATTTGTAAATTGCATTTTAGGATTTATGAATATATTTCTTACTTACCCATATAAATAGGGCATTGGACCACCCACTTTTGTAATGCAATCAGCTCCAGCATGGAATTAAATCTTCCAGCAGAGTTTTGGGGCAAGGAGTTGGCTTGGGACTGTATGCGCTTTGTCTCGGGCGTTGTTGCATATTCAACAATTGCAACTGGCAAAACCGACGAAGTAATAACAAATGCAAATGAATGCTCAAGAAATTTAGTTACTAAAAATTTTCGTATTTTTCGCTCTGGCAGACAAGTGTGCAAATGAGTTTTTGCCTCGGCCCCTATACTACTCTGGCCCCGCACTCTTTCTTTGGCAATTGAATTGGTTTAATTTGTTGCTGAGATGGCCTTATGGCGTAACTAAGCAACAATTGTATTGCACAATGCAATGTAACAAATATATAAGCTGAAACCAAGTTAAAATTAAAGCCGAACATATCCACACATTGTCCTGTCGTCCTGCCAGTCAATATAATCAAGCTGCTCAATGCGAGTCCAACAGCAGCAGCTGTAGAAGATGGCAAAAAATGAAGTGCCAATGTGTGTCCTGCATGCCAGTGGAGCCGGTTATATTAAATGGATGGATGTGGTGGTGGGGGGATGCGAATAGGGGTGGGGATCTCGGCACTGATGAGTTCACTTCAGTGAGCAAATGAAACGATATTGTTGTCAATTTAGGTGCAACAAAGAACAACAACGAACGTCAGACAGGACAAAACAAACAGCATGCAGGATGGTGACAAAGAAGGCAAGAGTTTGCTGTTGGGGCTTTGACAGGAGTGTGCGTAAGGGAGGAGGCAGGGACTACATTGGTAGAAGGCAACAAAGGCAAACAACAACAAATTGCATGTCCTTCCGCCTTAGCTGCAACACAAAACACGCACTCATATTTACTCTAACAGGCAAGGGGCACTTTCGGGTGGGGGAAAGCATTGATGGAACCCACCTGCAGCATTAATGAAAACTGTAAGTGAGCTGATAGAGGTACTCCCAGTAGTATTGGCAGTTTAGGACCCACTGAACTGCTGCTCGGTACAACAGTTGCCACACCTTTGTTTATAGAGAGATTGAACAGCTGACTAGTACATAGATGTAGGATTGTTATCGGAAGGCTCAACTGTTCAATATTTATAAGCGCTGCAATTAAAATGTAAATGAAAAACAAGTGGGAAAGGATTATCTTCGGCGTGCCGAAGATTTGATACTCTTTTCGAACCTTTAGACAATTTTCACTCTGCCAACTGCAGCACTTTCATGTGCTGTAAAACTTCGTTTTATCGCTTGGCATTTATTTTTTTTGTTCTAAGAATTGATATCATATGAATCTAAATATTTCTTTTGAAGCTATAAGATATAGTGCTCCGATCCGGCAGGCTCCGACCAATGTGCTGTCTCTTTAAATAATAAGTATCTGTTCAAAGTTTTATCGCGATGGCCTTAAAGACATGGGATATATGGCTAAAGCCGACTTTAAGTTGTGTGGCAGCTATAAGATAGAGTGATCCAATCCGGCATGTTCAGACCAATGTGCTGTCCCTTTGAATAATAAGTCTCTGTGCAAAGTTTTATCACGATAGCTCAAAAACTGAGGGACTAGTTTGCATACATACAGACAGACAGACAATTTGATTTGTCATTCGAAGCATACCGGCTGTAACTTTTTGGGGTATCCGACGCTTCCTTCTATGCTTGACACACTTCAGCACAAACTTAATATACTATTTTCTTCGAAAAGAGTATAAACAAAGCATTTTCGTCCTAATTAAAAATGGAAAAGCTTGGAAGATATTTTGAGTATTTTGCATTTACATAAATGCTTCAGGTAAATATTTTCACAAAAAACCACAATTATTATCCTCGCTATCCGCTGAGGTTTTCATTACATTTCCCCTTATCCGATCAATAAACTTTAATGCGGACTGTTCCAATAGTAAATTGCGGTAGATAGTTTTTAATTATCAGTAATGATAGCAAATAAATTAAATAAATAAGTTAGGCATTATAATTAGGTTAGTTAGGACTACATTTAGCTGGCTGTGCGAAGATAGGACACTGGCTCAGAGCCCTTAGAGCCTGACAACTTCAACTCCCTGCGGCGTAAAGAGGGACTCAGCTGCCAATTTGAGCTTCTCGTTGACCAATTTGGCAATTTTGGGCGTGCGACGCCAGACGAATTCGCGAGTGCGGTCGTGATTGTCCTTGCTCTCCACCTCCACCTGTACAAAGAAACAGAGCGCAGAGTCGAAGGATTAGAGCTAATTGCACAAAGCGCAAAGCACAAATCGCAAAGGGGATGCAGCTGTGGTAACTAAGGCCGTACCTGTTTCGGCTGCTGCACCTTGATTGACATCAGGGTGGCCCGATCATCCAGCACACTGAATTTGATGCGGCCGATCATCTCGTTGGTCCTGGCCGTTGCGCTTTTCACGCTGCGCACGCTGCCCCGCTTAAAGGACTTCTCCACGCGCAGAGTCAATGGGCCCAGCGTGAATTTGGCCTTAATGGTTGAATTGCGTCCTTCCGCATCGCTGATCACCTTCACATTGCCCACGCGCTTCAGCGACGCCAGACCCGACAGACTGCCCTCCGCCTTCTGCAGCTTCTCCACTTCCGTGCCAGCCTTGGTGGCTCCCACGCCCGCCGGCTGATTGTAGCCGCCATTGCCGCCCGCCTTCAGAGCCGCCGCACTCGCTGCTTTTTTCGTGTTGTGTTTATGCCCCGCCTGGTGCTGCCCGGCTGCGGATTTCTTTGCGTTGGCTTTGACGACGGCCTGCTCCCCATTGAACACGGTGCGAGTTTCCGCTTTGCCAGAACCGGATGCCACGTCCTGCTGCCCCTGACCCTGTCCCTGCTCCTGCTCCTGCTCCTGCTGCTGTTGCTGTTCGATGGCTTTGAGGCCGAGCTCAGTCTGTAATTGCGTCAATTGCTCCTGCAATTTGACTGACTCGGTGCTGCTGCTGCTAGTGCTGCTGCTGGAGGCGCGCGGCTCCGAGCGGGTGTTCTTGCTGCAAGTCACAGAGATTGACAAATTTGCATCATTTGCTTTGACTTTGCCCTGATTTGCAGCCATCGACTATACCCTTGCAGAAAATGTGGCAGCTTTACTCCAGCATACAGTGGGTTATAAAAGCAAAGATTGAAACTGTCTAACAACTGAGAGAAGTTATGTAGGGTAAGTAACTATCTTCTTAGAATATAGCTCTTTGTGAATTATTTTTAGAACATTTGAATATTTTCCTATTGAGATAATTTATGATAAACTTGTCTTCCTAAGTTCTGCAAGGGTATCAGTTTGGCCAGCCTATTCTAACAGCTTACAGTTTTTTGTGCGTTGTGCCTTTATGGTTGCCGTTTCCTTTGGCCTTTGTTGGGGTCTTCACAACAGCGCCTCCATATGTGGGCGTGGCCGAGCGGCCAGCAAGTCGCACCACAAACGGATCATAATTGTCCGCCACAATACGATTTATGCGGGAGAATATGGCATCGATGAAATGATTATGGCGCGCTTGGAATGCATCCGTTGACATGTCAATGACGTTGTTTTTCAGATCACCTGCCCCGCGCCATGGAATACTTGATATTAATACGCTTTCATGAGCCTCGTATAGAAGTTCATTTTGTGGGTTTGTGTGTTGGTGTGTTGGTGTTGGTTTTTGAATGAAGGCAACTTTGCGGCACTTTGGCCCTGTGCGGTTAATTTCCCAGCATGCTTTTCCATGCAGTGGTCGCAACTGTGTCTCTAATTACAGATGTGTGTGTGTGTGTCAACATGTGCAAACATTCAGAGGGACCATCAGAAATAGCCCACACACACACACACACACTGTAGGCTATGCGACTGTGTGAGTGGGAGTGTGTGTGTGTGTGTGGATGTGTGTGTGTGTGTGTGTGTGTAGAGGGAAACATGCTTGGATTAGCAAATAGTGTTATAAAAAGCATTGACATTGAAGCTGTGCAGCCAGAAGCTCTTATATAAATGAAAGCCGCGCTCATTCCATGATCAAATAATCTGGGGATGGTTAAGTGTGGTTTTTAAGTGCAATAGGACCCAATAGTTGCATATTGACACATAAACTATCCGTTCTTATTAAGTGAACTATATTGATAAGATATAAGTCAAATGCATTTTAGAGTTAGTTAGTGCTTTTTAGTTGCAAAATTGAATTAAATATGTGAAGTGGATTTCGAAACATTTTAAAAATTTAATTCTACTATATCATAACAATATCATCTTTTAAAGAATGTTTCTTTCATTGCTCATGTGTGAAATTTAATGAACTTTTTTAAATCATACCTTTAAGCATGACTATTCAGTCACTGATTGCTCATCCCTTAACCAAACACATATAAAGAGTTTAATACACTTACAAGGGCACATTGTTCAGCTATCGTTAGAAATAATGAGCTTCTAATGGGTTTTTTTACATGTTAGTTAGTGTGTCGCTCTTCTAAACTACTGGTTGGTTAAGTATACACGGATAGAGAAGCGGACATCCTACCGGCAAACGGCTCATTATGTTTCAACTGTTACCGTCAACTTTGTTCTTCTGTTATAGTTAATTGAAGCCAATTTCTGCATAAGTTCATTGCGCCCGTTCTACTTCTGACATTTTTAAAATAGATAATTGTCAAGTCTTTTATAGAATAAACCATAGTTCAGTCCACCAGTATCTATATATATAAATGTATATTTATATATGTTTAAGTATATATGCGTGTGTAAAAGCTTGCGAGTGGGAGTTGTGCACAGTCATAAAGGGCAACATAAATACTGCACATGCGGCAGGTGTAATACATACATACATGGTTAACACAGAGCTATAAGTGGTGCTGCTAATGATGAGAGTGAAAGAGATGAATACAGAAGAAGAGAGACAGAGAGAGAGAGAAAGTGTAGCAAATACCTTGACCGTTTTGCAAATAGTGACGCTTGAAAGTTTACTATCGGCGTATAAATAAAACACAAATTCAGGTTTTTTGTTTTTTCAATTGATTTGTCAAAAAGTTGTACACAAATTTCATTCAAAATTTATTTAAGCAAATTTTTTGTGTTTGTGTGTGTGCAGCTTTGCATGTTTTTGTTGTTGTTTTCTTGTTGTCTTGTTTTTACAATAAATAATAAATAAATAATAATTACAAATTAAATGAACCTATAACGCAAAGTTTAACAATTTGTGCAATGAAAATGTAAATGGACGTCACTTTTCATTTGAATGGAAAATTTGGCAATTTGTGCGCTGCCTTTCAAGCGTTCAACTTTCAGCTACAATTTACAGTTGGTTGAAATTTGTCATTAATTTCTTGTTTTTTACAATTTGCGTTATTTACGTTTACGGAAAGTTATGCCAACCAGAAAGAAGCCAAAAATAGTCAACGATTATTTGCTCGATATCAATTGTAAGCCAAATGTGTGAAAGCGTGAGTGAAAGATAAAGTGAGAAACAGAGGCAGAGACAGAGAAATACACATATAGAAATATATATATATATGCATGTATATATATATATATATATATATATAAAGAGGACTTTGGATATGCGCTACAAATATGCATTCATAATTTCTGCGATAATTTTCGTTGTTGTTGCTGTTGTGACCAGTAAATAAATTAATTACAAAGTAAATGTGGAGCAAGAAAAAATTAAAATTATAATAAATAAATTACACTAAGTGAACAATTATCGTTGATGTTGTTGTTGTTTACATACGTAAATTTAGCTATTTGTGAGTGTGTGTGTGTGTGTGTATATATGTATATACGGATAGCAACAAAAATGTCTGCCAAAATGGCGGCTCGCCATTCCGCTCAGCGATTTTGTGTTGCATACCACGCGGCATGTTTTTTTTTACATTCAATTTTTTGCATTTCATTTTTCTTTGCTTTTGGCTCTGAATATTATTTCAACAATTTGTGCTTCAGCATTAAACATTTTGTTGTTGTGCGTTTCATAGTTGTTGTTGCTGTATGCTGTACGGTGATTCTGGTGGTGGTGGTGGTGGTGTTGGTGGTGGTGTTGGTCTTGTGAAACAGTCCGTGCATAAATAACTTGCAATAAAAACGTAACAATTGTGTGTGGAGTAGTGAAGGTGGGGAGAAAGGTGTTGCTTGTGCGTGCAGCCAAAAATTTGCATTTGCATTGTTGTTGTGCTTTTCGTTATTGTCATATTGCAGATAGCTTGACTAGCACCAAACTCTCAATCGACTCATTTCGAGGATATTGTTAAAATATTTTTAACTTAAATATGCAATTTGTGTTTTTTTCGTTTTTTGCTTTGTGTAAACTAAAGATTTGATTTTTGCATTTTAACTAAAACTCAAAAGTAAATAAATAAATAAATAAATAAATATATTAGAAATAGGTTGTTGCATTCCTGTGATTTTTTATCGAATTCATGTTTTTGGGATCATAGGGATAGTCCGTGCAGGCAAAGAATTATGCAATGTCCGAGAGATTTCATGTGGTCCTACCCAAAAACAGTTGGCAACGTCTTAAGTCATTTCAATGTGGTTTCATTGTCCCTGTCATTAGCAGTTGTTGTTGTTGTTGTTGTTTTAGTTGTGGCTGTTGTTGTTGTGGCAGTTGTTATTGCTTTTAATGCTTGAGCTCTTTTTTGGACTTCTTGGAAGCACTTGTTGATTTTTTGGCTTTGGCTGTTTTTGTTGCTGTTGTTGACTTGGACTCACGTGCTTCGCGTCTGGCCTCGATGACGTCATCGCCAATGATATCATCATCGTCATCGTCATCATCATCGTCGTCAGCCTCCTCGTCGTCACCTGTCAGCGCACCTGTAATTTCATCGACTCCATCATCAATATCATCATCACCATCATCATCATCATCATCATATTCATCGTCCTCGTCGTCCTCGTCTTCGTCGTCAGACGCTGCGCCGGCGCCAACCGTGGTTGCAGCAGCAGGCGCTGCATTTGGCCCCGCTGCCACGCCCACAGCGCCCACTACTGGCTGCGCCGGAGCGGTGCTGACAACTAAATTGTTATTGTTATTAACTAGAGTGTTCTTTGTTGATGTTGTTGTTGTTGTGGTTGTTGGTGTTATATGCTGTTGTTGTTGTTGTGATGATGCTTGATTTGCTGTTATTGTTTGATGTGTCGCATGTTGCTGTTGTGGCAGTTGTTGTAGTTGTTGTTGTGGTTGTTGTTGTATGTTTTGTTTTTGTTGGTCATTTGCATTGGTGCTACTTAAACTATGGGTGCTACCACTAATACCATCTACAAGTGCATCTTCATCGTAAAAAACATTTAGTTCACCTTCGTTGTTATTGATGTTGTTGTTGCCACTGTTCGTTGCATGCGCAGGTGCCACAGCCGCAGCCACATCGTCGACAGCATTGCCAGCAGCAATGGAATCAGCGGCATTGCCACTCTCCGCGGGCAAATCGACGCCATCAGAGATGCCCGAGCTCAGCCCGCTGACTGCTCCAACTGGAGCTACGTCCTCGAGTGGCTGGACGGGAGCAGCGGCAGCAGCGGCCTGCTGTACACTGGCAGCGGGCGCCACCTCATCATCATCGTCCTCGTCGTCGTCATCTGATTGAGTAGAGGCGAGGTGGGTTTAATTAGTATGGTCAGTCAGTCAGTGGAGTGCATGTCTTCTGGCTTACCGCCCAGAATATCATCGAAGAGTCGGTCCAAGTAGTCATCGTCGTCGTCGTCCTCTTCATCGTCGTCGTCGCTGGCTGTGGCTGCTGGAGCTGCCTGGCCCTGGGGCGTGTCATCCTCCTCGTCGTCGTCGTCGTCTTCCTCGTCGTCATCATCTGTAAACCCCGAAAGCAAAATAACTGTGTTACCCAAGGAAAGGAGAGCACAAAATTCTCGTTAATAACATCACACAAGTATGCAAATTTCGTAGTTGCGAATTGTTGCTCGTTGAGTGCCTCTTTGTGGTTGCATTTGCAATTGCAATTGCAGCTGTAGCTGCAGCTTCAGCTGCAGCGGTGCTGCTCTTGGTGCATGGTGCTCAGGTGCTCGGGTGCTGAGGTGCTCGGGTGCTTACTTAATATCAGTGTGTGCATTTTGGTCTGGCTACCTACCATCATCGTCATCAACCAAATCGCCCAAATCCGGCTCATCATCGTCGTCGTCCTCGTCGTCGTCGTCGTCATCATCGCTGGCGGGCGCCGCCGCCGGGGCCACATCATTATTGACCGCCTGCTGGCGGGCCACGGCCCGTTCGCTCCTCGAGAGCAGCTGCAACGGCGAGGCCTCAATCTGCAGCAGCAGTGCACTTAGCACGCACAGCAAAATCACGAATTTCATTTTTGGTTGGACTCTGCAAGAGATGAAAAGCATGCACGAGCAGTTGAAATTGTGGGTCATTCAGATTGAGATTGAGAGCTACAGCTACAGCATTTGCAGAACTTTTACTTTTGCGGTAAGCCGCATTTCAGCTCAGTTGCAGTGCAACACTTTCTTTTTCATTACTTATAAATTACATATTTATTGAACAAAAGCCAACTGGCAAGCCACTAAGTTACTCAGCCAGTCAATAAGACATCAAAGAAAGCAAGCTCTCTCTGGGTGTGTGTGTGTGTGTGTGTGTTACACTGTCTGTTTGTCTGCCAGTGTGTGTGTGTGTGTGTGTGCAAGTGCGAGTGTAAACATGTTTTTGAACTGCGCATCAAAGTTGCCGTCGGGCGGTGTCCACATGTCCATTTTGTTGGCACTTGACACACAACAGCAGCAACACCAGCAGCAGAGGCAGCTACAACAAAAGCTGCAGCAGCAACAACAACAACAACATCTACGGTTTTTGGACAGCTGCAGGCGCCATTTGACGCCGTACCCGTTGCCGACGCCACCGCAGTGGCAGGTAAAGACACAAAGCCAGACAAAAGTGAGTGTATCAGTGAGTGTCTATGAATCTGTCGCGAGTGTTGCCAACGTGCAACGTGTCATCGGTAATCGATAACATTAGCTTGCAGCAAGTTAACTAGTAAGTGTTCAGATACGTTTTCTTCAAAACCCATCAGATTTTGATTAATATAGTCTAATACACACTTCAATTATGTTAACCTCTTGTAGGTTTCACATATGCTTATGCCAGATTTGACAGTTTTGAAGTAAATCAATATTCAAGCAAGACTATTGTATTATACTTAGGGTATTTGTGGTGTCTACGTGCTCATCCTCAACATTTCATACTCATTGGCAAAGCTTTGTTGTTGGCTTTATTGCTTTGCTGTTGCTGCGATTGCTGTTGGCTCTTTAGCCATGACAATCAGCATGGCCAACAGCCAATGGCTATAACAAACAACCGCAACAATTGTTGCTGTTCCCGTTGCTATTGCTGTTGCTGTTGCTGCTGTGGCTCTTACTGCCCCTGCTGCTGTTGGCTTGTCGTTGTTGTTGCTGCTGTTGTTATTGTCGCACTGTCAAGTGCGGCTGCCCCAAGTGAAAGCGACGTCGCCGTCGACGTCGCTGCCATGAACAAGTTTTGTGCGGCAGCGATTTGTTCAGTGATGTTGCTGCTGCTGCTGTTGCTGCTGCTGTCGTTGTTATTGTTGTTGCTGTTGGCTGTTGGCCTGTTCGGCCACTTATTGAAAAATGAGTAAAACGTTTTAAAAATCGAGTTCAACTTAGCGCTGATAAGCAACCGTCGCTGGCCATAAAGCAAAGTGAAAACCCAGTGACCTACTGCCCGGCCAGGCCAGTTGGCCAACTGCAGTGGTTGTGGCAGTGGCAGTGGCAGCGGCTTTCCGTTAAGGGTCGGAGATGGCCCGGCTGATAAGCTCAAAGACGCAGTTTTGTGGCGTCCAAGTGTCTTGCTATGCGGTTGCCATGTAGATGAGACGCGACGCTCTGCTTAATTAAAACTTTTGCGGCGCGTACTCCGGAGCAGCGTTTATTAAAATCTGAAGCCCCAGGCAGTGCAGTGCCAAAGACATAGCAGTGGCAAAGCCAGCTCCATTTTGGGCGTGGCACTCAAGCGAATATGACACATCACCTGCTCCTGGCCCACGCCCCCCGCCCCCGATCCCCTCGCCTCCTCCTCTTCTAGGTAACGACCGCCTATACACAGAATGCGGTACAGTGCAACGAATAGAGCAATTATAGCTTATAAAAATCGATCACTCAAATGTGAAATACCATTTCACTTGTGTAACAGGGAATAAAAAGCTTGTAGTGAATAACTCATAGCTGACTAACTACAGATGTTGATTGCTTCTATAGTTTACAGTAGCCATATTTCTACACAAATGCTAACAATATTTCTTCCCATCCCTTTAATTTAGTGAGCAATTTACATGTGGCGCCCACTGCAAATGTTGTCATTTTTGCCACGGCATCTTCAGTTGGGTACTTATAAACTCTGGTTATTGAAGTCTACGAAATTGCATTTACTTTGCCAATGCATGCCATGCGTCACGCCCCTTGCCACAGCTTTGCAAACTCCTTGAGCTGCTCAATGTTCTACCATTTTCTCACCTAACTTCAAACATTTTACGCATCATGCTATAACAGCAGCAACAGCAGCAACAGCAGCAACAACAGCAGCAACAACCTCAGCGGCATTACAATGGGAAAACTTTTGACAAGCACACAAGAGGTGCCCTCCTGACGTCTCTTTGGGGCGCCAATGGCAAGCAGTTGGTTCTGCTTTTTGCTGCTGTTCTCTGTTCTCTATTGTAGGCACTAACTCATATGGAACGCTGCTCTCACTATATTTTAATGCTCCATAGAAAAATGCAGCTAACCGTGTGTGCATTTTACATTAATATTCATGCGAGTGCTGGAGGGGGCGCAGCGCAAGAGTGTTTGCTGTGCACTTGCATGACAGCCAGCAAAATTACTTAAGCCCCACACACACAAGCACACACACTAACGCAGACTAACACACACACACACAGATACACAATGGGGATTATTGAAGTCGATGCTGCTCCGCTCCACCTTCGCAGCCACTTGATCCCCCCCTCGTGCTTGCCGGCGGCGGCTCCTGCCTCGTCCTATCTGCACTTGCGTTGTCATATCAGCGTCGTATCAATAAATATGCTGGCCAAAAAGGCACAAAAGGCCACGCGTAGACGCCCACAAAGTGCCTCGGGATTTGCATATCAGCCTGTTACCATCGCTGTTCAGGAACTGTCGACTCTTTGTTTAAACTTTGCCTCATATGCTTGCTGTGTTGGGCTGAGCTGCGCTGAGCTGAGGTCGGTAGGGGGAACGTTGTCTTGCCGGCTGCTGCCGCAGCGGTTAATTTTCCAAGACAATGCCAAAAGAAGTAAAGTAGAAAAATAATCTTTACACGTGCCGCTTCAAGTGACACGCCCAATGCTGAAGAACCTGCAGCAGCCGCAGCAGCAGCAACAGCATTCACGCAAGGCACAAGGCACAAGGCAGTCTCTCTGCCTCTCTGTCTCGCAATCAGCCCCGATATGCATCCATCTCGCTCACTTTGTGCATGCACTTGCACGTCGCATGAATTAGAAGCTGTTATCGTCGCGTCAGCGCCACCTGGTGGAACAACACTGCACTAGCTCCATCCATGCCAGCCAACTCAGCCAACTAATGGACTTGCTCTCGTCATAGTCTTTTCATGAACACCCTGTACCGTAGACATAACTGTGAAATAATTCTTGCTCTAAGTTCTTTTTAAATCCTAACTGTTACTTTATAAAGTTACGTTTGTATGTGCTATCAACTCATGGTTTTCTTTTAAATATTCATAATCCACCGAAGTGGAAAATCTGTTCAACAAAAGATTTCCCTTAGCACATTTATAAAGCTGAGAAATCCATATGCAAAATGCTTAATTTGGATAGTACATAAAGGTTTTTAGTTCATGTTATATGTGTTTCTTGAAATTGCAAAACCTTGTATCTATAAGCAAATATATAACACAAGCATAATTCGACTCACTGCAGTTCACAGGGTATCTTAGAGTCTAGCACCCTCCACAATACCGTGAATTCACCATTTTTTCCTAGCCATACCCTTTGACAGTGAAGCTCTGAGGCTGCGTAAACTTTTGCATTTCTTGTCATAAACTTGGTACACAGTGAAAAAAAAGTAGCAAATTTTTGTTGGTATGTGAATGGGAGAGTGGGCTTTGCTCACTGTGCGGACCACTCAAATTTCGTAGAAAAAACCACAATGGCGATGTCGAATATTTCTCTGTTAATAGCTTCTACTTGGCTTAAGTGCATAGCTGCTGCTGTTGCTGCTGCTGCTGCTGCTGATGTTGGTGTTGCTGTGTTTGTTAGTTGCTGTTGTTGTTGTTGTTGGTGCTGTGACTGTTTGGAACAACACTTGAGAATGTTTTGTTTTGGCAGCAAAGTGCAGAAGCAGTGTAAACAGCGTAAACTATAACTACGATGGCAGGAAACACTTAAATTAGCCACTAGCTCGTATGTGGGTCAGTTTGTAAGAAGAAACCTGCGAGAAGGCATGAGAGATTACTCAACTAGGCGGCTGCTGCTGTTTGGCTGCTGATGCTGCTGCTGACCACAGAGCACACATGAAAATGGAGCAGAGTTGGGCTGTGTGGCGTGTATCTGGAGCAGAGCACATAAAAAAATGCCGGGGTAGCTCTAAATTGCTGCGCAGATACAATTTATGGCCCATGCCAGTTAAGAGTCCGAGTCCGAGTATAAGTTTCAGTCGGTTTGGGTTTTCTGAGCTCTGAAAATCAATTAAAAGTTCTTGCTCAAGACGTTGTTGCCAAGGCTCTTTCTCCCTCTCTCTCTCCCTCTCTCTCTCTCTCTCTCTCTATCTGCTGTATGTGAACTCTTTTGTGGGTCAGCAGCACAGCAGCGGTGGGTTGGGGGAGTAATCGCTTTGCATGCCAATTGGCTTATCATACATGGCACAAACACGTTACGATGTTGCGATAATCCTCAGATTTTAACACTGTTAATCCAATGCTAACCTCGAGCTGCCCTTGGTTATGATAATGATAAACGATGACAATGTTCGTATATTGTTCTGTTTTAGTTTCTTGCTTCACACACCGTCAATTTGATGGATTTTTGTTGTTTGTAGTTCTTGTTACGATAACCGATTTCAATTTGAGTTTGAGATTGAGATTGAGTTGAAGTTTGAGTAACCGTTGCTCACTACTCGAGTACCCGTTGAAGACTGTCGCTGGTTGAGCTTCTCTCGTATGCTTTTTAGCCCCATGCGATTCTTGACTGACTTTCTTTTTTCAACGTTTGCTTTTTACCTGTTTCTCGCTGGGGGAGTTTTTGGTTTGTGATTGTGATTCTGGTTGCTTAGTTTATGTTGTTGTCGAGCTTTCTTGTAGGCAATTTTCACACCGCCGCGCACTCAACTGTCTCGCACGACTGACCGTCTGCAACTGATCGTGGCTGGAATCTTCAGTTACCAGCATAGTTGTAGACGACACCGTCAAGACACCGAATCGTTCCCCCACAATTCGTTTACATTGCTTTCTTAACGCTCTCAACTGAAAGCCTCTCTCATTCTCTCTCTATCTCTCTCTCTCTCTGTCTCTCCCTCTCTGTGGGACTTCTTGTTCAACTTGATTTTCAATCAATTTCGGGCTTGAGCTGTGCGCTCTTTGGGCGGCTCCTATGGGAAAGTATTTGGCACAGTAAACGGCTCGTTATTACAGTTAGCGTCCAAACCCAAACAGGCTTAAGCTGCACTTAATTTCGAGAATGACGTGTATTTATAGGCCTTGAGAAAAGATCAGATTGGATTAGGGTTCATCTGAGATTTAAAAGGTATACTTAATTAAAATTGAATAAATATATATCAAATTTATTTGACTCTCAATATATATATCACATTCTATATATTTATAGATTTATATACTTTATTTCATTAATTTACCATGCTTTAAATGAGGACAATGTTAAACAATTTATTTGCAATTTATTGTCATATATTATAATACTCTCTCGAATTCCATATTCCTTATTTAACATCATAAGCTTCTATTTGTCATTACGTGCTTGTATCTCCATTTTGACTGACGCTCCCTAACCCCATTCCTTTCATGCCCATTGGCCAGTTCCCTCAGTTTGTACTTAACAAATATACACACAATGATATACCCATATTATGCATATAGTATGCAGATATGTGCGACTTTTATTGATGAGCTTTTTTCGCGCTCCGTCAGGCAGACGAAGTGCTAATTCCTGAGCTCTTGGGGCAAACACAAGCCCATTAAAGTGAAATCGCTAGCCATTGAGCAGCTAACTTTGATCTTGGTAAAAGAAAAAAAACAACAAAACATAAAATAAAAAGTAATACATATGGATAAAAAGTTACTTATATCTCTGACAACTTGTAATGTAATTAACTTGACTTGCATTTCATTTTCAATGTCCGGGACACAGTGGGCCAAGGAAAATGGACAGTCAGCGAGCGGACTGTCGAAGCCAAAGCTTTCCCACACACGCACACACACACACGCACACACACGCACACACACGCACACACACATGCACAACAAAAGTGTCGCTGACTGCGCAGTCGGTGTATCCAACAGTAAAACGTGTTCTACTCGTTTACAGTGGTCTCATGTTGTAGTTGTTGTTTTAGTTATAGTTGTACTAGTTGGGCAAAAGTTGTTTTTACTGTAGCCGAGAGCTTGGGCTGTCTATAACTTTCTTCGCAACTTGCTGTCGTTGTCGTTGCTGTTATTGAGACAGCAAGCAAAGTATGCAAGTCTTTGCAAAGCATTTCAGTTAACAGGTCAGTGGAGTTTTCTCAACTTAAAAACTTAACTCGACTTGCAGACGATTTCAGTCTTTTGCCGCAGAATGTTACGAAATTTTATGTAATGTGCCGAAAAACAACAACAGAAATCGTAAAAAACTACAGAAGAGCTTCGACTAACGTCAACAACAGACCAACAAACACAAAAAAAAAACTTTCATCCAAGGCAACAAATTTTCGCTTGGCAAAACATCAACTATTTTTAAGCGATCAAATAGTTAGTCGAGGGGGCAGGAGCAATGGTTCAAAAACCATATAATTTTCGTTTTAATGGCTTAATACATCTTGACATTTTGCTTGGGAATGCCACTCAGGTGGCAAAACACTAGAAAAACAAAAACAATTGGGCAGCCGTAACGCCCGACTGCTTTGGGGAAGGGGGCCGAAAAACCAACAGAGTTCAAACTTAGTTGCACCTAATCAAAATGTCTTTTGCTGTTTGGCTTTGTAAACATTTTCATAAACAAATCAACGGGGCGTGCTGAGAAGCCTCGCGGTCTTCGAGTCTTCCAACTCAGACACGTTGCTCCATTTGACTAATTAATTTGTTCAACTTTCTTGCAGACGGAAAAAGATGAAAATGCGGACTTTTGGGGCTGATTAGTTTCTGCAGCTAGCTCAAAAGTTTTGTGCGTTTCTTTGCGGGTCTTTTGACTGCTCATTTTTCAAGTGTTTATTGAAAATATTCGCAAGATTTTGTTGCCTGGGCCAAGGCATGCAAAACGAATATTCGTTTTTGGGGTCTGAAAAATCGAGAAATATTTTAAGCTGCTTCAGACAGAACTTAAACTATTTGTTTATTCTATTCTATGCATGCGAAATCTGAAACCTAGAGTCCTCGATATTAGTTGAATATTTATGTGTATATGCATATTGCTATTATGTTGGCGTACAATTCATTAGATTAATATTATACAATTTTCTCTCCGAGCATATGATGAAGTGGCATGCATAAAACTATCCAATTTATGTACGCACGATTTAAATTTTAATGGGATATAAATTTTGCAATAAACTTTTTCGACATTTTAGTGAATAATGTTGACTCTAATTACATTTAAATTATTGAAATCAAAATTTGTATTTAAAATGTTATGCTTATGTGGAATTTTTTAATTTTGCTCGAAATCGAATTATATAAAAAACATATTTATATTATTTTCATAGGATTAAATTTTGTTGAACGCAATTATTTCAATATGCAGCAAAGCTCACTTAACAATTGCTTACTAATTATACGTTTCAGTGATATCTTTCATTTGCCAGACTAACAACTCGGCAAACTCCTAGCAATTAGCATTTAAGGACCAGCCCATCGAAAACGAAAACTTAATAGCCAGTTCCTGTCGACACTGTTCGCTAAGCGCTGATGATTAGTTTCGTGTCGGTTTCGTTTAAGCAATCCAATTTCTTTTGCCCCTTTTGCCCCTTTGTCTATGCAAACAGACAAACAGACCAAAAGACACACAACATTGACGTTGACAATTAAATGCTAGAAATTATTTGATTACCAACCGTTTTTCTTGCCAAGTCAACGTCTCAAAAAGTTTCGCTTTTCTTTCAGCTCTGAATATCCCACAACGAAAAAAACATACAACATATATGTATATAGTGAAATACAACATACAACATTTGTAAGCTTTATCTCCCTACACGTGTGTTGTATTTGCTTTCGTTGTTGTTGTTGTTGTTGTTGTTGTTGTTGTTGCTGTTGCTGTGGTTGTAGTTTCAGGTGAGATTATGCATGAAAGCGTCGCTTTGTGCTCGGAATAATTAACAGGGCAACTGGTGGACTTGAAGCGCGAAGTGCTCGGGAAGACTTGTCAATAAACTGAGCGGTTGCCTGGCATTCAGTGAGCGTTCAGCGAGCTGCCAACTAATCGATTTTCAGAGCGGTTTTTAGTTAGTCGCTGCTGCGACTGCTGCCTGATTATATGCGAAATGCGTGCGAACAATTTCATTTCGTTGAAAATTCAAATATTATGTACGTCTAAGCCAAGCCACAGAAATTGTCGATGCGGATTTGTATTGGGATTCGGATTTCGGTTTGGGCTTGGGTTTCAATTTGTTGTTATTGTAGTTGTTGAATTTCATTTGCACATTATATTCAATTTTTCATGCTGTGCATTGCCACTGGGCAAACTCAAGAGGTTGCTGTTGTTGTTGTCATCTGATGAATTCATTCACGTACAATCCCCAACGACAGCGGCCGGCAATTCTGTTGACCGTTAAGCCAGCTCCAAGTGCCAAGCTTCAAGCTCCGAGCTCCGAGCTGCAAGCTTCGAGTTCCAAGTGCCTTCCTGTACTTTTGTGCTGCTCATTTCGCATTCAATGAGCGGCGCGTCCATCGAACGAAAGCCAAACCAAACCAAACCGAACCGAACCAAACCGAGCCAAGCAATTTCAATACGCACCGGCGAAAAATTAAAAAGAAAAAAATTGTAAATGAAAGTGCCCTCAAAAAGTTTTCTAAATTTGTGCTGTGCGCTTGGCTCGAAGTCTTTTGGGTTGGGCTGCGTCTACCTGACCATGCCCATGCCCATGCCCATGCCCATCTCTATATCTATATCTGTCTGATTTAATTGTGTCGCATTGCAATGAATATGCAGAGAGAACTTGAGTTCAGCTCTGAGCTGAAAACTTGTCTTGAGTCTTTCAATTAGCGAAAGTATGCGGCAAGAAGGCTTACATTGATATGCATATTAATCGTTCTACAAAAAGAAAAAGTTGTCAACGACGTCATTAAAAGATGACCATTTTTACTTTCATGCTCTGTGGCAGGGCCGATATCCAATAAAAAATATAAAAACAAAATCAACAAAAAACCGAACAAAGCCTATCGAAACAAAAAAACAAAAAACACAAATAAAATAAATACTGAGACGCCGAGCCCGAGTCAAGTGGAAGTGGAAGCATCACGAGCGACTCTCGCACAGGAAGGGAAAGCTGCAGACGAACGTGTTACTTTATATGCAGCTGTGTGTGTGTGTGTGTGTGTGTGTGTGGAGTGTGCCTGTAGTTGTGTCTGCGTTAATGTGAGGCTTGTTTCACAGCTTCAAAGAAAAGCAAAAGTCCGCTGTGGCCTCTACATGAGCATTACGGCCAGAAATTGACATTCTTTGCCTCCTCTCGCACACAGACACACAGACAGACACCGTGCAAGCAATTCGAATAAGTAAATACAACAACAACAACGATATAAATACCAAAAACTGGCTAAAGGCACTTTCTCTTTCTTTCTTTCTTTCTTTCTCTGCCGATAACAGGCACAACAACAGCAGCAACAACAACAGAAAGGGAAGCACAAAATCAACGACGAGCATCCACAACAAATACAAAATAAATAGACCAATTGCTCTCATTACAATTGTTGTTACTGTTACTGCCTTCAAGCAATTTATAATTTAAGCACACACACATGCACACACACACACAGACACACACACACACTAACAGAGTCACACACGTATATTTATTCGATTACAGGAAGAAACTCGCTTCACGTCTCTTGGTAATTGACACTTTAAGGCTATGAAATGAGTGCCAGAGGCAGCGAGGGCGTCACTCAGGCTGCAATGGGCGTGGCAGCGTGACAACAACAACAACAATAATAACAAAATACCATTTATGCTCATAAAACTGTCAAACTGAAGTGTCGGCTTGACTAACAGCAGCAACAACACTAACGAGTCAAGACGCTGATTGTTGCTGTTGTTGTTGTTGTTGCTGCTGCCACACAATGTGCAAAGAGCAGCTGAAAATCCAATCATTGTCAGATCAGCATCAGATTTGGTAATGTTCAGAATGATGAGCTCCACTGCAATTCAATTATAGGTACTTACGTATATTTGAATATTATACACATATTAAAAATTAATATTTCTGTCAGATCATTAAGTCGAGGCAAATGTCGTGATGTGATGCATTAGACTTGCATATATAATTCCCAAATATCTCTTCTGTCTTTCTACTATCAGCAATGTCAGCAATGTGTCATATCAGTTATATCTCACCATGCGCGTCATCGATTGAATTTGAATTTTTGATAGCATTTAACTTTCGTTCGTTTCTGCGGAATTTCGCAACTATGAAGTTATTTTTGCAAGTGGCCTTGTTTGCGGATGACTCATTAATAATTTAGCAGCCTTAATGGGCATTTGGTCATCAATATTTAGTTAATATCATAATAGATGACAGACAAATTCAATGAATTGTCCGAGTTTGTTTATTCAATTTCCAATTCGTTTGGCTCAATATAAAACCACAAAACTGCATTAGCTTTAAATCCAGGCGGGGGAAATCTCGACAATCAATTGAATTAAAGCATTTACTGCTATCGCATTGCTTCTCTTTCTGGCAGCTGCACATATTCAAGTTTATCGCATCCAATCACAAAATTTAATAAATATGCAAATTGTCTCTGTATAAAATTACATTACGCAGTTGTTATCATTGTTATTTATGCTATTATTAACTAGTGGCTAGAGTTCTGCAAGCAGGTAACAATAATGACAACGTGTCGTATGCGTGCTTTTTGTCTCCAGTGTACTTTTAATTGCCATATACACATTAAATTGCTGTTTGTGATGACTATTATTAGGTATTCAAGTAGTTGTTGCCTCAGGGCAGACAGCATACACATTGTGTAATACATAAAAAGTTTCGAACGTGCATAAAATCACATTTTGTCACTTTTTCATTGAATTATGCAAGCATTTAACACATTTAATTAAAGGCACTTTCTTTTGGCGCACATACAAACACACACACATACACACACAACTGTCGTGTTTCGTGTACAGTGCATTAAATAATGTCATTTGAATTAACACCAACATTCAACGGAATCTGCGCCTCCCTGGCCGTTTTGACCATAGCATTAGCATAGCTTGTGGCTTATACATTTTGTAGCATACTTTGGGGCGGTGCTGGAAATTGCGCGTGGCTGTGGGCGCTTATCAGTTCGGGGGCCCACGATGTTAATAAAGCAAATATTTGCATAGAATTTGAATGGATACACAAACCAGAAGCAGTCACTCTACAGGACGCTGCCTGCCTGTTGTCGAGGACTTTTACCGGACAGCAATTACCATGGGCAAAGAGGCCGCCAGTCAGTGCTTTACTTTGACTTTGACACTGACAGGCCTTAGGGGCAACGTCTTTAGGCCAAGTTGCTGGCCAGTGCACATTTGCATGTTAAACATTGTTCATTATACCCTCTAAGATTAGTACACTAAAGGTGTATACACTTAACGTGCCTCTGGATTGTAATGAAAGAAATCAAGAGGCCAAGCACATATTCAAATATACATTTATTTAATTTGATTTCGTCGATCAGATCACCTCGCTAGCATTATAAGCTCAAGTAAATTTATGTAGTATTTACTGGATATTTTATGGCAAATCATTTTTATACGGCATTTCTTTGTAAAACTGCTGCTGCTCATTCACACGCAGCGTGAATTTAATTTGCATTTGCAAATGCAAATGCAAATGCAAATGTATCTCAAATCTGAACAAGCTGGCCAGCTTGAACATCTGAACATCTGACAGTTGTTGGGCCCTGTTCATTTTGGTGTTTTGCCTTAATTGGATAGCATTTGGTCTGGTCAGCAGCATTTCCCCTGTCGCATCAGGTTGCGAGTCGAGAGGCATGTAATAAAATGATTGCAGACAGCGAGTGGAAGGTGCCTTCACTTAGTCTTCTTCTTCTTCGTTTTCTCTGAAATCAAATGTCAAACACACATTGCTGGATGGTTGGTTGGTTGGTTGGTAAACCAGGGCAAGACACAGCGTAACCTTGACAGACCTCGACTGGAACAGCCCGCTGGCTCCGCTGTCCCTGCTTTTATCTAGAGTCAATGCTTGTTCGTTTTATGTTACCTGCTGCTTTTACCTTTGCCGCTGTCCTTCGGTTACGCTTCTTTTGCTTCTTATTGCCTTGGCCTCGGGCTAAACTAAAATCTTTAAGGATTTCTCGGCGCGGACCTGCAATGCCTCCCGCTTCTCTGGGGCCGAGCATAGCTGACCTGGCTGACACCGGTTACGGCTCCTTGTCTTGACTTGGCCGGCAACTCAACTTCCGGACGCAAATTCGATTTTCGTCGCATTTTATTTTGATTTCAATTCAATTTTCCTGGCGTTTAAGCACGGTAAACAATAATTAGATGTGCCGCCGACTGATCCCCGCATACGTTTGCGTTTACGATATAGACTCCCTACCTATAGTTAAGATGCAGCCTCCCATATGGGTTAGCTTGTGGTCTGCCGTTGAGAATTCGTTCGTGGAGCTCGTTTCGATTTGGCCAAAGTGCAGAATCAGTAAAATTAAATTGGATTTTCATTGTGACGAACTGGACAAGGCCGTTGGCCACCAACAGCGTCGCCCTTGCGGTCAGCTCAGCAGAGACAGTCTCTGTGCCTCAATAGCCGTAAACTTTTACTACTTTATGGCTTAAAGTTGAAGCTGCATTGTTGCCCGCTCCTGACTGTCACTCGGGCTAATGTTTTTTTAAACGATGCCGCTGCTGGCAGCTGCCGCACAATGGGATCATAGTTGGAAATTGCTGATTGAAATTGACGTATTAAAAGGAATACAATATTGGCTATTCATATATTATTTTATCTTGTGTTTGTAAGCTCAATTGAATCGATATTTATCGGGATGTATTTCTTATTGGCAGTATCATAAATGTGGTCCATATATTTGCAGATTCATTGGTAAATATCGAGTAGCTATTTCATCCCTAATATACGTTATACTGCCCATTGCACTCCATTTATAAACGTCACTAAACAATTTCGGTATTCACATTGTAATTTCAGTTCAAGCTGCCAGTCGATATTATTTGAGGACCATCAATTTCTTGCGATAATCGCCTCATTGTGCGATAGGCAGCTCCTTGTGGAATTGAGAATCGAGAATTGAGCAATTGCATGGAAACGCAATTATTCTGTGTACTCACTGTGCTCCAACAATAATTATTATTGATCGCATTTCAATTTGTTGTGCATTTTTTACGCCTCGCTTACAATAAAATCCATTTGCCGCCCGGCAACGCCAGCGACGACATCGGCGACGCTTTGCGCGTATATTGTTGATGATTTTACAAATGCGCTTAATGACATTGCGCTGCCATTTGCCAGTCAGTCCTGCAGACAGTCAGTCAGCCACTCAGTCAGCCAGACAGTCAGCCCAGCCGACAGTTAAGCCACGAGCAAGGAAGCCTCTTAGCCAGCTCTACAAATATTTGCTTAAGCGCTCTGCGCTGTGGCTTGTGATTGAAGCTTAATGCATATGAAATGGTAATTACGCATACGCCGCATTGTGCAGCGGAAGGAAGCCCTGCCACTTATTGTCGCTCATTTATCTTATTAATAGCCCAGAGGTGGGAGGATGGAGGAGGGGGTCGGCAGACGATGCCGCCTACAATTTATCAAGCAGCTGGATAGAAAAAGCAGCTCATCGTCAGTTCAATTCAAGATGTCGCTGCGTTTGTCATTTCTATAATAAACTTCGAGCCATTGACTGTTCTGAGTCTGCCTATGAAGAATGAACAATAAAAAGCAGGCAACAGTTTGACAGTTCTTTGAGTTCGCTCATAGTCTAGACGCTGTAATTGTGGCCAACATATCGTGTGTTCGCTTCTGCTTAGCGGCCTCCTTTGGCCCCCGTTTGCTCTAGCCACAGCTAATAGCATTTCTGGCACTAAATCAGCTTAGCTCCAATAAATCACCGAGTCGAGGCGCAAAGCTTTAGTTTTGACCTGCCTTTTAAATCACAAGGTGTCACGGCAGAGCCCGACTCCAACAATAGCCGCCATTTTTGATGAGGGTCGCAGCGAAGTATGCAACAATAGCAAGCAAACAAACGAACAAACAAATACAAGTAGTTGCCACTAGAGCCACCACACCAGCCAGCACAATGGGGTCAGCATGAACATGTTAGCGTCGTTTGCTTAATACATATGTATTTATTTATTTATTTGTACTGTCCTACAGTTGTCCGCTGTCCGCTTGTCACAGACAACACAGTCGCAACTTGATTTATCAACATTTACATAACAAGACTTACTTTTTCTCCTCGCCTTTTTATTATATTTTTGCTCAAGCTTTTTGCTGCACGTTGCCCAATTAGACGCAACAATAAATTGCTCAACAATGCGAGGCTAACCGGAAATGAAGACTGGCTTCTGTTACTGCTACTGCTACTGCTACTGCTTCTGCTGCTGGCGCTGCAGTGCCGTTAATTAAAAAGTTTTCACACAAGTTAATTGAAATAGATCTCGATTGGAGTTTTTATTGATATTTTGCTTACGCTGACGTTTGCCGTTTGCGTTTGCGTTTGCCGTTTGCCGTTTTGCCATTTCGCCATTGCTCGAAATGAAACTAAATAATTAGTTTGCTGGCCTCTTTTGGGTAAACTTTCTGGCATTTCAAGAGCCGAAGTTGCTTGCCAGACTGTTTGCCAACAGCTCAAGTGGCAGCAACAGTACAGCAGCACTACCAGTACCAGTACCAGTACCAGTACCACTTCTCAAAACTGCCAGCCAGCAGTCGAAAGGCCAAAAACTTAACACATTATGAGAATTTGGGCTCTTTAGCCGAATGCATTTGACATTTCGCTCTATGCTGTATGCTGTATGGTATTGCATGATTATTTCAGCGGCGCAGCTGCTACATAAATTCAAGACTGACGCCCAAAGGAGCAACATGCTCGCTCGCATAAACAACTTATTAAGAGCCTATTGCCTATTGCCTGGGGCATGCACAGCGCATAAATAATACAAAGAAACTTTTTGTCAAAGCGCGCCCCAAGTGACACTCGAGGCGCACCCTTTCTGATAAGGCCAGCCAGTACAAGCCAAGCCAAGCCAAGCCGAGCCGAGCAACAGCCGGAGCAGGCCAATAACAAAATCAATATTAATTTGGTCTAGCCCTCCACTTTGACATCGAGGGCAATATTGCCATCGACTTTAAATGGAAATTGAAAGCTGGCATTGCATGCGACCTGCCGATACTCTAACCGATTCGAGCTTATCAATTATTCAGCAAGCAAATTTAAATTTAAACTCAAAGCATAACTGCTGACAAATACCCAGCTGACTATTCGGACGGATTGCGACTGCTCTCGCAATGCTGAGTGTTTCTTAGTTACTTAGCCGTGTCCATGGCTCTATAATATAGTATAGTACCCGTCAAGGAGTTTTCAATGCGACAACGCCACTTGGATGGCTATCAAAGCAAAATGTTGTTTTCCAACTTTTTAGCAGCAAGTTTGGAACGTGGCGCAGCTGCGGCTTTGGTGGGTCCTGTGCTAGTTGTTATTGTTGTTATTGCTGTTGCTGTTGTTATTTACTATTAAAGTTTGCCACGCCGTTGCAAACTAGAGTGTCGTAAACAGCTTGCGGCCACTTGAATGGGATTTTTCTTTCAATTTGCATGCTGCAGTCGGGGATTGCGACATCGATTGGCTTTGCCCAGTTTATGGCCAGCCGCAGCAATTTCCATTTTAATAAGCTTTATTTGCAATTAAATTTATTCAATTGCCACGCAAATGTTTAAATTAAGCGCCAATTTGTGCCACACACACACACACACACACACACACACACGCATACGCATCCTTTTTTGTGTTTGGTGGAATCTGCAGGAGAAGGCAACGATTGTTGGCGTTTTGGCGGAGTTTTTCGCATGTTTAATGCAAGTAATCAACATTAAGCCATGTTTAGGCAAGCGACAACCACCGAAACCACATTCCCATTGTATTTGTGGGTCAACCTCTGACATACACACGCACAAACACACACGGCGACTGGAAGCGCAGCAGCAGCTGCTGCTGTCACATTTACATAATTTCATTTGCAACAGATGCGGAGCCCAATTGCCAACAGTCGACACATTTCCATTTCCATTCCCCCTCCCATTCCCATTCCCATTCCCATTGCCCAATGCTAGAAATGATACAAATAACGAGCATGGCACGTTTTTATCAACAGAATTATATTCAGCTGTTGATTTGCCACGTCAGTTTCATGCATTCGCATTGCGAGCACTCACCCAACACATATTTGTATAAATATTCATCAGTTAATATCTATGGGACTATAAATAGTTGCACACTCCGGTGTGGGAGGAGCAGTTGACCACACAACTGGCAGCCGGAAGCTCTTTCATTAATTAAGTTCGAATTCATTTTTTTCTTTCTGCTGCTGCTTTCTCCCTGCTGCGTTGAGTCCCATGTTGCACGCGCTGCACAGTGGCGCCGAGTGCGAAGGGGCCTAATTGTGGCTTTAAGGCATAGCCCACCTGCAAACCTGCACACCTGCCCAACGTGCCACGCCCACGCCTCTGTTGCCCACAACACAAGCAGCAGGACGATGACGCTGCCACAAACGCCGCTCAATCTTGTTGAGTAAGCACCACTAATTTGTTTTTTAAGGCCGACGGCCGCTGCCCACCAGCTTGCCCCACCCCCATCCCCCTTTCGTTTGTGGGGCTGCTGCGTTGGTGGCATGCATAATTTATTGACCGCAAATTCGCATCGAATTGTGTTTGCACGTGTATGAGCGTGAAAGCCTCAGTTTTTCACTACGCCTTGGCTCCAGCTTTATTGGGGGCCAGCAAAATATACCCTTTTAATAAGCTGGCGAGTTTCTAGGACCATGTCGAGGCCATGTCTCCGTTGATGCCAGCAGCTGCAGCACACACACAGTCCTCAAGGGTTCCCTACTCAAACCCAAACTCAACTCTCGACTCTGGCCATGCAATTTGGCCATTAAAAATCATTAGCAAAGGTATTTTGTGCCTGCCAGCCTGCCTACCGGTTTCCTTGGCATGGGCACGTGGCCAATGAAGTAAGATTTTTGGCAGGCAACGCGTTGTCCCAGCTGCATGCTCTGTGCTACATACTGCACTCCATGCTGCACATGCCATACTGCATACTTTATGGCGCCAGCTCAAGCATTTTCATTAAACGAGCAGGCAGCAGGCGATGACATTGTGGCAGCTATAGCTTTAGCTGAAACAAGCAGTAGACACATACAGTACACATACAATTCCTTGGCGACATGGACTGTCGTGCAGCTGGTTTGCCTGGCACTGCCAGCACATCTGAGATTACACATGCGTCCAGAGGGGCCCCCATTGAGGAGCAGTCCCAGCTGGATCTGGACGAGGTATACGCCCAACTGGAGCAGATGAAGCAGCGCGCCTTGCAGCTCCGCAAACTGCTGTTGCGGGAGCCGCCCGTGACTGTCGAGCAGAAAATGTGCCTCCAAGATATCGAAAGACACGGCTCCCAGAATGCCGAGGTGCGTCAGGTGCAGCTGCAGACGGCGCAACTAGTTAGCCAGGTGGCGAGTCTGGCGCGGCGAATGAAGGCTGAAGGGAAGCACCTCAAGAGCCTGGACTGCCGCCTACAACAGAGTCAGCAGCAGACGGACAGGCTGCACGCTGGCATCGAGAAGCTGCACAAGTGGCCCTCGCTCCAGCAGCATCGGGCAGGAGTGTGCCTGGAGCGTTACAGCGACCTCAGCATTAGCTGCTGCTCTGGTGCAGATTTTCGTTCCTTTATGGAGAAGTTATACTACACCTATTTCACTGCCTGCCGGACAAGAGTGCCGCACAAGTGCTTTAAGGCGGACCAGCGTCACATTGCCGGGCAATTGAAGCGTACTCGAAAGATGATGAGTGATGCGTACAAGTCGCTGATGCAACAGAACAACTATCTGACACTGGCGTTGCACAACTACGTCAAGTTGGCTGGCAGAATGCACATACAGAAGCCTTTATCGCACTCGGAATCGCAACACAAACCTTCCACATCAAATTCAGAGGAGGAAATTTTACAAGTTACAGCCTCGACATTTAATCGGATTGTCGATAGTAAAAAACAGATAAATTTCTGAAAAAAGATGTCATATATACCCAAGCCACAGCCACACAAAAACACACAGAAAAACAGAGTGAATTCGCAGCGCATCAAATCCCTTAACTTTCCACGAAAATATGCGAAAAACTTTGCATGCAAATCGAATTACGCAGCCAAACCAACAACCAACAACCAAAGCTGCAACTGTGGATAATTATGAATGCAGCAAACCGCAGAGCCGCACAATTTTGTAATTTGCAGTGGACTCCGCACCGCATCCGGCCGCGACAGCAAAGTTTGCGCGTAATTTTTGATTTTGTTTAAATAATATGCATAGAATGCAGCATTAAAATATACAATTGTCATGCTAATTGTGTAAAAATGTGAAAATGTTTTGCAAATATTTCGTTAACAAATCGCGTGGCAATTTAGGCCACAAAAATGCAATTAGCCGTGCACGCAATTAACTGGAATGCGAGTGCTAAACAGGAAACAGGGGAGGCCAAGGGACACTATGATATAGATCAGTTCAGAAACAGGTGCAGCACTCCACATGCCACACTCACACACATACACACAAACACACACACACACACACACACATCAAGTGCAGGTAGGCAAAATGTGAAAATTCATATTATGACGTATACGCCAGGTGATGCCAACATTAAATTGAAAGTCTCAATGTTTGGACAATGACCAAACTTAGGTCTGTCAATTGATGGCTGCGATGTCTTTGACAGCACTGAACGGCATTTCATTTTGATGAGGGTTCAATATTTCGTTCGGTGTGCGCAACAAGTGTGCCGCACACACAAACACACAAACACACACCTGTACAACACGAACTGAACGCCTGCCGCTTTCAGCTATCAAATTGTTCAAACAAGAGTATATCCAAAGTTTGTACCTAAATTAATTGAAAGGACCTTGTCAGGTTGCCAAAGAACGTCCCGTCCTTGTCATCCTCAAAATTCATAAGAAAATTTATGCTAGTCTGTAGAAAGTGGCAAACGGAAAGTTTCACCTTTAACCAGCAATGATTTGACCGACGACAACTTTGGCAGGCGTAGGGAAATGTGAGCCCAAAAAATAAATATAAAAGCAATTAAATTAGTTTACATATAATGCACACAACGCTGATGGAAATGAAACCCACATAGCCTGCACAAGTAATCCCCGACTCGGGCTGCATTGTGCGACAGCCAAGTGGAACTTTTATTGTCGCTGTTGAGCAACGGTGCCAGCTGCTAGGCTTCATATCCTTTTGTGCAGCTGCTGCTCCTGCTACACCTGCGGCTTCTCTAATTGCCGCATTCAGCGCAAACGCGCACACGCATTTGTAGCTGAGCCTGAATCCTTGTTCCAACTCTGCTCTGCTGTGCTCTGCTGTGCTGGCATCTTTGTCTATGCGCATTGGTGTTGGCTTTTGTCACCTGTGCGTGTGAATGCCTCAAATACTTGTGCTGGCTTTCAATGCATTTGCTGAATACGCATAAGTTGAACTACTTATTTACCAACAAATGTCTGTGGGTGTGCCCTGTGCTCAGCTATTTGTTTACACACAGTCAAATATTTCTATGGGTGACAAGCTGAATATTTGCATTATGAGAAATGAGCTGAGGAAATGAAGAAAAACTTGTTAATTCGAAAAAGTTGTACGTTGATGATGTTGGGTAAAAATACAGGAATCACTCAACACTCATCATTATTAATTAAACGAATATCAGTTGTTCAGCATTTAATATGCTACAATTTGTACGCGATTCACCAGGTACTTCATTCATTATTCATAAGGAATTTCAACTCATTCGTTCAATTGCGCAATCTTGAAAATGCACTCACAATTCCCACAGCTCAATTTCCATGTTTCATGTTTTCCGTGCCACCGGAAGTTTCCATCCTTTATATTCACACACAGCAACAGCAACAGCAATAGCAACAAGCACTCGCACACTCGCACACCCGCACACCCGCACACCCGCACTCAGACTCAGACTCATTCAATCAATCATTTATTCATTAAGTCATGGCCAGTCGCCCGCTCATTGTAAGCACAAACTTTATACATACGCAAACAATTGGACGATTTTAATAAAAATTCTTACGTTAAATTACGCTCAACAATCAACGTGATCCAATCCAATCCTCCCCACGCCCTCCCCCCAACCCACCACTTGGCGCTGCCATTGTCCAACTGTTCGCTTAAGTGGTGTTAAGTATTTGAAAATCTGTGCCATTCTATGGCATCCTCCTCTCTTGCTCTGTACTTGGATTGGACCATGCTCTGCGGCCGCTTTCCGTTTTATTGTTTTACGACAGTTGGCCAAATACTTTGGCTTGCAAAACTTTTGCGCCTGATGGTCATTCATTTGTCTGTGATTTACGAAGGCTACCCACTACACAACGCCACAACGCAGCTCAGCTCCACTCCACTTCACTCCACCTCCACTCAGCTGGCCCCACCCACTGAGCGACTCCACTAGCATTTAGTGCCATTGATTTATTGCCCCGTTGCCACCTCAAATCTGCTCGTAGCTCTCCACATTTCAGTGCGCGCGCACCGCCTGCAAATCCCTCACACGCTGATCCATGGGTGTGACTATGCAGAGCGGTTTCCGGCCGCTGAAGTAGGCACTGGTAGCCCTCGCACAGCTAGCTTGGCGAGCGTGCAGCCAGTTAGCTATTTCGTCCAGGCACAAACACTGCCTGGGATTGCCCTTGAGGCTGGCGTGGCGCAACAGCGGAAGCAGCTGCTCCTGCTGTGCGGACAGGAAGGTCAACTGATTGTTATGGATTTCCAGCTTAGTAGACTTGTCAAAGGAAGGCAGCAGATGCTCATTGGTTGCCATTAGCCGGTTCTCGCCAAGCGTCAGCATTGGCCATGCGAATGTTTAGTGAAATCAGCTTGTTGCGCCCCAGTCGGAGCTGCTGCAGAAAGGGCATGGAGGAGAAGACCTGCGGCTGCAGTTGCTCCATGCTGTTGTTGCTCAGATCGAGATAGGTTAGGTGGCTAAGCACAGAGTTGCCGAACACAAGGGTGTCCAGTTGTCCAATGTTGTTATTGCTCAGATCCAGCAGCTGCAAGACAGTGGAACCTCGTCGGGCAGATCGCGGCTTTGGTTACCCTGCAGCTGCAACGATTTGCAGTAAGTAAATACCCCAAATGCTGTTGGAGATATCCTGCTTATCTCATGAAGCCACAGGTTGAGTGTCTCCAGCTGATGTAGCCTGCTAAACACGTGACCGTCCAGCACCTTTCCATTGTTGGAGCTGTAGTCGAGCAAACGCAGCAAAGGATTCTGGTCCTACATATAAAGTTTTCGTAGATGTTATTATTAGATACGTTCAGCACACGCAGCTGGGGCAGTGCATAGAAAATACCCGTATCCAGGACCTTTAGACAATTACTGTGCAAGTGCAGCTCCTGTAGCTGTGGCAGTCCTCTCAGAAGACACTACTCAAGAAGCCATCAACTTACATCTCTCACATTATTGTTGCTAAAGGACAAATAATAGATGTTCATTGGAGCCCACAGTGGTGTTCTCCTGCTGATTATTGATGAGGTCCAGATACTCCAGGCACTTAAGGTCATCAAACTCCCCGTTGGCTATCAAATTATTTGATAAGTTGACATACACCAGATTTTGCATCTGCCTCATTAGAGTGCGTTCAAGGAGCAGCAGGTCATTGTGGCTGGCATCCAAATTGACCAAGGTCGCATTCTCATCACAGTGCTTATCGTGCAACTATTCCAGTTGACAGAGTCAGTGCCAGTTGCAAGGTCTCCAGACTGTGATAGGTCTAATTGACGCAGCTTAGACAGTTTGGTCAGCGGTTTGTCATCGTTTTCAATTGCCGTGTGCTCGTTAACCACATTCACAATTTGCAAATCCTCTTGTATGCATTGGCCAAGTTGCTCAAAGTTGTCAATCTCACAACATACGTAGCTTTAATGTGCTTGCTGCTCACTTTTCTACAGATCTTTTGTTTGCACTTGAAAGAATGCAAGCAGCACTAAAAGCACTAAAAGCCGCCTCGAATGCTTGCTAAGGACAACTGAGACCTCTTGCTTAAAACACAGTTTGTAGCTTTGTTTATTTTTAGGCGTTTTTTAGCTGTTCATCCCGAACCTGCAGAATTTCTAGCTGATAAGCTGGTTTCCGCCCAGCTAAAAGCATGCCAAAAGAGTTTCATTCCCAAATAATTTGCACACAAAAAATCTCCGATCTTAAATAAATACCCTAAATGAATGAAGTTCACACTTCCGATTGTTGTATTACAGCAAGATATCCATACTTTTAATTTATTTAATATGACTTCTTTCCTCACCCGTTCACCCGAGCCTTGATCTTTAGAGCTGTCCTATAATGGGCTAGGGCTTTCACAGCTTATTTCGTTCTATTAGACTCGTCCTTAGGAAGGATGCTTGTGCTGCTTGAGCTTCTTTGCAGTCCAAGTCTACTTCACCTTCAGAACTACTCAATTTGGTGGCAATACCTGGACAAATATCATTGCCTAGATATAGGTTTGAAAGATACATTAGATATTCCCCATTTATGCCAAGGCAATCCTTGGGGAGGATTCAGTTAGAGGATTTTTGCCGGCCATCATTTCATGTTCAATTAAACAGACTTTAATGTTTATACAGTTTGATTTGCATTAATTCTTAATTGTGTATGTTTGCTACAGTATGTCGATTTACTCATTTATACTATATACTTTTGATTATTTAATTTAGATGACATTAGATTCATTTTCTTGAATAGAAACATATATAGCAAGGAACATCCATATAAACAAATATATTTGCATTTAACAATCAAAATATCTACTTTACTTTAAGCTAAATACATTCAGGTATCTCTTTAAGAAACTTGATACTTATATATATATTTATATACTTGCAGAACTCGCCGCGACTCTCCAAATCATTTGCTTTATAAAATCGCATAAAATCGGGTAACCCTAATCAGACACACTTGGAGGTCGAATTGTCCAAAATCCTTTATTAGTGTGTGTCTACATACCTAAAATAAAATGCGACAACAAAAAATGCAATCGTCTAGGTAACTCCGTTTGGTGTGTGCGTTGATGAGACTGCCGGACATACATGTATATAGATATATGTATATATATTTTTTATATATTGAATATATTAAGACACATCCGTATATAGTTAAAGTACATTGTTGACTCTGTTTAGAGTTTTTGATTTATCGTTGTAAATATGCGAACAATATTCATAAAGATAGCGATTCGTCGTATAGTAATAAAAATATGAATACAAAAATGCTAAAAATATAGCCTTATAGAAACAATAAATAAACAATAACATTCAAAATGTATCCTGAGCCATCAGAACTATTGTAAATTGCTTAAAGCACAATTTGGGTACAATGAAAAGTCAATAATTTGGTTATTTCAAGAATGCGCTAGCTTTGGCCAAAGGAGACTAGTATGCGATAGTTCACAGGTCTTCGATATTAATATTAACTGGCAAAAATAAATATTTTAAACTCGATGTTGTGCTAGACACAAAAGTCCAAGCTACGCCAACAGCAATGCCAGCAAGGCTAGAACATTCCTGGACGATCGGTCTCTCGATTACCGGACTTCTCAAAGAACATGGCATCCTAAAAGAAATAAAATCAAAATTTAACCAATGTAGAATTGCAAAATATCGTGGGTAATGCTTTATAACTAGCATAGTCAGAGTAAGCTGGGTTTGTGCTGGGGTTCATTAGAAAACTTTTACCTCGGCACCAACGAAATCTGCGATGCAGACGACTCATGAGTTTAAAGCGGAAAAAATTAATGCTGTACGACTGAATATGCAATTGTGCGGTTAGTAGAGCTTGCGATAAATGACTAAAGGAGCTGCTTACAATGAGGAAAGTGGCGCCCAGCAGCACGGCTTTCATGCGAACATCCAAGTCCAGTGGGAAAGTAATGCCAAAGAAATCTGCATCCGTGAAGATCTCACGTGCCAAGCCAGACCACTGCTTGGAGATCTTGCCCACCTTCTCTCCGGTGAGGGAGACCACCTGGGAAGCAAATATAGTAATTAATCACTCGATCATCATCTTTGAATGTCAGCACTTACATTGAACTCTACATCGCCGCAGAGTGAGAAGGTGCAGAAGGGACCCTCAATGCGCAGCACGGTGTCACCAATGTGATTCAAAATGCGGAACGATGGCGAGCAGATGGACCACTCCTGTTCAATGGAGCCAATAACATTGCCTGGTGGCGCTGTTACTTCCATGGTCTGCAGGCAGCAGGGGAAGCAGCAGGCTGAGCAGGCCAGTGGCCGATTCAAGTGAATGACCTCTTGCTGGTAATTGTCGAAAATTTTCATATCGAAGGGCCGTGCCGGTCCGCACATGTTGCGGGTGCAGCAATCTGTGTCTTCCACCGCATAGTAGACCTTCTGGCCGAGTGCGTTTTTGATTGAGAACTTATTGTTGGTCTCGAAGCCAGTGAAGGCCTCGAGCAGCTCCACCTTTTGCTTAACTAAAAGCTGGTCGATACTCGTAAGGTATTCCAATCCGCGCGGACAGTTCGGAATTCCTGAAGGTATACTCATCCAGTCGCCTGTTTTAAAAATAAATAAAATCACATCATCAATCCGAATACTCTCCAGCTGTAATCACATCAAACATCATCAAACATCAACAACAACAACATATACATAAGTGCGTTTGAAGCACCGCCCGCCCACAAAAGCGTGTCAATTGGTCAATGTCGTTGTCATCGTGCCAATTGCTCGACGTCATAAAGAACATGCCTAATTGAAGGCAATGGATGGACAGACCAGACCACGACCCCGGAGCGCAGCGGTTTATTGTGCCGTTTACGCCACTCAGGGCCGCTTTTATATCTAATCTTCTTGAGGCCTTAGAGCGCGAGATAACGTTTACGACAGTCCCAATATATCTTGAGTCTATGCAAATTTATAATTTCATCACAATGGGTTATATAAATCACAATGGATGCTATCTTTGGCATTACGTCTAACTCGGCAGCTTTACAAACCCCTCGAAGAGATATATTGAGTGAGCTTGAATAAGTAAGTTAACCTTGGGCAGCCAATTAAGAACGTAGGGAGACAAACTGCACGAAATACTTGCTGGTAGTTGGTCACAAGATCTTACCTTCTGTCCTCATCACTCATATAGAACTCGTAGCCCTTTCGCTTGGCCGACTTGTTCAGTCGCATTGTGTGACGAAACTTCTTGGGCAAGGGTTTGTTGGCCTCGCGGTACACCAACTGCTTCAGCGTTTGGGATCTCGTGCAGAAGTAGTTGTACTTGCTGTACAGCGAGTGCCAAATGAAGCGCAGCACCTTCGAGCCGCTGCTGGCGCCACTTGGCGTCGCTTCCTTTTGATCGCCCGACTCGTTTCTCGTCAGATCCAATGTCGAGATGTAACTCGAGCTGGATGCTGCAACTGCAACTGCAACGGGCACTGACACTGGCGATGGCACTGGCGATGGCACTGCTGCGGTTGCAGATGACATCGCACACGCTAATTGAATTTCAGGTTGTGGCTGCGACTGCTCTCGATGCTGCACCGAGCTGAACTGAAGCGTCTGCCGAGCAGAGGGCACACAAGTGGACAGCAGTTGACAGCGGCACGTCGTGCCGGAAAAATCATCGTAGTGAACATAGCCGAACGTGTTTTAAATAGCGCTTTGTATTATTTTATTGGTTCAATTAAGGCAAACTCGTCGAGTCATGATAAGAGCCAGCGAGCTGCCTTTTGGATGCTTCGCAGATAGATGCGGCGGGGTGGGTATTCTGCATGAGGAAGAGCAAACGCGTTTGGTGTGTAAACATCAACAACAACAGCTTGCTGTTGATAACTCAACTGGAACAGAGATAACCACCTCAAAATCTCACAACTCACAGCTCAAGTGCAAATATTTACATCTCTGTTTCGGGTGTTAATATGAAACTACTTTGTAGTCTAGCGCTTTAGTCATGCTTAACTGTTCCTCTAACCATCTTGACATGGAGCCGCATTTCAGTCGGCGTGGTTCAATGCCAGCGAAGATTCGTTCTTATCACAATTACAGTGCATTGACACCAATGGTCGATGCGTAAACTGGTTCTTCTGTATCAATTCATTTCAGTCGATGCCGATTGCAGAAATGTGCATGTGTTTAATGTTCGCATAGTAAATGTGCACCAAAGTACAAGTGTATGTTCATTTTTACTGATATGACGTTCATTACGTGTAGCAAAAAGTGTCGGTTTGCGATTAAGGCCAATGATTAATGGATGTACATTCTTCTTTAACTTGATGTAGCCCCTGTCACAATACAAATTCGTCTTATAGAGACTTCGAATTTGAGAAATTTGAAACATATTCAATCGTAAATTGAATAATCGAGTGACCAAATAAACCACACAAATACCAATTGGTTCAAGTTACAGAAAATTCGACTTATGGAAGTTCGAGTTGTTATTAGATGAATGATACAACTCACCTGCTGGACCTCCTGGACCCATGCCGGGCTGTGGCTGAGCCGGCGGCATACCGGGCTGTGTTATGATCGGCTGTTGAGGACCCGCCGGTCCTGGTGGATATCCGAACGGTTGCGGTGGACCAGCTGGACCGGGTGGATAGCCAAAGGGCTGTGCTACACCGCCTCCGCCTCCAAAAGGTGGTGGGGCTCCTCCTCCATAGTAGGCTTCTCCGTATGGCATTTGAGGTACTGGCGCATAACTCCCTTGTGGATGTGGGGGGGCAAAGCCCTGAAAACGATAAAATGTTAAATGTGTTCTTCTAAATTCAGGGGCGTTGCTTCAGCTCCTGCGATATTGCCACTTTTTATATCTGCGGTTCGATTCTATATTTTAATCCTGACTAATAGGGTATTACTTTTATTTATTGACGTCAAGCTAAAGAGCAATTTAAAGCTTGCAAATACAGTCCAACCTTTCTAGCTCAAACGTCTTTAATAAAGATTTTGTGTAACTCGATGGAAATTTATTATTTATTGATATTCATATAACTATAACTATAACTCGAGTTTCTCAGTGGGCTCTCGAAAATCAAAACATCCGAATATTAACGTTCTAATATCCGAAGACTTAAGTAATCATAATTTTAGATTTTAGAAACCGAAAATATATAAAAAATGATATTTAAAAATATAAGATAATATGAATACAATTACCAAAAGTCTTTGCAAATGACGAAAACTGTCAAACATGGTTTATGTGATACGCCTTTAGAGATTTAAAATATTCCGAAATTACAGCATTTCAAAAAATTTAACTATCACAACCAAGAAGGAGCGTACCAACCAATTGGCAAATATGGTTTATATATTTTGGAAAACATAACCATTTTTCATACAATAGTTACATTTCCTTCAGAATGCAGTCGAAATTTTCTAACTGGACCTTTTTTGTGGCAGATGGAAGTTCCAGTTATAGACATTCTACTGTATCTTTCTCGGGAAAACAAAAAGGTTGTTCGCTAAATATAAATCTATATTAGTAAAAGTTGTATTGTATCAGATGGTTGTTAAAGCTAGTGAAGTAATACTGTACCTCATCTGGCTGAATAAATTGAAAACCAATACATGCTAAAAATAAGTTATGAGACTAAAAACCAGTTAAATAGCGTTTTAAAAAATTGCAAGAAAAAACGTAGCAGCCAATTGTTTATGCAGTCAAACTTGTGTGCTATAAACATTCATGATATGAAATTGCAAACACTACACACACATTAGTAATTCGACAATATTTTTTAGCCAAGCAACTAATGGTTTATTTGCGAAGTTGGACTCTAAAGATAAAAAAACAACACGCAAGCCTAAAATGACGTCATGCTAATGATTGCATGTCTGTACAAACAGACATATGTACATACATACATGTATATAGACACATGTATGTATGTATGTATATGTATACATTTGGCAATTATGTCCGCGCCATTTGACAACGCCCCCAAATATTGGGCTTACTCACATAATTCGGCACAGGTTGCGCTCCAGGCGGACCTCCATGATGCACGGGCGGATAGGGCGCATTCGGTGGCGCATAGGGAGCGCCCTCTGCCGGCGGCGCATTCGGCGGATAGTAACCGGGCGGAACATAGCCACCTTTGTTGACGTTGTTCATGTTGCTGTTGTTGTTATTATTATTACTATTGTTGTTGTGCGTTTGTGTTGCTGGTGGTCGGAAGCAACGTTTGCCGGAAGCACGCCGCAGTTTGCTGCTCATGTTGATAGTTACATTATGCTGCTGCCACAATATGCAACGGTCAATTACTTACCACTTTTCTTGCTGCTACTGTTTTAGCTAAACAAATTATCAGTATTTGCGCAAGCTGCACATCCCAAAAGTTGTGACCAGTGTGACCAACAGGCGTTAACTCATATATACCAAAACAGCGTGCTCAGCATGCGATTAAATAACTAGCTGGAAAGTATCGATATGTGAATGAAGCAACGCTAAACATTCAGTAGTTCACATGAATGCCAATAGATGGCAGTATGCAGCTGGTCTAATGTCAAGTGACTGTGACATACAGATGGCGCTACACTTTGAACGTCTGTCCTACCGTGCTATAGATGGCGCTGAAGAAATACATTTTGAATTTCGCACAAAATAAAACGAATTTCTATAAACTTAGTTAACTCTACTATGCACGTTTGTTAGTTTTATAAATGTTAAGCGAATTATAAGTAAATGTAAGTGTTATTCACGCCACTTTTCAGATTTGTCCCACTTGACTTGCAAACATTTAAATCGGATGTTTAACTAATTAAATGTACATATTTATTTATTGTTTTATCTTGCCTGCATTGTTGAGCAAATAAATGTACAAAACTACTCTTATCTGTTTTTTGTATCAACAGAAACCGCCATTTTTTATTTACCTATTTCTCTTTTTGTTTTTTTTTTTTGTAGCGCACACAGCCCACATTTTTTTTCTAATGCGCAAATTCTGTGCGAGGGTGCGAGTTCGTTAGGGTAAGCATGAGGGTGAGGGGAGGGGGAGGGGCAAGGTTGAGGGTGCGGGTTGGCTGAGCTCGGTGGCTAGAGCGAGATGGCTGAGAGGGCTGCCTGCAGAAAAAAAGGGGGTGGCGTAGTTAGCGCGCATAAAAAATGGCGGTTTCCGACGCAGGCAAACGTAGTAGGAAAAAAAACAAAAACTGCTGGCCCGCGCTGTCTGTGTGTGTGTGTGTGTGAGTGTGTGTGTGAGTGAGTGAGAGAGGCCAGCAGAAAAAATGCTGCAAAAATGTGCTACAAAAAAAAAGCGAGCAAAATCCACCCCAAGGCAGGGACAGCAAACAGACGTCACTCACACACACACACAGGCAGACACACACACACACACACACACACACACACACACACACACAGACAGAGAGTGGGACATCGTAATTACCAATACGAATGCAAAGCGCAACGTTGAAATCATCATCATCAACATTGCCACACCCACCGCCCACTCGCTGGCTTTGCTTTAGGTTCCCGACGCTGGGGTCCTCCTGAAATGAACCCTCGGCGGGTCAGGGCAATGGGAATGCTAAAGCAGCCAAGGCAGCCAAGGCAGCAAAGGCAGCAAAAGCACGCAAAGGAACCAAAGCGAAGGCAAAAGCAGAAACAAATTGCTGAAATGAGCGCCTTAATGCGCCATATAAAGCGATATTAATGCAGTTGCATGTGTTAGTGTGTGTTAGTGTGTGTGTGTGTATGTGTGTGTGTGAGTTTAGCACATTCAATTAGTTGGCATTGCTTTTCGCATGGCAACAGCAACAGCAACAGCAACAACTACAGCGAGTCAGAGAGCATTTTTGCGGTTGGCAACCAACACAAAAGCTTCAACTGAAGCGCTGCTCCACTCAACCACCCAAGCACCCACTCACCCACCCACTAGCGACCTCGACCTCAACTCTTTCGCTGCCGCTGCTGGCGTCGCTGCTGCTGCTGTCGCTTCAGTGCATCAAAATCTCAAAAAATCAGGCAGCCGGCAAACAAAATGCAGCTCCAGAGGCAAGTTCTATGCGGGTGCCGCCAGCCCCGCCCACTGCCGCCCCCTGCCGACCCCTGACCCGACCACAGTCAGTCGATTGTGTGGGCAGGTGCACAGGCAGCTTAGCCCTCGAGTGGCAAAGATTCCTCATCTCCAGGAGCAGCTCATTAGCCGCTGTTATTCGCCTTTAAACATTGAAAGCTACAAATTTGTTGAGCAGCGACTCTTTTTTATTATTTGATCTTTTTCTTATTTATTGTCAGCCCGATCGAATTTATGTGTGTGCCCGGATCGCCGCTATCGAAAGCAAGAGTAGCCTTCATTGGGACAGCGCAGCCATAAATCAAGTCTCCCAAAGATACACCCAGTCCCGGTGTCCCGGTGCCAGTCCAAAGCTTCTAATGTCCACGTTCCCAATTGATCGATGGCTCCCGAGTTGCCTTTTTGCATTTTTATTGTGTGGCTGGTGGCTGTTGACTGGCGAGGAGCAGCGAAGGACTGCGACTGATCGAATGACTGCTTAACCAGCAGAAACATCTGCTACCTGGTGATGCTCCAGGACTGATATGTCCTGATATGTGATATGTGGCAGATACTTTGGCGCGTGTTCCAAGGAATTTCAGTGTATCCCTCAAATAATTTACATTTTAATGAGGGTGTGCCACAATTTGAAAGAGTTTTTCGTATATATTGCAGTTTTAAGGACACTTAAAATGTAACCTAAACATTATTGTTATAAATGACTTCATAGTACAATTTTGGTGTAACTATTAAGTATTTCAAATCAGAATTTATTTAAAATCTGTCACTTTGGGGTCAATCATTAAAATATTTTATTTGCCGTAACTTATAGGAGTATTTTATGAGGAAGGGATATTTTTCCTGACTGGGTCTCGGAACTTTGTTATAAATCGCTTCATATAAGAAGTAAAGTTATTGTATAACTATAAGAATTCTTATTATTCTTAAAATTGTTTAAAATTTATCAACAAAAATCTTTGGTTGATTTGGTAATCCTTTTAGACATATTGTAATGTTGTAATGAGAAAAATATTTGTTTAACAAAAAGAAAAAAGATAACTAAAACTTGTGATATTAATATCTAATATATGTATTCAATGTCGAAAGTTCAGTATCTTATATATGTATATAATATATGATGTAATCAATTCAGCCAAACTTTAGTAAAAAAAAAAAAAAGAAACCTGAAAACTTTTTAAAATATAAATATATAATATAGTTATTTTAGTATATTTAAATATTTCCAATACAATACTCATCACACTTTACTAAAATTATTAAGCCTTGCTAAAAGAGCAAATTTACAACATAAGTGAGTTATTTTCTTTTCTAAAGTAAATATTTGATAATTATAGTATTTGTAATGTATGTATGAGTATTTTTCCTTTGAAAATAAAATTCAAATTGATTTAGAGAATTCTGTGAAGCATGGGAAAGCTTTTTGGCAAACATGATTTTGAAGTTAGAATTGCAACGAACAAAAATGAGCAAACGAAGGATCGAAGCGAAGTTCATAAAACTCGTCACAAAATAAAATTCACATTGTGTTGGGTCAGTAATGTTGCACGTATGGGAAAAAACAAGTGCAGCAACAACAACAACAACAAAGTGGAAATGTGTCAATGTGAAGGACAATAACAACAACAACAACAACAACGACTGCCAAATCGGGAACAGCAATCATGTTGTGGGGAAGGCAACTGCGACTGCGACTGCGACTGCAACTGCATTTGGCCAGCCAACTGTTGTTGGCTCAATAAAAACGCAGCTGTTGCTGCTCCAAAAAGCCAAATAAAAACAAGTGGGGAAGGATTATCTTCGGCGTGCCGAGGATTTTATACTCTTTTCGAACCTATAGGCAATTTTCACTCTGCCAACTGCACCACTGAAATTTCATAAGCTGTACAATATCGTTTTGTCGCGTAACATTTTGTTTTTTTTGTTCTAAGAATATTTAATTCATTGCCAGTTGTATAGCAGCTATAAGATATAGTGATCCGATCCGGCCGGCTCCAACCAATGTGATGTCTCTTTGAATAATAGATATCTGTGCAAAGTTGTATCGCGATAGCTTTAAAAACATGGGATATATGGCCAAACCCGACTTCGAGTTGTATGGCAGCTATAAGATATAGTGATCCGATCCAGCCGGTTCCGACCAATGTGCTGTCCCCTGGAATAATAAGTGTCTGTGCAAAGTTTTATCGCGATAGCTCAAAAACTGAGGGACTAGTTTGCATACATACAGACAGACAGACAGACAGACAGACAGACAGACAGACAGACAGACAGACAGACAGACAGACAGACGGACATGGCTAGATCAATTTGTTTTGTCATTCTAAGCATACTGGCAGTAACTTTTGTTGGTCTCCGACGCTTCCTTCTATGCGTTACAAACTTCAGGACAAACTTAATATACTATTTTCTTCGAAAAGAGTATAAACAAAACAAAATAAAAGAAGACACCCGAGGTCATCTGCACATATTGGCATGGCAATGCAATCACGTAAAAGAATGACCGGAAATGCATGCACACACACATATATACACACACACACACACACACACGAGAGAGACACATACAGGCACACACATGCAGGAGCAATAAAACATACAAGGACACCTGCGATTTCATGGGAATCGCATTACTCCTTGACCTGGGTCAGGGTTTGTTTTGCTCTCCGCTGCTCTGCTCTGCTCGCTGGGTCTGTTCTGCTTTCGGCCGTCTGGCAAAAAGGGTGAAAGTGTTTTTAGCTTAATTACTTAATTAGCACTTACTAGGCGTTCCACTGCGAAAGGTCAGAGCTGGCCGAAAGTGGGTCAGCAGCGGCAAAAGGACTGCGACTGCCACAAGGGCACGCAAATGTACAACGCAAATCTTAATGAGTTTTCATTTTATTTTATTTCTCAGCCCGTCCGCTTTCTAATTAAAAGCACAATGACCCGACCCGGCGACCCTTTCGCCGGCACATTAATGAGACGGCACGCACTTGGTGCAGGGATGGGTTGAGGGGGTTGCGATTTGGGGTTGGGGCAGGGGTCGGGGTTGGGGTTGGGGTTGGGGCTTCTGAGCTGGCGCGCAATTAATTATCGAGTGTTGAACTTGAACTTGGCGCCTCGGACAGGCAGCGAAGCGAAGCCGATTTTAAAGAGCGCCTTGACGTTTATTGATTTTGCCATAGAGAATACCAACAGGACAGAGAGAGGTGAGACAGAGGGGAGGGAAGGGAAGGGGCTGCTCAGTCTGGTGGCCACATGTCATGGGCAAAAGATTTAAATCACAACTGACAGCAGCATAAAACGCGACTCGGACTCGGACTCGCTCTCTCTCCCTCTCTCTCTCTCTCTCTGTCTCTCTGTCTCTCTCACTCTGTGTGTGCTTTGAACCCTTTCGCTTTGTGCGGCACTCGAACCCTGGAGCGCTGGCTGTGCGGACTTTGGGCAGAACTTTGACAGGATGCTGCTACACGGTAATTGCTTATTTAAGCGCGCGCGTTCGTCCTTTTACGGGATGCCAGGATGCTGCTGGCCTGGCAATGCATAAAAAACACGCAAGCAAGCACAAATAAAAACGCGCACAAAACAAAGCAAATGCCGCGTGTAATTATTGGACGGGTCGAAGGGCAGGTCGAGGACTGGCTGAGTAGCCAGCCAGTCAGCCAGTCATCCAGTCAGCCAGTCAGCCATCCGGGCAGCTGTCTAGCCGGCCTCTGACCAGGACCAGGACCAGCCCGAAATGAACTGCAAATCAAACAAGAACTCAACACGGACCGCATGCGTGCATATTAAAAATGTTTTAAAATGAAATTTCGGCAGCGGCAACTCTTTTTTTTTTTATGATTTTTACTCGCAAAGGGTTAAGGCTTTTGTTGTGCATCCAACCGTGAGCCGAGGTCCTCTGATCCTACGTATGCATATGAGTGTGTGTGTGTGGTCATGAACGGGTTTGCAGCTGTCGTTATCTAGTCTGGGCTATCGCCGACTAGCACTGATTGAGCTCAAGCCAAGGGTCAGCCGCGGGGTTGATCGATGCAGGATGCAGGATGAAGGATGTGCGATGTGCGATGTGCGATTCTCGATGGACGATTTGAGCTGCGGCCTGCGAGTGCTTTTGGGGTTTTTACAGCCTGGCGCGCTCGCTTAGACGATAAGCAGTCCAGCAGCAAAGCGAAAATAAATAAATCCAACTACGACGATTGGTTAACAACTCAATAACAATAAGAATTGCACAAAAACAGAAAAAGTTGTTGCCCGAGCTGTGGCCATAAATTATAACACGTTTGCCATTCGGTCGGTGGGCATGAGCAAACAAACATACGGGCAAAATATGCTGAGGCATTTTTCAATTTTAATGACACCAACTCGAGAACTCGAACTCGAAGTCGAACTTAACTGACACGAGAAATAACAGAAATTATTGTCAATAATTACAATGCGGCCTGGGCTGGTCTTTGACGCGTTTGACAGACGGTAGGAGTTGAAAAGCGTGTGAGTCGTTTGGCCTCAGGTGCCCCACCAGCCAGCGGCGCAGCATTGAGCAAATCTTAAGGGGGTGCTTAACCAATTTAAGCGAGTCTCATTAATATTAATCATTTAATTAAACTCTTGTGGGATACAAATAGTGCATTAATTTTGGGCTGAAGCGTGGAATGCAGAGAAGGAAGAGTCGGAGACTCCCAAAAGCGAGTCTTATTAATATTAATCATTTAACTCAACTCTTTTGGATACAAATAGTATATTCATTTTGAGTTGAAATGTGGAAATTTGGAATGCATAGAAGGAAGAGTCGGATACTCCCGAAAGTTACCTCCAGTATGCATAGGATGACAAAACAAACTGATCTGATCAAGTCCGTCTGTCTGTCTGTAAGTTTTGAAGTGATTTCCGATTTGCAAAAAGTGGTTCGGTGGTGTGAATGGTAAAGTGTGTGGCGCAAACGTAATAACTGCTGAGTCGAGTGTGTGAGGGCTCAAAACCTAATTATTTATTTTTAAATTTGAGCTATTTTGAAAGAAACATGTGCAGAGGAATATTTGCGAATTAATTGCGAACTATTCTACGCAATATGCATTAGCATCAAATGATCTAGTGAAATCTGACCACAGATTCGAAAAGAGGATACAAAATTCGGGTAGTGATAGCGGCATCTCCCCACTGAGACGGAGTTTTTAGTAGAAATTATTCTACCGACTTGAAAACAGAATAAACTACAAGAACTTAATTTCCAAATATGAAGTCTCTAGCTCTTATAGTCTCTGATATCCGCGTGTTCATACAGACAGACGGACACGGCTAGATCGACTCGACTGTTGATATTGATCAAGAATATATATACTTTATATAGTCGGAATGCCTGTTACATTCTTTAGCACAACTTCATTATACCCTTTTCACCCATTTTTAATGGGTTCAGGGTATAAAAAGTATTTATATCTTCGACACGCCGAATGTTTTGTTTTTATTTGTAATGTACCTTCAAAATTGTTATTTTGCTGATTTATTCAATTACTAGACTATTTTTAATTTGCTTATTTATTCAATTATTAGACTTTTGTTTATGACCCCTTCAGGTGCACGTCTTTGGGCCTTGCACTTGCCAGCTTTAGGTATACAGCTGCCTAAACGGCTTTAAGCGTTTCACTTGGGCATTTGCATGGAGCAGCCACAAGATTAGCAACACCAACAACAACTACAAGAACAACAACAACTACAACAACAGCAGCAATTGGCATGCCAAATAGCCGTAATAGTAATAAACGTGTGTAATAATAATGAATTTTAATGTCGCGCATTAACAATTCTTGCATTTTAATTGGGCGAACAGAAACTGAAACTGGAACTACAACTGAAACTGGACCTGATTCGGATTCTGATTCAGATTCTGACTCGGAGTCTTGGGTCTCTTGTTTTCTGTGTTTTCTGTGTGGGTTTGCATAAATTGCTGTTGATATGATTTAGTGACATGGAACAATGCACTGGAATTTATGACAAAAGCTGCATACATTTAAGCGGATTATGTCAGAATTTTACCATTTTTGCTGTAAATAAAAAATGCAATTTTTCATTATGGTAGAGCGAAAATTTGTCAGCTCTGTCGCAAAAGCCTCAACACAACATCGACACAACTTTAACTTTAGAATGTTAAATGTAATTAATGCACAAATCACTCGCAACATTCTGGCCTCAGGGCAATACGAGGGGCGTCTCCACAAACGATAGCCGATTGCCGATTGCCGATTGAACTTGAAAATGGGGGCGTTACCACTAAATGACAAATGCTGTAATCCACAGAGAGAATCAAACTGGATTGGACTTGGCAAGTGTCCGAGTGCCACTTGGGAGCCCGCTAGCTTACCCATTGATGGTCAACTTCTCGACGTGCTTCCATTATAGAATCTGCTCAATCATTGTCAGCCATAAACAAATTTGTATTGAAGTAAGGCTATTGGTTAGTTGCATATGCGCTACAGTGGAAGATAGTTCATTTTAATCGTAATATGTAGATCTTTAAAAAAAATGATATGATAGTTACAATTGTTTGAGAAACATTTGACCAGGGCCAAGCTGGGTTTGTTAAGTAGATATAATTACTAACTGGAATACTGTTAATTGTAACAAGTTATCAGAGCTTGCACTCTGCTCACATTTGCGCTTTTCTTAAAGTTTTTGTTATTGTTTCTTCCAATATGCAAACAACAAAAGTAAAAATTTTGTATATCGTAAATATAGTATATATGTATCGATCCATTTTCAAGTACGACACTCAACTGTATGAGCAACTTATGTTTGGGTAGAAGTCTCCACCAACATAGGAACAACCTAGCCATTGGCCTGCCGGATAGCAACACCATAAGAAGGCTCCACAGAGTGCACCCGCTGTACCTCCCCGGGATCAAAATACTTAACCCACTTATTTCATCACCATCCCCACCCTGCACCACCCTCAGAACTTCTAGACAAGCATCAACCAAAACAAACCTAAGCTACAACTAATCATTATACAATACAATAAATATACTGTCAAGGAAAATTAGAACATTTAATAGTTTTCCCTATGAGACAGACTTCATTTTCATAATAGGTAAAAAGATAAAAAAAAATTTTTAATTTACAAATTATATTATATTTAAAAAATTGAGATACATTTTAAGTTCCAGCTTAGTTATACATTGTCATGATAAAATTCGTAGTTTGGTAAATATTAATTTATTGATTAAGCTTCTCACATATCTCATTAATGAGTCCACTCAGTATAATATTCTTTAGTTCAATATCCAAGAAATTTTTCTGTTCATCTGATGTAGGGTATCCCATCGAATTGCCGACCAAAACAACTTGTAGGCACTCTAATTTGTCCGCTCCTTTGGAAAGTCATTTCATATTTTACATGCGCCGGCGCTAGAAGCCATGGGCAGATCTCCATTAGCGCTTAAATGGTTTTCCAACTTGTAATCGTCGGCAAGAAGAACTTACAACCTGGCCAGACCACCAGCAGAGGCAGCATCGAATGATGACGTGGTTTGTGGTCGAGGATTATGAATGCACGATTCGCTTTATTCTTTATGAAGTCGTAAATAGCCGTAGAGTATTTGCTGATACCGATGCACTGATAGCAGCATTGTACGAGTAGCAGCCTGCCTGTGCAGCTCCTGGGGCGCTCCATGGCAGCTGTCGCTCGTAATTAGAACTGTGCGCCACATACACTAATTAACTGCAAGTTCCAGGCCAGAAGATGCCTCACCTTTCACGTCAGGTCTCGAGTAGACACTTGTGATGTCGCAGCGCCACTCAAAGGGGGACCGAAGGGGGCAAAGGGAGCCTGAATGGCTGAAAGGGCCCAAAGGGAGCAGCCCGCAGTTTGTCAACAGGCTGCAGGACGACAGGACGCTCAGGAGCACTGCAAGATACGCTGCGAAATGAAAAGAAATTGCCACTGTCTGTCTGTCCGCCTGTCTGCCTGGTTTAAAAAGTAACCAGCAAAAAGGGGCAACATCCGTTGGGATAGGGGCAGGGGGTGGGCTGATGGCGCGAAGGAAACGCAACCATCTGCACGAATTGTAATTGAAAAGATTTCCCTTGAAGGAATTACACGCGCCGCCATCGTCCTTGTCTGCGCTGGAAATTTAATAAGGAAGCCCCGGCGAGCTTATATTGTACTTTGTGTGAAAATAATAGTTTTTTAAATGCACTGACATTTCTAGCGGGCTAGCAGGCTGACGGGGTACATTTTATGAACTGCAAACTATTTCTGTGGCTAACGCGAGGCCAGTGAAATATGCGCGTAATTAAGAAATATTAGTGAGCAGACAGTATTCCACATTTAAAGGCATTTTAACAGCATTCCCTTGCCAAAAAGCCCCCCTCTCCATCTAGCCCCCTCCATTTGCCGCAGGCTGCAAATGCTAAATGAAAAAGCTGTGGCATTTCGAAATGAAATGAATACGAAGCAGTAGCAGTAGCAGAAGCAGAGATGCCACGCAGATCTGTCCAATGTGCTGGTTGGTCCTTGCAGTAACTGTACAGCTTACAAATTGTAAGTACAGTTGCTTAGTTTAGAACAGTTTCTAACTGTACGAGTGGATTCAAGTGTTCCCTTGCTGAAGATATAGAGTTTAGTTATAGACTTACCTCGTTAGTGAAAACAAAACTCACCAAATAATTTAAGGAAAAACATAGGATGTTTTCCATTACAGACTTATAGTGAAGTTTCCTCTAAATTAATCTGCTTGATTCCAAAGACATAAGACATAGGTTCCTCGTAACTTATAATAAAGTCAATGGCGGCAAATGAAAGTACCAGTGAAAACGAAACTCAAATAATTTCAGGAAAAACATAGGATGTTTTCCATTACAGACTTATAGTTAAGTTTTCACCTAATGCATTTGCTTGATTCTAACGACATAAGTTCATCGTAACTTATAATAAAGTCAAAGGCGGCAACTGAAAGTACCAGGACTCCTCCCACATAGCGCATTGCAACAAAAAGGAAACTTCCAACATTCGCCACAAGACAGGGAATACTTCCTGAGGAGGCGTTTCTGCACTACCGACTGTACCTTTCTTCTTCTTCTTTTTTTGTGAGCATGCCATTTTTTCTTTTTCGTATAATTTTGCTGACTGAAACGAACTTTTTTCTGGTTGGTTTCACGTCTGCGGCATTTGCATTTAGCATTCCAATTGGGAACGCGTCTGTCGCGGGCCAAACAAAAAAAACCAAAAAACAAAAAACCAAAAGGTTGCCAATGAGCTCAGGTGGCAAATTAAGGTATTACGATAATTGAATGCACTGGGGAAACTGAAAATGAGCACAGAACAGACTATGCCATTATGAGCAGCAAATTAGGGCCTGGGGTCTTTTCTTTCACAACTCTAACGAGTGGCTCAACAGTAAACATTTACCGGCAACTATAATCAATAATGAAATCAATGCAGACCGCATAATCGATCACACTATATACCAATGTGTACTCCTAGTCAACAACAACAGCAGCAACAGCAGTAACAACAACAACAGCAACAATGATGACGACAATCGGCAAAATGAGCATTGATCGCTTTGTGTGAAAATGTGCATTGAGGGGTGCGTCGGCAGGGGTAGCCAGGCACAACCCCTAACCGAACGACCCGTCAGAGTTTTTTTTGTTATACGTTTTTTTCGTATATTGTTATTTGTTGCGCTGGCGAAAAAAAGGTAATAGGCTTAATTTCTTTTGTTGTTGTTGTTGGCGCACTCTTTCGACTTTTATTTATTGTAAAATTTGCCCAAGCACTTGAAACTGACAATTTTAGCTGTCAGTTTGTGTCGTCGACTGAGGTCTATGACTTTGCTTTATTGACTTGTTAGCGCCGTCAAAATCCCATTTGTATGTCAATAAATGTGCAAAAAATCCCAACTGAACAGAGAGGGCGCGAGACACTCACAGACAGCAATAGAGAGAGACAGAGAGATGGAGAGAGGGAGAGAGAGAGAGAGAAGAGAGGAGGAGTGTTGGAGAGATGCGGCCATGTTGCGGGTTGCCTGTTGCCTTTCGCCTTTTTGCTGGCTTGGGGTGAGCAAATTGGCTGCTGATTGATGTTGCTCACGTAACAGGACGATGAGCTGCTAAGATTAATGTGGTTTTAAGTTAGTGGAAAAGTTGCCAGATATGCACATAGTTGATGGAGTCGTCCATTAAATTAAGCTGTTGAGAATCATATGCATTGAGCTGGAAAATTGTTTGGCATTTAATCAACAAGCATGAACAATTGTTACGATCTCAAAACACCTGTGAATGTCATATATGATTTCAAAACAATTGGGACATTGCATCAATTCAAAAAATTTTCCAAAATATACAATTTTGTTTGAATTTTGTTATTTGAAAATAAATTTTTTTTTTATTCTTGAGATCTAGATCAAAATTCTATAATAAGTTCTTGTATTCTCCGCTCAGATCAAGGTTCGTTGGTTTAACGATAGCTCATCCCGTTCAATATTGATCTATAATTTTTGATTTTTGACCAGTTTTTGGCCATAACTTGAAACTTATAAAAATAACTGGAAACTTATAGGAGCTAAAAGCATCAAATTGGGTATTTAGAATCTGGAATAGTAATAGAACATCCCGCCAACTTTAATAATTGTCCCTATCAGATAGATATTAAATACAAAATTTGGTCAAAAAAAAAAGAAGAAAACCTTATGTCCTACAGATTTCCCATCAAACGGACAATAAACTCTATAGCTTTTAATTATCCAGTAGTAAAAGTAGTTACAGTGCTTATCTGTATGTGTGCATGTAAGGGCTGGGTTGTGGGTATCTCTTAGTCGGGCACTCCTGATAATAGCACTCTTACTTACTACTAGCTAGATTTATGCCCTTAATATATGTATATATGTATTTGTGTAATTACATATGCATATATATGTATTTTACCTATTTATTAAGTTTGTTTAGTTTCCTGTTTATTTTACTGCTACAATTGATAAATACATTCCGCTTTAAGTTTGCAATTTCGCTTTGATTATGTAATGGGACCATTTAACATTCAACACTTAACATTTGAACATTAATTATTTACTTTAGCATAACCATATGACTATGAATGTGCTATAAAACATTAGACAGCAGCTCGTTATTCTGCTGCTACTGCAGTCATTATTATTCGCCATAAAGCGCTGCTATAAATAAGAGTATGCTCATAAAGCCAAATCCTAAAGCAGAGGACAACAAACTACTCACGCATTTGCATTTTATGTGTCGTTTTTTCACATTAATTTTTTTATCTATGCTTTTTTTTTTGGTTTTGTTTTGTTTTTGTTTATTGCTGCTCTTCACAAAAACAAGTCAAAGTGTATAACATAAAACGCATCCGACAGCTTGTCAGTAACAATGCGCTTTTAAGCTAACAAGCGTGTGCGAAACGAAACGCAATTGGAATAGCAACAACAACAACAGCAACAACAAAAACAACAACAGCAACAAGCCAAAATCCATTTGCATTAAAATTTATAGAGCGTAACTGTGCGCTTTTTAAATTCATTTATGTTTTTTTGCCGTGTGCACCCCGAAACTGGACTAAAAAAATGTTACAGTTTGACTATAAAATTACACTTTTTTTTATAAAAAGGTCCTTTTTGTTGTGAGGAAGAATATGTCAGCATGTGATTTTCAGTAAAAAAAAACAGAATTAAATAAAAACGCGCCGGAAATTATGTGCGTGCAGAAGAAGAAGAAGAAGATGAAACAGCAGCCAGGAGCAGCAGCAGGAGCAGCAGAGAATCCGCTGGCAAGAGCGAAAAGGAAACCCAACGACCCATACATTTACCGACCAGGCTCGTAAGTACGCAGCACATATTGTTGCCATGTCAGGGCATTATTTTTTGTATATTTTTCAGCTTTTTTTCTGTTGTTGTTTTTTTCGTTCTTTTTGCCACACTATTTTAATTTTCCGAGTCCTTCTCTCACTCGCTATCGTCGCACGAACAATTGAATTATTTTTGTACGTGAAATCAGCGAGGGGTGGGCTGCTGCCCATTAGCGCAGCGCCACCCCACTATCATCATCATCATCATCATCATCCTCATCATAGTCATCCTCATCATCCTCATCATCGCCATGGTGCAGGCAAGGAAAAAAATGCTTTGGAAAAAAATTTGTAGCAAAAGTTGTTCGACGTGACTGCGAGCAACTTTTTTGAGTCTTTTTTTTGTGTACTTTTTTTTTGCTTTTTATTATAATTTTTTTTATGTTGTTACAAATTTTTAGACGGCTTGATTGGAATGTCAGATAAAGTCAAATGGATTTCAGCGTAAATTAAGTTGCCGTTTGCTGAAAATGGGGCGGCGAAATGAAATTTTCATCTACCCGCAGCTGTCGTTGTCCAAGTTTTGTGATAGATTGTGAAGATTGAAAAAGTTTCGAGTATGGAAAAAGGTGGACAGCAAAAAGTTAGAACTAGTTTAGCAGTTTAATATGTACTATTCATTAACTTTACAAGGTTTTCAATATTCAGACACACAGTATGATGATTAATTCTCTTCTCTTAACATATATTGTAATTATTCAGATAAGACAATACTCGGGCATGTTTCCATCTGCTAATCTAAAATGTGGATTGAGATTAAAAATATCGTGCAGATTGGTTGTTTTTGTTTGTTTGTATATCCCGATTGACTTTATTAAAACTGAAGAAATACTTTTGAAATAAAAATTGCTTTATACGCAGTGGATATATGGTATTTCAAAACGTATATAATAGATTCAAAATAAACATGACTTGTTACGTTCCTAAAGCTTAATTGATTTGCAGATGGAATGCTCTTTTGGTCCTGTTTTGTGCTCTAGATTGTTATACTCTTTTCGAAGAAAATAGTATATTAAGTTTGTCCTGAAGTTTGTAACGCATAGAAGGAAGCGTCGGAGACCCCAAAAGTTACTGCCAGTATGCTTAGAATGACAATACAAATTGATCTAGCCATGTCCGTCTGTCTGTCTGTCTGTCTGTCTGTCTGTCTGTCTGTCTGTCTGTCTGTCTGTCTGTCTGTCTGTATGTATGCAAACTAGTCCCTCAGTTTTTGAGCTATCGCGATAAAACTTTGCATAGGCACTTATTATTCCAGGGGACAGCACATTGGTCGGAGCTGGCCGGATCGGAATACTATATCTTATAGCTGCCATACAACTCGAAGTCGGCTTTGGCCATATATCCCATGTTTTTGAATCTATCGCGATGAAACTTTGCACCGATACTTATTATTCAAAGAGACATCACATTGGTTGGAGCCGGCTGGATCGGAGCACTATATCTTATAGCTGCCATACAACTCGAAGTCGGTTTTGGCCATATATCCCATGTTTTTTAATCTATCGCGATGAAACTTGCACCGATACTTTTTATTCAAAGAGACATCACATTGGTTGGAGCCGGCCGGATCGGATCACTATATCTTATAGCTGCTATACAACTGGCAATGAATTAAATATTCTTAGAACAAAAAAATGTTACGCGACAAAACGATTTTGTACAGCTTATGAAATTTCAGTGGTGCAGTTGGCAGAGTGAAATTTGCCTATAGGTTCGAAAAGAGTATAAAATCTTCGGCACGCCGAAGATAATCCTTCCCCACTTGTTTTGATTTATTTCACACGAATTTCTTAAATTTGAAATCTTTAAGTTAATCAGCAGATGCCTGGATCGGGCTACTGATCAGCATCCTTCAGAGAGTTACAAATATCTCAATGTCTTTGTGCAGCTTGCGTTCTACAATGGGCTGATCAAGTTGATAGATGTTAGGGGTAAATTGTAACGGGCAGACCGGTTAAACCGGTTGTCATTATGAATATTGTGGTATTTTTTATGAAAATATTTAGCGCATTTGAGTAAATACAGAATTGTACATTAATCCGGGGCTCACATACATTTCCTGAGCGGGTTGCAGCTGCGTGCTGAGCACCCAAATGGTGGCCAAGTTGAACGATTTCCAGGTAAAAATTTCAATTAAAATTGGTTGAAAAATATGCGAAAAGAAAGGGTTATGGGACAGCTTGAAAAGACGCGCAGCATCATCATCATCCGTTGTGATCCTGGCGATTTACGACCCCTCCCAAACAAAAAAAAATAAAACGATCGCCACTTTGGGCGCACATTGTGAGAACAAGAACAATCGCAATCACAATCACCCTTTCTTTCCTTCATTCACTTACTCTATTATTCAGTTATTCTGTCATTCGTGTACGTTGACAAACTGTAGCGCCAGTTTTTCTAATGCCGCATTATCCTTCTGTTTGGCCTGTGTCCTGTGAAGTGACATTCATCTAATTTGAATATTCCTTGTTCCTCAGCCAGCCATTCCCACGATTTATGCTTATGATTGCCGCTTTCTTGGGCTGATTTGCCTGGTTCCTCGGTTCCTTGGCTGCTTGCCTTAACCCGTGTCAAACTATGCCGCACTCGAAATCGAAATCCTTATGCTAATGCAGTAGTCATAACTCACGCTCGTCCTGCCACAGGTATACTTGCTGCTGCTGCTGCCGCCTAATGTAATATAACATAATATATGCATGGCCTTTGTATGTTTGGCAATTGTTGAAAATTATTTACACGCTTTTAATTGGCATTCAAGTGGTTGCGATCAAAAGCAACCACCTCCTGCTGCTACCATTCCCTGTATCCTGGCCAAAGCTTACTGCTTACCTCATTAGTGCTGGCCAGAGAGAAGCTTGCCGGCTGCCACAGTCCACAGTCCATAGTCCATAGTCCATAGTCCATAGTCCATATAATTAATAATTTCATTCCATGTGTTAAAGTAAAGCTCAGCAGCAGAGCCCAACGCATATCAGTTGCTGCTCCTCAAAAAAAAAAAGTAATTATGCCGACTAAGAGCTTCATCAGACATCCCATTATGCAGCCAGGACTGCACTCGACGAGCGGCGTCCCACACATGGTTTCCAGCGCAGAGTGAGAAAGAGAGAGAGAGAGGGAGAGAGAGAGAGAGAGGACGGGATGCGAAACAAAAGCAGTCGGCAGTCGGACTGACTACCTTTGTGCCTGCAGCACAAGTCGGCAGTCGACGTCGTCATCATAAATGTTTGCACATGAAGTGCAGTGGGCGTGGCATGCACTTCAGTTGTGGCATTGGAAAAAAAACGCACGCAGCAACATTCTTGCGCCAGGATTAAAAATGCAGCGCATTGAATTTGCACGAGGCAGCCTTTGCCACCTTTGCCACACCCCTTTCTGGCTTTGCCTCTGCTCTGGCAGGCCGCACATTTCGCAACAAATAATGATGCACTTGAAAAATGTTTTGGAGTGTGTGTGCACAACAACAACAGCCGCAGCCACAGCAACAATAATGGAAACAAAAAATCATTAAAAACAGTCCCTGCTCGGGCGCCCACCTACGACGCCCACAAAGCTGCGTCTGGATTACATTATTAGAGAAGCGAATATGCACACCATTAATATTTCATTTAACGCTGCAATTGTCCTGAGAGCAACTACAGGCATACACACACAGTTACACACAGCTACTGCTACACCTACACCTATACCTACTACTATACCTATACCTATACCTATACCCATAGCAGTCTACTCCTGCCAGTCTGCCCCCGTCTAAATAGCCCTAAAATGTTTAATTCATTTTATGCGATTTCATTCAGCGCCAGTTTTAATTATGAGCAGAGCTGCTCCGAGTGGTGCAGTGTGGCTTGGCGTGGCGTGGAGTGGAGTGGAGTGCTCATAGGTGGAGGGCAGAGTGGAGACAGCAGCCAGTCAACTGACTTGTGTAATTTGTGCATAAGTTTCATTTACTTTGGGGGCGACATAATCTTCAGTTGCTTACTTACCCTGCCCATCAGCTAATACTGGGCCTGCAGCCTGAGACCTGAGACCAGACTCCTGCGCCTGCTCCTGCTCCTGTTCCTGCCAAATGCTGCCTGGTGACAGCCGCACTGGGCGTCATCTCACTCAAAAATCGTCTCAATGGCCTTGCCAGGATGGGGCTGACAGCCCGGCCAGCATTACTGCGCTGTGATTATGCACTTGATGTGATGTGCATAAAGCTGAATTTTAATTACGAGTAAATATTTAAATCATTAAGCTTGAAAAATGGGCTGCCTGAGTGCTTCGAGCATAATTACAGAATATGCTGCTCAAACTAGGCATAATATAAAGAGACATACATATGTTAAAACCACTATAGCAAACATGTTTTGTTAATTATAAAGTTATTATGTTAAAATGATTAGTTGGTTGTAACCAACTTTTATATGTATACTTACTAGCACCTCCTACCTCGCTTCAGTCCTTCATAGCCAAATACCGCTTAAATTTTATTTAATTAATAAATTATGCTTAAATTACCTTTTTATTGTTCAAGCTTAAATTTATTAACACTTTTAATCATGGTCAATTTATATTGAAAAACGTTGCAGCTTCAATTGATAGCCATAAATTTCAGTCGGGCCATTTAATGCAACGGCTGACCAGGCAAATAAAAAAAGAGAAACAAAACAAATTAAGCGACTTAATTAAAATAAATAAAACTTCTACATGAAAAATAAATAAATTGCAAAAAAAACGTGGCTGCCATTTATTTGTATTTGTTTTTGTTTGAAATATTGTGTGGTAAATGCAAGTGCAAATATTTATTAATTGGGAAAGGTTGAGCTCCCACGCCGCTTGGCTTCAATTAAAAGTTTCAACAACATCCATCAAAGCGCTTCAATGAGTGTCGATAACAGTCGCTCCAAAAGTATGTGTACATAATAAATAAAATAAATAAAATACATAAAATGTGAAACATAAAAACAAAATTTAAAAAACATCAGACATCGATCGCCTCAATGGCTAACTTTTCAACAAAGCCATAAAAAAATGCCAGAATATACAAATGGAAAAAATTATTTCAATGGGGACCCGAGCAACTGGACAGCTCCTATTACAATTGTAGATGTTGTTGCTGTTGTTGTTGTTGGCGCCTGCTGACTCTGACTGGCCCCCTGCTTATGTGTATTTGCATGCTAAAGCAGTTGGCCCAGCCATTGCTGAGTCCTGCGTTGTCCTGCGGTCGTTGCGCTGCCCTGGAGTGTGTCGCCTCTTGAAAGTAATAGCCAAAACGAAAGCAATCTCCACCCCGGCACCCAGCAGCCATTACTGCCGCTTGTCCCCACGTTGTTAACGTAATTTCCATAAAACATTTTGTTACTTATTTATCTTAATTAAAATAAATTTACATTTTTCTAATTTAAGAGCGCGACGGCAGCGACAGCGACACCAATACCAACAACGACCAGCCCTCCTTCCTCCTTCATCTTTCCCCTTCCCTGTTGCTGCCACTTCTTCAGAGCGCAACTTGCCGGGCATTAGAGAGCGACATTTTCTTAACAAGCCAAAAGGACACATGCCAGATCACGGACGAGCAAGGAGTCGGACAGGGCAGCGAGGCAGCATCAACGTAATGGAAAGTTGCCTCCGCGCTCTGCGCTCTGCGTTTGGATCTCATTAGCGTTGCTAGGCGAAAGTGGGCAATGGGCAATGGGCAATGGGCAGTGGACAGCTGGGAGGCGGGCATCAAGCGTGGCCGTCTTTTGAGCCGGACCCGGACCCGGACCAAGGCTGCTTGTTGTTCTTGTAACGTTCTGCTGCCGCATAAGTAGCAGCCAGTCGTGCTCGGGTCCACTCCCAGTCCCAGTCCCATTCCCAGTCCGGGCGCACGAAAAGCATAAAGAAAGAAGAGCAGCGCTTCATTCCAAGCCCGGGCCCGGTGCACGTTGTGGCTCCGGTCTTGGTCCATCAGGAAAAGCATAAAATTAAAAGCTGACAAGCGAAATAAAAAGATTTTGCGTATTTGCGCACACTTTGTAGCCGTTTCCAGCATCCTGTGGCAATTCAATACAAAATGTTTGCCTTCCCGACTGGCAATATGAGCATCAAGGTGGGGGGCCATAGGGAAGTGGAGGGCAGCCTAACTTGAAAGCTGATGAGGGTCAGCTAATGGCCACTGAATACACAGCAAAGACACTGAAGCTTTTCAAAAGGTATAAATAAATGATTAGCACAACGCTGGATATGTAGCAAATAGTAGTTGAAAGCAAGAACTGCAAAGCAATCGTTTAATGTGAAGTAGGAGTCTTACTTTTAATTTTCGATAAGGCATTTGTGGCACACAAAAAAATGCATTTAATATTGAAATTAATTCTTGAAGCCTTTTTACTACAAATTCCCTCAATCTTACTTACCTATTTGTAATCATGTAAAATATTCAGTAAATTATTTATTTTTCAGATATGTAATATTTTAAAAATTAAATTTAAGTTTCTTCAGCTAATAACAGCAACTATATAATGAAGTTTCTCAACGCGTACTCAATTTGGAGGGATTAGTTAAGTAATATCAGCTAAATATTGTGATTAAATATGTAATAGAATAAGTATACAATAGGCATTATCTATACTTCCAATCCTTAATAACATTGTCACATCTGCACGAATATAAATCTCATTTAAAGTGGCAAACTCAAGGTACAGTTGTGCCTCTTGGCATTTACTCTGATTAGTCATTACGTGGCAATATTTGGCCTACACAGGGCACAAAATCTGATGAAAATAAAAGCAGCAACAAATCAAAAATCAATACGAGCAACGCCATTTTGTAATGCTGAGTGAGTGAGTGAGTATGGAAAAAAGCGTCAAATGAAACCAATACCCAACCATAACTAAATCTCTCTGTGTGTGTGTGTGTGTGTGTGTGTGTGTGTGTGTGTGTGTGTGTGCGTGTGTGTGTGTGTGTGTATACACAACAACTCAGAGCTGACATGAAATTTTAAAAAGAAGCAGCAGGCATATAGAATCAACAACGCCCGCAACGGGGGAACACTTTTGCCATGCCGGGCCGGGCCGGGCCGGGTCGGTCCGGAAAGGAGGAGTCAAGCCAGTCGAGCGGGCAAGAGAGAAAAAAAAATTGAAAAAGAAAAAGAAAACAGAAAAGAGAAAAATAAAAAAAATAAAAATAAATTCAAAGCAAACGAGACTAAAATTATAAAAATTGCCCTCCTGGTGGTGCTGTTGCCGAGAGTGCGCGACCAGGACCAGGACGAGGACGATAGACGCGGACGAGGACGAACAAGGCGAGACGAACGCGATTCCAATACGGGACATCAACGTCAACGAGGGTGGCAAGCAGCCCAAGTGGGAGGTGGGGGATGCTGATGTTGATGGACTGGCCGGGCTGCTGCTGCTGGAGGGGGATGGTGGTGGTGGTGCTGTTGGTGGTGGTGGTACATAATGTGGCCCGTGCACTGCCGTTGGCCTGAACGGCGCATTAAGCACAGAGCGAACTGAGCGAGAGTGAGAGAGAGCAGGTAGGTAGGTGGTGTACATGGCCGATTGTGTATATAGCAGTGTATATAGAGCTGGGCGGCCATGGCCCGCAGCGTCAATGGACCAAAATAATAACGACTAACGGCCTGTTAAGGGAAAATGCAACGAGGAAGGCGCAATAGGGAATGGGGAGTGGGGAATGGGGAGCTCGGAATGAGCCATGGAGAATGTAGAATGGCTCTGTAATGGGTGTGGGTGGTGGGTGGGTGGCCCAAGGTTTTTTAAGTGGTTGCGCGTGACGTGCACGACTAACTGACGAAGGGGACATGGGTGGGTGGTGCGGGCTGTGGTGGTGCAGATGCCATTGGAGCTGCTGACGTGGTATTTGCTCGCTCTCATTGACGCCGACAAGGACGTGGACACGGACGTGGATGCCGATCGTTATAGCACTGCCTGGCAATTTTTTTCCACTTATTTGTACACAAAACTCTTGTTACTAGCTGCCATTATGATTTTGAAAAGCCATTGCTGTTTTTTATTCCTTGTTGTACTTATTTTTTTGTTGTTTGCTTTTTTTTTTTGATTTGCTTTGCTTTTTGCCGCTCGCTCATTGAAAAACTGTGAAATTTTATAATAAGCATTTTTTGCCGCTGCCGGATTATTGTCGATGATTGTGATTGCGTTTTATGTTGTTCCTTTTATTACCAGCTGGGGTGTGGCAAATGGGGATTGCTCGTGGCATCTCTTTAGACTGGACGCCGCGCCACATTTGGGGGCCATTACAGATTTGGTTTCGGTGTGAGCTTTTTTTGTTATTGGTGCTGTAATATTCCTTTTGAAAAATTGTTTTTGTCCGTGTGCTTTCTGTTTTGGCCCTCACATCTTTCGTTTGTGCTCGTTCGTCCGCTATTGGTTTCAATTTAAGCTTATTAATTTTAAATGCGATTTTTAATTAAATATTATCAAAGTGTGTCGTGGACATCATTAGGACATGATTGCAACTGCCGCCGGGAATTCAAGCTACTCGCATTGACAGGCGGTGCCAGAAGCTGACGCCTCACAGCCTCTCAGCTCCGAAGCGCAGAGGAAATAGCTCATGAATATATGTGATTATGTATTTGGAGCTTTATCTGTTTACTTAGTCTCTGTAATAGGTAGTTTTTAGCAAGGCGAAGAACTGGTACGACATGCTGATCACCTGAAAGCATAGACTCTGTCAGAGTCCAACCAAGCAATGAAAGATGCACTCACCTTCATATAAGTGACTAACGAAATTGGTGGAAATGTGGGCGGTCTAATCATCGCTGGCTTCTGGCTGCGCAAAATCATCATCTTCAGCATGATGCAGTAGGTTTTGCTGCACTGAAACCAGTTCTGATTGTAGGCAGCATCCCCCACGCGCAAACTCTGCAAAGAGTATACACATTGAGAGAGGACAACATACACAATTTTGTCACGTCACATACCGCTGTAATCAATTCATCTCCGTAGTAGCAAACCAGAAACACTTGCACCATCGACGTCATCAGAAAGATGCAGTAGATCAGAATAACCTCGATCGTGGACTCGGTCACTTGAAAGGCAATGAAGCATATTTGCATGGAGGCCATCAGAAAGTTGAGCAGCAGCGAAAAACTGTACATGTCATTCACATGCTCGCAGAGCCTGTGACAGATGAGTTTAGCTAATCACTGATTTTAATAAGAATGAGCAAATGCCACTGATCATAAGATCTTTATACTCTTTTCGAAGAAAATGGTATATTAACTTTGTGCTGAAGTGTGTAATGCAAGGAAGAATGCGTCGGAAAAGTTACCTCCAGTATGCTTTGAATGACAAATCAATTTGATCTAGCCATGTCCGTCTGTCTGTCTGTATGTATGGTATCTAGTCCCTCAGTTTTTGAGCTATCGCGATAAAACTTTGCACAGAGACTTATTATTCAAGTGTACAGCACATTGGTCGGACCCAGCTGGATCGTACCACTGTAGCTGCCATACAACTCGAAGTCGGTTTTGGTCATATATGCCAGGTTTTTAAAACTATCGTGATGAAACTTTACACAGATACTTATTATTCAAAGAGAGTGCAAATTGGTTGGAGCCGGCTGGATCGGACCACTATATCTTATAGCTGCCATACCACTGGAAATTAATTTAATATTTCAAAAGAAATATTTGAACTCATATGATACCAATTCTTAGAACAAAAAAAATAAATGCTACGCGATAAAACGAATTTTTACAGCATATGAAATTTCAGTGATGCAGTTTGCTGAGTGAAAGGTTCGAAAAGAGTATAAAATCTTCAGCACGCCGAAGATAATCCTTTCCCACTTGCTTGTACTCAATGCACATCATCAGCTAATGTCATTCGGCTTTCCACTTACGTCAAACACTTGTCATGATACTTGATCATGGTGGCCAAGAAGCGGACATTGTCCGCATCGTGATCCGGACTGCAGGGATGGGCTTCAAGGCGTGTGGATATGTAGTTGAAGTGCATGCACAGCTGAGTGATGACCACGACTAGCAGCAGATCCGCACAGAGAAAGGCAATGCCGGCCAAGTAGGCACCATGGGCAATATCCCAATAGGTGATCCAGTAAACCCAGTTTTTGGTAGTCGCATCATAGGGAAACCAGATGAGAAAGCCAAAGTTACGATCGAAGGTCTCGTAGCCCAGCAAATTAAACTTGACCGTCGCCTTAATGGCCGGATACAGAGTAAAGGTGGTCGTGTACGCCAGGCAGAGGAAGGTAAAGATGCTTATAACGCGCTTCATGGTGCGCTCGAAGTCAGCCATCTTGTAGAGGCTCTGGGCCGCCAGTGTCTTGGGATGCATCTCCTCCAGGTCATCCAGCAGCTGTACCATCGTTTTCTTGTGCAGCGCCATGGTCAGCTGCTTACAGTCCGCCACCAGGGAGAAGCCAATGCAGGGCGCTACGGCAATGGCCAGACGCACTGTCTCGAAGTCCTGAATCGACTTGTAGAAGAAAATCAGCTCGCCGCAGACCAGCAAATTGAAGTTGATGAAACCCGCGTACAGATAGATCTTGAGCAGCAGCGATTTCATGGGGTTCTTGGATCGATGTGAGTAGATGTCCTCGCCAATTGTCTTGTAGAAGAGCACAGGCATCCGCATCATATCGCCAAAGGTGCGAGGAGTGTCCACCAAGGAGCTGCTCATGGTTCCTATTTACTACGCTATTGTGGTGTAAGGTGTAAGGTCTCAAGTCCGCTTTCTGTAACTGTACAGTATGTGGCCAGAAGTCGACTTTTATATAGTCTGATTAGCTGCAGCGAACTGGGCGTGGTCCTTAACTTTTTGTGTCCCATCACGTCGCCTTGGCCAAGTGTTGATAATTGTGCGTAAACTTTTTAACTTGTACAAGAAATCCCTACCATGCGACGGACTGTCAATTTAATTAGCAGTTAGAGCTGTCAAGTTTTGCAGCTGTGAGCTTCTCATAGATAGCCAGGAGGTGGTAAATTGTCCTGGCACTCCGTGACCTTCGCTGGCCGTTAATCAGTGCTAGCGAAGATTTTGCAAGCTCAAAACGAAGAGAATAAATAGTTTTTGCCTGCACCGAAGCTCGTATACACTTTCATACTAGATGTCAATATGTAATTACTCTCGAATTTTGTTTTAAAACAAAAAGTTTTACTCTCCTAGTGCTGTTAAATGAATGCACAATTCACTATAATATAGTAACATAAATTGATGAAATATTATTAATTCTATGAATATAGTTATAAGAATTATTGATTTGATTTTGCTGTCGTTATTATTAAGTTGAAATTTGTCAAATAAATTTTATTTTTTAATTTTACTGCATGTTTTTTTTTTAATTTAAAATTAAATTAAACTTTTGAAGTTATTTCGTATGTCGACTGTTTTTAGTGGATATATAAAAATAAATAAATTCTATGATTATAATCAATTTTATTAGAATCATTATTTGAATTTTGTTATTTATTTATTATATAATATTCAAAAACAATAGCTTCTATACCAATTTATCCATTTGACAGCTCACATGAAACTATTCAAATGTATCTAGAGAACTTTTGGCACACATCGGATTTCAATGTTATACATATGAATTTGAACTATTTGCCATGTTCAAATACGTACAATACTGAACAAAGTTATAGTACCTTATCTCGTGTTGCAAACCAGGTCTAGTACGTGTTCAGACTGCAAGGTCGAGACGAAATAGTCGGTTTGAGCCCCAGAATGGAAGGTGGCTCGCTCGAGTGCCAATGAATGGATTTAGCTGCAGTGAAGTAACTGGCAGCGAGCAGCGATTATATTTGATTTTTTTCCATTATGCTAAATGTGTTCAAGTTGAATGAAATGAAAATAATTTTTCTTGTTATCCTGCCTCCTGAGCACAAATTGAGCAGAAAATAACTAATAAAGTCGAACGTTGACGTCGCACGACATGAATAAAATGCAAAGCCGGCTTTATGGCTGGAGCTTGGAGCTTGGAGCAGGCAGTCGAAAAGCCAGGGACTGGACTGCCATGCACCATTAGCAGAACAGAGTGCAGAGAGCAGAGTAGAAGGCATAAGGCATGAGGCATAAGGCATGAGGCATGAGGCACGTGCAAGATGGCAGCTAAAATTGAAATGCTGCTGCCACAATGGGTAATTTTCATTTCAATTTTCGCAGTTTTGTGAGCACCCAAACGCCCCACTGCTCTTCACTCTCCACACTCCACTCTCCGCTCTCCACTTGGAGCATTTTTTGCTCATTTGCAGCATTGAAGAGATATTTTCTTTGTTTTTCCTATTGCTGAAAACTTTTGCCTGCAGCTGCGTGTGGCAGAGAAAAAACTTTTAGCGATTGCCTTGTAGAAATGCTTGTAACATATTGAAAAATTCGCTCGCTTTCCTTGACTACGCTACTTCTGAGGAATGGGGAGTATTAAAAGTTTCGCCATTCGAAATTGTTTAATACACCAGCAATGGGCATATGACAGGCGAAGCTACAAGAACAAATTATTAAAGCAGCAGATACTAATGTCATGACATCTCAATGCAAGTTTCAATTAATTAGCGCAGCAACACTCGACAACAAACAACTCATTCGAACGACTCGCAAAGCCAATGGAAACTCGCTCTTTCACTCATTGCTCCTGCGAGCAGCGCTGTGAGTGGAGTGAAATACTCGCAGGGGTAATTGAGTCTGAGTGGGTCCTGGTTGAGTGCAAGTGGAGTGGGCGATGTTAACATCGCTGCAATGTTTCGTGCTTCAACCCCTACAATCGATGTGCTATGTTCTGCACGCAGCTGTTCCCAGTGCGATGTTTTGTTTCTGCGATGACTTTTGGGAACAGTCGTCACGACACGCCAGATGGCGCCACTGAGCCACAAAGGATATGCGAATGCGAGTACTATCACTCATTAGCATGAATGCACAGATTTATGTGTTCGAGTCTGTGGCAATAGATGGAGCCACACAAATTGCTAATCTCCCAATTTACCAGTCTCTAATGTTTCGAGGCGTTTGTTAGAGGCCTATTAAATATTTCATTTCGCTCGCATATTTCAGCAGCTCCTTTAACACTTTTGTTGCTAGGCCTCAGGCCTCCGGCTCCTCTCGTTTGCCATGTTTTTAAGGACCTGCACTTAAGCGCAGATTTTAATTACTTTCCGGCCGACTGGCAACGGATGCAAATGGAAGGCGAACAAAGATGCTGCCCAGCTGGCTGGCTGGCGGAGGAGGGGGAGAGTTTGCATCCTTTGGCAACATTTGGCGAATGCAGTTATCTGACGGCTGGAGTATGAGGTGCGTCCTGGGCCCCAGCCCCGTCATTTGAATTAGCCGCCCGCTCTTGTCACTAGCGAGGGGCGGCAGCTGGAGCGGGCGGAGCGCCTCAAGTACAGTGCATTATGTATTCATGGCAGTTGCTATAAAAAATAAAATAAAACAAGCACATGTGCTGGTGTGGGGGCTGTGTCACAGAGGTGGAGGCACCACCCCAAGCCACACACACGCACGCACACAGATAAATGCCAAAGGAAAAGCAGCAATGAAAGGCAAAGAAATGCTGGGCAAGTGCACTTAGCAGCTTGTAGCCGCCCCAGTTGACATTGCCAACACACACACAAGCAAACACACACGCACACACACACTTGAACAATTCACATGTGTGTGTGTCACTTGGGGGTTGTTTCCTTGGCCATAAAAATTCGCACATGAGCAAGACAAATACACAAGCGCGCACACGAGACAATGGCGTGCAGCAGCAGGAGGAGGAGCAGCAGCAGCGGCAGCAGCAGTTGTTGTTGGCCAAAGTTGCTGCCCCCTCCCTCTTGCAACCCCCAGCCAGCTGTAGGGCTGCAATTTTCAAATGGCCTAAACGCTCAAGGCGCTGGCAACGCCATCGCAGCTGCCCCTCAAGTTCTGTTTCTGCTTCTGTTTCTGCAATTATCCAGCGACAAGCGGCAACCGGCAACCGACAACAACAGCCCATGTTGATGTCCATGTCCTGGCCGCCTTTTGTTATAGCCTAGCCGGCTCGGCTCGGCTCGGCTCTGTCCCGCTCTGCGACAAGTGCAGCAGTAATCAGAAAGATGTAACAAAAGCCTAAACAGGCTCAAGTTAATGACTTGGCAACATGTTGACTGCAACTTGGACCAACATTTGATGCACCTGTGACTGCGTTTTATTGCATCCTGCCCCGCCGCACAGACAATGTGGCCTTTGTCTAGGCATGGGCAATATGGGCATGTCTAGGCATGCAGCTGGCGGCTTTAGCTTGAAGCCCCTTCTTCTTCTGCTTGCCACAGATCTTGCCACACACATCTGACAAAGCCAGCTGCCACTGGTGGGAAACAAGGCAAATTTGTCCGCGTTGCGTATGCTGACAAAGTGTCAGTCAGCGTTGCGTTTACCATATATCCATATCAGCCACAGCAACAGCAACAGTCTTAGCCACAGCCCCAGACGACGCTGCAGCAATGCAACAATGAGTGTCTTCCAATTGCCAATTGCCAATTGGCAATCGACAATCGGCAGACGGCAGACGGCAATGGGCCATTGGCAAGTCACGCATGCGCCGTTGTCACTTGTCTGTGGCTGCGACACTTCGCCGCCTGTCGCCACCATTTTTGGGCAAATAACTTGCTTTAAAATCCCGTTAGCAGCCAGCGGCTAAAGAGTTGTCATTCAGTTTGTCTCGGGACATGCGACCACCGACGGCGGCGCAGCTCCAAGCTGCAAGCTCCAAGCAGCCTGCCTCCTTGTTGACTCTGGCGTGTTGTCGTCTGCAAATTGTTCGCGTCGCTATTATCCAGGGGCATCAATCTCCAAGCAATTGACAGATGCTGCCATCCCAATCCCCCCTTCCGCCCTGACACAACAACGACTCTGCCCACCCTCGCCGGACTGCACTTTTATGGCAAGACGAAATTATTTACTCAGCTGCCGCAGCTTCAGCGGTGCTGTTTCTGTTGTGGTGCAGTTTCTGCTGTGGCTGCTCCACCGTCGCAATTGTCCACGCGGGAATTGGCCAGCGATCGTTTCATGTGCTGACTGGGATCTGGTTATAAGGCAATTTGATTTGCTGGCAGTTTTCAGTAAATTGCAGGCCGCCTTTTGTCTGCTTGCCTAATTTAATTTGTGTGCATTTCGCGTTTTTGGCTCCTCGGCGCATTTATTTATGGCTAGTTGACAGTTTTTCCTGATTGGACGCAAAATGTTGTCCGGCTGTTTTTCGGCTGCTAATTTGGAGTGAGAGTTGCGGGAGGTTTGTCAATTTACTGCAGCACATTTGACAGCTGCTGCAAAGCTGCAGTCGAAAATGTTAGCAAGTCTCTTGATAATATATTAATCTTTTGACATGCCATACTTTCGCATCAGTTACAGTTGCCAAATCGTAAATGTTAAGCTAAGTGTGGGAAACAAAACGAAGCTGATTTGTCCTCACATATGCTCAGATGTATTTCAGCTGAGTACATATTCTTAAATACAAATTTAGGCTATACTAAAAAGCTATTGTAATAATAATTGTTTTTCGGATTATTATTTATTCAAAATCTGTCTATAAGAATAATGAAATATTTAATATGTAATAGTAAAATAAAATTATAGAAAAGTTTATAATACTTTTACAAATAATTAATATTAAGTTAAGCATACATACTGCTAGTCATACTGACTACAGCCAAAAGTAATAGCACTAAGAATTTTAAATATAAAAAAAAGGAAAACAATTTGTACTCTGTTTCTACAAAGGTCTACAAATTTGAGCAATTTCCTTTGAATGCAACCCTTCCGTTTTCGCGTATGTTCTTCAAGCCTTCAACTTCAGTTAGCTTTAAGTTGCGGTTTCCCCATACCCCATACGAAATGACAACAATCCGCACAACTTTTGCCATATCAATGCCAAACACAAAACATAAAAAATGTACCCCTACCAGCGCCAAGGCCTCCTGGCAAGTAGAAAAGGGCTGTCCAATGCATTTCTGTTGCTTTTGACGCGGTTTTCCCACACAGCTTTTCACCATTTGTTCTCCAGCAGCAGTCGAAAAAAAAAGAAAATACTTTTGCAATTTTTAATTACAGCGTTGAAAGCGCCGAAAAAAAAACACGAAATATTCAGTTCGCTTTAATTACCGCGGGCCTGACTGAGTAAGAGGGAGAGGGAGATAAAGACAGAGAGGGAGAGGGAGATAAAGACAGAGGGAGAGGGAGATGGAGATGGAGTAACCGCGTTGGAAGGCGAAGAAATGGGGCATATTCTGAAGCGGCTACGAACGTTGTTGTTGTTGTTGTTGTTGTTGTTGGTGGACGCTGATGAGGCGCACTTGGATAAAAGAATTGCAGCCGACTATGAGGACGACGACGACGACGACGCAATTATGGCAACATTGAAATAAAGAAATGTGGAAAAATAATACTTGAAGGTACCTGGCAACAGCAACAGCAACAGCAAGAACTCTACTTTGCCAGTGGTTGGTTGGTTGGTTGGATGGTTGGTTAGTTGGCTCTGGTGTGCTCTGGTGTGGTGTGGTGTGGTTGGGCCTGGAGTGGTGCTGCCTCTTGTATGGCAAGTGGAAATGCGTTCGAGCGTGCAACAACAACAGCAACAACAAGGGCAGAAACAACTGGCAAAGTTGGCTGCGGTTTTAAAAATAGCATTGCCAGGTGCTGCCACGCCCCCTCAGTTTCATGTCTGCCCGAATTTTCATGCATATGAAAAAGAATATTCATACAAAAAATATCAAAAATCAACTGCACTGGCAGCAAGACAGAGACAGAGACAGAGACAGCAATAATGAGAGAAATGCTGACTGCGTACAACTCATAATTATGCTGACAAGATACATACAAATACAAGATAAAGATACTTACACTTATATCTTCTTCTTCTTCTTCTTCATCTTTTTTTGCCATCGCCAATGCAATGGAAATGAAAATGTCATTAATATAGCGCGCCCATTAAAATTGACGCCGAGCGGAAAGCTGCTAGCGCCTGGGGAATCGGAGCTCTGCGCTTTGAAATGTGGTTACGCTGGCTCGAGGAGGGGATCGGGGGCAAGGAGGCTAGGGAGTGGGATTGGTGCCTTCAATCGGAAGCTGCTGCTTAGGCATTGCATTTTCAATGGGCTTCATTAGTGCGGTTTTGATTGAAATGCTCTCCAGCGCCAGGTTGGCAATGCACAATGCACAGATACAGATACAGTTGCGAGTTGCGAGTTACGAGTAGCCATAGATAGATGGATGGATTTCATAGATATCGCATTCAAAGCAAAAGATACAATTGCAAAAAATTAGTAAGCCCATTGAGAATGGGAATTTAATGGCTTAACTGAAGTTGTTTGCCTCAATGAGCAATAAATCTGCGTCTAATTATAATCACAGTGGAAGGAAGAGATGCAAGCCAAATGGAAATAGTTTTTAATTATAAAGATGGCTTGCAGTACTACTTTTAATAACTATGAATGTATACTTCTAAATTGGTACAATATGATTGCCTTTTTATACCCTGAACCCATTAAAAATGGGTAAAAAGGGTATTATGGAGTTGTGCAAAAGTATGTAACAGGCATAAGGAAGCATCTCCGACCATATAAAGTATATATATTATTGATCAGTATCAACAGCCGAGTCGATCTAGCCATGTCCGTCTGTCTGTCCGTCTGTCCGTCTGTCTGTCTGTATGAACACACAGATATCAGAGACTACAAGAGCTAGAGACTTCATATTTGGAACATAAGTTCTCCTAATAACGGGACAGATCAAGTTTATTTAATTTTATCGATAACTCGTATCGTTTAAAAGTTATCGATAAATTTCGATTTCAGACTAGCGTTTTTGGGACATAACTTCAAAGTTATAAGAGCTAGAGCCCAAATTTGGCATGTATAATCTCGAATAGCATACATGTAACAAATATTTCACTTTTTGGAAACCACCTCAAAAGCCCCCAAAAGATCAAAAAACGCATTTTTGAGGGTACGACCTTGCAATTTGGTTTGGTCACACATATTATTGACAAATGTTTGCCCCAAAAATTTCAATAAGATCGGACAATAAAGACAGAAGTTATTTAAGATTTAACTTTCCATTGTGTGGGGCTCGGTGAAAAGCAAGCTAACTGCTTAAACCGCTTGCACTGCTTGAACTGCAGCATGTGTGTGTTTAGATTAGTATGCATGATTGTAAGGACTTGGTTCAGGGTATCTCCTAGTCGGGCACTCCCGACTAGAGCACTCTTACTTGTTTATACTCTTTTCAAAGAAAATAGTATATTAAGTTTGTCCTGAAGTTTGTAACGCATAGAAGGAAGCGTCGGAGACCCCCAAAAGTTACTGCCAGTATGCTTAGAATGACAAAACAAATTGATCTAGCCATGTCCGTCTGTCTGTCTGTCTGTATGTATGCAAACTAGTCCCTCAGTTTTTGAGCTATCGTTATAAAACTTTACACAGAGACTTATTATTCAAAGGGACAGCACATTGGTCGGAACCGGCCGGATCGGATCTCTATATCTTATAGCTGCCATACAACTGGAAGTCGGTTTTGGCCATAAATCCCATGTTTTCAAAGCTATCGCGATGAAACTTTGCACAGATACATATTATTGAAACATACATCACATTGATCGGAGCCGGCCGGATCGGATCACTATATCTAAAAGCTGCCATACAACTGGAAATAAATTCAATATTTCAATTCAAATTGATATCATATGATATCAATTTTTACAGAGGAAAGTGCTGCAGTTAGCAGGGTGAAAATTGTCTAAAGGTTCGAAAAGAGTATAAAATCTTCGGCACGCCGAAGATAATCCTTTCCCACTTGTTATTAGAGTATTTCGTGGTTTCTTTTGTACTTTGAGCATTTCAGATTCTTACTGTACTTTTGCTTGCCGTCTTAACTGCATAAGCTTGCTTTCATCAATATTAATTACCGTAAGGCCACGCCCACCGACTACTCCCAGCCCTTTTGGGAAATGTCTTGGCCATCGTTTGCAGCGTAAACTGTAATAATTTGCGTCAATTTTTTATTAACATGAGAAGCTTTTCAGGCATCGTCATTATGTGTTGGGGTCAGTTTCCTCAAATGCTGCCTGCGGCTGGGTCCGGCCGGCGCCTGCGAGGGGCAATTAATCATACGCCCTAATAAACTTGCTACCAGCTACCAGTACAGAACAGAACTTGCCGTTTTTTTGGCAAATGGAAAATGTAAACAAAATGCACGCCCTGACGTCTGTTGCAGACAAATAATGTCTGGCCAAATGGCCAAATGGCCAATGGGCTGGCCCAAATGCTGTTGCCACTGCTGAGCCACTGGCCACTGCCAACTGCCAACTGCCTGTACATAGTTGCTCAGACATATACTCGTATGTCGGATCGTATAGCACTTTGTGTTTTGCTGTTTTTTGTGATGGGCTTTGTTTTGGCAACAAATACGAAATTAAGTTTGTGGCTGCGGCGTGGGTCAGTTCGCCATTTGCTCGGACATGGCCGACTGGCCAAATTTATGGAACCAACTAGTAGGGATAGGTATAGGTATAGGGATAGGGGAAGGGGAAGCTGAAGGCAGTTGCAGCATTGCAGAGTTAGCTAGCCCAATGGCTGCATATAAATTGAACTTACCATGGCTGCAATCCAGCCACAATTGCACCACTCACATGAGACACAAGATGGCAAATTCAGTTCTCATCGTGGAGTGTGTGTGTGTGTGTGTGTTGGTGTTGTTGCTGTCTGTTCGGTTGGCCGCACCTTTAAGAGCTAGTTAAACACTTTTAATTTGCTTTTTATTATGCAAATTCGCTCATTATGCGCCGCCCGTTTCCAGGCACTCTTTATGTCCGAGACTTAATTTAGTTGGCTAATTGTAAGGCGCTACTGTTTGGCAGTTGCCGTTGCCGTTGCCGTTGAAGTTGCTCGTTTCGTGCGCTTTATGGCGTGCTAATTGGCCCTCTCCATGAGTTTTAGGCTCATTCTCATCTTTATTACCCTCCCAGAGGGCATTTTACTTTTGTCGTGCACAAATAAAACGCTCTAAAGCAAAGATCTCCGACCTCAAGAAGTAAAAATATTCTTAGTCTGAATCAATGGCCGAGTTGAAATAGTCTGCTTAGTCTGTCGATCAGTCCGACATTGTCTGATTGATTCTTACAAACTCTATTTAACTTACTTTGATAAAATATATTTGGCATGAATAATCTCAAATAGCCAGAGTAAAATTCTAATTTTTAGAGCTGTAACCTTGCAATTTGGTTTGTTCGCGTATTTTATTCTCAATTTTGTGTACTACTTATTTCACAACGATTGGAAAGGAAACACAGTAGTTGTTGAAGATATAATTTTCCATAGTAATAGTAGGCTAAGTGAGGAAGTAAGCTAACTGCTTAAACTGCTTGCACTGCTTGCAGTATGTATGTGTTTGTGCACTATTAGGTTTGTATGACTGAGTGTAAGGACTGGGTTCAGGGTATCTCCTAGTCGAGCACTGCCGACTAGAGCACTCTAACTTCTTTTTTATTAAACAATAATTTAAATTTTTTATAATCTGTGGCTTGCCGCTGATTGTATTTTAGATTTTTATTTAATTTTTATAATTTTAGAAAATTTTTTGTGATTGGCAGTTTATGAGCTTTCAAATGCAATTGAATAAACATCTACAGATCCCAAGTGACTCGCATTGTAGTTGATATGCTCTTTACTAATTAATGACTATAAAATATAAAATGTGTGAGTCTTATGTAAGAGTAAAGTTAAGTGTTTACCAACAAACATTGTCTTACAAATGAAATTCAATTATAAGTTTTTCATTTTCATAGCATAGATACACTACAAATTTGACTTCACTTCCCTATATATTTTAATCAAATCAAACTACATATATGTTTTATGTACATTAGATTATTGGTTTATTATGATTATATTGAAACTGTCGTTCCGGAAACGGTAAATTATGTATAATAATAAGGGAATTGAATATTACATCTTCCGAAACTGTTTAGGCATACAATTTGGTAGGTTTAGCTGGATATTTATTGTGGCGATAGCTATGCGAAAGACCAATAAGCACAAAGAAGAATTGAATTATTGTGAGATGCCGTCTTCATACCGATATCGGACATTTTTCTGACAGCCCTCGTCGCGACAGTTTTTTAAGTCGCTGGTTCCACCACGCAGTTCATTTTGTGGCAAAAAGTTTTAACGCTAACTTAGAGTTAGCCCCGCTTCACTTTCTTTCTTGGAAGCCAGCGCAAAAGTCTGCCTGCAAATCAGCGTAACAAAATGCCAAACGACGCGCAAACTTTGGTCCCAGTTTTCTTCGACTGCACACACAAACATACCTATATATATGAGTATGTATGGATAAGTATGTTGCAGATGCTTGACCAAAGCGGGAGCATAGTTTTTATACTCTGATACCGAAGGTACTCATAGTATATTGGTTTTGTCGAATGTCCGTCAGGCCGTCCGTCTGTCCGTCTGTCCGTCTGTCCGTCTGTCCGTCTGGCCGTCTGTCCGTCTGTCCGTCTGTCCGTCTGTCTGTCTGGATGAACGCACGTATTTCCGAAACGATATTAGATAGACTCTTGAAATCTTTTGCGTTATGATTATAGCTATCTGCTTCAGATCAAGTTTATTCCAAATATATACCACGCCCACTGGGAGGCTGGCAAATCGATAACATGTCGATACACCTCAAATCACAAATCGATTAAACGCGAATAACTCCCACAATTTTGAAGCTAGAGTAATCAAATTTGGTAGGTATATTGCTGGTGACCTCCCGAAAAAATTGGATCCTAGGTTAATCGGCCACGCCCATTATTACGCCCACCAGCCCCCCCTCCAAAATTAATTTGAAATGCTTATATCTCCCGCAGTTTTAGAGCTAAAGCCACCATATTTGGAATATATATTACTGGTGACGTCCTCTACAGATTACAGAAACAAAATTTCGACCACGCCCACTCCCGCCCCCGTAATCGCGAAAATCGATCGATACATGAATGCACAATTCGATAACACGTGTATATTACCCGCAATTTTGAAGCTAGAGTCCCCAAATTTGGAATTTAGACTAGGGCTGACCAGCCCAAAAGATTGCGTCCTGGATTTTTCCGGCCACGCCCACTAGAACGCCCCCCAGCCACCCCGCCCCCACGAAACATGGAAGCCTATATCTCGCACAGTTTAAGAGCTAGGGCCACCAAACTTTGAGGGTAGACTTCTGGCCAAGTCCTCTAAAGATCGGACAAAAATTTTTGGGGCCACGCCCCCGCCCGCCCCCAAAAATCGCGAAAATGTATATCTTCCACAGTTTTAGAGCTAGAGTCACCAAAATTGGAGGATAGACTTATTGTCAGCCCCCCTAAAGATCGGCAAAAAATTTTGGGGCCCCGCCCCCTCCCGCCCCCAAAAATCGCAAACATTTATATCTTCCACAGTTTCAGAGCTAGAGACATTAAACTTGGAAGATAGACTTCTGGTCAGCCTCTCTAAATATCGGTAAAAAAAAATTTGGGGCCACGCCCCCTCCCTCCCCCAAAAATCGCGAAAATGTATATCTTCCACAACAGTTTTAGAGCTAGAGTCAAGAAATTTGTAAGATAAACTTCTTGGGAGTGCCTCTAAAGATCGGCCAAAATTTTTGGGGCCACGCCCCTCCCGCCCCAAAGATCGACCATGCCCCTCCCGTTCCCAAAAACTTGGAATGCCGATTTCGGGTCACCCAAACACCAGCAAAAATTTTCTGTTCACTTGCTTTCAGCTGTTCTTAAAATGGTATCAGAGTATTACGCAGTCGGCTCCGCCCGACTGCAACGTTCTCACTTGTTATTGTTTTAAGCTGTCGCAGAGTTTAAGCTTGGTGCAAAAGTTTTGCCAGAGCTGTCAATGCAACGCTTGAATATTTATAGACTGCAGACGAGAAAGGCGCTGAGGTTGATATTTTATTTTATTGTTCATTGCTGCTGCTGGTGGCGTTCTCTCTATTAAAGGCAGCAGCTGTCTTGACTTGACAGTGGCATGAAATTTTCACACGCTGACAGAATTTGCATAGAGTTATTGAAAAACATGAGCGGCGGTTTTTATATTTCGGTGTTGTTTTGTATCTCTAACTGTTTGACAGAGAATTATATGCAAATTTATGCAAATGCACGCAACAACACGAGAGATGGAAGGGGTGCCGAATGACGAGTGCCGAGTGTCGAGGCTGCAAGGATACAACAGGGTACAACAGGATATCGATAGAGGCTCAATAGGGGTTCACATTTCTGAGTCGATGTCGCAGCGAGATCTGCTGCGCTTAATTGCAACATTCAGAGTCCATTGCATGCACTATCCATGCTTTGTGTCCTTTATGTCCTTTGTTCAGCTGGCAAGTCAAGTGCAGAGAGTTGGCATGGCCAGGACACAGGACACAGCACACAGCAGTCAGCAGGCTGGCAGTTTTGTTTGTTTTATTGAGTGCCTTTTGTGCGCCTACCAACAACAAAAGGTTGCATTCAGTGCACCACCCCACCCCACCCCGCTCCTGACTCCTGACTCCTGACTCCCCTCTCTGCAAGGACTCTGACATGATGTTGTTGCATTCGACATTCGGCATTTGGCAATTGATATTTTTGCCGCCCTCCTGTGACTGCCAGCCAAAATTGATTGGCAATTGACAATAATCAATGGCATAAGTGATAATTTGTATTGTCAGTTTGCCAGCTTGCCCAGCTTGACAGTTGTTTGTGCAATTCGAAGGGTTGCTTTTTGTGGCTTGACTTATTAATTATGTAATTATGCTTTTAATAATAGCTTGATTCGTATATAGGTTTGGGCAGTAGTCGGCTACACTATATAATTATAAATTGTTTGCGGACTGAAATAAATAGTCCCTCAGCTTAATCATCATTACCATTCAAAAGCTGTCAGCCTCAGCATAGTTGCAGTTCATTCTCACTCTGAGTTATACACTCCTCACTTTCTCTCATTCGTTCTCTCTCTCTCTCTCTCTCTCTCGCTCTCTGTCTTTTCAGTCTCTCTGTAGTTTATTCCATTCACAATTATATTCAACTGAAATGTCACCCACAATTTGCTGCTCGCCCAGTGGCTTTTTGGCTCCAGACTCTACGCTAATTCACACCTACACACCTTCTGGTACACTGGGGCAAGGACATCATTTAAGCACAAACACACACAAACACACACACACACAAACACACACACACACACACTGGCAGAGAGAAAAGCATGCGACAAAAAGTTTGTGCCACGCGCAGCAGCCAAAGCCGCAATTATTAACAGCAAAAAGCTGGCCGGGCTCTGGAGTGGAGTGGAGTGAGAGAGAGAGGTATGCGGAGGAGCAAGAGGCGCAGCTGGCAAACTGCAAAGGCGCCAAAAGTTAATTAAAAACTTTGCTTCTCGATGCTGTGCGCCTGTTACAAGTGACAGCCAATTGCGCTGCTTGCCGCTAAGAGAGACAGAGAGCAACTGAGAGCACGAGCGAGAGAGCCGTGATGAATGTACTAAAGAGAGAGACAGAGAGCGAGAGAGTGAGAGCGAGTCGGTATTAATTACATTAGCGCCAGCTACTGCCAACTTTGACCCAAATTGTGGCCAGTTGGCTGGCTGGCTGGTGTCGCCCCTCATCCCTCAATCCCCATGCCCCATTCCCCATGCCCCGCTTTCAGCACGTTTTGCGGTCAACACTTTCGCAGTAAGGTCGGCAGCCATCTCAACAAAAGCAGCACCACCCGGCACCGCCCTTTGCTTCTGCCCACGCACTTGTTGTTGTTGCTGAGGCAAGTCTTTACCAAGTTTGGCGCGACTTTCCTTTTTGGCCGCGTTAATAACTGTTCTTGCCGCATCCTAAATGCCACCCTGGTCGCGTCGGTAATTTAATGTGGCCCACTCGAAGCCGGGGTCATCCTTGGGCGCTGAACAAACGGTGCTTCGGGTCGCCGCCCGTGACACTGAAAATGATGCGACGCTGGGGACGCTGGAGACGCGAAGCGACGCGGTGGTTGGCTAATTAGGTTTTGGCTGCTTCCACGTTTTGTCTGCCCTTCGGTGACGTCATCAAAGTGGGTCTCTGTGCCTCTGCTGTTGTTGTTGCTGTTGTTGTTGCTGCTGTTCCTGCTGCTGCTGCTGCTTGGGTAATTTGGTATGAAATTAAATAAGGCCGCGTGGAGTGTCGCGCTGGGCAGCTTTGGTCGCTTTGGTCGCTTTGGCGGCTTTGGCAGCGCTCTTTGTAATGAGTTTTTGTTTTTATTTTACTTGGCTCGTTTGTGGGTTGAACTAATTTGCATTTCGCAGCATTTCGGTCAAGGCCAAAGTCAACATAAATTCAGGGTCAGGGTCAGACTGTTGCGCTTCGAAAATTTAAGGCAATTACGGAATATTTAAACAAACATCCAAATGCTGCAAACTAAGTAATTTTCTTACAATACCAAATTTAAAAACAAGCTATCTTCACTAGATCCCATACGTATATATACTTAATACAATCTTTATATATTTTACTCAATTCGCATGGACAGTTTTGCGACCCCAAAACTTGAGCAAAACTGTACTTACATTTTTACCTTGCAACATCTTCAATTTGCACCCACTCCCCCATTAACTACAGAAGTAAGTTTGTAACCCCAGTCAACCCCAAAGCAAATCTCATGCAAAATGCGCACAAGTTGCCGCCCATCATTTTCTTATTATACTCTGATACCGAAGGTACTCATAGTATATTGGTTTTGTCGAATGTCCGTCAGGCCGTCCGTCTGTCCGTCTGTCTGTCTGGATGAACGCGCGTATTTCGAAACGATATTAGATAGACTCTTGAAATCTTTTGCGTTATGATTATAGCTATCTGCTTCAGATCAAGTTAATTCCAAATTTATGCCACGCCCACTGGGAGGCTGGCAAATCGATAACATGTCGATACACCTCAAATCACAAATCGATTAAACGTGAATAACTCCCACAATTTTGAAGCTAGAGTAATAAAATTTGGTAGGTATATTGTTGGTGACCTCCCGAAAAAATTGGATCCTAGGTTAATCGGCCACGCCCATTATTACGCCCACCAGCCCCCCCTCCAAAATTAATTTGAAATGCTTATATCTCCCGCAGTTTTAGAGCTAAAGTCACCATATTTGGAATATATATTACTGGTGACGTCCTCTACAGATTACAGAAACAAAATTTTGACCACGCCCACTCCCGCCCCCGTAATCGCGAAAATCGATATACATGAATGCACAATTCGATAACACGTGTATATTTCCCGCAATTTTGAAGCTAGAGTCCCCAAATTTGGAATTTAGACTAGGGCTGACCAGCCCAAAAGATTGCGTCCTGGATTTTCCGGCCACGCCCACTAGAACGCCCCCCAGCCACCCCGCCCCCACGAAACACGGAAGCCTATATCTCGCACAGTTTAAGAGCTAGGGCCACCAAACTTTGAGGGTAGACTTCTGGCCAAGTCCTCTAAAGATCGGACAAAAAATTTTGGGGCCACGCCCCCGCCCGCCCCCAAAAATCGCGAAAATGTATATCTTCCACAGTTTTAGAGCTAGAGTCACCAAAATTGGAGGATAGACTTATTGTCAGCCCCCCTAAAGATCGGCAAAAAATTTTGGGGCCCCGCCCCCTCCCGCCCCCAAAAATCGCGAAAATTTATATCTTCCACAGTTTTAGAGCTAGAGTCAAGAAATTTCTAAGATAGACTTCTTGTCACTCCCTCTAAAGATCGGCCAAATTTTTTGGGGCCACGTACCCTCCCGCCCCCAAAAATCGCGAAAGCTTATATCTTCCACAGTTTTAGAGCTAGAGTCACCAAAATTAATAGATAGACTTCTGGTCACCCCCTCTTAAGATCGACCATGCCCCTCCCGTTCCCAAAAACTTGGAATGCCGATTTCGGGTCACCCAAACACCAGCAAAAATTTTCTGTTCACTTGCTTTCAGCTGTTCTTAAAATGGTATCAGAGTATTACGCAGTCGGCTCCGCCCGACTGCAACGTTCTCACTTGTTTTCAATTTGTTGTTGTCATCGTTGGTGTTGTTGTACTTTTCGCAAATCAACGGCAGACAAAAATCTTTTATTCAAATTTTATTTGATTGCTTTGCGATTTTCGCTGTTGTTGCGCGAGTAGCGCAAACAGCACAGAAAGAATTCGAGGAAACCAGAACAAGAGAGACAGAGAGAGAGTGCAAGAGTAAAAGAGAGAGAAGAAAGACAACGACGCACATTTATTTGTATGAGAAATCAGCATTGGAGGGCACAGAAAATATTATTTCGACGACAACAACTTAGGGTTATTGTTCAATTTAAACACGCAGACATTTGGAAAAGTGGAAAAAGCTCAACAGCGACAACAAAAAAGCAACGTAGAAAGAAATATAAGTTCAGCATCAGCATGAGAAGGACAACAACGAGACAACGATGGAAATGTCAGGCCGGGCAGTCACTTGCAGTCATAGACCAAATTTGGCGAGTAAATAGTTTGGAGCATACTTTAAGGCGGACGGCAGCAGCAGCAGCAGCAGCAGCGTCAGATGCTGCAACTGCAAATTGCATGAAATTGCATTTGCCGCCTCAGCAGCAGCAGCAGCAGCAGAAATAGCGACAACAACTTAAGCAACATTAAACTCTTTAACCACCGCTGGCTCGTAATACTTTATTATTAAATTTTGCACATTAACGGGCGATGTCGGAGCTGGCAAAACAAAATCTAGATAAATATGGCAAGCAGATATTGCCATGACTACGTTAGCGTAGGGACAACGTAGAGGCAGAGACTAGGGGTCGGGAACGGGAATGGGAACGGGAATGGGAATGGGCAAGCAGTCAAGCGCACGGTTCAATTTGGAGGCAACAAACATTGTGCCTCAGACTTCGACTTGCTTGGGAACGTAAACGTGGACGTGGACGTGGATGTGGACGTGGACTTGGACACATAAGCGAGCGCCAGTCAGTCGTCTATAAATTATATCCGTTCCAAATTGAAATGCGCGTTAAAATGCAGTTAGCTTGGCCGTTGGGTTGCTTCTGTCCATGTTGTTATGGCCAGCGTTGCGAAACTGCCTTTTTATAACGTCTACTCAGCTGCTGCCTGCTGCCTCTCTCACATTTTTTTTACAGTTTGTGCGCACATAAAAATAGAAAATGGCTTTGAACGCTTTCGCCTGCGACACGAGCACATTAGACTCCTGCCTGCCTGCCTGCCACAGGCAGGCGCCAGGACCATGGACCGTGGACCATGGACCGAGCAGCAGCGACTGGTAGCCAGTAACCAGTGACCATGTCGATGACTGGCTGTTGGCCCAAATGCTGATGGCCCTTTTTGCACACGCAGCTGATAAAATATCATTGGACACAGGTGAGCGTGCACAGGTAAGCGCTGAGTACTCGTCATCTAATATGAAATTCAACGGCAATTTCAATAAAACTTTTTATGCTGATAGACACCTATTATAGCCGAAGTTTCGCAGGCATAACTTAAATATTTGTTCATACATATAGGAAGCAGAGTATTCAGAAAGCCATTTAACGATCGGGCTGCGCGTTCAACCTTTGAAGTATATGTATCTATATGCATACCCTTAAAGCCAACCGACTGTTAGGTCAAAACATAGTCACAGCCCTTTCTATATATGTACATAAGTCTCATTGGGTGCTGCGTGTGGCGCTCAAGTGTTAACCAATTTCATCATTGAGGCATGAATGAGCTTCGAGCACGCTGGCTGATTAGGCACAGGCCAAAATAGCTTAATGGGCACTTTAAGGCTTTAAGCACTACTCTGCTGCAGAGCTGCAGAGCTGCAGCAACTGCAAATTTGGCTAAAAGCAAAAGCCACAGAAAGCGCCAAGAACTATGCAACGCTTCAGTGGTGAAAGTCAAAGGCAAAAAGTTGCTCAGCCGTTCGGCGGTGCGGTATTCCTAGTTGAGGCAGAAGAAGAAGCAGAAGCAGAAGAAGAAGAAGGCGCACGCAATTTGGTAAAATGCGTATAAAGTTTTGAGGTTATGTGCGAACAAACATGGCGGTGCTGCTTGCAAATACATTTGCTGAATAACTGTTAAATTAGCAAAAAGATAAAAAGAGAAAGAGACAAAGCGAGAGAGAGAGAGAGAGAGAGAGAGGGAGCGAAATGAAAAAGGCATTTCGCTTGGCCAACGCACGGGCCAAAAACTAACAAAAGCCATGCGCCAACACATAAAGAAAATTTCGCATTTTATATGGAAAACAAACAAACAAACACAGGCACACACGGTGCCACCGCCACCGCCACCGCCAGTGCCACCGCCACCAGCAACACGAGAGCCACCCATGTGTGCATGTGTATTGCTTTAATAGAAAATTGCAAAAGTTTCGCAAAAGAAAATGCCTCAGCCAGTCAGCCAACCCAAACGAGCCAGAGCCGCCGTCGAAATTGAAAAGAATGTGCAAAAGTAGCAGGCCAGAGAGAAAATTGAGTGGTGGCTGGGTGTCTGGGTGGCCGGCCAGGCGGTTGGGTGGTTGAGTGGGCTGGGTGGGTTGCACTGCTTGGGTGGTGGTAGATCTGCTGCGCTTAGCATTGGGGGGCGGCCTACGGTGCTGGCAAGAAAGCCAAAGTAAGCATGAAATAAACCCTCATCGTCAACGGCAGCTACGTTGTTTGCAGTGCCAGCAAACAGGATGCGTACCGAATACGGAATGCCCTTTAAAAAGTAGTTGAACTAGCTGGGGATTGATATGGTTATAGGTTACCTCATTTCAAACTTTGCAGGTTTTATTGTGAGTATATCTGAAGATAATGAGTAAATTTCATTGCATTTCAGTTTTTATACTCTTTTCGAAGAAAATAGAATATTAAGTTTATGCTGAAATATGTAACGCATAGAAGGAAGCGTCGGAGACCCCCAAAAGTTACTGCCAGTATGCTTAGAATGACAAAACAAATTGATCTAGCCATGTCCGTCTGTCTGTCTGTCTGTATGTATGCAAAGTAGACCCTCAGTTTTTGAGCTATCGTGATAAAACTTTGCACAGAGACTTATTATTCAAAGGGACAGCACATTGGTCGGTGCCGGCCATATCGGACCACTATATCTTACAGCTGCCATACAACTGGAAGTCGGTTTTGGCCATAAATCCCATGTTTTCAAAGCTATCGCAATGAAACTTTGCACATATACTTATTATTCAAAATGTCAGCACAGTGATCTGAGCCGGCCGGATCGGACTACTGTATCTTGTAGCTGCCATACAACTTGAAAAAAAATTAATATTCTTAGAACAAAAAAAAAATAAATGCCACGCGATAAAATGAATTATTACAGCATATGAAAGTGCTGCAGTTGGCAGAATGAAAATGGTCTAAGGGTTCGAAAAGAGTATAAGATCTTCGGCACGCCGAAGATAATCCTTACCCACTTGTCTACTTTGGTTTTGTTTAATGATAACTCAATAGATTCCCATACAAATCTTATTATGTTAAGAGATTTCAAATGAACATACGATACTTTTCATATATTGTCATATGTCTCAAACAAAGTCAGATTACCCTGAGGCTGATGGACCCAGTTAGGGTATTCGAGCAGCGCAGAGCAACGTACGCAGCAAACTCTATGAAGATTTACCGGTTTTAACGTTGCCAGTCAGCAGTTCGTTTCAGCAGTTGCCCCCTGTCTATATGTGTGTGTGTCTGTGTGTGTGTGTGTGTGTGTGTGTGTGTGTGTGGATATGTGTGTGTGGGGTCGGTCTGTGTCGCGTCTGGCATTATAATGCCGGGCGCATGTTGCCTCGCTAGTCGCTTGCCCCATGCTCAGCTTCAGCTTCAGCTACAGTTTTAGCTTCAGTTTCAGCTTCAGCTTCCTGTGCGCCCTGCCATGTCGTCATGCTATCAGAGGCCGTGGCCAAGAGCAGCAGCAGCTCGGCTCAGTCTCAGTCTCAGTCTCAGCTGCCGCATCGCATGCAGCGTGTATCGATTTTGCTGTTGCACGACCAGAGCGAGAGAGAGAGAGAGAGAGAGAGACTGTGACTGTGACTGAGACTGCGACAGAGACCGAGACTGAGACCGAGACAGGTGAGAGGACGTTGCTCTATTCACCACATGTTGAGTTTTGAGCCAGTGTCATACACAAAATTCAATTTATCGAGGAGCACAATGTGTTAATTGCTGACGGGGGATTTGCAGTGCAAAGTGAACTGGTTGCTTTTCATGATTGAGGCTCGTATATCTTGGCGAATTTATGCTGCCCTTATCTATGCACGCGTTGAGCTGCATATACGATGGCCGATTTGCCAGCGATAACGACCGCCCCATAATTAGGCCTTACCCCCGCTCAACTTTCCATGCAAGCAGAACTTGCATGCGAGTAACTTTGTTGTGGCACTGCCCCTGCCCCTGCCCCTGCAACTGCACCTGCCCCTGCCCCCATTTAACTATATGTGTGCAACTAGACACAAGCTCGACTAACGCCACATACTCGCGAGTATGGCAGTTATCAGTGTTGATTATCTGTAAGCGCGTGGAATGGTGGAAGGGTGGAAGGGGAGAGAGAGGAGAGGGGCAGTCTACGGCTCTATGCGGCTAAGTAGTGCGTGTGGCAGGGCCATAAACAATGCCAACTGCGCTTAGAGTTGGCCAATTGCATTCGCATTCTCATGTCGCTGCTGGCATGTTTTTTGATGAAAAATAATTAAGTTAATGTAAAATGCATTTTCAAATTGTATACCGAAGCCTAATTATCATGGCGAACCATGCTTAGAATTTTAATGCACAAATTGCCAAAGCAGATACATACTCATACACATACACATACACACACATATGCATATGCATATATAATTTATAGTGAAAGCTGGGATAATGATAAGCACACCTTAGGGCGTTTATATAGTGCATGCTTAAACTGTAGAGTGTGGAGTGTAGAGTGTGGAGTGTGGAGTGTAAGTAAACACGACGGATGGCAGGTTGAAGAGTGCTCCGACGATGATTACGAACAATTTGCGGGTCTTTCGCCCCTAAAAGTGGTCCGAATTCGGGCTTATGTACTTTCATCACCTTTTGCGTTCCGTTTATGATCTGCACAAAATGCTGTGTGCTTTCATCGAATTTGTTGGCGAATATCTCCCCATAATCTTAAAGTGGTTCGAGTTGTTTTTAAGCGTGTGTTTTGTTTGTTAGTGTGTCAGGTCATTAATTTCATTAAAATTGCATCAAAATTTATGGTAGAGTAGCGGCCAATTTGCTTGTAATCCATCAGCATGTTGCCAACCCTCGGGCAGGTTTATGTACATTTGCGAATTGGCTAAAATATAAATTACAACGTGGCCCTTAACATGTTAATAAAATAAAATGGCACATGCAAAATAATGAGCAGCCAACTCTTTTGGACGCAAATTCAATTAAAGCCGGCTTATGCGATAAGTGGCAGTAGCCAAAAGCCAAAAGCCGAAGCCACAAGCCCTAGATAAGCTGTGCCGCATATCAGTAAGGTCGGATCTGCGGCCAAGTGGCAGCTGCAGCTGCTGCAGCCTGCAGCCCGATGCCTGCTGCCTGGACTAGCCGCAATGGAAGATTTTCGACAGGCAGTCCTTTAGCATGCATGCACGTGTGAGAAACGAGCTGAATGCGTAATTTAATAAGCAGGCGACTAGAAAGAAGGACCCATTAAGTGTTGCGGCTCGCATTCGCATCGGGATTAAAAGGCGACTTTGTACTGCTCATAAAATTGCAACTTAATTGTTAATTAAAGGGCACGCAATGCGTACATGTGTGTGCGAGGTCCTGTACGAGGTCCTGCCTCAGATCCTGCTCCTGCCAGCCTGCGGCATGTCACGTCGCAGCCGCGGCAGCTGCCTCTTGCGCAACGTCTATCAAAGTAATGACACTGACTTACATGCAGCTTACTGAATAGTTTTCAACTTTCAAGTTGCACTTGTGCCCGAAGTGTGGAAATTATAATAAATTTCAACTTTGGGCAGTGCAATTATGCGGACACCTTGCACCATGGCCATATATTGCCATATTGACAGCTTGATTGATGTCTGGCCCGCCCGATCGCGACGTCTGCTTAGCATTTTCTGACTCTAATCGCAAAATCGATCGCAGCATTTTGCATAAGTTCAGTTCACAAGATCGCTAACGGCCAACGGGTGGTCAACTGCCGTTGCTCATTGACTGCCAGCCATCAGAGACAATAAATTTCATAAATAGCTTATGCATAAAATACTAAGCCCCACCAGCCCCCCTCAAGCTCTGCCTGCTTGGCCCTCGCTCCCCACACCTTTATCTTTATCAGCCACCGCCCGCTGTGTTGATATTAATTGGACGACATAATTGCAGCGCACCGCTGCCCATAATAATCGACCCAGGCAAAGAAGAGGCAGCAGAAGCATGCCCACCACTCGTTATTGGCCAGTCCGAAAACACGTTTCGGGCCAATCTTCATAAAGCAGCAGCGCCCAACTCAACTCAACTCAACTCCGGTAGTCGGCAGTCGGCAGTGAGCCCAGGCAATTGGAATTTGTGTAAATTTGGCAAACGTTGCATCGACGACACCAAGCTGGGCAGCCAACTGGACAGCTGACCAGGAGGATTGCATGTTGTCCGCTTCCATACATAATTACGGGTTGCATTTAATACACTGTCGTGCAGGGTACACTAGCTCTTTAACTCTGCCAGATACAAAGCAGTGAATACTCTCGACTTTGATTGGAGAAACAAAAAGCATCGTTCCTATTGATTGGCGTTACCTAATGTCAAGGATAATATTTCAATTGATACATCTTCTTATCCAGATAGGCTTTAGTTGACTGTCGTTAGTGTTGAGTTTAAGGCTCTAAAGTTGTTTTAAGTCGAACCCTACTCAACTTTCTGTTCAAATTCAAGCAGATCTTGCTTAAAGTAACATACCCAATTCCATCCACGTATCTGCTAGAGTATTTGGGTTTCGTTACGTAAGACTCAAATTCTTTGAAATTTTGGGCAGCTATGCTTGGACTAAGCGCAAGCGCAGCATGTGTGCAATTATCGGTGTGTGTCCCGGCTAATTTATTGTCTTTGGCACTGCCCTAAATCCAAATGTAATACAATACGCGCATTTATCATATTTAAGTACCGAGTCCAAAAACACATCCTGCATTTATAGCCTGCTAATATGCGGTATAAGTTTAATGCGTCCAGTGTTCGGGGTGCGTCGCAGCCCAAATACGCTTGCGAATGCTTCTGGAAGAGAAAACTCGGAAAGGGCTTAGCTGGGGTGCTGGGGATGACTTGAACTGGGACTGGGACTGGGACTGGTTACTGGTGACTGTCTGTCAAGTGCAGGCCGATGCGCCACAGGAGCTGGCTCCTGGAATGGGGCATGTAAAAGGACTACTACAAGCTAAAGTACGGCCTGCGACAATTGTAAATTAAAATGCTTGCGCTTCAAGTTGTTTGCTCATCATCAGCAGGACGCACGCCCCCACGACAGCACATTGTTTTCTTTATAAATATTTATTTTATGTTCTGCTTTTGTGCCCCTGAAATCGGTTAAATGGACTGTGCTGTTTATTTTGTTTGCTGCGACAGTTTTGCGCGCTGTTCCCGTTAATAAGCCCCATGAATAATGGCTGAGGCTTAGGGCCGGGCGAACAGTTTGCCATGTGGGTGGTGTGTGAATCACATGTGTGTGTTCGCCAAAATGGCGAAGCATAACAGCATACAATTGGTCAGGGGCAACACAGAAAGATAGCAAGAACAGGAGCAGGAGCAAAGCGAGGGAAAGCGAGTGAAATGCCAGTCAACCAAACACATACAGAAACAGAAAGAAAATAGCTAAAGAAAACTGAAAGAAAAATGCTGAACAGAAGATGTTTTAACTGTGGGTAAATGGGCAGCACAACCGCCACAAAAATTGCGCAGAATTATGGGGTAAAAGCCCAGCCAAACCATCCAACACACTCCCACTCCCTACACACCACTCCCACACCCATCGCACCTTATCCGAGCGGAAAAGAATTATTACGTTGAATATTCTTTCATTTTTTTGTCTCTTTTTGGAAAGCAAAAAAGAAGAGATTTCTCGTTTTTGATAGCAAAGGAGCTGGGAGTGCCGTAAGGAGCAGCCAGGGCACGGCGCTGTCCACGTCTCACGTGCACATGACAGTGGAGTAAACAATTTCATTTCGCGCGGCCAGCTCAGCAGGAACGAAAGATAACTGCTACAAACGAGGCACAAGATGCTGCCTGAAAAAACAACAACAGCAACAACAGCAGCAGCACAGCAGCAACAAGAACAATGACAACGGCAGCCAGGACACCAAGGACAGCACTTGAGTTGCTTTATTTTGTTTTTATTTTTTGGATCCAGTGGTAGCAATAGCAACAACAACAACATAAACAACAACGACAACAACAACAACGACAACCACCACAAAAGCATAAGAAGTTGCGTAAATATATTGTCCTGTCGCTTTTTGGAGGACGATGGGGCAGGGGCTTCCCGTAAACAGGACACTAGCCAGAAACAAGCCGAGGGCACTGCGCTGCTGGACGAGGACGAGCACGAGGACGCAGACGATTGCGACTGCGACGCAGTTAGTCGAGCACGCCTGGCGGCCTTTAATGCGTGCGTCTATAAATTTTGCACGCGTTTTGTGGCTGGGCGGACGGTGGGCGGTCCACGTGGCCTGGCCAGTTTTTGAAACTGTCAAATTGCTACTGTGGCTGTTGCTGTTCCTTTGGGGGAAGAATTATTTATGTATTTTTATTTTATTTTTGTTGCTTTCATACAAAATCAGAATAGTTTAAGATTTTAAGCCAATCTGCGTTTATTGCATTTTGACAAAAATTGTGCTATTACCGTCTTCACACATCTTGATCGATATATCCCAACTAAACACCAGCATTCGCTTGTGCCTTATCATTCTTCATCGTATCAATATGTGGACTTTTAAATGCATCTAAGTAATTCTCCTTGTTTAAGTCAGCATCTGAAATTTGTAATGTTTCTGACTTGTCTTCATCATGGAAGGATTAATCGGAATCGCTTGATATTTTTAATCTACTGATATCATTTGTCAATGATTGAATATCGAGATCTGTTACTATTTTAGACTCATCATTCTTCAATAGTTCAACATTCGGATAATCAAGTGTTTTTGACTCCTCTTTATTACCGTCAAAGGACTCACTATTGGGATTCTCTAGTCTTCCAGACTTTTTATTATCATCCTCCAAGGATTCATTATCGGGATACTCTAGTGTTTCATTCACTTTTTCATCATCCCTCAAGAGTTCAACAACGAGATCCTCACTTTTGGGATTCTCTAGTGCTCCAAACTTTTTATTATCATCCTCCAAGGATTCAGTATCAGGATACTCTAGTGTTTCATTCACTTTTTCATCATCCCTCAAGAGTTCAACAACGAGATCCTCTAGTGCTTCTGAATCTTCCATATCATCCTTCAACGCCGCTACATCGGATTCCTTTAATGTTTCATTCTCTTTTTCATCATCCTTCAAGAGTTCAACAACGAGGTCCTCTAGTGCTTCTGAATCTTCTATATCATCCTCCAACGCCGCAACATCGGATTTCATTAATGTTGTAGACTCTTTTTCATCATTCTTCAATAGTTCAACATTCGGATAATCAAGTTCTTTTGACTCCTTTTCATTTTCGTCAGAAGGCTCTCTATTGGGATTCTCTAGTCTTCCAGACTTTTTACAATCATCCTTCAAGGATTCATTTGCTTCATTCTCTTTTTCATCATCATTTAAGAGTTCAACAACGAGATCCTCTAGTGCTTCTGAATCTTCTATATCATCCTCCAATGACGCAACATCGGATTCCTTTAATGTTTCATTCTCTTTTTCATCATCCTTCAAGAGTTCAACATTCGGATAATCAAGTTCTTTTGACTCCTCTTCATTTTCGTCAGAAGATTCTCTATTGGGATTCTCTAGTCTTCCAGACTTTTTACAATCATCCTCCAATGATTCATTTGTTTCATTCTCTTTTTCATCATCATTCAAGAGTTCAACAACGAGAATCTCTTGTGCTTCTGAATCTTCTATATCATCCTCCAACGACGCAACATCGGATTTCATTAATGTTGCAGACTCTTTTTCATCATTCTTTAATAGTTCCACATTCGGATAATCATGTTCTTTTGTTTCCTTTTCATTTTCGTCAGAAGACTCTCTATTGGGATTCTCTAGTCTTCCAGACTTTTTATAATCATCCTCCAAGGATTCATTTGTTTCATTTTTTTTTTCATCATCATTCAAGAGTTCAACAACGAGATCCTCTAGTGCTTCTGAATCTTCTATATCATCCTCCAACGCCGCAACATCGGATTCCTTTAATGTTTCATTCTCTTTTTCATCATCATTCAAGAGTTCAACAACGAGGTCCTCTAGTCCTTCTGAATCTTCTATATCATCCTCCAACGCCGCAACATCGGATTTCATTAATGTTGCAGACTCTTTTTCATCATTCTTCAATAGTTCAACACTCGGATAATCAAGTTCTTTTGACTCCTTTTCATTTTCGTCAGAAGACTCTCTATTGGGATTCTCTAGTCTTCCAGACTTTTTACAATAATCCTCCAAGGATTCATTTGTTTCCTTCTGTTTTTCATCATCATTCAAGAGTTCAACAACGAGATCCTCTAGTGCTTCTGAATCTTCTATATCATCCTCCAACGCCGCAACATCGGATTTCATTAATGTTGTAGACTCTTTTTCATCATTCTTCAATAGTTCAACATTCGGATAATCAAGTTCTTTTGACTCCTTTTTATTTTCGTCAGAAGGCTCTCTATTGGGATTCTCTAGTCTTCCAGACTTTTTACAATCATCCTTCAAGGATTCATTTGCTTCATTCTCTTTTTCATCATCATTTAAGAGTTCAACAACGAGATCCTCTAGTGCTTCTGAATCTTCTATATCATCCTCCAATGACGCAACATCGGATTCCTTTAATGTTTCATTCTCTTTTTCATCATCCTTCAAGAGTTCAACAGCGAGGTCCTCTAGACCTTCTGAATCTTCTATATCATCCTCCAACGCCGCAACATCGGATTTCATTAATGTTGCAGACTCTTTTTCATCATTCTTCAATAGTTCAACACTCGGATAATCAAGTTCTTTTGACTCCTTTTCATTTTCGTCAGAAGGCTCTCTATTGGGATTCTCTAGTCTTCCAGACTTTTTGCAATCATCCTCCAAGGATTCATTTGTTTCATTCTCTTTTTCATCATCATTCAAGAGTTCAACAACGAGATTCTCGAGTGCTTCTGAATCTTCTATATCATCCTCCAACGACGCAACATCGGATTTCATTAATGTTGCAGACTCTTTTTCATCATTCTTCAATAGTTCCACATTCGGATAATCAAGTGTTTTTGACTCCTCTTTATTATCGTCAAAGGACTCACTATTGGGATTCTCTAGTCTTCCAGACTTTTTTTTATCATCCTCCAAGGATTCATTATCGGGATACTCTAGTGTTTCATTCACTTTTTCATCATCCCTCAAGAGTTCAACAACGAGATCCTCACTTTTGGTATTCTCTAGTGCTCCAAACTTTTTATTATCATCCTCCAAGGATTCAGTATCAGGATACTCTAGTGTTTCATTCACTTTTTCATCATCCCTCAAGAGTTCAACAACGAGATCCTCTAGTGCTTCTGAATCTTCCATATCATCCTTCAACGCCGCTACATCGGATTCCTTTAATGTTTCATTCTCTTTTTCATCATCCTTCAAGAGTTCAACAACGAGGTCCTCTAGTGCTTCTGAATCTTCTATATCATCCTCCAACGCCGCAACATCGGATTTCATTAATGTTGTAGACTCTTTTTCATCATTCTTCAATAGTTCAACATTCGGATAATCAAGTTCTTTTGACTCCTTTTCATTTTCGTCAGAAGGCTCTCTATTGGGATTCTCTAGTCTTCCAGACTTTTTACAATCATCCTTCAAGGATTCATTTGCTTCATTCTCTTTTTCATCATCATTTAAGAGTTCAACAACGAGATCCTCTAGTGCTTCTGAATCTTCTATATCATCCTCCAATGACGCAACATCGGATTCCTTTAATGTTTCATTCTCTTTTTCATCATCCTTCAAGAGTTCAACAGCGAGGTCCTCTAGACCTTCTGAATCTTCTATATCATCCTCCAACGCCGCAACATCGGATTTCATTAATGTTGCAGACTCTTTTTCATCATTCTTCAATAGTTCAACACTCGGATAATCAAGTTCTTTTGACTCCTTTTCATTTTCGTCAGAAGGCTCTCTATTGGGATTCTCTAGTCTTCCAGACTTTTTGCAATCATCCTCCAAGGATTCATTTGTTTCATTCTCTTTTTCATCATCATTCAAGAGTTCAACAACGAGATTCTCTAGTGCTTCTGAATCTTCTATATCATCCTCCAACGACGCAACATCGGATTTCATTAATGTTGCAGACTCTTTTTCATCATTCTTCAATAGTTCCACATTCGGATAATCAAGTGTTTTTGACTCCTCTTTATTATCGTCAAAGGACTCACTATTGGGATTCTCTAGTCTTCCAGACTTTTTATTATCATCCTCCAAGGATTCATTATCGGGATACTCTAGTGTTTCATTCACTTTTTCATCATCCCTCAAGAGTTCAACAACGAGATCCTCACTTTTGGGATTCTCTAGTGCTCCAAACTTTTTATTATCATCCTCCAAGGATTCAGTATCAGGATACTCTAGTGTTTCATTCACTTTTTCATCATCCCTCAAGAGTTCAACAACGAGATCCTCTAGTGCTTCTGAATCTTCCATATCATCCTTCAACGCCGCTACATCGGATTCCTTTAATGTTTCATTCTCTTTTTCATCATCCTTCAAGAGTTCAACAACGAGGTCCTCTAGTGCTTCTGAATCTTCTATATCATCCTCCAACGCCGCAACATCGGATTTCATTAATGTTGTAGACTCTTTTTCATCATTCTTCAATAGTTCAACATTCGGATAATCAAGTTCTTTTGACTCCTTTTCATTTTCGTCAGAAGGCTCTCTATTGGGATTCTCTAGTCTTCCAGACTTTTTACAATCATCCTTCAAGGATTCATTTGCTTCATTCTCTTTTTCATCATCATTTAAGAGTTCAACAACGAGATCCTCTAGTGCTTCTGAATCTTCTATATCATCCTCCAATGACGCAACATCGGATTCCTTTAATGTTTCATTCTCTTTTTCATCATCCTTCAAGAGTTCAACAGCGAGGTCCTCTAGACCTTCTGAATCTTCTATATCATCCTCCAACGCCGCAACATCGGATTTCATTAATGTTGCAGACTCTTTTTCATCATTCTTCAATAGTTCAACATTCGGATAATCAAGTTCTTTTGACTCCTTTTCATTTTCGTCAGAAGACTCTCTATTGGGATTCTCTAGTCTTCCAGACTTTTTACAATAATCCTCCAAGGATTCATTTGTTTCCTTCTGTTTTTCATCATCATTCAAGAGTTCAACAACGAGATCCTCTAGTGCTTCTGAATCTTCTATATCATCCTCCAACGCCGCAACATCGGATTTCATTAATGTTGCAGACTCTTTTTCATCATTCTTCAATAGTTCCACATTCGGATAATCAAGTTCTTTTGACTCCTTTTCATTTTCGTCAGAAGACTCTCTATTGGGACTCTCTAGTCTTCCAGACTTTTTGCAATCATCCTCCAAGGATTCATTTGTTTCATTCTCTTTTTCATCATCATTCAAGAGTTCAACAACGAGATTCTCGAGTGCTTCTGAATCTTCTATATCATCCTCCAACGACGCAACATCGGATTTCATTAATGTTGCAGACTCTTTTTCATCATTCTTCAATAGTTCCAAATTCGGATAATCAAGTTCTTTTGACTCCTTTTCATTTTCGTCAGAAGACTCTCTATTGGGATTCTCTAGTCTTCCAGACTTTTTATTATCATCCTCCAAGGATTCATTATCGGGATACTCTAGTGTTTCATTCACTTTTTCATCATCCCTCAAGAGTTCAACAACGAGATCCTCACTTTTGGGATTCTCTAGTGCTCCAAACTTTTTATTATCATCCTCCAAGGATTCAGTATCAGGATACTCTAGTGTTTCATTCACTTTTTCATCATCCCTCAAGAGTTCAACAACGAGATCCTCTAGTGCTTCTGAATCTTCCATATCATCCTTCAACGCCGCTACATCGGATTCCTTTAATGTTTCATTCTCTTTTTCATCATCCTTCAAGAGTTCAACAACGAGGTCCTCTAGTGCTTCTGAATCTTCTATATCATCCTCCAACGCCGCAACATCGGATTTCATTAATGTTGTAGACTCTTTTTCATCATTCTTCAATAGTTCAACATTCGGATAATCAAGTTCTTTTGACTCCTTTTCATTTTCGTCAGAAGGCTCTCTATTGGGATTCTCTAGTCTTCCAGACTTTTTACAATCATCCTTCAAGGATTCATTTGCTTCATTCTCTTTTTCATCATCATTTAAGAGTTCAACAACGAGATCCTCTAGTGCTTCTGAATCTTCTATATCATCCTCCAATGACGCAACATCGGATTCCTTTAATGTTTCATTCTCTTTTTCATCATCCTTCAAGAGTTCAACAGCGAGGTCCTCTAGACCTTCTGAATCTTCTATATCATCCTCCAACGCCGCAACATCGGATTTCATTAATGTTGCAGACTCTTTTTCATCATTCTTCAATAGTTCAACATTCGGATAATCAAGTTCTTTTGACTCCTTTTCATTTTCGTCAGAAGACTCTCTATTGGGATTCTCTAGTCTTCCAGACTTTTTACAATAATCCTCCAAGGATTCATTTGTTTCCTTCTGTTTTTCATCATCATTCAAGAGTTCAACAACGAGATCCTCTAGTGCTTCTGAATCTTCTATATCATCCTCCAACGCCGCAACATCGGATTTCATTAATGTTGCAGACTCTTTTTCATCATTCTTCAATAGTTCCACATTCGGATAATCAAGTTCTTTTGACTCCTCTTTATTATCGTCAAAGGACTCTCTATTGGGAGTCTCTAGTCTTCCAGACTTTTTGCAATCATCCTCCAAGGATTCATTATCGGGATACTCTAGTGTTTCATTCACTTTTTCATCATCCCTCAAGAGTTCAACAACGAGATCCTCACTTTTGGGATTCTCTAGTGCTCCAAACTTTTTATTATCATCCTCCAAGGATTCAGTATCAGGATACTCTAGTGTTTCATTCACTTTTTCATCATCCCTCAAGAGTTCAACAACGAGATCCTCTAGTGCTTCTGAATCTTCCATATCATCCTTCAACGCCGCTACATCGGATTCCTTTAATGTTTCATTCTCTTTTTCATCATCCTTCAAGAGTTCAACAACGAGGTCCTCTAGTGCTTCTGAATCTTCTATATCATCCTCCAACGCCGCAACATCGGATTTCATTAATGTTGTAGACTCTTTTTCATCATTCTTCAATAGTTCAACATTCGGATAATCAAGTTCTTTTGACTCCTTTTCATTTTCGTCAGAAGGCTCTCTATTGGGATTCTCTAGTCTTCCAGACTTTTTACAATCATCCTTCAAGGATTCATTTGCTTCATTCTCTTTTTCATCATCATTTAAGAGTTCAACAACGAGATCCTCTAGTGCTTCTGAATCTTCTATATCATCCTCCAATGACGCAACATCGGATTCCTTTAATGTTTCATTCTCTTTTTCATCATCCTTCAAGAGTTCAACAGCGAGGTCCTCTAGACCTTCTGAATCTTCTATATCATCCTCCAACGCCGCAACATCGGATTTCATTAATGTTGCAGACTCTTTTTCATCATTCTTCAATAGTTCAACATTCGGATAATCAAGTTCTTTTGACTCCTCTTCATTTTCGTCAGAAGACTCTCTATTGGGATTCTCTAGTCTTCCAGACTTTTTACAATCATCCTCCAATGATTCATTTGTTTCATTCTCTTTTTCATCATCATTCAAGAGTTCAACAACGAGAATCTCTTGTGCTTCTGAATCTTCTATATCATCCTCCAACGACGCAACATCGGATTTCATTAATGTTGCAGACTCTTTTTCATCATTCTTTAATAGTTCCACATTCGGATAATCATGTTCTTTTGTTTCCTTTTCATTTTCGTCAGAAGACTCTCTATTGGGATTCTCTAGTCTTCCAGACTTTTTATAATCATCCTCCAAGGATTCATTTGTTTCATTTTTTTTTTCATCATCATTCAAGAGTTCAACAACGAGATCCTCTAGTGCTTCTGAATCTTCTATATCATCCTCCAACGCCGCAACATCGGATTCCTTTAATGTTTCATTCTCTTTTTCATCATCATTCAAGAGTTCAACAACGAGGTCCTCTATTCCTTCTGAATCTTCTATATCATCCTCCAACGCCGCAACATCGGATTTCATTAATGTTGCAGACTCTTTTTCATCATTCTTCAATAGTTCCACATTCGGATAATCAAGTTCTTTTGACTCCTTTTCATTTTCGTCAGAAGACTCTCTATTGGGACTCTCTAGTCTTCCAGACTTTTTGCAATCATCCTCCAAGGATTCATTTGTTTCATTCTCTTTTTCATCATCACTCAAGAGTTCAACAACGAGATTCTCGAGTGCTTCTGAATCTTCTATATCATCCTCCAACGACGCAACATCGGATTTCATTAATGTTGCAGACTCTTTTTCATCATTCTTCAATAGTTCCACATTCGGATAATCAAGTTCTTTTGACTCCTTTTCATTTTCGTCAGAAGACTCTCTATTGGGACTCTCTAGTCTTCCAGACTTTTTACAATCATCCTCCAAGGATTCATTTGTTTCATTCTCTTTTTCATCATCATTCAAGAGTTCAACAACGAGATTCTCGAGTGCTTCTGAATCTTCTATATCATCCTCCAACGACGCAACATCGGATTTCATTAATGTTGCAGACTCTTTTTCATCATTCTTCAATAGTTCCACATTCGGATAATCAAGTTCTTTTGACTCCTTTTCATTTTCGTCAGAAGACTCTCTATTGGGATTCTCTAGTCTTCCAGACTTTTTATTATCATCCTCCAAGGATTCATTATCGGGATACTCTAGTGTTTCATTCACTTTTTCATCATCCCTCAAGAGTTCAACAACGAGATCCTCACTTTTGGGATTCTCTAGTGCTCCAAACTTTTTATTATCATCCTCCAAGGATTCAGTATCAGGATACTCTAGTGTTTCATTCACTTTTTCATCATCCCTCAAGAGTTCAACAACGAGATCCTCTAGTGCTTCTGAATCTTCTATATCATCCTCCAACGCCGCAACATCGGATTTCATTAATGTTGTAGACTCTTTTTCATCATTCTTCAATAGTTCAACATTCGGATAATCAAGTTCTTTTGACTCCTTTTCATTTTCGTCAGAAGGCTCTCTATTGGGATTCTCTAGTCTTCCAGACTTTTTACAATCATCCTTCAAGGATTCATTTGCTTCATTCTCTTTTTCATCATCATTTAAGAGTTCAACAACGAGATCCTCTAGTGCTTCTGAATCTTCTATATCATCCTCCAATGACGCAACATCGGATTCCTTTAATGTTTCATTCTCTTTTTCATCATCCTTCAAGAGTTCAACAGCGAGGTCCTCTAGACCTTCTGAATCTTCTATATCATCCTCCAACGCCGCAACATCGGATTTCATTAATGTTGCAGACTCTTTTTCATCATTCTTCAATAGTTCAACATTCGGATAATCAAGTACTTTTGACTCCTTTTCATTTTCGTCAGAAGACTCTCTATTGGGATTCTCTAGTCTTCCAGACTTTTTACAATAATCCTCCAAGGATTCATTTGTTTCCTTCTGTTTTTCATCATCATTCAAGAGTTCAACAACTAGATCCTCTAGTGCTTCTGAATCTTCTATATCATCCTCCAACGCCGCAACATCGGATTTCATTAATGTTGCAGACTCTTTTTCATCATTCTTCAATAGTTCCACATTCGGATAATCAAGTTCTTTTGACTCCTTTTCATTTTCGTCAGAAGACTCTCTATTGGGAGTCTCTAGTCTTCCAGACTTTTTGCAATCATCCTCCAAGGATTCATTTGTTTCATTCTCTTTTTCATCATCATTCAAGAGTTCAACAACGAGATTCTCGAGTGCTTCTGAATCTTCTATATCATCCTCCAACGACGCAACATCGGATTTCATTAATGTTGCAGACTCTTTTTCATCATTCTTCAATAGTTCCACATTCGGATAATCAAGTTCTTTTGACTCCTTTTCATTTTCGTCAGAAGACTCTCTATTGGGACTCTCTAGTCTTCCAGACTTTTTACAATCATCCTCCAAGGATTCATTTGTTTCATTCTCTTTTTCATCATCATTCAAGAGTTCAACAACGAGATTCTCGAGTGCTTCTGAATCTTCTATATCATCCTCCAACGACGCAACATCGGATTTCATTAATGTTGCAGACTCTTTTTCATCATTCTTCAATAGTTCCACATTCGGATAATCAAGTGTTTTTGACTCCTCTTTATTATCGTCAAAGGACTCACTATTGGGATTCTCTAGTCTTCCAGACTTTTTATTATCATCCTCCAAGGATTCATTATCGGGATACTCTAGTGTTTCATTCACTTTTTCATCATCCCTCAAGAGTTCAACAACGAGATCCTCACTTTTGGGATTCTCTAGTGCTCCAAACTTTTTATTATCATCCTCCAAGGATTCAGTATCAGGATACTCTAGTGTTTCATTCACTTTTTCATCATCCCTCAAGAGTTCAACAACGAGATCCTCTAGTGCTTCTGAATCTTCCATATCATCCTTCAACGCCGCTACATCGGATTCCTTTAATGTTTCATTCTCTTTTTCATCATCCTTCAAGAGTTCAACAACGAGGTCCTCTAGTGCTTCTGAATCTTCTATATCATCCTCCAACGCCGCAACATCGGATTTCATTAATGTTGTAGACTCTTTTTCATCATTCTTCAATAGTTCAACATTCGGATAATCAAGTTCTTTTGACTCCTTTTCATTTTCGTCAGAAGGCTCTCTATTGGGATTCTCTAGTCTTCCAGACTTTTTACAATCATCCTTCAAGGATTCATTTGCTTCATTCTCTTTTTCATCATCATTTAAGAGTTCAACAACGAGATCCTCTAGTGCTTCTGAATCTTCTATATCATCCTCCAATGACGCAACATCGGATTCCTTTAATGTTTCATTCTCTTTTTCATCATCCTTCAAGAGTTCAACAGCGAGGTCCTCTAGACCTTCTGAATCTTCTATATCATCCTCCAACGCCGCAACATCGGATTTCATTAATGTTGCAGACTGTTTTTCATCATTCTTTAATAGTTCCACATTCGGATAATCATGTTCTTTTGTTTCCTTTTCATTTTCGTCAGAAGACTCTCTATTGGGATTCTCTAGTCTTCCAGACTTTTTATAATCATCCTCCAAGGATTCATTTGTTTCATTTTTTTTTTCATCATCATTCAAGAGTTCAACAACGAGATCCTCTAGTGCTTCTGAATCTTCTATATCATCCTCCAACGCCGCAACATCGGATTCCTTTAATGTTTCATTCTCTTTTTCATCATCATTCAAGAGTTCAACAACGAGGTCCTCTAGTCCTTCTGAATCTTCTATATCATCCTCCAACGCCGCAACATTGGATTTCATTAATGTTGCAGACTCTTTTTCATCATTCTTCAATAGTTCAACACTCGGATAATCAAGTTCTTTTGACTCCTTTTCATTTTCGTCAGAAGACTCTCTATTGGGATTCTCTAGTCTTCCAGACTTTTTACAATAATCCTCCAAGGATTCATTTGTTTCCTTCTGTTTTTCATCATCATTCAAGAGTTCAACAACGAGATCCTCTAGTGCTTCTGAATCTTCTATATCATCCTCCAACGCCGCAACATCGGATTTCATTAATGTTGCAGACTCTTTTTCATATTTCTTCAATAGTTCCACATTCGGATAATCAAGTTCTTTTGACTCCTTTTCATTTTCGTCAGAAGACTCTCTATTGGGACTCTCTAGTCTTCCAGACTTTTTACAATCATCCTCCAAGGATTCATTTGTTTCATTCTCTTTTTCATCATCATTCAAGAGTTCAACAACGAGGTCCTCTAGTGCTTCTGAATCTTCTATATCATCCTCCAACGCCGCAACATCGGATTTCATTAATGTTGTAGACTCTTTTTCATCATTCTTCAATAGTTCAACATTCGGATAATCAAGTTCTTTTGACTCCTTTTCATTTTCGTCAGAAGGCTCTCTATTGGGATTCTCTAGTCTTCCAGACTTTTTACAATCATCCTTCAAGGATTCATTTGCTTCATTCTCTTTTTCATCATCATTTAAGAGTTCAACAACGAGATCCTCTAGTGCTTCTGAATCTTCTATATCATCCTCCAATGACGCAACATCGGATTCCTTTAATGTTTCATTCTCTTTTTCATCATCCTTCAAGAGTTCAACAGCGAGGTCCTCTAGACCTTCTGAATCTTCTATATCATCCTCCAACGCCGCAACATCGGATTTCATTAATGTTGCAGACTCTTTTTCATCATTCTTCAATAGTTCAACATTCGGATAATCAAGTTCTTTTGACTCCTCTTCATTTTCGTCAGAAGACTCTCTATTGGGATTCTCTAGTCTTCCAGACTTTTTACAATCATCCTCCAATGATTCATTTGTTTCATTCTCTTTTTCATCATCATTCAAGAGTTCAACAACGAGAATCTCTTGTGCTTCTGAATCTTCTATATCATCCTCCAACGACGCAACATCGGATTTCATTAATGTTGCAGACTCTTTTTCATCATTCTTTAATAGTTCCACATTCGGATAATCATGTTCTTTTGTTTCCTTTTCATTTTCGTCAGAAGACTCTCTATTGGGATTCTCTAGTCTTCCAGACTTTTTATAATCATCCTCCAAGGATTCATTTGTTTCATTTTTTTTTTCATCATCATTCAAGAGTTCAACAACGAGATCCTCTAGTGCTTCTGAATCTTCTATATCATCCTCCAACGCCGCAACATCGGATTCCTTTAATGTTTCATTCTCTTTTTCATCATCATTAAAGAGTTCAACAACGAGGTCCTCTAGTCCTTCTGAATCTTCTATATCATCCTCCAACGCCGCAACATCGGATTTCATTAATGTTGCAGACTCTTTTTCATCATTCTTCAATAGTTCAACACTCGGATAATCAAGTTCTTTTGACTCCTTTTCATTTTCGTCAGAAGACTCTCTATTGGGATTCTCTAGTCTTCCAGACTTTTTACAATAATCCTCCAAGGATTCATTTGTTTCCTTCTGTTTTTCATCATCATTCAAGAGTTCAACAACGAGATCCTCTAGTGCTTCTGAATCTTCTATATCATCCTCCAACGCCGCAACATCGGATTTCATTAATGTTGCAGACTCTTTTTCATCATTCTTCAATAGTTCCACATTCGGATAATCAAGTTCTTTTGACTCCTTTTCATTTTCGTCAGAAGACTCTCTATTGGGACTCTCTAGTCTTCCAGACTTTTTACAATCATCCTCCAAGGATTCATTTGTTTCATTCTCTTTTTCATCATCATTCAAGAGTTCAACAACGAGATTCTCGAGTGCTTCTGAATCTTCTATATCATCCTCCAACCACGCAACATCGGATTTCATTAATGTTGCAGACTCTTTTTCATCATTCTTCAATAGTTCCACATTCGGATAATCAAGTTCTTTTGACTCCTCTTCATTTTCGTCAGAAGACTCTCTATTGGGATTCTCTAGTCTTCCAGACTTTTTACAATCATCCTCCAAGGATTCATTTGTTTCCTTCTGTTTTTCATCATCATTCAAGAGTTCAACAACGAGATCCTCTAGTGCTTCTGAATCTTCTTTATCATCCTCCGATGACGCAACAGTGGATTCCTTTAATGTTTCATTCTCTTTTTCATCATCCTTAAAGAGTTCAACAACGAGATCCTCTAGTGCTTCTGAATCTTTTATATCATCCTCCAACGCCGCAACATCGGATTTCATTAATGTTGCAGACTCTTTTTCATCATTCTTCAATAGTTCAACATTCGGATAATCAAGTTCTTTTGACTCCTTTTCATTTTCGTCAGAAGACTCTCTATTGGGATTCTCTAGTCTTCCAGACTTTTGACTATCATCCTCCAAGGATTCATTGGTTTCATTCTCTTTTTCATCATCATTCAAGAGTTCAACAACGAGATTCTCTAGTGCTTCTGAATCTTCTATATCATCCTCCAACGCCGCAACATCGGATTTCATTAATGTTGCAGACTTTTTTTCATCATTCTTCAATAGTTCCACATTCGGATAATCAAGTTCTTTCGACTCCCTTTCATTTTCGTCAGAAGACTCTCTATTGGGATTCTCTAGTCTTCCAGACTTTTTACAATCATCCTCCAAGGATTCATTTGTTTCATTCCCTTTTTCATCATCATTCAAGAGTTCAACAACGAGATCCTCTAGTGCTTCTGAATCTTCTATATCATCCTCCGATGACGCAACATCGGATTCCTTTAATGTTTCATTCTCTTTTTCATCATCCTTCAAGAGTTCAACTACGAGATCCTCTAGGCCTTCTGAATCTTCTATATCATCCTCCAACGACGCAACATCGGATTCCTTTTCTGTTGTTGCAGACTCTTTTTCATTATCATTCAATAGTTCAACAACGAGATACTCTAGTGCATCTGAATCTTCTATATCATCCTCCGATGACGCAACAACGGATTCCTTTAATGTTTCATTCTCTTTTTCATCATCCTTCAAGAGTTCAACAACGAGATCCTCTAGGCCTTCTGAATCTTCTTTATCATCCTCCAACGACTCAACATCGGATTCCTTTTCTGTTGTTGCAGACTCTTTTTCATCATCATTCAATAGTTCAACATCGGAAACTTTTTGTTTTTCAGACTCTTCTTCATCATCATCCATGAACTCAACATCGGGATCCTTTAGCGTTTCTGAATTTTGTTTGTTAACCTCCAATGATACAAGATCTAAATCCATTAGTGTTTCTGTCTTTTTGTCATTATCCCACAATGATTCAACATCCAGATCCTGTAATGTTTGTGAATTTTTTTCAATATTCTCCAATGTTTCCATATCGTAATCATTTGATGTTTCTGAATCTTCTATATCATCCTCCGATGACGCAACATCGGATTCCTTTAATGTTTCATGCTCTTTTTCATCATCCTTCAAGAGTTCAACAACGAGATCCTCTAGTGCTTCTGAATCTTCTATATCATCCTCCAACGCCGCAACATCGGATTTCGTTAATGTTGCAGACTCTTTTTCATCATTCTTCAATAGTTCAACATTCGGATAATCAAGTTCTTTTGACTCCTTTTCATTTTCGTCAGAAGACTCTCTATTGGGATTCTCTAGTCTTCCAGACTTTTGACTATCATCCTCCAAGGATTCATTGGTTTCATTCTCTTTTTCATCATCATTCAAGAGTTCAACAACGAGATTCTCTAGTGCTTCTGAATCTTCTATATCATCCTCCAACGACGCAACATCGGATTCCTTTTCTGTTGTTGCAGACTCTTTTTCATTATCATTCAATAGTTCAACAACGAGATCCTCTAGTGCTTCTGAATCTTCTATATCATCCTCCGATGACGCAACAACGGATTCCTTTAATGTTTCATTCTCTTTTTCATCATCTTTCAGGAGTTCAACAACGAGATCCTCTAGGCCTTCTGAATCTTCTTTGTCATCCTCCAACGACTCAACATCGGATTCCTTTTCTGTTGTTGCAGACTCTTTTTCATCATCATTCAATAGTTCAACATCGGAAACTTTTTGTTTTTCAGACTCTTCTTCATCATCATCCATGAACTCAACATCGGGATCCTTTAGCGTTTCTGAATTTTGTTTGTTAACCTCCAATGATACAAGATCAAAATCCATTAGTGTTTCTGTCTTTTTGTCATTATCCCACAATGATTCAACATCCAGATCCTGTAATGTTTGTGAATTTTCTTCAATATTCTCCAATGTTTCCATATCGTAATCATTTGATGTTTCTGAATCTTCTATATCATCCTCCGATGACGCAGCATCGGATTCCTTTAATGTTTCATTCTCTTTTTCATCATCCTTCAAGAGTTCAACAACGAGATCCTCTAGTGCTTCTGAATATTCTATATCATCCTCCAACGCCGCAACATCGGATTTCATTAATGTTGCAGACTCTTTTTCATCATTCTTCAATAGTTCAACATTCGGATAATCAAGTTCTTTTGAGTCCTTTTCATTTTCGTCAGAAGACTCTCTATTGGGATTCTCTAGTCTTCCAGACTTTTGACTATCATCCTCCAAGGATTCATTGGTTTCATTCTCTTTGTCATCATCATTCAAGAGTTCAACAACGAGATTCTCTAGTGCTTCTGAATCTTCTATATCATCCTCCAACGCCGCAACATCGGATTTCATTAATGTTGCAGACTTTTTTTCATAATTCTTCAATAGTTCCACATTCGGATAATCAAGTTCTTTTGACTCCTTTTCATTTTCGTCAGAAGACTCTCTATTGGGATTCTCTAGTCTTCCAGACTTTTTACAATCATCCTCCAAGGATTCATTTGTTTCCTTCTGTTTTTCATCATCATTCAAGAGTTCAACAACGAGATCCTCTAGTGCTTCTGAATCTTCTATATCATCCTCCGATGACGCAACATCGGATTCCTTTAATGTTTCATTCTCTTTTTCATCATCCTTCAAGAGTTCAACTACGAGATCCTCTAGGCCTTCTGAATCTTCTATATCATCCTCCAACGACGCAACATCGGATTCCTTTTCTGTTGTTGCAGACTCTTTTTCATTATCATTCAATAGTTCAACATCGAGATCCTCTAGTGCTTCTGAATCTTCTATATCATCCTCCGATGACGCAACAACGGATTCCTTTAATGTTTCATTCTCTTTTTCATCATCCTTCAAGAGTTCAACTACGAGATCCTCTAGGCCTTCTGAATCTTCTATATCATCCTCCAACGACGCAACATCGGATTCCTTTTCTGTTGTTGCAGACTCTTTTTCATTATCATTCAATAGTTCAACAACGAGATACTCTAGTGCTTCTGAATCTTCTATATCATCCTCCGATGACGCAACAACGGATTCCTTTAATGTTGCAGACTCTTTTTCATCATCATTCAATAGTTCAACATCGGAAACTTTTTGTTTTTCAGACTCTTCTTCATCATCATCCATGAACTCAACATCGGGATCCTTTAGCGTTTCTGAATTTTGTTTGTTAACCTCCAATGATACAAGATCTAAATCCATTAGTGTTTCTGTCTTTTTGTCATTATCCCACAATGATTCAACATCCAGATCCTGTAATGTTTGTGAATTTTCTTCAATATTCTCCAATGTTTCCATATCGTAATCATTTGATGTTTCCGACTTTTCATCTGCACGAAAGGATTGAATATCGGAAACCTCTAGTCTTTTACAATTCAGTTTGTCATGCCAGAGCTCAACATCGGAATACTTCGGTGAATCTTCAGAATCCACCAATGATTCAATACCGGGCATTTTTATTGATTCATCCTTCTCTTCCTCAGATTTATCATCTTGAGTCGAGCTCTCAAATCCGTTCGATTTGCCTTTGTTTTGCAGGGCAAAGCACGCCTTCAACTTTAGTATGTCCAAGAATTCGAGCCATTCTGTGTCCTTGGCGCTATTGTTAGCTGCTCCGTTTGACTCCTGCAATGCATCCTTCGCCGGTCTGACACAAAAACCAAGCAACAGATTTCGGGGTGTAACGCGTAGGCTATAGAATGGAGTTCTCTTGCTCGGATATGCCTTAATCAAGAAATCTCCACTGCTCAGCTCGGATCGCTTGGGACCTGTATCTATGAGGCTGCTACTATTTTCTAAAACGGTTTGTTTGTATTCCTGAATCAATTGTTCGAAATCCCAAATAGTCATCTGACAGTCCTGTCCTCCGACCATTAAAAGATTGTTATCCAGCCCAAACTCAATGCAGTTAATAGGCCCGGAGTGATGGGACAAACACCGGACCAACGCCTCTTTTTCAGCATCCCAAACAATGACATAGAGATCGTCAGCTCCGGAGACCAAATAGCGTCCACATACGGAGTAGGCCAGAGCATTAATAGCGCCTCTGTGGCCAGTGAAAACGCGCACCTGGACAGCTTTTACGATGTCCCACATGCGCACAGTGCAGTCGGCAGAGCCAGTGGCCAGGTAGTGCCTGTTTGGATGAAACTGACAGCAGATAACCTCAGCCAGATGGCCAACGAGTATGCAGACCGACTTCTTAGAATCCTGCGACCAAACACGTGCAGTACGATCATCCGAGCAAGTGGCAAAGTAATAACCGAGCGGTGCATACGTCACGTCGTAGATGGCCGCACAGTGTCCCGGATAGATGACCACACACCTCCAGGATAGCAGGCACCAGCAGCGCACAGTGCGATCTTGGGAGCAGCTGAGAAGGAAGCGATCGTGTGGATCAAATACGCATCCGTAGACGGGTCCTCGGTGTCCGTAGAGTGAGCGCCTCATCGATCTCTTAGTTGCGTCAAGCATACTCTCGTCTATACCGGACATGCCGGTGTCGAGCCTCCGCAGGCAGTTGGCTGACTTGAGCTGCACCAGCTTGGAGGCTGTTACTGAGAATATGTGAATTGTGGAGGCAACGGTGCCGACGGAGATCATCGTGGCTTTGTTCGAGAAGGCGGCGCAGGTTACGGTCTCAACAGTCTCAAGCGCCGTATATAGATAGACTGATGGCAGATTGTCGCGGTTGAGAGGCACGCGACGGTCCTCGTCGTTCTTACTTCGTTCTAGATCCCAACGCTTCGGAATAGGAGTGTAGAGGCGATTGCTTGTTGGCAAAATGATATTTTTAGTTGGAGAAGGTTTGTCCTTCTTGAAGCGCCTGCGCCTCGATGGTCCCGGGCCAGTCTCCTGATTTTCCTGGTGGGCGTCGGAAGTCGCCCAGTATATTTTAACCAGTGTAGCACAGCCAATGCGACTGTGCTGACGAGGCTCACCTCTTTTAAAATCAGGAATCAATTCGAAATGTCTTAAGAACGTGCCCTGCATGGGATGACCCCATGATTGCAGGTAGTGCATCAGTAACGAATAAGTCTCTTTCAGTATAGAAACTGGAACACGTTCGTTGTCGTCAGTGATCAACTTTCTGGCCTTATTTGGCATATCGCTTGGATCTTGCACTGTCAATAGCTTATTCAAACGGTCCTTGTAGGAATTATCAAAGTAACACAGCGAACTCTCTACGAATGTCTTGGCCTTTCGACACTTTTCGCTGGCAATCATTCGAAGATAGACAACTACCAGCGTCGGATATAAGAGGCTGTAGATTTCATACTTAAAGCGATTGGGTACTTTGTTAATAGTTTTGCGAATCTCGTGAAAGAGCTGCTCATACTCATCAAGCAGACCTGAATAAGATGGGTCCCATTTGATAGGGTATTCTCCAGCTTCAGAATTAGACTTCTCATCTTCATAGGTGCTTTCATCTTCGTAAAAGTCGCGCTTGTTGGCAGCTTTAGGCTTTTCAGCCTTGCGTCGCCAAGCTGAATCATCGCTTTTCGTGTCTTTAGTAGAATCAGGCGAAAACGAACCACTGCCGGGCAAAACAATGCACTGCTCTTTGCTATCATTAGATGGACACATTTTTGTCAAGTATGTTATCATTGTTTCTTCAAATTTTTGTTTCTTCTCAGAGGTACCGATGGTAGGAGGTTCGCTGGTACTTGACCTCAAGCCACTATCATCTCTATCATCCTGTAGACCATTCAATTTATTGTGTCCTTTATTTAATTGACATGTATCATATGCTTTGGGATCAATGGGCGGATTATGAAATTGGGTTGATGCTTGTTGCTTGAATGCCGGAAACACTGGTTCTCTCGCTTTCATTGCCTCTGCTATCAACGAAAGCGCTCCTTGGCAAAATAATGAATTGGTTTGATGGCTAAATTATTTAAAATGTACACATGTATTTTAGTTGTCTGAAGTACAAATCCAATAGCTTTTTTATTACCTTAGTTGAGTCAATGCTTTTTGCGGCTCTGGTGGCGATGTTAAGGTGCTCGACTTGATATTCCCACTTTGATCCGGTAGTGGTTCTGCAATTTCCATTGGCTTAAAATAGCTTTGAGTTGGTGGTTTTGAAGGCACTAAAATTTACGGTCAATCTTCTTATATGATAGTCAGGTGTTTACTTATTATACTCACCTTTGTTTTCCAAATTATTATCAGAGTATCCAAAAGACATACTTGATTCATTATCAGATTCTGCTTTTTCTAAGGAATTATCCGATTCGGAAGTAAATTCAATGTCAAAAATCTTAGCAATTCCTGTTGTCAATCTCTTCTCTTCCACACGTTCCTCAGCTTCCAACGGAACATTGCTTACGATGGCTTCCACCTGTTCATCAGCTTCTAACGGAACATTGCTTACGATGATTTCCATGGGTTCATCAACTTCTAACGGAACATTGCTTACGATGTCTACTTCAGGAATGATATCAGTAAAATAAAGTTCATTTTTATTTGATAATGGTTCAGATTGGGTTTCATTTTCTTTCTTCATTTCTTCTTCAACGATATTTTGCTGAGCTGGCAGCGGTGCGCATGCTAAAATATCTTCAGTAAATTGCAGGAATTCATCAATAGCATCCATTTTAATATCTTCCTCATTGGGAGATCTATCAACAACTTCCATCTCGTTGTGGGAGCTGATTCCAGCAGAGGCTAAATATGGCTCAACAGCTGGTTCTGGTGCCATGTATGTTGTAAGCTCCTTAAATTCCAGAATATGAGGTATATCAAAACTATGCTCAATTTCCAAATCGTCAAAAGAATAATTATCATTCGCATGTCTATGCTCGTTGTGATTAGCTAATGGACTTGGATTCGCCAATCTGTTTAGGTTGAAGTCCATTTTCCATTCATCATAAGCTGTGAAGCTACATATTCCAGATACTTGATTCGGCAATGATATTGCTGATGCTTCCGAGCCCTGCTAAAGTATACACCTGCAATTTTTAAAGTATTTCAAAATCGTTCTTTACTTACCGAATAATTTTCCACTGCTTGTTCACTCTTGCAAATACGATTTTCGTCATTTGATGTTTTTTCGCCAATAGGTTGCTCATCTTCTGAATCTAATTCTATTCGGTTGGCAGCGATGCGATTTGCTTTATTTTCCGCGTTCATTATTATATAGCTTTTGCTTAGACTTTATCGTACAAAAATTATGTTCACATATGTATATGACACAAAATATAAAAGTACTGTTACTTTCAGCACCCAAGGTTACTCATCTCTAGCGTATCACGAGTATTTCAATTTCGATTTCATTAATTTCGTAGTTGTTATTAACTGTCTTGTAGCGAACAGGCTCCTTAACGTAGTGCATTTCCTGGGCCAGCTTTGTGCATCAGGGAGAGAGCACGCATGGGGAAAAACGCTGCGGGTAAGAAATAAAAAAAATTAATTTGCATACCCAATATTTAACGTATTTACTACGTCCGTTGTTCGCTTGGCTTCCCATGCCGTTAGTTATTTTTAACTTTTGTGCCGCACTCTAACGCAATATGTTCCGGACAAAAAGTGATACAAAACAGCAAAATTTCAGTGTGCCGTTTATTAAATACCCTTCCAGTTATATAAAAAAATTGAAAGGATTGCCTGCAAAACAATTTTTGTTGTTTAACTGCTGCTTTAAAAATTAAAGTTGTTTTCATACAAATACCAACGTTTCTTTGGGAGATGGATGGGTTAGCAAATCCGCTGATTTCGAACGATATTGAAACTGCATACGAAGATACTGACTAGAAGAATATTATCGACTCAATCGTTGATCAAATGACGACTCTTTGAGTAAGAAACCTACAAAAAAAGCAACTAGCAACATTCAAAGATCGACTGCTGATGCACTTTGAATGAGATACAGGCTGCATATCGTTTGTCAATTTCACTATGATCTATTTCTATGAAATATTGCGGCCTCGCATAATGTGCAAATATGAAAATTGTATTCGCTGAGGAAGTGAATGCCATATGGAGCAGCTACACGAAGTGTGCAAATGCAGCTGGAATTTGTCATTTGGCTAGTTTGCAATTGTAATTCATCAACGTGTTTGTTCAATGAGTTCATGTGTACATACATATGTCAAAACGCAGCTCAAGGGCTATCATTAGAAGCGAACAATTAGAAACAAAGCCTCATTATTTGCAGCAGCAGCAGCAGCAGCAGCAACAGCAGCAATTAAGAAGCGGGCGAATCACTTGAAATGTAATGCAGCCCATAAATAAATCACATCACATCGGATCGGGTAGGGTCGGTTTGGCTTGGCTCGGATAGAGTGAGTTTATGCAACTGCAAAATAATCCATTGTAAAGTGTCGAAAAAGTGCAATTGAAATGCAAATCAATGCAAATCGATACTTGAATCATCACCAACAGCAACAACGATGAATGATTCATGCCCAGCACGCGAGCCACATTCAAATGCAAATGCAAATGCGAAGGCAAAAATTTGCAAGCAAACGCGATTTTGGGCGGGTCTTTTAGGCGCTAGAGCTGGAGCCGGAGGCTGAGGCTGAGGCCACACGCTGATGTGCGAACAATCAAATCAAAATAAAATGCACCGCACCACAATAAAAATTGCATCCCAAAATAAACACAACAAACAATGGGAAACACACACACAGGAGCACAAAGGTGAAAGTGGTGGCAGAGTTTTGCACATCCGGTTAACTGTTGCTAATTTGATTAGAGAGTTAGGAAACCAACTTCTAAAAGGGGTGGGGGCAGCCAACGAACGAACGCAGCGAAATGGCCATACAAATTTGTTGGCGCCGATTTCGTTTTGAGCTGCCAACGCCAACTTATGCAAATGTTGCACTGTGATTTATGTATGTGGCCTGCCCGGAAGGCTTGCTCCTTTGGGATAACTCCATGGACAGAGTTGATGCTGTTTGAATTGAATTTAAGAATTCGAAAATCGTTTCACACGCGCTGCGCTTTTGTGCCTTAATTTCTAGCACCGTTTCGTTTTCATATTCAAATCTCCATCTAAACTCAATCATATCCTGTCATATGGCTCAAGCCTCTTTTGTGCGTCCATCAGAACTGGTTTGTGCTTTAGCATTAACCCCTTCGAGCATTGTACTGTCGCATCCTGAACTTATCCCAGACATTGTCATGCTAATTGCCGGCTATGAGAAGACTGAGATGCGAGTCTGAGAGTTTACTCGGCTTAGAGACAAACAGCAGTCAGGTAAGATTGTCGCTGATCGGGTTGAGTTTACTCAGGATGTACATATTTAGTTTGTTCCTTCATCTCACTGCGTGAAGTTCTAAGAAGCTTGGAGACTATGAGTGTGAGTGTGCTCCGAAACTTAACAAGATAAGCATATATATAATTGTGGCTAGTTGCAGGCTGACAAAATGTGATAGAACACAATGCTCACCCAAGCAGTTATTAAATGTTTATAGAGTTGGAAAATATAAATAATAATAGTGCTGTTAAGAAGGAGCGCCAAAGACATGTGTTTGACTCTCACCCAAAACACCATAAAGTAACGTCCTCTGTTTCTACACTAAATGTCGTAACCACGCCCCCCCGATCCTTAAGAACAACAAGCATTAACACGGCCTCTGACGCAATTTAACACCAATTACAATATCCGTTACATCTAATTATTGTAAGCGCGCCCACAAGGAAGCCACTTGGCCAGGGACTAAATTAAAGAAAAACACCCAGAAGAGAAATACACAAGGAAACCGCAAAAGACAAACCAAACAGCGAGCGTCGGCCATCACGACGGTGGGTGGGACGCAGATTGGTCGCCATTTGTGGTTGCCAGGACATTAACAATGGCAACTACAGCAACAGCAATAGCGACAGCAACAAGGACAACAACAAGTCCAAATGGCGCTCATAAAACAACAGACCAGATCCCGGAATAGCCATGAAATATGACGATGATGGAACCTGAACCAGGGGGCAGCTGAACTGAAGCGTGGACCTCAGTTGGGTAGCTGGCTGGCTGCTTGGGTGAGTGAGTGTGACAGTGTGTGTGTGTGTGTCTGTGTGTGCGAGAGTGGAGAAACATTTCTTAATTTTCAACAATTTACGCTGAAAGCTTTGAGCGCTCAAATGACGCACACTGCTGGGCGCTCGTCCTGTGCCTGAGTTTGAGTCTGAGTCTGAGTCCTGGCCAAGGCGACGATGATCTAACGCCATTATTTCGCTACCAAACGACAGGCAGTTGTTAATGGGGCTTACCACTTAAGCGCGACGGCATAAAATAAACACGCAGCTACCGTCCACGTCCACGTCCACGTCCCTCCCCCAGTCCCACAGTCCCATTCAGCCCGTCTCCCCCCACTCCCGCCTACTATGGTCGTCACGGATGTCCTGGCAAATTAATTAACATAGCGCGCGTTTGCCTGCAGCTTTCCCCGATGTTGCTTGCGTTTTCTTTCCATTTTTATTCGCTTCTCTTATTTGCTTGTCTTTTGGCGGTTTTACTGGCGCTGTTTAATTGTGTGGCACTTCGTCCTGTGCGTGGGGATGGGGATGTCGGCCAGCGGCAGTTTAACAATTAGGAAACGTTTAAAGTTTGCTTGAGCTTGAATTGGGGCGCGGTTGCTTGGGTTTCTTTGATTACCGGGCAGGGCCCACAAGCCCCGGCAAGACATTGTGCATACGCGTCACGTCGCTACATCCGTTTGACACCTTTGTGACCCGTGGCCAGGAAATGAGCTGCCCCGTACGTGACTGGTTTCAGCAAAGCCGGGTCTCAAAACATTCGGCGGTCTGATTGTTTGGTGTGTTTTGCCAGTTTTGGCAACATTTCTCAAGAAATTGCCTGACTGGACGACTTCTGGGGGTTGAACGGGAGCAAACGAGTTATCTACGAGAAAGGTTGGCAACTTTAAGGTGTTCCCGCCCACAGCACCTGGTACATGGCACATTGTCTCTTATGCTACTGTTTAAAATGCGGAATTTGTGCATTCGCTCAATTTCCTTGAGTCCACAAAGTAATTACCCCCAAAACAACTGAAAGATTTGGCATAAATTTGTTGTTGTGGCGGCTAGCCAGGTCCTGCCGGTATAATTAGTGGCCCATTGATGCTGCTACGTGCCAAGCACAACGCCTTGCGGCAAGGACAAGCCCTGAGTAGCGTCCAAGCATCGTCCTGCCATAATTGCAATTAAAATGTGCGCAAGGATGCCGCGCGTGAAGTGCAAACACTTTGGGCAGACTAAAAAAAACCGAAACAGAAACAGCAACAGCAACAGAAATAGAAACAGTGTGCAAATTAAAATATAATTAGAGATAAACAAGCCGAAACAAGACGCAAGGCGCAAGAAGAGCTGGCAATTAGCAGAGCTGAGTTCACGTAGACGGTGGCGCCTCCTATCGGCCAGCGGCAGCCTCACACGCACACGCACACGCACTTTCCACTGGAATTACATGACTGGAAATTAGCGTATCCTAAGGCTGAGTCCATCCTTACCCCTCAACCACCACGCGGCATGTGCGTGTGCGAGAGAGTCAGCAATATGTAGACAGGGAGCGAGCATGTGGGACAAGGAAGTCGCTGCCGCAGTTGTTGCCTCCGTCGCAGTCGACGTCGCTGCTACCTGGCAACTAACGAGCCAGTAATTTTGTGAGGCAGCTAATGCCGCCTCGCCTCAAAGACCTACGCGGAACTTCTGCATCAGTTTCTGCAGCGTTCAGCGTTCAGCGTTGCCCTGGCTACTTTAAGCCAACGTCGTCATCGTGTCTTTCATATCAAGCATACGCCGCGTTTGGCTCATGTGAGCACAGGGCTGAGCGGGGCTAGGCAGGCAGGCAAGAATTTGGACTGGGTGGAAGCACGGGCCAGGACTTGTGAGGGTCGTTTTTTTGCTGCTATGCTTTGTAGCTGAGGCCACACCTTCCGCAGGGGTGACTGAAACTGAAATTTTCTGCATGCGCTGTCGACTGTCGCTGCGACGCTTCGCTTTTACTTTTGTTTGCTTGGATTTTCGATAGAAAAAGAGAGGAACATTTTTGTTGTATATAAATAAAAATGTACGTTGGGTGGGAAGCGAAATCTGCTTTATGAAATGTCAAAACTTCAAAGCAAATTTCAAGTTAAATGCAAGAAAATGAGAAAATATACACTTGAGTGCGTATGAAGAAACATTTCCAACTGCGCAGCCAACAAGGATTCTTATTTTTCTTGCTGTTTGTTTTCCTGCGCCAGTTTTCCATTGTCCATTGCTTGTTGTTAAGACTTCATGTTGTTGTTGTTGTTGTTTTTATATTTTCTGCTGCTGTTTGAACTGTTGTTGATAGCCTTTATTAGTTGTTGGGCCCAAGCTTAGGCGCTTTACATTTTCTTTTGCACTTCCTGCTTGGCTAAAAAAAATTGATGCGAGATTTGGGAGAAGGAAGAAGTGCCAGGATTTGCACAGAGGCCTCGTGCGTTGTGTAAATAGGTTGTTGCACTACTGCAGTGGGTATCAAGACTTGGTCATAAAGCTTGTCTATGGGTCTTCTACGCTCTTTAAATATTCAGTATTTCGTCATTACATATTCCATTATAATCAAGAAATTAATTAAGCAGTTTATTCCGCTGATAAATAAATATTTCCGTAGACATTGTATATTTCAGATATTAAAGTGTTTGAGTATCCTATTACCATCTTATTTATAGAGTATTTTCGCGTCGCTTTAAGAGTTCGCAAAATGTTTATTTCATTCTGTCGTTTTCTTCTGGCTTACATTTATTTTCCTTCTTTTTTTACGAAAGATTTTATTAAAAAATTGTATATTAAATCAATTGCGTGCAGCTTTTGGATGGGGTGTTGAATGTGCTCATGCATAAAGCGGGTGGCTACAGGAACGCCCCCACACTAAATGGTATAAATCAAATTATGGACATGGCAAACAGAGTATTTAGTATGAGATATCTGCAAATTAAAGCAATTAAATCAATTGGAACTGAGATAATTAGAAACAAAATAATTGGACCGTGAGAATGTTTTACTAAACGCCCCGCTTTGCCGCATTAAGTTGTCAATATTTTGACATTTCATGTCAGGTTCGAGAGCCAATAAAAGGGCTATCCTTGTAGCAACGGCACTCAATCGGTTCTAACGGCTTACCCAGACTGTTTTCTTTTGTACTTGGTCGTATTTGCAATGGTCGCCAGTCCAACGGTTCGGTTCTGCAAAATGGTTAGAATCATTCGCCACTGTGCAGGATTCTGTGGCGCAGATATATCTGATCCGAACTATCGTATGTGGTCGCTGACGTATGCTGTATTCGGATCGATTTTCCTGTTCTTCACCTGTACCGGGTACACTCTCTATGTGGGCTTGGTTGTAAACAAAGACTGGACGGTAATCTTGCAAGCATGTGCCATGGCTGGCTCAGCGGCTCAGGGTCTTGCGAAACTGCTGATCTCGATAAGAAATGCACCATACTTGCGCTACATTGAGGGCACCTACGATTCTATTTATAAGGAGTACGAGGCTAAGGGCGGCGAGTACACAAAGTATCTGGACCAGCGCATCAAGAACTTCTGGAAGCTGATGATCACCTTCATTTTTCTCTATTCGATTGTCACGCCCGTATTGTTCTGCTATCCCATATACCATTTAGTTGTCAACAAAAAGAAACTGTTCGTAATGCAGTTTTTGGTGCCGGGTATCGATCACGAGTCCGACAGCGGACATCTGATATTGATCACACTGCACACAATGTGTCTGTCCTTTGGCGCCTTTGGGAACTTTGGTGGCGACATGTATCTCTTTTTGTATATTGTCAATGTGCCGGTGTTAAAGGACGTATTCAAGGTCAAACTACACGAGCTCAACGAGGTGGTCGTGCAAGCCAATCAGTACGAGCGAATGCACAAAATGCTCTGGGATGTGCTGACCTGGCATCAGAAATATGCTGAGTGAGTACTTCATGGATACTGATCCAAACTGTATGTCTATTATCTCGCATTCATTAGAATCCTGCATGGAACGGAGCAAATCTACAAGGGTCTTATGTTCGTACAGCTTGCGACTTCCTGCATCAGCATTCTGTGCACCATTTCGTGCATTTTCATTAGGGCCTGGCCCACAGCTCCATTCTACTTGATCTATTCCTTTATAGTGCTCTACACGTTCTGTGGACTGGGCACCATAGTTGAAAATTCGGTAAGTCTAAATAGATGGGAGTCTGCGCCTATACTTGAATTAACTTCATTGTTTAGAATGAGGAGTTTGCAAACGAGATCTACGCAAACTGCCTGTGGTATGAGCTGCCGCTTAAGGAACAAAAACTCATTATTCTCATGTTGGCCAAGTCGCAAAACGAACTGGCTCTAACTGCAGCTAATGTACTCCCACTTTCGATGGCGACTGCCCTGCAGCTAACTAAGGGCATATACAGTTTTAGCATGATGTTACTTACGTATTTGGCTACGGAATAAACAGTAGCTGCTTTATAAACGTTGTTTGTAGATTTGCACCATATTTTATAATTTCACAACAAAACACGAAAATCAATAAAATTGTTGGAACTCAATTGGATAAGTTAGAAAAATGAGGAATTTCTTCGTACGCGGCTGGTTGCTTTAGTCTCTGACTCGACAATAATTCTTAGTGGTCATACTTTGTACTTACATACGTTAAAATACCAGCAGTACCCATTTTAGTTGTAACTATTAAAGGAACGACAACTTATTTCGACTACAATGTTCCATTTAAATTCCGATATTTTCCAATAATGAATTATTCAATAAATTATGTATGATAAAAATAATAATAAATTAAAACTCTTAATAACAATACAATGTAAAACAATATTGTTTAGTTCTCGGCGATATAATTATTTTTTTTATATTTTTCTTGTTTTCTGCGATATCCGTTATGCAGTCTGCTTGGATGAACTCAAGATTTTTGGAATATATACTTGTAGTTATCTGCTTCAGACAAAGTGTTAAGATTTTGTTGCCCACTCCAAGATACATTTCAATCTTATTCCATCCCATACATCCATAAACAAGTTTTCGATAACTCTGGGTAATCAAAAGCAAGTGAAGATGTTTGGTCTTCTTTCAGCATTTTAGGCAAATAATTCCGATTTGATTAACCGAATAAACCATTTGTATGTTTACTTACATTTTGCGGCCTTATCACCTAAGCAGCTGTTTTACGAAGTCAAAATTAAGTCCAATTTGATTTGCCTAAATCAAACGACGGAAAATCCTTTAATGCTGAATCAATAATCGCCAAAACTATCGGAGTGAAAATGGACCACTGCAATCGAGAGAAATACTTATCATTAGCATAAAAATACTATTCAGCTTATGGCCAATATGGGTATTTTGAAGTATGTAAATACAAATTATGATCACTAAGCGAATAGTTGAGACAACCAAATCGTTCGAAGAAAATCTTCATATTTTCTAACATATTTAGAGTTAAATTAGAGAAGTAAGTAAATATATAAATTGTTTTTTTTTCTTATATTAATTAAATAAATATTAAAAATAAAAATTATAATAAACTATAGCCTACCACTTTTGTTTGATAATTTCAACAATTGTAGTGCGAGTGGTACTCGAAAGCGGAAACGCAGCCGCGAAGAAAAGCCATTTATTCTCTAATACCGAAGGTATTCATCGTATACTGAGATCCGATGAACGCAACTTTTTGTCGACGATATTGAATATAGAGACTTGAAACTTAGATTATTATTCTTGTTCTGCTTCAGATAAAGTGTTGAGTTTTGTGCCACGCCCACTGGTAGGCTTGCATACCGATAACATATTGATACACATCAAATCTTATATCGATAAAACGTGATTATTTCCCACCATTTTAACGCTAAAGTCATCAAATTTGGAAGGTAGATTTCTGGTGACCTCTCAAAACAATTGGATTGTAGGTTTCCCGGCAACGCCCACTAGATCGCCCAACTGCCTTGACAAAAAAATAAATGGGTATGGTAATACTCTCACAAAAAGCAAGTACAAATTTTTGGAAAATCCTTACCGGGAACAGAACATTTGTCCCACATCCGCCTCCGTAATCGCGAGAATCGATATTCCCGAAAGCACAAATCGATAAAACATGTATATTTCCCGCAATTTCAAGCTGGAGTCATCGTATTTAGATTGCTGATTTCCCGGCCATTACGTTATTTCCAGCCGCAATAGTTAAGCACTAAATATATATATAATAAAGATTACAACGACAGTTGGTTGGTCCCATTAAAGAGTCTTGCACTTTTATTGATTTAAATTTGAAAATAGTGCATTTGCGTCAGATTCTTATAATCAAAAGGAAGTCTCATTAAACTGTCAGAATCGGGACATGTTTAAATAATTTATGATAATGACACCTTGTGACAATTTGTAATGTCCCCACTTTGTCACATATAAATACCGAGGGCTACGTGGCAATTTGTCAATTACAAGTCTATTGTCGCAGCTAGTCAGAAGTATGGCGGTTGAATCTTCAACTGAAGTGGATACTGGACTGAGCTGCCTCCAGCGATATCGTCGCATCGTTTATCTTGTCAAAATTTGTGCTATAGTCTGTGGAGCGGATATAACGGATCCCGACTATCAGATTAATTGGGTCACCTTCACAATACTCACTTTGCTCTTTAACTTCTACTGCTGCACCATCTACACGATATATGTGAGCATCGCCAATGAGGGCGACTACACCGTCATTCTGCAAACCATCTGTTTTGTGGGCGCCGCCGCTCAAGGGACCATGAAACTGTTCTGCTTCATAGTACAGCGCAAGAAAGTTCGGGAGTCTCAAACTTTCTTGGATAATACATATATGGAGTACGAGAAGCTCGATGGCAACTATAAGGATGCGCTTCTCAAGAGCTTAGCAGCTACCATGAAAGCCATCAAAGTATTTGTGGTTCTTTTTCTTTCTGTCTTTGTGGGCTGCACGGGCTTTCCAGTGGCGTATTACGCTCTCTACAACAAGAAAATCCTAATCATGCAGTTTCTGGTACCCTTTGTGGACCAGAACACGACTCTTGGATTCTGCATTCTATCCGTCTTGCATGTTGTATGCCTGGGTCTTGGATGTTTCGGAAACTTTGCAGGCGACATGTATCTGCTGATCTTTGTCGGAAGTGTGCCGCTCGTAAAGAACATATTGGGCTGCAAGTTTAATGACCTCAATAAGCAGATGGATCAGGAAGTTCAACCAACAAAAGCACAACTGCGCAGTGCCATGGTGGACATTGTGCTCTGGCACAAGGAGTATCTTAGGTTAGTTTTCTACTAATGGACTACTTAAAATATCTAAAATATTTCAATAGTTTGCAGTACCGTGCTCAAAGTATATTCTTTATGGTCATCATTGCCCAAGTATCGTGCTCCTGTGTAAGCGTATTGAGTACTTTGTACTGCATGCTGATAGGCGTTTTCCCTGCGGCACCCGTCTATTTGACCTTCTCGTTCATGACCCTGTACCTATACTGCGGCCTGGGCACCATTGTGGATAAATCGGTATGTTTCGGTGAGATCCATGGACTATTTCTTGAATTGATTTCAGTATGTTCTACAGAATCAAGAACTCGCCACCGTCATCTACACCGAATGCCTCTGGTACAACCTGCCCTCATCAGAGCAGCGCTTCATCCTCCTCATGCTGTGCAAGTCCCAAACCACTCCAAGTCTCTCCGTGGGCAACATGATGCCACTGACCGTCGGAACAGCGCTGCACCTGACAAAGGCCGTCTACAGTATGCTCATGGTGCTGATGAGGAACGAAGATTTGTGAGTATCACGTTGTTGGGCAGTGAGGCGGAGATGCTCTGCTGATTAATTTCAGCTTTTGTCTAATGAACTTGGCCGCAAGAATTTAATAAGCATTGCACTGCTCGCTTTATTGGCCACAAAAAAAACGACCGACGTCTGCTACGAAGTGTATGAAATATAGCAAAAACGCACAGTATCTTAACTTCGAGTTACCCTGTATCTAAATACATATATTATCTGTATCGCACAAAACAAATTTGTTTCTTTATAACCGGCTGTAATAAAGGCTCACAACGATGCCAAGAAAATATGTGTATACTGAATTGTTGTTTTATTGTGCAAGGTTAACTTATCATGATTATTGTTCAATTTATATAGGACAAATATTCTGATAGAATGCCTAGAATTATATCGATAAGGTTATCGAGTCTCTGCTGATGCTGATTTAGAGAATATACGCAAAGTGACAGAGAAGTTTCCTCTGTCTGTTGTTTTTCCCACAATTTTGTATACCTCCTCACGTATTTTATGGGTGCAGGGTACAAAATGAACAAGTAAGGGAAAAATCATCACTGGTAAGTTGTAAAAATTGTCTTTTAATGCTCCGAAAATCCAGCAGATTGCCACGTAGTGCTAATAAAATAAAGTTATGTCCAGGCATAAAAAATCCACGGAAAATTGTGAGAAATAGTGTGCGGTGTGCGTTTTTTTATTTTCACTTTTTTGCTTACAAAAAATGGCGTGGAAAATTGTGTGCGCGCGCAAGTTTCCCCGAACTGGGGCGGTAAACGCATCATTAATCAAATGTCCGGCGCCTAAGCACCGTTATTCATCATTGCCTCTGGATAAGGCGACCCCCAAGCTGTAGTTACTCCTGCTTATATAGCAATTGCTCAAACGCCGCCATATTTGTTCGCTCTGCGCACTTTTTTTGTGGATAAGAATTTGAAGTTTCGATTCTGGATGGGGGCATACCATACGATATTTTACATACACTGCTAAAGTATTTTCTTTCAGGCAAGAAAAAAACTTTAATAAGAAATGTAATACCCGATTTAGGCTTTAAGAATTAGACATTTTGCAAATCAAATCGTGATTTTGTAGATCCAAAAAATATATTAACAACTTTCCGATTTCTGTACGAAATATAATTTTTTCCGATTTTTATACTCTTTTCGAAGAAAATAGTATATTAAGTTTGTCCTGAAGTTTGTAACGCATAGAAGGAAGCGTCTGAGACCCCCAAAAGTTACTGCCAATATGCTTATAAAAACAAAACAAATTGATCTAGCCATGTCCGTCTGTCTGTCTGTCTGTCTGTCTGTCTGTCTGTCTGTCTGTCTGTCTGTCTGTCTGTCTGTATGTATGCAAACTAGTCCCTCAGTTTTGAGCTATCGCGATGCAACTTTGCACAGACACTTATTATTCAAGGGGACAGCACATTGGTCGGAGCCGGCCGGATCGGACCACTATATCTTATAGCTGCCATACACCTCAAAGTCGGTTTTGGCCATAAATCCGATGTTTTCAAAGCAATTGCCTTAAATTTCCTTGTACACTTGAACATCCTTATAACTCATCAATGGGTAAAATCGCAAATCGATTGAGTCATAAACAGCGAAGATATGCGTCATTAAATATTTTGAAAAAACAGGTGCATATGAGCAAACAAAGTCAAGCACAAGAAAGCTTTTGATAGTCTGAGCAAACAAAGTCAAGCGCAAGAAAGCTTTTGATAGTCTGCTCTTCAAGCAATTTTGTCAGCGATCATCAAAACGGCTTGTGGCGTAGTGGGTAAAGTTGCGAACTGGTGAGCGAGAGGTCCCGGGTTCGAAACCAGCGGCGACTGGTCATTTATTTTCATTTTTTCTTATTCTTCTTTTCAAATATATAATAAACTGTAATCAAATTCATTTGCTTTCAATGGCTTAGAACAAAAACAATGCCACGCGAAAAAACAAAAGCTCAGTATAAATCGAGTTTGTTAGCGATTCTTAAAACTGCTTGGTGTAAGCAGTACAAAGCAAAACAAGAAAGCTTTTGACAGTCTGCTCTTCAAGGGATTTTGTCAGCGATCATCAAAACGGCTTGTGGCGTAGTGGGTAAAGTTGCGAACTGGTGAGCGAGAGGTCCCGGGTTCGAAACCAGCGGCGACTGGTCATTTATTTTCATTTTTTCTTATTCTTCTTTTCAAATATATAATAGCTGTAGTCAAATTCATTTATTTTCAATTTCCTAAATTGTTTCTAATTTTTTTTCATACATAAAGTAGCTTTAATAGAATAATTCAAAAGAAAAATTTAAATTCATTGGCAAAACCAATGCCACGCGAAAAAAAATATGGATCTCAAATTCTGAATATAAGCTCTCGTATGTTCAGATTAAGTTTTATGACAATTCAATTTCCGACAGCAGCCTTGAAAGGTATAAGAGCAACAGGCACAAAATTTGGTATGTATATTATGTAATGTAGTTTTCACTTTTTGGAAAAACTGAAACTTGTATATTGTTCAATTCGGTAGCACTTATGAATGCTAAGGGACGCGTCCACGAGCTGCGGATAGTGAAACGTCCCTGTTTACATGAATACCTTTATATATTTTATTTTATATGTAGGGGTATATGTATGCGACATTAATATCTGCGAATTAAATAAGCAGTCACGGAAAAATAGTAAAAATTGCTTTAAGGTTCGAAAAGAGTATTTAATCTTCGGCACGCCGAAGATAATCCTTCTCCACTTGTTTTTTTATGATATTTATAATTTTTTTGTAACTGTTGTATATTTCTCATTCTTGAAATCTGATAAATTCAAGATAAACCTCATAAATACAAAACGTTATAGGGGAAATTTCTATTTTTAGGTGTGCTGACTAATGCAGCTCATTCAAAACTCGTTGCAACCCCACAAAAAAGTCAAATCCAAAACAGTCGAGAAACGTCCTAGAAGCCACACGTGTGTTTGGCAAACTAAGCCCAAGAAAAATCCGAAAAAATAAGAAATTCAGCCACCCTAATGGCCCATATCAATTTAGCTCTAACGGCTGTGGTTGATGGTTTTTGTCCATCTTTTTTTTGTGGCTATTTTATCCGAATTTAAAAAAAGTGTGCGGCCACTTTTAATGTACTAGACGACATTTGGAAAATGGCAACTTGTTTTTGCGGCCTGCGAGTGAATTTTAAGCATCATAAATCAGGCTTATATTTCAGTAAATCATCAAACATGCGACAACTTTTAGGGGCTACTGTTACACGGCCATGTTCAAATGTTTACTGCTAATGCTGCTAATGGAGTTTTTACATTAGAGATTGCTGCCCGCCTCAAAGTAGCTGATGTTGATGATTTTTGTTTTTTTGGGTTTTTTGTCGATTTTGGTTATCACAACAACATCGAATGTTGCTCGAACACCCCTTCAAGTGTCAGTTACATATTGTCGAGACAACAAAATGCTTCACTTTCCATCAAATGGGAAAACGAGTACCAAAAAAATGCTCAACTCCTAAAAAGGTTGCAGACAAAACGAAAATGTTTCGAGAAAATTTGCATACGCAGCAGCCGCTGAGGCGGCAGCTGAACAGGATGCGGATGCGGTACTTTTGTTATTTCTGTTGTAGCTGTCGAAGTTGTTGTTGTTGTTGTTGTGCTGTTGTTGCTGTTGTCTATGCAGGAAGTGTGCGCACATTGGAAAGGCTGCAAATTCAGTGAAAACAACGTCAAAGAAATGGCTACAAAAATGCCGCTAAACTTTGCCAGTCATTCGACAGCTGCCCAGTCCAAAAGGAAAAAAATCAAACCAAAACAAAAAAACTTTAACTACTAACCCAACCTCCCCTCAATGTGTGTGTTTTTATACTCTTTTTCGAAGAAAATAGTATATTAAGTTTGTCCTGAAGTTTGTAACGCATAGAAGGAAGCGTCTGAGACCCCCAAAAGTTACTGCCAATATGCTTATAAAAACAAAACAAATTGATCTAGCCATGTCCGTCTGTCTGTCTGTCTGTCTGTCTGTCTGTCTGTCTGTCTGTCTGTCTGTCTGTCTGTCTGTATGTATGCAAACTAGTCCCTCAGTTTTTGAGCTATCGCGATGCAACTTTGCACAGACACTTATTATTCAAGGGGACAGCACATTGGTCGGAGCCGGCCGGATCGGACCACTATATCTTATAGCTGCCATACACCTCAAAGTCGGTTTTGGCCATAAATCCGATGTTTTCAAAGCAATTGCCTTAAATTTCCTTGTACACTTGAACATCCTTATAACTCATCAATGGGTAAAATCGCAAATCGATTGAGTCATAAACAGCGAAGATATGCGTCATTAAATATTTTGAAAAAACAGGTGCATATGAGCAAACAAAGTCAAGCACAAGAAAGCTTTTGATAGTCTGAGCAAACAAAGTCAAGCGCAAGAAAGCTTTTGATAGTCTGCTCTTCAAGCAATTTTGTCAGCGATCATCAAAACGGCTTGTGGCGTAGTGGGTAAAGTTGCGAACTGGTGAGCGAGAGGTCCCGGGTTCGAAACCAGCGGCGACTGGTCATTTATTTTCATTTTTCTTATTCTTCTTTTCAAATATATAATAACTGTAATCAAATTCATTTGCTTTCAATGGCTTAGAACAAAAACAATGCCACGCGAAAAAACAAAAGCTCAGTATAAATCGAGTTTGTTAGCGATTCTTAAAACTGCTTGGTGTAAGCAGTACAAAGCAAAACAAGAAAGCTTTTGACAGTCTGCTCTTCAAGGGATTTTGTCAGCGATCATCAAAACGGCTTGTGGCGTAGTGGGTAAAGTTGCGAACTGGTGAGCGAGAGGTCCCAGGTTCGAAACCAGCGGCGACTGGTCATTTATTTTCATTTTTTCTTATTCTTCTTTTCAAATATATAATAGCTGTAGTCAAATTCATTTATTTTCAATTTCCTAAATTGTTTCTAATTTTTTTTCATACATAAGTAGCTTTAATAGAATAATTCAAAAGAAAAATTTAAATTCATTGGCAAAACCAATGCCACGCGAAAAAAAATATGGATCTCAAATTCTGAATATAAGCTCTCGTATGTTCAGATTAAGTTTTATGACAATTCAATTTCCGACAGCAGCCTTGAAAGGTATAAGAGCAACAGGCACAAAATTTGGTATGTATATTATGTAATGTAGTTTTCACTTTTTGGAAAAACTGAAACTTGTATATTGTTCAATTCGGTAGCACTTATGAATGCTAAGGGACGCGTCCACGAGCTGCGGATAGTGAAACGTCCCTGTTTACATGAATACCTTTATATATTTTATTTTATATGTAGGGGTATATGTATGCGACATTAATATCTGCGAATTAAATAAGCAGTCACGGAAAAATAGTAAAAATTGCTTTAAGGTTCGAAAAGAGTATTTAATCTTCGGCACGCCGAAGATAATCCTTCTCCACTTGTTTTTATATATTTTTTGAATTAAATAGAAATCATATGCAAATTCAAATGGAATTTTCGATTAACCCTAAAATGGCAGTCGAATCAAGCGAAGAGTAAAATCATATTTGGTTACACGCTGGAAAGGACCTTCGGGCCTCATTTGGCTTTCGTTTTCACATCACGTCGACGTGTTTAAGTACGCATCATTTGATGTTTGTTGTAATTTAATTGGTTTGGCTTTTGGCAGGTAACTTGCCCTTGCCTCAGCCTCAACCTCAATCTCAGCCACTGGGCTGCTGCCAATGAGGCAACTAATTTATGCTGCTCGGTGACACCACTGAGCGGTGCAAAAGGGTTGAAGACTTTTACGCTTGCTGCACGTGCAACGTTCTCGAGAAGTTGCTTTATTAATTATTATTCTAATTAATAAGACGAAGTAGACGATGCGACGGTGGAGAAATATAAAAACAGCCTGACAGCCTGCCAATTTGCATATAAGTGACACAACAGGACATTTGCTTCCTGTCACGCAGCCTGCAGTCTGCCACTGACAAAGGCCAAGGCTGAGGACAAGGAGTCGATGAGAGTGAAGTCGGGGCACGTTTTCATTAAGTGGCAGCTTCCAGGAGCAGGAGCAGCAGCAGCAGCAGCAGGCCTCATGCATTATGCAAGCGAAGCAAAAGACGCGTGAGAAACTTCCAGGACGATAATTGTGACGGCTACCTACAGCCTACAGATCTACTTTGCAGCTGCTTCAATCTACACCTCGTAAATAGTTTGCTCTTATATCGTGTATCACTTGCAATAAGCTAATTATCAACGGAGCTCAACAGGTTCTAAAGTACAGCTTAACACACCAACCTATGCAATTTACATAGCCAATAACGCCCTGGCAATTTGCAAATTCAAATAACTAATGAAGAGTATGCGTTTAACCCTCACGTTCAATAAAAGTCATCAACCCTCATTGATATTGCTATTGCCACTGCTATTGCTGTTTGTCAATCGCTTATCGATCTCTTGCAGTTTTGCCAATTTGGCAGCGTCAAATGTCAAAGCAATTAAGTCGCAAAATTCGAATCCTAATGCCGAGCGAGGGTCGCAATCCCTAAGCCACTTTGTATATGTGTTTGTGTTTGTGTTTGTGTTTGCGTTTATCTTTTGTGTCATTTACATTGTCATGTTTGCTAATTCCTTTTGTTGTGTTCTGCCTTTTTGCGCCTATTTTCGCCATTTCACTTTCACTTTCACCGCAAGCCGCTTTCTTTTGTTAGCGACCATCGAGGGTTGGCCCCAGAGAGAAAAGTGTGCCAATTTCCGGTGTGCTAATTATGAAGTGCTTATGACAGCATTTGATATTCGGTTCGGGTCTTGTTTGTGTGGTGTTAATTAGAAGACAATATGACGAATGCCAACTTTCCCACTGTCTGAGGGAATATAATAGAGAAGATATGTATAATTTGCTTTTTCTATAAGTAAGTATAGCTCATGTATATGTTGCTACTATTTGGTTTATTTTCGGATAGAGAGAAACTGAATAACATTTACTTGGCATTTGTCTTTTGATATTATTGTTGCTCAGCTTCAATAAAATTCTACAAAATTGTGCACAAAACAATTTCTTTTATGGACATTTTTGGTGCCACCCCCTTGCGCAGATATGCCAGATACTCGCCATGTTTTCTGGGGCTCAACGAAATTGGTTTTTAAAAAAATATTCCACATTTCAATCTCTCGCTTTCACTGCCCCCCAGCTCCACCCCCGCTCCTACTGGCTTGTGTAGGCCTTGGATGCTACCTTCGTGCAAGTTATGGGCGCGCATTATAATAAAAGCCACTGCCACAGCCAGTGTCCAGTGTCCTGTGTCCTGTGTGCTGTATACTGTGGGGGCCTCGCTGGGCCAAGCGCTTTGGCTTTTACTGTCTCCACAAATAACAATCAAAATATCCTGGCGTTGCCTTGGCAGCCGTTTCGTAATCTTGGGCCACAGGATAAGCGGCGCTGTTGGCCTGGAAATTGCCATTGCCATTGCCGTTGCTGTTGCTGTTGTTGTTGTTGCCACAGCCGAGTCCTGCACAAATTACAGGTGCCTAATGCAAATTTGTGTGTGGCATATTTTGTGGCTGGCGTTTGAAAATTTAAATAAAAATAATTCGAAATTTTTGTGCCGTGTTTGCAAAAATCAATGTTTTTTTGTTGTTGTGCACAACCAATCCAAAAAAACAGAAGAAAAAAATAGACTGCACCGTCTGATGCTGATTCGATTTGAGTCGCTGTCTCAGTTGTAGTCGCAGCCAGAGTAGGAGTCGCAGTCCCAGTGCTTGGTCTTCCAGCTGATTGTCATCATTCAGGCTGAAAAACAGATTTGCCTCCAATCAACGTGCACTTAATTTCGTTTATTTGATTGGATTTGTGTTTACATGGCTGCCTGCCTAGACACACACACACACACACACACACACACACGCACACACAGACACACAGGCCGAAATTCAAATTCAAATTTGGTTTGAGTTTTTTGGTCGCTGCGGCAAATTAGAAAATCAAATCAGTTGCCCACTTGCTTTCTGCATTTATGCAGCAACATTTATGTATATTGAAAAATTTAATAGAAATTTGTGCAAAAAGTCTCAAACAGCCCCCACAATCAGCTACCCTCAAGCTCTGAGACTCAGACTTGCCAAAAATATATATATATATATAGAGAATAAAAAAGCAAAAAAAAAACATGGCCACGGAAGTTGTGCGCACATTTTTTTCGACCATTTTTCCAATGATGGATTTTCGAAATTTTAATGGTTGCTCGCTACTCGGCTGAACAGTCGCTGAAGAGGCAGCCAAGTCACACTACCCAGCCAGCACACAGTTCCCAGCTCGAGTCTCAGCCGGAGTCAGAATCCCCGGCGCCTTTGCCAACGTCGTCTGCCGTTGTCAGGGGTGCGACTCTGGCTCTGGTGGGTGGGTGGTGTGTTTTTTTTAGCTTTCCGTATTTTTTGCTGGGTTTTTTCATTTCCTTTGTTTGGCAGCCATTGAGGGTAACGCCGTGCCTGTGCCTGTGCCTGGGCCACCACGCTGTGGGTGTAGACTTAAGGGATGGAATCGATATTTGTTTTCTATAACAAGCATCGACCACCCACTACCCAGCACCCAGCACCCAGCAGACGTTGGCCTAATCTAATGCGCCTCGTGCGCGTCTCAGGGGCACAGGACACGTCCCGAGCCTGATGCCTGCTGATGCTTACCGTTGTAGCTCTTACCCCCTGTGTATCTTACCAACCACCCACCCACCCATCGACGCAACCACCACCCCCCGCTTTGGTCCTAATCAATATGCGCAAATGATAATTTTTAATGGCTTCCGAACGCGTTTGTTTATCGGCAACATTGCTGATTTGGCCATATTTGATTTTGCGCGCCCAGCGCAAATTTAATTTTAATGCCATCGTCGACGCCTCGGCAACTAAACGGAAATTTAATTTCCAAGCAACTTTTGATGGCAACCTGAGCACAGCTCAGCACAGTTGAGCTCAGTGCAGTTGGGCTCAGGGAGCCAGAGATGGCCTAGAGCCAAAGTGAGAGCTCCACTTAATGCCGCCCATATGCCGTGGCTATTTTCTTCGTTCGTGGCTCCTCGTCCTCGTCCCTGGCAACGTCTTTTGTCTTCGGTCTGGAGCCCGATATTTAAATGCTAATTGCTTTTTAATACGGTAATTTTGGCTGCTCGGCTGCTGTTCGAGGCGAGCTTATTGCGGATTAATTTTACAAGCTAATTTCTTATGTAAATGCCGCGTTGCATGTTGTTTTTTCCACAGGGCACACACAGTGGGGCAGCTTGTGGGCTGAGGCGAATTTCGGGCAGGTAAGCCCTGTCGAAATGCTAATTCGAAGGCGTTCGCAGTAATTAGAAGGTAATTTAAGTTATAATACATATTTCAGTTGCAGCTTAAGTTGTGCGTCGCAAGTGGTGTTGGCTGGATTCTCTATAATGATATGTATATAGGGGGCGTGTGTTGGCCTTTAAGGAAGAGCTTGAGAGGTAAATCGCTTGGCATTGATTGGAAAGTTTTTCTGATCTGTTGCTAAGGATTAAAGCATCACAGGATTAGGGCTTTCGAATTTTAAATTCAAGTTTTTTTTGATTCAATTTCGGAAAATATTTTCAATTTACTATGAAGGGGATTCCACATAAAAGACAATTCTTATAAATAATTTCAATGCACTATATAGTATTATTTTTCAAATAATTTGCTATTATATGTATTTTCGTCTCACAGGTACCCACTCTATAGTAATAGTTCTCACATAATAGTATCTGTTACGTGCAACTGCCAACCCGAATTTGAATAGCAAAAAAATGAAAAAACGTCGCTGCTTATAAAAGTGAAATCGTATCCATGCTAATTTCGAACCATCATTCAAAACAAAAACTGAAAACGAGCTGACAAGCCAAACTATGGGACAATCCCCCATACGGCCAGGACAGGACAGGACAGACAGACACAAACCGACAGATGCACGGCATATTAATCTCTAACAAACAGATAGCGTCGAACCATTTCCTATCGCACAATCAAACAACACACACACACACAAAACGCCACTGAATGGTCGTTATAAAAAAAGGGAATCTCGCTATAAAATCCTTTTTTTTTGTTGTCAGTTGGCTCGTTTAATGCTAAATTATATCCGTATGCAAATAAGTTTTTTTCTCTTGATTTTTTCATTAAATCATGACGATTTGACAGAAAATGCGGAAAAAAACAAGCGGCGAGGAAAAAAAACAGACAGATCTGATTGCCATGGCCTCGATACGGGCACTGTGCAAAGAAAGGGTTGTCTAGCCTTTGTGCCCGAGGTCATAGGGCGTAGGACATAGGACATAGGGCACGGGGACGAGGACAGGGGTAGCACATTTAAGGCGGCCTGAGACACGTTTAGTTTGTTTGTTTGCTGTAGCCTGGTCGCTGGTAGTTCCGCCTGGGGCACTTTCTGAAAGACTGATGGGGAGTTCGAAACTCAGATGGAAGCAAAGGCGAAGACAGACACTAATGGCTTTCGCGAAATTGGAGCTGTTCGACAGTGGGTTGAGATAATAATAATGGGCTTATAGTTGTGTGCAACACTTGGCATAAAATTGTGCCAGGTTCAAGTAAATAGTGTGAAAATTTCATAATAGTTTATTATAACAAGTTCGCTTATCTTCATAGTTCATATATACTTGTGGTTTTTTATACCCTGAACCCATTAAAAATGAGTAAAAAGGGTATTATGGTTTTGTGCAAAAGTATGTAACATGCATAAGGAAGCATCTCCGACCATATAAAGTATATATATTCTTGATCAGTATCAACAGTCGAGTCGATTTAGCCATGTCCGTCTGTCTGTCTGTCTGTATGAACACGCGGATATCAGAGACTACAAGAGCTGGAGACTTCATATTTGGAATATAAGTTCTCGTAGTCCCGGGACAGATCAAGTTTATTTCATTTTATCGATAACTCGTCCCGTTTAAGTGTTATCGATAAATTTCGATTTCAGACTAGCGTTTTTGGGCCTTAACTTAAAAGTTATAAGAGCTAGAGGCCCCAAATTTGGCATGTATAATCTCGAATAGCATAACACATGTAACAAATGTTTCACTTTTTGGATACCACCCCCAATCCCCAAAAGTTCAAAGAACTCATTTTTGAAGGTATGACCTTGCAATTTGGTTTGGTCACAACATTTTATAGCCAATGTTATGTCCTACAAATTTTAGAAAGATCGGACAATAAACACAGAAGTTATTTAAGATTTTACTTTCCATTGTGTGGGGCTCAGTGAAAAAGCAACCTAACTGCTTAACCTGTATGTATACACACTATTAGGCAAGTATGAATGGATGTCAAGAACTGGGTTCAGGGTATCTCCTAGTCGGGCACTCCCGACTAGAGCACGCTACTTGTTTCTGTATGATTTCATTTTCATTTTATCCAAATGATTTCTAGTACTGGTTTCTTGCCATTCGTTCATTTTGTATTCCCACACCAGCGTTCTGTTCAATTCCAATATCTATCGATCTCCCAATCAACTGAAAGCAACCCCTAAATCAACATCTCACATACAACTCGAGCACTGCAGCGCCCCCTAGCGTTGAGCGGCCGTCAGTTCAGTGCTTGTCGAACTGTAGTCACCGCCCCTGGCTTGAATTACCTTTCGATAATTTGGGACTGCGTATGCGTATGCGTATATGTAGGACAACTGAACAGTAGACTATCATTACACTCAACTACAAACTCATTAATGCAAAATAAACAACTGCAACAGGGCAAAATTGTTGCATTATAATTTGCATGAGTCTCACTCACTCTCTCTCTCTCATCGTACAGCCAACTGACCCAAAATAAGCCCAAAATTCGAATGCGCGTGCAACTGGAACTCGGAGCTGGACCTCGATCAGTGACACAGGTTGCAAGTGGCGAGTGGCGAGTTGTGTAAGCGCAATTTGCAATTTGCAGTTGCCATTCCCAAGATGCAACTTGCAAGTTGCAAGTTGCCGGTTGCCGGTTGCCGCTTGTCGGTTGTCGCTTGACGGTCGCCTTTACCCAACCCGCCCCACTTGGCGGTGAATGTCGCCTTGCAATTAACACAAGTGCCCAGCGACAATGTACCCGTGCCCGTGCCCGTGCCCGTTCCCAGAGCTACCTCATCTCGTTGTCCTTCGCGCATTCAGTGCTTGCTGTTGTTGTTCTTGGAGTTGGGGCGACGTTGGTGTCGTTGTCGTTGTCGTCCTCGTTGTCGTACTTAATGTCTGAGGCGTGCGTCACAAGCAGCATGCGCGGCACTGTCATTAAAATAATGCATACACATGTGAAGTATGTGGGCAGTCGGGGTTGCAGGATGCGTTGCACAGACAGGGTGAAGTGGGAAGTGGGAAGTGGGCAGGAGAGGTAGGGAGTGCCTTTGCATGTTGGTAGGTAGGAAGGTGTTTATTAACAGATCGTTTGCCCAGCGTTGTCGCCTGTGCACTCTCGAGTGCCGAGTGCCATTGAAATGCAGCTCCTGATGCTGATGCTGCTGCTGCTGCTTCAGTTCGTCCTCATCCGCAGTTGCATCAGGCTTAATCAAGCATTCGAGCAGAAAATCATGCAAAGTGTTGACCAGTGCGCAATATGCTTAAAAATAATTATAATAACATGAATTATACTATATATATATATACACGACTGCTGCACACACTCACACACACAGAGAGAGAGAGAGACACGCACAACACCATCTAGGCTATTATTATTAGTAGTTAATGGGCAAGTGTTTTGGCCCAGTTTACATGGCCCGGCTGCAGCTTTTAGCCTGATTGCCATCTTTATGAAGACATAACGACGCACGCAGCCAATGAACCTCGTCCAGAAACGGCATCTGGGCTCCTTGCTTGCTTCCTTCGGCGTTTGGGGTTTGCGTGTAGCGAACCCAGGCATTGCAATTAGAATGCACAACACCAATGCCTGGGCTATTAAGTATATGGCAAAATTGAATTATGCGCTTTTGATGTTAATTTTTTGGCGCTTGCTGTAATTTGCTCTTGACATGAAGGCCCGCAGAAGCTATATAAGGTGTCGAAAAAACATGCGGCCAAAAAATACATAATATTACAAAGAAAAATGGCTGTTAATACTTTTAATACAATACTATAGACAGGCCAAACAATAATATGTAATATGTATAACATTTTGTACTTATGTATTTATATTTCAATATTAGTGTTATTGTAGCGCGAATAAAAACATAATCTGATACCATAGACAGTCCAAAAGTACTATGTAATATGTATAACATTTTGTATTTATGTCTATATATTTCACATTGGGTTACTTGATCCGTAAATAAGTATAAATTTTATTGTAGCGCCAGTCAATGAAACAGAAATAAGCATAATCACATTAGTGTGTAATAAATGTGCTCTTTGTATTTTATATAATATGATTTGTACTTAAATATAGATCTAAATAAAATGAACAATTATTAAACTGAATATGCCACTCTTGAATCTCACCCAGTCAAGCATCTCTTCCGAGTTCAGATCCCTATTACAAACCATCCAAAACCCGTTTTAGCAACCTTAGCAACTTTTACTTTTTAGCGGATCAAATGAAGCGCCAAGATAAAAAGAAGACCCAACATGACTCGCTATGCACCCCAAGAAGCAACAACTGAGCTCTCCACTCACTTCCATCCACTCAGCTCTCTCAGTTAAGCTGAAACTGATGTGCCTGGCACCCAAAGGCTTCGTTGATGGATGTATTGCATTTTGGACGGATCTCAGAAATAATTATATTTAATTTGATGCGAATGAATGTGAAGCGCTCTCGAGAATGCGTCCAACAGCATTTTGTGAATTGCCCCTGCCCCTGCCCCTGCCTCTGGTCCTTGCCTGTTGCCCCCTGCCCCCTCCTCTCTCTCTCTCTCTCGGCACTGATGCAGTCGCTTTGTTTGCTTAACAGTGCGAATCCTAACGCCGGCCAGCCGGTTGCTCGGAGTCAGCTCCACTAGTGACTGGCTGGCTGGCTGGCTGATTGAAGGGTTTCATGTCTTGTGGCATCGGCACGCAAAGTGCTGCATGTTTACACTGGCGATTATCCCCGTGTGCTCTTGTTTGCACCCCGAAACTGCCATAAAAACGAGGAGATAATTTGCTGACCAAAACTGATCGATTGAACACCGATCCTGCGAGCTTTGCTGCTTAACGGCTTAAACATTTCTTGTTTGTTTTCTTTTCATTTCACTTCGCCCAGTTTTGAGACCCGATCGTTAACGCAAATTAACGAGCAATCATCAAATCGAAGTCGCTTGATCTGAACTCGACTCAGACCCGTTCCATTGCGGTCTCTCCTCCTGCCTCCTTCCCCCCTCCCCATTGACAGCGTTTACTTTAAAAGTTAATGCGCAGCTTGACGGGCAGCTCGAAATGCGCAAATGCAGTAGCAGCTGCATCAGTGCAACGGCATCAACTTGCGGTATTCTCATTAACCATTGCAATTACAACGGCTCTGGCTCTGGCTCTGGCCAGCCGGCTGGCTATAACCAGACTGGCCCAAACTGGCCCAGACTGGCCCAGACTGGCCCAGACGGGCAGCAGAGGCTCTTAGTATGTGCGGCATTTACAACATAATTCATGAAGCGAACTGCGCTCATCTCCGTGCCCCATAATTATGAATAGGCATTTGGGCAACTTGTTGCCAACGTCGCTTTATTAATTGCTTTTTAATAATTTCAGTCTGCAAAACAATTTTCACAATTTTGCTGTGGCATCTTGTTCACAATGATTGAAATTAATTTTTGCATTATCAAGTTTTACATAGTTCGCGTATCAATTCAAAATGTTAATTATTTATTGCTGCAGGTTTCGTAATATTTACGCGCGCATTTCTTACATGATATCCACAGCTGCATTCATTAAAAAACAATTTCAAGACATTTATCATTGAGCAAGCATAATTTATTGGCATTTATTTTACATTTATCGCGCCAAAATCGCAGCAGCATACTGCTTGCCGACGGCAGCATCCTTTGCACTGCTTGTTTCGTCTCAGTGTCCTATCTGCTTCCAAGGTTGAGCAATAGATGGCGCTGGAGCTATGTTTAAGGGAGTTGCTTGACACGGGTTGTTCGCTGGGAGCGTTCTGCAGGAAATCTTGCATATCTGCACTAATATCTGAAAAGAAAATCAACAAAACAGTAATCGAAATTTGTTGTGATGTTTATTAGTAGATGCTATTAGTAGCATTAATTGAAGTATAATAATATTCTTTGAGTTTACTTACATTATAAGCGACTTGAACTATAATACCAGATCTGACAACAAATCCATTAAAAAGGTTCAGTTATATAGCAGAACTTTCGATCAAAGATTAAAAAAAGTCAAATTTAGCTTCAATTATGAAATGTATTTCTTCAACAGTCAGCTATAACGTATGTTTTTCTTTCAGTGCAGCATCCCCTTATGGGCGGTGTGTTAATTAAACAAAAGAAAACCCTTTCACACCTTACAAAAGAGAAACTGTTACAACTTCTTTTGTGTGTCATATAGAGAAAAATTTGCATAAATTTTGCGTATCGCCGAGTATTGCAAAAAAAAAAAAAAAAACAAAACGAGCCGAAATATTATTTTTCGCAGTTTGACGTGTCCTGCGTCCTTTTCGTGGACAAGAGCGCCGTAAGCATCGGCATTCAAATGCAAATGAGCCAACAATGACAACAAAAGTCGCGACATTTGATCTTTTTTATTTTGTTACAGGCAGTTGCGTCACTCATTCAGGTCCTGCTCAGAGCCTTTCAGCCTTCTGCATAGGATGTTGCATATAAATCTTTTTTTATTGCTGAAAGGATTGCAACCCCGCGTGTCAAGGAATTTGCATTAGGGCTGCCCTTCGACTCGATTTACACATGCCAACTGCGAAGAAGTGAATACTTTTACTTGAGGCGTGTGAATTTGGAAAATAATTCAATTAGCGCTGTTTGGTTTTTAGGAATTAGGGTGTGAAGCTATAATAATATAAATGTTGGAGTTCTCTCGCAGCCAACTTGGATAATGGTTTAACTTAAGTTTTGGACTCTGTACATCTGTTTGTGTATTCTACTTTGACTGGCTGCTAACATGATTTATTGAATGTGGTAGGTGGGCTCAATCCAAGGCTCAGTTCACCTGCCCAAAAAGTGCTCAACTACACGTGTGCCAAATTCATTTCCATGCCATCGTGGGCGACTATTGATGTGAGCTGCTGCTGCTGCCTCTGTGTGTGTTTGCTAAAGGATAACAACAACAAGGACAGCTAATACACAATTTGCATATATTTATCCATCAAATTGATGGATGCTACTGCACACTGAGCTAGGACGAGGCAAGAGACACCCAAGCGTGGCGTTGTTGCTTTGACACGTCGCAATACCCCCAAAAGGATAATGACAAAGACAGCGCCAGCCACGACAATGTCACACACACACACACCCATGTACACACACACAGCGATTGCGAGAAGCACAACACACACATACACAGGAGAAGCGTGAGCAATTTGCAAGGCGTTGGTGAAAAAGGGCAACAGGAAACTGGCAAGGCGAAGCGAAGCGCAAGGAGCAAGAAGCATCCTTTAAGTTTCCTTTTCGCCTAGGTACCAAGCCAGGCAGACGCAGCCAGCCAGCCAGCCAGCAGCCAGCCAACCAACCAAGCGACCGACACTTCAATCGTGCGACGTTCGACGAGGACAACAACGACAGCGAGCAACGAGGATGACTGCCATGAGAAAATTACATTTTCTCCGGAAAAGCACTCAACCCGAAGACATCTTCCGTTGGCAGTGGCAACGCCAACTGAGAGAGCGGGTTCTGCGCGGAGTGCGGTGCAAGAAGCTTCCCAGCCAGCTGAGGGTAGCTGCTATTGCCATTTCAAGTGTCCCGTACACAAACACACCCACATGACTACAAAAGCATGCACACACATGTGTGTGTGTGTGTGTGTGTGTGTGTGCTGCTTTATATCCTTTAGTCGTTGCTGCCTGATAACAAAATTTTCTATTTTATCTCATAAAAATATATGTGTATGTGTATGTAGGACTGTACCCAGTGTGCTTGACGAGGCCGTGGTAACAAAAAAAAAATACGAAACAGTTTTACACATATTTTTTATGTAGCGATTTTCATGGCGTTGTCCTTTGGGTGTCCTCGCTTCTGCTGCGACTGCGACTGCGACTGCTGTTGTTTTTAGGCAACAATCGATATTTCTTATACGCACAATTAAGCAACAATGTACTGTGCGAGGACTAAAGCTTGCCCTAAATCAGACTCAACATAAGCCTCTTCAAGCATTTGCGATTTTCCATTGCCTACTTCAAGGCTTCTCTCAACTCTTTTTCGGGCTTTCATTTGCGGGCTTTAATGAACAGCTGCTTGCTGGGAATGCGCGGCGAAGCAGGCGATAAAAATAAAAAGCGCGCAAAAATTAAAAGAAAATGAATGAACGACGCCGTCATCAGCTGTTGCTTTTGCTGTTGCTGTTGCTTTTGCTACGCTGTCGTCATTAGTTAGCGGCAGCCAGCAAGGACGAGAAGTGCGGGAGGGCGCGGGGCAGCGAGGGGGCGAATGAATGAAAATGAAAAGCGCGCAAATGAAAATGAGCGCTAAAGCACGTGTTGCCGGCTCGTAAACAGCTCGGAGAGGGAGTGTGAGAGAGATAGGTCGCAGAGAGATTAGAGATGGGAGAAGCTGGCAGCAACTAATTGCGATGGACGCTGCGAGAGTGAAATACTATGAGGATCTACAAACATTGGGAAATCAAGTACTCTAAGAGAACTAGAATCTCCAATATGTATAGGTATAAAGTTTATAAGATGCAAATTTTTATATTCTAATAGGCATATGGTACTTGAAATAATGCATCAAAGGAGCTTTTAGATAAACGTCACTCAAATTTTTTGAGTGAGTTGTAATTAAGTACGATAACTCGCATTGTACTATAAAATTGCAATTATTTAAATGTAAGTAATATTGTATATAATACTATAATAGAATAATAATACACGTATAGTAGTAAGAACAAATAATTTTAATTTTTAATTTTAAATAAAAGCATATTCTTACAAGGACTATATTTTCTATACCCATGCATAGTATTAAAATTGATTTGGCTGTCACCGATACCGAATCTATTACATAACCATATGATTCTCACTTGATTCCCATCTCTCTCTCTCTCTGTCTATCTCTCTCTTTCTCTCCGACTCAGATACACAATTAAAAGGAGCAACATCGAAAATAGTAATTCCCATGGCCCACTCCACAGCACCCACAACCCAGAGCAGCACGAGAGCAGAGCAGCACAGGACCATCACCATCTGCTGCGCCGGCACGTCGTCGTTGTTGCTGTTGTTGTTGTTGTTGTTGTTGCTGTTGGCTCGTGTCCTTGAACTAGAAACCCGTTTAATTTAACTGTTGCTTAATTGCTGACAGCGCCGTCGACGCCACGTTACGTCATTAAATTTTTGTTTCCTGCGCTGCCCCAGTGGCCATGCCGCTGCCGCTGTCGATGCTGCTGCTGCTGCTGCTGCTGCTGCTGTTGCTGCTGGGAAACTTCATTTTGGGTAATTTTCGGAGGTCTTTGTTTCTCATTTTCATTTTCATTCATTACATGCTGAGCGGCACGTTGCGTTGGTTGCCTGCCAGCTCTGGGCGTAGTGTTAATTTTCACGTGCCGAATGCCAAAGTGTTCCCCACAGCAATTATGCGATACGAAACGGAATGGAACATCGTGGCTACCGCTGCTACTGATGCGTTTGTTGTTGCTGTTCCTACTGTTTCTGCTGTTGCCAGTGGTGGTGGTGGCTGCTCTCACATTCACTGTGCGAGTGAGAAGCGAGCACTGGCTGGCCTCTGCGCTAGACAGGGATGCAGCTGGAGAACAAGGACAGCGGCAGGACGCCTGCGCACTGGACGCTGCCATCGCCGCCGTCGCCGTCGCCGTCGCCGTCACCACCGCCCTGTTTCCCCTGAAACGCACCACGTCGACTACGAAGCAGCTGTGCAGCGCTAAAGGCGAATAATGGTGGCTCTGTCTGCTGCTGGTCCCGTTGCTGCTGTTATTGTCGCTGCCTCGAGCGAGACGGCAACGTCGACGTCGACGGCGACAGCGGCAGAGGCAGAGGCAGCGACAGAGGCAGCGAGGCTGGCAGCCGCAGGGGCTGTATAAGAAATTTGCATGCGCCCAAAATCGGGTTAACTATATGTGTGCAAGTGTGTATACGGACAGAGACAGATGCTGTGGGTGGGGGTTGAGGGGGGCAAGAGGGTGTGGGTGGGGGGCCGAACAATACTGGAAGTGGAGTGAGACGCCATCGCTTCAACAATATTGCTGTATTTTTGAAATTCCAATTTGCATATTTTGATGTGCGTCGTTGTCGTTCGACTCGGCCAGCAAGCAGGCGAGCGAGGAAGCGACTGGCTGACTGACTGACTGGCAGTCTTTCGGGCTGTCTGTCTGCCCGTTGAAAAAATCGCATTTTATAAATTGCATAAAACTGTCGATTGACTGCGCCTTAAAGCAGGCAACGCTCTGCGTACGGCTCAATGCGAAGCTTAAATCAATTAGTCAGCTCTGTCAGATTTCACATAACAACCACCAGTTGCAGGGCCCTATCGGTTGTTCACCTTCTTCATTATATCCTGTGCCCTGCCGTCTAATCAACAAAGCGCCAGACGACGTCGACGTCGACGCTGGCGTCGCTTAATGAATGCGTAGCGAAAGCAGAATGCAAAACAATAACTTCCAAACAACGCGATGGCGGCGGCATCACCTTGACCTTGAAACCCACATTTAAAATAATTCACTCTTTAGCGCAGGCAGCAGCAGCAGCCAGAGCAACAGCAGCCAGAGCAGCCAGAGCAGCAGCAGCAGCGACTTCATCATCATTATCATGATGAGCATACACAGCAGAGGCAGCGTCGCAGCAGCCGGCGCAAAGGCAAAGTAAAAACACAGAGACACAGCCATTATCTCATCAACGAAAATGAAAATGAAAATGAAAATGAGCGAAGCAGTAGCAGCAGCAACAGCAGCAGCAGGAGCAACAGCAGGAGCCACCCTGAGGGTTCGGTGGCAGCGACGCCAGCGATGCTCCCACGGCCGCCTCATCAGCTGCGAATGCTCTCATTATCATTTATTCATTTTCGTTTCATTCATTCCCATTCATTTGGCGGCGGCGTCGCCGACTGGCGCTCTCTTGTGGCTTGCGCCAAAACAAACTAACGAACGGAACGCAGAAAGAGGACGAGAACGACGCAACCCGAGCCCACAACAACAACAGCAACAACAACAACAGCCAGTGGGTGGCAAAGTAAATTTTTAATGGGCGAACGAAATTATAACGCAGGCGGCTAGTGGCAGCAGGCAGGTGGGGGCGCAAAGGGGCGCACAGGGGGCGCACAGGGGGCGCAAAGAGGGGCCGACGCCAACAGCCTGAAATAAATGAAATGAAACAAGCGGAGCTCAGCATCAGCAGCAGCGAGGCGAAGTCGCTATCGCTATCGTTCTCGCTGTCGCCGTCGCCGTCGACGTCGACCGATGCTCCCTGACTAACTACGAACTTGGCTCATTTTCACACAGCAGCAGCAGCAACAGCAGCAGCAGCAGCAATGACGCTGCCACTGCGCCCCCGTTTTAATGCAACAGTTTTTTTGGCGCACTCATTTCCGCCCGCTGCGCTCCCCTCACTCAGCCTGCCCCCAACGTGGCTGCATTTGGCCTTGCAACCGAAACCTGAAAACGAAAGCGAAATTAAAATGGCAAAATAAATTAATGGCCAAAGCGTGCGGCAGATATCGGCATTTTAGGTTGGCTGAATGCAGCAAAAAACGTAAGAACTTACGGTAAATGGAAATAACAGAGACAACTATTGAACATATGTGCAAATGTGGCCATATGCAAATTATTTCGGTGTACAAATATGACTTATCGATAGCTCAGGGGAACTGAGTGCTATTGAAATAGATTTAAGCCATACCTTTGTATGATAATTCACACAATGGATAATCGAAATAATAATTCCATTTGAAACCAACTCAAACTTATTTTCTTAGACTTCAATCACATTCACTCAAAATCTCAATTTCATATAAATGTTTTTATACTTTTATTTTTGGGTAATTCTAATTCTTCTCCTTTTAGAGTTCATTTGATTATTACTCAATTTGGTATTAATTAATGAAGTATTCATTTTAATTTGAATGTTTCTATATACAAACTAGCACATTTATGTGGTTATATGGTCTTTCATGTCTAATTTATGAATTAGAAAGTAAAGAACATAATTATATTCACAATATTCATTTACTTGTGGCCATTCTCATACTTGTTCATCTCTTTAATTGACTTTTAATATGTTTATTTCTCCATTCCATTCTGTATAATCTAAAAGCCCTCCCCTTACAATCGGTATACCCATGTAATTATTCAAGTAACCGATTGGCAATCATAGCTAATTGAAAGACTTTAACAGTCTTAAGTAAACATCGAAGGACTGGACACCATTCAAGTTGCTTTCGCCAAGCAGGACAATGGCCACTAGATTCAATCTGCACATGGCGCAATCATTCCCTGTTTTTTTGCCAATCTCTCATCCTTACTCAACTCTTTTGTTTGGCCCGAAGAAAAGTCATTTCTGTGCTGATTCAAAGGAAAGCTGCTTCAATTCGCAGTTCCAAAAAGAGAAAAGAGCAACGAGCAAAAAGCAAAATGGCTAAAAAAGAGCAATTGACAGTCAACCAAAAGGAACAGGACCCCAACTGACCTTTTCCCATGTTGCTGGTGGTGGACAGAAAAGATTCGACCATTTGATGTCACAGTTTCATTTCGCCTTTTGCTGCCTGGTTGAGTTTTGCCAATGTTTGTGATTAGAATCAAGAGACACGCATCACTGAAACTGAATGGCTTAAGGCTGCAGATATGTTTCAATATATACTATATGATATACAAAAGGTATACAAAATATATATGCAAATATGATATTTATGCCTAATGGCTTTTATTTGGCATGCTCTTTATTGTAAATAAGATTAAAGAGCGACGCCAGCTAAATGAAAAGCGCTTTTTTCGCAAACGAAAATGGCAAATTTCCAGTACATTAATATGGCAGCCGATAAGGCAAACCATCCTGGATGTGTGGAGAGGGGCGTGGCAGTTACTGCCACTGCCACTGCCACTGCTACAGCTACATGTGTGACATATCGCATGACATTTTGCGCGTTGTATTTTCAAAGAGTTTTTTTCTTATTTTGCGAATTTCGCTTGCCTCGAAATTGAATAAAACAACCTGAAATGACAAACGAACCGGGCAGAGTGGCAGAAGCGGTGGCTATAGGGTGGCACATAGTGTTGGCAACAGGGTGGGTGGCTTGTATTTCTGTTTTTTTTTGTTTGCAGCATGTATGTGTGTGTGCTGCACGTGTGCACCCGTAATTTTCCATTTGTGAACTTTTCGCCGTACAGTGAACGCTGTAGATTTTCACGCTTCCGGCATGCGAGCGAGCAACATTGATGAAGCTGCTGCCGCGTCTCAGCCGCAGCTTGACAGCCAGATAGACACAACAGCAACAGTCAGGAGTCACTAACAAGCTCTCTGCATATGAGTCCACACATACATACACATTCGTAAGTATATATATGTGTGTGTGTGTGTGTGTGTGTGAGGGTGTCAACTTGCAAAAAAGAAATATATACAAATTTGATGTTGAGCAAAAATCGAAGTTTAAAAATAAATGGAAGACAACTGAGGATGTTGTATGCGCGGGGTGCGGGTGGGATGAGTCCTGTAGTCGTGTCCTGTTTGTTTATGCAGCCTACACGCGTGTGCGCCAAAAATTAAAATGGCTGCCAAGTACCCATGAGAGTGTGTGTGTGTGTGTAATAAGATATTTTAGTGACTTGTGTCACAACGCGTGCAAATCCATCAAATGCGAATATCCGCAGAACGGAACCCAACCCCACAAAAACCCGGCTAAGAACTGGGCTCGCAGCGCGCTTATTTGTAATGGGATCACAAACACACTTCAATTTCATTTGTGACGCTTTACGCACAAACACACAGACAGACAGGCAGACAGAGGGACAGACAGACAGTCAGGGGGAGTGGCGGAGGGGGTGGCAGAGCGTATCAATCACAAATTAATGAGATGTGAGTGCCGCAGCTTTTGCCAGCTCCAACTGTCAGTTGCCAGTTGCCAGTTTGACGCGTTTTTCTTCTTCTTTCGTTTGCCCTGGTTTTTATTTCGCCTTTTTGCGCTTTTAGTGCAGACCAAACAAATTTCGCTCACTTTGGCATGCCTCGCATGCAAATGCCATTTCTCAGTCCAAATTACACAATTCATCACATTTCATTTGACTCGACTTGAGTCAAACAGTCAAACAGTCAAAGAGTCCAACAGAGCATCCTCTTTCTCCTCCACTCTCCCGACCAGTCCTCATTCTCATTCCCATTCCCGTTCCCGTTCCCGTTGCGAGTGTATTTCCAATTCGGGTTTTGTCCAAATTGGCAGTCGGTGTTTTTAATGGGTTTTGCAACTGCAAGAGAACATTTGGTTTTGTATTTGTAATTGAAGTTAATTTTATTTGACGATATAAACAATTCAATTTGCTCTTCGCAAATGGAAACTAACGAAATTGACAACAAAAAATAAAATAAATACAGAAAATTAGGTAATCAAGTTGAGATAGTTTGTAGACTGCTGGCAAAGGACATAGCCCTCAATAAATACCGCTAAAACAGATGGGCATCATTTCATATATGTACCAACTATATTGCTCTCAGTTTTAAATTGTGTTCTTTATTCACAGCAAAAATGAGCACTATTAATAATGACTCTAGCATACTATGTATATTGTGCTAAGTACCTCACAAAATGTGGACTAATCTAAAATGTCCAGAGCTAGCCAATTTTAAATATGTCTGAATAAACCTCCAACTCTATCCTTAGTTCCAGTTCCAGCTACCTGGCCACACTCACTCACCAACCTAAACGAACAATTTGCCAAAGTCTGTGCCGCCGAAAAGTTGGATGAAAAAAAAGATCCAACCTCAGCCACCAAATTGAGCAGCGTCATAAAATGTAAAATTTTCAATTGTCTACAATTTGTGTGTGGTGTGCAGCTTGAACTCCAAGGAGAAGCACCACCCAATCCCAGTCCAGAGGCTGAGAGCACCAATAGCCAGCACATTTTCATAGCTGCTTACACAGTTTGGCAACGCGTTGGCCGCTTACATTGTTCACATGCTGCGCTGCTGCCGCTGCGACTAACTTGGCTGAAAGGCAAAGTATTAGAAATACAATAAAGTGGAGTCAAAGTGAAAAGTTTTACGCAGCGGCTGCTCCTTCATTCTCAGCGCGGCGTCCAACAAAGAAATGGTGCACAAACTGCTGCTGCTGCTGCTGCGAAAAGAACTTTGCAAACAGCAAAGTTTGCTGGCGCCCAACTACCCACCTTTATGACCAGGCGCTGAAAAGGGGAGACTGGGTGTTAGGGGGTGGGGTGTGAGTGGGGGTTTCCACAAAAGCGCTACCACAAACAACTTTGTTTGCCGCATGTGAGCTGCTCGCCCTATTTCTTCATATGCATCGAGTCTGAGTCTGTTTGAGGCGCGGCTTAAAAACTTTTAACAATGCACAAAGCGGCAAAGTGATTTCATTCATATTATTAACTTGACTTGAGTCGAGTTGAGTTGAGTGCAGCGGTATGCGGGACTCACATGTGAAGGGCCCAAAGAGCTTGAATTCAATGGGAGCCCCCTTTAGGGGCCAAGTGGCCAAGTGGCCAAGTGCTACTGCCAATCGCAATGCCACTTGACCGTAAAGTTTACGCATGCGTGGCGCCTTTAACATTTTCATTACGATTCCGCTTAATTTATAAGTGCTAACAACGGATTGCACGCCACCAGCTCAAACGCTGTCCAAACCTCAACCAACACTCACGGACTTCACGCACTAACTGAACAGAACTCAACGCAACTGAACGGGGCCAGCCTCGGAGTCGGGTTAGCTGGGCAGGATTTGTGCAGCTGTGATGAGTGCGAGTTCCAGTGATGCAAATCGCAATAAATTGTAATTTATGCAGCAGAGCCCGCTGCGAGCTCATCGCATCGCATAGGCAACCCCTTGCCTAGGCGGCCCAGGTAGACAGACGGGCCCAGACTCGTTGGCAGCTTCCGTGTGTTTGTCTCCGTTGAGGCGTTTACGCAGGCGCATAAATTACGCAAAATTGCCATAAGGTAGGAAAACAACAACAACAACAACAGCAAAAGAAACCCTTTCGCCGACTTCAGTTGCTGCCGCTGGCAGGTCACGTAGAGGCCACATCAATCGTTGCGTAGCGAATTTGAATGGCCAACGGAGGCCTCGGAATTTCTGATCCTGGGCTGCCTCTGGGAGGCGTCGTCCTTCGCGCTCGGCTTATCAGCTGACAAATTTCGGTGCGTTTTGGCTGTCTCCGACATTTGATTGATGAGCGGGCGTTTATTTTTTGGTGGCATTAGCGAAAGAGCTTAAGCCAACGGACTTACTTCTGCTGATAGGTTCTTTAGAAGCTAAGCTAATGGTTTTCAGTCATAGTTTCAATTTTTGAACCTTTCGATTCATTTGTACATCATTTACATGTACAATCATCTCGAAATCTTTTGTACATACAAATCAAGCACCCAAAATGCTCTACACTCACTACCGAAACACGCCAAATCAAAGGCTGCACTTGAATAATCTCATGGCCAATCTACACTCAACCCTTTGAGCATACTGTTCGCAATCAGACAATGCCCGTGACATCAAAATATATTGCCACACGAACAAAAATAACTAGCATGTAAATGTTGTGTTAAATGCGCGCAGGACATAAAGAAAAATCACCATGAAATTCAAAACAGTGCGCATAAATCAACAATTTTTGTTTTTCGCTCTGCAATTGCGGAGATAAGAGCGCACGGACTTAAACTGAGCCTGGGATGCTGTCCCTGTGCCTGTCCCTGTAACTGCCCCTGCCCGTATCCCGACAGAGCTTAACATATGCTCGCCCATTAACAATTGTCAGTTGGCAGGGGGCATTATGAATATTCATAGCTCGATTTTTGATTCGGCATTGTCTAAAATCGGCGTAACGTAAATTAAAAGGCAAATTTATAATAATGCGATGCACAACCGCACCGCCCCCCAACCCCTAGCCATAGCCTTAGCCCAGACACCAACTGATCGTATACCCTTTGGCCAGGCATGACTATCGATAAATGCGCACAAACCACTTTCGATTTTCGACGCAAATCGGCAATAAATCGCCTTCGGATGGCACAGCAGACAATGGGCCAGACAAAAGGGTTCAAGAGCATCCTTTTTGTCGGTCTCTGTTTGTTGGTTTTGCTGTCAAATGAGTTGCTAGAGGGTTACACAATGTATGTATAGATATATATAGTATAGATAGGTACGGGGTACCTGACTTTCCACCGCTCGATACGCACGAATATTGAACACAGACTCGAGTGTCTGTGGTTCAACTTAATTAGAGTTTAATAAACAGCAAACGCAGAGATAGCAAACGTAAGTTTCGCAGCAGATTTCATGCTCGAGTTGCTGATGTGGGATGCGGATGCGATGGGCTTTCCGATTCTTTGCATATGGCCAAACATCATCTGCATATCGAAATGCCCCTATTTCTATGGCTATCATATCATTTCCTTTGCTACCTGAGCGCCTGGTAGATGTATTGTCTTTGTCTTCACGCATCATGAATTTGATTGAGGATTTTATGATTTATTCTTTTCATAATTTGATGCAACTTCTTTATGGTGCTTGGGCTGTCATTGAACTGTAGCAAATACATTTGAAAGTGCTGGAAAGAACTTTTTCTGGGCTTTGTGTTTGCTTTCGTGTTAAGGCTGCACGAACTTTCGAAAGCGAAAGGGAAAACTTTGGCAGCTAACAAAAGCATTTGACAGGGACAACTGCGTCGAGAAGAACCTCGCCTTGCACTTAGGGATACGACAAGAATAATTTACTTAAACAGCGGTTGTTAATGTTAGTGAGAATGAGAAAATATATTTATTTAATAAAAACAAGTGGGAAAGGATTATCTTCGGCGTGCCGAAGATTATATACTCTGCAGCACTGAAATTTCATATGCTGTAAAAAATCGTTTTATCGCGTGGCATATATTTGTTTGGTTCTAAGAATTGGTATCATATGAGATAAATATTTTCTTTTGAAATATTAAATTCATTTCTAGTAGTATGGCAGCTATAAGATATAGTCATCCGATCCGTCTGGTTCCGACCAATGTGCTGTTTCTTTAAATAATAAGTATATGTGCAAAGTTTCATCGCGATAGCTCAAAAACTGAGGGACTAGATACCAGACATACAGACAGACAAACAGACGGACATTTCTAGATTAATTTGTTTTGTCATTCTAAGCAGACTGGAGGTAACTTTTGGGGTCTCCGACGCTTCCTTTAATTTTCTTCGAAAGAGTATAAATATGTGGTGGCTTAAATATGGAATCTCTTAATTCTTTTAAAGGCAGATCTATGAAAGCCAATACAGTTTTATGACAAATTAATGTTGGTTCTCGCCTTCAACACTAGTTAGATTATTGAATATAAGCATTCGCCTTATTTTGCTCTATATGTCCCTCCGCAATTTGTGGGCCTACATAATGAAGCTAGAAAGAATAAAAACAAAGTGAGTCAAGCAGCATAATGAAATTAAGTCCCGCTGCCCCAGTCAGCTTCACGGATGTTGTCTTGTGTCTCGGTTAGCCACACACTGGGAAAGCACCCAACCACCCAACCGCCCAACCACCGCACACAGGCCAAACATTTCAGTGCTTTGTGTACGTGAAAATGAAAATTTGCCCTCAACTTTTTGTGCTTTGGTTCATTTTCATTTGCCACTCGCTGCTGCTGTCTTTGCATCTGTGTGTGTATGTGTGGTGTGTGTGTGTGTGTGTGTGTGTGTGTGTGTGGGTGGGTGGTGTGAGTGTGTTTGTGTGAGCTGAGCGCAATTAATTAAAACTTTGTTGGGGCTGGTTATGGTCGTGTCCTTGTGCGGGCGTCGCTGTCGTCGTCTGGCTGGGAAATTATGTCAAAGTGTCTGGAGCTGGCTGCTCCTTGTGCTTCTTCTGCTCCTGCTGCGTCTTCATCTTCGTCTTCGTCGTCGTCCTCGTCCTTTGGCTGTCTGGCGTGTTCGTGGGAATTCCCTCAATTATTTCTGCTGTCGACGCAGACGTCGACGTTGACGTTGACTTTGACGCCAGCTCATTTATTTGCAGCTTAATTTGTTTTTACTTTCAGCTGAAAGTTTCGAGGGCGTGCGCCACTTGTTGCTGCCTCTGCTCTCTGGGGTACGTTTAATGAAATCAATTATGACAGCAACTGTTGGCGGGCGTGTGATGAAAATTAAATGCCACAAGCGACGGCCAACAATTTGTCAACGCACAAAAGGAGGCTCACCATCCACATCATTGCAGAGACGGGTTCACTGCGCTCTCAGCCTGGTGCCTGGTGCCTGGTGTCTGATGCCCGATGAAGGGTATGATATGGGGTTTTGGGTTCGTTTGTTCGTTCGTTCGTTCGTTTCGGTCGCATCCTGGCTGAAGTGGCGCGTTCCGTTACGCAGGCTGCCACACAATGGCCAGAGCTGCTGCTGCTGCTGCTGCTCCTGTGCTCGTTGAGCTTCAGCTCCAGCTGCTCCTTGCTGTCGATATTGGCATGGCATTTAAAATTCATGCAGCCCACGCTGCCTGCTGAATGCTGCCTGCTGCCTGCCGCCTGCTCCTTTCACATATGCAGATGATGTTTGTTGACGATCCAGCACAGCCTTGGAAGTACACACACACACACACAATCGCACACTCACAAACGAAACACGCATCCTGTGCGACACATTCAATTCAACATTCCCTATGCGTACCCTACAGCCTTCCTCCTGCCTGCTGTCTTCCTCCTGCCTTCCTCCTGGCTGCTGTCTTCCTGCTCCCGCACATTCCTGTACCCCTTTCACCTTTTGAGCGAGCTTCACTCGTTGTTGTCGCTGTCGTCGTTTGATTTTTATTCATATCTCGCATGACAATGACGCTTATTATGAATTCTTTGTGATTTCGCGTGTTGTTTTTTACTCGCTTTTATTTCTTTTCGTATTTTCAATATCTCTTCAGCGCGCTTCCCGTCCCCTCCAGCCCGGCTCCCAATCGAAATAACTTGCATGCGGGCATGATTGTTATTCAAATGTGATTTCTGTGTTCAGTTATTTTCTTTTTTTTATGATTGTCCTTGTCAAGCGTATCCTCGCATCCTTTAGCCGCTCTCCCTCTCCGTCTCCCGCACCTTTGAGTACCTCGCTCATGTTGTTTGCTTAGCATTTTGTATTCAGAAATAATTATTTAGATTGTTGCATTCGGCATGCGAGGAATTTGATTTGCGATTTACGATTCTCCGGTTTGAGTTGCATGTGTGTTAGCTGAGGCGTAATGTGAGTGGGTGGAGCTGCTGGAGTAGGGACTTTGACCTCTTCATATATGCAAGCAAATGAACCTTAAGGAATGCTTACTAAATTTTAAGAATTTCTGCACAGCAATTACGATACATATATTAATACTTAATACTAAAAAACAGAAACTAGGGCAATGAAATTTAAATTGCTCTTCAGCTAAAATGAATGAAACTAAAGTTGCTCTAAGATATGCAAGCTCTTTAAGGATATCTCTGGCTTGCCAAAGATTTGTGTCTTCAGGCGATGTTTGTCATTGCCTCTGGAGCAACTGTTGCAAACACGTCCCTCAGCTGTTTATGGAGCCCTTGGAAAATTCGTACAGCTCCGACATAAAATCCAAATTGATGACGCATCATGATGGTGTCATAAGAAAATTTTCACAATTTCCACTAAAACACATTTAAAGTGTTGCCAGCTCCTGCCCCCTGCCCCTGCCCCTGTTCCTGTTCCTGCCCCTGTTACTGTTCTTAACCCCCTACAGACTCCCAACCCGGTGCTGCTGGTCGTGAAATGCGCGTCGATTAAACCTTTCTTTTATGCGCTGTCTTTTTGGAGTGCGCCTTTGTCGAGAGCCTGAAACCGAAGCGATGTGACTGAAGGACTAGGGGAAAGGGGGAGGAGGGGATGGAGGGGAGACCATAACGGGGGCTGGCCAACGTCGTTGTGTTGGCGGCTGTCATCAAAAAATATTGTATTGTTATTATTTTATTTTTATGTGCCGTCGCTGTTATTTGCATAAGGATGGCCTGGTCCGGGTCCTGGTCCTGGTCCCGCTTTGGGTTCGAGTTCGAGCTCTGTGTCCTGGGCAAAGACCAGCAGCAGCAAACAAAAAGCGTTTCGCTCGCTTATTTCGCATTGTAAATTTTTATGCCAGTGTGTGTGTGTGTGTGTGTGTGTGTGTGTGTGTGTGTGTGTGTGTGGGCGGTTCCCCGCCCCCCTGACCCCGCGCCGGCTCCAGCAATCACACACATTGTAATTGAACACACACGCTCGAACGCATTTTGTTTAGATTTCATTTCATTCTTTTTTTTTGTGTCCTTTCTGCAACTTATTCTGCTTCTTCCACATCATTCTGAGTCGCCTCCTGTTCTCGTCATGTTTTGGCTGGCTGTTTGGTTCTCGCTCCCATTCTGGTGCTGCTCCTGCTCCGGGTCTTGTTCTTCTTTATGCTTTTGGCTTCGGAGTCGTCGACATAAAATGCAAAACAGAATTTCATTTTCGGCAGGAATGCTAAGGCGCTGTTTCTGTTTCTGTTGTTGTTGCTGTTGCTGCTGCTGCTGTTGTTATTGGGAATGCTACAACATTGTTGAAGCATGTAATATCCTGCCAAGGATAAGGGTTGGAATACACCCGCACACACACACACACACACACACACACACACACACAATCACAATCCACCATACAAACACACTCACATATTCCTTCTCATCATGTATGGGTTTTGTGTTGTTGACGATTTCTGCTACGTTTCGGTTTCTTTTCTCTTCTTTTTTTCTCGTTTGCCCAACACATTTTTTCATGCGAATTTAGTTTATTGGTTTTGTGTGTGACTGTGGGAGGAGCTGAATCATGTGTGTGAGTATGTGTCTGAGTGTGTGAGTGTGTGCCCGGTCTGTTTTGGGGTGATTGATTGGCATTACGAGTTGCCATTTACATACACATTTCATTTATGCAAATACTCGCAATTCATATTCCACAAATACTTGCCGAATTACAATAAACATTTCGCAGCAACAATGACACACAGAATAGAGATGGTGAGGGTAATCAAAGAGAGGGACAGAGGGAGCGAGGGAGAGCGAGAGGTTTATAATATTCCTCAAATTCGCATTCGATTTGACATTCGTTAAGCATGCTCGCAGCTAATTTCCCTTTAAGATTTGCGCCAGTTAGATATCCATTCAGATTTAGATAGAGATCAGCCCACTGTCTGTTTCTCTCCCTCTCTCTCTCTCTGTCTCTGTCTCTGTTTCCCCCCGTCCGGCTATGTGCCGGTTTTGCCTGCTGTTTTTGCTTAATTTCCTGTTAAGCCATTTTCAATATTTCGTGTAATGAAGTTGAGCGCACATCAAAATGGCAGCGGCATATATTAAAGGCGTGGCAAGTACATGACAGACCAGTTTCAGCTCCCCAGTATCCAGCAGTATTCAGTTCAGTCATTGAGTCATTCAGTCACTCACTCAACTAGCCCGCCAGCCTATGGGACATTTGTAGAGCAGGCGCCCAATTGTGCTGCTGCTCCAGAGTTATGCATGACGAGTTATGCTGATGAGGAGGCGTTTACCTAGCGGCACAGTGGACTCAATGCCATTGTCTGGACAACTAAAACAAAAGTAAATCAAACTAATTAATCTAAATGGTAGAAAAACTCAATTCTTATTCCATTTTCAATTTTATATTAGTTGAAATAAGAGCCAGGTATAAAATTGATACTTTTTCTTTCTTTAATTCGTTAGGGATTAGCTTCATAATTACACTTAACATTTGTGATCGATGAGTTTGTATTGAGTTTTATTAACATTTTGCGCAACTAACAATCACACATTGACCCACTGTGCCACTGCTTCCTCAACCGCACAACAACAACATCTGGAATAGCTTCGCTTTCCTTTACAGCGTTCGGAACGCTTATAATGTCTAAGACTTGGCTTTAAATTAGCATTTTGCATAAATGTTTGGCATGTCATCATAAAGAACGACACACACACGCACACACACACACATAAACACACACACGCACACATACGGCAGCCCGCTGGAAACATCAAACAGCCATAACGCAACACGCTGCGTATGCGTTATGTGGAGACACACCACAGCACACTCAGCAGTAAGTCCTTTATGACGTGGCTGAGCATCGACCTCTCTAAAGGATGCCACATAATCGTATTTCAACGCATTTGGTGTAAACGTTTTAAACTTTTGGCCCAAAAACTCGAGCATTTTCGGGGCGCGGCTTCTGCTGCTTCTGCTGCTCAAGCTGCACAGTCAATTCATTTGTGCAATCAGCTAAGGCTATCGGGTTTGCGAAATCGCTGCCTAGGTAATGCCTCTATCGGCAGGCAGAGGAAATTAATGTGCCCTTTTGTGGACTGGGACTGGGACTGGGTAGCATATCATCTCTCTAAGTGAGTCAGTCGATGCCTGTCGCTGACGTCTGCGCCGAGTGTGGCAGATTAATGATACTAAAAACGCAATTTGCCTGCCGCCACACACACACCCGCACACACACACACACACACACCAGAAATTCTTGATGCTCAAACCACGTCTGATTAGCTTTTGCCAGCGGCTTTATGGTCATTAGTCGCTGCTCAGGAATTTGGCTTATTGGATGCCAGAGTTGAATACACAAAATCGCCAACTAGTTGGATGGAGTGGGTGGATGGGTGGATGGGTGGTTAGCCCGCACTCACTCACTCACTCTTTTCATGGCAGGCTAACCATACACAAATTATAATAAAAAATGTTGTTAGCCAAATAACTCGAAATGCCTTTTTAATGTTGTAGAAAATATTCATGCAGGCAACAACTACAACTTTTCAGCATTCACATAAAGAAAAGAAAGGGATCTTATAATAAATTCCACTACAAGCAACAAGATGACGACGATGAGAGGCTCCTCCTATTCGTTTTCATATGTGCAACCGAGTCCTGATGACTGGTTCCAGGAGTTGCCTGAAGTTGCCTCTACATAGTTTTTTATTCAATTTTTTTATTTTTCCTTTTTTTTTTGGCAAATTGTTGCATTCAAATGTTGCTAGGGAAGCAGACTTTAGTGCAATATACGTAATATGTGTTGTAGTTTCATTAGGATTACAGTTAGCTCTGCTGCTGCATCAGCTTTTGATGGTTGCCTTTGCTGCCTGCCTTATTGAGTTATGACGCATGCGAATTGTAAGCAAAAGTATGAGATGGAAATACAAATTTGCTGCTTATAAAAGTCGACAACTACACACAGTGCGGGTATAAATAGTTATAAAGTCTCTATCTGTATGTCAGTGTGTGTGTGTGTGAGTGTGTGTATGCAACAATAGCTTTGCTTTTGGCTTTGGCTTTGGCTTGGGTTTGGTTTGGTTTGGTTTGGGCTTGAGCATGGGAGCGAAGAGCGTTCACGGGGCAAATCACAACTCAAAGTTAAACCTACCCCTCTCGGTGGTCCGGGCTTGTTTTGCATTGAAGTTGCAGCTGATCCATAAAAGTATGTTGCATGCAAACCAGCAGCAACAACAACAACAACAGCAACAACACAAAAGCATTGCTCGAGTGCTGCTACTTACGAGTAGTTGCCAGAGTGCCTCATAAAACGTACGGTACACAACAAATTGTGGCACAGCCGAGTAGGTCGACTGAATGCCGCATGGAACATGAAATTCTGCGCAGTATTATGAACCGAAAGAGTCAAGCAAATTCAACTGCATAATTATTGCTCTGATTGCAATTAGAAATGGCCATCAAAGAGTTTAATATTTGAGTGTGTCTCAAGGTCAAAGCATGCACCAGAAATTGCATTTTAGTTAAGCTCATTATATGCTTATTCCACATAGATGTTAAGACTCTAAGCCACACTGATGATTGGAAATGCACTCTGCCTGAAAATCGGCTTAGCTCAGAGATAGTTATTCGAGCTTTAAATCTGACATATAGCATGCATTTTTCCAAAAAAAAGAGAACATAATAATAAAGCTTTTACAAATGTCGGTTAATTTCATTATTATATTAATCTCAGAATGATTTTTCCAATTTAAAGAGTCAAATATCCAAGAACAATGGCACAACTCTAATGTCATCAGTTTCACAGATTTATGATCTGGGATGAATCAAGAAAAAGGATTTACTGTTGGATTTGTAACATTTTTGTTTCGTCCATTTTGGCTTGAAAATTGATTGAAGTCTGGAATCGAGCATTTTTGAATTGCTGAAATTCCATTTCAACCCAATGAATCAGTCTGTTAAAGCGTCAACTCGTTTTGCCTTACCAACTGCAGTTATTTATTTTTGGTCCTCGGGCAGGCTCCAACATCGATTTGAGGCTGGTCCTTGCTATTCCTGTTGCTGCTGCTCCTGGCATGTTGAATACTGTTGTCGGTATTTGCTGTTGTTGTTGCTGCTGCTGCTGTTGCATTTTACATTTTTACTTCGTTAACTTGATTTCCGTTGGCAAACGAATGCAGCCATCGAAAAAGTTGACAGCTTGAAGCGCCTGAAAGGCCTCAACACTAGCAGCCCGACTTTAAATTTTAGTTTTTCTCTTTGTGTTTTAAATATTTGCGCTGTCTAAATATTTGGTGGGTCTCTGCCAGAGAGGGGGCTAAGGCTGGTGGCTGTTGGCTGCTGGCTGGCGGCAATCGCTTGAAAAGCGTAAAAAATATGCGAAATTCAATTTACGCCAAACAAAATCATAATCCATCTATCATTCATCAACGGCAGCGAACACTTGGCGCAAATGTCTGCGGCAAACGGAAGGAACTTCATAGATACGCGAGCTACACAAACACAGGCGCACACACACATACACCCACACACACACACACACACACACACCCACACACACACAGATACAAGACAATTGTGTGCGTGTGCATTTGTGTGTGCTCTCATGCCAGGGCTTTTCTTTATTTCTTTTTACATATTTTGTTACGCTTGTAAAGCTCAAATCCCCAGCGTATAAGCATTTCTACTTCAGCTGCTCAGTTTAGCGCCGCCTCATCCCGATCCCGCTCCCATTCCCATTCCCATTCCCATTGCCCTACCAGTTCAGTTCAGCTCAGTCCATTCTGGCCCCATTTTGGCCTCATCGAGGCGCCTCTGTTTGCCTTTGTTGCGTGCGCAAAACCAAAAAATGACAAAATGCGTGGCCTGGCAGCTGGCTGATAAGACCCCAGCTCTTCTAACTATTGATGGGCCTGACTGCTCCTTAAAGCGCCGCAACGCCGGCTGCGCAACTTCAACGGCTCCAGAACGACAGAACGACAGAACAACAGCCACGAATAGTCGCCGGCTTGACTTCAAAACTGTGGTGGATTTACTCGGCCCACGTCAGAGGGGTAGCAATCATCAAGCAGCAAGCAGTACGCACCACGCACTGCGTTTTCCACGGATGGTTTGGTCTCAGACCGACGACGCCTGGAAGCAGGCTGCAGTTTTTTTTTTTTTGCTTTTGCCTTGCTTCTTCGCAGCACAGAGGAGAAATATCCACCTGAGGGGGTGGCTGCTGCTATTGCTGCTGCTGCTGCTGCAGAGAGCGAGGAGCGACATCAAGTGCGCCTGCGCCAGACTCAAACTTGATGGCCGACGCTGCCGGCAGCGCAGCACTTGACGGCCATTCGGGGGTGGCAATTTGACTGCTCGAGTGCTTCCAGCGGCAACAACGTCGTCGTCGTCGTCGTCGTCGTCGTCGTCCACGTTGAAAACAACTGGCAGGCAGCAGTGCTGTGGGCAGTAGCAGTTGGGCCTTGCGCCCGGCTGGTGCGTCCTGTCCTGTCCTGTCCTGTCCTGTCCCGTCCTGGTCTTGGCTGTCCTCTACCGTGCTCTTTCGAGTCAGCGACACCGGCTCAGACTTCAAGACACTCGCTCGAGGTCTGGCCGCTTTGTGTCTGTGACTTCGTTTGGATTTCTTCAGTGGCAGCGACGTCGCTGCCAACGACGACGACGACGACGACGTCTGCTCCATGAACGCCTGCTTCTTGCGTGATTACTCCAATTCCAATTCGTGTGCTTGTGATAAGAAAGCGAAACGCGAGACGCCAACTGAACTCAACGCAACTGAGCGCCAAAGTCTTTTTTGGAGTCCAAGTCGAAATCATTCCTTAACGCGACGCGTATCGGTTCGGTTGTGTGCGTTTCTACTAAGAAAGTTACTTGGGCCAAGGATAATACAAGACTCAATGCTCAATAATTACACTGTGATTTAAAGTGAACTTCAGTCAATGCATCTTCGCAATTAAAACAAAATACTAAATATTTTAAAACACAAAACGAAATTACATACTGAAACATTTAATATTTTCTGAATATGAATGACATAGCAAAAATGTATTTTCATAAATAATTGTATTTAACAAAAGGTAAGTGAATTATTGAGGAGTTTGTTATATTTCTTTAATATCAGCATTATATTTTTTCCTAATTTCATTAAGTGAATAAATGTTTATTGTCAAACATACAAATTTGCAAGCGACTCGCAAAATTATGAAATTGTTTTTTTTGAACAAGTGAAATCTTACAGATTTTAAAATTTGTTTCATTAGTTTGGCTTATGTATTTGTGATCTATGTGAAATTTAATAAAATATTTCATTAAAATTAATTTTTGAGTTAAAGTTCAAGTATCTTTATAAATAAATATAAATATTCCAAGGTTTTCAGATGCGCTACTCACAATTACACTTTTATTTCATCATTTAAAAATTGTATATTTCTTTGTATGTTTTTACCCATATGTTATAAACATAAGAAAGAAGTGAAAATTATATTTATGTGCAGAAACTTGAAAGAATTTTGACATATGAGATCTTGTGAATTCTAGACACGAGGGCTATTCCATTTTCTGAAAAACTTCTTGACAAAATTCACCCACTTTTCACAAGTATTGAGTAAGTCTACCATTGGGCAAATTATTATGATAATGCATTCGTGTTGCCTAATTGTGTGAATAAACTTGTTAAGAGCTAAGAAAAAACACAACCGCTCCCATCGAACCGACGCACCAAAATAACTTCACATCACGAAAAACACGCGAAAAATCAAAACAAGAAGCAGCCTTCTGGCCTATATTTGAGCGGGCAAACGGGAGTAAAAAGGACTCGCACAGCCGGCGAAATAATTGCATAAATTAAGATCTTAATTATGCGAAAGCACTCGTTGCCGGCAGCAGAGACGGCTGCAGCGACAGCGACGGCGGCAGCGGAGTTGAGGCAGTGACAGAGACAGAGGCCGAGCCTCTGAAAGAGATAGAAAAAGACAGACAGAAAGAGCGAGTGAGAGAGTGTTTGTGACGTCACCAAATGAGCGCGGTACAAAATGAAAAATGAAACACGAAAATTAAACAAGAGGAGAAATGCGTTGCGGAAATGGAGGGCAAAGCAAAAATATATGCGAAAAAGCGACGGCAAAATTAATGAGCGGCGTCGGTAACAGGAGCAGCAGCCAGGACGAAAACCAGAGCCAGCACAAGGACGCTGCGTCGCAGTCGCGCGCTCATTAGGCAAAATGAAAAGCACAGGACGAAAAACGTTGCCGTCGTCCTTGGCCGTGATTTGAGTGGCGGCTCTCTGCCGGCCGGGCTGAGAGAACTCGGCGTTCATTAACATAATTTTAATTTGGGTTAGTGAGACAACTTGGCGCAGTTCGTTGAACTTGGCAACTCGCAGTGTGATTGAGGAGGCAACAAGGATGCGAGCGAGGATGCGAGCAGAGGCAGCTGCCAGACAGCATCAGAATTTCACGTTTCGTATTCGGATTCGGATTCGATTCGTTTTTCGATTCTTTTTTGCTGTTTTGTTTAATTTTATGTTAATGAGCGAGTGCCGGGTCAGGGTTCAGGGGGTAAGCTTACCCCTAGCTAGCTACCCCTTTCACTTTCTATGCACTCTCGGTTTTTTCGTCGGTTTTTATGCAAATGAGCTTTTTTGTCTACCTGAGCGAAATACGGGTCTGACTATACGTCTTTTTTGTTCTACTTCTATATTTTGCCCCTCGGCTGTCTGCACAGCTGTGCCCGCTGTCCCTGATTTGGGTCTGAGATTTAATTGCACTGAGTTGCAGCTAATTTGCATAAATTGTTTCGCATTTTTGGCAACCTTATGCAAATTCAAGTGCATTATTTGCAAATCATGTTCTCTGCGCGACTTTGCTGTCAATTGCTGATTGGGTTTTTTGCACAATCTTGCTGAGTGTATAGAAGAGGACTTGAGAGGGGGAATATTCGCTGGCAATTATGGGCTTAGTATTTGCCCAAAAGAGCTTACTAACAAGTACAGTGGGATAAATGTCAGAGACATAGAGATGGTGCCAACTCACAGCTGATATCGATTATATAGAAGACCATATTAAAAACCAGGGAAAACTCTTTGAAACATATCGAAATTTCTCCATTCTGGGATTTGATAGCTGTGCATAGTTTGATTGTTATTCGATTTCTTAGTTTTTCTATTGCATTTCTCTTCAAATATATTTTAAAAGAAAATCAATATGTAATATTCACAAACACATAGATTATAGATGTTGAAAGAGCTTACCCTGCAAATATATATTCTTTTAAATACTAATATTTAAATAATAACTTATATATGCATTTGCCTATTTGAGATATATCCAATAAATTTGCATAAATATTAATTTACAACAGAAAAATGAAAAGAAAATCAATATCGTCTCGCTGATATATGTATATATATATATATACATACTTCTATTTGCTTAGCTCTTACCCTGTTTTCATATTTATTGCCTCTTTGTATGCTACCATCAATCTGCACTTAAGCCGTTTTAGATATGCGATGCAAAGCCATTTATGACAGCCATAGTTCAATCTAAAACGTTTCAACCCGCTAACTAAAGTGGAAATTGCCACCCACAAGCCAACCCAAAACCTCCCCCCGCCAGCCAACCGACCATTTTCTTTTGGCTTTTGCAAATTTGTTGCCCACACACACACACACACATATGCACACATTTGCACACACACACACACACACACACACACACATGCACACACAAACACCAGCTTACAATTTAACGTTTTTCTTGTACAAGAGACATGAGCAAATGTTTGATGGTTGCTGTACAAATACAAACAACAACCACACACATACACACATGTGTGCACACAGATAGACACACACACACGCACACATGGTGGGGGTGATTGCGTTGGCGAACAAAGCGAAAAGCGTCGACGACGACGACAGCAACAACAACAACAGCAACGACAACCAAAAAGAATAAAAATGAGAGAAATGCGACAAAAGCGTGGGACACACACATGAAAATCCGACACCGGGTCGAGGGTGAAGGGTGGCGGGTGAAGGGTGGTGCGAGTGGGGGTGGGGGTGTGGTTCTAACTGGGTGGGTCTGCATTTCATATTGGCATGTGCAAAAATCCAAATATTTTATATATGTGTGTATTCCACTCTTTCTCCATCTCAGCTGCGAGTCTGTCTGTCTCTGTCTCTGTCTCTGTCTGTCTCTGTCTCTGTCTGTCTGTGTTCCATCTCCTTTGCCGTTCGCCTTCTCTGTCTGCGCGACTGCGACTGCGACTGCTTTGTGTTAGCGTAATCCTTTTTAGCAAGCAAACGAAAAATACGAGTACATATCAAAATGTAGAAAATGCCTGACAGGATTGCCAAGTGCTCCACTCCACTCCACTCCACTCCACTCCTATCCATGCCACCCCATTCCATTCCACTCCACTCCGCCCACATCCTGTGCAGCTGTCGTCTTGCTGTCGCGCTTCTTGAAGTGAATTGAATTTATATCTGTGCATACATGAATTCCTCTCAAGCGTTGCCCTTGCTAAAGTCAAATAGTTATGACTGCACAGCGGATAGCTAACTCCAATATGCATAGAGCATTCGATATTCGACTGGCTGCTCTTCCACCCATCCACTCATCCACTCTGCCCTCTATTTGTATATTTGCATGGATGTCGTTGGTGTTTTCCTTTGTCAGGTGCGCCGCCAAAACCAATTTTCAAATATTTTCACTTAGGTTTTCTTGCCAACTGTCTGTCTGTCTGTCTGTCTGTCTGACTGGTGCGCTGTCAGTTGCTGTCAGGCTACTCATTGGCAAAATATTTACCCAACCAAATGCATACACTAGCACATACACACACATAGATACATATACACACACACAGCAAGTCAACAATGCAATCAATTTGCTTATTAGAGAGAACGGGAGAAAGTAAAATTGTATTTTTGCAAATCCTTTAACAAGGCAGACGGCACACAGGCTGCGCAATCCTTCGTCCTGGCGATTATGCAAATTAACAGGGTATACACTTTTTTCTCATCTGCTCTGCTGTTGCTCTGCTGTTGCAAATCAATAACAAGCCCGACTCACTTCGATCGAGCTCTGTGCCTCTCTGCCCTGTCGCGTGTGTTCGATCGCAAAAATTAGCATAAATTTTTGCAAGCGCCATTCGTCAGTCAGGCAGAGGACAGAGGACAGAGGACATATACACGGGAATACACAGGACACCCTGCCAGTTTGCAGGCACTTTCCACAGTTTTACTGTCACCTACGTACAAATTTTTATTAGTTTTGCATTCGACTCTTTACATTTCGCAATGTGCGTGTTCAGAGTGCTCAGAGAGTGTTCGCGGTGCTGGCAAATATGCAAATTAACTTCAAGTTGCGTTTTGCGTTTTATTGAAAGGCAGCAAACGAGTATATACGAGAAGTACCCCACAGCCCAACCCCCCTCCCTCCCGTCTGATTTCACTGTGTTTCTGCAGGGTTTAGGGTTGAGGGTTGAGGGTTGCAAGCTTCATAAGCAAATTGTGTTTGCAAAATATTTTTGCCATCGATTTTATTTTGAGGTTAGCGCAGAGAACTTTGCGTGTTGCAAGTGTAAAATCCAGAATATGAGCTCAACAAATTATGGCAAACTACAATTGAAATGTTAAAGCTCTCTGAGACGGAGCAGGATTTCTTTATGCTTCAAAAGTGATGATATTTGTATATTAAATCTAGCTAACATTTGGCTGCACTTAGATGGAATTTTGTAGCACATTTCTGCCAAGTCTGAAGTTAAGCTCTCATAACAGAAGAGCTTCGGCTGCAATTTGGTTTTATCTGCGTGCTTTGCTTTCATTTCAAACTAAATACAACAAACACTTCTTGTTGGCTTGAACAAATTTTCAATTTCCTTTGCACACACACACACACACACACACACAAAGCAACAACTACAACTGCGGCTGAAGTACAGTTGGCAGTTAACAGTTTCCTTTTCTCTGGATGCCATAAAGGCCGTTTGCCTTTGCCTTTGCCTTTGCCATTGCCGTTTGCCTTTGCCTTTTGGCTTGGGCATCCTCCCATCGCAGTTTCGCGTTCGCGCATCAGCGAAATAAAATGCAAAATATTAAGCATAAAATATGTAACCCATTTCAAGGAGAGAGCGGCCAAGCAGCCAGCACAGGCAAGTCAACGAGGAGGGATTCCCCACCCTCCTCCTCCTCCTCCTCCTCCTGCTGCTGCTGTGTTGCCAAATCTAAAGGGCACATTCTGGCAGATTTACTGCATATTGGCCTGGCGTCAAAAGCAGGCAAAAAATCCGCGCGGCACAGTCGAGTGAGTCGCGTCTGACCTCCCAGCCCAACACAGCCCCATTTTAATGCCCATCCCCCATTTCCATAGGCAACTACAAGTTGCTTACAACATTCTTTCATTTCTTTTTTTTTTTTTTTTGGCTGCTTCTGGCAGTTGGCAGCTGAAAGTCAGCATTGGCGTCCCGTTTCTGGCCGCTGGCAACCGTAAATTTATTTCCATCATTAGTTTCGGCACTTGAAGCCGAACATAAATGTGATTTATACGACTTTTTGCGGCTGCTGTCCATGCATTAATATCATCAACTCTGCAACTCTGCACACGCACTAAAAATCAATCTGCGAAATCAAAACGAAGAAGTTTTCAACAGTATGCACACACATAAATATATAAAGACGCATATACTATATGTATATATATGTATATCTGGCGTATATAAAATCGACGCACCCACATCATCGAATATGCATTATTTAGACATTAGCATAATTTACTCTGCGCGCATCGCAACTTGGGAGCTCATCTCCTTCCATTTATCACAATCCTCCCATTCAGCATAGAACACACCCCCACATCCATCCCCATCGACCCCCATCCCCCCTCTAGCGACACGTCTCGCCTGTCATTGGCACTGGCAGCAACGTTCGCTTTGCCATTTGCCTTGTAACAAATAGGATTCCATCATAATAATGTCTTGCCTGGCGGAGACTACAATCTAAATACGAGTATATATCTACACTATATACACTATATCTATACACTATATATATATATATATATATATATATATATATGTATGTGTGCGTGTATCCTGTGACAAATACGACAGGATTCGCAATTGCGAATATTTCAAACTCAAACACACGATGTCAAAGTCTCTGCTTAAGCTTTAAGTGGGAGGTTTCCATTTTTACTTGAGTTTTTTATGCTTTTCGTTGGGTTTTTTCTTCTTTGATTTTGGTTTTGGGGGATTTGGCTTCAGCCAGCATCTCGCTGAGTTCAACAAAATTGATGACTATAGTGCGTGATGTCATTTGCATGACAGTTGCCCATCAAGAGCGACAGCGGTACCAGAATTGCGATTGCCAGAAAGTATCTATCCCATCTATGCTGTGTGTGTATTTGATTATGTATTGAGGAGCTGGACAAATGATATTTGTGTATACACATCTTCCTGGCTATATATAGCAAAAGTCGAGGCTCTGCAAACAAATATGAATTATTGCGTATACGCCATGGAGCGATGAGTAAACTTGTTTCTTTCTTCCTACAACACCCACTAATTGGAATTTTAAGCTCAGACACTTTTAGGCATTACTGCTGCGGTTATATTTTAAAGAGACACGCCCCTTTCAATTGTCAGTCACGCAAATTACAAATTTCAATGTCATCAACAAAAACTGAGCGCTGCAAATGGCAGTCACTAAACAAGTCACAAAGCCGGCAAAAGTTCTTGACCTAGAAACAAAGGAAGGCTGGCAAATGATGACGACATAAACCAGGACAACAAGAAAGTGTAAGAAGAAGAAGAACCATCGACGACGTCACCAAGTTGCCAGCAGGAAAAGCCCAAGAATGCGGCAGCAAGCAGCAAAAAACGAACCGTAGACCAAACAAAAATTAAAATTAAAACAAGGACACAAAAAATAAACACCACATCCCACACAAATGAGCGAGTCAGAGATAGAGAGAGGGAGAAAGAGAGAGAGAGAGAGCAAGACATAGCCGGCAGCTCTGTGGCAATGGCAGCCACAACGAAAGACTGAAACTGGGTTAATAAGCAATCGAGGACAATGATGATAATGATGATAGCGCCGATGATGACGTTGCGGTGGAAGTGCATAATCAACAAGCGCTCTGCCTCTTGCTGGCTGGCCTGCTCGTTCATCTTTCCTGCTGGTGCAAAAAACGCAAACTTTACTCATATTCATTTAGTCCTGTGGGCTGTGCTCTGTGGGAGGACCAGCTTGGAAGCTGCAGGCGGCGCCCAAACGTCTGCCTGGGCATCCCTATGCCCTGTGTCATTGCCTGGCTCCGACTGTGTGTGTGTGGGTGTGAGTGGGTGTGTGTGTGTGCAACGACTGCTTGCTGTTTTTAATTTCATTGCAAGAAAATGAACGAACGGCGCCAAGGACACGAAAGAGCAAAGCAAGAGAATGCCAGGATGCTGGCTGGCTGGCTTGCTGTGCCTGGCCAAATGCCTGGCGCGCAAATGAAGTCAAAGCCAAAAGACACTGCCTGGCAAAGTCTGTGCGCCAAGTCGAGGCACACGCCCACCCAGGCCAAGGATGCGGCTCCCTAGTCACCGTTCTCCGTTGGCTAAATTAGCTGCAGCCAGCAGCCGCGCGACATTAAAAAGTTTGCCGGCAACGTCGTCATCGCTGACTTTGGCAAAATAAAAGAAAAGCGAGCGAGGAAAAGCATAAGAAATTTGCCGCGAAAAGTGAAATTAAAATGCGGCAGGCAACAGCGAAGGGCGGGCAACAAAGCAGGAAAGCAAAACATCCTAGACTTGAGAAAAAAAACAATCAGAATTGCCGGCAAAAAAATTGAAGTAATGAAGGAAAGGAATGTTGAAGGAGTCAAGAAAGTGAAGAAAAGTAAGAAATTTAAGCCGAAAGGTAAAATTGACTGTTGTGTTCACAATTATTGCTACTAATTAAGTGATATATTGCATAAATTATTCGATATTTTGCTAAAGCAGCTAATTATGTTGTTCTCATTAATCAAAAGCAAATCCATATTTCTGATTATAGCCGTTATTTGTCTTTTCTTTGCAGCTAATTGGCTCAGACAACATTGTAAGTCAAGTAAGTACGCCAAGTGTCCAGTGCGAGTGCTTCAATTATTATTCAACATTGTACCACTGGGCTGGACGGCTTTTGCAGGCGCTTGAGAGCCAAACTCGTATCAGTATTAATTTGGTCAACATAAAACGTAAATTGATTAAAGCCATTAAACAGAGCCAACGATGGGGCGGGGCGGGGAGGGGAGGAACAGAGGCAGAGAGCAAACGAAAAACATTTGCAAATTAACAAATGACGATAATTAAATATACCGTTAGTGTTTGCCTAGCTGGCCAAGTAGCTTGCAAAGAGGAATACAAATATTTATATTTTTTTGCAGTTAAACTGGGCTGAAAGTTATTGCTAGACAGTTGCAATTATGATTGCTACACATATATAGTTGCTGTTTGGCTAGGATGCAATGGGGAATGAGCTGTAAATAGTCATTATATTTTTTAAAATTAATCTATCAACATTCGCATTTGGAATATACAAATATTTTAAAATGCATACAAACAATAAGTTCTGTTTACAATTGAATTAAATAAATTTGACATTATGCAAATATAAATGAATATTTTACCAACTATTTCATTTAGTCAATCAAATATTGTTTATTGAAAGGTCTCTTCTATTCTTAGACATCCAGATTGGCAATGAGCTGTAAATAGTCATTATATTTTTATACCCTGAACCCATTAAAAATGGGTAAAAAGGGTATTATGGTTTTGTGCAAAAGTATGTAACAGGCATAAGGAAGCATCTCCGACCATATAAAGTATATATATTCTTGATCAGTATCAACAGCCGAGTCGATTTAGCCATGTCCGTCTGTCTGTCCGTCTGTCCGTCTGTCCGTCTGTCCGTCTGACCGTCTGTCCGTCTGTCCGTCTGTCCGTCTGTCCGTCTGTCTGTCTGTATGAACACACAGATATCAGAGACTACAAGAGCTAGAGACTTCATATTTGGAACATAAGTTCTCCTAATCCCGGGACAGATCAAGTTTATTTCATTTTATCGATAACTCGTCCCGTTCAAAAGTTATCGATAAATTTCGATTTCAGACTTGCGTTTTTGGGATATAACTTCAAAGTTATAAAAGATAGAGGCTCCAAACTTGGCATGTATAATCTCGAATAGCATACACATGTAACAAATATTTCACTTTTTGGATACCACCCCCAAACCCCCCAAAAGTTCAAAAAATGCATTTTTGAAGGTACGACCTTGCAATTTGGTTTGATAACACATATTATGGACAATTGCTTGCCCCAAAAATTTCAATGAGATCGGACAATAAACATAGAAGTTATTTAAGATTTAACTTTCCATTGTGTGGGGCTCAGCGAAAAAGCAAGCTAACTGCTTAAACCGCTTGCACTGCTTATACTGCTTATACTGCAGCATGTGTGAGTTTAGAGTAGTACGAATGATTGTAAGGACTGGGTTCAGGGTATCTCGTAGTCGGGCACTCCCGACTACAGCACTCTTACTTGTTTAAAATTAAGCTATCAACATTCGCATTTGGAATATACAAATATTTTAAAATGCATACAAACAATAAGTTCTGTTTACAATTGAATTAAATAAATATGACATTATGCAAATATAAATGAATATTTTACCAACTATTTCATTTAGTCAATCAAATATAGTTTAGACATCCAGATTGGCAATACGCTGTAAATAGTTATTATATTTTTTAAAATTAAGCTATCAACATTCGCATTTAGAATATAGAATAGTTTTAAAATGCATACAAACAATAAGTTCTGTTTACAATCGAATCAAATAAATTTGACATTATGCAAATATAAATGAATATTTTTCATTTAGTCAATCAAATATAGTTTAGACATCCAGATTGGCAATGAGCTGTAAATAGTCATTTTTTTATTAAGTTAAGCTATCAACATTCGCATTTAGAATATACAAATATTTAAAAATGCATACAAACAATAAGTTCTGTTTACAATTGAATTAAAGAAATTTGACATTATGGAAATATTATTGAATATTTTACCAACTATTTCATTTAGCCAGTTTATCTTTTTTATTCTTAGACTCCAGATACTTTCCGTAGCCCAATATGCTCAGACATGTTCAGATATCGTCATTCGTAGCGCACTCAGTTGAAGGCAACGCTTGTCTGCAGTTTTATTGAAGCAAAAGCAAAAGGCAGTTGTACTTACTACGAAAGCCACTTGGTAATTAAACAGGTTTCAAATTAACATAAAATAAAATTAAATAAATAAAAGTGCTGGGCACTCGGAGTCGAGTGTGCCAGGCTGTCTTTTAGCCAGGCTGTCTCTTAGCCAGGCTGTCTGTTAGCCAAGTTGCCAAGTTGCCTGTAAACATGTTTCAACGCCGCGCAAAATTAGCAACTTGTAGCAGAGTGTGCGTGTGTGTGTTGTGAGTGTGTGACTGTGCAACATGTTGCCTGGCAGAATGTCGACGCTTATAGATAAATTTCTGTCAAAATTGCTGATTGACTTCATTAATAACCACGCGCCAGGCCGTTGCAGTTTGCAGTTTGCAGTCGCAGTTTGCAGTCGCAGTCGCAGCCAGCTGACAACTCAACAAGGCAGCTGCTGAAAAGAGCAACTGCCCAGCGGCAGAGGTAGGGGGAGGGATGTGAAGCGTGGGCAAATTAATAGCAAACTTGTAGCCGACTGCAGCTGGTAACCTGTTGGGAGGGTCTCTGCCTGCCTGACTGCCTGCCTCGGAGATACCTGCATCGGCATCGGCATCGGCATCAGCATCTGAATGCAGTGGCACGATTGATAAGCTGCGTGCTGCGTGGCCATGTTCAATGTCCAAATGCTGGCACAACATGTTCTGGAACTGGTCAAACACACACACACACACACACACACCAACACACACACTCACGTAACTAAAGACACTCGCCCTCTGCCCACCGCAACGGCCCAAGAAATCAGTGCGAAAATTTATGTTGGTCCGCTGGAATTTTAATGTGCGTTGCCTGCCAATGAGGAAGCGATTTTTGCATGCACAGCTTTTGGCCATCGCCATCGTCGTTTTGGCCATCGTTGTCTACGTGGCCGTTAAATGCCGTTTAATTGCGTTGGAATAACCGTTTGCTTTTAATTGGCCAGCTTTCGGTACGAAATGGCAGGCCGGCTGCGCTCAAATTACAAATGCCAGGCAGATAACTCAATAAATGTACAGATTAGTTACAAGCGCAATCAATCAGCGTCAATGGCTAGCCCCACTGAATTGTCAGTGGCTAAATAATTACAAATCTATGACTTTATAATACACAACAGCGAATGTGAGCGACCAATCCTTTCTATTCAACAATTGGCCAGTCGCAGGCTGCAATATCACAATGACACTATCTGAAAGCAACTCTTAATATTAGTATTCTCATAAACTCACGCTTCAGCTAATGCTGCCAATTGCACTGCTTCTAATTCTTGATTTAATGGCTCAACATCAGTCTCAGCTGGTATCATTGAAGCGGTAAGTATCGTATAGATGTACAAGACTGTATATCTCTTGATGTGTGCTCGTAATTTGGTTGCCTTTCACAAAAGACAAGTGACGTGGCCAGCAGTCGGCAGACAGCGGACAGCGGACAGACATTGTTGACAACGGACATGGCACATGGAAAACTTACAGCTAACAGCTTACAGCTTTGTCGTCGCCACAACGCCACGTCCACATCCACATCCACGTCCACATCCACGTCCGACAGTTGGCAGCCCGTTGATCATCATCGTATGTGCTATGCATTTTTGAAAGAGAGACACGAGATGACACCGTCGAAGCCAACTGCGAGTTACACACATTTTCTTGTGGTCGCTCGCAAGCGAAAGGCAAAAATTAAAATGCGCTTATAAAGCAATAAAATTCAACATAATAATAACGAATAATGACCACATAATGAAAACGTCCAGAGATACTTGGCTAGATGCATAGATGCATAGATACAGATATGAATACAGTTGCAGTTGCATAGCCACAAAGATGAGGCAACTGCCATAAAGTGTTGTATTTGTGGCTGCGTTTAATGAAAGGCTAACTGAAAGGCCGCCAAAGGCTTGATTAGCAATGCAGTTGTATCTGATAGCTGCAATATCTATGTCTAATTCGATGCAGCACTTGTAATTGAAATGGCAGCCATGTCTGCATGAATGAATCGAATATAACATATGAAAGTGGTATCCCAAATAAGAAACAAAAGTGCAATATGTAAAAGAAATCTTACTCAATTGCCCAACATTTGCTTTGGCCAGAAAGGTAACTCACAGATGCAGATTGGATTGCCATTACAGAGAAACGTATCTCTGCGCTCGCTGTCAACGGCAATTTGCAATAACATAAAACTGCACGTTTACACTAATAGCACTGCTATCTAAGCCGGCGACCTGCGCAGCAGGTGAGCCTCGCTTACCTCAGCTCATTGCAGTATCTCAGCTTTGCAGTTTTGCAGTCTTTCAGCTGAGCTGCCCACTCGCCATGGTCAGACCTTCACTTTTGCGATTTGACACGCTTGGCGAGCGTCTGGCGCCACTGGCCACTCAACAGATCTAACACTTTGTATGGCAGAGGCAAGCATAACGCTTTTAATATAAATTCTAATGCTTTTCATCTATCAGAAAGTATCTCTCTCTCTTGATTTTATTCCAGCCACACACAGCAACTAACTCATCAAAATTGCGAACAGCAAACAACTGCCTACAAATGAGCGACAAACGAGTCCAGACAGCAGACGGCTGAATATTAGCTGGACAGGAACAGCAACAGCAACAGCAACAACAAAACCCAATAGTAATTAAATAATATATACATTAAGTGCCACGACGGCCACAGTATAATTTCTGTTCTCCTTTTTTCCCAGAGGGCCTCAGCGAAAAACACAAACCGAAACAGAAACAAAAACAAAAACTTGATCAAAATTTCAGAGCACGTTTTACCGTTTGGAGGCGTTGCACATTTGCCGCTCGCTGGGCGTGGCAGTGCATCAGGCCAAGAGCGTAGCCAACTTGCTACATTTTAATTTACTCGGCTTAATTAATTTTGGCCAACGCTTTAAGCCAGCGCTTTCGACTTTCAGTTAGTTGCTGCTGCTTGCAATTTGGTGTTTTAATTCATTATTTCTAAGTGAAAGATTGCATGGCTCTCAGCTGTCTGTCTGTCTGTCGTTTAGTCTGTCAAAGTGAAATGGGTCGCTTGTCAGCTCACATGTGTGCGACAGCACATTCGAAATGGAGTTTTCTCAAAGCCAAGATCCTGCTGCCAGTTGACAAAGCAAAAGCTAGCCATAGCAGCCAAGCCGTAACTCTTGACCCAAACGCATTGGCCAGCTCATAAAGCAGCAGCCGGCTAATCAGGCTGGCCATTAGGCAGCCCAAATGTCAACACTCAACGGCCAGCGATAAAAACTCAAGCACGAGCAGTTCGTCAGTCAGTCAGTCAGTCAGTCAGTCAGTCAGTGGCAACATCTGTGCGCAGTTTGCGGCAGCAATTGTCGTAAGCTGCTCGAGTATCTTTCAGATGTATCGCAACGTGCATTGAGGCGATTTATGTGTGAATTTCGCTTTGTTTGTTTGCTTTGCTTTTGGATCGCTTTTATATGCAAACTGTCAATCAAAGGCAGTCGCTCAATGCCTCAGGCCTGCCTGTCTGTCCGCCTGTCCGTCTGATGCTAATCAGCGCACTGTCCGCCAGTTTATGTACTGAGCCTGGACTTGCCTGCCTGCCACAAGTTATGGCGCCATTATACGACTCTGAGCAGCTGCAGCAGGCAGCAGGCAGCAGTCAACAGAAAGCAGAAGCTTTGGCTGCTTCCTCGACTCTCGTCTCGTGACATGTCACACACATGTCAGCAATTGGCATGCCCCGGTGGAGACATATTGAAAAATCTGCTGCGACACAGCGGGCGGGCGATTTTCTTAGCTACCGAATAGAAGAAATCAAAGCACAAGCAAAATAGTATGCAAACAACAGAGAAAAAGAAGGAAAATATTCAATTGATTTACGTCGCGCGCAGACAAGAAAACGACTTGCAAAAGCCCAAAAGGCAGCCACTAAATGCAAATCACGGTGGTTGTGTGGCTCAGTGGTTAACACTTTGAGCGAATGTATCCAACAGATACTTGCATAGCCATAGCCATAGCCAAAGTAACTTGGCAATCAAATGCATTTATTTTGCATATAATTGAAATGATAATTTGTGTGCAGCAAAGTGCTTTTGTATTTGCTGATTGTTGTTGCTATAGCTGATTGTTTGTTGCTGTTGCTGTTGTTTGTTCATTGTTGTTGTTGTTGTTGTTGCTGTGGGCGTTAAAGAGTCGTTGTTGTAGCTGCTGCCGCTGCTGCTGCTGTTGCTGCTGCCTTTTCAAAATGTCAACTTGTACAGTACTGTCAGATAAATCAATCAAGTTGATTAGTTTTTTGTGTTGCAGCGGGTAATTAGCGAGGCCCGGCACTGGCGGGTGTGACTTGCTCTATAAGACTATGCGACTGCCTCTCACACTGTCCCACAGTCCCACAGTCCGTCAGTCAGTCAGTCAGTCAGTCTGGTTTGCGAGTCTGTCAAGCGGGTGGAAAATTATAGAGGTAATTCAAGGTTAGGAATCAGCAATCGGAATTGCTTTAATTTCATGTGTTGACGTCTCGATTGGCAATTTATTAACTGCTTTGCAGTTAGCCACAAGTGCACTAGCAATCTTGTGGTCTAATACTCTTAAGCGACATTCGGTTTTTGCTCTTACTTAGCAGGAGCAGCTTCAAAGTAACTGAACTGTATCTTTCACTTTCCATCTTTTTATGGCTAATGTGCATAAGGCACAAGTGTTTACAGCTCTTTTTCGTTACTCGCCAGCATTTTTTGTTTTTCTTTGCTCTTTTTACCCAGGCAGGCGACGGCTAATGTGCAAGTATAAAATTTTAAGACCAGACCTAAGATACACACATATATATACCTATGTACACATATCTATAAGCTACTGTATCTATTTTTTGTTTTTTGGAGTGCCCAGACAGACGGGCGACTTTGGCAAGTATGGAATCAATTTCGTTATGAAACCCCAATGCCAATATCTGGAGAGAGAAAAAAATGCTGTCTGTAATCCGTTTACGGCTTTAATTGCAGCTTAAAATTGACAAGTGAAACAGCTAAGTGGGAGAAGCTTACGCATTACAGTTGGCTTTTGGGTAAGTAGACATGTGAGCTGCATTGTGCGCAATGCAAAGTGAAACTCGAATCTCAGGATCGAAAGATCGAAAGATACCGAAGTCTATTTACCATCAGCGAGGTATAGAGTTCCTACGTGCAAATTGCAATAATCGTAGGAACTTAATACCGTGCTCTTGGAGGGCTGTCGACCTACAAAACGATCAAAACATAATAGTGACATAGTGAAACCAAGTGTTGAAGTGCAAATTTTATTTGTAATTAATATAATTATATTCAATATATCAACGAATTTCATATTTCTTATAACTTAACACTTTACTATCACACTTATTTCTAAAACACACTAATAACCATACTACATAATTAAATAACGAAAAGCCTGGCCATAAATCTGCTGGACAACACCCAAACAACAAGACGTCTTAAGCGATTCCACCCTCTAGACCTTCCTTTCAGAGACCCAGGCTAATTATACTCTTTTCGAAGAAAATAGTATATTAAGTTTGTCCTGAAGTTTGTAACGCATAGAAGGAAGCGTCTGAGACCCCCAAAAGTTACTGCCAATATGCTTATAAAAACAAAACAAATTGATCTAGCCATGTCCGTCTGTCTGTCTGTCTGTCTGTCTGTCTGTCTGTCTGTCTGTCTGTATGTATGCAAACTAGTCCCTCAGTTTTTGAGCTATCGCGATGCAACTTTGCACAGACACTTATTATTCAAGGGGACAGCACATTGGTCGGAGCCGGCCGGATCGGACCACTATATCTTATAGCTGCCATACACCTCAAAGTCGGTTTTGGCCATAAATCCGATGTTTTCAAAGCAATTGCCTTAAATTTCCTTATAAATCATCAATAAGTAAAATCGCAAATCGATTGAGTCATAAACAGCGAAGATATGCGTCATTAAATATTTTGAAAAAACAGGTGCATATGAGCAAACAAAGTCAAGCGCAAGAAAGCTTTTGATAGTCTGCTCTTCAAGGTATTTTGTCATCGATCATCAAAACGGTTTGTGGCGTAAGGCGTAAAGAGCCGCGCTAACGAACGCAAGTTTCGCAAGTTCGAGCCTCGGCGGCGACTGATTGTTAATTTAATACTTTTTTCTTTTTCTTCCTTTCAAATATATAACTGTAATCAAATTAATTTGCTTCCAATGGCTTAGAACAAAAACAATGCCACGCGAAAAAACAAATGCTGTCAAACGCGAGTTGCAGGTTGCAGGAAAACAAAACAAGGAAATTTGTAACAGTCGGCTCTTCAAGCAATTTTGTCAGCGATCATCAAAACGGCTTGTGGCGTAAGGGGTAAAGTTGCGAACTGGTGAGCGAGAGGTCCTGGGTTCAAGACCAGCGGCGACTGGTCATTTATTTTAATTTTTTGTTATTCTTCTTTTCAAATATATAATAGCTGTAATCAAATTCATTTATTTTTAAATTTCCTAAATTGTTTCTAATTTTTTTTTTCATACATAAAGTAGCTTTTATAGAATAATTCAAAAGAAAAATTTAAATTCATTGGCAAAACCAATGCCACGCGAAAAAAAATATGGATCTCAAATTCTGAATATAAGCTCTCGTATGTTCAGATTAAGTTTTATGACAATTCAATTTCCGACAGCAGCCTTGAAAGGTATAAGAGCAACATGCACAAAATTTGGTATGTATATTGTAGTATACATATGTAATGTAGTTTTGACTTTTTGGAAAAACTGAAACTTGTATATTGTTCAATTAGGTAGCACTTATGAATGCTAAGGGACGCGTCCACGAGCTGCGGATAGTGAAACGTCCCTGTTTACATGAATACCTTTATATATTTTATTTTATATGTAGGGGTATATGTATGCGACATTAATATCTGCGAATTAAATAAGCAGTCACGGAAAAATAGTAACAATTGCTTTAAGGTTCGAAAAGAGTATTTAATCTTCGGCACGCCGAAGATAATCCTTCTCCACTTGTTTTTACTCATTCCATCACATACATTCTCATACAATAGTCAAATTGTCAAGGAACGCGAGGAACAAGAGCATTTAATGATTGTCTGTTATAGACTGATTTTAAATTAATAATAATAATAAAAAAAAAAATAAATAAAAAACATCTACACTGTAAATGAACGCTTACAAGTAAAAATTGTCAATATAATTTTTAAAAAAATTGTAACAATAAAAAAACTTTTACATATGGCATTTATTTATTTATTTAATATGGAAAATAACAATGGACCATAGTACAAAATATATAAGTTGGTGAGTTTTATATAATTAAATTCCGGGAGTAATTAGATGGGAAAGTTCTAGACTAGTAAAAAAAATACTATAATTAGAATTGATATGGGAATAGCATGTTAGCTACTTGCAAGAAAATTGCAAATAGATTTGTTTATAAATGGATCTAAACATCACATAGTATTCGCCAAGGAATAGTTAAAAGTACAATGATTTAAAGTAGGTAGAATGAAGTTACGGGTATGTCTGAATGAAACAGAATAGTACGTTGGCCTCATCAATAAAGAGGTTACTAATTTAACTATAAACTTTACGCCTAACACAACTCAATGTTTGGTTAACGAAGAAAGGTTAATCAAATGAAGTCTACTAGAGTAAGGAGTTTAAGTCAATGCCCGATTCAAGTCTCATATTTCAAACAATATTCGCATATTCAACACACAACATATCAAATGTTTCATTCCTGACACATTCCCCACTTGAGTAGGGTTTCTTTTGAAAGATATATGTTCACTATTTCTTGAGTCAGACTAACACAAAGAGGAGATAAATTGATGTGGTACTTCTTTGCAGTTCATCAACCTTTGCTCACACCTTTAAGAGGCGCATGTCGCCCTTAACCCTTGGCTCAGGGCCAACTCTATCAAACTGCAACCCCTTCGCCTTCGCCTTCGACCCTATCCCAATCGAGGAGTCCTATCGCATGCACTTTATCTACATTTATCTACTGGCATTTGCATTACAACGTTTAATTGCGAGGTCGCAAAATGCGTTTCACGCACCCGTTTCGTAGTTCCGTAATTGATAACGGTTCATTTGGCCGGCACAGCGGATTTGGACTGCGTATTAACTTGATTAACGGTAAAGTAAGCCAACGGGGTTTGTCCGACATTTGCTCTACCGTTAGCAAGAAAGCAAATTTGCCGTTCGATTTTGATGAGTTTTGCGGCAACGATGCGTTAAGTTATGAATATGCATAGGGAGCATAGAGCTAGGACATTCGATAGGGTTGCGAAATCGAACTGGGACCCTTAAAGGGCAGGCTCAGGATGACGATCTTCAACTTGGCGAACACAATAGTTAAATTCAGAAAGAGATTATGCCTCGGAATGCCTTGAAATACGTTGTACACATATGAATAGCCTGAGTTGACCGAAAAGAACCACTATAGCATATGTATTAGCATACGTATTTATATGTAGAATATCATATACTATGTCATACATAAGAACTATTGGTCTAACGATAAGTGTTTGTACGAAAAATTTAGTTTTCTTCAGTTTCATAATGTTTTATTATTCTTTTAGCTCTATATTATATAGTTGGTATAGCAACAATCGTAAAATTAGAAAAATGTTGCTAACATTGTATCAAGTAAGTATGTTTTCAACTTTTCTTCACACATTAAACAAGTTTATCTGTTAAGATATGTTATAAATATTTTTGGGTATTTTGAAATGTGAAAACAGGACGAAAGAACCCTGAATCAAGGTTATTCACTGGAGAAAAAACGAACCTAATTTAATAATATTATTCATATGGGAATTGTATTACCTATTACTTAACAAAATTATAAAGCGCAATACACATGTTCACACAAACTATATTTTACTTATTCTTAAATAAAAATTTATAAAAATTCATATGCATTGTATGTCCGCGATAGTTTTTGGTTTCTAAACTTTTAATTCTTTTAATAGGGTAATTTTGAAAAAAATTTTTTGCTTATCTAACCATAAGCGAAAAAAGTATTAAAATAAAAAAAAATGGAGTAAGTGCGCTTACAGAGGAAAAAATCCAGTTTTCCACAAATGCCAAGAGTGGATACGAGTTATTCTTGAATATATTCTTATATATATCTAATAAGATATATTTTAATAAGATTAGAGCAGGTATTTTATCGAATCATTTATTTTGTTGTTCAAATTAATGATAAAACGATATATTGTACAATTTGATAAGAAATTATCGTAAAATTAAACACACCAATTGCGTAAGATTGTCAACGTTTAGTAATAACAAATTTATCTGATCATTGGATAAAACAAGTTACAAATTTTGTAACTTTTGTCATTAATGTTCAGAAAAAGCTTAACCTTAAATTATTCGCCAAATTAATCGCATTCAAATGATGAAAACAATGTTCCAAAGTTCTGAAAAAGTTATTAGAGTCGAAAACCGAAATTACGTTTGGAGATTGTGGACGGGAAATCAGAACGTAACTCTATGGTTTTGTACCACTGTGTCAGACTTAGAGAAGTTTCGCACCCGCTTTCTAACGCACTTCAAATACATTTAATTCGAATTTTACCGCCAGGACTTCGCACACCTCTGCCGACTGTCACTAGATGGCGCCAGAGCATTTATCTCAGCGGGGTGGCAATTCAATCTATGCAATTCACTGCGAGTCGCGACTCCTTTCCACTCGTGCCACATTCGCCCAGTCAGAGTTGTTGCCAGCTAAAAGCGGAAAGCGGAAAGCGGGAAAGCGAAAAACTGGCTGCACATAAAAATCAATTAACATGCAATGAGTTAGCAAGTTTGTAGCCTAATGAAAATGGCCAGCATGCGATTTTCAATGTTTATTGGATTTGGCATTCGGCGTTTGGCAAGCAAAACAAAAATTGAACGCAGCCAACGGGACATGAGAGAATGAGCTTTGACAGCAGTTGCGTATCCGTCGAATGTCCTCTGTCCAATGTCCTCTGTCCGATGTAATGGGAAATGGATATCGATGGGGCTCCCGCTTCTGTTCAGCTGCTGCGGCCACCTGCTGCGCCTTTGTGTGTGCCCAGATTGAAGACCAGACAGGAGATGCGATGCTGGAGAGACTCAAGAGAGGCTGGCGAGGCTGGAGACTGGGTGCAGTGACAGTAATCTCGGCTTGGGTCTGGCGCGCGAATCAATTATGTTAATTTGTCGCAGCAATTACAAGCAGTTTTCAAACTGAACGAGTCGGTTGGGGCACTGAGCGGTTTTAAGACACCATTCGACAGTTTTATGGAGCAGCTAATGAAATTCAAGTTGTTCGGCGATAATAAAGATAAATGGTTGCCGCACCAGCGATTAGAAAGCAAAATGCAATATATTGTCCATTATAATATCATATATCACTCACAAGTCACAAGTCAAAGTGCAGATTTGCATGGCAAGAAAGAAAAGTCACTCAATTCTTAATGTTTAGCTAAGACGCACACCAGCAAATCACAGGCTCTCTGTAGCCAGGTTTCAATGCGATGTTTTCTAAGGACCTGGGAACAGTTGGTGCAAGCGCATAGAAAAACATAGCACAAGCAAGGCACACACAAAATCATAGCCAGTCCCCCGCCGGGCGATTTCACTCGGCGAGCGAAACTCACTCAAAGCGAGACAAAACACAAACACAATACAGAAAAGTAGGCGGAGCGCTCGACACACGCGAGTGAGCAGTGCAGCAGCAGCAGCAGCAGCAGCAGCTGTCGGCGAGCCAAACAGAAAACATCGCAAAACATCGCGAGCGAGTGAAACGAGCATGTTTGCATGTTTGCCCCTCCACTTGCTATGTTTTTGAGTGGGTTGCTCGCCTTGGCTTTGAGTGAGATGCGAGCCGATAGCTGCGTTAAGAACCCACCCCTGTCACACCCCTTAAACAGAACTCAACCCTTTGGCTAACCCTTAAACGTTGACACTTTTGTGCTGACCACACATTCCACATGCCTCAGAGAGCGCGAGCGGCACACGAGCGATGCGATGCGATGAGAATGTTTGCCAGGACAGCGCTTTTGAAAAGGAATAGCGGGAAAGCAATAGCACCCAGTGCCAGCCTTTTGCCTATTGCCATTTCCCATATTCCTTGGCCAGCAGCTTATATCCATGCATATTCAGTGGCTGAGTTGTTTTTAGTGCGTGTGGCGTTTGTTTGTGTTGTTTCAAGCCCCAACCCCTAAATCCCAGCTGCGTGTAGAGCGCTCAACCCTTTCGTGTGTGTGCCCAAAATCGAACAAGCTTGCTTTGAGCGTAGCACCAGCAACAACAACTGGAACAGGAACAACAACAGAAACAGAAACAGAAACAACAATGGGCACGCAGCTTTTGCTTTTGTCTTCTTTTCTCAAGTGCCGGTCAAATTGATGCGTTTTCCGCGACGGCGGCAACAACGTTCGACACCGACAGTTTGCCGGCGTCGCTCGCGTCGAACAGAGAAACCCCAAGGAGTCCGGGTCCGGGTCCGGGTTCGGTTCCGGGTCCTGGTACGCTGGGGCTACGGATTGCGTGTGTGTCGAAAAGGGTTCACAATGGTGTTCGTGTGTGCTTGGAAATATTCCATGGGCAGCGCTTAAATAAAAGTGCGTAATTTTATTTAGCGGAAAACGGTCTGAAATATTCAATGTGAATTCGCAGCGTCGCAGGACAATTGAAATGAGTCATTCAAAGCATTTTGAAGGACTTTCGACTGGGCAATCAGCCAATGGAAATAAAGTGAGCAGTAATGTTTAATGAAGAGCTGCAGCAATGGTAAATAAAGCAATCGAATAAATACTAAATGGCATTTCTTATTTATTTATTTGAATTTAAGTAAGAGAAAAAAAGGCATACAAAGACGTGTTAACATTTTCAATAAACAGCAAATAAAATAGTTATGTTGTTGGCCATAAAAATATAACAATAGAAAGACCTGGCAGTTCAATAACAAATTATAATTAAACTATCAGTTTGCTAAAAACAAAAAAAACCTTTTAAAATTTTCAAAACAGAGAACAGAAAGACGAAATATATAATTTGCAGTCTCCCAAAAGCAATCAACAACAAACTAAAACCGATTGTCGCTTTTAATGACATTTTAATGGGTCGCAAAATAAGCGCCGATTTGGACTGAAATTAATTAATTAAATTAAAAATATGCATGTGTATTTTGCATTTTGTATTTCGTTGCTATATTCGTTGTGAATAGCTATTCAAGTTGTTGTGCGATAAATAGCTGTAAATTTATCAAGCGATATTAGTTTATTTTAATTGGCCTCAACCAAACTGAATACGAAAACTGTCAACCGGATGATTATTACATTTGCTGAATGCGGAGAGCTATAAATATATATATGACCGTTGCTGACCAAATATAGCGAAACTAGATTAAAACGGCTATTAAAAGATATACCAGCCCAAAGAGATTAATGACTGTCCAAGTTGTCTTTATGGGCCCAAAACGAATTTGAATGCAAGAAAAAGTCGGCTACAAATAAATTGTTAATTTAAACGACTACAGCTCTGGCTAATTAAATAGTTTGCCATACTTTAACAAATTAATCGCTGCCTGCAGCAGATAATGAAGCACATGGTGACATGTGATCAACCAATCGACCGACCACCACCACCACTACTGCTGAAAGGAGAACTCACACACATCTGAGTGCACACATGTGATATATACCCAAGAGTGTTGTTGTTGCTGTAGTTTTGCTGCCTATGGCAATCACTTGCTAAAATGCACACAATTACATTTTCAAAATGGCGTCAAAAGTGCAGTACACGAAAAAAGCAAAACGCAGGAGGAAGGCGAAAAAAAAACAGAAAAAACAGAATTGCAGAAGCCGCAAAAAGAAACACGACAACAACAACAGCAAGAACAACAACAAAAACTTGCATTACGTGCTGGCCGCAGTAGAGGGAGGTTGCCCGGCTGCCAGGGGTGCAGTGGTGCAGTGGTGCAGGGCTGCAGCGGGGGGCTAGTGTGAGTTGTCAGGGGTTGTTGCCGGCGCTGCACTCTCGCTCTCTCTCTCTATCATCACACTCAGAGGCGAGAGCTCAGAGTGCAAAGCAACTGAGTTTAATTATATCGAGGCTAACGAGTTTTTAGATGGCGCACAGACTCAGCGAACCGTTAATAAGCATTTAATTACTCAGAGCAGAGCGTGCAAGCGCGCGAGCGAGCGAGAGAGCAACACATCAACGATGACACTCTCTCTGTCGCTGTCGCTGCCGCCGTCGCCGTCGCAGTCGCAGTCGCTGCTGCTGGCGCTGCGCCAGCTTTGCTACCTTCGCGCAGACGCTCGTCTTAAAAAGGGGGCGGAGTTTTTTTTTCTTTTTAGATATAAATGCTGCGCGCCACTTGACGCCCACCCACCAACCCACCCCTCTGCGACGCGCGCCCTTCTGCTGCGTTGCCACGGCAAATAAAAGTTCCATGTACATTTTTTTTTCCATTCAAAGTTCTCATTATGGTTGTTGTTGTTGTTGTTATTGCGCGCGCTCTCGCGACGCCGTCGCCTTTGCCTCCCTCCGCCTCTCTGCCTTTGCCTTTGCCTCTGCGTTTGCCTCTGCGTTTGCCTCTGCGTTTGCCTCTGCCTTTGCTCTCGGCCGCATTGGCAAATTGTAGCCATATTGGATTTTTAGTACATTTTGTTGTTGCTCTTGTGTTTTCTTCTTTCTATTTTGTTGTTTTTTTTTTGCGCCCAGCGACTGTGACTCAAATGCCGGTGGTTTCTGTGGGTGGTTTGCCAGCGAGTCACCCTCATTTTGTGGCAGGGTGGCAAATACTTTTTCCCTTATATTTGTGTGTGTGTGTGTGTTTCTTTTTTTTAGTATTTATGGCGTTTTGCACATAAATTTTGTATATAGTGTGCGGCACGTGTATTGATGGCTGCTGCTGCTGCTGCTGCTGCTTCTGGCATTGGTGAGCGGAGAGTTTGGGCTGCTCGCTGTTGCTGGGTGAATAACACACACACACACACACACACACACACACATGCACATCTACACGCATACATTAGTATATAGACAAGTATTTTTTTCGCGTGACGCCTTCCTTTGCGGCTTTGATTTAGTTGGTTGTGCGGGTGTGTGTGCGTGTGTGTGTGTGTGTGTTTGCCTATGTATTGATGTATCTTTTGGCTCACTAGTTACAGTTAGTTAGTCCCGCTGTCCTCTGCACTTGTCCATCTTCCATTTCCGTTGCCATTTCCTGTGCAGCTGGGGTTGCTTTACTGTTTTTTTGCCATTATCTTTTTTTTGCTCATGCACTTGTAGCTTTTAATGGGCTTTCCCCGCTTTTTTTTCGAGCTTTGAGCGCAACTCAAAAATCGCTTCATTAGAAAAAATGGCTGGCAGCGACGTTGACGTCGACGTCGACAGAGGCAGCGACAGCGGCAGCGACTAGCGTTGTCCTGCGGTTAGCGTCGCTGCCGCTGCCGCTGCGGCTGCTCCATTTTTATTTCCAACACCAACAAACTGCCGTTAATTTGCATATGCATGAAAGTGTGTGTGTGTGTGTGTGTGAGTGAGTGTTGAGTGTTCTGCGTTGGTGTGCTGCTCTGTTTCTTTTTTTGTGCTTGCTTGCTTGCCTGTGTTGTTCATTCTTTCTTTTTGGTGGTTTGCGCAACCACCAACAACAAGGCGGGCGGGCAGGCGGGTGGGCAGGAGCAGCAAGTCCATGGCCAATGCCACCCCCTGTGCAATCCGGCCGCTGTCGACGTCGAGTCGCGAAGCGCGCAGATCATGCGCCGGCTACAAGTTCGGGCCGGGCCCAGGCTCCGTGGTTTATCCTGGCGTTTGGCCTTGTGCAGTATGACAACAGCAGCCGCTGTTGCCAGTTCCCAGTTGCCGCAGAGCGCGACAAATAAATCTTAGTCATAGTCAGCGCCAGACTGGCCAGCTAGCCAGTCAGCCAGTCAGTCAGCCAGTCAGCCAGTCAGTCAGCCAGTCAGTTGCACAGTGAGCCCCCAGTAAGCCAGACCAGACGGCCAACTGACACTTGCAGCAGCGCACCACGAACGACGAGCGACGACTTTGCAACTTGAAATTGATTTATGGCGCAAATTGTATTGTCTGGTTCGGGACTGGAACGTGGACCACTTGGCTGTCTGGTGGCTGCTGTCTAGTGTCTGATGTCTGGTATCTGGTATCTGGTATATGGTATCTGGTCAGTCTCAACTTGTTAGCCACTAGCTGTAACTGTAAAAAGTGCGTATGTGTTGGTGAATTGTGCGCGTGTTGTTGCTGTTGCTGCTGCTGCTGCTGCTGCTGTGACATTGACAGAGTTAACCAGGATGAAGTGGGTAGAGGCGTCCAGGAGCCAGTTTCCATTTGACAAACCAAAAACAAAATAAATACTGAGTGCACGTTTGTGCACAAAATCGTTAACATTATATGGCGCGCGAATTGCGAATCAAATCATAAATTAAACAAAACAAGTGACAACTTTCGCTGGGTCAAAATACACACACACACACACACACACACACACACTGCTGCACACACTCACACAACAACAACAACCAGTGAGGAAGGCCATTGCAGAAACTGGTCAACAAGTAAGTCTTAAAACATCTGCATTATAGCAGGTGCTTACATTAATATATGCGTTTATTTAATTAATTTAAATGTGATTATTCTATTAATGTTATCAGTCATTGATTTACTCAAGTTTCATTTGATATTTGCTGATTTAAGCTTTTAATGTATTTACTTATTAATCGTATAAGAATATATATATTAAGATTTATGTGTGCGACTTTCAGAATGTTGTTTCTTTATTACATTTTGTTTTTTTAATTGCTGAACTGATAAACTAGGCACTATTTAATTATTTAAATATTTTTTTATTTATGAAAACTAAATAACAAGTGTAAACTGCCAAAAGCAGGTCAATATGGTAAACAAATTTTATTATATATTCCGACCAAAAAATAAACAAATTTTCTCAATTCTTGTTCAATTTGTATCATGAACAAGTATTTTAATTAATCAACTATTGGTTTATGCATTTATTTATATATATTAGTTTGTTTTTATTTTCTTGAATTTACTGTTTTGTGCGCATTCTTGAATCGATTTTAGATATTATGGTTTTTATGGAGTATAAAGCATTTATTTATTGTTATGTGTTTACTTGCACAAATAACAAGTTTTTTTCTTCAACGCTCAACTGATTAATTATATATTAAAATCGATTTTATTGAATTCGCTTGGCATTTGACGCTTTCAAGACTTATTCTTATTATTCTCCTTCTCTCATTCTGTTTGCGGTACACTTGCTGTGCTTATTAATTACTTAATCCAGCCGAGACCCTTCTCAGCCGTAAATGTCAGCTTGTTGGCAACTCTTTTAATTTCTTAATGGCAACTGCATATTGGCGAGCACAAATTAAATCGGTGGCACTTTTAACGCCATTCGCATCACAACGGGCCGAAAGAGACTTCAATCTCAGTGCATGCGACTATCGAATTAAATTGGTTTTATTTTACTTTTGTTTACTGGTTGCCCCAATATTGATACGCCATCAGTTGGGCTTGAAATTGAACGGACGGGAGAGAGCGAGTGCAAAAACAACAACAATCAGAGCAGAGCGGACAGCATTTCTGTGTACTTTGGTAAAGCGCATTACGGCATTCGCATTACGATGCCCAGCCGCTTATCAAGGACCACTTAAAGACCGCCCCAACCCCTCTCCTCCCCCCTTCCCACTCCCCTTCCCCTTTCACCCAGCTACCTGCAACTGACTTGTCCAGTGTCCAGTGTCCAGCTCGTTCAGTTCTTTTTGGGTGGTGCTAGTGACGCTGCAGTTCCGAGCGATCAGCGGAGTGGGGACAGAGCATGGAGAAGTGAAGACTGACAGCAGCAGCATTTGGGGAGTGGGCTCCGGGGCTGGAGTCGCTGCCAGTCAATGGCAATGAAATGTTTCATCATTAAAAGTCAGCGAAAGAGCGCAAAAAGTAAAAAGGCAAGAAGAAAAATGTTCATTTCGTATATAAACAACAACAGCGCTGCAAAAATAATAGCAAGTGAAATGTGTTTATATATTTATGATGACGATGATGTGAATGTGAACGATGATGATGATGATGGGTATCTCTCTCTCTCTCTCTCTCTCTCTGGTTTCTCTGGTTCTGAGTGAGTCTGTGTGAGTGTGTGAGTGTGATTGTTAACTGCGTAAATAAAGGTGCGTGCACTTGAGTCAAGTATGTCGGTGTATATGCGCTTTAATTTATTGCATGCATCAGGTGATGCTGACCCATTTAAAATATGTACATACATATGTATGCTGCTGATAAGTTCCTCTGAATTGTGGCCATAAACAGAGATGCAATTTGCGCAGATATGTACTTTTGGGTTGAAAAAAAGAATGTAATATGAGAGGATCTTATAATTTATACCAAATATATTTATATTTATCATTTGCTCTTCTTTCTTTACATCACTTGTGCAGAATGTTCCGCACATTGAAATGTGTAATCCTTCTGACATCTCCACTAATTACATACTCAACTTTCGGCTTGTGATCTCACAAAATCCTTTTAAAGTTACTATTCAGCAAATGTATTTCATCTTGTCAGCGCTTTATCAATCAATTCCACCCCAGATGATGGCTCCTTTCATTTCCATCCACTCTTTCACGCATAATCCTTTTTCTTTGCGTGCTGCTTTTGCTGTTTCCTTTACGCTGTACCTTTTGCTTTGTGCTACTATGCTTTTAATTTTCAGCTGATTTTTTGATTAATGCTTAAACGGCTGCTCCTTTTTCTCTCTGTCTGTCTGTCTGTCCATTTTCGTCTGCTTTATGCAAATGCAAATAGCCGCCACTTTAATTAGAAAAACTGCGTTTGCTTTGGCGAGGGGAGCAAGAAAAATGCCGTTCATTTGCCAACTCCCCACTGGAAGTTGTCTCCAAGTTGTGCTCATTATGCTGAGTTTTTGTCGCTTTGTTTGTCATTTATAAATTGGAAAAGTTTTCTTAAGCAAATTATGCCATTTTTTGTTCTCAAGCGGACGCCGAACCCTTTTCGGGTACTACGTACTTGCTTTTAATCGAGCAAATGCTTTTCCTTTTAGCTGGAAATTCGTTGCGCTCTGCCTCGCCATAAGAATTTATCTGCAAATGCAAAGCAGCATTTGGCTAGTCCAAAAACAACTCCAACTCCACTTCCAGCTTTAACTGCTGCTAAGACCCTTTCGTCCTTGCAGCACTGACAAACAAATTAAAGGGGGATTATCATCATTTCATCTTGTTGGCTGACGACTGCCCCTACCCCGTTATTATGATGATGTTGTTGTTGTTGTTGTTGTTGCAGCCTCAGTTAAACCCTTTGTGGCAATCGCCATCGCTCAGCTGACGTTTCTCATACTGCGAATACTGCGTCACTTGGCCGCCTGCCTGCCTGCTTTTCCTGCCTTCCACTTCGACTTGTGTTTGTGCTGCTTCCTTTTTTCACTCACGTATTTCCTACTGCGACTCTGATTTGCCTTTCAAGATTCGGACTTGGAGTCGTCGGCATTGAGGTAGGCAAGGGTTAACATCAACATCAACAGCCAACTTCAGGTTCAGCATCAACCTTAGGTCCGTGTCGACTTCAGGTTCCCAAGCGACGACTTTTGCATCCGTTCGTTTTGCTCGCTCGCTGGTGCATTCAACTTTATGTCTTTGATTTATTGTCGCTGCCCCCCTTCCGCTGCCCCTGCCCAGCCCTGCCCGGCCAGGGCAACGAAAGCGAAACAATGGCCAACAGCAGTCGGCATCAGGAACGAGCCCCTGTTCTTAAGCCAACTGTCTTCTGTATGCGTATGGGTATGGGTCTGGTTAGGTCTGGTTAGGTCTGGTGTGTAAGTAGGTCTATAGGCTACCGTGGCACTTTCGGTTTTCAGTCAGAGCCAGAGCCGCGTGGGTTTAGCCGTCTGTGATTGCTTAATGCGCCTTGTGCTTCCTTCTGGCTTCGTATGATGTAATAAATATGCGACCCTTTGTCTGCAGATCCCTATCCCGATGCCTGTTCCTGTTCCTCTAACTCTCCCTCTACCTGTATCTGTCAATTGACTCTGTGCATGTGAAAATGGGAACATGTGTTGTTGCTGCCGCCCTGCCGAAGGGAAGTGCCATAAATACTCGTTGAAAATCTGTTGATTAGTGAGCAAATAAATTCTTGTCTATTTTGCGGTCAGCTCCATCTCACCAAAGTCAGCCTCACAGACGAAGAAGCCTCACAGATTAGTCCATAGAGATAAGCGCAGAGGAACTGCAACTCAAGCAAGTGTTGCTGCTGCGTGTCTGTCTGTGTCTGTTGTAATTAGCCAAGGAAATGCTGAATGTGGCCTGCTGCTGAGTTGTGTGGGCGTGCACACCGAGCTCAATATAGTTTCAGTTTCAGTTTCAGTTTCATTCATGCAGCTCGAGCAGCTCATCAGCTTGTTGTGGAAACCTTTTTTGGTCCTTGGCCAAATCGCAGCACGCCTCAGAGTTTATCTGCCATGAATTCCAATGGTTTCTGCTGCTGCTGCTGCAAAACTTTTGCCTGTTTGTCGCTTTTGTGTGTGTGCTTGCGAAAGTAGACCACAAAATTGTTGGTATTGCTATCAAGCCCCACATCACTCCTCGAATTGCTTACTCGCCCACTCACTCCGCAAAACCAAAAAGTGCAAACAAATTACCACACAAATTGTGACAAGCGCACACAAAAGTTTTTTTCTCTATTTTTTGGGGGCGAGTAACTCATACGACCTGTTGTCTGCGACAGATTTGAGCAGATGTGCAGCTGTTGTTGTTGTTGTTGCTGTGTTTATGATTGACTTGCGTCAAATTGATTGATGGCTCCTGCTTGCTATATTGCATATATTAATTGTAGTGAATGTGCGAAATGTTTGGCCTCCAGCTAGGATAACTTTAAATCAGTAAAATGTTTAACAATTTAAATATTATTTTTGTTAAATCAACTCAATGCCATTAATCGAATCGAACTTGAGAGCTGTCACAAATGAGTTGTAATTGCAGTCACAATATTTCTTAAAGTGCATGCATTTTGGCATTTAATTAACAGCCAACGCAAACTAAGAATAAGAACGAGTCTCAAGTCTCGCATAAATCCAGATTCTCGCATCATGAATTCCCTGCTTAGTGCAATATTTGCATGCAACGGCACTAAATGGCAGCAACACCCACCCATTATAATTGCAGCGGTTGCTGCAGCAAGTGGGTGTCGCATATAAAAACAAAACAATTGCCAAATGAGATTCACTCACTCAGTCAGTCACTCACTCAGTCACTCGAGCAACTGCTCAATACTTTTTCCCCTCACTGTACGCTGTCATGCGCATATCGAATCGCCGACTGGGTTCACTTTCCATGTCAGTTTTTGAGCTTTGAGCGCCTGGCAAATGTCACCTTCGATCAGCAGCAGCAGCGGCGGCTTTTAGCTGAGTGAAACCTGCCCGCCCCGTTGCTGCTGCTGCCACACGTAGGTGCATCCAAGTCAAAAGGAAATGTCAGTCAGGCGACAAGCCCACAAACGGCAACAGCAACAGCAACAACAAATGCTGTTGCACTGCGTTCTGTGTTTGTGTTCTAGGGCTAATAGTGAGCCAAAACACGTGCAACAGCAGCAGCAGCGACAGCAGCAACGACTGTGGTGAATTCTCTGGGCGACAAAGCTGCAAGGCAACAAAAGTTCGGGCAACATGTTGCAGTTGCTGTTTGCTGTTTGCTGTCGCTGCAGCTGCTGGCAAAATTGCAATTTCACAAGCACGCACACAAACACTGAGGGCAGCTTGTATTGGTCTCGACTCGCTTGACGACGCCAGCAGCAGCAGCAGCAGCAGCAGCAGCAGCAGCAGCAACAACAGCAGCAGCACCGACTGCAAATTGCGCCGCCCGGCCTATAAGACCAAAGCTGCCGTAGTTGTTGTTGCTGTTGCTGTTGTTGTTGCTGGCGTTCGACGTCGATTCGGATTGCGAGTGCGAGTCCGAGTGGCTTTTTTAGCAACCCAGTTGCCATTGCCGCATTCGCATTTCGGCTTTCGTGCCGCGCGGCAGCCAAAACCAGTGAATTAACAGAACAACAGCAGAACAACTTTTGCACGCGTGCTCTTCCAAAATAGTACGTTTAAAGCGTATCCTCGCGTTCTTCCACAATATTACGTACGTATTTGCAGTGACTTTTGTGTTTGTGTGCTAACCGAAACAACTGAAACAACTGAAACAACTGTGAACTGCTAAGCTGCATCAATTGTTGTAAACGTGCTACTCGCCAATTGGCGACGGCAAAAGTTTTTGTGACCTTTTTACGGCAACATTTCGAGAGGAAATTGCATTTTGCATTTCGCATTTTGCACTTTCGACTTTTGCATTTCTGCATTTGTTCGTTGTTTGTGCCGACCAATTTTGGCATTGTGAACTTTTCGTGGTGAGTTTTCTTACAGTTGCAACTTAAAAACTGTTTAACAATTCTTCAAATTTAATATTTGCAAAAATAGATATGCATAAATATGCATTTTCTTGCTATTAATATTTATCGTATATAGACAAAAGACAGCCCAAAACACTCAAGTATAATTTGTAATATAATAAGTGTTACACAATCAATTAACTGCACAATGTTTAATATATATTCAATAATATGCCAACAAAAATAGTTTTTTTATGTATAAGTAATGACTTATATTGAGTAATAATAATATATAACAATTATAAGCAAAAATAATATGAAAAGTAATCCTTTTCACTATTTATTTTATTTTTATTTTAGTAAAACCTAATAAAAAAATTTTCTAGAAATCAATTTTACTGCATAATGAGCAAAAATAGGTTTGTTCAACGTTTTAAAAAGTATATATTCGAAATATTTATAACCATTAATATCTGGATTCGTAAATAAGAATTAAGTTTGTAGTTCTTCAATACAATGCAGTATTAGTCGAATGTGAGACACCAACTAAATACAAACTTTTCTGTGCAGTTAAGATTAGCAATATTATCATTCATGTGCTTTGAATGGAACAAGACAACAACAAAGTTAGTTCACTACTCAACAGCTATCTAACAATCAGTTTCAAGATAAATGTCAAGCGAGCAAGTTCTTCCGGCTGTGGTTGGATTTGAGTTGATTCCCAGTCGCTGCACACATGAGCCAAGAGAACCCGATCCCGACCAAGACCCAGGGCCATAGTCAGATAGTCAGATAGTCAGAGTCAGAGTCAGAGACCAAAACCAGTAATCACAAACACACATGTGTACATTTGTACAAGGCTTACACGAGCAGTAATCGCCAGCTTCCTTTTGACCAGCGCCATGGCGCTGCTTCCTGCACGACACTGAAGGCAACAACAACAACAGCAGTAACAACAACAATAGCAGCTACAACAACAACGGGAGCAATAATAACTAATGCTAGAGCTGCAGTAGGCAGTTGGCATCTCTTCATGCAGGCTGCTGTCTAATATAATTTTGAAATAACTCAACTAAGCAGCACTCTGCTCTTCTCTGGGATTGAAGTCCGAGACTCTCGCCCAAGTGGCCCATCGAAATGCCAAAACCAAGTTAGAAACAAAATGATTACAATCCAAAGTTGCCAGTTGCCAGTTGGCAGTTGCCAGTTGGCAGTCGCCAGGCGGTCGTCTCATTCAGTCAGAGCCACGCCAAACAAAACTAACCAACGAGACAACAGCAATAGCAACAACAACAACAACAACAACAACATGGTAAAAAAGGGATAAGCCGGAAAGCAACACGGAACCCAAATTAATACAATAATTGAAGCCAATTTAGTATAATTTTCTTCAATTTCATTGTTGTTGCTTTGAGTCAGTTGATGTGCTTGTTGTTGTTGTTGCTGTTGGTTTTACTGTCTAGCCATTGACTTTGCCAACTATTATCGCATTTGTTTGGCATTTGGTGCTCCACCTTCCTGCCTGTGCCTGCTCCCTGCTCCCTCTGCCCCCCGATAGCTTGTAATCTGCTCTAAAATAACTTGAACTTAATTTCCCCGCATGCCTTGTAAGCTTTTCCAAGCCAGACTCGGTCTCAATTGCAGCTCAGCCACACCCAAAGTTTATTTACCCATTTTATTGTTCTCTCTCTCTGTGTTTGACTGTTACTGCCTGCATTTTATTAGCCAGCTCATTGTCTGCAGCTCTCGTTACCTAATTAAATAAAGCCAAGCAACCCAAAAGCGTTGCCTTGACCAACAGCTTGAGCTGCATTTGGGCCCGGCCAGGTGAAAGTGGCATCCCATGTGCCCATCCAGCAGGCCCAGGCCTTTCACATTGGTTATCCGAGTCCCAGTCCCAGTCCGAGTCGGAGTCGCAGTCGAGGCTTAAGTACTATCTCTGCAGCAGCATGCGGCCATAAAAGCCAGGCCCAGCCTAAGAGGTTTCTTTCAATTTTACGGCCATAAAAAAGATAAACACGAATCTTATGCCCAAACTTATGGGAGCATTGAAATTAAGATATCTTTTATATCTTTTTCAGCGATGCAAAGCACAATTTTAATTAAAACATATCACATGAGCACTGATGGCATTTTCCATTCTAAACTTTTCAAATCTAAATTTATGAAAAATTAGCCAACTCGCTCCAATCAGATTGCACTTATATAATGGTTGCTATTAAAGTAACTAACTATATGAATAATGCAATGGAATAGTAGTCACATCTTAATTGCAGTGTAATAGTATATATTTGAAATACTTATTAAATACATGTAATTTATTCAAATCGAAAGAAAACAAGTGGGAAAGGATTATCTTCGGCGTGCCGAAGATTTTATACTCTTTTCAAACCTTTAGACAATTTTCACTCTGCTAACTCCACCACTGAAATTTTATAAGCTGGAAAAAATCGTTTTGTCGCGTAACATTTTTTTTAATAAGTATCAGTGCAAAGTTTCATCTCGATAGATTCAAAAACATGGGATATATGGCCAAAACCGACTTCGAGTTATATGGCAGCTATGAGATATAGTGATCCGATCCGGCCGGCTCCGACCAATGTGATGTCTCTTTGAATAATAAGTATCAGTGCAAAGTTTCATCGCGATAGATTCAAAAACATGGGATATATGGCCAAAACCGACTTCGAGTTGTATGGCAGCTATAAGATATAGTGGTCCGATCCGGCCGGCTCCGACCAATGTGCTGTCCCCTGGAATAATAAGTGTCTGTGCAAAGTTTTATCGCGATAGCTCAAAAACTGAGGGACTAGTTTGCATACATACAGACAGACAGACAGACAGACAGACGTACATGGCTAGATCAATTTGTAATGTCATTCTAAGCATACTGGCAGTAACTTTTGGGGGTCTCCGACGCTTCCTTCTATGTGTTACAAATTTCATCACAAACAGAATATACTATATTCTTCGAAAAGAGTATAAAAATGGGTATTACGTCTTGTCAGTTTATAAATACCCACAAGCTCAGCCTTATTATCATGTGTTCTAATGCCAGCGTTAAGTAATCTTGTCACACGTCAAATGCAATCTTTCAAATCCATTTACATTCCAAATGTTGCACATTTTTTTGATAGAGCTCTGCAGTGCCAAAAATATATTATTGCAAATGCAAAGTATTAATAAAAACTGAAATTAAAAATTGTGTGTTTCTTTTTGTTGTTGTTGTATTTAACATTTTGCGAAAAATTGTTTTCATTTATGTTTGAGTTTTCCTTTGCTGCTGCCGTTGTAAATTGTAATTTGAAAAACATCACCGCAAACTGTCAAAATGCACTGACATTTACAAATTATTTTGCTGGCAGCAGCCGTGGGGTGCCCGGTGGTGCCGGTGGTGCAATTCCCCCCAATCCCCATCCCCACCCCCCACTCCACTCTGTGCTCTCCCAGCCAACATATCCAAGCACGATCCCATTGGCAGCAGTTGGGGCCGTTTGACGCTTTGAAATGCGAAATGGAAGCGGTCACCGTTAATTTGCGTCAACGGGCTAATAAAGTTTCGTGTCGCCTTTTTGCTTTTGATTTTGCTTTTTGCTTTTTGGCATTTGCTATTTGCTGTTTGCTGTTTGCTGTTCGGCATTTTGGTTGCTATTTGGTATTTGGGCAGCGAGTCGCAAGACGGCGACAAAGTTGGCTAATGCACTCGTTGCTCTCTATCTGTGGCCGCATCTGGCAGGCGCTGGCCAGTTGTAGCTGCATCTGTATCTCTATCTGTATCTGTATCTGTATCTGCAAATTGCAAATTGCATGCCGGCCAAATAGCAAATTAGCCAAGGCAATCACACACATATGAAAAGCTGACATTTCAATAGCAAAACCAAAAAAGAAAAGCAGAAAAGCTTGCAGCACAAATATCCGTTTCACTTTAGAGCTTGCAACTGCATCCTCTCAGCTTGTAGTATCTCCCTTTGGCGCTTTATGAAATTCCGATTGCCCATTAATTGCCTTTGATTGAGCACCTGAGCTGCTGCTGCCGCTGCTGTTGCAACAAAGTATCAATGAACCTTCGCTGCGCCGCGGGCGATGCAACCGAATAAGTGAGGATCGTTTGTCGTTGTTGCCTTCTTCGTTGGGGTTTCTTTGTGAGTGTGCTCGTAGTAGTTGCGCAAGGTGCAAACTGGCTGCATAGATTGGCTGCCGGACCTACCTGTACCTCTGCCTCTGCCTGTGCCTGCGCCTCTGCCTGTGCCCACAGCTGCCTGGCTGGTTTATGGGTCTGCGTGGCTAGGAGTGGCCGTGCCTAATAGCTGAAGAATACACAGCAGAAGAAGAAGTCAAAGTAGATGTAGAAGTAGAAGTTGAAGTAGATATGAGTAGTAGACGCAGAAGAGGCAGAGGGATAAAAATGAATTATGATTTGGCGGTAGGCATTTAATGGTTGCCCATGCATCTTTGACTTGAACAAAATTCTCGTTTGGCGCCAACATATTGACAGCTGTACAGGTGTGTGTGTGTGTGTGAAGTTATTTTGCTGGACAGGTGAATGCTATTTAGTTAGAATGCCTTTTCGTCTGTCTGAGCGTCCATCCGTCAGTTTTTTATTTTTTTGTGTTACTTTTGTATTTTCTAATTGAATTTACCGGGCACGACAGCGTCGCATTGTCTTCTGACGTGCTGTGAAAGGCCACGCGGCAACTGCAGCCATATCGATAAGGAAGTGCACCTAGGGAGCAGCAGCAGCAGCAGCACAACAACAACAGCAACAACAACAACATCAGCAACACCGCAGCGTCTAAGCAGCCACTGAAAAGCATTCAAAATTGGAGCATGACAGCTTCGCTCAAGTGCAGTTTTGAGTTTTAGTTGCAGTTGTAGTTGTAGCTGTAGTTTTCGGCTCGTGATGGATAGGTGTTGCTTTCTGGTTGACTTTGATGCTTGCTGATGCCTGATGTCTGATGTCTGATGCCTGATGTTTGATGTTTGATGGCTGGCTGTTGATGGCCGCGATACGCTGGGCGTGATGAGGTCTCTGGGTTGCAAGTGAAAAGTGAAAGATACGTTGTTGCATGCGGCATGAGTGCAGTGAGTGATAGGATCAATTCCAGGCATTTAGTTGGCCCACAGAGAGACAGAGACAGAGAGAGAGAGAGAGAGCTTAGCAGCTGCAAATTGCATATCTAAAGTGTCCATAAACTTGGAGTACAACTGCTCGTAGGTCTGTCAATTAGCCTTGGCATGATAGCCCTGTCTTTGATGTTAAATGGCCGTCTCATTGCCAGGATCCTTTAGAGCCGAGCTGAGCTGAGCTGGGCTGCAACTTGAGCCACTTGCTGACGCCCACACTTTGCCAAGACCAAGACCCACAACTCTAAAACAGCCACATGGGCGTTGCAAGCAACCACAGCCATAGCCGCGACAACGACAACGACAACAACAATAGCAATAGCTATAGCAATAGCAATAACAATAACAATAACATCATGTTGCGGCGTTTGCTATAAAAATGTTAAAAACCCTAAGCAGTTCCAAAACACATCTCGCAATTTAATGGCTTCGAAATACAACCAGCTAACTGGCAACTGGCAACTAACAACTAGCAGTTGGTAACTGGAAAAACAACCGCCCACCGTTGAGGCCTTATAAACAATGCCGATGCATAAATTTCGAGCGAGCAACAAATAGTGCTAAAGGAGACGAACTGAAAAACTCATTAGGCGCATCGCCTACGAAACATAAATGCAATAATATTGTAGAGAATTACGAGCCTAATAACATAAATTTCACAGACAAGTCACAGCAAAGGGGGGAATGTGCTCGGCTATAACCTTTTGCATATACATACTGCCATAATCGTATACGCGCATCCGAGTATGTATGCAGTTTTCTATCCGTGAGATACGCATTGCGTAAAAGTTCATTATAGAAAAGGAGTTGCCGTTGCCGTTGCCGTTCTTATCGAAACTTATGGACCAGAAATATGCGTTGGCCAGCGCCATAAACATAAACTAGGCGAATTAATTGAGATGGCCGAAGGTAGATGATACACACGATGATACTCCGTGTGCCCTGCGATCCCTTTGAGTACGGCTCATAAAGCCAGCAAATTATGCACTTTTAAGTCGAATGTTGCACCTGCAACAGTCGCAGACACAGCCACATCCACAGCCACATCCACAGCAGCAGTCGCAGTCGCAGTCGTAGTCGCATTAGAGCCGCATTTGGCCAAAACGCGGCGATTCGTGGCCATTGTGCTGGCTCAGCCAGCTACCTGCTCGGCCGGGTCTAATTGAGTTTTGAGAGTCGTTACACTTCATCGCAATGGGAGTAAATTAAACTGTCATTAGTTTACCCTTTGGCACTTTTGTCGCCCGTCGCCCCGTTGCTCTCTCGCAGTTGCGAACCCAATCCAAACGATCTCAACATGTGAAGTGGCGCGTTATTCCGTGTTTTTTTTTCTTCTTTCAGTTTTTTTCTCTTTGCCGTAATAATTTTGTAGGTTTTACGAGTGCCGCCAAGACAATTAGGCATTTGTTGTATTGTTGTTGCACACACACACACACACACACTGGCACACACACGCACACACCATACTCACTGCCAAGTGTGGGCATTTTGTTTAGCGGCTTTTAACGCTTTGATGTGCGCAACTGAAAAACGCGCGCGAGACGCGCGACTCGCGAGCCCGCAACGAATCTAACGCCTTTTCAAAACTTTGTTAGCTACATGGCTTTTAACTTTTCGTAGTTGTTGTTGCTATTGCTATTGCTATTGTTGTTATTTCTACCATGCTGAAGATTTATTTTTCCATTATAGTGTGCCGACATCGACATCATTGTGGGTGTCTGTGCCTTGACACAAACCATTGGGCCATGACGTGCACAAAACAAAAACCAAAACCAACAAAGAGTTTTGCTTTTTTACTTTCTGTACAGTGTTGATGATTTTCAGCTGAGAAATAACCTTAGAACATGTGTAGGATAATTTCGTAGAATATTTTCATTTTGATTATATCACATAAGATATCAAAATGATGAGCTCTAAAAAGCTATCAAGGACTTTAAATTTCAGTTTGCAAGACAAGTAATCGATTCGCTGCATTTTCACGCTTTTTCTATTATTTTTTTGACAGCTTTCAACTTTTAGCTCAAACTTTACAAAAAACGCAATTAATATATTTTTTTTTTAATATTTGCCTCTCGTTTTAATTAGTTTCGTTATTTTCGAGCGGCCGTTTCAAGCGACTTGGGCGCGTTTTTAGCCGCAGCGAATTTAGTTAGTTTTCGAATCTATTAAATTTCCGTTTTTAATGCCCATATCATTGTCTGGGCAAACGCGTTTTGTTTCGCCTGTGGCCAATGCATAAAATTGCCTAACACCAACTGACGAGCTAAAAAGCCGAGAAACTGAGAAACTGAGAAATTGAGTAGCCCACATCACACAAATCCGCAACAGTTTATTGCACCTGCCATAAAAATAAAAAAAATACAGCCGCCCAAAAACGCTCACAAACTAAGCCATGTTTTGCGTATGTGTGTGTGTGTGTTTATTTTTATGACTAGCTAAAAGATATAAAAACCACTTTTAATTCAAATGCGCTACAAAATGTTATGGGCAATCAAAAAATTTGCATAAACTGTCAGGGCACGTGTCTCAAACTGCACAGCAAATTTGCCAAATATAAATCGCAGCGAATGCAAAATTGAAACCAAATGTATAAAGTTTTAGGTTCTATAAAATTGAATTTTGTTCGTTCAACACGAATAAACACAAGCGCTATAAAAAAAGTTGAAAATTTATGTTGGTACAAATTAAAAAGCAAATGAAAAAGAATTTTCGAAGAGCTACCAAAATGCAGTCAAATGTTGTCATAAAAACGATTTAAGATTTGAAGGTATTATTATATCTGAATGAATACGAGCAGCGGCAGATAAAACAGAAAAGACTCTTTTTGCTTTTTGCGTGCCTTTGTTGTTAATGATTCACTTGCCACGCTGTTGTTGCTATTGTTGTTGTTGTTGTTGTTGCTGTTGCTGTTGCTGTTAATGACTTGACAGTAAAGTAGCCTACACAATTTATGGCAAACTTGTCCGCCTACAATCAGTTTTCATTCAGTTCTCTCTCTCTCTCTCTCAGTATGTGTGTTTGTGTTTGTGTTTTAATGCCTTCGTCTAGTTTGGTTTTTTAATTGAAACATTTTTGACCATATTTTCTTAATGATCTGACATGACATGGCGTCTGTTTTGAGTGTGTGTGTGTGCCTTGGCTTTATAAATTTAAGGTAATTTTAGCTAATTTAATACAGAAAACTAAAATTCGAACGTGGGGCACCCCTATCACATGCATACATATATCACATACTACTTATTTATGTGTGTATACTATATACACACACACATATCATTATTATAATTTGTACATTGTGTTCTCCACTCCGTTTATTGCAGTCGCCATCGCCATCGCAAAAAACAACGCCAACGCCTTTGGGCCACAAGCTGCAAATGCTGGGTAAGTTTTCATTATTGTTGTCTTCATGTTGCCATTATATGTTGCCGTTGTTGCTTTTGTTGCTTTTGTTGTTTCCAAGCACTTTTATAGTCACTTGTCGTTAAAAAAAATATGTGTTGAAAATGTTTTTTTATGACACGAAATGAGCAGGGCCATAAAACTGAGCCGAGTGAGCAATATAACGATGTGTGCCTTGCGGCCTGTTGAATTCTGTAAATGGCATTTGCATTTAATATGCAACAACTGTCGGACACTGAACTGCACTAAGTGTTGACACATGACATCAAAGAGGAGCAGTCGATTTACTTGCGAATCAATATCAGTTCATCATAAATGCATACTTGTCTATATCCTCTGCTATCTATAAAAATGCCAAAAAATCTATTTACCTGTATTATAAGTAATAAACATAATGTTGACCTCAACTCATATTGGGTAACCTTTAAAACCGAACGTCAGAGATTTGCTGCTGTCTGCGGCTTTTGGCAATACCACTGCCCGTTAAGACCAGCTTCCATAAAACGCGCTAAATTGAGCTTCAATCAATTCTTAAAACGAAGAAGAAGAAGAAGAAAAGAGTAGTGATGGGGGGGGGGAGATAAAGATAAAGACTAGTATAATGCCAACTAATTGAATTGATTTATGCATGTCGCGCATTTTAATGAAGTATTTTCCCTGCGCTGTTGCTGGGGCCGCTGCGATTTGATTAATTTGAATTTATTTAGTTTCGATATTTGTTGCCATAGCATAATTTTCGTTTTTTGCTCTATCAATTTCAATGATAGCACATTATAAGTTTCGAATGTGTTGTCCGATGTCTGTTTTGTGTCCACACTTGCTATTATTTATTTATTTATGCATAGGCAAAGAGCTGTTGGCCAGTTAGTTAGTTGTTCGCTGTTTGGCTGCTTTGGCTGCTTTTCTGTTACCAGTTAAAGCTGCCAGCTGCCAGCTGAGAGCTGAGAGCTAACCAAACTCATAAGCTGAAGGTATCACTGGGGGGACAAGGAGCGTTGCCCACGCGGCAGAGGAGGCGTCATTGATTTATGCCTGGCACTTTTTATGGCCATTTTGTTTGTAATTTATTAACAAGCTTGTTAACAACGTCGTCGTCTGGCCAATATGCAGATGCAGATACCAAAAACTTACGAACTCACTGTGCACTCCAAGCCTGCGCCTGACCAGTCCAAAGAGGTTAAAGGCCATTACGGCAGCCAGACTGCCAGACTGTCAGACTGTCAGACTGCCAGACTGCCAGACCGACTGGGCAGCTTGCAATGGCAACAGCAGGTGGCTTTCAGGTTCCTAACCATATTTATAGAAAGTTTTTTTCTCCTCTTTTGGCCAAGAGGCGTGCATTATGCACAAACACACACGCACACACAATCAAACTAAACAAAAGCTCGCGCTCTTAAATATTTAAACAAGAAATAAAAAGATATGAGAAAACAACAACTTCGACATTTAGTTCTCCAGTTCGATCCTCTCCCCACATGCACATGATTTGTTTGCCCAAGCACTAGCGGTAGCCAAGTGGGCAAGTGTCGGTCTGTCTGTCTCTCGGTCTGTCGTTCGTTGGAGCTGTTGCTCAAATATTCTAAATATTTGCTAAATAATAGAGAAGACAGCAGCAATCGGAGTCGAACCGGTGGCAAAAGGCAAGCTCGGGCCAGGCCCAAGTTCTGTGTAGGCAGCCAAGCGTAGACAAACATTGGCCCATGCCCAAGTCCCATTCCCAGTCCCAAGTCCCAGTCCCAAGCACAGAGACTCGTGGCCGCTGGCTCATAGCTAATGGCAGTTGCCTTTGCCGTTTAAATAGTGGCTACTATTTGCGTAGCAAAGTGTACCCAACTGACGAAATGACGAGCTGACGGCTTAACTCATTGACTGCCTGTCAAATACACACACACCACACACACACACTGGCAAGCATGGCCAGGAGGAGTACAGCGTCAAGCACTTGATGCGAGTTGGCAACGTCAATTGAAGTCGTCGCCTTCATCATCGCCGGACATTTTACGCCGGACAGCTGCGAGCGACAGCTACGAGAGCTTTGTTTTTGTGCCGCTCACAGACATACTACTATTTTAATGTTTTATGAGCTTTTCATTTTGTTGGCTCGCCATTGATACGAGCCCTTGCCAAGTTTGAACAATGTCACTGAGCCATTTGGCTCTTTGGATCGCACGAGTACGAGTTCGAGTACGAGTACGATATAAAATATATAATTGAGGCTTACCAGAGAGCAGCCCATAGCACCAGCTGACTAACTGATTTATCTGTGCAACAATCTAATTTCAATTGTGCGCCTGAACAACGGCTTGAAGCCAACTTGAGTCGAACAGCTCCAAACAAGACTCGGACTGGACTCCAACTGCTTTGGGGCCGGCCACGTTGGGCACTCGGAGCGCTGTGTCAGCGGCAGCGCCAAGTTGTCAACTTAATTTACAGCTAACATGTGAGCTACAAGTTCGCGGCGATTGAGCAAGCGATAAAAAGTATTAATTTCATAGCTCCATGCAATTAACATAAAATTGGACAAACGGACAGACAGAGATACCCACTGACGTACTTTTCTGCTATGCTTTGGCAAATACTTATAAATATGCAAATAGTTCAGATTACAAACGGGCGAGCGAGCTGGAGAATGCAGTGCCGCGATCCGAGCTGATATCGCCGATACTCACTAGTCTCTAGATCTACTATGGGCAATTTCTGTTATTGATATACGGTTTTATGGGGCCGGCTTCGGCACGAGCGTCGACATTTGGCTGACAAATGTGCTGACGTGTTTGACTAAATGGCAGACCAGACACTTGCCAGAGGCTGCCACATACACACTCACATATGGCCATATCGTCAGTCTTATAATACAGCTAATACGCTGCCCAAATCGTCATCAATTGGCGGGCTGATCGGTCGTATGATTAGCATAATTGGAAATCAGTTTGAAATGCCACCAAAGCCATAAACACTAAAGGTTAGCTTATTGACTCTGATAATATATATTCCTATGCAGCAGCGTCTATGGGGCTTATGTCAACTGACTGACAGTATATTATAGAATTTAGCATGATATATCCTCAAATCCGGTTCTGCAATCAGGTTAACAAATCTGACGAAAAATATATATCGAAAATATCATAAATATCATATTCATTAAGCATTTATTTTTACAGCAATTCGAACTATAAACATGCCAATAAATTGCCATACAATACCCTCATAAATAAGTATTATTATCGACTGAAATTAGGCTCTTGAATGCAAAATCATTTTTCCATTAGTGTCAAAGTTATTATTTTCAGGCTTAGTCTATTGCTCAAATCAAGAGTTGAATAGCCATTTCGAAATCGAATGCATTTAGTGAGAGAGTGAAATGCTCGACTTGCAGATACCCTCTTTGAGATTGTTGCATTCTTATCGCTTACATGCAATCGAATATATGTATGTACATATACTTGAATATCATTCTGTGCTTATAAGTATTTGCATAACAATACAGGGTATATACTCGGGTATTACTCGATCGTCGCACAACAACAACAATCCATAAGCAATTCCAATAAATCGTGCTAGTACAATAAAAGTAAATTAAACGCTTCGGTGCCGTTGCTGCCGCTTCTGTCCAGTTGTGTCTCAATTTGCCGGACCGGACCGGTAAGATCGCCCCGCACAGCTCCAACTCCAACTCCAGCTCCAGTGGTCAGATCTGATGAGGTGCCGCAATATGCGTAAGTTAAGTGCGCGAACGTGGCCCAAGCAGGAACGACCAGCCAGCTAACCAACAACAGCAACAACAATGAACAACAATTACGTGGAAGCTGCCATGGAAAGCCAACAACAACAGCAACCAAAAAGCCAACTTTCTACATTTTGTCGGTTTGACAGCCTGAAGGGCTACCCAAAAAAGCCGAAAAAGAAAAAAACTAAAAGCAGACCCTTTCTGGGGCGTCAATGAAATGCAAATGCTTGGCTTGGCTTGGCTTGTCTTGTCGTTGTTGGAGTTGTAGTTGTAGTTGGAGTTATCAATAATCTATTGGCCGAATATGTTGAGCAGATAAGCAGCGGCCTCCCTCTCTCTCTCTCTCTCTCTCTGTCTCGCTTGTTGGCCGTTGGTCCTTGCACCTATTAAGCCATAAAACGCATGCAAATGAAGGCGTTGAAATGCGCATACAACAAAAGCCCGGGACAGATACGGGACGTGTCTGGATCTGGGTCTGGGTCTGGATCTGGGTCCGGGTCTGGTCTGAAAGTTGAGGCGTTTTGCGCCTGCTTAAAGGGCGCAACAACTAACGCGCCTGAGCTGATGAGCAGATGAGCAAGCACAGGGGCAGCTGTCCACAGTGGCACAGTGGCAAAGTGGCAAAGTGGCAGCTTTGCTGGGGGTAACTCGCAGTCGCAGTCAACGTCGCAGTCGCCGTCGCAGTCGACGTCGCAGTAGACAGTGGAAGCTAAAACGAGCACCGGCTGACTGGCAATTAATTATGGCTCAGTGTTGGGCCAGTGGCTGGCATATGTTTATTTACTTAATTTACTTAATGACACACATACCCAACTGAACTCAACTCAACTGAGCAGAGCAGCGCAGAGCAGCGCAGAGCAGGCGAAATGTATCTCAAAGATGGGCACGAGTCGGCGCACATTTGGGTGAGGTCATCGGCGTCGTTCTATAAAAGCATTTGTCTATGTGTCTGCGTGTGTGTCTAATAAATAACATTATTAATTACCAGTGCAATTAACTATAAGTACACCAATACCACCATGGAGCGACGACCAGAGCGACCAGGCGCCCACAAGGCGACATCGTTGAAGGCGACGCCTCGATTTCGAATTCGGTTCCATGAAGCTACAGATACATCTCATAGATACACACTCACTCACACACACACACGCAGTGCTGCACTTTGTGACCCAATTTGAATTTTTCATAAGTTTCTCGCAGTTATTAAGGCGAATTTTGTTTTTAGATCACTCGTTGAGTATTCAGAGTTGTTCGCTTTTAATGGTTCATTTCGCCTCATATTGAGTGATATATGGATGCATTAATCTTAGTTTATGTTTATGTTTATGTTTATTACCACATCTTATGCTCGTGTGGGTATCAAGTTTTATGCAAAATGTGCAACGCGATAGCTGATTATGTCGAGAAATTAGGCATAGGCAGATGGGGCTCTCGCTCTCTCTCTCTCTCTCTCTCGAGTTATGTTAGCTTTATACGATTTTATGGTTTTTTTTATGAAACAATATTATTATGATTAGTGAAAAGCGAGCTATTTATAGTATGATCCAACGATCCATTTAGTTCAAGTGACATTATTATGCATATGGGCTATAAATTTAGTTCTCCTCATTCATAAAATGATGAATACTATATAATGCTGATGCAAGAATGTTGAGTGTTATCATAAATGATGAATAGAAACTTTAGTTTTCAACTTGAAAATGCAGCCGTCTCTTTAAGATATATACATACATACATACTGTGTATATTTCTAGGAAGATTCTTTTCGCTCATTTGTTTATACTTATTATACTGTCTGCTTTTCTACAAACTTTGCTTCATTAATCTTCTCACTTCTCGCTTGTTTCTTGTTATGTTTTAAATATTGAAACTGTCAAGTGCATAATCATCCACACACAACCAGAACAACAACAATGGCATCAAGTCAACGCCAAAATTACAGGGCAACTAAAAATGTTTCAAACATTTAACCCGAACTGCAGGGAGAAACTTGGCTGCTTCTCGTCTGCTTCGACTTTGCTGTCGTCTGTCTGCCCGTCTGTGCTCCTCTATCCGTCTGCTCCTGCACTTCTCTTGCCGTTGCTGTTGCTGTTGCTGGCTGTGTCACAGCGCTTAATCTTTATTAATTACAGTGAAATAATAAGGCAGCAGCAGCAGCAGCAGCAGCAGAGAGATAGATGGCAGCTAGAGCTGCTCATGTGTATGGCGCATAGTTTGGCAGCCAGACAGCCAAGGCCCATGGCCATGCCCAGCACCATCACCATCACCAGCCCCAGTCACAGACCCAACGCAACTGATTAATGCCGCAGCCAAAGAGCCAACAAGCAAACATGCCACATGCAACACCAACAGCAACAACTTTTAGTGAGTTTGCCTGGTTAGGAATTTAAGCAGCACGAAGGGTTTTTCGGTTTAAGTTTTCGGGGCTGGCTTTGGCTGGGGATTTGGCTTTCGCCTCGGGAGGGAGCAAGTGCGTTGTAGTTGCGCTCTCTGGCATTGCCATGGCGGGGCATTCATCAACGTTGGCGTCAACAAATGCCCTCCACATGCAAAACAAGACTCCGAACTGCGCCCCGGCAAATGCACAGCGGGGCAGCCAGTCAGCCAGTCAGCCATAGAAAGCGAATGGAAATGGGTACTGGAGTGGGTATTGGAGTGGGTATGAGTGTGGGTATGGGTATGGCAAGCATATAAAAGGCGGCAAGGCTAAATTAGATAGTAGAGAGCATAGGACCTATAAAAAGCATTTGATCCTTTGTGCGCACCGGCACCGCCTCTGTGTCTCTGTCTATGTCTATGTGTGTGTGCGTGTGTCGACCTTTTTTCTGAGCTGCGCCAGTCGCCAGTCGCCTAATTACGCCTCTATTTTGGGCTAATCAGCAGCAGCAGCATTGACCCCCGACCCCAGCGTCAAGGGTCAGCTGCGCGTCATGCAAATGAAGTTGCTCTCGCTTATGGCCCTGACTCACACTCAGAGCAGCAGCTGCGCGCAAAGTGTGAGCTGTAGTTAAGTACAATTTCCTAGTTCCTAGTTCCTGGTTCCTGGTTCCGACTCCTCGCCTGTCAATCAGTTTTGGCTGCTGTGCAAATATTTGTCCAGTTCTGCGGCCGCTTGCATATTTGCACTTCAACTTAACGCAATGCAAATGCAAATGCAAATACGAAAGCAAATACAAGCGCAAACGCAACTGGGATAACTGAGATAAGCCAGAGACAACTGAGAGACAGCAATTAAATATGCGCATAACTGTTAATAATCATCGAATCAATATGCTGACGATTTTCTCACGCACAGAGATACAAACGGAGCCGCATATTCAAATGAGGAGCAGCCGCATCATCCCAGGACCAGGCCCAGGACCTGAACCTGGCCCAGGACAATGACATCAGCGCGAGTCTCGAGGGTTCGAGGTTCAGCTCGAGCGCATGAAGTCAACGAGCGGACTTAGAAGGGGTCGATTTGTGTCAGTGAGCAGAATTTTAACTAAGACAGCCGCATATGAAAGGGCTGATCCTGCTGCTGTTGCTGTTGCTGCTCCCTGGCAAAAGGATTTGTAATTTGAATTTTAAATAGCAGCAAAAGTCGCAGCGGCCGCTTCGTTTATGCCTGTAAATTGTATTTACTGCTGAATTAATTTCAGCTTTTCTGTTCATTTCTTTTCCATTTTCTGTGCATCGATTTGTAAAGGAAAGGAATTCGTAGAGCCAAAGCCAAAAACTCTTTCATGCTCTGCTGTTTGCTTAGGTTTCTCTATTAAAAGCAAAACCCTTTTTGTGATGCTTTTTCATTTTTTTTCTTCTTTAAAGTTTTTGACAGACGCAGTCATATGTAAATATACGCTTGAGAAAAAGAAGGCTAGCTGCAAAAGGGTGTGGTCACATCATCGAAGGGAGGGCAAGACCAAAAAGCAGCTGCAGGCTAGCTCAGATTTCAATTAATAGTTTCTACCATTTCTCAAGATTTCGACAAATTTACTGGAAGAAAAAAGAAGAATATTCGCTTATGAAACGATTTAAGCATTAAACATGTTGAAAGCTGTTTTCAATTCTTGCAACTTGCAACTTGCAGCAGAATCAATTTAGTTGCGGGTATCCTTTGAAGGATTACCCGCAAATAGACAACGCCCAAGTCCTGTTACACGCAAGGCCCCAACCCTAAACCCAATCCCAATCCCATGATTCGTCCGTCCTGCTGGCAAACGTTGATTGCTTCAATGGCAAAATGCTGAATTGCAGCAATAATATTGCAACTGACATCGATATGTGCCATTTGATTTGCATAATTCTAGCATTCAGCAAAGGACGAGCACAAAGGCGGCAAAGCAGAGGAGGCAGAATGGAGGGTGGGGAGTGGGGAGTGGGGAGTGGAGGGGCGGCTAACCCTAACATGCAGCACTTTGAGCCCTGCCCAAAAACCAACTAGCAAAATATTGACAGGCAGGACAAGGCACAAGCTGTGTCCTGTGCACAGGAGCCAGGAGCCAGGGACTCTGAGCCGCTTAAGCTGGCAACAGGCGCGCCCCTTTTGCTGTCTCGCTGTCTGTTTGTATTTTTGCAAATTCATCGATAATTGGCAATTTGAATTGGCAACAACAACAGCAACAACAAAAGACAACTGCAAACAACTGACAAAGGCGCGACGTGTGTCCCGGGGTTGCTTTTGACTCTTTGACTTTGGCACATTGCCCTCTGTCCCTTCCACTCCAGTCCCGTCCCGTCCCTTCCCCTAACGATCCGTCCCGGCTACCCTCTGTGCGAAAAATGAGTATCGGTTTATGTCAAGGGCGCATTGCATTTTGGCAACAAACCTCTCATAATGCCAAGCCGATAATAACTTAATGACGTTATAATTGCACACAACAAGTTAATTAAATTCATTGTGTGTGTGTTTGTGAGCCGACAGTCAAAACCAATTCCAATCAATGCCAAATTTGATAACTTGTTGACTCGACCGACGGTCAGCGGTTGCCAAAAATGTGTTTTGTGTTTTGCTATGTTGTGGTTGGTTAGTTGTGGCACAGTGGCAGCATTAATTTAATGATCCAACAAAAGATCTATTGAAATTGATGGAAATGCATTTGAAAAAGAAAGCCCAATCGAGTCGACTTGAGATGAGATGAGCTCAGACAGCCCAAGACCCGGAACTGACTTGTAATAGTTTCTGATTCATAAAAGTGACACGATCTTCCATTCGAATGGAGTATGGAGTATGATGTCCATTAAGGAGGAGAGTCAAGTTCAGAACTGGCCTCGCATATTGAGACTTTACTGTCTAATGCTGTTGTTATTTCTCTTTCTCAGTGCTGTGGGGCCAGATACAGTCAAAGTGGTTCCGAAACTTTAACACAACAGACAAATTAATAGCCCACGTCTTGTTGGCAATTGAAATCGATTTGTCTAACATTTCATAGTTTCTGTTTCTGTTTCTTGTTTGATTCGATCTCTCAAAGAGTTCGCTGAAGATTACTTGAAGCCATGATAGATATATAGATAGATAGATAGACATCTATATGTATTTGAGCTTATTTAGACAACACATGTGAGACTGACTGTAAAGTCTGTCTAATGTTTGATTTAGTAGCTGAAGCGTTTTTACTTTTTAGACTTGATATATATAACCTTATAACCTTATACCTTTATATGTTTCTAACAAACTTCTTTCCTTTTGCTTACATTTCAGCTGGCATATCTGTCTGTCTCTCTCTCTCTCTCTCTCTCTCGAATATACGAAAAAGGTAAGCGCAGCTACAACTTGGTAACTTGCCCAAAAAAAAAGGGGCAAACGCCCCAAGTGGCAATAACAAAGAGAACAAATATACATCGCAACTTTTACTGGGGCTCTTGGACGCTCAGAGCCAAGTCGCAAGTCGCAAGTCTTGGACTCGGTCTACGTCTCGGCGAAACTCTTTCAAGTTTTTTTGACAGCTGCTGTCAAATGTTGAAAGCCAGCCAGTCCCATACGCCATACGCCATACACCATGCACAGAACCATACAGAAATCTAAAACAAGTCAGAGCCAGCCATGGCCTAAAGTGCCCCCAAAGTTCCTCTCACCCGTCGCATATCAGCGAACATCTCTATATGTATGTATGTGCACACATTTCAGTCTATACATACATACATATACATATCTACATACACATTCTTGGAGCCTTGGCGCGTTCTTAAACTCTCTAAGCAAAGTTTTCGAAATGAACCCAAAAGCAAAAAAACAAAAAAAAATCCAAAACGAGAAACAATAAAACCATTTTATAGTTTTCATGCACGAAGTCCACGAAATGAAAAATTCTACAATTTAAACTGACATTTAAATTGATAGTTCAAGAGATGCACACGACAGATACCAGAGAGACAGATACAACAAGAAGCAGCAGAAGCGAGCGAGAGAGAAAACTGAAAACCATATACATATGATGCTATAGAGGCGTGGCAGATGAGGCAAACACACACACACCCATACACACATACACACACACACACACACGCACACACAGATGCATGCTGCATTGGGTGACGTACTATATGCTGCTGTTGTTGTTGTTGTTATTGTTATTGTTATTGCGGCTGCTGCGGCTTTTGGCGGCTGATGATGATGATGCCGATGCTGATGCTGATGCTGATGTGTGCTAAGGTCTTGTTGTTGTTGTTGTTGCTGTTGTTGTTGTTGTTGCCACAGCAGCACAAAAACGCATAGCAAATATTTCGAAAAAAAGATGAGGTAGAATTGCAGTCGCTGGGAAACAACCGAAATTCAAAGAAAATATTCGTTAAAAAGGCAACCGCATTAAACTGTTATTCAATTATGTTGTTCGCTGCGAAAGAAACAATAGCGAGAGAGATGAAAACATACTATCATTTTTTGTTGTCGTGGGGAAGCACAAAAAGCACAAAACATATGAAAGCTTCTAGCGGTATTAATTTAACACCATTTTCAGTTGACCTTAGCCGTGTTGTCGTTTATCCAATTGGTTATTGATTGCTGTCCAAAACTAAACTGGTTAAGTATGTATATTATTGAATCATTGAAAGCTTTTAAGAGTTGCAAGCAAGATTAATTGCATTTAGTAATAGCAGATAAAGTTTGCTAAAAACGAAGTGCTTTCCGGTTTCTGGCTGGCTCTTTGTGCCGTTACGTAAAGTTCTATTGATTCACCGTCTAAAACCTCAAAATGGCAAACTCTATAAATCATTTGCTGGCTGGCTTTCTGGCTGGCAACCACATTGGTTACTCGATACACACACACATATACATAGGTACACTTTGAGCGTGTTACCAAACATATTATCTAACACATTGCGCACATATTTCTTAAATAAACATTGCATTTCCACATTTTCATGGCATTTTCATGCATAAAACAAAACGCGAACGCGAAATAAATATTGCAAGATAGAGAGAAAACGAAAACGAACGACCACTCAGTGGGCAATTTTTGCCGCATAAGTACGTGTATCTGTATCTGTAGCTGTATCTCTAGCGGTATCTGTATCTGTAGCTATAGCTATAGCTGTTACTATAGCTGTTGTTGTTGCTGTTGCTGTATCTGGTGGCTGCCAGGCAAAGTCAAACTCAACATTGTTGTCAACAGTTTGCCGCCTTTGTCTCGTGCGTGTGCGCTATCAGCTAAGTCAGAGATGCAGAGATACTGGCTACTTCATGGCGCATAGTTCGGTCTTTGCACTTATCTTATAATTAGCATTCTTGGCAGATAACAACAACTGCAACAGCAGCAGCAGCAGCAGCAGCAACAGCAACTAGCTGCTCGCTTGGACTACAAATAACAAACACATTGCAATTACGAGTACAACAGAAGCGACTTGAGTCGAGACTGGAGTGGAGTAGAGTCGCCTCTTAATCGGATTGCATGATAACTGCACATTAATTAAAAAAAATCAACTAATACTTTTATGAAACGAAACAGTGCTAATTGAATTATTGCTGCCATGCACTCGCCTCGTTTGCTTTTCGTTTCATTTCGTTTTCGTTTCGTTTAGTTTTCTTGTTTTACAACCAGCTCGTTTAATTGGCACTACTCTACCGCTCTCCGGCTCTCCAGCTTGTCTCACACTCCGATCCGAGCTGAAAATTTAGAACGTACCGAATCGGAATCGGCACCCGCAGCGACATATTGCTTACGCTTCCAGGAAGACCTACAAATGCCACAGACTCGACTCGACTCGACTCGACGAAACTCAGACAGAGTGAGAGGAAACTTAGGATATGCCACATTCTAACGGTAACCAGCCAAAGCCTGCTCAAACCAGAACAGATCCCCCCAACCAACCAGTCGAAGTTCAATTTTTCGGGCAATCCATAAAACAGCAAAACAGCACGAAAACAACAGCAGCAGCAACAACAACAACAACAACAGCAACAACAACAAATGTCAAGCTCAGTTTTCAATTGCAACAGCGACGCTCGCATGTTGTTTTTTTTCGGGATGTAATCCGAGAGCTGGCAGAACAACAATTTAAAGAGGTAGCCAGATAACCGACCATTGCTGTTCTTGTTCTTGTTGTTGCTTGGGGCTGGGTCTGAGTTTGGGTCTGAGTTTGGGTCTGGGTTTGGGTCTGGGTTCGGGTCTGTGGCTGCGGGCTTAGTCACTTGGCTGTTTGCTCGTTACTCGGCCTGGTGCTCCTTTCATGGCCAGGCATATTAGTTTTTAAGTCTTCACATTCACATTGTTCATTATGATGAGCCACCGAACACGAAAGAACAAAACAACAACCAACAGCAGCAGCAGCAGCAACAACAGCAACAACAACAACAACAACAACAACAAGTACAGGCGACTGCAAAAGACGAACCCAAAAATTGACAATGGACGTTGACGCTCAAGTATCAGCAAGTGCACGCAATGTACTTCGTTTTGTATCTTCTGCTGCATGCATGCAATGAACTATGGACAGGACAAGGGCGCAGGAAGGGGCAGAGGGAAGGGGAACAGCGAGAGGGGGCTGGCTAGAGGGCGGACTTGAATTAGGGCGGTGCAGACATTTCAACAGCATGTCGCTTCATTTAAGTTGTTTGCATCAATGCACTCGTGACAATTTGTCATCAAAAAGACAGAACAAGAAAAGAAAACATACATACGAAATGCTATGTGTAGTCCTATATTTTAAATTAATAAAAGACCTCGCTCAGTTGGCATACAATATGTGGGACGAAATACATCAGCAAATAAATTATATGCTGGCTATTTAAGGTTCACTTGTGCTGACTTCATAAATGTAAATAAGAAACGCTACAGTTTGAGCTATAAATGCATTTTGATGACCAAAACTAAAAATCCACAAAAAATGTATATGATTTGCCAAAGCAACAAAAGCTGAAACCACTTCACAAATTTTTACTGCCCATATATGTTTAATGTCTAACGCATTACATTTGCTTAACTGCTGCAACACTTGAGTAGCTTAATGAAAGCCTAATTGCATGAATATAAAACCCATCTATGGCATTCAGTGGGCAACTGTGTGTGGTTTCTCTATATACGAGATGCCGAAGACCCCTTGCTGCGACTTTGGTACGAATCTTCCGTATGCATCACCCAAAATCGAGCCAAAAAATGAAAAAGAAAAAACAAACACAGCAAGAGCAACAATAATAATAACAGCAAGAGCGCCAACAAGCAGCTAAATGTCAGCTGTGCCCACTTAAACTTAAACTTATGCATATTTATATAATTCATTTTTAAATATTTAAAACTCACACAAGCGGCGAGTGCGGCAGGCAGACAGACAGAAGTAGAGACAGCACTCAAAACATACTATATTAAATATCAAGATTTTATGATGCATAATGCGAGCTGGACGGGCAGAGGCGTTGGCCAGGAGGTGGAGCATGGGGGGGGGAGCAGAGGGAGGCAAGCAGTCGAGAGAAGGTGGATTTTTATTACCAATAATTTTTAAATTTGTTGCGATGAGTGCAAGCAGGCAACTCGTTATAAATATAACCACAGATCGAAATACCCATATATATATGTATATGTATATGTACATATATGCATGCATATATATATATAGTGTATTCGTGTGTGCGTTGAGTGTGCAAGTGAATTGATTGTAAAGCCGCCCGACCGTCCGACGCGATTATTTACGGTTTATTTTCAACGCATCAGAAATAAACACGCGAGTGAAAAAAAAGCGCAACATGAATTTCTTTTTGTGTTCCTTTTTTTTAAATTTTTATTTATATTTTTTCTCTGTGTTTTTTTTTAAACGAAAATATTGCATACTAATTTTAATACGTAACACGCGGGCTTTGAAGGCGCATCAATCCAAAAATAGCCGCAAAGTGAAATGAACAAGAAAGAAAGCCAACACACGAATGCAATGACTGTGTGGAAGCGGAGAGAGATCGGAGGAGCGATGGTGGGGCTGGTGGTGGGACTGGTGGGACTGGTGGGGCTGGTGTGCATGGCAAAAGTGTCAAGCGACGACGTAGCGAGTGTATTTTTGAATTTTTGGCAGGTGGAACCACGACAAGTGCCCCAAGTCGGCAGCGGGAACGGCCCCAACTGCATTCATATTTCAATATTTTGTTGCTCGTTTGCTTTTATTTGTTGTTTTCCATATTTATAAATAGCAGGCGAGAGCAGCGCTGACGGCGACGATAGGCAGCCTGCACCGAAAACACTGAAAACTAATTTCCACATAATTTTTATGAGGCAATTACTCATCGACACTCTGCAACAGCAGCAACAACAACAATAAAATACTCACAAAGATGTTTCTTAGAGAGGTAGAACAGTTGATAGAATTAAATCAGATGCATACAATAACATGATGTTGTTGTTGTTGTTGTTGTTTTGTTGGCTTTCAGTTTTATGTGGGCTTTTCATTTCAATACAATTAAGCCGAAAGGTTTGCTGATTACACATGACGTATACGCAATGTGTATATGTGCATATGTGTGCTTGTGCACATTTCATCAACAATTACACGCATTTTATTTAAAAATGTAACAAAATAATTCGTGTATTTTTCAGCTTAAATATGCAGTGGTGCAGCTAATTAAATAGACTCGCCCCACCACCACCACCACCACCACCACCCCCACCATCCTTCACGCAATTCCTCAGTGAATTCTCTTCGTCCAACTGTTCAGTTTCTTGTGTGTCATCCATATGCAAACTCGGGTATTCATAGACCATTCACATCGGATTCATATGCCCATTACTGGCTACATAATTACGCAGACACGCCCCACTAAATATTAGAAAAAACGAAAAAGAATAATATGTTTTAAACAGCATAGTCTATTATCATGTGACGTGTATTGTTGGAAATGTGTTGTAATTATTTGGAAATGCTTTCTAGCGATAATTGCGGGTGCCACTTTTTTTTCTATTTGAGCTCAGTTGAGTTACACATTTTTCTTTTGAGGTTCGTTTGTTCTTCAGCTGGTGTTTTTGTCAAATTATACAACATTTATCATCAATTATCGCAGTGCTCTGTTGTGTTGTTGTTGCTGTTGTTGTTGTTGCCTGGCTGAGAAATGTTTGTACTTTGCTATGTGACGCACGCGAGACTAACTCGGCATTGGTTGTGTGCTGTGTGTGTTGTGTGTGTGGCGACATCGTGTCATGAAATTGAATAAGCAAATGACGTGCTGAATGCCAGTTGAAACAATTCTTTACTTTACTCTATTTTTTTGAGCGCACTACTTGCCGTGTGGCATTCACCTCAGCCGGGAAACCGCAAAACGCAGTTTAAATGTGAATCGCTCTAGAAACACAGAGCGAGATATGTATGTATGTATGTAAGCATTACAATTGTATGACATTTCATGCCAAAATGTAGACAATTGTCAATTGTGGCAACAACAATCAAACACCCCTTTTTCCAGCTATGCAGCGCAACTGGCAAGTACTTGAGTACGACTCTACATACATGTACATATACATACATATAGATGGATAGATAGATATATGCTCTTCATGCACGCATACATACATGCATACATAGTTACATACATGTGTGCGTCGCACATGCTAAACGAATGTTGACAAACAATTATTATTTTATTATTATTTGTTTGTCTGACTATGCACTGTGCTGCCCCGCCCCCTCTGCAGTGCCCTCCATGCGCCCTAATATAGACAGTCTTGTCTGTCTGTCTATCTGTCTGTCTGTCTATCTGGCTGGCTGTCAGTTTGCATGACTTTCCTGCCCGGCTCCACCATTCAGCGTCAGTTGTCGTCAGTTCGTCTGCCCGCCTCATTCAATCTTTCACTCACTCTCTCCCACTCTCTCTCACTCTCTCTCTCACTCTCTCTCTCTCTCTCTGTCTGAATTGTACTCTCCTATCTGCGTTTGTTTGTTTATTTGTCTAACTGCTTTTGCAATATGATTCGCTGTTATATTTGTACTGTTGATTATTTTTTATTATTATTTGTATCATTGTTTGAACGAATTTTCACATGCAACGCGAACCGCAGAACACTTTTGACTACTGGCTACTCTCCCATTCTCCCAATCTCTCCCATTCACTCATTCTCACACTCTTTCTTTTTAAACGAGGCCTGTTCATTTCAGTATCTAAAATTAGCTTAAATCAACACACATATGAGTAACAACCAAAGAGGGCAGACAGAACTAAAAGACAGTAAATACAAATAAACAAACTTTTGACAGTTGGAAATCAACACAGAAAAAAACCGCCAAATTTTATGTTGCTGTTGTTGTAATTGTTGTTGTTGTTGTTGTTGTTACTGTTGCCTAGCCGCACTAATTGTGGCTACAATTTTAATGAAGTTCTCAACTGTCTGTTGTCACTTGCGTCTAAATAACAGTCATTTGTGTTTTGCTGTTGACATTGCCAGTTGACTGACTGACTGACTGACAGACAGCATGGCAAAAACCTAACAAGAGAAGACTCTTGCTATACATCAGGGAAGAGTTTGTCTTACCTGCTGCATATTCCATGTGAAAAATCGCCCACATTCTCAGCTCATTTACAATATGAATGCAACATGTTGCTGTCGTTGTTGTCTTTACCCATTCTTGAGATCATCTATCATTTTAACAACTTGCCGAGAACATAATACGCATATGCATAATCTCACAAATTGATTCTATGGGCTGCCCCACAGTTTTCCAGCTCAGCCGTATCTAATAACTTAATTCGTTTCGTAGAAACGCATTGAATATCAAATAAGCATTTTCTTCACATTGCCAGTTGCCCATTGCCAGTTGCTCGGTTTCAGCTCGAGATAGACAAAGTTCGGGCGTATCTAAACACAGAAATCTAAAGCTTAATGGCTCATTAAAAAAAATAAAATAAAAAGAAGAAACAGCCAGCAAGTGGGGCACACACACACACACGCACACACACGCACAACCAGACACAGATGCGCAAAGTCAGTATCTGTGTTTTGATTACAAATTTATTGTTGGTAATATGAATAAAAATGAAAATGAAAATTCTTTATATCTCGCCACTCGACTGCGACTCAACTCTAGGCTGCTAATTATGCATGCCACATATGCAGAGGCAGCTAGCCAAGCGGCAGCCAACAGCAGATGCAGATACTCTCTAGCCCGAGCTCCCCTTTTGCATTAGAAATGCCAGCAGCAGCAGTTTGCAGTTGCCAATTGCCAGTTGCCAGTGCTGCTTATGCAATGCAAAAACGAAAAAAAATAGAAAGGAATTATAATAATAATAATGCATCAACAAAATAATGAAAAATATAAACAACAACAATAGCACGCAGTTGGCCTACCAAATGAGCGGCAACATTCGCATCGTGTGAATTTCAATTAAACTTGCAACTGCCGCAAGCAGAGTGAGTAACTGTTGCAGTTGCAGTTGCTGTGGCAGCAGTAGTTGCTGCAACAGTTAGACGCACTGAGAGAGTCATGAGCTTACTGCTAATTAAATGCAGCATATGCTGCTAATTAAATTTATGTGCCCGTCGCACAGCTCTGATTATCAAAAATTATTTATGCAAAATCTGACAGGAAATAGCTGCAAGCAGCCGACAGGCAACGAGGCAACTGGCGATGCATGGCTGATAAAGCTAAAGCCACAGCCAACAACAGCAACAACAGCAACAACTGCAACAGCAGCAACAAAAGCAACTGTGAGTGGCAACTCTCTAGCTGCAGCAAATATCCAACAGTGGCTAATTTAATTGTACATAGTTTTTGGCTGCATATTTAATTATGTTGTACCACTAACTAGTCGCTGAACATGCTGACAGTTGATTATTATTATTATTGTTGTTGCTGTTGTTGCTGATGATAATGTTGTTTGTTATGTGGTGCATAATACTATGGCTTTGCCTAACAAGCAGTCGGCTGCACACTCGAACTGTAGTTGAAGCGTGCATTTAAAGATCTGTAATCTATATTTAGTAAATAGTCGAAAAAGATAACTCTTTAAACTCAAAACAAGTAAGAGTGCCCGACTAGGAGATACCCTAAGCCAAGTCTCTACATCCATTCATACATACCTATCAATGCACATGGCCAAAAAGCACTAGTCTGAAATCGAAAGTTATCGATAACTTTAGAAAAGGTTGAGTTATCGATAAAATGAAACAAACATGATCTGTTCCGGGACTACGTGAACTTATATTCCAAATATGAAGTCAATAGCTCTCATAGTCTCTGATATCTGCGTGTTCATACAGACGGACAGACAGACGGACAGATAGACAGATGGACAGACAGACAGACGGACATGGCTAGATCGAATAGGAATATATATACTTTATATGGTCTAAGATGCTTCCATATGCCTGTTACATACATTTGCACAAAACCATTATACCCTCTTTCAGGGTATAAAAAACATAATTATTTCAATACTCCATGAAGCGCGCTTTAAATAAATAAATAATGTGCCCATATACATACATATATCAAGATTATATAGCCAACATTTTGTCATGTCATTGATAATATGGGACTTTGTCAGCCCTTTGTTGGCAATGCTTTGAGCTCAGTCGATATCTTGTTATATCGAATCGGTTTATTGACTCGACAATCGTTTGTGCATTCCTCAATGAGTTGCTTCCACATTTAAACGCCAATGCCGCCGATTTCTATGAATGACAAATCCCACACAAGTACTCAGATATACATCTGTATATATAGTATGCCTGAACAATATGTATGTGGCAAACACTTTGCATAATCGAGCAAAAACAACCAAAAAACCAAAAATAAAAGCCAAAAAAGAAACTCTTACATATGTATGTGGTTGTGTGTGTGTGTGTGTGTGTGTGTGTGTGTGTGTGTGTGTGGTATATTGTGCCAAGGCAGCACTCACAAAGTGACTCAGCAAGCAGGGACAGTAGTTGATGGGTGTTGCTTGGGAAGAGGGGGCGGGATGCAGGGTCTAAATTCCGCTGCTGATGTCTTTATACTTATGTGTAGAATATATCCATTGGTCAGTGCAGAGTGCAGTGTGTGTTGCTTAGTGTGTGTTGTGTGTTGTGTGTGTGAGTGTGTGTTTAATTCATTAAATTAAAATTAATGTTTATTTACGCGCAATTTTACAGCGTGCCTGAAATGTGGCGTTGCTGCTGCTGCTGGCCAAAAGTATTGCCAACCGAGCATAAATTAAAATATATTACAAGCAACAAACAACAACAACAGCAACAGCAACAACAACAGCAGCAGCAGCAAGAGCAGAGCAGAGAAACTTCAGTCCAAAAGTTGTTGTTGCCATTTAAAATTAGCAACTGCAACTGCCAACTGCAGCAGCAGCAGCAGCAGCAGCAACAGCAACAACATCATTATTATTATTATTAGCAACATGAGCATTACAACAACAACAACAACAGCAACTGTAGCTGTATCTGGCAGATACATTTGCAGCGTTTCCTTTTTGTTAGTGCGTGTGTGAGTGTGTGTGTGTGTGCATGTGTGTGTGCTTGTGTGTTGTTATTGTATGCTTATCTGAGCATTGAAAATCTCACATTTGCTTTTCACTTCACTTTTAGCTGGCTGCTGCTGCTGCTAGCTGCCTTTTGCCTTTTTTGCGTAATTTAATTAGTATTCTGTGGCCAGAAATCCGATATTGTTTATGGCTCGGCTTTTGCACTGACATTGATTGACAGCAAATAGTATAATTTCAGTATCTATATAGTATGCTTTGGTGCCCAGGCTGTCTGCGCCGTCTGCATAAGCAAACAAACTGGCCATACTGTATCTTTGTATCTCGCCCTCTCTCTCGCTCTCTCCCTCTCCCTCTCTCTCGCTCCTTTGCTAGCATGCTGATGACATTTAATAAAATGTGCCGCGTCTAACGACTGCTGAATGATTGGTCGGCCTAATGGAGCGCCAATATTTGTTTAAACTACATGAAGTTTGTCGCAGCTGCAACAAGCTGCAGTTTCTTTTTGTTTTTAACTGGTTTCCTACAATATCTGTGCGCATGTGTGTGTGTGTGTGTGTGTGTGTGTGTGTGTGTGTGTGTGCGAGTGGCCCATTTAATCAGTGGGAAAACATGAGCTCACATCGAGATAGCAATCTACAATGAAATCAATTTTGGATCACACATTGGTCCACAGCTAGTTGTTTCAATGGGCAAAAATGTAATTTATGCTACACAAAAACACAGCAATGGGAACCAGAACCAGCGGCTTAGTCACCAAAAGGGGCTCATTATTATTTTTGGAATATGCCCTGAATGCACCAAGCAGCAGAAGAAGAGCCTCGTGATAAGGACCATTTAGTTAGTCACGTTTCCTGTTTTCTCACTTTTATCAGTGTGGTCGGTCGGGTCGTCTGGTGAGTCAGCGACTGACTTCACTCACTTGGTTGGGTTGCCTTTGTTAAGGCCCCGTACGACACTACGCCTTTGTGTTGCTGCAGCTAACTAAATACGTTTCAAGCACTATAATTAAATGATTGTTGGCCAGCGATAGGAAATTAAAAACGTTTTAACAGCGATACAAACTGATAAGGCCTCGCTCGACCAAAGCAACACACAAATCCCCAAAACAAAGTACAACAAAAACACGCATACAACAGCAACAACAATAAAGACTGAACAGAAAAACAACAAGCACAGCAACAACAACAACAATGAAAACAACAACAACAACAACAAATGTGTAACAAGCGCGACAACAAAACTAAATACACATTTGACGATTAGTACCATTATGTGTCCATTTTTATTCCACTTCAATGCAGAGTGTGTGTGTGTGTGCGAGTGTGTGTGCGAGTGTGCTGGGTGTGTGTGTGAGTTTGTCATTAGAAATGCCAATTGGACGTAATATGTACGTCAAATGTTTAGTGAAATTATTTTTAATGAAATGTTGTGTCATTAGACGAGCAAAGCGACACCACCAATACCAATACCAATACCAATACCAATACAAATACAAATGCGAATACAGACACAGATACAGATACAGATACAAGTACTCTCAGATACACATTCTACAATTCGAAGGGGCGCGTCTGGCTGAGGTCGTCGCTGCCAGCGATTAGCCTCTATCTCTCTCTCTCCCTCTCTCTCTCTCTCTCTATCTCTCTTGGTGCATGTTGGCTTTGTTAATTTAGCTAAAAGTCCATTTAAGGCTTTAGTTCTTATTGCATTGCAGGGCTGCAACTATTAACGTAATTGTTTAAAGGCCAGCCGCACTCCCCCTCTCTCTCTCTCTCTCTCTCTCTCTCGCTGTCTCTCTCACTCTCGAGTGGGCGCTTTTACACCTTTTGGACGGGAATAGCCGTAATTATTATGATGTGTGACACACAGTCATCATCATTACGTGGCTAGAGGAACACGGACAGCGTGTCCCTTGCATTTGGTAACTGATTTTTGATGAAGGGAAAAGCCAACCGATATGCAAATTAGAATTAGTTACGAAAATTGCACTAGTGAAAATGGTTTTGTAAGTGTTGCATTTGATTGGATTACGTCAGCAGACACGAACGAATCGCAAAGATTTTGTAATTAGGTTATTAATGAAATAGTTGGACTGTTTGACTATTCAGCACATGTTGTCGCCTGTCATTGGCCAGACGGACAGACAGACAGACAGACAGAGAGACAGCTAGTCAACAATCAGGCATTGGCAGTAAAAGTCAAGCACTCAAAAAGAACTCAACACTTGCACCGTTTTATTGCATTTAGCAACGGTTAGTTACATTTCACAATCAAAGCAACTTGCCCCCCGCCAGTTGCCAGTTGCCAGTTTCAGCGACTCATTCAATGAACGAGACTCTGACTCTGACTGTGAATGTGAATGTGAATTTGAATGTGAATGTGAGTGTGAGTGTGAGTCTGTCTCTGGTTGTGCCTTCTTTAAATGCCTCACTTTACTTAAGCAAACAGATTTTTATCATCGGCGTTTTATGAGCATCATCAAAAACTAATAAAAACTCAATGCGTTCTTTATTTGCAGGCAGGCGACCGCAGGCAAAAGTCGAGGCAACAACAACGTCGACGTCAACAACAACAAGAACAACAACAACTTGTGTAGAGGCAACATGTTGCACTCGTGCACTCGCCCAAGCAATTTGCATACAAATGTTGCCGTATGGCACTTGAAACTGCAATCGCAATCACTGAAGGAAAGCAGGCAAAGGCCGCCTCAGTCCCAAACCAGAGGCAGCTCCAGGGGCCCAGAAGCAGCAGAAGCAGCAGAAGAAGCAGCTGGCAGCGGGGCTGCCGTTTCATAATTTGATATTAAACATGCGCCCCGTATGTAGAACTTGTAAATTTGCAAATTGCTAAAACGCATGACAGCAACAGCAACGAAGGCAGCTGCTGACTCTACTCAGTTCTCCTCAACTCTTTCACTCCGCTCTGCTTGCACCTTTCTCTCAGTCTCAGTCTCAGTCTGAGTCTGAGTCTGAGTCTGACCAGCAGCAGCCAAACAGTTCAAAAGGCATTTTGCCCGCCAGCGCTGCGTGAATTTGCATTTACATGAACGAACAGAACGCGACCCAAACCCAAAGCCAAAGCCAAACCCTCTGGAAGCAAGAAGTTCGATGCAGCCTCGTCAGAGCCCCCCTCTTGCGCCTTCCGCAATGTGCCCCCCTTTGAGCCCCTGGTGCGTCACTCAATTGACTTTCAATTGCAAAGCAAACACAACACACAAAGCGGTCCGAAAACAAAACCAAAACCGAACACAGCAAAAAGCAGCTGAATTTATTTGAAAATGTTTTTGCTTTGCTTTTGTTTGGTATGGGTATACTATATGATATGTTGATTTCCAAGTGCTCATATATGTATATGTGATTGACATGCTCATGTTGCCCGCGATTAATTGATCGCCTGGGAGTGGAAGTGGAAGCTTTACGGCTGCCAAGTGTTTATTTTGCATTTTGCGTGCGGCTCTTTCACAGATTTGCCAATACGAAAATCTGTTAATATTGCACTTGGCGGCGATATAAATATGATCGCATCTGAAGTGCACACACGCTTATCTCAATGGTGGATAGTGGAGAGTGGACAAAAGGCGTGTTGGCTTCTATTTAAACGCTCGACGGCTTGAGACTGCCACAAAATAATACTAGCACTCGACACAAAAGCAAAAGTGAGATCATAGAGACATAGAGCCTAGATCGAGATTAAGGTCCCACATTCAGCCAGTGTCATTGAGGCATAGTTGGCTAATACTGCTAAAGCCACATTGCCAAGACTTTAACCGAGCCTAAAAAAACGCAATTAGGCATAAATCATTTTTATGAGACATTTCCCCTAAAGCAACAGTAACAACAACAAGGCCTGAATATTAAATAGTCACGCAACGCAACGCAGAAATCGAACCGAGGGGGTTCAAAAACCTTGTTGCAAAGCTAGAAAAGGATAACGATAAGGTCAAGGCAACTACTGCGCTCCTCGCTCCAACTCATGATTGGAAGGAAGCAATAATCAATAGGCCATGCAGCACACACACACACACACACACACACACACACACAAAAGTACAAGCAACAAAAATACAAAGTCGTCGAAGAAGTTGAGCCAGAAGGACAATGTTCCGTTTACATGTTTGTATGTACACAAGTCCTGTGTGTGTTGTTCATGTGCTACTCTCACCCCCACAGAATACACAGTCATACACATGTATGTGCATATGTACACACATGTGGGTGTATGTTTGTGTGTGTACTTTTCTGGGTAGTTCATAACTTTTCTGACTTTTTATTGTGGCTCTTTGTGGTGGTTTCTTGGCCCAGAGCTAAGGACTCGCAGCTTGACTGCCATGTTTGTGTTTGGCTCTGTGCTACACACACACACACACACACTCGCACACACACAGTCTAACACACTTTTGTAGGCGTCGCCGTATTGCCGTCTCGCTTGCACACACACACACACACACAAGTTGGCTGAAACTGTGCCAAAAACTTGGCAAAGAACTTGCCAACTGACACACATGCTGATGCACAAAATGTACGAACTGTTGTCAAACAGTTATGCACATGTGTATATGCACAGCTCTAGTTTATCGTAAACGCAACTTCAGCTGGTTTATTTTTAGAGCACTCGGACACAGACGGTGCGGTTCAGAGAGCGTCAATCTTATCAGCTATATGTATATATATATATATATAATCGCACATGGTGTGACCAGTGGTTTGACACTGCTACCCGATTGAAAAGCAATAAGCAACCGTTGCGAAATTTAAATGATGTCAGACCCCATACGGCAACGACTGATACAGTTACTGATAACTAATAACGTCGCAGTCGCAGTCGCAGTCGCAGTTCGAACAACAACACCTCAACATAGTACAACAAAAGCAGACAACCTATCTGCATATACACAAGTCATTAGCTGGTGCGTAGGATTCCTCACAGCTGATTTATGTCGTAAGTTCCATTGAAATTCATGAGTGATCAACAAGAATTATATTCAAAGTGAAAACATAATAGCCGACACAAAGTTTCCAAAATCGAGAAAAGACGACTGAAGTCAAATGAACAGCTGGCACATACCCTACAATCGACAAAGTTTAATCTGTTTACAAGCGTTAAACAACAATTACAGTCGAAATTCTCTATATATCTTCTATAAGTCGAATTTTCCGTCGCTTGAAAGAAATTTATCTGTAATTGCACAAAATCTATAGAATTTCTCTGAAGACGATTAACCTATTTGTCGAATTCTAAGCTGCAAATTTTCTTAGTTTAGACTAAATATTTAAAAACAAATATATAAATTTTGTTTAATTTACAAAAGTTGATCATACAATTAATACACTTTCAACCAAATAAACATATGAATTGTTTATGGGTTCTCTAACCCTAATTCTCAATAACTCGAACTTTTGTTCTGACAGATGGAGGTTTGAGTTTGAGTTCGAGAAGTTCAACTGTAGTTAAATTTATATAAATGTTGTTCCTGCAAGACTGATAACTCTCTGTATGATCTGGCTTGTGTCTGGCCGCACAAACTTAATATACCCAACAGGTGCAGTTTGTAGAGGGTATGAAGAGCATCCGAAACGGGGCGTGTTACGAGCAATGAAAATGTGTGGCCGTTGTGGCTTTGGCTTTGGCTTTAACATCCATCGGCTGCACCTACGCGTCGCTTAAGATTTATATACATATATATACATACATATATAGGGGAAAGAGCCGCAGAGCATATACACACATAATGACGCCCTACACTTTGGCATATAAAACAAATTATAATTTATTTAATATTATTTTTTTTTTTTAGTTTTTGTTAGTGGGCAAGATTCGAAAATATTTGACAACAACGCAAGCATATTAAGTATAGAAAATAATAGTATTTACAATAAATACAAACCTGTCCATAGATTGTGAAAAGAACTGTTGATGTATCTAATGTATGAGACTGTATAGGCATTATCATAAATCTATTGGGCCCCGTCAAGGTGTGCGCTGAAGTGTCAGCCATAAATTTCAGATTTATGTTCATCTTTGCGGCCAAAGTCAAAGCACAAAGAAAATGCTCGCTATATAGAGAAAGAGCGGGTTTGCTTTAGTTTTTGGTTTATTTCCTCTTTCTTTGGCCCCCCACTTGGCATCAAATCGTATAAATGCAATTAAATGCTGCCATGACAATTGCGTCATTTCAGCTGACACATTTTTCCGCTTGTGGCCTCAATTTCTACGGATTTGAAAATGAGTTCAGTTCCCCCTCGTTCCGCACTCACTGTTATGACTTGGCAAATCGGGGCTCTCGTAGACCCTAAGACAAGTCTTAGTCAAGTACATCCAGATTTGACACATTTTCCTCGAATCTGATGGCATAATGCCATTTTCCAATAAGAACTATTGGCTAGTTTAACTGTATTCAAAATGCAACTAGAACTTGATATTTGCTACGCCTATCTTGCAGTTAAATCTACTAAAGATAATACGCTTTGTTCTTTAATTGAGTGTGGAAAAATACGGGTATACTTAATTTTAGTTCTCTGTTGTTCTTTGCTGGCTTTCAGATGAGACTTTGTTCGCTGTTCCCTGATGGCTTTCATTTAGCGGCAAGAGTGACCGTTACATAACCATTAACAAGCCAAGTCATAGTCATAGTCATAGTCATCAAAGAGCCCAATTCTCACACAGTCAACCCACCTATCCACGCAAACGGCTCATTAAACTCACAGACAAAAAGTGAAAAAGTGAAAAAATAAAAAAAGAACCGAACAAACCGAAAAAAAGCAACGCAACACAGAAATACACATAATAAAAGTTGACCTTCAAAAACGCACAGAAATCAAACAATTACAAAAACAACAAAGCAGCAACTCAACCAAGCGAAAATCAAACCCAACAAAAACAAATGTGTGTGTGCGTATGTGTGTGTGTGTGTGTGTATCTATGTGTGTGCACATATATTATACTATAGATGCTGTTCGCTTGGAAACAGGTTGTTGTCTGTGTCAGTTTTTGTGTTATTGTTAACATTTATTTCATTATGCTTTTTCACAGCCAAAAAGTTGAGTTGAGAGCTACAACTACAAGCATACGAAAACTTTCGCACACACACTCACACACACACTCACACACACACTCGCACACACACTGCCAGACAGACAGAAAGTCAAACAAACAAAGAAACTGAAATCGGCGCGCCAAAAAGTAACTCAAATATGTATATAAAATGTATCTACATATGTACAAGCCTTTAGAAGCAAAAACAAAAACATACCACAATATGGATTGCACTTCAATTTGAAATGAATTTGAATGATTATTTCTGTACAAGCCTCAAAATAATTGTGCAATGTGTGATGTCATCATTTCACCTGTGCTAAGACGTCTCGAAGATTGTATACCCTGTCTAGGACTATCTATAAGCTTACACTAAGAACTTAGATCTTCAATTACTATAAATTAGTCAATAGGGTTTGAAGTTTTCCCTTGCTTTTATAGCTTATACATACTATGTAGAAATCGTTCTTTCATGGTTTTTCTTAACGCATCATTCGCACTTTAATTCACAAGTTTTATTGCCTGCCCCGCTTGGGAATAAACAAAAGATATAAGTGCTGCGGACACGTGCCAAATTCGCTAACTAATACACGAAAAGGCAACGATTTCTTAGGGTGTTAATCACTGGCTGCCGAGCGGCAGAAAAAGGCGCCAAACATTTCTCAGACTCGGCGCGCCAAATTCTTATCAGAAATAGACCTTGTTTCGGCTGTTCTTGCCGCTATTGTTGTTTACTTTGCGGGGCAAGCTTTCCACGCCGACGACTTACTGTAAATAATAGACAAGCATGCGGTCGCGTATCTAGATAAATATCTCTGATCACATGTATGTATGTATACAAGTCAATCAACATACATATGTACATATCTGTACGTATTCTTCGCCAATTGTCTTTGCATCTACATACATACATATATTACAGTGATTCGAATAGAGATTTGTAGTCCCTAACTGGCCGCGTATATTTAAAGGCAACACCTGCAGCGCACACGTGCCACATCTGCTAATGAAGAGGCCGAAAGAAGCAACGGCTTTGAGGTGTTAATCAGCGGCAGCGGCTAAAAACAACAAAAAAGGCGCCAAAAAATATTTTTTAGCGACGGCAGAGAGACAAAATAAGGCGCCAAAAGCCACAGCCACAGACAAACGCGCGCGCCTATCTAGATAAATATCTATGACTACACACACACACACACATACATACACACATACAGACTGCCAACTAAGCATACATATTTGTGTGTGCGTGCTTATCTGTGTGAAAATACACTTGAGGCCCAGCTACTGTACATACGCAGCGCCGACTGCGAACGTTGACTGCGCTGCGAGCGTCGTGTAGGCCTACGCTGCTGCTGCGAGCAACAAAAACAACAGCAGCAGCAGCAGCAGCGCCAGCAGCAGCAGCAGCCACAGCGGGCTATCGACGATGCCGCGTAAAACAATCGTAAACAGATCATCGAACTCCCTTAGCAAAAGCACGATAGTTGTTGTCGTTGTTCTTGTTGTTGTTGTTACTCGAGTGCTGCTGCTGCTGCTGCTGCCGCTGCTACTGTGCTGTTGGCCTTGAAATGTGTGCGCTTTTGTATTTTTGGTCACTATTTAATTTTCATTAATTAAAAGTTGCTTTATTTTTCGCTATTAATTGAGTTGGCAACGCGTGCGGCGCCCACGCAAAACAGCAGCAGCAGCAGCGACTACGACTGCAGCAGCAGCAGCAGCAGCAGCAGCAGCACCAACAGCAATATCAAAGCGACAACCAGAAACAGCTTTCACCGTTTGCCTTCGCTTGCGTCATATTTGCGTGAGCAACAAAGCTACAAAAAAAGGAAGAAACAAAAACGAAGTCGCTGCTGCATCGGCATGTTGCTGCAGCAGCGTCGGCTCTCAACTCAACACACGCGTCGAGGGCAACAAACCACCACCAAAGCAGCGGCAGAGCAGCAGCAGCAGCAGCGGCAAGAGAAGCAGCGGCGCAGTGAGAGCAGCAGCGCAGCCACGCAGCAGCAGCAGCAGCAGCAGCAGTAACCAACCAACCAGCGGCAGCGACAAACCGACAAGCGGCTTCGGCTTCGTGTTTTTGTAGCTTTGTGGCGTCAGTCGCTTATTGACGGCGAACGTGTTCAGTTGTGTTAACGGTAAAACGTCTGTAGCTGCTGCACGTTGTTGTTGCTGCCTAACTGGAAATTCTTGATCGTTCGTCCGTTCGTGTGGGTGTGTATGTGTGTGTGTGCTTGTGTGTGTGTGTGTGAGTTGCACTTGTAGCGCTGCTGCCGACTGCGACTGGAGGCCCGCTGCTGCCGCTGCTGCTGCTGCTGCTGCTGCTTACGTGCCCAAGTGAACGTCGACGTTTTCTAATCTGACGATTATCGATTGATAGCAACGGCAGCAGCAGCAGCAGATAAGCAACCTCTCCGCTGCAATACGAAACACTTACACACACACACACACACACACACACAGGCCGATCCCGCGGCCAAAGCAGCGACAGCGACAGCGACGCCGCCGCGCAGCCGCAGTCGACGCCGCGCGCTGTGCGCTGCGCTGCCCGATTTCGAGTTGTTTTCTGTGCGACTTTGTTGCGTTTTTCTCAGTTCGCTTTTGGAGCTGCCACTAAACGTTTACAAATCGCTCCGTGTTGTCGACGCGCCGTTCTTTGTGCGTTTTCGAATATTTCGTAAAAAATCCAAGTTTTCAAGAAAATACAAATTCAAATGCCGTTGGCAAAATCCAAATGAAACTTTTGCAGTGCCTAACATTTTATTATATCACGTGTGTGCAATGCATTAATAATCGTACAAAAATGAATTTTAGCCAAAGCAAACGGAACGACAGCGAATTAAAATTAAAATAAAAAGTACAAATTTATCAAGCAAACTATTCAATAAAATAAAATAAATACATCTGAGGAAAAAAAAAAAAAATCTCAATAAAATAATAAATGATGTAAACCTTAAACTCAAGCTTATGCATAAAAGTTTAAGCTCATAATAATTTAATCATATATTTTGCATAAATATTAAATAAAATTCAAACACTGGAGCCCGAAACAATCCACGAGAACATAAAGAAGCGAGAAGGAGGCCAAAAAGCAGTGCAAAAACGCATCAAAAATCTCGCTCTGTTTACGAATCCTAAAAACAGCAAAAAACTTGGATTTTTTTTTCAAGCTGTTTGTGACTTAATATTGCCGTTGGGAAAGAGGAAATGCTGCGTCTAAAAAAAGAAGAATTTCAAAGTATGCTGCTACCTGGTTATTGCCATCAGCGAGGTATAGAGTTCCTACGTTCAATTTAAATACTCGTAGGAACTTCATACCGTGCTCTTGGAAGACCGAAAAACAACGAACAAAAACGAAGCAGATGAGAGAAGAAAAAAAAAACAACAAACGAGTGCGTCTAAAAACGCACATAAAACGCTAGCTTTTGCATGCAGAAAACTGAAAACTGAAAGCTGAAAACTGACTACGTGCGCAGTGCAAAATAGCTATAGCTGGCAAATCAGAAAATTCTAAAATTACGTGCTTCGGGCCAGCATAACACAAGTGCTAAATGACCATAAAAAACTTTCCAACTCGTGCAAGACACGAAAAATGCTCAAAATGCCACCCAACGATAAGTTCTAAAGAGATTTGTATGTTTATCGAGGATAGAATTTGGGATTGTCAAGAGTTGTCTTTAACAAACTTTACCACATATCGAGTGCAGATGACAAGGAAGAGAAAGAGAGAGAGACAGAGAGTGTGAAAAGTCAGATGGGTTAGGCCCGTAAGAAATAGTGATTTAATCTAGCAAAGACTAAAGATTAGTTAAAAGTGTTAACTTAAAACTGCTGCTAACACTTTGCACTTGTTAGCTGAGAAAAGTAAAGTATCCATTGGCGAAATAACTATTACTTTGGCAGGAAGAAAGACAAAGATCACTGCGGCTAAGAACCACTTTGATGTCCCTTGGATATACAAACAAACACATATTCGCTTGGATTTAATGGCTTGTAATTTCTAGGGGCTTGTTTTTTCAGTGTACAGTTGCACATTAAGCTTTGTACTTCTCTGTTGGCTGTTGGTTGTTGCTATGTGGAATATTTATAGCGGCAGCAGCGAAAAACAACAGTTAATGGGAAACGTTGATTAACAAGAGAATTGTGTAATTACAGTCGACGGTAACATTCCCAACAAAGCAAACTGAATATGCTGAGAAACAGAGAAAGAGATAGAGGCAGCGAAAGAGAGAGAGAGAGGGAGAGAGAGAAAGAATGGGCGAATCTAAATACAAGCAGTGCAATAATTTAATGAGAGTTTTATGTAATGATTTCTGTTAATTTACGACGATTATCCAGCAGTTAAAAGCACTTTGAGAATTGAAATAGAAATACGCGTGTAAATTACCTGATAAGGAAATATATACATTCACACATAAGTATTATTATCTTATTTATTAATAAATGCTAAGCAGACTAGCAATCTCTTATAATTTTAGCTCTCAAACTAACGCTGATAAGAAGCGTCCGTAGCTTAATATATTCTATATTTAAAGTTTCTGTTAGAAATGCAATCAACGATTTGCAAGCAGCAAATATTCTCTACTCTACTACACTTAAGATTGTATAGTAAACCATTCCAAAGACCTTCGAACGTTGCAATGTCAAAAACCTTTCGGCAAAACGTCGTCAAGCAGCTTGACAAAATAAGAAGCAAACCAAAACAGCAACAAGAAAAAGAAGAAGGAAATACTGAAAATAAAAATAAATTGTAGCACATAAGAAAAATGCTGCAAAAATAGCCCAAGCTGAAGCCGAAGCGCAGTTCGAGTTAATGGCCCAACAATAAAACAGCAACAGCCAACTGAAGGCACAGGCACAGGGCAACTCTGCAGCAACTCTGCAGCAACATCAGCAACATCAGCAACTCTCCAGCAACAACAACAACTGCAACAACAGCAGCAACATCATCATCAAGTGCCAGAGACAGTCCCCAGCAATTGCACACGCACATTTTTTGCAGCTTTTCGGTTTAAGTACGTTCTTTGCAGAGAGTCTGGCAGCGTGTATATAGTGTATATATATAGTGTGTATATCGCACATGTGCCGCCGCCAGTCGATAAAAAGCGAAAACAAAAAGCAAAAATAAAATAAAATAAAATAAAATACAACAACCAAAAACATAAGCAAAAGATATGCATTTTATAGATACGCCTTAAGTTGACTGGGCTCTGGGCAGCTGCTGCTGTTGTTGTTGTTGCTGCTGCTGCTGTTGTTGTTGTTGCTGTTGTTGCTGTAGCTGAACTGATATGAGCAAGCAAAATGCATACAACTTTATTTTGTGCGCTACGCCGATAAGCGCTGAACAAAATATAAGTAATAGCAGCGAAACTCACAGATACACACACACACACACACACACACACACACACAGCCGCACAGAATATCAGAGCACACTAACGATACTTTATCTATACTTCAGTTTATCGTACGAAACGGGAATGGGAATGGGAGTGGGAATGGGAATGGCAATGGGAATTGGTTTCCTTGTGGTTCCGAAAATGTTGCCGCTTGCAATTTTCGCAGTCTCGTCAGCAGCAACAACAAACGGCACAAATAATAACAATTTCTGTTGATTTCTTTTTTTATTTTGTATTTTTTCCTTATTTTTGTACGTTTTTTTTTTGTTTGCTGTCATTCGGAGCAACTGGAACTGGACAACCAACTTGGACTTGAGGCATTGTATTTTCTTGTCCATTTCAACGCTTGAAATTCTTGCGGCTGTCGTTGCTGCTGTTGCTGTTTCTGCTGCTGCTGCTGCTGCTGCTGCTGCTGCAGCAGTTAATTTAATTTCAGCTCATAAATCAAAACTGTGCCGCGCAAAATGTTTGCTTTTGACGCGGCGTTTTTGTCGCCAGCTTCACAACAGGCCGAGACAATTTTTCGTTCTGCATTTTTTGCTGCTCTTTTTTTTTTTGGGCAGGAGACGGGGTCTGAAGACAGCCAGCCGGAACTGAATACTGTATACTGCAACTGGGGGCTCAAACTGTTAAGTTAGTCAACTTTACAGCCGCTTGACGTTTGACAAACAATGGCACAACAAAATCAACAACAACAACAGCAACAAGTTGAAACTCCGCAGCTGAACTTGGTCAACTTTACAGTCATTTCCCTTTCAAAATCTTTGCCAAAAGAGAGTGATTGAGCGAAAGAGAGAGAGAGAGAGAGACAGAGATTTATAGACTCCTATCATAACAAAAGAGAGCAAATATCCCAGCTTGAACTATTTGTCAGCTGGCAAGCGATTTTCAATTTACAGTAATTACCCTTTCAACTATCAAAATGTTTGCAAAAAGAAAGAGAAAGACGGAGAAATCCAGCTTTTGCTTCTGATTTACAGTCTCCTATTGTAATGAAAGGGAGCAAATGTCCTAACTTGAACTCAATTTACAGTAATTTCCCTTTCAACTATCAAAATCTTTGCAAATGCGAGTGATTGAGCGAGAGTGAGCGAAAAATTCAGCTTTTGTTTTGGATTTACAGAATCCTATTATAATGCAAGAGAGCAAATATCCCAGCTTGAACTATTTGTAAGCTGGCAAGAAATTTTAAATTTACGGTAATTTCCCTTTCAACTATAAAGATCTTTGGAAATGTGAGTGATTGAGAGAGAGAGCGAAATTCAGCTTTGGCAATTTACAGTCTTCTATTATAATAAAGGAGACAGCAAATGTCCCAGCTTGAACTATTCGTCAGCTGGTAACAAATCTTAAGTTTTCAGTAATTTCCCTTTCAACTATCAAAATCTTTGCCATAAGAGAGTGATTGAGCGAGAGAGAGAGAGAGCTAGAGAATTCCAGCTTGGGCTTCTGATTTACAGTCTCCTATTGTAATGAAAGGCAGCAAAAACTATTCGTATTGCCAAATTCCCTGAATAGAAGACTCATTCTATAGCTAATTGCATGGCAACAGTCAACAGCAGAGCAATCGATCTGGCTGCTTGGCCCAGCCCACATGTGGCCCAGCCACGCCCCTCCCCGCCCCTTCCACTCGGCTATTTATTCCCATAGTCAGCAGCGGCTTGAAGCGCACTTGAGAGCGTGACAGTAAATAGTAAACTAAATGACAACTACTGGATAGATAGCTGGGCAGCAACTAACTTACACACACACTCACACACACACGAGTATTTTCTGGGTGTGTTCCGATGCCAAAATGTTAACCCTACAATGCGCATTGGGGCGCTGTCTGTCACAATGAGAGCTCAGAGTCAGAGTCGATACTCGAGCATCGTTAAATGTTAATCGTTGACATGACCAAAATGCTGACTAAGTCCACTTCCACTCGTAAGTGGACATTGACAGTGACTCGGAGCGGATGACGACGACCATGTTGATGGCGATGGCGATGGCAATCGGTAGACTTCTATAAAGCAAACAAACTCAGGCAAATATGCATAGGCATACGTATTACGTACACCTATAGCTCAGTATGTATACTAAATATGCTGAGTAGCGACAATTTTGTTAACATCAACAGCCAAAATACTTGAGCAATAAGAAAACACTACAAGAAATATGACATATACTTTAAGATTCTATCATTAAATACAAATAAATAAAATATCATTTATACTAACTGTTTTTGTTAGGCATAAATAAATATGTAATTAAATATATTAAATATTATTAAATATTATTAAATAAAAAACAAACAAAACGAAACGTTCTCAAAGTGGTATTTATTTGAATAGATAAACTTTAAGGACTAGCAAATGTAATTATATATATTAAATATTATTAAATAAAAAACAAACAAAACGAAACGTTCTCAAAGTTACATTTATTTGAATGGATAAGCTTTAAGGACTAGCAAATGTAATTATATATATTAAATATTATTAAATAAAAAACAAACAAAACGAAACGTTCTCAAAGTGGCATTTATTTGAATAGATAGGCTTTAAGGACTAGCAAATGTAATTATATATATTAAATATTATTAAATAAAAAACAAACAAAACGAAACGTTCTCAAAGTGGTATTTATTTGAATAGATAAACTTTAAGGACTAGCAAATATAATTTATTTTAGAGCATCCCACATACACATTCCACATTTCATTTGAATGTTGTGCCCCAAAGGCATTAGACTCTGCTCGAGTCCAGTGGAGTTGAGTATTCAACACCCGTTCCCATTCTCCAGTTTAGCCCAGCCCAGTTTCAGCACAAATGCTGACCCATATCAGCACAAAATATGCTAATTACCAATGGGGCCCAGTTAGTTGGGTTAGTTCACTTCGCAGTCGGCCAGTTAGTCAGTTAGTCAGTTGTTCAGTTGTTCAGCTACTCAGTTAGTCGGTGAACGAGAACAGTCGGTGTCGACGGTCAAGGCTATTGGGCAAAAGCTGTGCAAAATGGTCTACAAAGTGAAGCCGACACCCAAACACACTCACATATTGTGCATATTTTGTATATTTTGTATGGCTTACGATAGATCAGCCACGTGCAATTGAGTGATTCAACTGGGCTCGAGTTCAATTCCGAGTAAGAGTCGTGCTGCTCCCACAGAGATTTGATGCAATTAACGCTGACGTCAGACACGCCAATTATATACAAGAATCAATTCTCAATCCAGCAGCAGCATACTAGCAAATGTACTTATACACAATTATCATATACTAGACGGACTGCACTAACTGCTGTAAGTCGAGGGCCCTGGAGGCAAGTTGCCAACTCGGCAACTTGGCAACTTGGCAACTTGGCGGCTGTCACGTCGGAAGTTGACTCAGCTTTAGCTAACTGGAGAGACAAAGCAGCCAGTTATCTTAGCCTGCTCAGTGAATATGGCAGTGAGCCGAATGTATCTCAAGCTCAAAAGCGAACGCCTACATGTGGAACATGTTAGAACAAATCATTTAGCTCATTTGTAATTCATTAAAATGTGCTTATTTTGAAAGCTGGCCAAATTGTTGCGCTCAGATACATTTGTATCTGCTTGTCTCACATGTGACTTGTACTATTTCACTGTCGGATTTGGCCAGCCAAAGCTGCGCATTGTTTGGCATCGTCGACCTAAGCCGCTTTTAAGCCACATACGAGAACTATGCCAGTCCAAATCTACACACACACTGTTACCAGCAATTTTACATACATGTATGTATGTATGTTTGTGCCTAACGGTCTACTTGTATGTCTGCGTTAGCGGCGACATAAGCTTTGATGGATTTTGACATAAATATGAGTTGGAATTTCGTGCCAAGTTTGGTGCACGGAGAGCTTATCAGGCCGGGTCCATATATAGGCGATCGCAACGGATCGATCGGATCGTATCGGATCGTATCGTATCGCCGGATTGGCAGCCAAACTGACGACCACTTGGCAGGTCAGAAAAGACACAAAAACAAAGACCAGCCAACAACCTGGGCCTGAACCTGGCCAAGACCAAGACTCACTCAGTCTCCGACTGGGCCTAGGCCTGCGTCTGGGCCTGTTCACAATTTATGCTAATCCGTGCGCCATAATTTGTTTTGTTGTACTGCTGCCAGCCCAGGTCGTTGTATGAAGAGTATGTTTCTTTTTTGGCCGTTGCCGTTGCTGTTGTTTTTGTTATTTTGTTATTTTTGTTAAGTTTTTAGCTGGCAGAGCGCGTGTTGCGCATTTACAAGCAGGCTTCGCATAGTTGTCGGTCCATTTGGGTTAAATGATTAATTTACATAAATATTTTTATGATTTGCCAAGGCGGCAGCAACAACAACAACAACAGCAGCAGCAGCAGTAGCAGTGGCAAATAAGAAGAAAAAACAAACTGCTAGCTGGCCAGCTGCCAGTCTTATGCAATCAGGCAACAAAAGTTTGCGCCCCTTTTGGCCACGTGCCGCTGCCCTCGGCTCTGACTGTGAACAGGGAACTGGAACTGGAACAGGGAACTAGTTCAAGCAACTGTAAACGCAATTGGCTAAGCGCTCGTTTTGGTGTCATCAACCTTTTGACAACGTCCTTTGTCTTTAGCTGGCAACAGATGACAGCCAGCAGCTCACACAGCTCACACAGCTCACAGGGCTCACAGGGCTCACAGGACGTGCGCCACATGTGACTCAATTCGCATTTCCCAATTGCAAATGCCAATGAACTCAACACACGATCGACTACCAACTACCTACAACAAGCAACAAACCATAACCAGGAAGCAAAGTTCTACCAAATGCCAAGTGCCAAGTAGCAAGTGCAACAGGTGTCCGGCTGCTATGGTTGCCTCTCCTACATTGATCTGGAAATGCATTATTTATCCATAGACGCACTTTAGCCGGACGCCAATGATGATTTCATTAGCATGGAAATTTATCGCGCTTGCTGAGTGGACCTGAATGCATCTCAATAGTGTGTGTGCGTGTGTGTATCTAACGAGTGCAATTACACTATAAATATTGTGATCGCTTATCTGCATAATAAAGTAAATATTGAATATGTATAAATATTTTAGAATACAAAACGAGCACAAGCCTTGCGAAACATGCAGAATTTACTACCTACATTATATTTATAGTGCACTTAGGCCTGATTAATATGTATATCAAATAAATATCTTGAGCTATTTAACTGATTTTTCATCTTATTTTATTTGGGTAGAAAAGGAAGCAATTAAGACGCCAAGTTTATCATTGTATCTTGGCTCACAGGAACTAATCTGGCTATACTATAATATTTGTATTGGCAAATGAATGTTCAATCGAGATATTAGTTTATTTATTAATTTGTGAACTCTGAAAGCTTCTTTTCTGATCAAATGCTGATTGCTCAAATGATTTAGTTTTAGTTCTTTCGTGCTTTGGGGACCTTGTGGTTAGCGCCCAGGGCGTTCTTGAGCCCCACCCTGTCCAATAAAGCCCCGCCCGAAACTGGCTGATTCTGCTTCTGCTGCTGTTGTAGGTTGTGTTTGTGTTTGTGTTTGTGTTTGGTTTGTTGTTGTGTTGCTGCCAGTTAATCTTCAGTTACTCAACCCTTTTTATGCAAATGCGGCTTTCAAGCAATTTAGAAAAAATACGAGTGAAAAATATACACAAGAATAACAACAGCAATAACAAGAGCCACAGCACAGCAACACGAAGCTGTATAAATTTATACATATGCGAGTCTACACATGTATAAATATATGTATTTATTTATATATATATATATATATATTCATATATATATATACACATATGTATTATAAGTTCATATGTGAGACTTGTAGATAAATTTGCATATTTCAGTCGTTCATAATCCAAGTCTTTCCTTAAGTTGAAGTCTATCTCTCGCTCCCTCTCTGGCAGCAACTTGAACTGGGACTGGGGACTGGGACTACTGCGGGCAAACAGCCAGAACCAACAACACCAACAACAACACCAACAACAACAATAACAACAATAGCGACCCGCGTCACTTGCGAGGCGTCGAACCATTTGAAATGCCACACCTAACTACAATTTTGTATTTTGTAGTTTATTTTTTCCATCAAGTTTTATTTTTATTTTTGCGCCTACTACCAACTTTGTCGCTTATTATTTTTTCTTTCTTTATTTTTACCATATCGTAGTAGTAGGTTTTTCTAGTCTCTACCTACCTACGACTTCTTCACTGGGCACTGGGTCGGCCTCTTCGACAATTTATGTGGAAGATAGCTCGGACGGACGGTCTCCTCCTCATCGTAATTAGCATTTTTGTCGCGTATTTAATTTGATTTTATTGAAATTCATATAAAATTGTCAACTTGCTGAACCACTTAGATCCCAAAGCGGGGATTGTTTTCTTGTGTTTGTTTAGCCAAAACTATTCAACGGTTCTTTTGTGTGTATGCCTTGGGCTCTTAATGGATCCAGTTGGAGTTGCACATGTCACTTGGCATAGAAATTTAAAACAGAGCCTAAATGGCTTCGAGTCTTGGGAGTTGTCTCTATGGTCTGGACTATGGTTTGTGGGATCAGCTGCTTCTTTGATATGATGAAGTGCCGCCTGTCCACATCATCGCGCCGTTTTAAATGTTTAATTAATTTTGGTGCGTCAATTCTGATCACAATCTATGCAGATTTGTATTGAGTATAATAAAATAAGTTTGTATCTTCTTTGTCAAATGCTTAGCTGCAGCTGGGTCTGATGGGGGCTTTACTCATGTGTATATAAATACGATATACCCCATACAAAGCCATGCTAATTAATTGTTTAATCAGATAGCGCTTTACTATGAAGACGTTTAAAAAATTGATATTTAAATTAAATAAATTTTCAAAACTGCAAGCATTAGTCGATGTTTTTGTATTTTTTGTGTTTTTTTTGTTTTGGGGTGTCTGTCTTTCGTTGACTGTGTTTGTTAATTAATTTTATTTATGGCTGGCGTTGTGCTAAACAAAATGAGTTGGCTAATTTGGTGATCCGTTCGGTGCTGGCATGGGAACAGCGCATATGGAAGGAAGCAGCTATTGAATCATGATTTTAAATGTGAAAAGATTTCAGCCATAAATTTAAAGAGATTATAGATAGACTTCGAACAAAAAGATCGAGAATTTCTAAAACGGTGACTAGTTAAGAACAACGATAAGGTACAGCATTGAGATTATCAATTCTTAAAGGTTATTGGCTATTTAAAGGAACCAGTATCGAAAAGCACAGATTGATCACAGACTGTTTGTAGATATTTCATTCAATTGTCATATCATTGTCAAAGGAGAAACCATTGTAAGAACAGCTGAAAACAGGTGGAATAGAACCTTTTAGGGGGTATATGGACGATTGAGTAAGTGGCAGGAAACTTAACAGCAATCCACATTCCGAGCTTCCAAGTTTGGAGAATCTAGCTCTAAAGCTGTGCTAGATTTAGGCCGATTCTTGTGGGGGTCAACAGCAACCCACATATCACATAGTCTGCCTCTAGGTTCAAAATTGTGACAGATATTTACGTTTTATCGATTTGAGATTTATGGTGTATCGGAATGTTATCGGTTTGCCAGCCTCCCAATGGGCGCGTCACAAAACTCAACACATTATCTGAAGGGGATAATAACAAGTATAATAGTTCAAGTTTCAAGTCACTATCTTCAATACCGCCGAAAAAGTTGCGTTAATATTGACGGACAGACGGATATTGTACAAACTCAATATGTAATATGAATACATTAGGCAGCAGAGTTAAAAAAGTGAGGCACAAAATTATAAAAAAAGTACAAGCATGAACAACATAAATAAGTAAGAGTGCTCTAGTCGGAATTGCCCGAATAGGAGATACCCTGAACCCAGTTACATTCACTGATACTTGCCTATCATTGAGCCCCACAGTTATGTCCCAAAAGCGCTGGTCTAAAATCGAAATTGATCGTTAACTTTTGAGCGGGACGAGTTATCGATCAAATGAAATACACTTGATCTGTCCCGGGCCGACAAAACTTATATTCCAAATATGAAGTCTCTAGCTCTTAAAGTCTCAGATATCCTCGTGATCATACAGACTGACAGACGGACGGACAGAAAGACGGACATGGCTAGATCGACTAGTCCGTGTATCCTGAGTGAGATTAGCCACCAGGAGGTGTCAACGTGCCACAAGGCAATTGCCGATGCCTGATTTGGCACTTCGAAAAGTGTTGGGCACCGTTGAGGCACTATATAATTCGCTTTTCATTATCCGAACCGTGTCACAGAAACCATCGAACCGTTTTTATCCGCTCATGAAACAGAGGAGCAAGCGTAAACGATTTTCGCGAATCTTCCGTCTTCCATATGAAGCATCTTTTTCTGAGAATGCTACTCTGCGGGACATACTGTATGAGCTTGATATTCCGATGCCACCCCCAAAGTTATAGGGGGATGATGACGCCAATGCTGGAGCCAATCATGGTGGATAAAGAAGATGCACAGAAGCATTAGACGATGCAGAGGACGAAGCAGCAGCCGATGATCACGATGCGTCGTCAGCAGCCTCATCTCGAATACCAACCATCTCGAATACGATACCAATATCGTATTATCTCAATTAGCAACTCTTCTGTAGCTGCTTTTCTTCTTATTTGAATTTGTATATGTATATGTATGCATGTATTTTGTTGGATTTTGCTGTCTGTCGCTGTGCTACCTTTAGTATAAGTAATTGGCAGAGCAGGCGGAAGATTTGGCGTCAGAGCGCACTAAATCACCTCAGCGCGGCGCATAGAAACAACATGACAACAAAATGAACACTTCAACAAAATTAAGCAAGCAAGAAATAAAGCAAAAATCAAAATTGAAAAAAAGAACACAACCGAAAACACAACAAAAAAATAAATTATAAAAACGACAGCGAAACAAACGAAAACATTATTCATTTAAACGTCTATAAAAACTGCGGAAAAAATATGTTAGAAATATATATAAAATAAAATAAAAATTATTCACACATATGCAGTGGACAAGCTGACAAGGGAGCTGTTGTTGTTATTGTTGTGTTTCTTGTTATTGTTGCTCCTTTTTTGTTAAATAAAAAATCAGCTTGGAAAGCAATCTGATTGTAAATTATGACGCTGCCAGCTGACTGACAACTATTTAAGATTCATACACTTATGATTTATGATGGTGTGTGTGCATGTGACATATATATAAATTAATGTTTATATGTAGTAGCATATCGCCTATAACTTTGCACATTAAAAACCCTCAAATTGGCACATCATTTTTTGCTAGCTGACCAATCACCAAGTTTGTGTATTCCTGTTTGTATGTATGTGCGTGTGTATGTGTATGTGTGTGTTTGATTGTACACTAACCACGCTTAATCAACACAAAAAGCAAAAAATTTTAAATATATATGAAAAAAAAAATGTTAGACATCAATCATAAAAAATTAGTCATTTGGCTTTAGATATTTTTAGTGGCGTGTTCAAGGCATTCGCCTTGGCATCTTTCAGTTGCTGTGTATCCAACTTTGGCAAACTTTTGACGCTACCCCCGCACACACACACACACTCACACACACACAACAGTCAATACATGTACTCGTACATGACATCTATTGCTTTATAATGTGTATTTAATAGACCATTTTACAAGCAAGCGACAAATGAGACGCTGAAATCATGAAGGTCAAGTTCAAATTACTTGAAATTCCCAAAAAAAAGAAAAAACATGCTAAAATACATTAACAAATTTAGAAGCACAGAAAAAAAGTATAATGGGACATAAGTAATTATAATACATATGCATATATGTATAACATGTGTAGTTTAGTCTGTATGGGAGACGAGATTGGTTACCAGCTTTCGAATTATTTGAAAGAATTTGCCCACTTCTAATAAGTGTTCCCCATAGGAACAGCCTCCCATGGGCATTTTTAGCGTTTTCCTATATTCATTTAATTTAATTTTTTATGACACTCTTTATTGAACATGTCGTGTGGTCAAGAGCTCTACGGCATAGAGCATTTCTCAAATTTAAGCGCTTTTTTTATTCGAAAAAATTCAAAGAAAATCGGTTGCAGCTGTTACTTTTTGTTCGCATATATTTATGAGACTTCTAATGCTATTGTATTTTGCAAAAATATGTATAAATAAAATGAGTATATATATAATTATGTATATATAAATTAAAGCTTGTGCAGCTGCTGCTGCCGCTGATAAGCAAAGAGCAACTAAACTTTTCATTTTGTTTGGTTTGGTTTGGCTTAACTTAAATAATAATCAAAGTGATTTATGAGCCAGAGGTCAATGCTGTAGCGTTCATAAATGTTTCGAAATTCTCTGCCGTATTTTATTTAGCGAATTTGCATGACAAAAACTTGATTTATATGAGACAACGCTGCCAAAAGGAGAATGCACACAGAAAAAAGATACATTTATAAAATATGACTGCCAAAATTATAAAGCGCACCATCACTACTATTGGTAGCTCAGCTCAGTTAATGTTTGTGGCACTTACAGCAAGGCGCAACGTTAAGAGGCAGATGCCGCAAGGCAATGCAGTCATCTGGCATACCAATCCACATTATTTTACATTTTCCGCATTTTCTTGCTAATTAAAGCGTCCAAATCCATTTAGCAGTCGGCTGAGCGCACTGCACTAGTTGGGGGCAGTCTTGGGGTAGGGGCATCCACACATTGGGCTTTGCCTGGCCCTAAGCTGATTAGTGGGGACAGGCGAACATCGCATCTCAATACCCAATATTGAAAAGCCAATAGCCAATAGCCGATAGCCGATAGCAAACAGCAAATGGTTCAATGAAAGGCATTTGCCCTGCCATGGCAATGCTATCATATATCAATAAAATGAGTGGGGCTCTTTAAATAGAATAGCTACATTGTTGCAAATTGTATTTCATTGCGGTCAGGCGGCACAGATTAATGAGCCGATTTAGCTGAGGAATTGTCGATTCGAAGTCTAGTAATAAGTATTTGAGATTATCTAATTGACAAAGCTTGAGCAATGCGGGAATCTCATAGTAACAGAGTACATATTTTTGTTGCCAATAATTTTGTTCAATTTGTTTGAGCTGGCTACACTGAATTTACGTTTGAAATAAAGTATAAAGTGTAAAAAGTTATTCAATTACATGCAAACAATTTATATTTGCAAATAAATTGCGTATAAGCGTTATTTATATATGTAACTGCCCATTTCCAGAGAAATGTTTAATATTATTTGTCACGTTGGTGCCGTCGCTTATTCACCTTTTATAAAGTCCCATCCAGAAGCACAAATTGTACTTTTTATGTTTGAATAAATATGATATAATGAAAACAATTTAAATAAATAAATAAAATCAAATGGGGAAGGATTTTATTTTAGCTTATATTTCACAATTATTTATATGCTATAAAATAGTCGGTGACTAATTCGCCGCTATCCCTATGATGCATGTATTATTTATTTATGACAATCGAAAAATCGAAACCGCTGCCAAGCTCGATTAAAGTTAAGTCAGTTCAGAACTATATTGCACTTGGCTTTATTTACTCTTATAAACTTGTGTCTTTCATATTATTATTGAAGGATGCTCATGTGTAAAAGGAAATTAATGCCTCAAAAACATGGGATATGTGGCCAAAACCTACTTTCAGTTGTATGAGAGCTATAAGATATAGTGGTCCGATCCTCCCGATATCGACCACTTAGCTGTCCCTTTGAATAATAAGTCTAGGTGCAAAGATTCATAGCGGTAGCTAAAAAACTGAGTGACTAGTTTCCATACATACAGACAGACAGACGAGCATGGCCAGATAAATAAGTTTTGGGGGTAACCGACGCTTCATTCTATGCATTACAAACATCAGGACAAAATATATATATACAGTATAATAAATGCATTCAATTAAACATATGCATAAAGAAATACACAAAATAAATATTGTACAAAATATATGCTCATAACTAAAATTGGTTTTAATGTTCGAAATCCAGCTAAGTGTAATAATAAATTTAATATTAAATAGGCAGACGTATTATATTTGTAGCCAATTATAGGTATTATAATAAGAGTGTATTCATTTATGAAGTCTGAAATATAAGTTTCACTTGTTGCACTAGGATGACAAGGACGTCATCTTATCAGAAAATTAAAAACTGATTAGAAATCAAAAGCTATAAGTTATATATTGTTTTACTCTCTACTCTCCAACTTATACCATAAACTGAATTTGCAATTCATTAAACCTAATGCAGTTGCAATTTTCCAAGCACTACCAAGTGCATACTATTAGCAATGGGTTGGTTGGTTAACATATGCATACACCATAGTACGACTATCTGGAGCTGAAGCCCGCTTATTAACACTTGATAGATTGCACGCTGAGGGCACGGGTACCGTTATTTGCACATTACTTTGCGTTTTAACAACACCCAAAACATTTAAGCCAAAATAAACATGTCGAGCGTCATAAAACAGAACGACACGGGCATGGACACGGAAACATATACATATGCAAATGTGTGTGTGTGTGTGTGTGTGTGTGTGTGCGCTTGTAAGTGGTACTGGGATTGGAACTGGAACTAGAACTTGGCGATCGTTGGCACTACGAAGAAATTTGCAACTAGTCAATTTCGCGTATGTTTCATATTTTTAGTGCGCCTGCATGTTTTACATGTTGTTTGTTTGTGTTTGTATTTGTGTTTGTGTTTGTGTTTGTGTCAGTGTTAATGTTTGTGCTTGTGCTTGTGCTTATGTATGTTGTTGCTGTCGTCATCATAATGTGTGCATTACCGTACCCATTGTTGTTGGCCCGTTTTCCCGTGGCTTGTGGTTTAAGTTCACTGTTCGCGCAATTTTCAAATCAATTTTGTTTACTTTTCATGCAGAGTGCAAGAGTAGCAACAACTGCGACACACGCACGGCCACTTTTCTCCCCATCACCTTACATACATACATACATATGTACATACATACATACATGCATATGTACATATGTACATATAGCCAAAGTGAGTCCGGGCCCGGCTGGCCGTTTGGTGTGTGTTTAACAACATTTTTATGGTTTGGCACACACCCCAAGCCAGCAGACAACAACAAAAGTCGTCAATGTTTGAAAAGTGCATCGGTAGGCGACAGACAGACGGACGGACGGACGGACGGACGGACAGTCCGACTGACAGACATGCACATTCACATGCAAAGAGTGCAGTAGCAAAAGCAGCAGCAGCAGCTCTGTAACTGTAAATTACACATTTCATAATTTTCGCTACATATTTCGTGATAATCGCATGTAATTGCGTTTTATCTGCACCTTTCATCCGGACATGTGAGCAAACAAACGCGCTTAGCGCAAAGCGCCCTTAAATAACACATTTTGGCCAACCCCTGGGCCAAAATACAAAGTACAAAACAAAAAAAACTGACCACAGTAACCAGTAAAGAGTTACTAGTTACCAGTTTAGCAGTAACCATTGAGCACTTCCATTGGCAGTCAGCAGGCGGGCTAACAGTGCTGTTGTTGTTGTTGCTATTGTTGTTGCTGTCTTTTGGCCCGGGCGCGCTTCAATGGGCTTTGGCCATGTCCAGCGATTTACGGGCAGCGATAGCAAATTATGCGAACAAACGGTACATTTTCTTTATATTTTACAATAATGCAATATTTGGGTTACAACAAAAGCCAACACACACGCAACTTGGCAACTTGCCGCTAACTTGGCTCGATTCAGCAACCCCTCGTCTTGCAGTAAATTGCATTAAAATGTGCCGACGGACAGCTATTGCATTTTTCACAACATACGCTTGCTCTCTGTGTATGTGTGTGTGTGTGTGTGTGTGTGTGTTGACGTTGTTGTGATAACAACTCACGCGATTATCAATTTGACACCCAAACATTGTGTCGTTCGTTGGCCGCTGCTCGCTGAGTCGCCTGAGTGAATGACTATGAGTACACTAGTAACTGGCTGGCTGATCACGACATCGGGCCAACAACAACAACAACGATAACAACAACAACAGCAGCAAAGCTGTCGGCGTGTTGACTACCGCAGAACAGCAGCAGCAGCAGCAACAACAATAACAACAGCAGCAGCAGGAGGGACGGCGGGGATTAGGCAAATTTTGTGCAGTCGGGAATTGATTGCGAGGGGAACAGCGCTAACGGCCACAACTAATATAGCAATTATCCACTGACCAAAATGTTACAGAGCTTTCTTAACTCAAATATATAATTTTTATTGAGAGAATGGTTTTGCATTGGGGCTTCTTATGGACAGCAGACTTACTTTGTATACCCTAAACCTATTATTACAAATGGGTAAAAACGGTATTATGAAGTTGGGCACAAGCATTTAACAGGCATATAGAAGCATCTCCGACTACATATATTCTTGATCAGTATCAACAGTCGAGCCGATCAAGCCATTTCCGTCTGTACAAACACGCGGATATAAGAGCTAGATACTTTATATTTGGAATATAAGTTATCGTATTCCCTGGTCAGATCAAGCTTTTTATCGATATTGATTTTATCGATAAATCGACCCGCTTAAAAGGTATCGATAAATTTCTATCACAGACCAGCGTTTTTGGGCCAGACCTTAAAAGTTACAGGAGCTACAGGCCCCAAAATTGGAAGGTATAATCTCCACCCCCCCCATTTTGCCATTATAATTTAATCACACATTTTATTGTCAATTTTTTGCCCAAGAACTTTCAATAAGATCTATTGTGCGACGAACACGGAAGTTGCTTAAGATTTAGCTTTCCATAGTGTGGAGCATAGTGAAGAAGCAAGCTAACTGCTTGCACTGCTTGCAGTATGTGTATGTTTGTATGCACACTGATTATTAAGTATGCAAGCATGTTAAGACTGGGTACAGGGTATCACCTAGTCGTGCACTCCCGACTAGAGCACTCTTACTAGTTGTTATACAACAGCATATCTTTACCGCACGACCAATACGACTCAAGCATTGATAATTTTTTGTTTATCTTTATACTCTTTTCGAAGAAAATAGTATATTAAGTTTGTCCTGAAGTTTGTAACGCATAGAAGGAAGCGTCGGAGACCCCCAAAAGTTACTGCCAGTATGCTTAGAATGACAATACAAATTGATCTAGCCATGTCCGTCTGTCTGTCTGTCTGTCTGTCTGTCTGTCTGTCTGTCTGTCTGTCTGTCTGTCTGTCTGTATGTATGCAAACTAGTCCCTCAGTTTTTGAGCTATCGCGATAAAACTTTGCACAGACACCTATTATTCCAGGGGACAGCACATTGGTCGGAGCCGACCGGATCGGATCACTATATCTTATAGCTGCCATACAACTCGAAGTCGGTTTTGGCCATATATCCCATGCTTTAGAATCTATCGCAATGAAACTTTGCACTGATACTTACTATTCAAAAAGACATCACATTGGTTGGAGCCGGCTGGATCGGATCACTATATCTTATAGCTGCCATACAACTCGAAATCGGTTTTGGCCATATATCCCATGTTTTTAAAGCTATCGCGATACAACTTTGCACAGATACCTATTATTCAAAGAGACATCACATTGGTTGGAGCCGGCCGGATCGGATCACTATATCTTATAGCTGCTATACAACTGGCAATGAATTAAATATTCTTAGAACAAAAAAAAACAAAATGTTACGCGACAAAACGATATTGTACAGCTTATGAAATTTCAGTGGTGCAGTTGGCAGAGTGAAAATTGCCTAAAGTTTCGAAAAGAGTATAAAATCTTCGGCACGCCGAAGATAATCCTTCCCCGCTTGTTTCTATTCTAAACAACCTAGGTTATTGAGATGTACATATATACTTGCAGAAAAATAAATATGTAATTTATGTATGAGAAGAGAAGGAATTTTTAAATATTAAAATAAAAACTATTCTTAGAGCAAATGTAAGGATACTTGGTAAATATGGGAACACATATATAGTATCTATAGTAAATGCTGGATAAAGAAGCATGCTTAATCTGAAAAATCAAATCCCCTTTCAATAAGCATTTTGAAACACTTTTTTCTAAAAATAATTTATGTGGCCCTGTTAGGCTATTAATTTTTATTTTTACTATCTCATATTTTTCGCACCATCAATTTGTATCTTTATATTTTTAATGTTCGCTTATTTTGTCAATTTGTTTTTGAAATTTATGCGCATTTATTCTAATGATTTGTATTCGAAAATATGTATTTATAGATAAGCTTTTTAAAACCACATATCCCAGCATTTTTATAAATATTAATACTTGTCCTATCGTTTCCATTGAAAACAAAATCAACTAATTCTAATGATGTATCACCTACATTTTAAATTGTAGCGCTGTTTAGTTTCAGTCTAAAAAAGCGACTTGACCAGCGGCAACATCATCGACTTTTACTCATCCGTATAAATTGATGAAGACATTTGCTCAAATCATTCTCAACGTATTAAATAGAAAATGTACCCAGCGACAGTTACAACAGGAACAATAACAGCCACATCGGTCTAAATTATGCTGTCACAGAGGTCTTTAAAAAGACTTTCATCTTTCATCAGGCCCAAGCTAAGAAGTTGTGAAAAATACGAATTCACTTTTAATCGCTTAATTACATTTGACATGACAGGTTGACGGAGGGGCAAGGAATCCAAATGATGGAGCAATGTTCGAGTGGCATACAAATGCATTTAACAACAACTCGATCTGGAACTAAGTGCTTAACTTTACAACTGCCACAGATTGATGCTGTTCACATACTCTTCTTTTAGACTTTGTTGTGGGGAGCAACGACTTAAATGCATAGCATACGCAACATGATTTGAAGGCGTTGCCCAGCCATCGGCTATGAATGTCAATTCGAATTAAAATCATTACTTATGCACCACATACTTACATGTATATATGTATATATATATATATATATGTTCATAGAGCAGTCGCCCCTGTGATGGCAATTCATTTTAAATAATTGAAAACGAGAGGCTGGCAATAAAGGATTAAGCCTGGGCAAGCAATTTGCGCAGGCGCTTACAGCTGATGTCATTTATTGTGTTTAAAAAAATATGCAAGCATCGAAAAAGAAATATAATAAAAAATGCATAAAAGGCAGAAAAAAAAAAAAAACAAAAGGCGGCCATGCTGCGGCCAACCGCAGAGTTATTATTTAAATGTGCATTACACACAAACACAGACACACTGAAATTAACACACAGATGCCTCTCGCTATAAAAAATCGACAGTTGGCTGGCTGGCTGGCCGTATTCCCAGTCCCAGTCCCAATCCCGTTCCCGTTCCTGTTCCCGTTCCCGTTGCCAGCCGCTAACGCTGTTCCCGTCCCTCATACGACATGTTGTCATCGTCATCAACCCTTTTACTGGTGTCCTGGCTGCGGCGGCGTCATAATTAATAAGAGAAATCCCTTTTCAATTTGACGGAGTGCATTTGTCATTGCATTTAATTTGCAGAGTACGCGACTGAAGACGAGAAAGAGGAAGTCCGGAAGTTGCCGTTGTCGCTGTCGTTGCTGCTGTCGTTGTCGTTATCGTTGTCGTTGTCGTTGTCGAGTGTGGTTGGTCCCGGGGTCGCGTCTGCATCAGCGTCAGCGTCAGCGTCTGGTGTCAAGTAGGGGCTGTCCTGTAACCGTTTTGGTGTTCACACGAAACATATTTAAATGCATAGCGCTTGAGTAGGCAACAAAGTCCGCAGAGAGAGAGAGAGAGAGAGAGAGGGAGAGAGAGAGAGGGGCTAGCAGAGAAGGAGTTGAGGCATCGGCAATGAAATGCGTTAATTGATTTTTATGTTTTGTTTCGGGTATGGGAAATGGGCTTACAGCACAGCGGCCAGAACAGTTGGCTAATGGCGTTAATGCCCTGTCCAAGTCTGCTGTCAGTTGGCTTCATGTAATTGGCTTCTAACGGGCAAAAACATAAGCGAAAGTTACGATTATACAATGCCTTTAATGACAAGTATCTATGCTCATTACTACATTCAGCTTAGCTTCTCTTAAAGAGGTCGCTGCCTGTAAGCAATGCATTAATAGCATTTGTGGTACTTAGATATTCAATTATTTGAAATCGCTATAAAATTAGAATTTATATGCACGGAATCGATCAATTTGAAGCTAAACTAATATTAAATCGCTTCGAGCTCACATTACTTTGCCTAATGTTATTTAAATTTGTTTACATACGCAATCCGTTCCTATATCTAAGACCCTCATTTATCTAGCAATTACGAGCTCATTTCAGTTGCTGTTTCAACTGCTAAATCCTACTGCAAATTTGCAGACAGCAGCGACTGTTGCCCAAGGCCTTAGTTCTGTTTAATGTTGCATTAGCCCAAGGGCAATGGCAATGGCAATCGCTGGACTCAGCCCAGTCCCATCCCCAGTTCCAGCAACTCCCATACCGCCCACAATCGATGCACCCACTGCTTGCAGAGCCGCTCGAAGCCTTTTGGCGGAAGCGGATGCAGTCAGTCGAGAAGCCGATTCCCACTACTATTGACGCGTCTCTCTGGACCATGTTGTTTGTATTTTAAATTGGCAGCGCGCTTAGCACATCCGCCAGAGCCAAACGCGAAGCGATAGATGCATATGCGGATGCGAATGTGGATGTGGATGCAGTGTGAGGTCCACGAATCGCGCTTACGGGCCAATAATTGATTGCCTTACCGTTAGGCAGTTGCTCAAAATGCGCAAGCGGCAGTGGACCGTCGGCAATTGGCAGTTGGCAGCAGGTGAGCGAGAGCGAGAGATTCCCCCCAACCCAACCCAACCCAACCCGACCGCCAGCCACTTTGCACAGATGAGATTTTCAATTTGACTAGGGCCGCCCCGAATGTTTGCGTATTAAATTTGCATGGAAATCTGTCTATATTGACCGAGAATGGCCAATGCAAATGTTTGCCGGGCCAAATGAATGGTCGAGAACGAAGAGACAGCGGCAACTGCTGCTGCTGCTGCTGTTGCTGCTGTTGCTGCTGCTGCTGCTGCTGATGTTGCTGCTGGTCAGTCAATGGCCAGCGGGCATTGCACCCGGCAATGCCATTGCCAGGCGAACCGATGATGCCTCTTTGGGCATTTTTAATACGCGTTTGCATTTGCGTTTGCCAAATGTTATCAGTGGAACGACAGCGGCTTGCGCCACAGTTACAATCCCGAGTGCCCAGACTCCATTCCCAGTCCCAGTCGCAGTCCCAGTCGCAGTCGCAGTCCAATGCCCCCCAATGGTTGGTCGGCAGCAGCGATTGTTGTTATCGATGAGCCTACGTTATCAGCTGGGTACAGTTGCGTCGAATGCCCATGACTGTGAGTGTACTCACACTCAGCCGTGCCCGTAATTGTGACTGTGACTGTGATTGTGATTGTGCTCTGCACTTAGAATGAATGCAAAAGCAAACATTTTACTTGAGCAACATTTGTTGTACGTTCAATTCTCTCTCTGTTTTTTTTTTCGCAAATAGTCGGACGAGTCAGTTGCACAGTTTTAAAAGGCCAGAGCACCGTGTGTACGGATGTGTCTGATGGAGATGTGCCATGTGGACACTGGACACTGGACACTGGACGCTGGACACGTTCAGTGGACACTGCAATGCCACCATGTCATCAAGCGTCAGACTGTGCACAAACAGTTTCAAATTGATTATTTGCCGCTGCAAATTAAAATTAAGTCATTAAGTCGGACAGGCGGCAGAGAGGCTGGCAAGGTTAAAGACGGATCGGACCGGACCAAAAGCGATGTGTATGTATGTGTGTGGCTGGAGCCGTTAATTAAGTCAGCCTTAGTCGGAGCGCAGCCAGGCAGTCGACTAAAGTTGTTTACTGTAACGAAGCAAGCTTAGCAATGAAATTCTAGCTGGAGGAGGCCTGGGAAAGATTTTAAACTATTCATTTAGATTCCAGTTCTACATCCACACTGCTCTTACACTTTTCAAAAACCTGATCCATTGTTAAATTAATACTTTGGCTTACGAATTAATATATATAGCAACGAACACACCCGAATCAATTACTTACAAATTCTAAATTTTTTTACTATGTGGATATTTCGTGTACGTAATGAAATGACAAACTATTGTTCAACAGAACTGAAAAACTGGACTCGTGAGACGAAGCGCTGGGAAGGCTTAGGTAAGGCAATGATTGCCATTCTGTCCAAGCTGCCAATGCGTAATGTGAGTAGTCGCAGATCAGATATAAGTTAGCGAACTATACAGCTATAACTGTATCCGCAGAACTCTCAGCCAGACTTTGTGCGTCTATACACAAGTGCCCCGAGCGATCTGTGATCTGTGATGTGGGCTAAACCAGTACAAAGAACTGATTGAAAGCAATCGACAGAGGTTACACTAGAGTAGCAAAACCCACGTGAACATTTCAATAAATATGTTGTGTTTTAAGACCTTACTAGTATATATTGTCACGCATATTTTCTTCATATCTACATCTACAAGCAGTGTTGGTTTTTTGCAGTAGCTTAGTATTGTTGCAGTTGAATTGTATGAGGTATATATACACCTCTGTTCTGATTGGACAAGTGTGAACCCAGTCGCATATATATATAAAAGAGCAAAGACTTGGAGTTTTTATATGTTTATTTGGGGCCGTTTTTCGAATGTACTAATAGTTGTGCAAGATAAACCCAATAGGAAGTTTCGTTTCCACAGTGTACATTCAGCATTAAAAACAATTGTGACTCGGATAAGAGCTATTTGGAGCTTTATCCTACATATAGGGATACTATGTGTCGGATTAGTCATAACAGCTGATGGCTTGCTACAACAACTTTCTTCTTCTGTCCGTATATGGCTCTCAGAGCCTGAGCCTGATGCGTCTATCTTTTGCTTCCAAGTTACTGCATTGGACCTTTATGTGAACCAAGTCGCATATATATAAAAGAAGACAGACCTGGAGTAATTATATGTTTATTTGAGGCCGTTTTTCGAATGTCCTAATAAGTTCTATGTGCCAGATAAACTCAATAAGGAAGTTTCGTTTCCACAATGTACTTTAAGCATTCAAAACAATTGTGACTCAGATAAGAGCTGTTTGGAACTTTATCCCACAACCACTTTCATTCTTCTTCTCTCCGTATTTTGCTTCCAAGTTATCATCATATTTTCGGCAACCTTTCCAAATTTTTGTCATTCGCATGTAAAAGTGACCTAAAAATTTATCAATCGAATGAAAAATTTATGTCTCATAAGGCACTTTACATGAGACATAAACTTCCTTAGTTCCTTAGTTGCCTAATATTTCACACCGAGCTGTGTTGGACAAGCTTTGATTAGCTATAAATTATCATGCACAGATAAGGATTTTAATTGACACTTAATAATTCATTGCTAGTTAGATGTGCTGTGAGGAGCGGTTATTTTATATTTGAAGCTATTTCTCTTATCGTAGAACGTGTTTAGTAATCTTTACGTTTTTTTTTGTTCCAGCTGAATGCCATTAAACAATAGAAATAGCCGAGGGTCTCATTCGCTTCCTCATTGACCCCAGAATTTGACCCCAACACGTGCTTATCAATATTGCTGTTGCATTGTTCGTGACACATTTGACAATTACGAATGACACTCGCACATAAGCACAATATTTATTCATTTTAATTTCTATTTATTTAAATTGATGACTTAATGGCAAGCTGAAATGATTTCATTGTTGTCACAATTGCAATCATTAAACAAAACCAACAATGAGGAATTATAGCAACAACGCACTAAATGGGGAGCTGCAACTGTGCAGCCCACACTCTGATAAGACTGTTTTGTAATGGAGCCAACAACAGCCCCAACAACAACAACAACAACAACAACAGCAGCAGCAACAATAATTGAATGGCGTAAACATTTTCATTGGCCAAAATGAAAGCACATGGAAAACAGCAGCAGTCAAGGGGCCCTAAAAACCGACAAAAACCCAACAAAACAAAACAAACAAGCGAACAATAAATCAACAATGAAATTTGTTTTCGGTAAATGCATCAAATGCAATTGGCTTAATTTTGCGTTATATACGATATCATATTTTGTGGCAGCAGAAGAGAATACCAAAATACACAGATGCAAACACAAACCCAAACACACACACACACACACACACACACAATAATTTTAATGAACGCAATTGTGAATGGAATATTTATGCTAAAAAGTGAACACTGCAATGCAGGCTTCAGTTTAAGTGTGTTTAACATGAGTTAAATTTCAAATGGAGGATTTATTATTGAATACATTTTATAGCTTATATTGATACAACCGGTTTAAAGTGTTTTTAAACATTTTAAGCTAACATGATAACTCGCTTGAACTGGTGTTTTTTTCCCACTGCTAACTAGCTTAGCTATAGATAAGATAACTAATTTGTGGTCGCATTCAAAATGTAGAACTTTTGCCTCACAGTTCTACAGACCAGTGCTATTTTCACGGAAATATTTCTATATTTAGCGTTATAACCGCACAATTTTGCGATGAGCAATTAAATTCTGCGTATTCACGCAATGAGTGCTGGGCTAGTAGAGTGTGGGGGGTGGTGTGTGGGGGTGTGATGGGTGTTGGTTGTGGCTGGCCATAAGCATAACGAAATCATTTCGAGTGCCGAAACGCCAATAATGCAACAACACAAATCAAGCAGCCTCCTGCAGCCAGGTTTATCAACCTGCCCCGCCCCGCTGCCCCCTTAGAAGGGTTAACCCCAAAAACAACAACAGCTTGGGGAGCGATGGCGCTGACTGACTGACTAACGGACGATTGGGTAAGCGAACGAATGAACGACCGCACCGCACTGGCAGAGTGGACGAGTGGAAGAGTGGACGGAAGGGTGCAATTCAATTACATGTTTGTGGCAGGCCGCAATGCTCAATAATGCAGTTAATATTGACGGGCGGGCGCATCGTTGGGTGGCTGAGGGGAGTAAGGAGTCGGGAGTCGGGAGTCGGGAGTAAGGGCCACTGCGGCGGCGTGGGAGTTGCCAAGTCTGACAAGGTTGATGAAATGACCGAATGGCGTCTCTGTCTCCGTCTGCCTCTGTCTGTCTGTCTGTTTGTCTGCCACACGGTCTGCTGCATCTAATTCAATTTTCAAAACCCGAAATTCTGTTGACCAAACTGCGTTGGTGCGTTGGCCGGAAGGGGTTGCTTGGCGAGAGAGGAGAGCGGAGAGCGGAGAGAAGAGCAGAGCAGAGGGCGGTTCGCTCTAGACCAAAGTGTTTATAAGTTTTTAGCCAATGTTGTTATTGTTGGCCTTGTTGTTGCGGCTGCTGCGGCTCCGACTGTGTCCATGTTGTGGTCCGAAATGGAATTTTGTTAGCTAATTGAATTTTAGTTGCAACTCATTTGCCATGCACAGACTGAGCTCATGCTATGGCTGAGGTGGGAGGGGGCGTGGTGTTTGGCTTTTGGCCATTTAATTGCTGTTTTAATTTCACCAGCAGCGGCAACAGCAACAGCAAACACAACAAAGCGCTGCTATCGATGAAGGTAGCACAAAAAGGCAACAGCATTTAAAATCGCATAAAGTTGATTAATGCAAGAAAAACACCCACGGGGCAATCGCAGAAAAAAGGAAACGATACTGCCCCGCTGGGGGATACGGGACGAACAACATCAGCAGCAGCAGCAACATCAGCAGCAACATCAGCAGCAGCATCAACATGCAAAACTCACAACTTTGCTGATTTTACCCACAAAATGCTAAAAACGAATTGCAAACACACACCAGCAGCACTCTTACTATATAGCTATCTGAAACTTTGCATGTATTGCAGTGATTTTCCATCAGCAACGCACTGTTTGAGTAGAATGCTTAAAATCATATACATATACATACATATTTGTATCACTTGAACGATCCAACCTGTCTATAATATTCTAGCATAGCCTGCATAAAACATAACCACTCAGAACACTTTTGTTGTGATAGTGTATTATTTTGAAGCCAATATTTTAATAAAAATGTATTTTTTACATTCTAATCAAGCACAACAGCACAACAGTAATATGAAGTACACCCCGACAATTTTTTACTCAACAAAAAAAATTGATTTAAATACGCGTGACATGCGCCTGACTTTTGCACTCGGCTCGCGCCGCCAAAAAATCGAAAGCAAAAACCACACACAACCAGGAGAACAGCCGCCCGCCCCTCCCGCACAACTCACACACAACACACACACAACTCACACACACAACACACACACAGGCAGTCAGTCAGTCAGTCATCAAAGCTTGGTTCGCCCTCTTTTGGGTTTTTAGTTTTTGGCGTTTTGTTTTTGTTGTGCACACTCCCGTTCGAGTATCGTGTGATTATTTTGGTTGTATTTTTTGTATTTTATTTATATTTTTATTCGTTGGGCTCGCGCTGTGCGAATGATTCATGCTGTGATTTCCTGCACAGCCTCAAAACGCGGCCTGAGCTTTGGCTTTGGCTTTGGATTTGGCTTTGGCCAACAACTAACACAAACCGAGTTGACGTGACTATGACATGACGCGACTGCTGTGGTTGTTGCTGTTGCTGTTGCTATTACTGTTGTTGTTGATGTTGTTGTTGTTCCTGTGTTGCTGCTCGCTTGGGCATTATTATGTGCAATTGCCTGTTTGCTGTTGCTGTTGCTGTTGCTATTGCTATTGCCGGCCGTTCTAGTTGCTATTGCTGATTGCCATTGTCTGCCGAAAAAGCAGCAGAAAAATAAATGTGTATAAAAGCGGTACAGCTTCGTCCGCTTTCAGCAGCAGCAGCAGCAGCAGCAATAGCAGCAACAGCAGCAGCAGCGGCAATCGCTCCGTCTACGTCTCTGTCTGATTGTGTTGCTCGCTTTGATTGAAGCCTTTCACTCCATGCAAGGCAATTGTCGTTACTCTGTGTTGCAGTTGTGATTGTGATTGTTGTTGTTGCTGTTGTTGCTGTTGTTATTGTTGTTACTGCTGCCGCTGCTGTCTGCTTTTCGTTTTGTAGTTTTATTATTGAAATTACCAGCAGCAGCAACAGCAGCAGCAGCAACAACAGCGTCAGTTCTTTAGCTACTAAACATAACTTAACGTCTATGAAACAATTAACGAAATGCACTAGCAACAACAGCAAAAGCAACAGAAATTGATGTCAATATAATGGAAAAATAATGGCATAGCTTCTCGGCCTGTAAGCCTCAGATCTCTTAAAGCTATTGATGACGCTGATTGCGGACTGGCAGCAACACGTTGCTGCTGCTGCTGCTGCTGCAGCTTTGACGTTTTCAAATGATTGCAACGAATTACACACAACAGCTTCAGCTTTAGCTCTAGCTCTCGCTGCAGCTCTGAATCTGACTCTGACTCTGACTCTGACTGAGGCAACTGTGCAACCTTTCATAAAAACAATGCCATGCTGACAACGAATCAATGTAACTACCACGCTGTGGAGTATCGAGCTCCAAAGCAGCAGTTAGCAGCACTAGCAAAAAAACAGACGGCACATTAAACATGCATCCTGTCTGTGCCAAGGTTGCTGCCGGCTCTGGCTCACTGGCTGCCACAGCCTCAGTCTCAGTCTCAGATTCAGCTTCAGCAACAGCTACAGCTACAGCCTGGTTGGCCTAGCCACCAACGCCGACGCGAAGAAGCAGGTGTTACCAACAATTACTTTGCACACGGCTGGCTGGCTGGCTGGCTGACTGGCTGGCTGACTGCCTGCTCCCTCACAGATGAAGACAAAACGCAATGTTGGCCATGTTGTTGCTGCAACGCCAGTTGTTTACAACTAGACGACGTCGACGATGACTTCCATAGGTAGGCAGGCTGTTGTAGAGACTCCGTCTCTGGCGGATGCTGGCGCATATTAAGCGCAAACTATTAAAAATAAATCATGACACAGTATCAAGATCAACAACGATGCAGCAACCAACTTCAGACTCGGATGTGCATGCTGCTTGCTGCTGCTGCTGGTTGCTGGTTGCTGCTTGCTGGTTGCTGCTTGCTGGAGTGGCAGCCGTGGCATGAAAAACAAGCGCCGTGTGGCGCTTTGCATGTAGCCAACTGACCAGCCAAACGGAGAGCAGTAGGAGTTGCCAATAATGTCATTGTGTTGCAATTGCAACTGCCATGCTCGACCAGCAACAGCACCAACAACAACAACAACAACAATAACAACAGCAGCAGTAACTATGTGGAGCAGTTGTTAAGGACAAACAAAGGGACAAATGATTGCTGCTTGCTGGCAACATGTGGCTCAGCATTGCAGATATCAGAACAGATATTGTCGCGGCAGCAGCAGCTAGGAATACTTACATGTTGCTCTTGCACTAGTTGTTCTGGCAACGTTGGCGGAAGAGCTGCTTATGAGATCTTGCGATGGAACTCTACTGTCTGCTCACAGTCAAAATTATTTTAAATTATAAGTATTGGTGGTTTGTATGATGGAAAAATAATGCATGTTGCTGTTGCAATGTGTGTCTTGTTGTTGTCGTTGCACCCGCAGCAAGATTTGCTCATTATGAGTGGCCTCTATTTTCAAATGGCTAACATAGCCGGATATTAGTGTCACATTTAACAGTTTTGGCTGCCAGTAACATGTTGCCGCTGCATATCCGGCTGCCCACAGCAGCAACCGCAGCAGCAACAGCAGCAGCAGCAACAACAAGAGCAACAAGTAACCGAAACAGAAACAACAACGGCGGCATTTAACTGCCAAATCAGCGTTACTTATGGCCAATACGTAGCATGTTGCCAGCAAGCAACAATTGGTAATAGTTGCAGCCGTTCGGCAGCAGCAACATGCAACAGGCAGCTACCGTCGTGCCTTGGACATTTTTAGCTGGACACAACAAAGAATTTATGGTTTCCCTATTACGGCTTTGACATGTATTGGTAGAATTATTTTTAGATTTATTGATTACGCGAGCTCGTCGCGTTCCAGGCAAAGGCCGAGACAATTGTTGCTGCGGCTGCTGTTGCTGCTGCTGTTGCTGCTGCTGTTGAGGTTGCTGTCTGTAATCGGCTGGCTCTATTAAAAACAACAAAACGTTTATGCCTTGTGGCGCTCTCGACGGATGTGTGGGCCGTAGCGGCAACTGTGGAACACTGAACACCACATCAACATCAACATTATTTCAGCTTGTTGCTGTTGCTGCTGTTGCTGTTGTTGCTGTGGTTGTTGTCGTTCATGTCCACGCAGATGCGTGGTTGCTACTGTGAGCCACTTACTTTTGCCAAGCCTGTCAGTCTTTTAATATGGGCAACTGATGAGCAAGGGCGCCCCAAAGGAGGAGGACAGTGGACGGGAGGACTCTGTTTTGTAGAGAGGACCGGTTCAGTCTTGAGACAAACAAATTTGTTATAGTCGAGTGCATTGATAAGCAGCAAAAGATCTTACATTAGCCAGGGACAGTAAATGTCCAACAAAGAGCTTTGCAAAGTTTTACGATCTCAATTAAATGTCAAATGAAATGCCAGAAAATTGCTATTTATGCGACAGGCTGCCGACCACAGACAGACAGACAACAATTCCCAAAGCGAACCGACACAGTCAACGATAATTTCTAGGCAAATAAAATCAAATACGAATACGCACGGTAGAGCGCGGGAGCGGGAGCGGGAGCGGGTAGGGGTGTTCGGGTGTACGGGTGTACTGGTGCCTGGTACCCCTACTTTGGATCGCCACGTTTAATATCACATTTTGATCATGACAATTTCTTTGCCATGTTTATGCAACTGGCTGCGTTCAATTGACAATCGTCGTCGCGGCGGAACGACGGCTCTGAAATTCGATATTTATGCAGCAGGTTTTGCATTTTATGCTTATCAAAATTGCTGAGACCATATTAAGTTTCACGCAGGTTGCATGCGGGCAACTGAGAAATGCACCAAATGCATGACAATTAAACGATTGCCGCCGAACCGACAGACAGACGGACCGACGGACCGACGGACGAACGGACAAATGGGGTGAACGAACAAACATGGGTCAATCCTTAAATTGTTTGTCTCAGCACGATGCGCCAGCCTCCCACTACTCCGCCCCACATCTCTCTCTCTCTCTCTCTATCTGTCTGTCTGTCTGTCTGCCTCTCAATCTGTCCCTATCTTGCACTCTATACTCTGTGCTCGTCTTTTTGGAATTGTGGGCAAAACAAAAGGCTGCCCCGTTGCCTGCTGGGGTGTGTCCGAGACACACAATGTTTACTTTACAATTCAATTGAAAGTTATTCAACTCACGAACTACTTAAGATCCGCGCGCTGCAAAAAAGAAGCGACGCTACTCTGGGAAAAGCGAATGCAGCACACCAACAGCAACTGCAACAGCAACAGCAACAGCAACGGCAACAGCAACAGAAATAGCAATAACAACAGCAACAGCAACAGCAGCGGGCATATTGCACACGTACAATGACTGTTGCTGCTGTTGGTAGCCTGCGGCAGCAACAGTTGCCGTTGCCGTTGCCATCGCCGTTGCCGTTGCAGTTGCAGTAGCAGCCGGCCAGTCAGCCAGTATCTGTGTTGATCATTTGTAAAGCGCTCTACGACAGATATGTCGTTGCAACAACAAGCGAACGTACCAAAACTATATTTGGCAAGTCGAATCTCTTATTCGCTTGCTAAACGTATTAGATAACTAACTCTTTAATACGTTGCGACAAACAGCAACCAATGAGCAGCCTAATCCGGCAATCAGGTCCAGCACACTGGACATTGTTAGCGAAAAGCCCTCAAGACTAGTTCTTCAGTCTAAATAAGCTTATAGCAAGATCTAAAGGACTTAAGGCCAACTTGGGACATAACTAATCAATTGTGATCAGGTATCATCTCATTTTTAATGGCTAAATATAATATGTTTATGTGATCAATATTAGTTCGGTTAATGCACTGACTGATATATTAGATATACCCTATGACTTTAAGGGTATATTAATACCAGCAACGATGGCGACGACGCCAGCAACATGACAATCGATTTGTGCTGCTCTGTATGCGATTGTTGCGGCTACTTACGTGCCAATGCAAAGGTTCAAAAGGGCTTCAAATGCTTGTACTTGTAAGAAGTACTCGCACAAAGAAGTACACACACATGCGATCTACTAGAGTGAAACTGGAAAATCGAGGGAAAACTCACAAACAAAAAGCAAAAACAAAACAAAAACTATAGAGAAACCGCTCTGATCTTTTGGCTGGCCCCGTTTGCTCGTTTCTGTTACTGCTGCTGCTGCTGTTGCTGTTTGCTGTCCATCAGATGCATACGAAATTTTTGCAGATACTTAAAAGCAGTCAAAACACAACCTAACTAGGAAATGGCAGCAGCAGCAGCAGTAGCGGCAGCTAGCAAGGAATTTTGTTTGCAGCAGCAACAACAACAACAACAACACCAAGAAACAAACAAATGGATAGCACTGGCAAGTCTGCAGTTAGTTCGGATTCGGATTCGGGTTCGGGTTTGGTTTTTTACAGTTGCCCCAGCAAAATGTCATTGTATGATAATGAGCAGCTCGACCAAGTCCAAGTCAGATGCAGCTGAATGAATGATAAAATATACTTTAAATGGTCGTTTCGACTGTTGTCTGTCTCAGCTAGCGGTTTCTCCACCAGATAGCAGCCACTTTAACTGGTTCACATCATTTTACAAAGTGGCTCGCAGACTCCAACTCCAACTCCGACTCTAAATCTAACTCTGACTCCGACTCTGTCGCAGTCGCAGTCAAAGCTTTACAGATTGTCAGCTTTAGATGCCGGAGATCTCTGTTTTTGTTTGTCAAACGTTTTGGGGTTAAAGCAAAGTTCATTTGGGTCGATGTCGCCGTTGCTGCACTGACGTTTACCCCGATGCGGCGCGTGTTGCTCCTGCCCAAGTGACTGTGACTGTGACTGTGACTGCAACTGCAACTGCGGCTGGAACAGCAACTGTGACTGCAGCTGCGACTGCGTCTGTGACTGAGATTTGAACTGTGGCCCGAACTGTGGCCAGCCTTAGCGGGCTATCTCTGGCAAGTAGCTCTGCTTTAATACTACATAATTTGGCAGCAGGCAGCAGTCAGCTGAAGTGAGTGATTGGCATTGGCCAAGCTAACGAGAATGGCAAGGCTTGCTCGTAGATAGCAAATAGCACCATTGTCTGCTGATCTTCTGCCCGGTCAATGATGATGTTGCCAACAGATTGAGTTGGCGAAGAGTTGCAGATTTATTATCGACTATAGTATGTTTAATTGTCATTAAATAAGCAACTGCATAAAATAGCAAATGGTCTTTTAACTGCTTGAACATTGTAAACGACAGGTTAGTTTTATCATTAAGTACTTGTCGTATGACTAGCTAACGGCTTCGAAGATCAAAGCTTGGACCGCCAACCACTTACTCCCGGTCCCGCTCAAGTCGCTCTTCAGTTAATGGAAAACACTTGCGTACATAAATTTAACGCCCCACCAAATGCCGCCCATAAAAATATTCTAATTTGCAGTCGACCAACCGCCTCGCACTGGGAACAAATGCGTTTTTGTTTTTGCTCTTATATGGGCTATAGTAACATTGTCGTTCACCTTGCACTTACTTTCGAAAGTGGCAAATATCCCAATTGGTCTCTTCTTTTTTATGGTAATAGGTATATTAAATATTGTACTAATTTTTAGAAATAGTAAAAAACAATACTTTTTTCTAACTTTTTAAAATGTACACCACATTAGGATTTGCTTATGTTACTCGATAGCCTTGCTCAGAATCGAGACGCAGATAGTGCAGCTAGCTTATATTTAAACTTTCTATTTCCTTTTAGTTTTAGGATTTTTTTTAAAATTTATGTTCAAAAATATTCTTAAAAATTTACCTATTTATATAAAGTATTTATTAATTAAGATGCTTTCAACCGAATGGACTTTCACAAAGAAAACAATATGAAAATTCACATTTTTATTGAATATAAAGAGTTAATGATTGTCAAATAGTATAAAAAGAAAATAAGTGCTAAGTGGAGGAAGGAAGTTCAAAAAAATTAATATAACAAATCTTATACAACAGTTATAGGTCAGCTAAAATATAACTTATCCTAAGCATTTGAATGTACTTTTTGTAACAAATTAAATTGACATAATGTTTTCATACTTGAATATCTTGTAAGTGAATAAGAAATCGCATCTTAGAGTATTTAAGCTTCGCAGTCTTCTTAGTCTCTCTCTCTCTCTCTCTCTCTCTCACTATTTGTATGCCTGCTCTGTAGCCTTTTGTGTTACCAACTCGAAGCGCGCTTGTTTCCGAGGCCAAAGTACTCACAATATAGTTGCTCCGACTGGGACAAGGAATGGGAGTGGGTTTTGGGATTGGGCATGGGATTGTGGATAGTGAATAGTGGATAGTGGAGCGGGTAACGTGTAACAGGCCGTGGCTGGTTAGTTTGTATGAAAATTGAATTCTAAACAGGTCTCGCCCGCCAACGCCTCGGCGTGCCCCCCTTGCTCCCGTCCACCCGCCCGCCATCCGCACCATCGCTCATTGTGCGCTGAAGCACGCACAGTAACAACAGCAACAACAGCAATAGCAGCAACAACAACACTGACACACAATCGTACATTTGGCGTTATAAAGTAGCAGCGTGACCAAATCAGATAAGAAAGTTGACACATTTTCACCATATATTTTGACATTTGACATTCCGCATTAGACGCGGGCCGCTGGTCAGCAGCGCTGGTCAGCCGCTCCTCCCCCTGTCCCCTCCGCACACCTCGCACCTCGCTCCTCGCTCCTGCACATGGCATTGGACATGACATGAACGCTCGCTGGGCCCCGGTTGGGATTTCGCATGTGGCGGACTACCGGGGACATGATGAGGGTTGACCGAACGACCCTAGGCAACGGCCTAACTTTGCCTGGGTCTGCAACTGGAACTGGGTCTGGCCCTGGCCCTGGGCCTGGCCCTGGGCCTAAAGCTGCGCTCACCCGCTGTGCTGTAAAGGTTACTGAACCTACAATTAAACGCGATGAACGCCTACAACAAGCTGCCTGCCCAAATGGCAGCAAGAAGAAAGTGCCGATGCGGGCGCTAACCAAACCCCGATCCCCATCCCAATCCCAGTCCCAATCCCGGCACCCTAATGAATCCTACAAATTACATTAGCTCATTTATATTTGTTGATTTTGCGCCTAATTGCTGACAAATATTGCATTTGTTGTTGCTCTTGTCCATTTTAGACAATGACATTTTATGAGCTATTAAAAATTATTGTAATGCGCATCGCTCCCAGCCAATGTCAGTGACATGTGTTTATAAATGTGTGTGTGAGTGTGTGTGTCTCTTTATGAAAGTGTTGAAAGCTTTTACAGTCGACTTTTAATTCCATCTACCCGTCGTCTTTATGTTATCAGCATCAGTTGGCAATTTCAAATTTGATTGGTGTGTCATCGTTAAAATTGTAAAGTCGGTTTAATGACTCGGAAAAATATGTTTCCACTGCAGATACTCTGATCCAATTTGAATACTCTACAACACTGCATTCAATTTTGGTTGGCGATGTGAGCATGGTATGTTTGTCATATGTAATAAATAATATAATAATAATATTTGTAATTTAATTATAATAAGAATACAACATAGTACAATTTATATTGATATGTGAATACATATTTTGATTTAGTCCAATGGCGAGTCTGTCACACTCACAATGGCATAGTCAGAAGACTCGTCATCACTCAAACATAGAGCATCTAAAGGGGTCAGCTAAGCGTCGCTGTCGGCGCTAATGCCGACGCCTTATTTATGCGGCTGCCGACTGTTTGGGGGTAATCGAGTTGCCCGGCCCGGCGATAAAAAGAGATGGCGGGTGGGAGAAAGAGAGAGAGAGAGAGGGAGAGAGAGTGGGAGAGGGAGAGAGGGGCAGCAATGCGACACTAGAAACTGAGTGGCGCCTAATTGCTGGGACGGTTTCTATTTGCTGCGTCGTTGTCTGTGCCTCATGTGGCACTAATTTGTAAATTGTTGCCGTAATCGCAACATGCTTTGCTGCTTATTAATTTGTATGAGGGTGGCAAGAGTCGTCGAATGGGAAGTCGCAACTTCTGTCTCTTTAATTATGCTGATAATTGATTACGGCCAGATGAAGTGGAGTCTGTGGTGTGGGTTAGCTTTTGGGCAATTAGATTGAAAGATTTATGCTGCAGAGTTGTACTCGCAACATGTACTTAGCGATAGGGTTCCCCTACCCCATCTGCAGCAGCAGCAGCCACGCATAACCAACAAAGAGTCAAAATTATGGCATTGCGAAATATGACAGACGAGGCGAGTCAAGCTCTGGGCTTGGGCTTGGGCTCGGAACTGGGACTCGAGCTATTAAGAGGGGCTGGTACCAGGTACCAGGTACCAGGGCTGGGCCAACGACTACCATCATTCATGGCGTGCCGGCAAGCGGAAGTGCGTAGCATGTTCATTAGAAATGCAAACGCACCTTTTTATGCCGCTGCTGTTGCTGTTGTCAGTTACATTTGAGTAGTTTACATAGCAATTGAAGTCGCAATTCTTTTCGTGGGGTAGCTGTAGTACAATGACTTCATGCAGCTGGCGACGCCCACAAATTAAATGTCTAAATATTTGCCCGCCACTTTTGGTACTATCGCAATCAACGTGGCCAAGTGGCAGATTGTTGGTCTGCTTTCATGATTGCCCGATTGGCTGCTGCTGCTGCTGCCGCTGCTGCTGTTGCTGCTGCATTTCAATCCTCGATTTCCTCGATACAAATGGGGCAAAAACAAAGCAACAGCTATGCAGCTACTGTTAATTGCATATTTGTCTAGGGTCCCCGGGAGCTGTTCAACTCTTGCTGACGCTAAGTAGCAACAGCTAGGCCCAAGTTTGGAGCGGACGGCTGCAATTGCAGCGAACGCGTGGAAATTGCAAAACTAATTAGAGCCTTGGCCTGCTGTTGTTGTTGTTACTGTTGTTGTTGTTGTTAGTGCTGTTGTTGCTGCTGCTGACGCTAGCAATTGCTGGTTTTATACGCAGCAGCAGCAGCAGCAGCAGCGGCAGCAGCAACTGCAGTGGCATTGGCAGCGGCAGCCTGTCCAGTTGCCGCAAAATGTTGCACGTTGAATAATTGCACTTCCGCTTGATAATGCATTGTTGGATTTTATAAATATTTTCCATGCAACCAAGCCACATTTCTAGCTGACAGGGGTCAAGCAGCGGGCCGCAAGAACATAGCGAATTGTCTTGTGTTTGACAGGTGAAAATGTTGATCAGGTGTATTTATGCAGCAGAGAGTAACAATGTTTAATACCCATCGCCATATGGCAAGTGGACTAACTAAAGATTTCAGTATCTGCAGTACCTAATCCTTTGGATAGGCTTAGATATAACGAGAGAGATATAGATATATGTTTGCATCGATTGAGATTTGAGTAGAGACAGAACTTATCACACTTATTTTTCACACACTGCTTTCCATAATTATAGGGCATATGTCTGGCCATAATTATAACGCCATTTGCTGGCTTCTGCTGCTAAGTTTGCAGCGACTGCTCCAGACGAACTCGCATAATCGTTATCACTCATATTGCGCTGTGGTGTTGCGCGTGCCACGCCCATAAAGCACATGCAGCACGCATCTAATTATGCATAACGGAGCCGGAGTCAAAGTTGGAGGAGCAGTTGAAGCCGAAGCTCTTGTCATTATCACGATGCATGCAAATTTAGCTCTGCGTGTGCCTTACCCCAGCCACAAATGACTTCTTCGTCACGGTTCCATGTAATTTGTGGGCGTAGCACAGCAGACACGCCCCCCGCGGTCTGTTTGTTTAGCCGCCAGCTGATGGAAAACTCTGAGCTCTGCTCTCTGAGCTGGTCGCTGGTCTCTGGTCAAGTGTTGCGCATAACAGACGCACTGGCTAATGGCAAACGACACGTACGTGCCGATAGCCATTTGTATCTATTTGTCATGCCTGCTCCCCATCCCCATCTCCATCTGCAGTCCACCCTCCCCCATCCCCCCTCTAGCCATTATCCATCTGTTTGCCCCCAATGCCGCTCACTCTACGAAAGCTACACTTTGATTTAATTAACGTTACATTGACCAATTTTGGGCGCGAGCCGTGCTACAAAAACGGCCAGAGAACGACAGCGAGATAGAGAGAAAGAGCGGGAGACAGAGAGAGAGAGAGAGAGTGAGGCTGGGAGGGCAGGAGAGGAGGAGGAGGAGGAGGAGGAGCAGGCATAGAGCTGCATGGAGCTGCCACCAATGCAGTCATTACCATCATTAAGGCAATATCATTTTCAGGCCTCTCCGGTCTCTCGGTATGGCCGGAGCGCATTTCCCAGAAACGCATTAGCCCCGCTCCAATATGGTCTAATAATTCATGCCACATAATATAATTATGGTCCGGTGCACAGCCAGCTCCATAGCTCCATGGCAGACGGTATGGCACGGTTGTGGCCATGGCCAACAACTGGCTCGGCTCCACACCGGCAGTCTAGTGCAGCACAGTGCAGGCTAGAGCTACTGTATCTCAAATATGATTGATATCTGTGCGCTGCAGGCAACGCGCATTCATCTTCACTTAGTTATGTCAGTCAGTTAAGGCAGCAGCCGGCAACGCAAAATGGAGCACATGTCTCAAAATGATGATGAAATGTGCACATTTTCCAGGAATTTCCAAGCAGCAGCAAACGATCGAAACGCGCTTTGTATTGCCAATGGAGCAAGCACAAAACTCTGACTTTTAGTTGGAGTAGGAGAAGTAGGAGTCTTGAGATCGAGCCCGAGACTTAGACGGAGCAGCAGACGCAGACCGGGACCGAGACCGAGACTGACCATCGCCTGCATTGACTATGCAGCTCATTCCGTTTGCCCAAGTTGGTCATCGTCAACGGGCCATAATGAGTCGCCAGTGGAGTGGAGGCAGCCTCTAGCAGATCTATAGCTATAGCTGTAGCTCTACCTGTAGCTTTAGCTGTAGCTGTAGCTGTTACCTGCCTGTCAGCTGCTGACAGCCGTGGCATGTCAACATGCTAAAATGTAAAACATTCACTGAGGCATTGATTAAAATTGTTTTCTTCACAAATTCCAAAAATTCAATACAAAATTCAAGTGTTAGACCTCCAATGTGATCGATATTTATCGATATCAAGAAGAGCTGAGAACTGATTAAGTTGGCTGTCTTACTTAAGTAAGTTATTCGTTTAAAATGCATTGACTGAAATGCTCAAGACAGCTAGAAAACAAGCTTAAAATTAGAAAAAATATAAATATTTAACAATTTATTCATGAAATATAAACACCAGTATTACTTTGTGCAATAAATTATGTATCTCTTGTTAACGAAATTATGAAATCATAAATTTGCGACAAACATTGTAAATAAATGCAAAGAAACTAAAATTGCCTAAAATAACAGAGAGAAAAAAGTTCTTAAAAAATAAGTGCAATAAAAATGAATCATTTAACAAACTTGATGCCAAAAATTATGTGTTAGATCTTCAATATTACCAATATTTAAGTTGGTGGGGCTATTTTAGCTAGTTAAGTATTCAAAAGGTTGTTAGAGCAGATATCAACTATAAAATAATTATACTACAATTAATAAAGGCAATAATGAACTAAACCGAGTATTGTTCCGATTCGCCTACCTACCAAAGTTGCTTATGTATTAAGAGTTGTTTGCTTCTGAAGTTTAGAGACGAGTGCGTAACTCGACATCGTGAGCCTAACTAACACTCACGTGACCATCTCTAGCTGCAGCTGAACTTTAAGTCGATTTAAGTGGGCCGCAGGGCGCGTCTGGTCTAGCAGCTGGTGTGTATGCAAAAACGCAGCTATACTTCAATAGTGGAATAGTCGATAGTCCGTTCGATGCTGGCATAGTACAGCATTCGATGGCTATTCGATGGCCATTAATATGCGCTCTAAGTGATGTGAATTACTGTAATTTTTGCAGCAGCGCTTTGATGGCCATTCGGGCCGACTCCGTAACGCAGCTCTGGGCCTTTGGCAGCCGGTAGCCGGTAGCCGTGGTAGCCGTAATTGAAACCTCTTTAGTGTGGCTAAATGCCATCCATGGCAGTGTGTGTCTGACAGAGAGAGACAGAGCGAAGGAGAGAGCGAAAGAGAGAGAGAGAGAGAGGGGGCGTGATGGAAATAGCTAACATCAAACATCCTCATGGTCCATTGAAGTGCGCTATGAGCCATAATTTTTGCATAGTTCTTGGCACGTTTTTGTTTCGGCCTGATCTTGCAAGTGCGCGCCGTCCGAACCCAACTTGGTAGCCAGTTGTGCCATTTTGGCCCCCAGCCTTGAACATATTTGCCAAGCATTTTGTGTGGCCAGGCAGCAACAGCAGCAGCAGCCACAGCAGCAACAGTCGCAGTCGCAGTCGGAGTCGCTGCCCATTGATCTGCAATGAATTATGCATGGCAAGATAGGAATAGTCGGATAGTCGTATAGCGTTGTGGTATAATCGGATAGTGGGGGAGTTGCTTTGGCTGCTCGGGTGCGATTTATGGCGCGGCAGATCGCATGCAATGCATATATAATCATGATTATAATATATTATAAAGCAAATGTGTATATTACACGGCGCCTGAGCAAATTGCTGAGGATGTGGGCATGGCATGGCATGGCAGAGCAGAGGAGAGGATGAAGTGCGGCAGTGTGGGAGCGGAGAGGGGTGAGGGTGGGTGGTATTTGTTCGACTCGCAGCACCGTTATTTTGCAATTACAATGCAATTACAATAAAAGGAAGTGAAGTGCATTTGAGCGTGCGCTGCAATCCACCGCCCACCGCCCCCCTATCCACTTTCGGCATTGCACATCCGGTCGGTGGTTGGTTTAACTTTTTGCAACTTGGCCAGAAACAGCAGCAGCAGCAGCAACAACAGCAGCAGCAGCAACAACAAGCAATGCTGTTAACTTTTGTGCTTGATGCGTTAATACGTTAATAAAGTGTGTAAATTGCGGCTAGCGCTTATCGCCTGGCCAAGAGGACGAGACGCGTTACCCAACCTGCCCCGCGGCCCAGTTCAGTTCAGCTCAGTTCAGGCCAACAATAAACCCGACCCACCCGACAGCCGGAATTAATAGAGCGTGTTAACCGTTGTGCAAATTATAAACATAATTAATATGATGGCCCATACACGTAGGCCTCGCTACCAGTCCAACTCCAACTTTAACTCCAAGTCGTAGTCGTAGTCGTAGTCTCACTTCGAGATTCATTTTAGCGATAATGTTTACTTTTGGCTTGCGGTTGTTGTTGCTGCCGCTGTTTGTTTGCTGCGCTGACCACTTTGGCTTGTTAGCTGATTGATTTGCGCTTTGTTTGCCGTTTGGACACGAACAGAACGGGACATCAATTAGTAATGCCTGGCAGACACAATTATGCATATTGAGCTTTAGTTTCTGTCATACTTAGCCATACATTGCCAAGCAATGTTTTGGAATGCGGCTTAAAGCAAAGTGTTGGCTTGCTTTTATGGCAGATATCACATCATTAATTGGCAGCTCCTGCAATGGAAAAGTTTCCTTTAAGAGCGAGAAATTTGATATGTCTTTAGAATGCATAATTTGCCTGTGCTTATCTGATTATTGCCAGATGAATTTATTACAATTGATTAAAATAATCAAATATCACTAGATACATACTTACATATGTATATTGCAATTCCACAATGATAGAACAGACATGTGCAAATTGCAAAGTTCGAAAATAGAAAATATATAACTTCTTACCATATCAAAATATATATGCCGATTAGTCCTAAGAAATACGCACAAGAGCTCAAACATTATCTAATACATATGTATAAATAAATCGTGGCATGTGTTTGTTCAAGACTAAATGTTTGAAATAGTAAGTAACTTGTTACTTATCTGCACATGTACTAAAGAGTTGAGCATTTGGTATTTAAGCTCATTAACTTAAAGTTATATGCTTCATATGTTAAGGCATTGAAATCGTGCAGTGCGAATATAAAAGATACAAAAATAAACTAGAGTCTAGAGTATTATTTGCAAATGAATGGCATGCCTTGATGAAACTAAACAATTCGCAGTCGTACATACATAATTTTAATTGGAACACATGTCACTCAAGTCAACTCTATCTGCCACAATAACTCATTCCAATCCGTACTTTCCCACAGTCATCACATTCAACGCGGCAAACCATCAACGCCAACATATTGGCATTTGTCCATTTCAAAATCACCACAGATAGAAAAAACAGGAGTAGAAGAAGCAGACGCTGAAGCTGAAGCTGAATCTGCAAAAAACCTTTACAAATTAATGCCAATGGCAAGCACACACACGATCCAGAGAGTCCAGAGAGTGGGACAGACACGTCCAGAAAATTATATTTACACCACTTACATATGAAATTAGTTTGTACAACTGCAACAGCAGCTGGACACTTGGACAGCTGGAGCTGGAGCTGGGGCTAGAGAGCCACTAGCTGCATTCAGCATCGCCATTGTAATCGCAACCCCACAAAGCATTTGGTGGCTGCCAGTCCTCTGTCCGCCACATTGACTTATATAAATACATTAAGTCACAAATCACAATTTTCCGACGCTTGAAATGAGCAAACGGAAGGCATACATTTTAAATGTGTGCGCAAGCTTCTGCACGGAAGGCCTCGACGGGAGGACGGGCGGACGGAAGGACGGGCGGACGGGGCCAGACGGAGGATGGCCAGCAAATAGCCTGCGGGAAGCCGACTGGCTATCGAACCAATGCCAATCAATGGCGACCTGCCCCGCTTGGCCCCGTATGCTCTCAAAGTGGCTGGCCAGACGCGGACACGGACGCGTTGTCGCATGTTTGTTGTCGCCAAGTGGTTCTGTCGCTCTGGCTCGGGCTCTGGCTCTGCCTCTGGCTTGGGCTGCGACTGGGAGTCGTCCACATGGGCGCGCCTCTCTGTGCCTCCCACCTGCAGCAGCATAACAGACACTGGCCACTGGCCACTGGAATAGCAACCTGTCTGTGGCTGGCAGTCCGGCTGTCCGGCTGTCTGGCTGTCTGACGGGCTGGCCGCCTTGCGTGAGATTGGATATCAATCTTTTTGCAATTTGGTATGCAATTTAAAATTCATGAAACACATTCCTTTGACTCAAAAGATGCAGGCAAATGTGTGAGCAGCAGGCTGTCTGACTGCCCCACCGTCGCCCCCTCTGCTGCCACTACCACTCTGCCATGCCCCTCCAGACCCACACACCCATCCGCATCCTCCGCCTCGTCCTCGTCCTCGTCCTCGTCCTGCGCGCTGTGGCTCAAATTGCCGTTTGCATTATTTATTTGCCTTCATTGATGAGCCTCTGCATGGCTGATGGCGATGCCTGTTGACGTGATCCACACTGTCCAGTGGTCCGTGGTTGTCTCTGTGGCTTCGGCCTCGGCTTCAGTTTCAGCCAGAATATCTCTGCTGCTGCTGCTGGTCGCACAGTAACCGTTAGTTGTTTAAAATATTGCAAACAAGTGGGCAGAAAAAAAGTTTGCATAGTATTCAAAATGAAATCCGCTGTCGCGCTGCCCACTCCTCGACCACTCCGCCGCCCCTTCCTGCTCTTCTAGTCGGACCATCCCAATGTTCCGCTATTAGTTTAATGTTTTGTTTATTGTTAGTCATGACCACCGCTGCGCCGGTCACTCAGCCGAGCTGTGGCCCATGTTTGGTGCGTCTGAATGGCACTCCATGGCCATTATGTTGAGTAGTTTCACAAATATGTTTGTATGCCCAGCCAGACCACCGGACCACCGGACCCCCGAACCACCAGACCGCCAGTCGATGCCAATGTTGATGTCGATGCCGTTGCCGTTGCCGTTGCCATTGCTATTGCTATTGCCGATGTGTACGCCCGATTGGTTTGGGTGAGGTGGTCCGCGCTGGACGTGAGCATGGACACGGACTGTGCCAACAATTGAATAGCAGCCCTCCGGCTGCTGTGCCAGAGCCCCTGACTCCTGGCCAAAGCCAACACGCTCTTATTTCGTTCAATTGCGTTTGTCAAACCCAAATGCATTTTAATGCCACTGACAGAGGCAGGACAGGAAGTGTGCGCAGGTCTTCTTTTTGCTGGACTATTTCGAAATTTCATATGAAAATTGATTTCGCACAAAGCTTTAAGGAAGCACAATGGAAAAGCTAAATACAGGGTGGGTATCAAATAAGGGTATACAACAACAGATAAATCATGCAATTTGGATAAATGTTGGATTGATGGCTTGTGAATAATCGCAAGAAACATGATTATATATCATAGGTTATAGCAGTGGGTACTTCGGTTAAGACATTTACGTGCCCTTTAAACTCCTTCCCGGATCTTGGTTAGACAACTCATCTACCAGGCCCCCCTGGTAAATTATTAAAATTGGAATCACTGCAGACTGGAATCAAGAAATGTTATTTGCAAAAGATAGTCAGCCGTTATTGTTTACACTTTGTATCTTGTACCAAGATCTCTTGTTGGTTTAAGCCATGTTCAATAAATGTGCTCATCCCCATGGCGTTTGGCTTGTTATTTGCTTGTTATTTATGCAGCCTTCTAATGCAATTTTAAACTTTGCCCATTACAGATCCGCAGCAAATCCATCAGGTCCTTTACCAAATTCACTTGCTTATTAGATTATATGCATTACACCCTCAAGCAGTGCGCATTAATCCGGCTGAACACGCCAACTTTAAGGAACAGGGGCAGAAGAACGGCAACAAGAACAAGAAGAAGAACAAGCACAAGACCATTATTACCTGGCCACCTAACATGTGAATGGTGAACGTTGCATGTTGCACACAGAGAGCAGTGGTAGTGGTAGCAACAGCAACAGCAACAGCAACCACAACAGCAACAGCAACAGCAACAATAGGTACTGTTTCAACAACAATAACTTGCGAACATTTCGCTTATCTATGAAGGCAGCCCGACTCCTTTGGTGCTGGTGGTAGAAGCGAGGGTGTTGGGGTGTTGGGCTGTGGCTACATTCATGCAAAACTTGCCAAGTTTTCGACGGATTAAGCTGATTAATTTGTCGCGATAAGAATGCGGCGCCTACTCTTGCCCCTGTCCAGGGGTTCGAGGCTAATCCGTGCGGCTCGAAGGGTAAACAAAAATATGTAATGCCGTTAGCTGGCTTTGCCATATCACAAGTCCGTGTAGGTAACAAAAAACTTAAGTTTCCTGTCTGCCAACTTTCTGGGTTTTTTTCGTTTTTTGTATTTTTCCTTATGGCACGACTTCTCTTCTCTGCTCTCTATCGTTGTATTAAGCCAAAAAATTAACTGCTTCTTATGGCGCACATTTTTGTATAAAATTTCAAATTTGCTTAGCATCAAATTACTTGCATGTTCAGCAAATCAACACACACACACACACACAGAGAGAGAGAGAGAGAGAGAGAGGCAGAAAGAGAGGGAAAAAGTGTGAGAGCAACAGGACTGAAGAGTTGGGTAGAGTGGGCGGCATAGGCGCCAATTAAAAGCGTTTCAAATTACGCAGAAAATATCATAATTCCATGGAACTAACATGAATTTAGGCACAACAATGTTACCAGACCAGACTCAATCGTAATGCGATACTTTTTTGGGAATGACCGCAAATGCAGCCAATCCCCTGAACTCCAAATTCTGTGCAATGGGAAACCAAAAGTCAGTCAAGTGCATGCGCTTTCTATATAAACAAAAAATTAATAAGCCGCCAGCTTGGAGACTCCTCTCGATGCTGTCCGATCTGAAACGGAATCTGAATCCGAATCTGGGCATAGTCCGGCCCGAACTGGTCTTGGTCTAGGCCGATCGAAGCCCACTTTACATGCAGTCAACATGTTTGGGGCTGGTGCCGGGCGTCATTTACATGTCCAAGTCCGCCAAGTCGCCTTCCTAGTTGTCCACATTCAGCACAAACAACATACAACATGTTTACATTTTTGCACTAATTTAATTTTCCTGCCAATAGTTTAAAGCGGTTGCTGTTGCTGTTGTTGTTGTTGTTGCTGTAGCTGTTGTTATTGTTGGCTTAAATTGCTGTTGAGTTAATTTAAATTGGTATTTGATTATATTTGGCTCTCTCGGTGAACGTTGCGCGTTCCGCCTGCCCGTTTATGGCCAACTCAATTAAGTGCAATCAACGGATTAGTGAGATTTTTGCATTCAATTGCATTATGTGGCTAGCCAAATATTTTTGCAACTTGGCCGCTTTTGCACTGCAAGCCGCAACGCCTCACAAGACGGGTCGAGACGAGACGAGACGAGGCCCAGACTATGCAGTCAGAGCAGGCTGCTGGGGTGGGGGCAGCAATGTCTGGCAACATGTTTTTGGCCCTGGCCCATTGCATGTCAAATGCAAATTAATTTTGGCACTTAAACAAAAGGATTTGACTTTTAATCCCTGGCTATAAATGGCATGTGTGCACATATCTAGCACATAAATACGTTTTGCCTCTGTCCACGTGTGAGTGTGTGTGTGTGTGCGAGTGTGTGTGCGTGTGTGTGCGGCTTAAGCTAAAATAATGAAATTTTCTAACAAAGCAACACCTTTGCTTGGCTTCAGCTCTCATCGCAGTCTGGCACAGGCAGCAATTTGTGCAGACTTAACATGGCAGTGAGATGAGTTCGGGCCCAGGTGAGTTATTGCAGGGATGTATTGCCAAACAACATGGACTTGGCGTATGCTCTGCGGTTAGGCATTCTACTTTATGATATTACTAAAATAAATTGATCGACAAGAGAACTGTGAGATATATTGAACAGTTGTTTGCATACAGATGGCATGTTTGCTTTATAGCCATGCCAATCAACTGCCTATCGAAATGCAAACGCCCCGTTTGCTGTAGCGCACAGCAACTATTTGAAATAGTTGTTTTGAAGGCGTTTCTGCAGTTTGTAAGGAAACTGCCAAAATGCTAGCGAAAATCCGCTAAAAGTCAACCGCCCGCATGGAGGAATCCACTGCAATTAGTGAGATTGTTTGAGTGGGCGCGTCGACGGCAACACAAAAGTCAAAGCCAAACGCCAAGCGGCAAACGGCAAAATCGGAGGCCATAGTTTTCATATTTGCTTGGGATAAATAAGTAGGGGGAAAAAAGCAAGCAGCTGAGTTTGGCTTGGGCTTCTCATATGCGAGAGACGGTATGAAAGCCGTCTTTGGAGCTATTGAATGAGCGAAATGAAAAGTGTCATAACAATCACAGCTGTGAGGACGCGTCGTTCGTTTTAATGACTCACTAAATTATTCATACGCCATGGATGCCGAGCAAGTGAAAAGCGTTTTGTTTTGAGCATGCCATGCGCTAAAAGTAAACAAGGCGCAATGAATTTTCCAGCCAGCCAAACAAAATGAAAAGTCAACAAACTTGGCGAACGCTGCCCGAGCATTGAGAAGGGTTTAGATGCAGGAGGCGGGCGACGGACGAGGGACTACGGGTGGTGGTTTGGGTGCCAAGCTGTCATATGAATATGCAATGAATATGAATGCACTGCCAAGATGTTGTTGCTCGTGCTGGTGCTGTAGCTGAAGCTGGTGCAAGTGTTTGTTATTTCGGGCTAGCGCTAAAGTCACTTTCTACCCTCGCTTAAATAGAGGGATCACATGACTTGATTGCTTGCACAGTCGCCATAGAACATCGGCAGTGGCAGCGGCAGTCATGGAATATGCCATCAACAATCGCTGTCTGACGTATTAATATGAAACGCTTTTGAGCACGTAGCAACACTTATGGCCAGGCATTACATGATGCAAGTGCCCCCAACCTGAGCCTGCGCCTGCGACTGCGACTGCCAGGGATATCACGACACTCATGACGACAATGCAGCAGGGCAGCAGGACAGCAGGACAGCAAGAGGGTAAAGACCGGAGAGGAGAGGAGAAGAGAGGAGCGGAGCTGGCGTCATGCGTGCTTGCTGGCAGCCATTCAAGCGCCCTATACAATTCCATTACCAAAATGTGGTGGGGATGTTGCTGCTGCTGTTGCTGCTGCTGCTGCTGCTGCTGATGATGATGTATCATGCATGAAGCATAAATTCATTTTCAAGTGCTGCCTGCTGTACTTGTGCCTCAGTGAGGCAGCAGCTTCGAGCTTCGAGCTGCGAGCTTCGTCATCACCAGGAGGCTGGCAGCAAGCAGCAAGCAGCAATTGGTAGCTGCCGCCTGGTGATCCTTTTTGTGTGTGCACATTTTTGCACTTTGGGTTTGAGTTAAGAATATGCAATTTTTCTGTGTTCTGTTTTTTCATTCCCTTTTTCTTTTTTTCATTTTTTTTTCATTTTACTTGAGCCTACACTTCATTTAGCTTGCAGCGCGCAGCGTTGCATTTATTGGTTGAAGTGTTTTTCTTTTGCCCTTCTCTTTTCCTATTTTTGTTGTTTTTCTGCTTTTTGTTTCTTTTCTCTGCTTCAGCCTTCTGCCTGCTTTCTGCCTCGTCTTCATGCTCATTATCAAGTAGCGTGCCGTTTCTTGACTGATTGCAATGATGCGGCTGCTGTTTGGCTTTGGGGGCTGGGCCTTGTTGCTAATTAGCAAAAAGGGCACAAACAAAAAAATTGAATGGAGCTTGTAGAATAGCGGAGGGTTAAATGGAATGATTACCAGAGATGCAATGTTAAAGAGTCCACAGAGAGAGCGGAGAGAGGGAATCCAGTAAGGCAGGCTTAGTAATATTGGCTATATCATGACAAAGTATAACTACACTACACAAAAACTGTTTCAAGATAATAAAAAGCAAATAATCGAACTTAAGGCCGAAAGCAATTTGACAAATGTGGCATCTTACCTTTTTTTTGATAAAGCTCGCATAACGGCTTTTATTTTGAAGTTGAGTAAACTTTTGTTTTGGTCTAATATACAAGACATTAAGAATCTCTTGAAATGAGAATCTCCATAAAATAACACAATAACAAAGTGTCCTTTAAATAGATTGTCCGTTTATATTGTAAGATACACTCAGACACAAATGTCAGTACGGCCATCGGAAAATTGAGTCATTTAGCAACTAACATGTATTATTGTGTCTAAATGTTGCAATTATAAAATCTATGCAGTGACACAGTTATCTCTGCATTCATATATGTACACGATACAAACATAAGTATGCATAGGAATATATCTTTCGCGCGCTTAATAAAGTTATAAAATGAAAAACATGACTAGCGCAATATGGTAATAAATGCCATGGCATTTAAAATGTTATTAAAAAAGTCAAGCCGTGCACATAAATTGCTTGGCTGCAAATAGCAATCAATAAATACATATATGAATGTGTGTATATGAGCATACACACAGGTATTTGTACAGATATATATGTTTTAAAACTAATCTGTAGAATACTCGTAGAGGAATGACGTCAAGTCAGTGACGACAACAACAACAACAACAGCGGCACAAACAGCTGCCAAAATACCAGACCAAAAGACCAAGTTTTGCGTTACAACAAAAATCACAGTATGTACTTGCAATTTGATTGTTGTTGTAAGAATAATAAACGAGAAACAACTTCTAAAACAACTTTCATTTTGTACTTGTCTCGAATAGAACCCGATACCGATACCAATACCGATAGCATAGCCGATGCCGATGCCGATACCCCAAGCGAACCGTTGGATAACTTAGCTGAAAGCGAAACCCCAAAAGAATGTGTTCAATTTTCGAATTGAGAATGAAATTCGCTGGTGGGGGCCGAGAGAGAGAGAGAGAGAGAGGAACTCGAATCCAGCCATGGTTGTAATTAAGTTGAAGTCGCATAATTAAATTAACTTCTTATGGACTTAGGGGCCCAATGTCGGGGCGGGTCGGCAGTGGTCCCCCTTTGCATTGTACTTACTAAGTGGAACTGGTCACTGATCTGGATTAGCAACAACAACAACAACAACAACAACAGCAGCAGCAACAGCGACAGCGACAATAACAACAACAAGCTGTAGCCGTCAACACAATCACCACACACAGAGAGCAAACCGAACCGCAGCCTGAGTCGCAGCCGGGTCTATAGGAAATGTTGTGGGGACACCGCTGTACCAAAGCGTGACAGGCATGAATTAACAATTTGAATTAATGTCAGTTACTCATGGCATAGCTGCTGCTCTTGTGCTGCTCAGTGGGTGAGCGAGAGAGCGACAGAGAGAGAGAGAGAGACAGCGAGAGACAGCGAGAGACAGAGAGGGGCACTTGCCCCACTACCAGCACCACCAGCAGCACCACTACAACGACGAGCACCACCACCACCACCACCACCAGGTGAGTGAGTGAGTGGCTTGTGAGTGGGCGCCTTGGTTGCTTAGTTGCACTTACTAATTTCTGGCTATCCGACCAACTGACTGCGACTGGCATTGATCTTTGCGTTTGCGTTTGAGTTTGCTGTGCTGTGCTGTGCTGTTCGCTTGTGGGCACAAAATGAAAGGAAAAGTAAGTTACGACTTTGTCGAGTTACTTTACGGCTAACTAGAGGGAAAGGTAATTGCATTTTGCAGCAGCAGCAGCAGCAGCACCAACAGCAAAAGCAAAAGGGAAAGGAAAAGGTTGTTGGATTTTTTATTTTGACTTGCGATTTGCTTGGCCAAGTGTCAAAAATATTCGAGTGTGTGTATGTGTGTGTGAGGTAGCCTGAGAGCCACTGTCCCAGTCACCGTTCGCAGACCCCCCGCCAGTGCGGCTCCAATCCCGGTCTCGGTCCGGGTCCCGGTCCCTATCCCGGTCACAGGCAAGCAGCAGTCCCGGCTGAGCTGGCGCCAAATTAACCGGAAATGTCACAATGGGCGACGTGCGGCCCGCTGCCCGTTTTGGAAATTATACAATTTTGTCACGTGACATGCATTAGAAACACACACACACACAGAGACACACACACACAATGGGAGAGGCGACTCGGACGTGCCAGACGACGGCCGCAGTCCAAACAAAAAACGTAACACAAAACGACAAACAATTAAAGGCCGTCAAAAAGGAATTAACAAAAAATAAGCTGAGAATAAGCGACAAATAAATTCCCTATAATCAGTGGCTCGAAGGCATATTTTAGAATGCATCAGTCTCAGATTGGAAAGAAACATTAAGCATCAATGTAAACCTGTATACATAAGCAATATCACACAGCAGATGGAAGACAACTCTGATAACTGCCAATGAATAATGTTTGTGGTTAAACATAGTTTATCTCGAGTTTCACCTGGACTGTTACAAGGCTGCTATTTATTTTGATAAGCAGTTAATGAACTCTGGCGCACCTTCGACTGAACTACCAAAAATACCCTCTTTAATAAGGTATTTTTCATAATTACAGGGCGCATAAAAAGGTAGCCGCCCTTAGATGTGAGTGTGAACATGTCAAGCCGGCTAAATGTCAACTAAACACGCGAAATTCCAGTGTAGAACTTTCACTGCTTAATGTCGTAACTGAAATAATTCCATGTGGCAACTGGCAAATGGGAACTGGCAACTGGCAACGTCCAACTGACGCCAAAGTCAATGTCCGAGCGGGAGAAGAATTCAGCAGTGACGCCGCAGAAAGAAGCCGCAAAAGCGCGAGAATATTGGCGAAATGTAAAACCCGCTTTGAAGTCTGGCCCAAACTAACTGAGCCGTCCAAAACCGATTTGCCTTTTCATACGAAAAACTGTTCGCTTTTGAAGTGGCGTAGTTTTGCCTCTTAACGCACTTTCTTATGCACCATGCATGGGGCTACACCCCATCCGCCTCTGGGCCCCATCCCATCTTCAAGATGGCGGAAATGCTTAAATATCAAAGGCAAAAGCCGCGCAAGCCAACACACACACATCATGATAGATAAAGAAAGAAAGAGAGAGAGAGGGAGATGCATATAGCATATCATATGTGGGGTGTGTTATTTTTTCTGTTTCAGGGGTTGCTTCGTATGTGAGTGTGTGTGTGTGTGTGTGTGGATCCAAGGGGCACTTTCACTTTTCTTCGCACCAAAAGCCTTTGTACATTTGTCGCATTGATTTTTTCTCTCTTCATTTTTGGTCGCATTTTATTTGTGTTGTTTGGCATTTGATTGGAAGTGTTAGCGGGGGTGGGTTAAGATACTTTCGGTCCCATTGCCCCAGGGGGGTTAGCAAGCAATGGCAGTGTATCAAAAAAATTTGACAAGGTCTGACTTCGACTTCAAAAGACATCCAAACAGAGACACAAATGGGATGACAATGGGAAATGTTCAGAGAAATGGGAACATAAACACACATAGGAAAAAGAATTGCTAACAATTTTAATTCTTTCAGCTTGGTTCAATTAAATCTGAATATATGTATATTTAAGCAGAAATTAAATTTCCTTCCACGTTTGATAAATGATCGCATGACATTTAATTGCAATTTAAGTTTAGAGTCTAGACTAAAAAATGAAGTATTAACAATAATAAATCTCTGCCACAACGTTAAGACTTCAAATTAAGTTTTTAATTATATGAAGCGGCGCCTAAGCTACCGCTACCGGAACCTGAAACCCGCTAAAGCGAACCTCAAGGTCAGAACGGAACTGAACACAACTGAACATAACAGAACGGGATGGAATGGAATGGAGCATACATTAATTTTGTTGTCTATAGGAACCGTTAAGATGAGTTATCTTGTCTCGCAGCTTAAAACTAAGTCATACTTATTTCTATATCACTTTAAGAGTCGCATCAAAATCAAATTAGTTCCAAGCGTTGATTTTCTTCACTGTGTTTCTGGTTGTGTGTGTGGCGCTTCATGCTCGTTGATTTCTAGCTAATTTTGCGCAGCCACATAAAAAACATTTCGAAAACGAACTATGTGTATGTGTACACACAATGGACAGTAATTATAATACGATGTGGCGCATTTATCGCCGCGATCAGCACACATCCGTTCAATTCAGTTTAGTTCAGTTCGGTTATGTTTTATTCTATTATATTTCGATGTATTCAGTTGTGCACAGCGTGCAAGGTCTTGTAATTAGCTGGCTAATTTGCATGAGATTCAAACGAACATCCTTCGGTGCAGACTATGACTCAGACTGAATATTATCAGCTGGCCACTGCTGTGCCACATACAGCCGCTGTGGCAGTGGCAGAGGCAACTTCAAGTGGACCAGCAGAAAACATTTCTCAAGAAAATGTACCGCAAATAGTTGTGTGCCAAAGTAGGCGCAGAAAAATGCGACGACGTTCGCTGAGTTGGCCTATCAGGCAAGTGGTATCATCATCATCATCATCATCATGGAGGCAGTCAGGCAGGCTTGGCCATTTGGCCATTTGGCGTGGCATGGCGTGGTCACGTCAGGGCCATGAACTTGGCCATCGTTGCTGACCATCAGCGAATGCCGGACGTGGCCAGAGCCTGCGCCAGTGCCTTGTGCGCTTCAGACTTGAGCCACAGCCAGCACAACAGCTAGAGCCAGAGCCTTAGCCTTAGCCTTAGCCCGATTGTCAATGATAAAAAGTCGTGGCCAACAAGTGGCGCGTCCTCATTTGCATCGGCAGCGTAGAAATTCTTGTAATGCTCAAGCGACCCAAAAACCGCCCACACATGACATGACACGCTCTAGGCCCCCGTCCTCTAGATCCCGCTGCTCCTCCCTAGTTGTATCCAGCCGTCACAGTACCCTTGTGGGCAATGTGGCTGACTGCCTTTTGTTGTCATTTGCCGGCTGTTTTTGTACATTTGCAGCAAATGGTCAAATTATTTCCTTTTCCGTATTTCTTTGCCCGGCTTTTGGTACGTTTTGCGTTCCATTTTTTTATACATATTTTCATTCCTTTCTTTTTTGTATTTTTCCAAAGCATTCACGCGCACGAAAGGATTTCTTGTAATTTGGCTGAGACTTGAAAAGCAGCTGGAAAGGGTTCGCTGCTGCTGCTGCTGCTGCCCCACACTCAGACTCAGACTCTATGCTGATGAAAGGGATTTGTGGCTGCTGTTGCTGCTGCTGCTGCTTTTTGGCGACTTTGCATTTTTATTTATAATGCTTTTTGTTGCTGACTGCGAGCGCTGCTGCTGCTGCTGCTACTGCTTGCTGGTACTGCTGGCTGCTGCTTATGGCGGGTTAGCAGGCGGCTTTTGTTTTAAAAAGCAGTTCGTAGTACGAGTGCACATAAATACATATGTACTTGTACTTGTACTTGCGCTTGTATTCGCATTTGTATATGCACATGCAGCACACGGCAGATTGAATCCATTCGCGGCATTCGCCACGTTCAATGGGAATGGCTGCCACTGCTGCTGCTGCTGCTGCTCCTGCTGCATATGCATTATGCACACTCATTACCCGCACCGCCATTTGCCATTATCCTTGTGCGCTCGTTCACTTTCATTTCGCATACTCACTCGCTTCGTTGTGTAGATTGTGTGTGCTGCACTGTACTTTTATATCGCATTTCGTTTTTGCTGTTGTTGTTATCGCAATTTTTGTGCCTTACCCTTGCCACTTGAGACATTGCTTTGTTCTGCTCAGCTCTGGTCTGTTATGTTCCACAATGAAGGGGTTATGGCTATGGAATACGCCAAAAGCTTTTAGGCGCTTTTTTTAGTGCTCGTACTCTCAGTGCAGAGTACGAGTAAATCCAATGCATCCTGGTGTGCTGAAAGTCTGGCAAAGGCCCCCAACTATAAACAATAAAAGACAAGGAATATTACAATTTAGCTCCAAGTCCAAACAAAACTAATATTTATCTTCAAAATATATCGATATATGTACATACATATATAATGATAATGTGCAATTCAAAATGAACGAAAAGCCTCACAACATTTCTGAAATTGTTGTCAAATGGTTCCAATATTATTATTTATACGAATTCAGGTTTCCTATTGCTTTATTTTTATTTCATTAATAAGTTTCGTGTGCTTTTCACAACAACTGCATGATCTGGTAAATTGCAAACTGGTGTTGCCACTCTGTCGAAACTACTACAACTTAGTATTTTCCCCAACTTTCTAGTATATGAATAGTATATTTTAAGGCTCACGTTCTATTTGATGTGCTGAAGACCTTTTAATTTATTCGCAGGTAAATCGTGAAAATACCAAGTAAAAGGGGGCTTTGTTTATAATATGTCCGTTACACAGCACACAGAGAATTTACTAAATATATCGATATTTATCGATAACATTACTATGAAAGCACGGAATGATAGTCTAATTCTAATAGTGAAGCAACATTGGTCTGTTGAATCAACAAAAGCAGAAAGTTTACTAATTGTTAGATTACTAACTATTTAAAAGAAAGTTGTGTCTTCACACATTGGCGTTGTAGTTCTCCTGTTCTATTTGCGGTGTGGCATAAGAAAAGAAAGCCATTTAAAAAAGGTACGGCACTTGTACATACTTTATTGTAAATTTAAAGCAATGTTAATTAACATTTTCACATGTCAAATTGAAATATGCCTGGCGAAATTGAATCTTCTGAAAAGGAAACTATAAAATTGTCAGTTCAGTCTTCAGTAGGAGTACGAAGAACTCACAACATTTAATTGCAAGAAAAGTGTTTTACATTCAAAACAACTGTGAAACAAATTCGTGACAGGCAACGAAGAGACGGATGTTGCACTAATTCAAATCGTGGATAATCAGGATTTACCGAACACACACATCAGAGCACACAGAGCCGGAGACCGCAAAGACCTCGAACAGCCAACTATAGAGGAATTGGTTTGTTTAATCAACTGAATCCAAGTAGTCTGAGCATCCGCTACATGGGTATTTGAACTTTTCTTATTTCAATTCGAATATGAACTCTGACGACGAATACTCGGATGAAGATCACGGAGATTCGCAGCGTTCCATATACTGCCTATCCTCGTTAATGACTTGTGTGGATAGCGATGAGGACACCTGTACTGAAATCGATCTACCCGAACGACCCAGACGCAACGCCGAGGTCGATGAGTTCGTGTACACGGTCCTCACAACGGATCAGATAGTGCAGCACCAGCGCAACATCATCGATGAGGTCAACAATGTGCTGCGTCTGTCACCGCAGCTCACACGCATCATTCTCAACCACTACAAGTGGGACAAGGAGACGCTCTTCGAGAAGTACTTCGAGAGCAGTCCACAGGAGTTCTTCCGGCGCGCCCATGTGGTGAATCCCTTTGCCACGCCCTCAACGCAGAGTCTGAAGTCGACAGCGAGTGTGAGCAGTAGCGAAAAGCTCTGCGGCATCTGCTACTGCCCCTGCGATGAGATGAAGGGCCTGGACTGTGGACATGCTTTCTGTGCCGCCTGCTGGAAGCATTACTTGACCAATAAGACATGTGGTGAGGGACTGGCGCACAGCATCACCTGCCCAGCAACCGATTGCGACATACTGGTCGATGATGTGTCGTTCGTGAAGCTGGCCGACAATCCGGATGTGATTGCCCGCTACCAGCAGCTGATCACCAACACCTTCGTGGAGTGCAACTCCCTGATGCGCTGGTGCCCGGCGCCCAGCTGCACCCATGCCATCAAGGCCACCTATAGCGAGCCTCGGGCTGTGCGCTGCGCTTGTGGACACGAGTTCTGTTTCGGGTGTGGCGAGAACTGGCACGAGCCAGTGAGCTGTGCCTGGTTGAAGCGGTGGCTGAAGAAGAACTACGAGGACTCGGAGACATCGAATTGGATCGCCCAGCACACCAAGGAGTGCCCCAAGTGCAATGTGACCATTGAGAAGGACGGCGGCTGCAATCACATGGTATGCAAGAATCCATCGTGCCGCTATGACTTCTGTTGGGTGTGTCTGGGCTCCTGGGAGCCACACGGCTCCTCCTGGTACAGCTGCAATCGCTTCGACGAGGAGGAGGGCAAGCAGGCGCGCCAGGCCCAGGAGCGCTGTCGCTCCTCGATGGCGCGCTATCTGCACTACTACAATCGCCATACGAACCACATGATGAGTCTGCGCATGGAGCACAAGCTGTACGCCAACGTGCAGGCCAAGATGAACGACATGCAGGAGAACATGAGCTGGATCGAGGTGCAGTTCCTCAAGGAGGCCGTCGACGTACTATGCCAGTGTCGCGCCACGCTCATGTACAGCTATGTGTTTGCCTTCTATTTGCGCAACAACAACCAGAAGATCATCTTCGAGGACAATCAGCGCGACATGGAGATGGCCACGGAGAAGATCTCGGAGTGTCTGGAGCGTGAGATAACCGTGCAGAATCTGTGTGAGGTGAAGCAAAAGGTCCTCGATCTGTCGCACTACTGTCGCAAGCGTCGCACCGTTCTGCTGTGCCATGTGCGCGAGGGCTACGAGAAGGACTGGTGGGATTTCATAGAATAGAGAACTAGAGAACTGTATTCCCTCCCGTTAGCTTAGCTCATGCACCATGCTGCCAAATCGCAATACAACGCTCTCTTCGATTGGCCTGACACAACCACAAAATCCAGCATTTCTCTGAAGACTTTATATTTAATTGCCTTTGGCTTGACCTATTAAAATGGCACAAAGCTTTTGGCTTCCTCTTTGGTAGTGTTGTTAATCTGCCAGAGCTATCCAAATTCTACAGTTATATAATGCAATAGGAATTACGATGTGTTTTATTTGAAAGCATGGTATAGCATACGGTGCAATTAATCTTAGCTCTATGCACACAAGAAAGTGCTGTGTGCATTTGTAAGAAAGCTCTTCAGTTCTCAGCTGGGAGATACCCTATAAACTAAGATTGTCAGCATGAAATTAATACTCGCTTTCTTCACTATATTTGAGAATGTATATATATGCACATATCCTGATATCGGAATCGTATGCCAGAACCTACAAGTAGAATATTTTGTGTTTAGCTTTTATAGTTTCTAACAATACTATTTCTTTGAAATGCCACAGACATTTTTTATACCCTGAACCCATTAAAAATGGGTAAAAAGGGTATAATGGTTTTGTGCAAAAGTATGTAACAGGCATAAGGAAGCATCTCCGAGCATATAAAGTGTATATATTCTTGATCAGTATCAACAGCCGAGTCGATCTACCCATGTCCGTCTGTCTGTCCGTCTGTCTGTATGAACACGTAGATATCAGAGACTTTAAGAGCTAGTGACTTCATATTTGAAATATAAGTTCTCGTAATCCCGGGACAGTACAAGTTTATTTCATTTTATCGATAACTCGTCCTGTTCAGAAGTTATCGATAAATTTCGACTTCAGACCAGTGTTTTTAAGCCATAACTTGAAAGTTATAAGAGCTAGAGGCCCCAAATTGTGCATGTGTAATCTCGCATATCATACACATATTACAAATATTTTGCTTTTTGGATACAACCCCCCAATCCCCCCAAAAGCTGAAAAAATTTTGAAGTTTTGACCTTGCAATTTGGTTTGGTCACACAATGTATAGCCAATGTTATGTCCTAAAAATTTCAGAAAGATCGGACAATAAACACAGAAGATATTTTAGATTTTACTTTTCATTACACACTGATAGATAAGTATGAATGTAAGGACTGGGTTCAGGGTATCTCCTAGTCGGGCACTCCCGACTAGAGCACTCTTACTTGTCTTAGCTAGTATACCCTTTCAGGTAAAATCAAAGCAATCATTTAACCAATTGCTGTTTATGCTCAAGGATGGACAATGAATAGATTTGATCGCTTGCACAGCCTTTCTCTGTTGTCCGTCAGCTGTGGCATCTTAATGGCTTTTACCCGACACTTTAGAGAGCAGAGCCTCTGTCTTTTGGCTATCAACTCACTCCCCATCATTATTTGTATTGTTGTGTATGTGTGTTAGTTAGTTTGTGAGGTGTTTACTCTCAGCAGCAGCAGTGAATTGGCTTCATTTGCGATATGCGCCAGCTTTTGTAATTATAACATAAATCAATCCAATTTCATGTTATACTTTTTGGCGCAACAAAGCGATTAATGTCGACAATGCCACAAGATATGGCATGGCTAAAGGAAAAGCATAAATAAGCCATTGAGCCATGGCCAATAACGGAACGAAACGAAACGAAACGGAGCATTGAGACGGCGCATGCGCACCGTTTTCATATGAAAAATATTTCCTTATCGCGATGCGCTGCAGAGAGTCGAAGTTGGTCTGGGAGTCGAAGTCGGAGTTGGAGTCGGATTCGAAGTCGAGTCACCAGTCGCCGCCAGGTGCACGAGATTTACGGCAAACGGCAGCCAAGTCGTGCCCGTGACTGCTCCCTGCCCTGGCCTAGTCCAGCCCCGCCTCGCCTCGCCTGCTCGGGCCAAGTGTGAATTTTCGCACCCGTGATGAAGTTTCCAATTAAATTTTATTGGATTTCAAATTGAGGCTGCCAGGCAGCTAGCTGGCTAGCTAGCTAGTCAGCTAGTCAGACATTCGCTCATTGATCTCCTGACTGCAGAGTCTAGCTCTGGCTATGGCTATGGCTCTGTCTCTAACTCAGGGTCTCGCAAATATTTGCGCGCCATTGTTGTGGCAAGTGTTGAAAGTGGGCGTTACGCCATCTGGCAGACATCTTGCCTCCCAGCCCGCAGCATCAGCAATTGCATAGTGGCAGAGTGATTTCTTATGGCAGTTCAATCCGAGGTCAGCAACGTGGCGTATGAATTGCATATAGAAATCAGTTTGGCAGATGCAACAGACCAAATGGGCTAATGCTATACTTACACATGAATTGGATTTTGGGAACGCCTTTGCCAAGAGAATGGCTAATTGATTGGTTATTGTGGCAATTTAAATGCTACAAAATGTTTCTATACACTTAGATTTTAATTGGATTAGCGTTAAACCAAATTATTTAATGCATAAGAATCGGACACATTTTCATTGGCATAAACGATGAGAACTTTGTATATTCCATTGGTAAGCTAAAAGATGCACACATATTTGTTTGCCTGATAGAAGAGTGAATAATACACTTTCTAAAATGCAATCAAAATACATTATTCTTAAATGGTATATAGTTGAATGCATTTGCTATCTTTGGTATGAGTAGTAAACCTATAACTTTTCGGTGCATAAACATAAGCTCGATGTGTGCTGCAACTGTGGGGTAGCCAAGTATACCAAGTACCATTCAGCAATTGCCATCGCTTGGCTCATTCAACAAGTCAACAAAATAATAAAAATGAAATCCCGAGCAAAGCCTGTCTAGTCCTGTTCATGCCAGAGGTCCCTGCAGATGCCTGGTCAAGCTGTTCGAGTGAGTTCCTATTAATTTTATTTATTGGCCTCCGTCCCAGCCGCCATCGCAGCCACAGCTTAGCGGTCACAGTTCGTGTCCTTCCTCCTGTTGAGTGTCCTTCCCCGCCTCCCGTTTACCGCTTTGGCTCGCTCTTGTTGCAGCTTATTGAATTTTTTATCTCGAGTTTGTTTTTGTGCTTATGGCAGCGTCTTCGTGGATTCCAGTGCCGCCGAGCTTTAGCTATTTTTATTACGACATATTTTCGCCTGGTACTTGTAGTCCTTCGAGTCCTTGTTGTCGTTGTCGGCCACTTCATGTTCTTAAATTTGCTTTACGACTTAGTCGCGTTCTTTCAATTACACGACATTGTCCTTGAATGCGTCCAGGCGCGAGCTCTTCCTAGACGAAGGTCAGCGCCGCACAACAACAACAACAGCAACAACAATGCGGACACGGAAGTGTTTTAAGCTTTGGATGATGCGGAATTTTAATAGAGCAACGACCAACTACGCCAACAAAAACTGTGTCAACAACAGCAACTGCTCAAATTTAATATTCCATACAATGTAATGCGAAAATATTGTACAAAAGTACGGCACAACAGCTTGGCTTTACTTATCATTGGGTTTGTCAATTTGTAGGTACTTTCTAATTGCCTTCCACAGCAACCACTTCTCGGCCTATCTACGGCACATTAGTTGAGCCATTGAGCAAATTTCGCCGCTGCCATAAACAATCTGCGGACACGAGCTGGAGCTGCCGTGAGACGCAGCAGTTGCGCTTGCTGCTGCTGCTGCTGCTGCTGATGCACTTCCTCCTGCCACAAGCTCTTGCTCTGGCTCGGCTCACTATCACTTCATCAGCGACGTGAATTTATGAGGCACTTTGCGCAGTCGCCGAGCATCGCTGGCCATAATTTGCCGCCGTCTATTGGCGAGTGCACAAATTGCGTTGATATGCTGACAGGCGGCGCACAGCGGGCCAGACCCCCAGCCCCCTGCCCCTGCCCCTGGCCCCCTCCTCCCCCCTCACAGCCCCCTTCCCGTCTTGAGTGTCTTCTAATGCGCAAACTCATTTGCCTATCGCCTGGCAAACAGCGGCAGCGGCAGAAGCTGATGCAGAAGCAGCAGCAGCTGCAAAGTGCATTTTGTTAGCTGGCCATGGAGATGGCTGCTGATCTTCTCTACTTAAACTTAAACTCAAACTCTAACGCTAACGCTAACTAAATTGAAGCACGCGCGCAGGCGTTTTAAGCGGCACAAAACCCAATTGAATTTAATTGAAGGCGGTCGGACATGAGGCCGCTGAGTAAGTGGTTAGTGCCTCAGTGGTGATAGGAATGTGGGGGAGAGTAGAGTGCTGGTCATTAACTAGCTGTCACATTTTGTGATGTGCGCGAAAAGAAACACAGAATATGAAATACACTTTCCAGCTACAATGAAGCATACTTTAATTTGCCTAAACTGCTGCTCAAACTTACTGTTGGTTATAAATGATGTAAACATTGGCCCAGTGTCGCAGCAGTATCATCATACCCTTCGAAAGTAAGTGTATGCTATGCTATTCGCAACAAGCTCATCACACAAATTAAGCACATTCCTCAGCTTTGCGTTTTGCGTTTTTGTTTTCAGTGCCTCTTGTCTGCTTATCATTTGCATCATATTTGCTGCTGCTGTTGTTGTTGTATTTGCGCAAAAGGTCGTGACAATTTAATTAAACGTCATTTTATTTAATTATTTCATATATTGATTGCAGTCTAAAGCTTTTAATTGCAAAATGGCGTTGGCAGCGTGCATTCGCCCCTCAAGCCCTACACTTGCAAAATACGCCCGTTAATGCAGAATTTGGCATCGGAATCGATAATTTCAATGGAATTGTATACGAGAGAAAATGCAGTCAAACTGTTTGCCAGGGAAGGCATTTAATGTATTTATATTGTATTTCATTATGTTTATTTCATTGTTGTGATTGAATTGAATGCCAATGACGGACACTGAACACTGAACACTGAACACTGAGCACAACTGGCACTGATTCTGATTCTGTATCTGATTCGAGTTGTGAGTAAATGTCGGCACCGCTCGTGTCCCGCACGTGAAAGCTGCCAACGAATCAATTATGCGGCATATTTTTGCTGCTATAAATATTTGCGCTGAAATTAATTATTTTATATTAAAATGACCGCAATACATTTTATGGTCGAGCGGAGCCTAGGACATTCCGCACAGGATGTGCAGCATACAGCGTACGCACAAATACAAACATACGCACACACACACACACACGCACACACACACGCACTCGTTTGAAGTATGTCCTGTGCAGTGCTGTTGATTTTTGCGGCCGGCTGACTGCGGCTGTCCTGATTGACACCGTAAATGATATGCACATTATGTGCAGGATATGTCGCTGTCAGTGCAAATGCGTTTGTGTGTGTGTGTGTGTGTGAGTGTGCGTACTGTGCACTGCAAACAGGAAACGGAAATGGCAAGCATTGTGTGCGTGTGCATTTTACATATTGAAAGAGTTCGAGTGCATTGTGCTCTGAGAATCGCGCAAACTAAGAGAATCGGCCTGCATGTTTAATGACCAGTCTAATGAATTTCACTTGTTCGAATGTGTGCCTTCTGAAACCTCGGTGACAACTGGTTAACTTTCGACAACTGACACTGTCAGGCATTAGGCAAGCGTGATTTTTTTTAAAATCTAGCATTACTCATTGTGATTTGTACCTAAAAGCGCTAATATAAATAGTAACTTCTTCTTTTGTAAAAGTGATTCACTTTACTTCTTGCCACCCCATGAGAATGCCTCATCAATACACTTGGTACATTTGCTGTTTCAGCAGCAGTCATTCGATATACATACATCACACACATACATAAGTTAGAAAACACAATCAAGCATACAAGGCACATTGCAACATCATCATCATCATCATCGTCATGAACATCATCCTCACATCTTCGTACTCATCAGGCAGAGGCACTGGGACTGTTCCCATTCAGAATGTAGCTACACTCAAGCCCCTGGCCGGCAGCAGCAGCAGCAGCAGCAGCAGCAACAAGAACTCGTCGGCAGCAGCAGAAGAAATGCTCTTTAAGGATCCACTTGTGTGCCTGGGCTCTCAAGTGTCCTTTGCATGTTAGCGAAACCACTCGAAAATATGACGCGTTTGCTGAAGTATGCAAAAATTGCACATGGAACAAATATGGGGACGCAGCTGGGCGAACAATAAGAGTACACGGCAAGAACAACAAGAACAACAATGCTGAGCACAAAATGTTTGTCGCTTTAAGTTGCCAGCAGGCGAAATTTGCGTTAACATTTTGGGAATGCACATTAAACAATGATAGCAACAACAACAGCAGCGGCATCGGCATCGTCATAAATCGTATCTATATGTACGACGGCGGCATATCAAATGATCGTTCATTATGGGAGAAACAGTGGCACCTTTGAACCGCAACGTCTTGACGTCTTGGGGTGGTGGGAGTGAACCGACTGTGCAGGCATTAGGCATTGGGTATTAGGCATTAGGCATTAGGCATTAGGAGTACGTGTCGTCCAAGGGGCCGCTGCAGGCGCCGCCGTCGACGCCGACGCTCAATCAATCAATGCACGGCAGCAGCAGCAGCAACAACAGCAGAAGCAGCAGCAGCGGCTGCGATTTGGTTGATGGCGTTGGCGGCAAACATGAAATATCACACAGCCAAACCCTTTTTCATGAACATAAAGTTTAGGCTAACGATTTCGATTTCCTGCACAAACGTGAGCGTAACCAAATTTGCTCTAGGGCTTGGCCAGAGAGCAGCCAAACAGACAGACAGACGGACAGACAGACTGACAGACAGACACACAGTCAGACAGATAGAGGTAAAAAGCCGAACAAAAATCAATTCAATTGCCAAATTATGCCAAGCAAAAGCATGGCCAATATTTCGCTGTCCCAATATTTGTGGCCGCAATTGTTTTGCATGACTCGCTTGGCTCGGCTCGGACTTGGACTGCATTTGGATTGCTAATCGATCATCTGGGCCATGTTTTGGCTGCATTTGTTGGCCGCCTCGACTCGACTCGACTTGACTTGGGCTTTGTCATTGCTCAGCTCAGCTCCGCTCTGTTCAGTTAAGTTCGTTTCACTTTGGTCGTCATTTTTAACTGTCTTGGCACTTGGAGGCGGCTTGAACTACGAATATTTGCAGCGTGCTGCATTTGCCGTAATTATGCCCGAAAAAGTAACACGAGGCAACAAACAGCGAAACGCGACGCGGTGATTAATTGTCGAATCGTGCACTCCATCGGGGCTATTTGTTATCTCAAGGCGTTGAAATTATAAATTGTTTTGAGTGCAACCCCATAGACAGAAAGAGAGCGAGACACAGAGAGACAGAGAGAGGGAGAGCTGGCAAGCGAAACTGTACCCAACGTACCCAGCGTCGATCGCTTTTTGGGTCTTTGTTCAGGTGTGAAAGGGTTCACAAAGGGTTCAAGCACGAATATCGCTGAAAGCCTGACTGGGCAGGCGATATGGCATAAAGACCTTTCAGCCTGCTCGTGTTGAGTTAGTGACAGTCAATTAAGATTGCATAGATAATAAATATTCAGTTTTTGAAGCATTGCCAAAATATTGCATGCGGCAGCTGTAAGCTGTGAGGTTAAGTGCAAAAGATTATTGCAATATTCATAGTTTTGTATTTACAAAATAGCATGCTGCAACTTTGATCTTTTTAAAATGTAAACAGGAACAGTTTGTTTACAACTAAGTATAAAAGAAAGAACAGATCAGCAGATTGGATTAGTAGTGCATTAGCATAAAGCATATTGTATAAATAATTAGAATAGTTGCTACAGGAACAAAGGAGTTCTCTTATTAACAGCTATTTTTCCTCGATTTCCTAATTGTGATTAGCATCCTTTTTCGGTAAAATGAATAATGCTTGCAGTTAGTCATATGGCTTATGCGTAATCGTTTCGTTGCGATTCGTTTTCAATTCACCTTTTTGATCATCTAAACCCGTTTTCATAATCTTCTACTTATGTGCATAATTCACATATCACGACGAATTACACATCGTGGATTCGTGCCTTGCATAACAAACAACATAATTGTGACAAATACGAATGAAAACTTTTGCTCATATCTTTAAAGCTGTCAGCCTTCTCTGCTGACATTTGAAGCAGCTACCCACCCTCACCTCTCCTCTTCAGCTCTTTGTGAATGAAACGCGCTGAAGTGCGTAAATGTTAAGTATACAGAAGCGGGCAGAGGTACGATGAGGCACAGGTCCCATCGAGAGTTGCCCCAAGCCCGCGCTGGCTTTGGAGCAGCTGTCAAATCAGCACGTGACATTGTGTGACATCATTGAGCTGGAAGATGACGCGCCAAAGCGCCAAAAAGCCGCGACGACTTTCGCTTTATGCAAAAGACAAAGCAACGCCTCCAGCTCTAGCTCTAGCTCCAGCTTCAGCTTCATCCCTATCGCCAGGTCGTTCTCCAGCGCCAACTACCGAATCCAAATTCAGCTGCGGCTTCTATTTCTGTTTCTGCATCTGCGTCTGCTTGTGCTGCTGGGTGTCAGGTTGGGTTTTTCGGGCTGGTGCAAGTGCGCACTTGAGACATGGAGACGAGCAGGTAACTAAACCCCAAACCGAAACCCCAGACCAGACCAGGCCAGGCCACATGGACCGAGTTGAGTTGAGAGATGCACTCAGCACGTAATGCATAGATCAACATCCATGTGTTTGTGCAATGTGTGCGAGTGCCGCTGCAATCACGTTAATTAAAAAGGTGCAAATTGTAAAACGCGCCGAGCTGCGCGTAGGGAATGCCACGAACCACGATGCACAGAGCCAAGTGCTGCCAAAAGCTGACAGCTGTTAATGAACGAGCTGAAATGTGTAGCGGCCAGGGGGCGGGCCAGGTAGATCAGGTGGCTGACGGGGGGCAGGGACGCTGGAACGCGTTGCCTGCAAGTCACGTGCTGCACGTCAGTCGGCTGCTTGGTAATTAAACGTATCATAATTTCTTATATAGCGGCTATCCACCCACCCAGCCAAGCGCCAAGCACACAGCATGGCCTCATATGCAGCTGCCTGCCCATTCCCATTCACATTCATACTCCCAGCTGCCGCCATCTTAGCTCCCATTTGCCACGTTTGCATTTTTACATGCATTTTAATATTACCGCCCAAAACGAGATGCGACGCGCACCAGACAAAAAGGATTTCACAGACCAAAAGGATGCGACGTTGCTTCTGGGCATGGTCTGCGATTGCGACTATCCCAGTATACCCACACCCACACCCGCACCCGCAATCCTCTCCTATCCTCGTCCAGCGGCCTCGGGGATGGAGTATATTAAATGAAGTCTCCGTCTCTCAGGCGGGCGGCATAACAAAAAAAAAACATTTTTTTGTGCAATAAGAAAATATGAAAATTCATTTTGTTTGTTGCTGTCGCCAACGTCGCCGCTGTCGCAATGCAACAATGGCGTCAAAGCAGCGCCACAACAACAACACAACAGCATCAACAACTGCACCAACATATGGAGAGACATGCATCCAAACAACTGCAGCATGTGGAGGCGCCATAGAAAGACACATTAATAACATAGACAACTGGAAAAATGTTTTAAAACGATATAATGGTATTTAATTTAGTCAAGTGGAGTGCTTTTTTAAGCAACTTAACACCACATGGCATTTATATGACCAATATAATGCAATTTATGGCGATCGTGCTAAGGAAAAATTCTTGGCAGCAAATTCAAAAGCAGCCCTCAATAACATTAACTCAATTGGGTTAAAATGGGGGAAAATGGAAATGTTGCAGTGTAGGTATTTGTTTATACAAAGAAGAAATGTCAATTGTATCAGTATTTAATGTACATAATATATATTTTTTTTTTTGGCATGTAAATCATTTAATTTAAAATCTGTCTAGCTAAGAAAATTATTAAATGTTATAATGGGAGACTTAAAAGTGTTTGTTTCAGTTATATAGTTTTGTTAGTTAGTTTGGAACCTAGGGGAGATCCAAGGTATGTTTTCTCCTTAGTCTTCTGGTTGTGTTGCTGTTGTCTAATAGACCAATGGCAAGGTTGTTTTCGTGTTGGTGTAGCCTCTTTATGTAGTTGGTGCTGTATCTTGTGATCTCCTCGCTGACCCCATAATATGTTAATGTTTTTCTGAGCTTATCTGTTTTACTGCTTTACTTATACTTTCTGCAGCTTACTGCCTATCGTAAGCGATAACTCTTCTAAAAATACGCCACTAGCGCTAAGTAGCTCATTTAAGTAGTGGCTGGACTTGAGCTACACAACTTAATTATTGCTCCGCCACATTTTGAAGTTAGCCTCACTACTCAACACTATCTTCTCCGATCGCAGCTGCACTACTTAACTGGATTAAGTAATGCCTCAGTGCAGTCAGCTATGGCCACCTGCTGGCTGTATGCGATATCCGAAACTGTTCAATTAGCGCTCAATATCGGCTCGCAATAACTCAAAGTTTGACAACTTTCAAAAATATGAACTCAAATTACCGGTGTGCACTTGCACAAATCTAAATATGCGATTTGTAATTAACATTTCATAAACGCGCAATCGTGATAAGAAATGTTTTCCATTAAGAATCAATTAAAATGCAAAAATCGATCAAAAAGTGTTCGCTCAGTTGGTGCTTTTGCTGTTGGTGTTGGTGTTGCTGTTATTGTTATTGCCTGACTGACTGAGATGAAGTTATCGCGATTGAACCACTTTTCACGCAAGATAAAGTCTATATGTATATAGTGTGGCAATAAAAGAAAAATGCATTTTTATTGAAATACATGAAAATGCCAATAAATTGTCAGGAGATTATTATTATTATGCCTCGACGGCCAACGCGGCGTATGCGCGACTTTGCTGCTCCATTAACCGCAAAATTTAAAAAAGATGTAAGATTACTTGTCATTTTGTATCGAAGATTAAATACTCTTGCAGCACAATTAATAAATTCTCAACGATCTTGAAAATCTGTATATTTATATATAAATTGTATTCAATATGTTTTTAATAAATTCATATTTCAGAGCTATTACAGAAAGTGCCTAGACTGTAATACCCTCTGGCAGGGTATCAAATGTAACAGCTGAGAAAAATAAATAAATATGTGTACACATATAATATAAATATAGATGTGGAGCGATTTAATCGCTTGCTGTGCGCTGTTAATGAATTGAATTGAATTTTTGCGCTATCGCCAGACAAACAGACCCGAACAGACCCGCACCGACCCCCACAGACTCAGTGCCAGTTTCAGTTTCAGTTCCAATTCCAGTTCCAGTTCCAGTTTTGCAGTTCTCCAGTTTCCCAGTGGGTAGCCACTGTTTCTCTGTAGGCTTTGCGCTTTTTGATCTCCTCAAGATTGTCACTTTGTTTTTGGCGTGGTCGGTCCAGCGTGCACCGACCTAGCGCCACAACAAGCAAAAAACAAGTAAGAGTGCTCTAGTCGGGAGTGCCCGACTACGAGATACCCTGAACCCAGTCCTTACAATCATTCATATTAATCTAAACACACACATGCTGCAGTACAAGCAGTACAAGCAGTGCAAGCGGTCTAAGCAGTTAGCTTGCTTTTCGCTGAGCCCCACATAATGGAAAGTTAAATCTTAAATAACTTCTGTGTTTATCGTCCGATCTTATTGAAATTTTTGGGGCAAACAATTGTCGATAATATGTGTGACCAAACCAAATTGCAAGGTCGTACCTTCAAAAATGCGTTTTTTAACTTTTGGGGGGTTTGGGGGGTGGTATCCAAAAAGTGAAAAATTTGTTCATGTGTATGCTATTCGAGATTATACATGTCAAATTAGGGGCCTCTAGCTCTTATAACTTGTAAGTTATATCCAAAAAACGCTGGTCTGAAATCGAAATTTATCGATAACTTTTGAACGGGACGAGCTATCGATAAATTTTAATAAACTTGATCTGTCCCGGGATTAGGAGAACTTATGTTCCAAATATGAAGTCTCTAGCTCTTGTAGTCTCTGATATCTGTGTGTTCATACAGACAGACAGACGGACAGACGGTCAGACGGACAGACGGACAGACGGACAGACGGACAGACGGACAGACAGACGGACATGGCTAGATCGACTCGGCTGTTGATACTGATCAATAATATATATACTTTATATGGTCGGAGATGCTTCCTTATGCCTGTTACATACTTTTGCACAACTTCATTATACCCTTTTTACCCATTTTTAATGGGTTCAGGGTATAATAACCAAATCAAAAAACCAACAACAAATTACAGAAACATAAAAATTTAATAAATGTTATGCACTTGCCGGCAACGGCGCACTGAAATTTGCATAGACATACGACTCTATTTTCGCTCTGACTGTGTCTGTGTCAGTGTCAGTGTGTTTGTATTCGTAATTGTTTAATCGCACTTTGGTCATCTATGTGGGTTAGATACGCCTGGCGACCAAGTGAGTGAACGAGCGTGCGGCATGGAATTTGTAATTGAAAATTAAGTCGCACAGTTTATTTTTCCATTTTCAAATAGAGCGCGCACGCGTTGCTTTCTGATAGTGGCGCCATCTGGCGATTGAAATGTGCAGCTGGCAAGGATGCAGGGTTGCAGACTTGGCTACGCAAGCAAGGACAATCCAGCTTGGAGCTTCTGCGCGTATATAATAGTTAGTTGAGAAAAGTGTTATACATATAAATAATTTTCCAGGCTGTAGGATAATCTAACAGTCAAAAGCTGCCGATTGCTACATACTCTACTCCGAGTGATCCTAATCCTTTATTATAGCAAAGATACTACATATTTCTATGGAATTACAACAGAAATACTTTTAAAATACATATATTATAAATATAGTTTTCTTTCGCTTGTAAGCAATGCCAAGCATTCAATTTGGAGAAATTCCTTGTGATTTATTGCTGGGTATTAAGGCGTACTAAAAGCTTCAAAAATGTTAATGTAATATCTTTAAATACATAGTCAAATCCATCGCTTAACATCATCGACCACATGCTGGTATGGTTGGGTCTGCCTAATGCATTTTCGACTTTTCTGACTGTAAAAAAAAACAAACTGAGCAACGCCCGCATTCCAATGAAAGCGCCAGCAGCTGCACGAAGAGCAACATCAGCAACAACAACAACAACAACAGCAGCAGCAGCAACAGCAAACATGCAGGCACACACAAGTCAAAGAAATTTGCTGTTAATTCACGTATTAACCTCTTGACATTTGGCAGCAGCGTCGCCAACCAAAAGAAAAACAAGTCGACAAAATTCCAACATGGTGGCAATGGGGACAGGGGAGCGGGTTGGGGAGGGGTGGAGCGGGGAAGGGGGGCCGAGAGGCACATCTGCCCGGCTGTGACGCTGCATAGAAACTGTGTCAATGTGCCAACAACAAATGTTGGGGCGTTGTGTGTCGATGTGGATGATGTTGGTGGCATGTGGGAGGGCAAGCAGCGATATCGGCGTTGGAGTTGAAGCGTTGCCTTTGCAGTTGCATTTGGAGATGGAGTTGGAGTTGGAGTTGGAGCCACGCCAAATGGAAACTTGCGCGCCGCGTGTGTCTATGTGACTATGTGTCTATGAGTACGTGCGCCTCAATGACTTTCAATTAAATCAATATTCATCGTTTTGGCTGCCTCGGGGTCTAAATGGCAACGGGCGGCCCCGGCACAACCCGGCCAGCCTAAGACTGAGACTGAGCATGGAGAATAGAGGCCGAGGCAGAGGCAGCTGCAGCAGCAACGACTTCGCTCCTTGATTAGACGCGACGCGGTAACGACAACAACAACATCAGCCAACAACAACAGCAGCAACATCAGCCAACAACTAACAGCAGCAGCAGCAGCAGCAGCCGCAACGACAGCAGCATGGGAAAATGTGCAATTTTGGCCAAAAATAAATAGTAAAGGCTCGAAGAGACCAAGCGAATGAGATACCTGAGCGGCCTGACCGAGCCTGGGCACATTCATTGCGCAAATTTTGTGCACTGTGGCAGTGCCAGTGTCTGTGTCTGTGTTTGTGTTTGTGCTTGTGCCAGTGTGCAGCCAGTCTGCAATCAAAGATACACCACAAAATAAACATTTGAACCACTTGCCCGAGCCTTTCACAAACACAACAACAACCACAATCACAGCACAGAAGGTGGCACAGCCAAAAGCCCCGCGCGACCAAATAATTAATGTTTGCCAATAACCGAAGACACCTTCAGCGCCGCCAGTTGCCAGTTGCCAATTGCCAGTTGCCAGTTGGAAGTTGGCAGTTGCTGATCGCCAGGTCGCTCGACAAGTGCGCCATGGTGGTCATGCAAATGCGGCATTTGTAATTGTTCGATACAGTTGGGGGATTAAAGAAGCAGGGGCATTCGGCTTTTAAGAGGCAGCGCATGCGATCATTAATCTGCAGAAACAGTTCCCAGCAATCGACTCTCTGGGTGCCAGGTTTTTATGATAATTTCATAATTTATAAATACAGCAATAGAACAATTCACAATAATTTTAAATTAGTTCAACAATGCAGAATTTTAATGCAGCTAAGATTTTCCAAGAATACAATTGAGCTAAGCCGATAGTTGACAGTGCACTTACAATTAAGTGATTAAGCAATGTTAGTTCAGTTTCATGCATCTGACTATTTTGTGAAGTCATGCGACATCCGAGTTGCTCTACAAAGAAGCGAATTCCAGCAATTACCCAACATAGAGCCCACAATCCAAAAGCATAGTAATAAAAAATCCAATCGATGGATTAGTGCTCTAAGCCTTCACTTCAAATCGATGGATTAATGCGCTAAGTCTTCACCTCTTTATAAAGCTTCATAAGCATTATATGACACTATTATTTTTATTGCGACTTGCGTCTTTCATCATTTGCCACTTTCCAAAATACGTCTGAGATAGACATTCTACATATACAGGTATGGCAATTCAGAGACCACGAGGAAGGGCATAAGACCATCTAGTTTGTCAGTTTGAAATGTGGAACTGTGAGCAAGAGCGATCGGTATATAATGCCATCCATGCCATCATTAATCTACATATAACTGGAGCTCAGAAGAACGCCAGAGGCATCCTCGATATTTGGGGGTTGACTCTTACACGGAATTCGCCTGCTTAAGACACTCAGGATTGTAATCCTCCAGGAGCAGCAGACATGAAGCGTGAACTAAATCTTCTAAACAGACCCGATATTATCATATTTGAAAGCAGTACTATATAAAATTTGTTCCATATGAAGAAACTGTAACAAATGACACCAGCTGCTCAACATTTGCTTGCCAATCTCACAGCTAGTATTCCAGTTAGCATTCCAAATCCAAATTCAAAACACTGCCAGCCAAAGAGCCCAAGTGAAAGGGCGCTTCAAGTACAAATAGCTGGAAATGAGTCAAACATGAAGCATATAAATATAAATTCGGAGTATATACAGCGATGTTCTATTGATTAGATTCAGGTTAATATCTTTGGGGCAGCAAGTTGATTCACCATTCGCCATTCCATGCCGCTGTTCAATTGAAAAGCAAAGCGGGGGCAATTTTAAACTTTTGAAGAATTCGGAATTGTGTTGAAGTAATTATTAAATATTTTTAAGATATAAATGTTATATGGAACAATAAGTGGCTTAAACTTGTACTCTATGAGACTTTGCACATAAACTTATTATTCAAAGGGACAGCAGCTGCGAAACTGCGAAAGCATAACTAAGAAAGCATCACCATATAAAATGTGATCAGTATAAACAGCCGAGTCGATCAAGCCATATCCGTCTGTCTGTTTGTCCGTCCGTTTGTCTGTATGAGCACGCGGATATCAGAGACAACTTTCCGTTAGTGCAGCTCAGTAAAAAAACAAGCTAACTGCTTGCAGCATATGTGTGTTTGTATGTATGTACACTGACAAGTTAGTATGGATGAATGTAAGGACTGGTTTCAGGATATCTCCTAGTCGGGCCATCCTGACTAGAGCACTCTTACTTGTTTTATCTAATCGTATGCTAAGTTTTATTTAATAGGCAGTGTTGTGGCCAAACTTGAATCAGGGATATGTTTGAAATTAGCAGCACACAATTTATGAGACTAAACAGTCAAAGCAGTGACAATGAATCCTTGGCAAGTTAAAGTTAAAGCTAAAGTTAATTTCTCTGCCTATTTGAGAGTTTTTGAGTTAAGTTTTCTGCCTTCCACTGATTCTTATCAGCTTTAACGGCAATTACACCCAGCCAATATAATCGAAAAGTCCATATTTACATCCAAGTTCAAGTCGTGCTCGGGTACTGCACTCCCAGTCAGTTAAGTCAACTCAACTCAGCTTAACTTGACTTGACTTTTCTTATCGCGCCCATCTACCAAATGGCCCCTTGACCACGACAACCACATTATTATTTGCTGGGGTTGTCTGTGCTTGTTCTAAACATATGTCGTAGTTATTTGTGGCTCAGAGACAAATATAACTGAACTCGCATATTTCGAGCTGATATCGGATTTTATAAAGTATATTATACTGAAGTCCTAAGTACATAAAAGTAAATTATAAATATAAAAAAAGTTTTTGAGGACTCAATCATAATAGATGCCTTCTACTATTTATGGAATAAGTTAGACAAAACAAATATTAGGTGTAATATAAAGTTGATAAATTTATTTAATATGAACATTGGGAAATCCACAAAGAAGTGAAATGAGATTGAGTTCATCCACAATTACTGCAGTTCTTTGATTTGGTTTCTCTTTCGTGCAGAACGAGCCGTGAGCTCATCCAGCACTCGCAGACAAAGCATGCGGTGGCCAGCAACATGCCACCCAGCCAAAGCCCAGCTGCCACATAATAGTACTCCAGATCATTGGAATTCACCTCCTGGTATCTGGCACGGTTTACAAAGCGCAAACGTCCGCTCTGTATGCCATGGCCAAAACCATCGCTTTTCATCTTGAGCAAAATGCCGCCCTCAAACATGCGTCGCACATACCAATTGAAGATCTTGAGGTAGGGGCGCCCATAGGCCGCGGGCATGAAGAAGGGCTGCTGGTAGATGATCTTCGGTAGCTTGTGGAACAATGGAACGCGCAGAAACTTTTGCTGGTACATTGCAAACTCGATGCTATCCTCAAAGGCATTGTGTAGCATGCTGGTGTTCAGCTCGAGTCGATAACTATCCACCAGCTGCTCCGGCGTGAGCAGCAGACGCTTGGCCAGCTGCGGATGCAGATCGGGCAGCTTGTGCAAGAAATTAAATTCGACTTCCTCTTGCGGCAACGTATAGTCCGTGCCCTCCAAGTCATCGAAGCTGCTCAGCTGCTTGTCATAGAGACCCGCCGCCAAATTGCTGGAGAGCAGCGCCAGGTAAAGATTAGTCAGAATCAAGCCAGCTATGGTCATAATTATGTAAAGCAGCAGGCGACGTGGCCCAGGCGGAGCAACCAGATCCCTGCCAGGCGGCAGATATAGCAACAGACGCAGCATTTGCAGAAAGGCGCCACTTAAACTGAGCCGTCCCCGGGAGATCAGAAACAATGCTCCGCTACAATAGGTCAGCATGCCCAGGCAAGCCAGCCAGGTGGCCCAACTGTAGGGCTTCAGCAGATACATGAACCTGGGCAGCAGCCGGGCGGATGGAGCCATCAGGAAACTATTCTCATGCCACAGCACAACGCTGCCCGTGAAATTCGGCGTCTCTGCCAGCAGATACGGCAGAAAGTCGACGACGCGATTGCTCAGAGCTTGATTTGCTTCCCTCAAGGTGTCCAGTGTGCGAGTTCGAATGCTGCCCTTGTAGTGCTTGATGAAGTCCAGTGCCATGCGCAGCATATAGCCCGCGTATATAACTCGATTGCGCTGATCTCTGAATAGAAATGCTCTCGGTGCGCCGCTGGGCAGAATGCCACAAGTTATCTCAAAGCCGTGAAAGTCCCAAAGCAGGCCGCGAGTGCGATGAAAATACTGCAGCGTACTTTCCATTTCGAGCAGCCGCAGTCGCGGATACGGCATATAGCTGTACAGCTGCCGAGTCTGCGGCAGCACCACCAGAATGTGAACCATTCCCTGGCGCCAGCAGTGCGAGAAGAGCTGAAAGAGTTTGCCCGCCGTTGCTCCTGGGTAAATGATGAGTACCTGCAGCTGCTGAGCTCGCCACAACCAGGTGGTGAGGTAGTCAAACATGCTGTTGACATGCAGGTCCTCCAAGTATATGATCGTCAGGGCACGCTCACTAAAGTTCCCATTGAGCACGAGCTGGAGCGTCGCATTGCTTACCCGGAGTGTTGGCAGCACTGGCTCTCTGGTTGGTATCCGACTATCAAAAGCCGACTTGTTACCAAACTCAACGTATGCATTCAGCTCCATGTTGTACAGAGCATTGAGCTGATCAATGCATTGGCCGACAAAGCTGCCCGGCAGCAGTGTCAGATTTTGTAGCACACTCACGTAAAGCAAGTCCATTGGAGCTTTTTGGGCCAGCAAAGTCTGGACGTGTTGCTTTTATAGCCGATTGCTTGCGGTGGAACCCATCATTAGGACATCAAAGTAAATGCTTACACAGCCTTTATTCACACGCATCAAATGCATAATTAACCTTATAATCGTAATTCGCCTTAATTTGTTTGGTCATGCACCACCGCAGCAACCCCAGGAGGAAACACAATATAGGCAATTGCAAACCCAGCGCCAATCCAAAAACATAGTAATAAAATTCCATATCGAATGGTTTTGACGATTGACATATTTTCAATAAGCTCTTGAATGAGTGACTAAAAGCTAAATAGAAGCTAATCGCTATTGGCAGACTAATATAGTTTTGTAAGTCAAAAGTAAAATTGAATATATCCTTAGCAGTTTAAAGAAATCATTCTTCAACACAGTCCATATTCAGTGGACGACTAGAGGAACTCTGACTACTTGAGAGCAGCCAGTTCAGTTTTATGCCACCCGCTGATTCTTATCAGCTTTAACGGCAATTACACCTAACTAATATATTTGCCTATGCCAAGTTATTGTCGTGCGCGGCTGCTACACTCCCAGTCAGTTAAGTTAACTCAGCCTGGCCTTATCGCCCCCATCTGGCAATCGGCCCCTTGACCACAACCACATAATTGTTTGTTGGGGCTGGGTCTGCTTGTTCTAACGTGACCGCCCCGAAATCAAGTGTCATAGTTATTTCTGGCTCAGAGGCAAATTGCAATTGAATAAATGTTAGCTAACTCTGATGTGAGAGATCATGTCAGCCAAATGGCATTTTGAGAATGTTAACAAAGTCATATGCTTAACTTCAAAATACGTGTTAATAAATAGCGAAGCAAAAAACATGCCATAAGTATGCCAGATTTATGGCTATGCTGCTTCTGCCTTCTGTGTCTAGTAATATAAATATATTCTGTTTATACCCTGAACCCATTAAATATGGATACAATGGGTATAATGGTTTTGTGCAAAAGTATGTAACAGGCATAAGGAAACATCTCCAACCATATAAAGTATATATATTCTTGATCAGTATCAACCGCCAAGTCGATTTAGCCATGTCCGTCTGTCTGTCTGTCCGTCCGTCTGTATGAGCACGCGGATATCAGAGACTACAAGAGCTAGAGACTTCATTTTTGGAATATAAGCTCTCGTCGGTCCGGTCCGGGATCAAGTTTATTTCATTTTATCGATAACTCGTACCGTTCAAAAGTTATCGATAAATGCCTGAGTTATTAGAGCTAGAGGCTTTAATTTGGACATTTATATTCTTGAATAGCATACACATGTAACAAATATTTCACTTTTTGGATACCAGTCCCCGATTCCCCCAAAAGTAAAAAAAACGCATTTTTGAAGTTATGACCTTGCAATTGGGTTTGGTCACACATTTTACTGCCCAGTTTGTGCCCAAAAAATTTCAATAAGATCGGGCAATAAACACAGAAGTTTTTAAGGATTTAACTTTCCATTGTGTGGAGCTCAGTAAATAAGCAAGCTAACTGCTTAGACTGCTTGCACTGCTCGCACTGCTTGTAGCATGAGTATGTTTGTATGTACGTACACTGACTGGTTAGTCTGAATGAATGTAAGGACGTGGTTCAGGGTATATCCTAGTCGGGCACTCCCGACTAGAGCACTCTTACTTGTTTTATTGTAAAATCGTATTACATTTTCTATGACATTATAAATTGTGTAAATACAATCAGTTTAGATTTTATGCCTTAAGCTCTTTTAGTATCAGAAATCTACGTATACAGACGGACAGACGGAAGAATAGAGGTAAGGCGTATTTATTTTATGGGGTCGAATAGGTTATTTTTACTGGATGTATCTCCACTTCTTAACCTTGAAATGCATTAGACTATCAACTTTAACGTTTATTTTATTTGACAAGTATTGTATTAGTAAGTCATGCGCTGCCTGAGTAGCTCAAGAAGGAAACACAGTAAGGCCAGTCCCAAGCCCATTGCCCACAGAGTAAAAGCATAGAAGTAGAATTCCAAATCGTAGGGTTTCAGCTCTAGACCCTCACTTCTCATTAGCTTGGTTAAGCCGCTGTCGATCGCATCCCGCCACGCATCCCTCGTCATCTTGGAGAATATGCCACACTCAAAAATTCGCCGGAGATAGGTGTTTAACATATTCAGGTATGGCAAGCCAGGGGCGACTGGAAAGGACAAGAGACCATCCAATAAACTCTGTGTCATTAGCTTGAAGAGTGGTACCTTGAGCAAGTGTTGTTGATAGAGAACTCCATCATTTCGATCATCATATCCAATATACATATAGCTAGTATTCAGAGCTATACGAGCATCGTCCACTACATTTGGATCACCCGTGCGTATTTTACTTATGACTGCAGCTGGCAGAGAATTCGTCTGCTTGATATACTCAGCATAGTATTCAGCCATGAACAGCGGATATGGAGCATTTACTAAATCCTCTAAGGTGTTGTACTGTCGCTCAAACAGACCCGATGTTAGCATACTCGAAAGGAGCGCCAGGTAAAAGTTGGTCAATATGAAGCCACTGAGCATCAGCAGAAAGTGAATTACAAGCTGCTGCCAATTGGAGACGTTGATCAATGGCTGTGACACGAACAGCAAATGACACCAGCTGCTCAAAAAATGCTCGCTTATTTCAGAGCCGGTATTTGCATTGCTACAATAGAGCATTATCATTCCATACCCCATTGTGCCAATCACAGCCAACCAAAGAGTCCAAGTAAAGGGGTGCGTAAAATACAAATAGCTGGCAATGGGCCGAGCATGAGGCACTGTAATGTGAATTTTGAGTAGATATAGTGATGTTGTGCCTGAAACATTCAAGATGAACTCTCTGGGATTGTAGATAAAGTCAATAGCTTTGCTGTGGAGTAAGTGAAGACCTATCTCGTATACCTCCGAATTGGGTAGCACCTTCAGGATCTGAAGCGAAGCATTGTGACGCCGAGCAAACTCCATAAAGATGTGATGCATATAACCAGCTTTGACCAACTGACCCTGACGATTCACGTACTGCAAACAGCGCGGTATAACAGTGAAGAAAATTGTTCGAATAGGAAAAAGTTGCAGATTTCGCAGTTGTCGACCTCTGTTAAGGTAATCTTCGAGTTGCCGCAATTTCAGGACACGAATTTCCGGATAGGGATTGTAGCTATGGAGTATCATTTTCTGATTAAGCTGGTAGATAAGCAGCACATTGATAAACCCCTCTCGAAAGCAGTAGCTGTATAAATCCTGTTGCCACACGCTCGGTAGATTCGTCGTTATGAAAACTATGTGAAGTTCATGAAGCTCCTTCAGCAGCCGTGGCAAAAACTTAGCAACTAGATCATCTAAAGGCGGCTTCTTTATATTAACGACTATTAAAGTTTGTTCCGTAAACTTTCCAAATACACGAAAATCATTAGATAAGTTAGCTGATAGCTGAAGATGGATTTTGGGCATATCCTTAAGATGCTCATCAAATGCATCCTGATAAGGATGGTCCAAGTTGATAAAGATGTTGAGTTTAATTTGAAATGCATCGTTCAGTTGTACCAACACATGCGATATTCCAGAAGCGGGTGATCTCTCAGAATCAACCGCAGACAGTCCACAATATTGAAGAAGTACGAAATATCGTAAGAGCGACTGCATTATAATTATCCGACCGATTCTTCTTATCTAACTCAAATGTGAAGTGTGAGTTTGTTTTTCCCAAGTTATCCTTAGTCCTAGTTCGAAGTCAAGTCAACATATCGTAGGACTAGCAATATGTTTAAAAGACTTCAGTTTTAACTGAAAGTTGATATATTGCAGCAGCTAGCTGGAAGAAAGCTAGCAACAGTCAATACTCAAGGCACGTCTAAAGGACACTATGCCTGTTTGAGGACAGCCAGCTTAGTTTATATGCCTTCGGCTGATTTTTATCAGCTTTAACGTAAATTAAACCCAACCAATATATTCGACAAGTTCACATTTACATCCATCATCGAATCGTGCGCTGTTTCTGCACTCCCAGTCAAGACCAACTCAAATTGGCTTTATCATTAATCTACTAAATGGCCCCTTAACCACGACCAGTGGGCTGGGGCTGATTGTTCTAACGAGATCAGTGCTCGAACAAGTCGTATAGTTACCCTGTACCCATACAAAGTGGATATTAAATAATCATTAAATAACTAAGAGTCAGATGAATACAATTTAAGCTTGTAGAATCTGTTCATATATATCTGTCATATACTTATGTATCTACAACCAATGTAGAGGGTAACACCTAGTCGAGAATGCTCTCCTACTTGTTTCTAATTAAATTGTATGGTTCTGAAGTGCATATTATTCAATTGAATAAATGGACACTAAGCTCAGAGCTGATGTAAGCTGTAATTATGTCAGCTAGATGGCACTTTGAGATTGCGCGTATGTAAATAATATTTAACTTTAATGTGTTCGACATTTTTCCGATGGGAATCTTACATCGAAATTGCTATATGGTTTGGATGTAATAAATATGTAGAGAATGTACCACAATATTTATGTTTCATATGTAACTAATTTGTAATTAAATAAATTGAATCTTTGTCAGATTAGTTTGCCACAGTTTGTGTTGTTGCTGCTGCTGCAATGTTTGAAACTCGTTAGCCCACAGCAGCAGCAGCAATTGCAAGCAATTTGAAATTGAAATCGCTCATAAATTCTGTCACTAATTGTAAGGAATGGCAGACCTTGAATTCAAATCAACGGCTCAGTCAGCCAATGGCTACTGCTAAGCAAATGTCTTGCAATATTATGAAGCTACACAAATCTACAAAAACCAGCAACAGCAAAAGCAGCAGCAGCAACAGCAGCAGCATTAGCAGCAACAGCAACAGCGATATGCGATTTCCATTGTATTTGGAAATGACGATAAATAAATATAAATTTCAACGGCAAACATAAAGAGCTATTGACTGTTGACTTTTATGAACAATTAGGCGGCAGCCACTTAAAGAGGCGAATATATTGAGATACAGATACGCAGATACAGATACAAATAGATAGAAATCGAGTGCATACACACATATAAGGCATACAAGTGCAGCGCACACATGGTTAATGGGCCTCTCTATGGGTTCTCTATGGGCCTGGCCAACAATAAACTGCAATTGATTAGATCGACAACTGCAGCACGCAACTGCAACAGGCAACTGCAACGGGTGTGGGGGGAGGCGTGTCGAGGGCGTTGCAACTTACTAGCTTGTATGCCTTTGGACTTTAATTAATGCATTCAAAGCATTTATGCAAATGGCGGGAAATAATTTATCACCCATTCAAGACGCAACAGCAACAATTGCACTAGCTGCAATAGCAATAGCAATAGCAATGGCATTTGCAATAGCAACAGCAACAATAATCAAACCTTCCATCCAAGCATTGCAATATGCAAAAATGTTGTTCATTAGCGTAACGCCCACACAGTTAACATTAAGTGGGCGTGGCCCCAATCCGCACACGTTCTCTCAAAGTATTTTCATTTTCTATTCTGTTTTTTTTTGGAGGCGGCTTCGTTTGATTTGCTTCGGCTCAGCTGTTGAGTTGATTTTATTGTTGATGCATTTTATATAATTAGTACTTAATTTATAATTTTTTTCCGCAAATAGTGCACTCAATTGTTCAGGTTATTGTTGTTGAGAAATCGGCGCAAGGCTAGCAGATTAGAGATTTAAGACTGTTGTGGGCTGTGCTGGGTTGGGTCAACCCAACTCGTATGTGTGTGGGTAGAGGTGTTTCTAAGCTGTCACGACATTTCGGAATGTCCATAACGAAGATACGATTCGGATGTAGTACTTAAAATTGACTTTCTCTTGAGATCTTCAAATGGTCCGATATCCATCAGCTACGTTTAAAAGGTCATTTCACTATCAGTCCTTCCTCATTCTTGTCAATCCGTTAGTAACGCCCACACAATTGGACACACTCAGCTGTTTATGCAGCGAACTGACCATAACATTAAAATAACAATCATCTACCAGTTACTTATCGCCACATCATTGTGAACACCCTCCGCCGCTCCCAGCACCAGGCGAATCATAACCCAACGATCTGTTTAAAGTCTAAGTATGCCCCAGAGCTACAGTTGAGTTATTTTGCAGTCAGAGTTGAAACTGTAGCCGTAAAATCAATTTGCCAAAACGTCTACAACTTTATCACACAGTCCTCTTAGTCATAGTCATAGTCTATGGATAGAGCTATGGACAAACTTCCAGTTGTAGACAGTCTCTGGGCAGGCAGGCAAATGCCAAGAAATCGGACTCTGGCCATCGGACAGCAACTCCATCTGCCATCGGTCAATCAGCAAGTTCGGCAACTTCAGCACTCATAGCTGGCAGGCAGCGTTGGGCATAGGAAAACACTTAAATTTCGGTTATCGCATTGGCCATATCAATTGACTTTTCGGGGCAACATAAATTATATGGCCGCAGCCATCAGACGGTGCCAAAGACAATAATTCACAATCGATCGATTGAGGGAGTGGAAGAGACGAGACAGTTGGGCATTGCAATTTTCGCATCAGGCGCTCACAACTAATGTCAGAGATTTGGCTAAATGGGTCAAAACTGCAAGCACAGATTTGCAATTGCATTGGCAATTGAGAAAGTTATCGGCCGCTGTTGCGGTCACTAGTCACTGGTCACTGGTCACTAGTCACTGGCCAGTGGTCAGTGATAATGGTTTCATCGGCAAGTCGATGGGCAAGTTATTAGCGTGACCGGGGTTAATCAAAAAATTGCTGACCCTTGAGCACTTGAGCTGGTGCGGGGCGTATCTGTGTGATGCCTGGCCATAGACAAGCATATGCATTAAAATTAATTGGCTATCATAAAATTGTGGCTGCTGACCAAAAATATGAGCAGCAACAACACCAAAAAAAAATGGCTTAATCAGAGAGTAGACGAATGCTCGCATGTTTTTAAAGGCGTTGGCTCTGGCCAGTTTGAACTCTGCGCAAGCAGAGTTAATGGGCCATAAACATTGCTACGGTAAAAGTCAAGCGATTGTGCGCCTAATTTGTCGCTTGCCAGGCCAATCAGGCCGCCAGCAGCAACATGTTGCCGGCAACACAGCATCAACAAGTGCAGCAGCAGCAACAACAAACAGTATGTTTATGTGTGTGTGTGTGTAAGTGTGTTTTGGCTGTCAATTGCTGACATTTGCAACGGTCCAATATGTTTGACATTCATTGGCGAGCCGCATGTTGCCAAGTGGCTGACATTTTGCCGCTTGCATAACAGGCAGCAACAGCAACAGCAATCACATCAGAGCCAGCAGCAGCAGCAGCGGCAGCAGCAACTGCAACATCATCAGCGGCAACAGCTAACAAGCTGGCAAATCAAATTCAGCAAGCCGACTGATTGCACTTGTTGCCATCGATAGGCAGATGCAAATATCGTTGGTAACATGGTGCCGCAACAAGTGCGTCAACATATAACATATCATGTCACTGGCCGACGACATTTTGCTCTTTTATTATTGTCTGCGTTTATGTTTATGGCCCATGCATTTGATCATAAAAACCAACAATCTAAGCACGGCACTTAACAACAATTGTTGATTGATTGCCGACAATTGGCTGTCATTTTGATGCAGGTGTTGCCTTGTTTTCAATTAACTTGATTTTTTTAATGCTTAATAAAATACAATTGCAATCGTTGCTAATCTTGCGTTTTACCTTATAATCGTGATTGGCTTTTACAACATAAGAATACATGTTTTAATATTCACACTTTTTTAATAGGTTTAATTTGCATTTTGAATACAGACTTCTAAAGTTCTTCATGCGGACTTTGAGTAGCTTTTGCGTTAATTTCCTTTAGATGCAAGGACAGAATGGTGCTGTCATGCTTCTGAATTCCATCTTATCTTAAGCGCTTGGTCGCTTGACTTTTAGCGCGTAGTTATCGCAACAGCATTTTGTTAAACGCGCCTACACCAGCAGCAGCAACTACAACAACTACAACAACAGCAGTATCAACAATTGCTCTGGTAACAAAAACAGCTTAAAGGCCAAATGGGGCTTGCGGCTTGCGCTAATAACCATTAAAAGTCAATGCAACTCTCGCAGCAAGACCAAAAACTGAACGCGGAAAACTGAAGAGAAAAAAAATTGCGAGGCACGCAAACTAAGCCATAAAAATATGTTTAACACACCCTCTGACAAAGCTGTTAACAGCGTAAAATGCGTAGGATAAAGCCGTAAAATGTGGATTGCTGTTGTTGCTGTTGTTGGTGTTGTTGGTGCTGGTATTGCTGCTGCGGCGACAACCGACGACGAGTTGTTGGCAATTTTTCTTTTTAGCACTGGCGACAAACGACAATTAAAATGCAAACAAATTGAATGTGTGTGAGCTTGTGTGTGCCTGCGTGTGTATGTGTGTGTGTGTGTGTGTGTGTGTGTGTGTGTGTGTTGGTGAGCGTGTGTGCAGAAGGTTTGTCTAAGTGTTTTGCGCCATAAAGTCGCGCACTTAATTTGGCCAGTAAGAGCAGCAGCAGCGGCGGCAGCAGCAACAGTTAGAGCAGCACTAACAAAAACCAAAAGCAAAACAACAACAATCAAAGCATCAACAGCAACAGCAACAGCAACAGCAACATGGGCTTACAGTTGGTTGCTGCTGCGCACGCGCGCAACATTTTTGTGTGCTTGGCAATGCGGCGAAAGTTGGCGTGCCGTTATTTTAATTGCAACATGTTGCCCGGTAATTTGTCTGCACTCGTAAATGTTGCGACGCTAATTGCCCAACAAATACTTAGCAACACTCACCACAACAACAACTTCAATAGCAGCGATAACGACAACAGCAACAACTACAATGGTCTGGAGTGTGGGCAGCGAAAGGCTTTTCCAAAAATTGATTTGAGTTTGCCGAGTGTTAACGCCCTAAACCATAACTTAACGAATCGCCAACTCCCGCCGCCCGAACGCTCGCCCGTAAGCACACATTAACCTGTCAACGTGGCCAAGTTTGCAACACATTAAGTGAAGGCCTCAAGGCCTGTACAGCAGTAGCAGCAGCAGCGGAATCAAAATCAAAATCTAATCAATAAGTAGTAATCAAATTTGTGCTTGCAGCTAGCAAACGTCGCGTCGCGTCGCGTCGCCTGGACTCGGCTGCCGCACAGCCCGTAATTATGCAACACATGTTCAGTGCAACAATTGGCCATAATTTAGTCAAAGGTAATTGAGTAAGCGCGGCGCGGGCTAACGCCATTGCGACGGGCCTATCATTAAGCCACAATTTCGAGCCACCCCCCTCCCTGCACGACCCCACCCTTGGCGCAGCACACGCACACAGTAGTCGCCCTGATTGGAGATGCCTGGAGGAGTCGTTGCTGTTGCTACTGCTGTTGTTGCTGTTGCAACCTTGCCAGCCGGGCGACTTGTTTATTTATTTCTAGTTAGACGCGCATTACCTCTTCATGCTTACTTAATTGTATGGCATCCCTCCCGCCCGGCTCCACTCCGCTCTCGCTCTCCTGCCACATATCTGAGCTGAGCTGAGCTGCATTCCTTGGGTGTGATATGCAAGCTGAATGATCAGTGAGCCACTGAGAGTATCCTTGAGGTAATTGCAGTGTTTAATGATTGAAAAGTAGTCAACGTGAGCCAAGCACAGATATGGAGAATGATTGAGATTGCTCTTTAATTTGCGGAAATTGCCAGATTGCCAGCAGTGGTTGCTGCCGCTACGAAATCGGGTCGTACAGAATCAACTAACAATCGAGAATCGAGAAAGCTTCTAAGCAAACTCAATCTTACGTTATAGATTGCAAATCAGGCAGGCCTTTCAGCATGATCGTTTTGCGACCTGAACAAACACATTTAGAATCGCAATTAGTTGTGTTTGTGTTTTAGGTAACTCGGAGTTGTGATTACTGAAAAATGCCAGATTACGCCTTCTACTGACTAACTGACTAACCTTCCCCATTTGATTCCCAAGCCCAAGACAGCAGCAAGTTGCAACTGGCGCTCCCCTAGATTTGTGCTTTGTTTTGCTTTGTTTTTGGCAGCAACCACAACCCAATGCAGCATGGGCCACATTTAAAGCAACTGTTATCCGATCTACTGGCCATATTTGTTGAACACTTCACTTCATTTGTGCCACTTTATACACCTACAAATGTCACTCAAAGCAAAAAACATGTTAATTTACGAAACACCCAAACTTTAAATACTCCCAAAAAACAACCAGCAACAAAAACAACAGCAACTAAAACCACAGCAACAACAATGGCAAACAAAGTTAGCTTAAAAAGGCTAAAAACTGCAGCCAAATGGAGAGCGAAAAAATTCAAACGGCGACGAGATCACAAGTCACGATAATGATAAATCGCAGCTAAACATTTAGCCGGGTTACGGCTGCCACAAAAGGTCGAGGGTGGATACACAGACAACAACAACAGCAACAAGCACAATAACAACAAGTAGCGCAGTAGCAGGAAAAAATGTATTTACTCATTGTACAATAAAGAAATAAATAATAGCGAAACAACAACAGCAACAGCAAATGGAGTAGCCAAAAAAAAAAAGAAGGAAGGCAACGTGTCACAGTTCGTGAAATAACAATAGTTCACAATCAGCCCCAGTGGCTGGAACATCAGGCCGAGAGCCACCATGGCCCAAACCACAAGCCCAGACAGACCACAGTCAAAATCAATACCTCACAGAGAAAAAGAGAGAGAGAGAGACATAGAGAAAGGGGAGAGAGGGGGGATCAATATCACAATGAGTTGACGATTGAGCCGAAGCTGCCGACAAACAAACTCCAAATCTGGGGGCTATGAGGCGGCTTGTCATTCGATTGGCTTCTGTATTGGCCTTACGATGGAGCAGACGAGGAGGGAAGCGGAGCGGTAGAAAGAACTCGGCACATTGCCTTAGTTTATGTTGATTGTTGATGACAACAGCAACAGCAACAGTACCAACAACAACAACAACAACAACAGCAACAGTTGTTGGTTGCACTTTTCACAGTTTTCTGCATAGTTTATAAACAAAATAAATAAACAAAAAGCATTTTTATGGTATGCATAAATTATGAATGCTTATTTTAATGCATTTGCTGTAAAAGGTCAACAGCAGCATTCAAAGTTGATTTTTATTTAGATTTTAAATTTGTTTTTTTTTTCGTTTTTATTTATTTATTTTTATTATTTTTGCTTAGCGCTAAGCGTGTTTTTTGTATTTGGAGCGATGTTTGTGTTGTTGCTGTTTTTTAGTTTTTCGTTTGGACGCGTCACGATGTTAGCGACCTAAATTGAAATTTACTCACAGCTTTTTGCTTAGTTATGGAAAATGCCTTGAAATGAGGTTTTTATTTGGGCATGCCGAAAGTTGGATGAATATTTTACTTGACATTTCTATAGCCCGAACGATTGGGCTGATGATCTTGTTGAATGCTAAACAAATAGCTGGTAACTTAATTAGCCACTGAACTGATGCCAAAGTGCAGGTACATAGCAAACTTAAGGACCCAGAATCTTCTCCACTTTTTGCAGCTATGCACTGTCTGCGTCTAGTTGGCAGTTTCTCTTATATGCATTTATAATTGCCGATAATCTGATATTTAATGCATCGTAATAAACGCTCATGTCGTCGTCATAGTCGACGTCATCTTTGGCATAAATAAACTCGTAGCTAAATGAATGATGTTTATCTGCATAATTCAGCAGTAGCCCGCCAGTTGCGTAGTTGCAGTTCTTTTTGCTGCTGCTGCTGCTGTTGCTGCTGCTGCTGGATGTTCGCATAATGTGGCCAATAACTTTGGGCACGACAAAAGACGCATTTCGCTGCTACTTAAGGCCAATAAATCTAAGCAGCTGCACTTTTCAACTCATCGGCGCGCGGGCAGACCAAAAAAGGCCTCTAAGCCCGGCCCCCATGTCCTCCATGTCTTTGCGATTGTCATCAGCAAACGGCTTTATCATTGTTGTTGTTGCTATTGCTGTTGCTGTTGTTGTTAGCTAGCCAAGCTGGCTGACTGGATGGCTGTCTTGGCTGTCTTGACATGTAATAAGTTTCAAGATGATGCTGCAATTACCGCACAGAGATCAGCAACATCTGAGCTATCACATTGATAAAATAGCCTTGAGTGCTGTTGTTGATGTTGTTGCTGCTGTTGGTGTTGTTGCTGTTGCTGTTGCTGTTGCTGTCTGCTGTCTGCAGTCTGCTGTTAGTGTTGCTGTCGAGCTGCGTGTGGGGCAACTCATTAGTGGCATTTGACCTGCCATGCTCTTTCGCATGATTGAATTGGCAACAGGCAACAGCGTACAGCAAAACAGCAAAGCAGCAACAAATTTCTGCTTGTCAAAAAGTTTTCAACGCTTTTGCAGCCTCAAAGCGGCCAAGTAACAGCAACAGCAACACCAGCAACACCAACAACTACAACAGCAACAGCAACGGCGTCAAACGTTGCCAGCAGGCGCAAAAAAAATGCAATAAGTTTGCAAGCTGCTACACATGAGCGGGAGGCCAGAGAAAGGGGGCGGATCGCTTGGCATTTTTGTAATCAACGCTATGCAAATGTCGCAGCATAAATTAACTAGCAAAATGTTGCCAGCTGTTGCGCGGTGTTGCCAGTTGCCAGTTGACAATGTTGCTGCTGCGGCTGCAGAGGCTGGGGCAAAAAAGTTTTGACAACCATCGCAACGTGTGTTGATTTGACACCTTCCCGGTCAGCGCCATTGAGCGACTGCATCGCTGGCGCTCCTTCTGCTAAGCGTGTGATTTTGTACCGTTTTATCTGTCACATTTGATCGCTTTGCGCATTTTTCGCAGCACATTTTGTGATTAGCGCGCTAACTGATTTTTCCTGGCAAATGCTTGCTGCGGCTATTTTGTTGTCGATTTGTTGACTTTTCAAACAGAATGCCAGGCGATTTGAGCATTTGTGTATTTGTCGCTGATAAATTGTGGCGATAAGTGGATCGCAAATGGAGCGCTGGCAGCTGATTCCGACACACATTCGAGTCGCATGTTTTTAGTGAGCGAGGCAAATACAACCACAAATAAAATATGGCAAGCTGTAAGTGTTGCGATCATATATGTGAAAGCACATCGCGCCTTGTATTTCAGCTATATATTTAAAGCTTTTCGAACACCAACGGAAAATATAAAAGTAGCAATATTTAAGAGTAGTATACTTAATTTTCGCGGCATTAGCAAATGATTATGACAAGATATCGACTTGAAACCGAACCCATTCTTTTGGGAGCGATCTTATTGTAGACTTGATTCAAGTTTAAAGATGAAACTAGAACCAAGTTCAGCGCTCTTGAAAATTGCTCGCTTGCGTTCGATTGCAGTCCGAACGTTTGGAAATAAGTTTTACTTAAGTAAGGTCCAAATAACCTTAAAAGATATTATTTAAAATGCCAGCTTTGCAATAAAGTTACTTAAATCACGCATTTTATACTGCAGCTCCTAAGTTCCTACTTATTAATTTTTTCGGTTAGTGTTAGTCGACTCCATACAATTAGTCAAACTACAAATTGCTATTAAGTCTGATAGCTTGATTTGCAAGCAACTTACTTTGTTGCTGTTCGTAACCTTGCTTCAACTCTGGCTTTTTATGAGCCGAATATAACTGCCATATTCGGCAATGCCTTTGCATGATCGCATCCTTACGACCGCTGCAAAATGCAAAAGAACAACCACCTGACACTGTGCTTTCCGCAGCATGCAACTGAAAAACAATTTCCATCTGTGCAGCAATAACTCAACTCATTGTCAGCGCCGACGACCCACACACTAACCCCGACACATACAACACATCCGGACATCGGACCTCGGACCTCGGCCATCGGCTAACTGGCTCCACATGTTGGTCTCGGTGGTTGGTGAGGCGTCGTCAGGGTCAGCTTAGAGCATTTTAGAGGCCGTGCGGCGGTTGCGGCAATTTGTCAATTTCATAATTCAAGCGGCATGCGGCATGTGGCATGCGGCAAGAATTCCCCCAAAAAATAACTACTAACTGCAGGCGGCCCCACACGTGACTGGCCATAAAAAAGTAAATACTTGGAAAGAGTGAAGCTGCTCAATGGAGGCCAAGTCGAAGGCCAGCTTGCAAGAGTCACATGTGAAAGTCAAAAGCCAGACTGCTCCCATATGCTCCTCCTGCTCCTCCTTCTGATGCTGTGCCATTACGAATGCGGGCCACTTGTATTAGAGTTGGTGCAACATGCTGCCTGGCACTTGCAGTCCGTGTCGTAGTCGTTGTCGTTGTCGTTGTCATTGTCGTTTGTTACGTTGCATTAGAATAGGGCAACAAATCATCTCCATTAACCTAAACAAAACTGCGCAGACAATCGCTGAACGTGCATCTGCAGCACGCCAATGAGAGAGGGAGAGACCCTGAGCTTCGACTCCAGCTCTGCCCTGGTGGTGGTCCACAAAAAGCATTTGCAACAGGCAACAGCCAACAGGCAACAAGCCACAACAGCATAAAACACATAGCAAAGGTGGTAAAATTGGTGTCACTTGTCACGTAGAACGTTAATTGTGAAACGGAAATGCTGCTACGTGCAACGTGTTGCTGTTGTTGTTGTTGCTGCTGCTGCTGCGCCTGGCACGCCTTGGCAACATGTTGCAACTTTAAGTTGGCTGCATAATTTGCGTCTTCGGCTTGTCGCAGTTGCTCCTCTTTCAGCTCGTTGTGAAAATTGAAAAATTAAATCTAGATACTATGAAATATGTCACGAGTGCAATTCTCGACGGGCCCCTGCCCCGCCCCCATCGTCCGCCTCTGCTTTGGGCCAACACTTTAGGCCCGCATTGGCATTTGCATATTGTTTGGGATAATTGAATTGTTGCCCAGCAACGAGCAAACAACATTTATGCGGACACTCATGAGACCAACAGTCGCTGTCGCAAATGACAATTTGAAAATGTAATAAAAATGCAAGTGTGCAGCGGAATTCGGGGATACAACAACGGCAGTTATTCAACATCCAAGTCAGACTGGCTGTCATGTGAGGGCGCCGTAGGCAGCAGCCGGGCCATAAGACAAACCGAACCAAAGCAAAGCAAAGCAAAGCAACAAACAAACAGCAAAGCAACAAAACGACTAGAAACCAATCAGAAACGCAAAAATCTCTGACAACGTAACTGCAGTTGGCGTTGCACAGTTGCGCGATTAGTCGCGTGGGCGCAGGCGCAACATGACGGCCAAACAGTGATTCGGATTTGTGGCATGCTGCATGCTGCATGCTGCCTGCTGGTGCGAGGAGTGCGCTGTGGAGTGTGTGGACGCGCCACTCGATCGCTTAAACGACCGCCGTCCTACGGCTTCCAAGTTGGCCAACTTGGCAAACGGCTACATACGTGCGGGCTTTGTGATTGGATTTATGTTAATTTCTGACGAGATTTGTGCAACGCTTTTGGCTGCCGTTTCTTGCTGCTGCTGCTGCTGCTGTTGCTGTCAGCTGACGGCTGCAAGTTGCTTAAACTGTTTTGTGTGCGTAATTAAATGGTGACATTTTTGATTGCAAAGTGTTTAGCAGTGGAGGCAGCCACATGGAGCCAGTCTGAAGCTCGCTGCATGGCATTTTATTGTGGGCCATCAGGCTGATATCGAGTTCCCAGCTGCACCCCTGGGACAACAAGTTATTCAGTTTCTATAACTTATTAGATACTTAAGCCAGTTTTATGAGATAAATAAATTGCTGCTTGGATTTATCAATTGGTTTGCCATTTAATAGTTAATATATCTTTAACTTATCTAAAGCCGAAATGTGAATAAAATTATTCACAAAGGATTATTATAGTCATTACAACACGTATCTGAGTGTCCATATACAAAATCTAATGACTTTAGCTCGCATAGTAATCATAGAAAAATCAATATACAAATTACATAAAATAGCATTAGGTAACACTGCATGCCCAAGAAAAACTGTGTGGGTTTTATTAATTTAAATTTAGAAGATTAATATCTACAGAAACAATTGAGCAAGTAAGAGTGTCCGACTAGTAAATGACCTGCAATGGGAAATCTAAAGTGTGGTCGGACTAAATTTGGGCTTTCGGCCATACAACCTTACAAAACTTAACACATTTCCTTTGAATTTATACACAGAGGTTCGAAGTTTGAGGTCGATCAAAACCATGTGTACAACAGTTATTCGTCCACATTTTTTAACATTGATGGTGAATTTCAAAATTCGGAGTATATTTTTATTTGGAGCTTTGTCAATGGATTACAAAAATATTAAATTCGTTGTCGATTTTTCCAGATGATATTTAAACTGAGATTTTATTTGTTGCTGCATTCCGAGGAGATTTTCGAACACTAATATTATACTTTATTATTATCTCCGCTGAATGCCAAATACATGTTTTGAATCAACTGTATTTCTTGAACGATATTTTCAATCCAAGTAAAAAAAGTCAACTAGAATCATTGGCTAAACGCACTTATCAAGTGGTCATCATTTGCTATATTCTTCGCAACTTTTTACTCTAAATGCTTTTAAATGGTTTAATGCGACCAATGGGATGAACAATAAAAATGTTTCATTCAACAGTTACAGAACAAACTGCTTTGTTTATATAGATTCAGTTTCGATTTTTGCTTTTAAAGACAAATCATACAAATCAAGCCTCAACTCGTGGTGCACTCCTGACATTTGCCGCATATTCAAGCTGGTACTTTGTGGCTGGCAGACTGCCTGACACCTGCAACAGTCACAGCACATTGCAACAAACATAATGTGGCCCCAGCAAATGCCACACACATACATACGGACATGCGGACATGCGGAGATATATACGTAGAAACACGCACAAGAGTCAAAGCCAAACTGTCTCGCCTGTTCAAAAGCTGGAGCCGCACTTGCATTGTCTGACGCACTGGCTCGGTGGCTCGGTGGCTCAGTGGCTCAGTCTCTGGTAGTGGCTGAGTTGCCAGTGTCTCTGTGTCTCTGCGGCGGCAGCATTGGCATCGCATTACATGGCAACAATTTTGAAAACAATCAACAAATAACTTAAAATAATTTTCTAGCCATTTGTGTGCAAGTTGAAGTTTTTACGGCTGCGGCGTGTGGCTTTACCGTGTACCCACCCGTACCCACCCGTGCCCCCCACCCAGTTGCAACGATCCGATCCATTGGCTGGATCTTTGGAAATGCCTGAGGCAGTGCCTGAAACCTCGACGGTTTTGTCAGTTCTCTGTTACTCTAATGGGTCTCATAATTTTTGAATTATGCAGTTGTTGTAAGCCTTTTTTTTGTTGCTTTCAACTTTACTTATTTCGCTGGCCTGACAATACATAAATTTGTCTTTGAAGTGGGCCCAAAAGGCCGACGACAACATTGACGGCAGCTTGGCGAGAAAATCATTGTTATTGTTGTTCTTGTTGTTGTTGCTGGTGTTGTTGGTGTTTGCTGCTGCTGCTGCTGCTGCAGTTGCTGTTGCTGTTGTCGTTGTCGTTGCAATGTGCCGATTGTTGTTGCAGCTTTTGATGTCTTGTGTCATTGCTTGATTAGTTTTTAATTGTATGATTTATGGCGAATGCTTTTTAATTCGCATTGCACAAAACGTTTGCCTGTGTTAACTAATGCTAATGCCGCGCGCAAGTTAATTGAGAAATTAGCATTATACATTTTTGCGTTCATATGCACATATGTCCCCAAAGCCAGCCTGTTTGCCACTCTGGCTAAGTAGTTGGCCTGTCACGTTGGCTATGGACACGTTAATGCTCATCAATCTTTGGGCATTTATAATTGCTGATTTATTGGCCAAGTTGGCACGAAGCGACATTTTGCTTTTAACAAATATTAGCATAAGATATTTTCGCATTGCTCGCGGCTGTTGCAGCTGTTGCCCACACGCTCTTGAATCTGGCTGCGATCACAGAGTTTGGCGTTTGGCGTTTGGCATTTGGCAAGATTTTCTCACAACGCCCACCGAAAACCAACAGAGAAACCAACTCGGGCTTAATTCCATTTCCAAGTGCTACATAAAGGCCAACAAAATGCAACCAAAATGCTCAGCCGGCCTCTGACTTTCGGTAATTTGAAAATTAATAAAGTCGTTTGTTATGCAAAGTGGCAGCGGGAGGCAAATGCTGCTGCGGTGGTTGCGGTGCTTGTGGTGCTTATGCTGCTTGTGGTGGCTGTGCTGCTAGCGACGCCAGCTGCTGGTGCTGTTGCCCATGTGGGCTTTTTTCGGGTGTGTGGGGAGCTGTGGGAGGTGAGGTGAGGCTTGGCAGCTGTTCTGCATCTTGTCGTGGTATGGTGTGGTGTGCTGCTGGTGCTGCTGTGGTGCTGTGGTGCAAATTGCCCACCAAAAAAATGTGGCAACTTTGTTACACACAATGAACTCAATGTTGCGTTTGTTTCCCTTATGGTAATAAAATGCCGAGGTGTGTAGGCTATTTACAGAAAACTAGAAGATGATTAAATCAAATAATCAATCTGCTTTCTTTGAATTCTGTTCTGAGATGTTCGTGCCGATTTTTAATTATCGATATCAGCACTTTGAGCCATAATTAAATTTTTAAAAATTTACAATAACATCCAAGTGATTTGGAACATAATAAAACTTGAAAAAAATGCAGATAATCACAAAATACTAAATGCCTTAAGTTAGCACGCTTAATTATTCATTTTGCCAAAGTTGTATTCAACACAAACTATACATAACTAAAGTCTTTCAAAGTTACTTTCAAAGTAAACTAACAAGGGCCGCCAAGCCTTAAAGCTAGCCCCAAACTTACTAAAAACTATCAACATTGAGTTAAATTCGGTGTACAAAAGTGATTACTTTGAATAATTTCAATTTGTTCGAGTACTCTTATTTATTAGTAACTCAATAAATAAACAATTCTTAATGCTTGCAAGCTTTGACTAGCCCTCAAATGTCAGACTAAATCTGCTAGGTAACTGAAAATAAATTGGCTAAAACATTTGTTTCTTGGTTGACTTTTGCTTAGTGCTTAGTGCAAACTGCAAGTGGGCCAAAGCCAATTAACCCAAAATTGTTTGGCCCATTACAAAACAAAGCCCAAGCAAGCCATCCCATTGGCCATTAGGCAGCCCTGTCTGGTCTCACCTGGCAGCTGTGTGGCTATACCTGTACCTGTATCTGTACCTGTACCTGTACTTGTATCTGTACCTGTAGCTGCGGCTGTACTGCGCTGTAGCTTTATCTGTACCCACACCGCGTTCCAATCCCAGCCACTGTCGAGTTGACAACCAAGTGCAGGCAAATGTATCATAAATTTTCATATAATTTTTAAGTCTTGTTTGGGAAAAACAGCCAGAAAAGCTGCAGCATGCTGCATATAGCAAACAGCATACAAGTGCCAGACACTTGCAGCTGTTGCAGAGACAAAACAGCAACAACAACAACAACAAAGAGCACTTGTAGTTAATTTTTCACAACTGACGGCAACTTTTGTGCAATATGCGCGCCGCGTTCGGACATTTTTTGGGGGACTAACCTGTCGCCAGGTGCAAGACAGCACTAAACTCTAAAATACAAAGATTTCAAGACTGGCTTTTTCTTAAATGTTTTTTGTTTTTTGTTTTTTGTATTTATACTCTTTTCGAAGAAAATAGTATATTAAGTTTGTCCTGAAGTTTGTAACGCATAGAAGGAAGCGTCTGAGACCCCCAAAAGTTACTGCCAGTATGCTTAGAAAAACAAAACAAATTGATCTAGCCATGTCCGTCTGTCTGTCTGTCTGTCTGTCTGTCTGTCTGTCTGTCTGTCTGTCTGTCTGTATGTATGCAAACTAGTCCCTCAGTTTTTGAGCTATCGCGATGCAACTTTGCACAGACACTTATTATTCAAGGGGACAGCACATTGGTCGGAGCCGGCCGGATCGGACCACTATATCTTATAGCTGCCATACACCTCAAAGTCGGTTTTGGCCATAAATCCGATGTTTTCAAAGCAATTGCCTTAAATTTCCTTGTACACTTGAACATCCTTATAACTCATCAATGGGTAAAATCGCAAATCGATTGAGTCATAAACAGCGAAGATATGCGTCATTAAATATTTTGAAAAAACAGGTGCATATGAGCAAACAAAGTCAAGCGCAAGAAAGCTTTTGATAGTCTGCTCTTCAAGGTAATTTGTCATCGATCATCCAAACGGTTTGTGGCGTAAGGCGTAAAGAGCCGCGCTAACGAACGAAGGTTTCGCAAGTTCAAGTTCGAGGCTCGGCGGCGACTGATTATTAATTTAATACTTTTTTCTTTTTCTTCCTTTCAAATATATAACTGTAATCAAATTAATTTGCTTCCATTGGCTTAGAACAAAAACAATGCCACGCGAAAAAACAAATGCTGTCAAACGCGAGTTGCAGGTTGCAGGAAAACAAAACAAGGAAATTTGTAACAGTCCGCTCTTCAAGCAATTTTGTCAGCGATCATCAAAACGGCTTGTGGCGTAAGGGGTAGAGTTGCGAACTGGTGAGCGAGAGGTCCTGGGTTCAAGACCAGCGGCGGCTGGTCATTTATTTTCATTTTTTCTTATTCTTCTTTTCAAATATATAATAACTGTAATCAAATTCATTTGCTTTCAATGGCTTAGAACAAAAACAATGCCACGCGAAAAAACAAAAGCTCAGTATAAATCGAGTTTGTCAGCGATTTTTAAAACTGCTTGGTGTAAGCAGTAAACAGCAAAACAAGAAAGCTTTTGACGGTCTGCTCTTCAAGGGATTTTGTCAGCGATCATCAAAACGGCTTGTGGCGTAAGGGGTAGAGTTGCGAACTGGTGAGTGAGAGGTCCTGGGTTCAAGACCAGCGGCGACTGGTCATTTGTTTTCATTTTTTCTTATTCTTCTTTTCAAATATTTAATAGCTGTAGTCAAATTCAATTATTTTCAATTTCCTAAATTGTTTCTAATTTTTTTTTCATACATAAAGTAGCTTTAATAGAATAATTCAAAAGAAAAATTTAAATTCATTGGCAAAACCAATGCCACGCGAAAAAAAATATGGATCAGATTAAGTTTTATGACAATTCAATTTCCGACAGCGGCCTTGAAAGGTATAAGAGCAACAGGCACAAAATTTGGTATGTATATTGTAGTATACATATGTAATGTAGTTTTGACTTTTTGGAAAAACTGAAACTTGTTTATTGTTCAATTCGGTAGCACTTATGAATGCTAAGGGACGCGTCCACGAGCTGCGGATAGTGAAACGTCCCTGTTTACATGAATACCTTTATATATTTTATTTTATATGTAGGGGTATATGCATGCGACATTAATATCTGCGAATTAAATAAGCAGTCTCGGAAAAATAGTGAAAATTGCTTAAAGGTTCGAAAAGAGTATTTAATCTTCGGCACGCCGAAGATAATCCTTCTCCACTTGTTTTTATTTATATTTGTTTGCCTCTTGTTTGGCTTTCGACAGCCACTTAAGAGCCCCAGTTGAGGCGATAATTAATTCTGACCAAAATATCGCGACAAAGCCGATCTGCAGTCAAATCCGGTTCAATTATTGTGAGCAAAGGAATTTCTTAGGGGCCGCACAGAGATTTCTGCGAAATTGGAGCAGTTCCATTTCGCATAGACAGCTGCAGGCTGCCCACTAGGGGGTATCAATCGAACCCAACTAAACTGAACTGAACCGAACTGAACCGAACTGAAAGGAACTGAAATGACATGCCAATGCAATCAGTTTGTACCGAATTCTCTGGCTTGTTAATTGCCGTTGTCAGTTTGTGGGCTATTTATAAATAATTGTTGGACTAGGACAAGCTGCATAGTTCAGTTTCTTTAAGCGACTTGTATGCACTCATAATGATAATAATAATAGCAATAATGATAATGCACAATGATAATGTTTCTTAGATTTTATGGAATCGTTATAGCATTATATAAATTCAACAGCATTTGAGCCTGAATACGATAAACAAGAAAATCGTATTGATAATAGATACAGGTTATACGTATTATTCGATTTGGGAATTTAGTATAAGTGTTTGAGCTATATCTAGCTTAAATGAACATTTCCAACAATTTGCGGCTATTACTTATGCTGTCTGCCAGGACAGCCGAACCGCTGCATTGGCAGACAACAATTAAGTGTGCCACAGTTCACAGTTAATAACCAACTCTTGTGGGGTGTTGAATTCCAAATTACACGAGCAAACTCGCCGAGCTGCCGCATTGGTCAGAGCTCAGCTCTATAATCTTGTTGCATATATCAAAAATAGTTGTCTCTGCTATGTTATTGCTGCCGCTGTTGTTGCTGCTGCTGCTTGGCTGCCGTTTATTAAAAACAAATTAAAATGCAAGAGGCCCCGAGGGCTTACGGCCTCAACGCTGACCACCCATAAACTAAGCAAGCCGAACGAAAAAAACCAAACTTAAGGCGTTAAATGGAAATCGAGTATACGTGCCACTCTGACTCTCTGCCCCCTCGACACATTAAATACGCATTTGTTATGTGTTGCAAGTTGGAGCGCAGCCATTTCCATTTGCTGCATTGCTGTGCAGGCGTGCAGCCTCGTCCATATTTCAATTGAGCAGTTTTTGGATTAGTGTACCGAATGGAAAGGGGCATTTGAAATGGGTAGAGCAACAAGTTTATCAATATAAGAACTAGCCATACATATATATTTCTTTTAGCTTTCAGTTTTCATGAATTGGGTCAGTATAATAATAATTCTCGCTTATTCCGCTATTATCGAAATATGTAGGGTATATGGCAGTCCGGCTGTGCAAGCTTAGATAATTTCATTCCACCCGCTCTTCTCTTTTGATAATTTGGCAGCGTAGCCAAACACTCGGGGCAATTTCTTAACAATCGTAATTGCAATTGTTGCTACAACACCGAAATGTACTTTTAAAAGGCGCCCAGAAACAAGCTAAATGTTTTGTTGTTGTTGTTTTTGGTTTCGAGTCAGGCGGCTACCGTTATGTTCCAATCGGGGCCACAATGAATGACAATTGTTGCCTCGCCTGATCTCCGGCTTGTCTGGAGTGACGCACACGAATCGACCAACTGACTGACTGACTGACTGACTGTCCAACTGACCAAAGCCATTCGGTTTCTATTTTGTGGGGGCGCACGTTTAAGAAGCCCCCACCTCCGCGACACCCCCCAGCTCTAGCCAATTTTCATTCTATTTGGCGCACGTGCCACACGAAGCAAATTGATTTTGCCAGTAGGTGGAAAATAAAATTAACTTTGCGGTTGGATTTGTTGCTCTATTTGAGGCGGGCGGCCAGCAGCCGTCGTCCAGTTAAATGAGTTTCGGCTTTGAAATTAGCTAGATTTGAATTTGTATTTGATTTGCTAAAGTTAAAGCTAGCGTGGGTCTATCTGTCTCACAGTTGGTCGGTTAGTCTGTTGGTCTGTTGGTCTGTTGGTCTCTTGGGCTGTTGGTCAAGATCTCGGCTCGTACGACTGTCAGTCACAGTCACTGGCAAGTCAGAGCCAAGTCGGTGACTGGGACTCGCTTACAAGGCGCCTGCGGTCATATTGTGCGGCTTGATTTATGGCAAGAGATTGGCCAAAAACAGAAACAGCTCGCATTTGCAATTGTACAAACATTTTTCAATTCATAGGCTGCATTTTTGCTTCAAGCTGATATCCATACAAACATATTCGTATATATATAAATATTTCTTAAAATATATGCTTGTCTATTAATTTAGCTGAAAAGTATTTTGCATTTCTAATCGATTTTTCTTTTTGGTAAATTTTTGACTGCGAACAAAAACGAACAAAAGACTTAGACAACGAACTTGTCGTCGCCAGCATTTGCTTAGCACCATAGACCATGGAAAAAGTCTGTCCGCCAGGGCGTCTGTAATTGACCGTTTGGTTTCGTGTCTCTGCACAATTATCAATTACTCCAATCACTTTTATGTCACATGCAAATGCCACTGGCCGCCAAAGCCAAAGCCAATAATAATAATAATAATATAGTTAGAATTTGCCGTTACGCCCACATTTTGCTTGTACTGCTGCCCGCCATCGGCCATTTGGCATTAATTAGCCAGCAATTTACGCTTGCGGCTTTTAATTTTTTGCCAGGTTACCACCCACAGACAACAGAGAACAGACAACAGGCAACAGGCAACGCGCAAGACATTGGAGACGTGGAAGGTGTTGTACAAAACAAATAACACGCTAAAGATCAATTAGACATGAGAAACAGACTCAGCGTGCAGCGAATGCGACTCCAAGATTGACTGCGAACATGATGTATTCACTTTGGACTATGACTACACAAGTGCAGAGCGCTCGCATACTAATTGCGAGTGCAGTAGCTAAGTAGCTAACTAGTAAGCATACTGGCTACTGAACTCATTGAGATTTTCGTAATAAGATCGGCTTCAACTAATTCACAAGTTGACCGCAAATATGCATGGAAATCTTATAAAATTCAGAAGAAAATCCATGAAAAGTTATCATGGTTATGTTTGAATGCATTTTTCATGAGCCTGAACTAATTATGCAGCATGGGGTGTACATAATTTGTTACGAAATCGAAACTGCTGTTAAACCGAATAACATAAGCCAAATGGACAAGCGGGCGTATTATTCATAGTAACACTTGAAAACCTATACGAGTAAATATGCAATATTATGGATCATACATTATACATACATATAATATAAATACTCTCCTGTGTGTGTGTTTGTGTGTAGCATGTGCGTTTATGCAACAGCCAGTGGCGATATTTTGAAGCCGCCGCTTTTGTGGAGATTTCCTGTTGCAACGCGCTTAGTCTTAGGAAATTGTTAGCTGTGCTCAAGACACGGGAAATGCACATTAATTGAATTATGCAAGCTGCGCCGGAAATTATAAATGATGTGCCATATTTTATGCTTAGCCTGCTGCCTGCTGCCTGCTTGCATGTTTCATATAGTCAGTCATATTCATTGTAAGCATGAGTCTTGCCTCAAGCCTGAGAGCTGTGCCAATCAAAAGCATTTTGCGGCTGTTCTCAAGGTTGTTGCTGTGACTTTCCAATAAGAACTCGCACAAACACACACACACACACACACACACACACTGAGAGCCAGAAACGCACACACACACACTCACACACACACCTATGATTGATTTATATTGTCAGTTAGCCAGGGGGAGACCGAGGGAGGCGTGGCTCAACGCCATGCGAGCATAAATGTTCAATTTGCTAATTGTAACACATAACGGCAAAAGACAACGTACGACGGTCCGTCCGTCCAACCCCGTCCGTCCCTCCGTCCGTCCCTCCGCCCGTCCGTCCGTCCGTCTGACCGTCTATCAATCCCTTTCCCGCCTCATGCCTGGCCTTTTGATGTGTCTGTTTGTGCTCGTATCTAAATCTGCCGCTCCACTCGTTAACCGTTTGTCATTGTTGCCGTTGCTGTTGCTGTTGCCGTTGCTATTGCCGTTGCTGTTGCCGTTGCTGTTGCTGTTGCGGTGGCCTTCAGCAACATGTTGCTGTTGCTGTTGCGGTTCTTTCGCTCGTTTTTCGCATTGATGTTTCAAGGTTGCCCAATTAAAAGTGACATTTTGCAACATAATGCGCCTGCACTTAACATGTTTCTTGTTTTCGCGTCTTGTTTGTTGCCGTTGTAATTCGCGTTTTTTCTATCAATTTATATATGTATGTATATGTATCTATCTAAGGTTGGTTACTAGCCATTTTTTGTTTTTCTCTTTTTGTTTGCTTTGCTGTGTTTTGCTGCTAATTCACGCTTAAATTATATAATTGACGTAGGTTTCGTAAAAATATACATTAAATTCCAATTTACATTTTAAGCATTACACAAATACAATGCAATTGAATTGCCTTTAGGCTATAATTGGCGCAATACTGAATCATTAAAATGATTTGAGTTCACTTGGTACTTATATGTATGTAAGTGGGAGTTGCTAGGAAGAAACATGAGAAACTAGGTTTTACCGCCGGCAATAATGTAACACACAGCACGCTACAATAATTTACGAGAATAGTCAAGTTTGACAGAGGTTTGGATATTTAATTATGCCCATTATGTGCTAGAGTAGCCGGATGGTTATAACTAACGGATTTTGGAAACAAGTGAAAACAGACTAGCTCGATACCTATAAATACTGCGTAGACACAAAGGTATATTTTAAAATACTACAAACCTACTAAACCACTGCAAAGAATTTAACACACATTTTGAAAATATTAAAAAAAGAGTCCTTGCTAAGTGCTCCGTTCACATATTCAGCTGTCCGTTCCACCTTTCCCACAATCCTCACCAAGATATGCACAAGCAACAACAGCAACAACAACAACAACTGTAAATATTTAGTGTGCTTTACAAAATGTATTTAATTATGATCAGCAGAGTGCGGCAGCGGAGGCAAGCAGCAGCCAAATCGAAACACCGACAAACAGACGGACAGGCAGACAGCTGGCCGGGTCTCCATCTTCAGGTGGATGCCATTGGCGAGGCCTCCACAGTGGACGATGCTTCGCTGTGGTTGTCCGCCTGCCTGCTGCTGGTGACTGTCAGTGCAGGAGTTTAGCTTGTCATAAAAATGCGCAAAATGCAACAATTTAAAAATGCAAAATATGCGCGTATGCGTGGAATGATTACCACTGTGCTGGCAAACAGGGAACAGAGAACGTTGCCAACTAGGCTGACTAGGCTGACTACGCTGACTGACTGACTCTGGCTTGGCTGGGATTAAAAAGCCGCTGCTGTGTGTTGGGTAATTATGCGCGCAACACGTTCAAGGCGGCGGTAGGTTGCCCCATTGTAGCATGTTGCTATTGTTGCTGTTGTTGTTGCAGTTGCTGTTGCAGTTGCTGCGGTGACTGTTGCTGCTGTTGCGTAAGCCATTGAAAATTGCATTAGAAAAATCACTTCGCAGCAGCGGCAACAATTAAAGCGACTCGCATGTTTTTCGCTCTAAGTCGCCTGGGAACCACAAAAGCCGCACTTGCAGCTAGCGACTCGACTCGACTCTACTCGACTCGATTCGATTCGACTCGAGTTGGCATCGCCTCCATTTGAAGCTGCACATTCGCTGGCTTTGACGTTCTAAAAGTCACGCGGCATTTCGATTGTGGCCTGCACTGAGCGAATCTCTGCCGCAATTGAAGCCAAAGGGCAATATATGAAGGCTTTAACCTATCAGAGGCCATACTATTCAGTTTCAGGCAGTCCTCGGATGGTGACTTGCTAAGTCCAGTCAGTCGGACATCTATATAAGGAGGATCTGAGTTCGATTCCCGGGCTAAAAACTATGGTTGTTGTCATTGTCATAGTAGCCAGTGCTTTATCCTAGTTATATATACATATATAAACTGTAACATGAGAAGTTGAAAAACTCAAAACTCTGAAATATGTAACTATTGTTAACAGTGTACTATCATTAGCTGAAAGTTGATCTACTATTTTAAAGCTACTCTCTCAATTGCATTAAGTCTTATGTCTGTCGATTATTTACCTTTCCAGATTATATTTAGGTCAGAGGTCGATACACATTGTAAGCTACTTTATTATCCAGCTATTGACTTTATTAATGCAGCATTAAGGCATAAACAAGTTTTCTGTTTTCTTAGATACATTTTCTAAGCATTAAACCATTTTAACAGCGATAACGTAACTCTCTTTATATGTATGTAAATCGTACATGAAATCGAAAAACACATTATGATGTGAACACATTATTATCATAATGTGTGGGACCTATGTACTACGACCTTTTAGATCTATTGTACTCCTTTCGGTCGTCCATTTAACCTATTCCCTGCACGAATGCAAAGATTTTTCATGGGCACATTGGAAAATATACATTATTTTCTGAAGCTGCAACTTCGGATACCATCTGCATAGTGAGTTTGAACTCATTGATCCCTACCATGAACTGAACGTTTAGCAACGCCCTGAACTTCTTCAACTAATGACTTTTCAATATTTACACCTATAAACCACTCTACTCATATTTTGATTTTGCACAGTGCAGCAAATTACGCGTGCGACTGGCTGCTAGTCTCGGCCGTAACCTGGGTCTCTGATCTCTGTGCCTCTCCCCCTGCCTAACTCTTTCTCTTTCTCGTTCTCTTTCTCACTCTCTCTTACACACACACACACACTGATTCGCTTTGCTCTATAATGTGTACAATTTATTAGCATTACAAATCTTTGGGGCGATGTTAATCGCGTACAGGCCGCTAGCTGCTTTTATTGTTTGCCGTTGCCCCATTCATGTTGCTGTTGCTGTTGTTGTTGTTGTTATTGTTATTGCGGCAAGTTATACATGGTCAGAGCGGGGCTACTTGCAATACCCTTCGGGGCACCACCGACAACAACTTTGCCGCAAAAATCAGCGTAGACGATTTTAGCTATTTTTCACCAATTAAAAACGGATTCTCCCTGCAATTCTTCATGGCACTGCCATAGCGACCTGGGCGCTCCCAGCTGTATGCATAAAAGTTGTTATTGTTGTTGTTGTTGGTGGCAGTTAAGTGAAAAATGCAATTTGCTTTGTTGCATGCTGCATGTTGCACTGGCCGCACTTTGCGAGAGGCGAACGATTTGCGTAGGCTTCAATTTATTTATGTTGTTGTATTTATTTATTTCTATTTTTTGGTCATTGCATAAATAGAGGCCAAAATGTAGTTGGCCCAAAATGCATGTTTATTTATCATATTTAAAATGCAATAAAACGCGTTTCATGTGGACAGCAGAGCATAAATTAAGTTTATGCATTTTTAGTTGTGCATTGCAAGCCCTAAGTGTCAAAATAATTCATTATAATTGCCCACAGATCATTTTTGTCAACGCTTGTTTTGTGCGCGTTTTTTGCCGTCGTCTTTGCGTCGCGTGCGACTCGCAGGCGTTTTTTCTTTTTGCTTTTCACATTCGTATACATTTTCGTCACTCGGCTCGGCTCAACTCGAAGAATGAGTGAATAATTGCAGGCATTCCATGTTGTTTATACTAAATTTAATTAATGATGACTTTTATTTATGTATGCATGCCCAGGCGTCACACAGTTGGCCACATAAATACTGACTGGCCACTCCCCAACCAAGAAGAAGAAGACGTTGGAGTCCCCATTTTTGGTGCTTAAGCATATGACACTTAACGACTGAGTAATAAACTTATGATGGTCACAGGGCTCCTACAAAGCAATAGATTAAGTCACAAAATTAAATAATCTTAAATAATTTGTATATATTTTTATTTTAATCAATTGCAATATGGGTCTAATAAGCAAATCAATAGACTTAACTTCAATTCTCAACAGCTTATTTCATATTGTTTTAATAATTTAATATCAAATACATGCCAAATTGGACTTTCAAATATTCGTAACATTCCACAACATAAATCTATAAAATTTTATATTTATTTAATTTTAAAGTTATATGCTCATAATTATTAACGACTCTTGAGAATTTTAATTAGTTTTACAAATATGAGTATGTATTTGCTTAAGTGGCCCGGTCCGGAGCGTTCCACTTAAGAGCGTTAAATCGCTTGGCCCCTATATGGTCAGATGCTAACCGCAAAAAATGATTGCGTTGAACAAATTTTGCAGTTTATTTTGTTGTGGGCTATAAAAATGTTAACATCATTATAAAGCTTAACACCTGCAACTGGCCGACAACAGCAACAACAACAACTACTATGTACATACAACAACGCACAACACATTTTTCGCATCTCGGCTTTTTTGTTCGCTAATCGAACTGAGTTTGGTCAGACAAAAACAACAACAACAACGAGAACAACACCAACAGCAACAACAGCAACTGCAACTAGCATCTATAAAATTTTGTCGTTGCCGGCTTTTTCAGCTCACTTTGCATTCATGCCGGCTGTTTCTCACGCTCCTTATTGGATTTGGAACGCAAGTGCACGCGAGCAGTGAGCGGCGAGCGGAGATCAGCGACGTTTCGGCATCGGCATCAGCATCAGCATCAGCATCGGCATCGGCGCTTTGCGTGCACAATAACCGGAGGGCGAATGCTTTGACTTTGCCACCGACGCAACCGCCTTGGCATGTGGCCGGGCTAGCTTCAGCTTCAGTCCCAGCCCCACTTTAGTATTCAGACAACTAAGCAGCGGCACAAGAGTACCATCGCAGCAATATTGCTGCTGCTAATGCATCAACCGTTCCGACTACACATGATTTATGTTCTACAATTGTGCTGGCGCCGCAATTTGTAAGTGCCCACCGAAGTCGTCTTTTTATGCGATTTCTCCAGCTAAACTATCAAATTAGTTGCGCATCTCAGAGATAAATCAAAACTTATAAGCAACTACAGAAGGAGCAGCCAAGCATTAGCAACATTGTTGCCACTTAAATTACGAATTGCCCAAAAATTCGGTGATTGTCTTTCTGGGCTTTTGTTTACTGCTAATTCCACGTTCCTACAATCTAATTCGAAAGTCTGAATGCCTTACAGCTAAGCAGCTAAGGAACTTTATATTTTTAACAAGTTTAATTGTGTCAATCCAATAATTAAATCCTTTGAATTAGCGTGTCTTTAGCTTGGTTTTGTCAAGTTTCATTCATATATTATATATATCTATGCATATAGAAAAAACTAATTGCAATTCATTTGCAATATATTTGAGTTATAACGTTTACAATTTGTTTGTGCTAACGAAATGTTATTATATAATTCTTTAGAATATGTTTTCTTCTGTTTTGTACCGGACATTTCAAATTCTCATTTTAATAACTAAGTTATATGTAGCTGATGCAGCTTTTCGGGAACTTATTCCATTTCATTTAAAACAAGAAAATATAAAGCCTGAGTTTCTATAGTTGTCAGACTTTCGAGACTAGGAGCCGCGCTTCCATAGCGCTGGAATATCCGTATTTAGTGTATTTAATTCTGGCGGCGACATCTGGCCATATAATTGTCCACATAGTTGGCGATAAATTGATACTGCATCTGGAATAAGTTCTGCCAGCGAGCTTGAGCCAAAGCAAGCTTAAGGGCTGCATCATTCTCAGCGCCTGTATCAGCCTGATCGTCGGTTTCGGAGTCACTTGCCGTTTCATCCTCATTGATATCCGCGGTGAGTGTGGAACTGCTTTCACTGCTCTGCAATTCGCTATTCTCATACTCGTCCTCATCCTCTTCTTGGAAACTGTCTTCCTCCTCATCGCCGTCGTCGTCTGAGTCTAAGAACATGGACGAATTGCTGTCGTACTGGGAGGTATCAATGCCCGACGATGCACTCTCAGCTGATTCGACAAAGCCGCTCGACGACGGCTCAGCGCTATCGGCGTCCATGCTATCGTGCTCACTGCTATCATTGTTATGGAGCTCCAGACCCCCTCGAGGCACATATGAGGATTCAGATTCTGAAGATGAATAGTTATCAATATCATCATTCCCAGCTGCTGCAATTAAGGGTAGTATGTTCAGCTGCTGATTCACATGCACGCTTAGCTTGCTCATCGGCGGCGGTTGCTGTTCATCTTTCTCATGTTGTTCTGGACATGGACGACCATTTATGAGCGCCATTAACTTATTGTAATTGTGTAAATCAGAATCATTCGGCCAAGTGAATTTATGCAACTTTTTTGGTTTGCTTTTATCTGTACAGTACAGGAATTGCATTGCATCGCACAGTTGATCAAACAATTGGTCGTGATCATAACAATTGAAACTTTCGATATGGGCTATGAAGCGCTCATGAATTTCTGGCAGGATATTAAACTTTTTTAGCAGACTGACACAGTTGTTTTGCTTGCAGATAGTCACAAGGTGACGCTGAAAATGAAAAACAAAAGTTATTAGAAGAATCTTTACTATTCTGTAGCTCCTGTCAGAATAGGAAAGGTGATTAGGAAAATTTAAGTATGTATGAATATGTAAAAAGATGATTGCTTTTACCATTGCTTGTTCTCCCGCGTTCACTTCACTTTCACGGATGAAAGACTTCTTTATTCTCGAGCTGCTCTGCGTTATTGCCCGAGTTGTCTTGTATTTGCGAAAATCGATATGATATATATGACGTCTGGCGTTGCGTTGATGTCTTTTTTGGAACTTTCGCTGCGACAATGCATAGCGCCAGATGAGGCGCGCATCGCTTTCTGAATAGCAGGTGCTATAGGAAGCATCACTGTCATAATCATTATCCATGCTGTCTGAAATAATGCTGCTAGCATCGTCCACAGTGTTTGATATGCCCAGTGGATGCAATGTGGTTGAGCTAGGCTCCATAGGCGCAGCCAAGCAATAGGTTTTGGTGTTAATCGAATTCGGAGCAGCGGCAGGTATTTCACTGGAAGGTGTCAGCTCTTTAAGTTCTATGGGAGATTCTTGCAGCTCTGGAGGTTTGACGTTTGGTTCTGTTCCGGTTATGATCACATTTTTGGTATTGTTTAAGTTTTGTGTCTGTGGCTGGTTTCCAATGAAGTTTTTCATCTTGTCTACAGATGGCATCAGGGAATCTTCTTGATTTTCTTTAATATCTATTTGTAATGTTATGTCTTGAGCCAGTTTTAGTTTAGGTTCAGCAGGGAGCTTAGCATCCTTTACAGTATTTTCTGGTGCACTCTCTATTTGAGATTTGACCACTTGCTCATGAATGCTATTCAGATTTTGTGACGACTGAAGCGATTGCTCCACAATATAATCAAAACCGTCAAACTGATCATCATTTTGTTTTGACTCCAGTTCAGCAGAGTTGCTACGCAGTTCCAAATGATCTTTAAGCTTTTGGGTAATACTTGCATCTAAATTGTCATTTTCCAAATGCTTGTTAGCAATTTCGACTGTGTGCTGTAGCTGCTCATCAGTACGTGGATCTTTCCAGCGTTGCTTGATGCGCTTTAGTTCGCCATCCGCTTGCTCATGCGCCTCCGTTTTTTGAAAATAAGGAAAATCGTAGGCATCGTAGTCCCAAAAATTGAAGTCTTCACGCTTCTCTACTGGAAAGCGAACCACTGACATTCCAGTTCCAGCGTCAGCAATCATACTCTTGAATTGCTCGCATTGCTGCGGCGAGGAAAGAAAAGTAATGGCAATGCCCTTAGATCCAAAGCGACCAGCGCGCCCGATTCTGTGTAAATAAGTAACAAGATCGTTGGGCGGATCTAAATTGATAACCAAATTGGCATGCGAGGAGTCCACACCGCGAGCCATCAAATCAGTGGCGACCATGGTGCGCATTTTGAAGTTGCGGTATGCCTGAAAGCAAAGCCAATATCATTCAATTGTTGACAATCAAATGTAAAGCCCAACAAGGATACAAAACCCACCTGAAAGGTCTCCAGACGATCGCTCTGCTTCATTGCGCCCGACATAAGCTGGCATGGGACGCCAGCGAGTTGCAAACGGTTGCGAAATGAATCGGCGCGACTTTGCGAGCTGGCAAAGAGTATAGCCTGCTCGTAGGACAGCTGAGCAAAAATGTTTTGAAGCGCAGCTAACTTGCACAACATCTCATGCATGCTGTTCGGCTGCTTTGGCAACTCATAAACAAATTGACGAATACCCAGTAGCACTGTGGCACGCTCGCTGTTGGACACCAGGACCGGTTTGTGCATCAGCTGCGCAAGACGCTCGTCCAGCGCATTCGGATATGTAGCGCTGCAGGCGATGATCTGTATTCGGGGCCGCAGCGATGAAATCAGCGGCTGGACATCCTTTAGCAAAGTCTCACTGGCAAAAAGCTGATCTGCCTCGTCGAGCACGAGCCGCTTAATGGCCGACATGTTGAACACGTTGTTGTGCATGAGGTGGAGCAGTCGGCCAGGTGTACCGACCACAATGCGTCCTTTGGCCATGCGAAGACGATCTGTCTTCACATCTGTGCCACCAATAAAGCTTACGGTGAAATAATCCATTTTATTGTGTATACTTTGGACCAGGCCGTTTATAGTGTCCTCCACCTGAATAGCCAGTTCGCGCGTTGGAACAATTATCAATGTTTGCGGATTGGCCACCGACTTGTCCATCTTGTGTATCGCGGCCAGCACGTAAATCAAAGTTTTGCCCGTTCCACTTTTCGACTGCACCAGCAGATCTGTCAAAAAAATTATATATATATATATATATATATATGTATAAGCATACAAACGCTGTAAGCATTAAGTATATTACCCATTCCAGCTAGCGCCATTGGAATTGCAGCGGCTTGAATCTTAGTTGGTGTCAAAAATTTGTGCGAGTGCAGACATTTTAAAAGAGTCTGGCCCAAGTAGAGTTCCGCGAATGTGATGGAACCACCAGCCACATCACTGGTTCGTTGCGCGCCATTTTCAACATCATGCGCTATTGCGCTCTCCATATTTGTTCTCGTAGCTAAGCTTGTGCAAAATACAACTTAATTTTTATGAAAAAATGAAATTCACGCTGCCAAAAAGCCGCCAAGCAACGCTTGCTGCTGAACATATGATTTAAGTCGACCGACCGCCACAACGCAGGTATAGTTTTCGATAGTGTCTAGTGCACCAGTGCTGTGTAACGTTGCGGAATTGCAGTTCTTAAACATTAAATAAATTATTATAATTAAATAAAAACAATGAGTATGCTAGCTAGGACATTCAGATCCTTTAAGAATATATGCATTTGATATGCAAAATCAGTGAAACAAAATTTGCCTGCAGAGCATACGATATATCGATAGCTTTCAGAATATTTGCGGAAATTGCCATCATTAATTGGACGAAGATTCATACTCTTGTAGCCAATTCAGCAACTTGTATTCAAAAGTGACATAGAAAGCTATAAAGTGCAAATACATGGCGAAATTGACTGACATACATATGTAGTTACACTTTTCATTAGAAGTATAGAATAGTCTTCAGAACTGTGTACAAACTGCTCGAAACGTGCAGTTGCCATTTATCGATAGAAATACGCGCTATTTTGATTGGACTGAAGCATGGAAAACCCCAAAATAACGACTTTTTTAATAACAGGACAACCAGGTAAAGACAATTTTAATATTGTATGACTTTTAAGCTAATGGGCTGCCCATAGGCATCGGAAAAACAACGCTTATTCGAACAATATGCGCAAAATTGAGCGAGCACATCAAACTAGCAGGCTTTTACACGGAAGAGGTGCGATCAGGAGGCCAACGGATTGGATTCGATGTGGTTACTTTGAGTGGCGCACGTGGCATTTTAGCGCGCGAGAGGCCTCTGGATAATGTACGCCGACCAAAAGTTGGCAAATACACAGTGTATGAACAACATTTTGAGGATCTGACGCTGCCATTAATAAAAGTGGATCCCCATGAGCAACAGCTGCTGATTATTGATGAAATCGGCAAAATGGAGTTGATTAGCCATCGGTTTGAAGCCGTCGTCAACAGATTGCTACAGCAGAATCAACCCATTCTAGCTACCATTCCCTTACAGTCCCGTCATCCCATTCCGATTGTAGAACGACTGAGAAATAGGCCCGACGTACTGGTTTACAAAGTGACAACAGCCAATCGTGATGCACTGGCTAACGATATTACAGAGGATATTATTAAAAGGCTGCTCACTAAATAATTATATCTATTGCCTATTATAAAGTTATCTGGATTTTAGCAGTAGCTTAGAAATGTCAATCAAGCTATTACAGAAATTTAGTTAAAATTCAACCAAATTTTCAAAAAAATGATTTTTAAATTAGCATACATTTTGGTATTTCTGGCATTAACGGTCTTGCACATCAGTGCACACTTGAAGCCTACTATCGAGGCGAATGTGTCCATCAAAACAATAAATTTGCAACAGTCTCGCAAAATGAGTTTGCTTGTGGGCTATGAATATCATCATACAATGCTTTGGCAAGCAATCATGAATTCAATACTTTTAGTATTTGGGGTCTGGCGTTGTCAATGCGAAGTTGACAAGGTTCGGCAGCGACACCTCAAGTCCTTCACCCCGCTTGACCTAACTGCAGCGGCTGAGGTGAAATTGAATTGGCTGCGGAGCAGTCTACCCTCCAGGTGGCAACTGTTTCGGCTGCGTGACATTGCTTGGTTTGCTGTGCCTTGGCTGACGACCTTCCTACTGAACGAGCTTGGCAATTATACCCAACTGAATGTGGTCATGCGACACTTCTGCACTTCACCGCTGGAAGTGTGGATACTCTATTTTCGTCTTCAACTGCTGTATGTGCAAAGTTTGCTGGCCAGCACTGTTGCGCCTTACCTTCCGCTCTTCAATGGCGCCTTTGCATCCATATTTGGAGCGCAGACAAGTTACATTAGCTACGAGAGTCATCTGCTGGTCGGAGACGAATGAATGGACTGCTATGTTACATTCCAAGGAATCATCTAACATCTAAATTCGGTGTATTTATTTTTTTGGTATTTCTTCATGGTGCTCTTTAGTTTACTAGAGTAATAAAACTGCATATATCACAAAGAAAAACAAATAACTTTTTTATGAACTTCACTTTTTGTGCTGCCTGCCGGGCAGTTGATGTTGAGAAAAAGTTTACGGTCACGTGGGAAATATGCAGGCGGCCACAAAAAAAACTTTTTCCGCAGCATTCTGACAGTTATTTGAAACTAAAACAAGTGGGGAAGGATTATCTTCGGCGTGCCGAAGATTTTATACTCTTTCCGAACCTATAGGCAATTTTCACTATGCCAACTGCACCACTGAAATTTCATAAGCTGTACAAAATCGTTTTGTCGCGTAACATTTTTCTTTTTTTTGTTCTAAGAATATTTAATTCATTGCCAGTTGTATAGCATCTGTGCAAAGTTTCATGGCGATAGATTCAAAAACATGGGATTTATGGCCAAAACCGACTTCGAGTTGTATGGCAGCTATAAGATATAGTGATCCAATCCGGCCGGCTCCGACCAATGTGCTGTCCCCTGGAATAATAAGTGTCTGTGCAAAGTTTTATCGCGATAGCTCAAAAACTGAGGGACTAGTTTGCATACATACAGACAGACAGACAGACAGACAGACAGACAGACGGACATGGCTAGATCAATTTGTATTGTCATTCTAAGCATACTGGCAGTAACTTTTGGGGGTCTCCAACGCTTCCTTCTATGCGTTACAAACTTCAGGACAAACTTAATATACTATTTTCTTCGAAAAGAGTATAACAAGCGACTCAATTTGTGGAATTAGGAGTTCGCCAAATAATACATACATATACCATCTCGATTACTAGATTAGCAACAGATGGGATTTTTATACATAGATCGTTGCTATCGCTATAGCTATAGCGAAAAAAAAATTGGAAATGTTATCTTTATTTCCATTTCATAATAATTTTAAAAACTTTTTAGACGTAGCAGCCTTGATAACTTTCTCAGTTTAATGTCAACTCATTTCTCACTAGAAATATTCCAAATCATCTCACACTAAAATTAACAAAACAAAAACAATTTCAGACTGTGAACTTTTTCTGTGAATACACTAAAGAGCCAAACATATACATTACAAACTGTTAGATCTTAGGATTAGATCTAATGCCATCTTTCAAATAATTACTGTGCGCTGTTTTCTTGGCACACACAGAAAGGACGTTTCGAGTTTTGGTTTTCCGTTTTGAGTAACTGGTGAGTACTATTATGACTAAAGGCTATAATATAATGTCTGTATAATTAGGGTGATTGTGTAATACCGTACAAACCAGTTTCTTGCATCCATTAAAAATAACTTTCTTTTGTACTGCCCATATAAATTAGAAATTGTCATCCGGGTGAATATCCTGTATGTGACGGCTAAAAAAATTGTTCATTTTCACGGATGTTAAACTATGTTGCGCCCGAAAGTGTAGAGCAAGTATGTAATTTTAAATGCAGCAGTAGGGGTCAAGCGATTATCAAAAATGCTTTTTGAAAATCGACCGTTTTGATAGAGTGATGGAAAAGGTAGAACAATTATTTCACAATTTTAATGCATTATTGATCTCTTTGGCAAATCCCTAGCAAAACTTAATTCCTGTTGAAAATTGGTTATGTTTCGCAAAGTTGTGGATGTGGAGCATAATGCGCGAGCTAGACCCCAAATCTTTGATTTTAGACAGATTTCCAACCGCATCTTATACCATCGTAGGATATTCGGGTATTATATTTATACTCTCTTCGAAGAACATAGTATATTAAGTTTGTGCTGAAGTGTGTAAAACATAGAAGGAAGCGTCGGAGACCCCAATTTGATCTAGCCATGTCCGTCTGTGTCTGTCTGTATGTATGCAAACTAGTGTCCTCAGTTTTTGAGCTTTCGTGATAAAACTTTGCACAAAGAGTTATTATTCAAACATACATCACATTGATTAGCCGGCCGGATCGAATCACTATATCTTATAGCTGCCATGCAACTCCAAAGACAGTTTTGCCCATATATCCCATGTTTTTTAAGATTTCGCACAGATACTTATTATTTAAAGAGACAGCACATTGGTCGGAGCCGGCCGGATCAGACAACTATATCTTATAGCTGCCATAAAACTGGAAGTCGGTTTTGGCCATAAATCCCATGTTTTCAAAGCTATCGCGATAAAACTATGCACAGATACTTATATTTAAAGAGCCAGAAGATTGGTTGGAGCCGGCCTGATCAGTCCACTATATCTTATATCTTATATCTTTTGGCCATGTATCCGATATTTTCAAAGATAGCGCCTTAAATTTCCTTGTACACTTGAACATCCTTATAACTCATTAATGTTCAAATTTCAAATCGAATCAGTTATAATTAGCAAAGATATGCGTCATTGAATATTTCGGTGGTGCAGTTGGCGGTGTGAAAATTGCCTAAAGGTTCGAAAAGAGTATAAAATCTTCGGCACGCCGAAGCTAATCCTTCCCCACTTGTTTTATGATGAATTGTGCACCTAATAGAAAGAGACTTATCAGATCCCTTAATGCACATATATTTTTATTATGTATCAATATAGTCCAAATAGCCATATCCACAGTCTTGGGCTCATCTGGATCGGTCCCTTATAAAGCTGCCAAACTATCGATCCAATGATATATATACCGACCAGTCACCAGTTACGTGTGTTAATATAGCGCTATAGCAGAATCTATAAATCACATATTTATGATCAGTCCGAAAGACTGAGATTAATTGGAAAGTAATTTATTGTTTTTATTTTAAGGGAAGTAATCTTTGGCGAGGCAAAAAACTATTATTTCTTGCCTAAGCCAATCTTAGATGTTAAAGGAGCAAAGTCCAAGATTAATTTTTGATTTTTCTTCTTTAAGCCTATCTTAGAGATCATATGTGAAATGTCTGTCTCTCCGCCTATATAATCGCATCGATCCTGAACTCTATAAAAATGAATACTCAAAATTTATTATGTGTAGCGTATGAAGATAAAGATCTTGAACTTTTTGCTTAGCTCATCACCCAAAAACTAAAGCGTTTTGATTATTATGAATACACGTAAGAATCCAATACTAATCTCTGAAGTTATTTAAGAGCCAATTTTCCATAGTGCGCAGATGAGTTCAGCCAGTTTGTGTGTGTGTAAGAATGTGTGTGTATAAAGAAGTTCAGATCTGCAAAGAATCAGGAGATGAGAAAGTTCAACATATAGTAGGCTTTGAATACTTTTCACTTTTTATAAAACTAACAAATCAACTTTTCATTTCTTTTTCAGTTGTTAACGTATCTACTTTTCGGCAGTCATTCATTAGTTTTTTTACACAGAGTATCGCAAGCGAGCTGCAATAAATTTTTATTTTAGTTTATTGACAATTTTGTTTTTTTGTACGTTCAAAATTGAAAAACATTTCTCCGTGATCACGAAAGCAGGACAATTGAAATTATAAGCCACAGTAATAATCTTCAAGATGAACTCTCTGCGTGGACAACTTCGTATGCTGCGTCACGTCAAGGCCACCCGGCTGCACCGGAGCGCATTTGAGCGCTATGCATCCTGTGACGCCAACAAGCAAGGAGGCAAGGGCATCATCCTGGGCCTCTACGAGAAGGAGAGTGGCAAAGGACCAAGACTCACGCCCGCCGGCGAGAAGTTCGATGATCGTGTGCAGGGTAAACTATCGGAGCTAATTTGCGAAACGAAGATCTCGGGACGCTTGGGCCGCGGCAAGGTATTCAACAATGTGGACAGCGACTTTAGATCGATCTGCGTGGTGGGCTTGGGCCTCGAGGGTATTGCCTTCAACGAGCTGGAGATGCTGGACGAGGGCATGGAGAATGTGCGAGTCGCCGCTGGCATTGGCGCCCGATCATTGCAGGCGCTGAAGTGCATTGAGGTGCATGTGGATCACATGGACTATGCGGAGCAGGCTGCCGAGGGGGCCGCCCTAGCCGTTTGGCGCTACGATGACAATCTGAGCAAGAAGTATCGTCAAGTTGTGCCCAAGCTGGAGTTGCACGGCTCGCCCGACCTGGACTCCTGGACGCGAGGCTTGTTCAAGGCGGAGGCACAAAATCTGGCTAGACGACTGTCCGATGCGCCCGCCAACTGCATGACACCGACGATTTTTGCCCAGGCCGCCGTGGATGCACTGTGTCCATGCGGCATCACTGTGGAGGTGCGCACAATGGAGTGGATCGAGCAGCAGCGTCTCAACTCATTCCTGATGATTGCCAAGGGCTCATGCGAGCCACCCGTGCTGTTGGAGATCGCATACTGCGGCACTGCGCCAGAGGACAAGCCCATTCTGCTGGTCGGTCAGGGCATCACCTTCAATTCAGGCGGCATCAATCTGCGCAAATGCAACGGCATGGATGAGTTCCGAGGCGATCTGACTGGCGCTGCTGTCATCTTGGCATCCATGCGGGCAGCCGCTGCACTCTCGCTGCCCATCAACATCACGGCAATCCTGCCGCTGTGCGAGAACCTTCCGTCGGGCATGTCCTGCAAGCCGGGCGATGTTGTCACCCTGCTCAATGCCAAATCGATGGCTGTGCGCAACGTTAGTCGTACCGGAGTAGTCGTCATTGCCGATCCCATGCTGTATGGCCAATTGACCTATAAGCCGCGACTTGTCGTCGATGTCGGCTCCATGTGTGTTGGCATCAAGAAAGCCGTCGGCGGCGGAGCCACCGGTATTTGGTCCAATTCGCATTATATTTGGAAGCAGTTCCAACGAGCGGGCTCGCTCACTGGAGACCGAATGTGGCGTTTCCCACTCTGGAGATTCTACAAGGATCGTGTGGCCAATAACCTTAGCTACGATTTGGCCAACGATGGCGATGGCCAGGCTTCGTCCTGTTTAGCGGCTGCTGTCCTCCATGAACTGGTGCCGTGCAGCGATTGGGCGCATCTGGATACTTATGGCACGGGTCTGCTGAGCACATTTGGTCTGGTCCCCTATCTGAATGCCGGCCGCATGACTGGTCGTCCGACGCGCACTCTGGTCCAGTTCCTATACCAGATGGCCTGCCCCGAGCAACCGAAGTAGTCTCACAAATTGATCTGGTTTTCGAACGACTTAACAACAGAGTTAATTTCATTCGGATTCCAACCGTAGCTCGTTCAAACACAGACAAATCATATAAACAGATGTGATGTAGGACTGTTTCACTTAAACAATAATTTATATACATGACAGACAGAAGCGAAACACTATTGTAAATGACTTTACCACAGGACATGAGTAATACTCAGAGTATTTATTTTTACTGTCCCAGACTCGATTTCAAGTAATCCAGACTGTTAGAAACAGACAACAGAGTGTACAAAATTTAGTTGTTTAACTTAAAATTGGCATGAATGTAAAATGGACGTTGATCTCGATGTAAAAACTCAGAAATAAATGAAAATTGATGTATTGCAAAATTTACAATTTCTATTATCCTCGACTAATTCAAAGCTATTCTTCACTATTTATGACGCCATCGAAATTTTAAACACTTATGAAATATAATATTCAAGTTGACAAGGCAATTGAACTTGTATTTTCAAATATAATTTAAAAAATATATATTATAAAACTAGTTTCCTCAAGTTTTAATCAGGGTTTGGCATCTGTAATAATTCTGTAATATAAATTTTCCAATTTCAGTTTTTCGATGGAAACCAAGTCAATATAAGGAACACGAGTCCCTGGAAATTCCTTACAAACATTTTCGTTCTCGAGACAGTATTGATCATGTCTAAGCATCTATAACATATACACGCATTATCGATTTCTATGGAACACAATCCAAGATTAGGATCCCAATTCCATGAAAATGCCATTCAATTTTCAATCCGGAGATAGTATGATCAAGCATCTGCATTTAAGTTTGAAGCATTTTCGAATTTCGGACTTTTTCTCGAAATCAAGCCAATATACGGCTGACAAGTCCTTGGAATTGCTTATTAAGCATTAAAAACGGTTCGATTAAAGTGAAATCAGTTGAGATCTATACAATACAAAATTTTTACTGACGCATGTCGCTATTTATAAATCAATCGCTTTGCAATTTTTTAAATTGATGAGTACTAAGATGTTAATGTGTACAAGGAAATTGCTTTAAAAACATGTAAATATTCACTTGTATGGCAGCTATAAGATATAGTGGTCAAATCCGGTCGGTGCAGACAAATGTGCTGTCCCTGTGAATACTAAGTATCTGTGCAAAGTTTATTTGCGATAGTTCAAAAACTGCAGAACTAGTTTCCACACATACAACAAGACAGACGGACATGACCAAAGCAATGTATTTCTGCCTCCCCAAGCATAGTAGACGTAACTTTATTCTATGAATTTCACTCTTTAGGTCGAAACTATAAGATAATAATGTGCTGGCAAAGGGACCAACAATCGATTTGTAATATAAAAAAGAATGTAAGACAGTAGAAATATAAATAATTCACATTTAGGCTTATTCGTATCAACTGCTTTAAGCTAACCGCACAAATGACCTTCCCACACAAATATTAGGGATTGCTTACATGTCCGGGTCTGTCACCCGCTGGTGTTTTGGGGAACTGAAGTAGCAGCCCAAGCAGTAAATACGGGTGGATTCCGGGCTGGATGAATGTACACATGTATGCAGATAGCTCATAGCCAATAAACCACAGATGGCTGTGGTGCATTGACAATGCCAATGTCTCCCAGTTAAAGCTGTCATAAAGCAACAAATTTTGGTTGTCTGCGCTCCAGAATTTTGGCATATCAATGACGCAAAAGCGTCGAGCTGTTGGCCAAGCACGTCATCGAGATGATGTTGGTACAAAATCCGGTCACGTATCGGTCTGAAGTTGACAGCCACCTGAAAATTGAAATATTATGTAAATTATTTTTGGGCTAATTCAATGTGGAGTAGTCGATGCTGTTGGCTTGGGCTAGGGCCAAAATGGTCAATAGTTGACTGATAGATTTAAATGGGTGTGTTAATTTATAAAAAAAAGAAAAAATGAAACAGCACACGCCCACAGTTGGGTGCAACTGACGTAGATCATTTATCATTAAAAGAGCTCCGATTTACATTACTTTGCACTCTGGAAAATCATTTGCAATCAAGCGAGTCGAAAAGTTGGCAAAAAGTTAAAAGCGCCAACTGTGACACTTCATAAATTTGCAATGAACCTAATTGAATTTGACTGTGTGTGTGTGTGTGTGTGCTTGTGGGTGTGTGCTTTCCGCATATGCTTAACATTTGCATTGATTTTCATAATTGTTGTATATGTTGCGTGAAGTGCTCGCCACGTTTTGGGACTTTGTAAATTTAATTAACAAGAGTTTAGTCGTGCCACGCCCACGCGTACGCCTCCGCAAAGTGCCGCATAGCTTAATGGCGCTACCATTATAGTTTTGGTCTTGTGCCTGCCGCTTGTCCTCGACCTCGTCCTAGTCCATGCGGCAACTGCTGCTGACGGAGGAACTTATTTCGTTGCCTGTCAAGTTTCTAATGATATAGTGTTGCGTTTTAATCCTGCATGCCTGGCACTGGGGCAAAAGTGCTGACAGCATCAGTGCGGCAAAGTGGTAGAAGGCAGGGCGTAGAGTGAGGCTTACCGGTTGTAAAAGGCGTTGGCCCACGCGAAAAGTTGCATGGCTCAATTGCGGGCAACGCTTTTTAGTTGGTTGGTTGCCTTGCCGTCAACAGTTGCTGCATACTTTTAGGCTTAAAACTATTAAAAGCGCGTGCCAAAAGTGGTTTCAGCCACCACTTCCATTTCGTAATGGCCCAAATGTTATTAATGCGTGCATTCAACAGAGGTCACCTCAAAATCCATTTTATTTATACCACTTTATATTTAGTTAAGCTTCTGATGCGCGTCGTGTTGTCATTTGTCCCGACGATTGCTCGATAGGACCTGCTCTATCTTTCATGCAGCCTCCATTGTTATTTATGACTGCCATGGGCAGCAAGCGGATGTGCGTGCATGCGTGACGTAACGTGACACACAAATGTCAGGCCAGCTTGCCCCAACGATTGCTTACTGCATCCATGTTGGCCAACTGCTCGCGAACTGCACTCGAATGACATTCTGCTGCTCACGTGACGCTGGCCATGCTTAGGTTGCGCTGGCGAGTGCAGGAAACGAGCACTACTGCCAACTTGGACAGCACTGACAAATCGTTTTGACTCGGCGCTGCTGCCACTGCCCACTGATAGCCCACTGATAGCCCGCTCGGTAAACAGTTGTTACAGTTGTTGCATTTGCCGCACAGCTGGCTACTTGTGATTCTTTAACGTCAGCGGAGATAGTCAACTGGAAAAGGAAGCAAATTGCATTGTGGGTGATAAGTATATGTGAACTATGTATGAAAGAGGCTAAGTTAGAATCTTAAATAATAAGGAGCATCAGTGAGCAATTTATCACAGAATGTTAAGACAACTTTATGACAAGTACTACAATAATTAATGCTTAACAAACGCTATCAGCTTAGTTATAATGCTGCCTTAGTATGTACGTTTTTCAATTGTTTTAAAAGCTATGACACACTATATAATATTAAATTTAAAAATTTACAAGTGTTGAAAAGGCTATCAAGTTAATAAATATATTTTTTTCGGCTGCTTCAACAGGTTGTATGCAAGTTTGGTCAAATTTTAGAAAAGTGTACGGCATTTAAAAAGACTCTATTTAATAAATAAAAGGTGTTCACTTTATTTAATTGTTTAACAAAAAATTCATAAATGATAAGGAGATAAAAAATAAAATTTGTTGTGCGGCTTAATTTGTTCAGATGAAGATACAAGTGAAATCGCGCATTGCAGCTCAATTTGCAGCAGTGCGTAATTTAAAATGCATATGAAGCGCTCTTGTTTCACTAGTGCAGTACTTGTTCATGCTGCAGCGTCATGTGTAATGCCCATAAATGTTATGGTTAGTCTGGTACATAGCACCCACACCACTCCACACACCCAGATACACACCCACACACGCACACACAGGCATTTCCGTAGGGCAGCCTGCCTCGTCCACTAAACACGACCGCAAAATGGTCAAGCGACTGAGTCGCTTTTAATTAATGCCTCGGCATATTCATGGCGCATAAATTTGAGCTTCAAAATTCATGTAGACCCAAAAACTCGCACACCCACAGCCAGTAAACGGGTTCAAGGATCGCTAACTATTAGCGCTTTGAATTACGTAAAAATTAAGTTGAAAAAAAATGTTTTGAATCCAAAACGTGATGAAAAGAAAATCATTTTTTATACTCTGATACCGAAGGTACTCATAGTATATTGGTTTTGTCGAATGTCCGTCAGGCCGTCCGTCTGTCCGTCTGTCCGTCTGTCCGTCTGTCCGTCTGTCTGTCTGGATGAACGCGCGTATTTCCGAAACGATATTAGATAGACTCTTGAAATCTTTTGCGTTATGATTATAGCTATCTGCTTCAGATCAAGTTTATTCCAAATTTATGCCACGCCCACTGGGAGGCTGGCAAATCGATAACATGTCGATACACCTCAAATCACAAATCGATTAAACGTGAATAACTCCCACAATTTTGAAGCTAGAGTAATCAAATTTGGTAGGTATATTGCTGGTGACCTCCCGAAAAAATTGGATCCTAGGTTAATCGGCCACGCCCATTATAACGCCCACCAGCCCCCCCTCCAAAATTAATTTGAAATGCTTATATCTCCCGCAGTTTTAGAGCTAAAGTCACCATATTTGGAATATATATTACTGGTGACGTCCTCTACAGATTACAGAAACAAAATTTCGACCACGCCCACTCCCGCCCCCGTAATCGCGAAAATCGATATACATGAATGCACAATTCGATAACACGTGTATATTTCCCGCAATTTTGAAGCTAGAGTCCCAAAATTTGGAATTTAGACTAGGGCTGACCAGCCCAAAAGATTGCGTCCTGGATTTTCCGGCCACGCCCACTAGAACGCCCCCCAGCCACCCCGCCCCCACGAAACACGGAAGCCTATATCTCGCACAGTTTAAGAGCTAGGGCCACCAAAATTGGAGGATAGACTTATTGTCAGCCCCCCCAAAGATCGGCAAAAAATTTTGGGGCCCCGCCCCTCCCGCCCCCAAAAATCGCGAAAATTTATATCTTCCACAGTTTTAGAGCTAGAGTCACCAAAATTGGAGGATAGACTTATTGTCAGCCCCCCTAAAGATCGGCAAAAAATTTTGGGGCCCCGCCCCCTCCCGCCCCCAAAAATCACGAAAATTTATATCTTCCACAGTTTTAGAGCTAGAGTCACCAAAATTGGAGGATAGACTTATTGTCAGCCCCCCTAAAGATCGGCAAAAAATTTTGGGGCCCCGCCCCCTCCCGCCCCCAAAAATCGCGAAAATTTATATCTTCCACAGTTTCAGAGCTAGAGTCATTAAACTTGGAAGATAGAATTCTGGTCAGCCCCTCTAAATATCGGTAAAAAAAATTTGGGGCCACGCCCCCTCCCGCCCCCAAAAATCGCGAAAATGTATATCTTCCACAGTTTTAGAGCTAGAGTCAAGAAATTTGTAAAATAGACTTCTTGTCACTCCCTCTAAAGATCGGCCAAATTTTTTGGGGCCACGCCCCTTCCCGCCCCCAAAAATCGCGAAAGCTTATATCTTCCACAGTTTTAGAGCTAGAGTCACCAAAATTGGTAGATAGACTTCTGGTCACCCCCTCTTAAGATCGACCATGCCCCTCCCGTTCCCAAAAACTTGGAATGCCGATTTCGGGTCACCCAAACACCAGCAAAAATTTTCTGTTCACTTGCTTTCAGCTGTTCTTAAAATGGTATCAGAGTATTACGCAGTCGGCTCCGCCCGACTGCAACGTTCTCACTTGTTTTCAATTAGTAAAAGCAAAATCAGAGGCACTTTGAGTTATGATAAGCAAGAATTTATTGGCAGCTGCAGTTTTTCAAAAGCATTGCTTATATGAATATAAGCGAGGCCCAAAAAAGGGTCTGTGAATTTTTTCTCACAAACTTTTTATTTTGACAGTAACTGACGCAGGTGAACTTCATTCAAATAGTGTGTGTTGATTTTTTGTTTATTTTACAATTTCCATTCTGTTAGCCTTTGACAAGTGTTGGGCACACATGTACACCGAACCACATAAGTAAACTGCCAACATGAGACGAGTGGTGATTCAGCTAACAATTTAATTAAAATTAAAAGCAGAGGGAAACATGCGAAACGGGAGATGCAGATGGGAAAACAAAATTCACATCATGATGATGGTAGATAAAAATACATGGAGAACACATGTCACGGTTGATGTTGTTGTTGCTGTTACGGTTTTTGTTGTTGTTACTGTTGTTGCCATCCATGTGCGGCTTGTTTTACATACTTGTATAACGACTAACCGACAAAAAATGCGTTGGCTGTGTATAGATAAAACAGCAACAAGGTTAAAGCAATGTTATTCCTTTCATTTCTTTCATAGAGCTAATAATCTTATAAGGGTAATTAGCTTGATTAAAAGTAGAGTTTAATTAAATAAAGCAGACACATTTCATTATTATTGTTGATGCTAAGTAGAATAATACATTATTAATACTATAATTTTATTATATTATCGAAAAGGCTGATGTAATAAAGGTTGTTTTCCATCAGTACGAAAATTTTTGTCTCTTAGTTCCAAGGCCGAAATTATTTAAGAGAAATATTTGTATTTTAAGAAAACGGATACTTTTAAAGCCACTCAGTAACTTTTCGATCTAACATTCCCAATAGAAATGCAATTGCTCAATAAATCCCAAGTTAAGCTATTGTCTGCCGGATACAGTTGCATCCATGGACATATTCGAAATCATAGCATACTTTCCAGCGGCGGTGCCAAGCGGCGGACACATAGTTGTCGCAGCAAATCCACTTAAAATGGCAGCCAAGCGTCCACGTGTCGACCTGTCACACCTGTTGGCGGGGGGCTTGTGTCGCCTGAGATGATCCTTGACACACAAAAAAATAGTCAATGACAAAGCAGAGTAAAACGTCAAAATAGCTGCACGAGCTGTCGCCCATTTTGTTAGCTGGCACTTTTTTGCCACGAGCTTTTTTTCGCGCACAATTGAGAATTTAAAAGAAGCGGAAGCTGCGTTTTCCGGCGGAAAAAACTTGGCCGCTGGCTGCTGAATGCTCGAATGCGAAGAGAAAAAATCGCAGCGGAAACGCGGCAACTTGATTCAATTCGAAGACGTAAATGGAAAACAGAAATGCGGCGGCCAAAAGCCAAGGCAACAATTCCGGTGACAACAATGGCCCAGCAGCAGCAACAACAATTGGAGTGTAATCAAAGCACAATGCAAAGATTGTTAAATGCAGCTCGGCCAGTAGGTCCAGATGGCTAGAAGGGGCGTGGTCGCTGCCGGCCAGTGGAATGCCAAAGAAAGTAACCAAGGCAACAATAAAATATTTTCATGCAGCAAAGCTTAAAGCCGCCTGATGTGGCAGTTGCGGCAAAGTGAGCTGCTTACAGGCAGCAGAGTACACAACACGCACACACACACACACACACACACACACAATTCGGTAATTTAGCTGTGTAAGTTCCTTACTATGTCCGGCTCGTCGTCCTGTGTGTCTACTTGCCTGCATACAGAAAATTGGAATTAGATGTGATTTTTCACGAACACGCGTGCAAAATATAACAGGCACGTACGCACTCACAGACACACTCAAACATTTTGTTGTGTGCGCCATACTATTTGCTGCGTTACGCATACGCCGCATGATCCGCATTCAGTTGTTCCCTGCTTGATGTTGTTGTTGTTGTTGTTGTTGTTGTTGTTGTTGCTGTTATTGCTGTTGTTGTTGCAATTGAATTTGCAATTATATGCCACAGATTATGTAATATGCTCATTGCCTGCCACATACTCATTTAATTGAACATTTCGTTCACCATTTCATTTAGTATTTAATTTTTTTCGGTTTATTTATGCGGCATAGAAATGTCACTCATATAACAACTACGTTGTTCCTGTTGTTGTTTTTGTTATTATTACAACTGGCAGCAACATTTTTAATTGCAAATGCGCAGCGATAATGTCGCATAGTCATGGTTTTTGTTGCCTCATTTGTAAAATTGTTTCCTTTTTGCATATGCAAATTGATATTTTCAAAATAAAGCGACAATTTATGCTCGCATATGCTATAATTGAATTTCGTTGTGGACCTCATTGGATGTATTGGCATTGTGGCACAGATCTCAAAATGCCTTCTCATTATAGCTCAAATGGGCTAATAAATTGACAGATATTTCATTTCACGCTATTTATGTGCCTTATTAATGGCCACGGCCAAAGGGTCTAGATACGCACGGATTCCGACACATTTATATACTCAATGAGAGGATGAGTTAATTTTATTTCCGAAGATATGTGTTATTGTCTAATATCTGCTATTTTTTTTACATATGTGTATCTTGTCCACACTCAAGTTGGTGAAGCAGCTATCAAAGGGTATTTATTCTTCAACACCCTAAAAAAAATGCTGCCTTTTCGTTTATCATGATATCGATGCTGTGACCCAGATCAAATTCAAAGAGGCAAACAATGACAAGTTGAGCCAAAACAACTCCATAAGCAGCCAGCATAAGAAAAAATGCCCACATTTTGGCCCAAAATAACAAAGAAAAAAAAAAAAAATGGTCAGCCCAAGCACACAGTTTGAGTTGAAGGCTTTGAGCTGCAAAAGTCTTTGCAAATCCAATTGAATTAGGCTGCCAACAATGTGAGCATTCTGAGCCCGAGGCTGTCAGCAAATTGAGCCAGGTAGACAAACGTTCAAAACGATTCACACGCCTTTTTGCACTGGAGCTCAGGCCTGCTTTAATACCTAGAGCCTACAAATATATAAAATTCAATAAATCAAGCCTATTAGTTCTCAGCGCGTTTGCAATTAATTTCGTTGCCTAAATGGCTGACCTAAAATATATATTCAAGCTCTGCTTCTAAACGATTTCGTATTCATGTGGCATGTGGCAGAGAGTAGAAACTGTTATACGTTACAGTTCACCTAAAATGCCATATTTTCTTAGACCAGTGTATCAATAAAAAATTATTTAATATTTTAAATATATAAATGATCTAAAAACTTCTGACAGTATGAATATTGATTTTTTTAATTTTAAACCGCAAAACTTTGGTTCTCATCAAATGCGAACCATAAAGTGTGTCTCTGAAGTGTGTTACAGCGTGGCATCATCTGTGCAAGTGTCTGGACAAACATTTTTGACGCCAAAGTTTTTTGGGTGCCGCATGGAAAAGAAATTAAAATTGATTTTATTCGCTTATTGGTGGAGTGTATGTAATTTGAATGTGCGAGTGTGTGTGTGTTGTTGTGTGCAATGAACCATAAAGTGTTCAAACGTGTGTGCGATGGGCGGCAAAGAAAAAGTGAAGACAATAACATTTTATGTTTCAAGTTTTGGCAATGGTGCACAATGACCCTAAAAACTTATTTGTCAAATAACGTTTACGAAATGTGAATGTAGTTTAAGTCAAATATATATTTGAGCAAGGAACGCATTGCTGCCTATTACGAAGATTCTTTAAGATCTTAAAACAATATTTCTAAGCAAGTATTTGCTTAAAACATGAGGCAAACAAGTCAGAAGATTTTGTTAAGCCTTGGACTTCCATGCAGACTCCGCTTTTGTTCAGCTCCGACATCAACTACGAGGGTTAGTCCCATAAGATAAGCAAAAGTCTGCAGTGCACACATTTGCCAAAAACAAAGTCCACGTCTTCATGTTCTGTAGCTTTTTCAGTGGCTGGGATTCAGACACAAGTCATAGAGAGCAATTTTCCATTTAATAACGACAAGAGAAATTATACTGCAGCATTTCTGCGCGCTGCTGTGTGTCTGAGTGCGTATTGTATTTCAGCTGCATTAATTTATGTATGAAACTCTATGGCACGTACTGCAATAGGGGAATCTCTATACTATAGGATGTCGCTGGAGCAGCGACCAAAAGTCAGACAGGCATAAAGAGGATGCAAGGCCAGTGGCAGGAAGTGGTAGCGCATGTGCGGTGGCTGCAGTTAGGGCCAGTAGCATTCCCATTGCCAGGAAGTCGCAGGCAGGCAGAGGCTTATTATGAGACTCGGATCCTGCCCAACCTGCCTCCTGGCCATCAACTGTCGCTGGCTCTGTCTCATTGCTTGCCAAAAAATGCATGACTTGTATCTGCAACTTCAACTGTAACTAGAGTCCCTGACAGCTACACACGTGCACCACAATCATCAGTCTCTTTAAACCTTGAAGCTGGTAGTGGTACTGGTCTTTACGAAGGGTTCATCTATATTTTTTTGCTAGCTCTAGTAACGTGTTTGACAAAGTGTTGCGTGCGGATCCTAAACAAACAAGAAACCGAACCCAGACAGAACATTCTGCCTATTTGCCCACTTACACTTTATCCTGTTAATCATAATGTTAAATGACTGCTCTTGAAATGAAAGTATTTAATAGGACGAAAGCTCTGTTTTCCTAATTTCTCTTTTCTTTTATTTTATGAAATTTGTGAAAATAATTTGTTTTGACATAATATACAAAACTTTATATATTGGCTATTAAGTGCTTAAAGAGCCCCAACTGAGGCATTGTGCACTCATGTTGACAAGAATATGGTTAATTATTAAGCAACAAGCAGCGCATGTCAATCTTTTATGCGTTCTGTCTCTCTCTCTCCCTCTCTGTCTCTCTCTATCACAATTTATCTTTCTCTGCCTCTGCTGAATGGGCCTCAGAGCCAGTCTGTGCCTGGCATTTCTGTTTGTTAGTTGGCATTGTGTGCATTGAATTTGCATTTGAATGGGTTGAGACTTACCTCGACACAAATTATGCAACTCAATTTGTATGTGCAAGGGCCTTGACTGCATCACAGGCATCCCTTAGTACTTTACACTCTACCATAACCAGAGCCAGTTACCAGCTGCATAATGCGCTGACGCCCTGCTTTATGCTCATTTAAAACTAAGTGCGCCTCTTATCAGCGTAAAAGCCATTCAAATAAAAAAACCCAAATTGAGTTTTAGCTGCTAATGAAAAAGGTATGATATCCAAGTTTCAAGTGGCTTTGCAGACTACGGTAGATACTTAGACAGTTTTCATACGGGTCAGTAAAGCTATATTTCGCAGGTGTCTTTCAACAAGCCAAACAATTTTTTACAGGTTTAGTAAAAGTTCATCAGGTGTGCATTTTATCATTTAATTTAGTGAACTTATACCAGAAAACACTCAAAGCGAATTGAAATTGCCAATTATTTCTGCAATGATAATGTGCTCTTCTAAAAACGTTTTCGTAGAGAAATTAATATTTGTTTATTTACTTTTATTTTGAAATTGTTAGCAAAAACACCATATTCCTATCATATTTATACCCTTATAGACATTTTATCATGAAGTGTGATCTCATAAACTTTATATATATTCATGATCAGCATCAGCTGCGTTTCCGCAAACAAAATATAAGCATCAAAAGACTGTCGTTTTTTCATCTATTAACTGAATCGAATTAATCTAACGCCGCATTAACAATAAAACCAATTACGCTTCGTCACATAATTCTAATGAAATTAAAACTGAATCAGTGCTAAGTAAATACGCAAATACGAAATGATGAACGTGCGAATTGAAGAAACAACTTCACGAATTTCGCTTTTGTTTTAGCCTCAGCGCTGAGAGAGATGCTCCATTATTCAAAGCACGCTCGCGTTGGCGTCCAACTGGCTCAGTGACTGACTGACTGACTGACTGACTGACTGACTGACTGACTGACTGACTAGGTGAGCAACTGACGGCAAGGAAAGGGCGCTCCCTGCCGCACGAGTGCTTAAGTGACTGCCCCCGACAGCAGCAACATGAACAACAGGCAGACAAAACGCTTAGTCTACTTTTGGGTGCACGTTTGTTGTTTGCATTTGGCTGACGTGTGTGAAGGTCGCTGTCGCTGACGACGTCATCGTACAGTGGAAGTATTACCGACAATGTGTTGAGCATAATAATGAGCCGCACACACACAATGCGAGATTGTGCCCTAAATGCGTGTGCTCGACTCGACTCGCTTCCGACCCTCCTCCTTTTGCTCTAGATCGTCCTTCCGCCAGTTACTTTTACTATTTTTGCCATTTGCATTTTGTTAGGTTGTTGCTGCTTTAAATAAATTATTCTTGGCTTGTTTCTTGCGAACTAAATGATATTCATTTTACATTCATTCATATATGTATATTTCTCGTTTTATACTCCCATCTAGCTGCCTGTTTTTATTAGCCTTGTCTAGAGCTGTATCTGGACACAGTAATTTCTGCCAACTTTCGGGCGTTTGCATTTAAAAACAAATCTCAAATTCAAACAAAAACGAAAACGAAAATGCAAATGCGCTTTGGCGACATTTCCCATTTCGTTTTCCCCCAAGCAATTAGTCTGCCACTTACGTTTAATTATTTGTGTGTGCTTTAATTTTACATCTATCCGTAAATTTTTCACTATCGGCATGTGTGTGTGAGTGTGTATGTGAAACGTGTTTGGCTTGCAGTAATAGCTACAATTAAAGAAAGCCATTGTCATTGTCAATGTGGCATTTGTGGTTGCTGTGTGAAATTCGACCAAATTTGCATAATCGAGAACACAATCTTGGAAGCAGAGATTTTGCATCTATTAATTGAAAAGGTCCTTAAGTATTTATAGGATATGTATTCCGATTTGAAGAGCACAAGGTCGGCTTAGTTGCTAAGTAACCTGCAGCCTAATATAAGGAAAATGTTATTAATATAAGAAATTAATTTAATATTTCCAAAACTTTATCTATCAATTGCCATAAAAAAAACCAGTGAGGGAGGATTATCTTCAATGTGCCGATGTTTTTATACTCTCTACACGTTTTTCTTTCAAAATAGCTTTTGACGTATATCTTCGCCATTTATGACTAAATCGCTTTGAAATCTATAAATATCCAAATCATTTAATAAAAAGATTATGTTTCATACATACAGACAGATGGACATGGTCAGATCAAATCTTTTTTTGTCATCCTAAGCGTACTAGAGGTAACAGTTAATTGTCTCCAGTTCTTTCTTCAATGCATTACAAGTCTAAGGTCCAAATGAATAGACTATTTTCTTCGAAAAGAGCATAATAAATCGTAATATATTCGTTGAAATTTATTTGGTTTTCTTTGCTGTTAGCGGCACAAAGTAAAACTCTACCATTATCAACGAATTGAGCTAATTCCGAACAATAATTGCAGCAATTAATTTTACAACCTGTTAACACAATGTCTCCAATCAGGCTCAGCAATTTTACGAGCACTTAAAGATGCCATTAAATCGAGGTGTGGCATATTCCATAAGCATAAATCAAGAAAACGAAAGCCTTAACGGACGCTAGAACTACAAGCGCCGGCTGCCGCATAGCTGCCATTAAAATGAAGCAGGCTCCATAAAAATATTACGCATACGCAGTGCTAACACTTTATAAACGCATTAGTGTCCGTTGGGGAGGAAATATGTCGGTTTACGAACTGGCACCCACATCAAAACACAATTTGCAAGTTGAACGACAGAAATGGAAACAGGATGCTTCAAAAATATAAAAAAAAATAATAAAATATACAATATACTTATGAGTGTGGAATAAAATTAGCTGTGGGTATAGTGGGTCATAAATCAAATGACTATTGGCCACAACACGTGCCGAGATAAATAAGCAAAGTGTAATAAATATGTGAGCAAAGTAACTAGTCAAATGGCAGCCACGCCCACAATGGGCCAATAAGAAACAGATGCCAGCACATTAAACTCAATGAGTTGAAATTATTTGCAGCCGAAGGTCAACAACTAAAATCGAGGCTAATGGGATGGGTGGGCGGAAGGGAGGGGAGGGGAGCGGAGGGGCAGCTAAGTGTGGCCTTACTTGCAGGCGTGGCATCTGGGCGTTGCCGTTAAAGACAACTTCCGCTAACAATAAATTTAGCGCGCCAAATGAGAAGAAGTTGCTCCCTCGTGGGTAGCCAAACTGAACGCGTTGCTCGGCGCTAGCGGAGGGTCAGCACGGGTTGAGGGGGCATATGTACTTATAAAGCGAAAGCAGCAAATTTTTTATATGTATTTTTTGTGCGATTACAGCTGGCAGCATTTTGGCCAGCTTCGCTTCAGTGGGTGGGCTGATTAAACTGTTATACATTCGACAGGGCACTTGCAGTTGTGGGTGGCACTTCCCATTTTTGGCTTCACGTTTGCTACACGGCTAACTGCATCGCTTTTGTGCGCTGCCTTAATTTGTGAGGCTTATTTATGGATTCAACGTCTGCCACAGCGGCCAAAATTGGAGATGAACCGTGAGATTTAAAAGGGCAGCCGGTACAGCCACAGAAGATTAGTTGGAGCGGCAAGTTGGCAGGGCAACACCTTAAAGGGCTGCTAAACAACAACTTTGGATGATCGTATAAGCTGTTTTAAATTAGGAGTCAGGCGCATACCCTGTACATGTAATACCATATGCAACTACATCGACTAAATATATAAGATATGTTGAAGATATGAACTTTTCTTTGTTTATTTGTATATATAAAACGAATGTTCAAGCACTAATGAAGAAAAGATACGGAGTGTACGAATAAAATACTTATATATGACTACAATAAGCAGACAAATACGATGCAGAGCAAACTTGCTATCAAACGCAGAAAAACCTATTAAATAATTGCAGTGCATAACATACTTTAATTAATTAACCAATTCAATTGTTTAGGTCATAAAGAATGTTTATAAGTACTCTCATTAGACACAGCCAGTGCATTCGACTCTCTTGAAAAGTAACTGTAGCTGCCTTCACTTTTGAAAGTGGCGCACTCAAAAGATGCAGTTGCTGTTCTTGCTACTTAAATTTCTAACAGCTATCGCCCTCATCGCTGCCCACTTGGTACGCAAACGAGGTGCACCCAACCCCAAAAGTCTGGCTGAGTGTATCAGTCCCCAGAACGTGCAGAGCGCCAATCTATCGAGGGTGATGGAGTGCATGGCGCGCTCGGCGAATCGTACGGCGTTTATGGAGGACACACAGTGGAAGCTGGACTTACTCGAGCGCCGCTTGGACAGACTGGCCGCCATGCAGCCAGGTGAAGTCTATGTGCCGACGCCGTACGTGAATATAGATGATGTGCTGCAAATTGAAGGCAGCGTGGCCGGCTATAGCTGTCAGGGTAAGCAGCATGTGGTGCAGGCCATACGCCGAAAGCTGGAGCAGGTTCATCTGATAAATGGCGGGGCGAGCACACTGTTTGAGTGGCCATTTGCACGGATGCGTAGCGCAGTCCCCCACTCGAGCAAGGCGCCCAATTTACCAGCCAAAAAGACGCCCAAGCTATCGAAGATGGAGACTCATGAAATAACTTGCCTTTTGCTGCGAGCCATACAGCGACATGCGAAGCTCGACGGTGGTTAATCAGATGTTGGCTCAATTGATTTCATCGCTGACACAAATGGAAAGGCGTCAGCGCATTTAAAATGTTAATAAATATATAAACACCACACCCCAATCAACAGCAGCCACACGCACTAAACTGCTGGCCAGGTAAACACTCACACACACACACACACGCACAGAAATACAAAGCAGCACCGCGGTCACACGCGGCGTATGAATGTTGGGTCAGACACTGATTTATGCCAGGTCCCAACAGGCAGCGGCACCAGCAGCAGCAGCTGGCCCCGATTTAAAAGCACAATTCTGGACATTTCAAAGTGCGACGCTTGGCGGCACGTATGCAAATGTGGGGCGATGGGGCAGCGCAGGGCTTTAAGTAATTGCTTAGAAGTCGCACAACATGCGGCACAGTAATAACAATAATAGCACTATCATAATAGCAGCAATGAGGCACGAGGCACGAGGCAAGCAGCAGTTCCAGAGATGCTGCCATGTGTGGCCGCACCCAGACTGATGGCCTGGTCTGTCCTGGCCTGGCCTGGTCTGCACTCTGTGGTCGGGTGTGTTATGCTCTGGGCACTTGGCAGCGGCTGCGTTTCACTTTTTGCCATGCATTTGCGTAGTTTATTTTAATGTGCCATATAAAATAATTTAATGGCTGCGCATGCAACAAGCGAGCAAAGATAAACTGACTGCAGCAGGGACTGCGGGGAGTGAATGTACTTTTCTTATAATTAGCAAAGCGAGCGAGCTGTAAATGGTAATTGTGGCACATTGTGTGCCACACACACAACACACACGCACTCATTTGCAACTGACCAGCTGGCCATTAATTAGAGTTGCACCATGAAAGAAATTGAACAATAAATGCACTCAAAGGGGCATTTCTGTGATATTATCTGCCTCCCTATAACATTATGAGTTACGTGGTATCTCAATGTCGAATAGTTCTCATACTATCTTATATTATATTGCTATAAAGGCTTCAAAAGTAATTAATTTTCTGCTAGAATATACGACTATACAGTTTTATGCACTATATCTCGAAATATTTCATTTTAATATTTTGTGCTATATGGCACACAAAAATAGATTGGCAATTTCATTGGCTTAGATATCGAAATAAAATCCTTTCAACTAACCAGGGTTACAGAAAAAAAAAATTAAAAACAAATAGTTACAAGATTTCAGCTGGCCAAAATATCCTTGACACTTCTGTAAACCCATTTACGAGGCGTTTCCCTGGGACCGTAATGCCATTTAAAGTGCTTCCTACAATATTTTGTTAAGTATAAATTAATTTGAAGAATTTCCATTCACCATTTCCACCTTTTACTTACTTGCTTTCTTGTTTTGTCGTCGTGTGCGTCACTTTGCTGCCATTTCTTTTGCGCTTTGGGCCAACGATGGCAAAATAGTTGAGGGCTTTATTTCAGGCCAGGCCAGGCCAAGCCAACCCACTTCTGGCCCAAACAGCCTCATAGCAGCAGCTCAGCTGCAATGTCAATAAAAATTCAATTACGTTTCCAACAAAACTTGTCTGGCATGCCTTTCTTATGGCCATTTCAAATTGGCTATCGGCCGTGCAGACGCACAACGATTTCAGGCATCAACTTTGTTGCCTACTTTCGGCGCTGAGTGGCATTGCGAAATTTGTTTGACATTTGAATAGCAGCTCCAATTGAATTCGGCAAACAAAAAAGTGCCTTCAAGCTGCGTGTGCTGGAACCTGAATCTGCAATCTGGAATCTGGAGTAAGAAAACTGAAATCAGATCTGAGCCACTTAAGTTTAATGGCATGTTTATGTAACCCAACGCCCACAGAAAACAGTAAATAAGCATAATCATAATTTGTTCACGCACTTAAGACGCTCTTCTCCTTATACATACATACATACATACATCCACATGTATGTACTTTGTACATATCTAGATTTGGTTCTAGACTCCAATAAAAAGAAACTGTGCGCACATCGAGAAACACATTAGATTGCTAATTTGCTGGAAGTGATTTTGGTGTTGGCCACATATGGCAAAAGTGTTAAATAGTTGCTGCCAAGGCGAATTCGTGTTAAGTTCGTTGTGCGTGTTATGACCAAATGGTAATTTCCGCTTTCATTTCAGTCAGGTGTTATCAAACGCCAACATACCTCCCCCCTCCCCCCCTCGATTCTAGTTGCAGCCTCCAAAGAGTACAGCACACGCTCTCTGTTAGCAGCACACAGCTGTTATACTGTTATACAGTCGAGTGGCTGTAGCTGCTGCATACTTACAGGCGCGCTTAGACTTTAGCCTCAGTCTCCCTTTGCCAGCGCTCTCGTTCAGACCGACTGTTTTTGTCGTGGTCTTTGTGCCACAAGAATCGCGTAGCGTAAAGTGTGTGAAGAATACCCACAGAAAGAAACCTCAGCATTCAAATTAATCAGGCACACAAATAGTTAGGCCCGAGCAACATTTGCGTTTGTCTTGGCTTCATTAGCAGCCGAATAGCACAGTCTCTTTCTCGCTCCCTGTGCCGTGCTTGTTGTCCTTCTCGTACGTGCGTGTGTGTGTGAGTGTGTGGGTGTGTGTGAGTGTAAGATTAATGAGCCAAAAAGTGTTTTATCGTGTTGTGCGTTAAATATTTTATACTATATCAAATAAATGTTGCATAAGCTGCGGTTCGCTCAGCATAAGAGAGAAGCGCATATTATTTTTCGACCCTAAGTAATAAATTGACAGCCAGTCCCCGATGCGGTTTTGGAATTCACCAAACTACGTAGAACAAGAACAAGTACAAGTAAGTAGCCTTCATTTATAATATGTACTGCTCAATTATTGACATAATAGGAAGAGTCTATAAATGCTGTGGAAATGAACTAAACGGCTGGTATTTGTGGTATTTGCTGCTAATTTATGTGTAATATTCGCACAAAAGCTGCAAACACTAATCAGATTAGTAACGTAAAGTACTCTTAAGTCATAAGCTTACAATTATTTTATTGCCTTCAATTCGTTAAATAATTAAGGATTGTTTCTAAATTTACTAGAATATGATACGATACATCAATTTTCTATGAGAGTTGGTTAGAAATAAATAGACAACATTTAATGCGCCTCTCAAAATTGATTGATTTTATCTCTTTGACATACCAAGGGGATGGAGTTTCTGGAATCCGTTTGAAATTCGATATGTATTATATTCTGTTTTAGTGTTTGGAATAAAAAGGAAAAATACATAAGACAACAAATATGTAATTTTTGTGTTAAAAAACACTTGTCCTGTTTTATTTTGAAATGTATATATATATATATATATATATATACGAATCAGCTAAAATATCTATAAATAAATAGCTGCATATGGCTGCATATCAAAATTGGGCCACCCTATTATATATATACATATCCAATTGTGAAGAAATTTAATCAATGCCCACACAAATTACCAAGAGTAATATCAACATTTCATTGCATTGCTCTGAAAGCAACAACTGAACGTTGTAAAAGGACACCCACACATAAACTGAGACCCATTTGACTTGCAGAGACTTTCAAATTAATTGTAGCCCAACGTTTTGCTACTTGCCCCAACTTACTGTAATGCTAGTTCATTTGCCACGCCCCTACCACGAAAAGCACACACACACACACACACACACACACAGACACACTGTGGCACGTAATGCGTAGCAGCATCCCAATTAAGTAAATAATGCGTAAAACAAGTCGAGCGTTTTACGGTTGGCCCCGCCTCCATCGTCCTCGTCCGCACCGCTAAGCGCCGTCTCGCATAGAGAAACAGTCAATTGCAAAATTGCGGCAGCCAACAAAGCGTGGCAGGAGCCGGGCGATGCTCTAGCTCTCTAGCTCGTGCTGAGAGTTGTTGTTGTTGTTGTTGTTGCCAGATGACTGTCGACTGCAGCTTGATGAAGGCAAAAGGATTGTCAGAATGAGTGCAGGCGCGCGTGTACCTGTGTAATTCATTATGCTGTCTAACTAGTGGGAGCAGGGGCACAGGAGCAACAGAAATAGGAGTTACATCAACAGCCACTGTTGTCAAAGCGGATCAGAGCAAAGACGGGTGCGGGTGCTGCAGGAAGGATGCTGAGGCATGCTCCTCATACAGTTAAGCATTTTGCACATGCGACGATGACTACTAAAAAGAACACACACACAAAACAAAATACAACCAAACAAAACAAAAAGTAGCTAAAGCTCCAATTGTTGTTGTTAACGCAAAAATTGTCAGTCACGGCGGGACTTCCGTCATCAACACGGCAAACTGGAGCTGGAGCTGAAGCTGAAGCTGTTCCACTTGAGCTGTGTGTGCGTGTTTGTTCTGCCAGCGTATTCTGTCTGTCTCTCTGTCTGACTGACTGTGTGTATGTGTGTGTGTGTGTACTTAACAATTTCTTTTATTATTTATGCCGTCTGCAAGTTAGTCAAGTGCCAGTTGATGGCTTTTAATTAAGCCAACAAGCAGACGGCATAGTAAAGTTAGGCAGATTAAAAAACCTTTTAAGAACTTTCAAAATTAAGCAATTTTTCTTTCAGTTATAGAACTTTGCAATACATTAATGACCAAACTTTTAACAAAAGAAACAATCAAACAAAATCATTATTAAAAGGCGCGAATTTATTTCGCGCTAAAAAAAACTGTCAGCAACAATGAAAAATTGTATTTAATTTATTTAAAGAAAAGTACAACAACAATTTGCGGCACACCATATAAAAGTTGTCGGCTTTTTTGTTGATCAGCGTCGAAAAAGTTTTATTTTGACAACAAGCTTAAAAAGTGTGCACCATAAATCGTCTGCGTATACGTATTATACAAACACAAACGTAAACACTCACACTAACATGATATTTGTAAACCGTATAACTATCACAATATTGTGGCATAAAGAGCAATTACTTAAAAGTTCGAACCTTGAGTTGTTTGGCAAAGCAAAACTTTATGGTAAACTAGATTTCAGCTGCTCCATTTACAGTTATTTATATAGCAGACGCACATACAATAGTGTACGCGTGTGTGTGCGTGTGTGTGTGCGTGTGTGTGTGTGTGTGATTATAAGCCATGTGTCTGCAACATATGGAAACTGATTTTAAATTTATTTTATGTGTACTTGTATGTATTGGCACAAAAATTCTATAAATATTTGCAATGCGTTATCTGGCTTTCTCGCATTTACCATGGGTGAGTAAATTTCAGAAGGTATTGGCAATGCAATTTTGTATACCAATGTATAACGGAAAACATTTAACTTTGATATTTATTAACAGGGAATTTAATATTTGTGAATATTTCAAATGCTAGATTTTTTTAAATTTTCTCATGAACAAACAATTAGGATTTCTAGCAAGTAGGTGATCTTTTTAGCCCACACAAAACGTGTTTATCACTACAAAAAATACAAAAAAAAAGTTTAAATTACAAAAGTGGCATTTTATAATGAAATTTAGGTCATCATAGAAATATTGTTTTTTCTAGGTCGAATGTCCCAATATTACTTAGTATAACCTTAACGGTCAATATAAGTTTGGCACAGAATCAAAATTAATAACACTCTTCTGTGATATAAGTAGAATCTATTGCAAATCATACTTTCTTTTATTTACCTATACTGAACACAACAAGTAGAAGTTCCAAACAAGATTTAGTCTGCGACTTAAGCTTAAATCCAATTTTAGCAACTTAAGATATTATACCTATTCTGGCCAATGCTTATTGCCTTAATGCTATCGTGCAACATTGGGTCTAATCCCTCAGACTTTTTTTTAATAAATCTAATGGCATTTCAAAACCATTCTCGTGGCTGTTGGTTGTAAGTAGTAGTTGATTAAATGCTTCGCTCCACACTTTGCGCATTAGAATACAAAGGAAACTGGCCAAAAGAAAAGCCAAAGTGAGCCAAATATACTTATACTTACGAGTTTGCCAAGCTCTGCTGCCTTTTTGAGGGAAACTTCCAGCTCACGACCACATGTAAAAACAAACTCAGTTCCTGTGCCTTCTGCGACTACTATTCCTGAGGAAATCCTCTTAGCGCCGAAAAAAATACCGTTCTTTTTGGCACTTGAGTTAAGCACGTAACAAGAAAAACCATGCGACAGCAGCACACAATTTTCCATATACTCATATCAGAGTGTGTCAAGCGTTCCTGCCTCAGCGTGTGGCATGCAGTTTTTGCATTTTTTCTCTCTCGAATTTATTGCTGTTGATGTTGTTGCTGTTGCTGTTGCTGTCCTTCACAGCAGACAACAATTTATCACATTTCAATCACTCGCATCATCAATCATGTCAAACATATTTCAGCAATGCCAAAACGATCCAATGAACCAACGCATTTTATATCCTGAAAATACTTAACATGTAAATAGGGCACTAGCTTGGCCTCAACCTAAATGGATATATGTACATGGGAAGGTATAGACATAATATATACTTAAGCACTTATACATATAATTCGTGAATTCGAAATTATATTTTTAAAGAACATAATCAATGTTATTCAATAGGTGTCCTCTATCTGATTGGTAATTGGTGATCAAAGCACAGCCAAGAAACATTAAATTTGGATTAAAGCTTCCTTTTGGGACGTTGGTAATTTTCATCCTATCGGCTTTCAACCAATTTTTAAAAGATCTATATGAAAGATTTTCGGAAAGTTTTCTAATTTTCACCACTTCCAAAATTACTTTCAATTGCTAAATGAAATATGAAAAATATGAAAACTCTACTTAAAACAAGTGGGAAAGGATTATCTTCGGCGTGCCGAAGATTTTATACTCTTTTCGATCCTTTAGACAATTTTCACTCTGCTGACTGCAGCACTTTCATCTGTAGAAATTTATATCATATATTTATATCATCAATTTGAATTGAAATATTACATTTATTTCCAGTTGAATGGCAGTTTTAAGATATAGTAATCCGATCCAGCCGGATCCGATCAATGCTATGTATGTTTGAATAATATGTATCTGTGCAAAGTTTCATCGCGATAGATTTGAAAACATGGGATTTATGGCCAAAACCGACTTCCAGTTGTATGGCAGCTATAAGATATAGTGATCCGATCCGGTCGGTTCCGACCAATGTGTTGTCCCCTTGAATAAGAAGTGTCTGTGCAAAGTTGCATCGCGATAGCTCAAAAACTGAGGGACTAGTTTGCATACATACAGACAGACAATCAGACAGACAGACAGACGGACATGGCTAGATCAATTTGTATTGTCATTCTAAGCATACTGGCAGTAACTTTTGTTGGTCTCCGACGCTTCCTACTATGTGTTACAAATTTCAGCACAAACTGAATATACTATTTTCTTCGAAAAGAGTATAATTACATATTCTACATAATTACATATTCGTATGTAATAAATATTAATAATTTAATACGTTTCTAGACTGTGGAATTGAATCAAAAGTTTCAAAACAAATGACACTAAACAAAATTCAATCTGATTTAAAGCGGTCACTTTGTGAAATACAGGCGAAATCGATTTCAGATACACTTTTAGCATCGCACAGTAAATATATATAAATATATATACATATATATATATATATATATATATGTTAGTCTAATTATAGCTGCTTGGAAATATGGGTTAACAAACTCATTAGGTATATGCCAGCATTACGCACACATATGAAGTATAAGCCAAGTAGGCTCACTTCCGCCTCTCAATAGCGGCAGTAACATGCCTGCTGCTTCTGCTGGGGATGCTGCTTCTGCTGGGGCTGCTGTGGCTGCTGCGGCTGCTCCATTAAGCAAAAAGCATTTAAGCCAGCGCAAAGCCAGCCGAGTAAGATGCCACCCACAGCAAGTAAACGGCACCACGCCCACAAATACACGCGTACAACGTGGCGTATACTACAGTTTTTCTTCTTTTTTACTACGTGCTTGATGCTTGTTTGTTGTTGTTAGCAAAATGCCAGATAAAAAAGTGCGCTAATGGTGAAGGTCAGGCCGTTGTTACGTTTTTGGCCTTAAGTGGGCGGCTGTTCCTTGTTGTTATAAGCGCTTTTTGTTATTTTTGCTTTTGCTTTTACATTGGGTGCCCCTGCATCCGGCATTTTAGCACAGCTCGCTCTCTTTGCGCTCTCAACTTTGCTCTTTGGTCATGCGCTCTGTGGTGGCTAGTGCTGGGCGTATAACAGTTTAACAATTGCAGACTTTTGGGCGCTGCTGCTGTTGCCATGAATATTCGGCATTGTCAGTGTGCGTGTTCTTTGTGTAACTTTTGTGGTTACCCCAGCACAATAAAAATATTTTTCTTGCTATATTTTTTCTCTCGTGATTTAGTTATTTGCGCGAGAAGTTCCGTTTCCATGCAGCCAAAAGTAATGCTATATTCATGAGCTACGTTTCCTCGTGTATCCTCCACACTAACACACGCACACAGTCACATGAGAGATGAGAGAAGAAATACGCGCTTGTGGCCTCAAGTGTTACCATACAGGGCAAAGTGGAAGGGGTTTAATTAAATTTAATTATTTGCATGGACCACAATCCTTGTTAATAGTTCATTGAGAGCACACTTGTAGCTTGCGTGATGTGTATTCGATTTCGAAATATCTCAGCTGCTAGTGAAGGCTGATTGATAGTCGGTCAATTATGAAATGCCACAAACAGCAAGCTCAGATGTCAAATTATACAACCACCAAAACTGCGAAAGGGAAACCGAACTCTTATTTTAAATTATACAGTAACAAAATTGAATATATAAATAAAGGTTAGCGGTCTTGTGGTACAAAGTTTCTACTATTCTGAATACAACTGCATAAATTTAAATTTTAAAGTGAAAGTTGGCAAAATTTAACTGCAATTTGATCCACTCATTGCCTGGCGCAGTTTGAGAGCCGAGTGCCGGACTGCCTCAAAGTTTATTGCCAATGGGCGTACTTTAGAGGCAAGCAAAGCCTTCCTCCTGCCACATGCCACACGGCAATCCCATAAACTGTCAGTATACGCTTTAATAACTGACTGAAGTCGCTTCGCTGCTGTCATCACTTTAATGTCATTTTCATAATATGCCTCAAGCTCCTTAGCATTTTTATTATCTCTGTGACTCTTTGGCTGCATCAGTAACTCCACTGGCAAAGTTTTATGGCACGTTTAACGCTGAGCCTCGCACTGGGGCTATACTGTAAATCTCTTTGTAGCGCTTTCATTCGGCTCCTGTGTTGAACGCTGACTGAAACTGACAGCGCAAATGTGTATTTAATTCCACTTGAGTTGACAATGCCACGCCCACTGCCCATAATGCTGACAATTGCTTATGTTGTTCTTGTTGCTGGTGCGTTGACATTAATAAATGTCACAATTCAGCTGCAGTGATGAAAGCAATGCGTGAGCAGGATAGATGGAACTTCAAACATATTGCAGACTGTTCAGCGCGTGTTGGAGCTGCTTAATGCCAAACTGACAGAGTGTCAGATTGACAGAGTGTCAGACTGAATGACAAAACAACAGACTGACTAGCACAGAAAACTGATTGCGCTAGCTTTAAATTAATTAGACGTGTTTTTTATCTGCCATCCACTTTTAGCTTTCCCTCTCGTCATCACTTCTGCCTCTGATAAGTTGCCAACAAGCGGATTTGAGACATTCGCAATTTGTCCTTAGGAAAAAATTGAAGATTGAAACAGCAAATTAATTTTCGGGGGCAAGTTGATGTGCGTGTTGCGAGTTGCTGCGTCTGTGTGTGTGTGTGTGTGTGTGTGTGTGCCTGTGTCTGTGGCGATAATCGGCTTATACGTAGCTTATAGCGTCATGCAAATTGATAAATGTTGCAGGCACGCTAAGCATTGCATACTTTGCGGGGCAGCGTAATTGTAGCCAGCACGTTTTTATGAATCAATTAGGCTAATGTTGCGAAGGAGTTCAGTATGTGAGCTGGAATACGATACGAGATTTCAATTGGCATGGCTTGTGTTCTCTGGCTCATCTATTGTAGCAAGATTGCAAAGAGCGGCACACTATTTTCTGCCATTCACAAAAGCTAAGCCATTGCTTATATTGGCCAACTCACGCACACACTTGTCTACTGTATTTTGTGTATTTGCACTGTCGGAACGGGGCTGCTGCCTTTTGATGCTTGTGCAAATTTGCTTCAGAGTTTAACATTTCAATTTGTAGCTGCAGCAAAATCAAGCAAACGCCGCAGGGAAAGTGCCTGAACGAAATGCATATTTGCCATCAATTCACACACGCACTAACAAACAAGTGTGTGTGTGTGTTTGTATGTGGGTATATTTTGTGCTGGCAGACTGCAGCTTTCATTTGCGAGAGTATAATAAAGAAACAATCAGCTTCTGTTTTTGCTTCCAGCAACAATTGAATTATTGATTTACTTCTGTCACGCGAGAGTCAGCTATTTTTCTTTATTTATTAATCACTTAAATAGCCACATTGAAAGTAAAGTAAAAATATGTGTTAATATTCTAAATTATTTAATATATAATAATGTAATACAAATATTTTAAAACTATTCAAAATATTCAATACATCAAATATATACAAATACAACCATTTAGCAATAAACTATTTATTTAAATATAATTCCGCCTCTTTTATGCCAATCAAAAACGTTTGGGTCATTTAAATACTATAAATATTGATAAGTATTTACGAAATGCAATTTGTCACTACTAAATTAATCATAACAGTCGCGCACAATCAAGCGAATTTTAATAACGACACAAAACATTGATGTAGTCAAAGAGCCCGACTGCTTTATACTCTATTCTGCTTATTTCCTTTTCACACCAAACTAAATTAAGTTTTTAATATTTCATTTCTATGACAATGGGTAAATATTCTTGCATTACAAAAAGTAATTAAGTTCACTTTACGAATTACTCGATAGAATATGCCCGTTTTTAGACCACGAGACAGTGCTTTTTTAAGCGAATCACATTTTATTTATTTTCCACATACCATTCATGATAGATAAATACATATTTTACAATGACAAAATAACGGCATTTATATGCTTGTAAACATTGTAAGAGCTGACAAAAAGGGTGCCAGATGAACAATGATGAACCGGCAAACCATTGAACGAGTTCATTTCGTTTGCCAAAAGTTCACCAAAAATGTAATCAAAATTTATAAATCACTGCAATGCAGGAAAATACAGCGGTAAACTCCGTGCCAAGTTTTCAATAGAAGTTGTACGGCTGCCAGGAAAAAACCTATACATAGACATAGCTCCATTTCTACGTGTGTGCGGTGCTTTATTTGTGGTTATAGTGGTGCGGTGCTAGTCTGTGGCAGCGGCTGTTGCCACTTACGCTTCAGTGCCTCATCCAGCCATTGATATGCGATTGCGCCACAAAAAGTTCAAATTAAAAACACTCAACTGTGTGTTATCCCAGCCACTAGAGAAGAGAAGAGATTGCGAGTGCCCAAAACGAGGCCAAAGAATAGCTGCAATCAATATTATGCAGAAATGTTCATCCCATTGAGTTGAGCAGATAAAGTTAGTTGGCCAGTTGAGCAGTTTGGGGGCAACTGCTTCAACTGTTGCACGACTCTAAGAAGCTGCTTGACAAATTCTTCCGTAAAACTTTGTTCTCCAACTGGCCGGGCATTAGATGGATGGGTGGAGAGGACACACACGCTGGCAAAGTTTTGGCCAACTTGGCGTTCCATTTCACATGGCTAATCGTCAAATAGACAACAGCAAGCAGGCAGCTCTGCCGTCTGCCGTCTGGTGTCTAATGTCTGGTGTGTGCTGTGTGCTGTGTGATGTCCAGGGACAAGCGATCTCGATGTCTGCTCTCATTAAAAAGTAAGATAAACAGGTATAAGTTTCGAAATCAAATGCGAGTAAAAACCAGCAGCTAAGAGCATGAAGAACAAACGAAAAAAATATACAAATAAAAATAAGAATAAACCGAAGGGAAATACAGAAAAAAGCAAATAGAAAAGCTGAAAACCACTTGAGCAAGTAGCAAAAGTTTTCCATTTATAACGAGCTCAGTGCCATGTGCATACACAGGGGGTTGTTTTACTGTGCGGGTGAGCAGGTCGAAGGGTGGAAAAGCTAGGGCAAGCATTGAAATGAATGTGTGTATATCCTGCTGTCTCATTTGCTGTGTGTATGAGTGTTGGCAAAACTTTAAATGCGCGGTAATGAAATTGTTGGCAACAAATGCTGTCAACACTCACACACACATACACATACACATGCACACATACATGAGCAGACATCAGACTGACACCATTTTATGGCATGGTACCGGCAAGGAGGAGAATGCAGGCATCCTGCAGATTTCCAAGACCTCAGTAAAGCCAGAAAGTTCTCCGACTCAAGTGTTACGCCCCAAACAACAAGAGAAACTGTGTTAAGTTGCCACAACTTGGGTACGCAGCAGTTAGTCGAGAGGGGCTACAGACAGAATAAGGGTTGGGTAGCCACCTCAGACATGAGCAGGGACAGACACACACTCCGAGTCAGCTACTTGCTTTGCAATAATCATATGAATGGCTTTCCATTTCGAGCATTACAGTGCGGTCGGACCGCTAAGATAGCAGATATGAGATATTCATTTGCAACAACTAAACAATAACACTCAACGGGGCAGTGCTGCATTATCGCGAATTTGTTGTAGCTCCAACAGAAGTTTACTTATGTTAACTTACATTTGCAAAAGTGCTCTTATTGTTACAATTCCTTTTTCATTGGCGCATATCATTTGTATGTGGCTTACATTCAATATATGATGTAACTTCATATACAGACCAACTTAGTATTAAGTATAATTTTATATTACATATATAGATTGTGTTCATTGTGTGTATTAAATAGCATGACCAGTTTGTGGTTAAGCATCACATCTAGCATGGTAATTAACCGACTTAAATATGAAAGAAAGGTTTTTTAAATTAATTCAATTAGAATAAAAAGCAAACGAGTATTTCCCTTAGCATGTTTTTAAAGTTTTTTGCGCTTCTAATCTGTATCATATTTTATGCACATCTATCCAATATCTGCTGTTTTCATTTTTGCTCAACTCATTATGTCCATTTATTCCATTTATTTAATTTGCAAGCACAATCAGGCTGCCTTGTATTTAAGTATGTGTACAAACTTTGAATGTATTCTAATTTCCATTTTGGTGTTAGTTTTTTCGATTGCCAATTTGCCGAGAGCCAAACGTATTTCTCGCATCTGCTTTGTAAATAGTAAATAATTTGTTTTAACCTAATTGAAATCCAATGTGGAAAACTTATTCGCTTGCTTGTTTGTTAGTTTTACATGGATTCAGTTAAGTTGGCATCACTGTTGCTAATTACCGACACTGTCGTTGATAATGCCAATCAACACCCATTACGATGAATTTCATTTAATCAGTGTGTTAATTATTGCTGCATTTACATTAATTAATGCAGCAAGCTTCATTTAATTGGCGTCCACTGAAGTAATTAGCATTATCCAGTTAGTTGAACTTCAAGTATGCAAATGTATATCGAATAGTCAAGGCATGTCATAGTACACAAGAAACATATCACACTCTATAGATAATTAAAGCATATGTACATATGTTCATCTCTATCATGCTTTTGGTGGAAGATGAGTACAAAGTTTATTATAACTAGTTTATTATTATTATTTGAATTGATTTTATTAATATTAGTTGAAATTTGTCATAGCTAAATGTAAATAAGCAAGCGATTCCAATTCGTGTTTATTACCTTCAATTAAAAACAATTATAAATTGGCTTTGTCTTGAATAAACAATTTGTTCATAAAATATTCTGAAAACAGCTCTTCATTCCTATCCGAATTATGTACATATGAATATTGGGTTAGCCATCAAGAACAAAGTATTGATTTAGTTAAGCGTTGTACCATTAAACATTAGAAATACAATTTGTTTTTTTGGAAAACTTAGAATACATGAATATTTTTGTCAGTGAGCTGAACTTCTACAGCTTGATCTGAAAAACAGTTTTGTTAGTTTATAGCAAACTGTCGTCGTGTCGTGAATGTGTTCTCTATTTTAAAAAAAATTTTTTTCTGTTTAAATTTTTGTGTAAAACGTTTGTAATTTGTCCTTTTTGAGAAAATTTTGAGCTGCGAAACATAATTATTGTTTCTACAGTTTATCTATACCAAATTGTGTGTGTATTAAAATTTACGTGTACGTTCATGATGCAGAGTCTCCGTCGTATCCTTCTAAAGTCCAGTCCGAAGCGTGGATTCCTCCTGTTTAGCAACGTGCGCTTCGGCTCCTGCGGCGAATCAAAGGGGCGGGGAAAAGGTCTCGTGCTTGGAGTCTACCAGAAAGAGGGCGACAAGGAACCCAAGCTCACGACCAGCGGGGAGAAGATCAACGATCGCGTGAATGGCAAGCTGGCGGAGCTGATATGCGAGACAAAGATCGACGGACGATTGGGGCGAGGCAAAGTGTTCAGCAACATCGATGACGAGTACCGCAACATTGCCGTCGTCGGCGTCGGCTTGGAGGGCATCGGCTTCAACGAGCTAGAGATGCTCGACGAGGGCATGGAGAATGTGCGCATTGCGGCAGGCATTGGTGCTCAGGCGCTGCAGAGCATCCACTGCAGGGATGTGTCAATCGATGCCATGGAATACGCGGAGCAGGCGGCTGAAGGTTCAGTCCTTGCGATATGGCAATACACAGAGATGCTCGACAAGAAATATCGTCCAACTATGCCCAAGCTCGAACTGTTTGACTCCGCCGATACGGATGGCTGGATGCGTGGCGTTTTCAAGGCGGAGTCACAGAACCTGGCGCGCCGCTTGAGCGACGCGGCTGCCAACTGCATGACGCCAACGTTGTTCGCACAGGCGACCGTGGATGCGCTGTGTCCTTGCGGCATCACCGTCGAGATACGCACCATGGACTGGATTGAGATGCAGCGGATGCACTCATTCCTCATGATTGCCAAGGGCTCGTGTGAGCCGCCAGTGCTGATGGAGATTAGCTACTGCGGCACTGCGCCCGAGGACAAGCCGGTGCTGTTCCTGGGCAAGGGCATCACGTTCAACTCGGGCGGCATCAACCTGCGGCCGTGCAAGGATATGGATGAGTACAGAGCCAGCATGTCGGGAGCGGCCGCCTGTGTGGCGATGATGCGCTGCGTGGCGGCGCTCTCGCTGCCTATCAACGTGGTGCTCATCGTGCCCCTGTGCGAGAATCTGCCGTCGGGCATGGCGACCAAGCCCGGCGATGTCTGCACCCTGCTGAACGCCAGATCGATGGCCATTCGCGATCTGGACAAGGCGGGCGTTGTGGTAATGGCCGATCCACTGATCTATGGCCAGACGACGTACAAGCCGCGACTGGTGGTCGATGTGGCCACTCTGGGCACGGGTACAAAGAAGGCCTTCGGTGGCGGCGCATCAGCCATCTTCTCGAACTCTCATTACATCTGGAAGCAGTTCCAGCGTGCCGGCTCCCTGACCGGTGATCGGCTGTGGCGCCTGCCCCTGTGGCATTACTACAAGAAGCAGGTCACGGACGAGCTGGGCTACGATCTCAGCAACGATGGACGTGGCTTGGCCAACTCCTGCCTGGCGGCTGCCGTCCTCCACGAGATGGTGCCCTGTGCGGACTGGGCGCATATCGATACCCGCGGCACCGGCATGCTTAGCATGTACGGACTGATACCCTATCTGACCAAGTATCGGATGACGGGCCGACCGACGCGTACTTTGGTGCAGTTCCTATACCAGTTGGCCTGTCCAGAGCAGAAATAATTGGCATAATAATATATATGTTTATACTAATGTATTTTATATTGCCTGGTGGAACTTGACTGAGCTGAACGATTAAAAAACGAAAGAAAAGACATTTATTGATAAATCTGCATATGTATTATGTGAAGGGCAATTGGGGGGGCGGCGCCGATAATCGATGTACAAAAATCAAATATACACTCAACTATACAAATCCATATTATCGTCTAGGACTCTGATCGCTAAGGGTATCTAATTCTAAATCTTCGACTTACTGAGAGTCTCATTCAATTTCACCAATCTTTTACTGGAACAAATAATTGAAATAGAACTCTTCAAACGTTTTTTGGCACCACATGCTCAGATGTTCATTCATGTTTTCCATTTGTGTAAAAAATATGTAGGTATATTTAAATGTGCACATTTAGTTACAGCCCATTTAAATGTCACAAGCTGCATGCAACATATGAGACCCATTTACTTAGAGCTACACATTAGGGGAGTACTTGTATGTTTTATGGTCCACTTCATAGGAGACGTTTATGTACCTGCTACAACCAATTATACAAACAAATTTGCAATTTTCACACAGGCATTTGCACGTTTGACACGTTTAGCCCATTTCGGAGAGACCAAAGCTCGGCGGCCTGTCCTTGGTACTGAAAAAGGATATTTGCTTTTATACAAACACAGGCAGTCGACTTCAGCCTCTTAGCTTTTGTTGATGAAATTGCTGCAGGATATTACTTTGAATTATCATAAATAACAGCGCACGGCAATGGCAACAACACATATGTGTGTGTGTGCGAGTGTGTGTGTGTGTGTTTGCGAGTGTGTGTAAGTGTGTGAGTACGTGCCTGTATAGTATAACTTTGTGCTGTGGCAAAAGGATCAGGTGCTCGTCTGCTGCCTGGCTTCAGTTTTGGGGTTGTCTTTGGCCTCGCTTCGGTTATGATGTGAACGCTTATGCAGGTGTGTGTGTGTATGCTTGTGTGTTGGGAATTCAATAATGTCGACTGAATGTGTTTATCAGGTAATCGTGTTGCTCTCACTGAGCGGATGAAGATGAAATGGTGACTGAGCTCAACTCATGCAGTATACACAGATTAGCTCCAACTTGTGGTGGCTGCTCACACCAGACTTGTCGAAAAGCTAATGGCATTCAGATGAAATTGCCTTCAACCTTTTTGATCATGTTAAGGGTTCTGAATATACTTAAATGACACAAATTAAAAATACACAATCGAATAATGTATTTTAAACGACGCTCTAGGCACTTTTGTTGTTGCTGTGGCATTACACGCAGATTGAAATGGTATTTAATTGCATTTTTCTGCAACTGCATTTACTTCGGCACTCTGCATTAAGCTCCATTTCGTGGGATTAACAATCTTGGCCATTATCCTTGGGACAGTCTGGTGCAGCCAGCTGGTTACACACACAAGCACTCAGTTTCAGCAGCCCTCGTGTTGACCACAATTTTATTTTCAATATGCGAAATGAGAAAGAGTAATCGTTATGGCCTTCATTCACATGCACTGGATAGAACATCCATTTATAGCCTTTTAATGCAATAAGTGTAAGTGTATTAAACCCTTTTTTACCCTTTTTGTATGTACATATTAATGTACATTTTACATGTACATATATATTCTGAATTTAGCAAATAGCATATCTAGACTTTCAAAGTTTGGTGTGCGTGTGTGTGTATATAAAGCCGAATGTTATGAATTTTGAACGTTAAAATAGATATATAAATTGTGTTTACATTAGGGAAGCTTTTACTTCGTTATTTATTATCTCTATTGTGTTGTGTGAACCAACCAAATTATTGTGATTACTAGGCAAAGGGCATAGGTTCAACATATTGTTGGCTTTACTGTTCTGTCAGCCAACAATAATTTGTTTGTAAACAATGAAAAATTCAATTACAGTTGCCTTTCAGGCCGCCTCTCAAAAGCTTATGTGCCACAAAAACCACAAGAAAAGTTAGCTTACAATGTGTATGTACACTCTGTATGTATTGTATGTAAAGCTCATCCTGCAGAGAACAAGACCTTTGCCTAGGACTGAACAAAAGGCATCCCTTACGCTTCAAACCAGCCACTGACTTATGCTGGAAGTTGCTGTTCGTTTCTATGAGTTTTTGTGGCCCGATAACAGCATAGGCTGTCTAAATAAAGTTTTTTTTAGGATAAAATGAGACACGCAGAGTATACACAAGTGTTAGTGTTAGACTACTTGGTGTTGGCTTTATATTTCTGATTAATTGGATTTTCCTATGACTTTAAGAGTTGTTTAGGGAACTCGAGAGTTGAATTTTAGATGATTCAAATAAATTCTTAAGCTTAATGTTAAGCGAATTTCCATTTACAGTTGCACTTCTCTATCTCAAACATCCATCTGGCACAACAAATGTTTCAGTCATAGAGAACTTCAAGTTAAAAAAGTTTGTCGAAATATTTTAGAAAGCATACAATTGATAAACTAAATTCAGAAACATTTTAATTTGAAAATAATAGATCATTATCAATCATTGAATTTTTTATTATCGAAATGTGTGTCTGAAAAAAAATCCAGATAAATGATATATAAATATCTGTGTTGGATTTTCATTAAGGTATAGACATTAATCGGCTGAAACTCTAAATTTTTTCAGTCTTAAGGATAATCATCAAGTAGCTATTAATTCAAATCAAACTGCACTGTAGTACACAATTATTTTGATATATTACATCAAACTCAATGCCTTAGAAATACATGAGGAAATCTGATGAGTTTCAGTTCTTCCAGTTATTTTCGGCATGCAAATGAGCTTTCCTTGGGCCATCAGTCAAACGATAGCTGCTAGCCAAACTAAGTTTACTGCCAATAAATCAAATTCCCAATCACATCAGTTTAAGAGCAGTGCACCGACAAATTTTCAATTAAATTTTTCCTTTTTTCTTTTTGTTTGTGTTTTTTCATCCTTTAGTCATCTATCAAAACACGTTGTGGAGCTTTGGCTGTCCAGGGATGCATATGACACGGTTTGCAGCTTTGGGTTAATATTTGACTTCATTAAAGCGCATTAGATTAAGCTCGACGAGTGCCTAACTAAGTCCGTGTAGGAAGCCAACCAAAAGCAACTAACTAAAACCGAACTCTGTCAATGCACATCAACGAAAAGAGAAAAAAGAAAAGGACGAGTAAGAGGAAGTGGACGAGGACTGGGACGAGGTTGAGTTTGGGTACGACAACAACGAGAACGATGAAGGCACATTGCCAAAGGCAATAATCGCAATTTAATATTCATGACATTCTCGCAGTCAATGTATTTTCAAAGTGTTGCCAGGAGCTGCAACTGGGGAAATGCTAAAGAAAGAGTCCTGTGCTGTGCTGTGCTTCGTACAGCCGACAAGTATTTCCAGCTCGAAGTGATCTATGAGATACTTTTTAATAAAAAACGAAATCATTTAGTTATAGCTGCAGATGCAATAAATTTAAATGAATTGATAGATTCCTGAAATTTAGTTTAACAAGCAAATGATCCATTAAAGTTTAATTATGGAAAATATCTTCGGCTGTAATAATTATAAATGTAAAGTGATATATATTTCCTAAATATATAAAAGTGACCCGAGATGGTTTAAATTCAATTCTGTGATCCTGACTTTGACTTTCATTGCGTATAGAAATCTCTGCGCTTTTTCACTTCTTTGTCGCCTTGCACTTTATCCACAGAATTGCCTTGACATGTGTTTGCTCCTGTCACACTTTCAATAAGGAACGAGCCCAATTCTTCCCTTGGTAGTAACATTGCTGACACTCTTTGCTCATCTGTTATTTATCATATTGGGAGCTACCCTCATATGTATAACCCCCCTAGTTACAATCCTGTTTTCACTTTTCCATGAAAGTTTTTCAGGCCTTTCTTTCCCTCATCTCGTCTTTTTTTAACTTCCGCTTTGTGCTTCCGTATGCTTCCTTATGCTGCTGCTGCTACTTGGTGCTTCTCCTGCCACAGCTCAGCCCGGATAGTTCTACCACTAGTTCTCCATTTTCCATTTGTGTTGCCCTATGCTGGCTCACAGATAAATTTATGAGTACTTTGGCAGCCATCTGCGAATTAGATTCTCCAACCGTTGTTTCAGTTCGTTTTTCTTGTGCTAGTTATGACGCTTTCAAAGCATCAGCTGTTTATGCTGATTGGGTTATTAATAACAGAAGCCAGCTAACTGATTACTGGTATACACTGGGTGGGGACTGAGAATGAGGGAATGTGCCCAATGAGTTATCAATTGTGGTTCTATCGTTGAACCGGAAATAAATTGCCTTTTCATAAGTCGTATAACAAAAGTCTTTGTGGTTTCGCCAATCTCTGCATTGTTTAGTTTTGGCCCATTGTTTGGGGGCATACTTTGAGGCGCCCCACACGACTCAAGCCTGACTGCACCCAAGTCCAAAGCGACTTGTTTGCTGCTCCAGTCACGAAACATGCAAATGATTAATGATGCCAAATTTTAAATCTCCCTTTTACCGCCTGGCGGCCATAAGCAATTTGGCTTATTGACATAATTGCGTCGAGTTTTTAATATAAACTAGCTGGAGCTAATCCTTGCCAGCAGTCGCTTGATTTATGTACTCCATAATGGCCAAACGTAGCTTGCTTGTTGCGTCAACATTTGCCCAGTCTGCCGCTAACGAAATGCATAATTAATGATCCAAATTAAAAGTAAATATGCCAGCCAGGCTATTCAAGTCCATTCTACGGATTCGCTGTCCGCGACTCTTGTAATCAAAATCATTTCACTGCAGTCCAGAAAGTCCGCAAATCTCTTTGCATAATTGAAATCTGAAGGAAGGAAGTCACATTTTCCGTTTCTGGAAAACGACAGCCTGTAAAATCTTTTCCATATTCCTTGTAGGTATACTATAAATGGCCAGATTTTAGTTATTTCATATGACAAAGTGTGAATAATTTATAAAATAATATTCAAAATAAGTGAAATAATTAAATAACATCATAAATCAATAATGGTTTCTGCTTTATTAAAGGGTATTACTTCCAGGGTATCTGCAAGTGGATCAACTCACTGCTGCTCCCATTCACTGTATTTTCCCGCTTTCCATTGTCTGCTTTTAGGTGTTGTGACGCACGCAAAAACTTGTACATTTTGCTCCATTACATTTTTCATTCGCTTTTCTTTGCATTGTTGTTGCTGTGGAAATTAGCCGCACAGCTGTAAACAGAAACGCGCATTGCTCGGGGCATTTTTCTCAGGGTTTTCATTGGGGCTGCTGCCGTATTCAGCTCTGTGCCATTTATGACACTTCAACGTTTCTCTTCCATTGATGTTGCTGCCGTCGTTGTCGCTGTCGTTGTCGTTGTTGTGGTTTTCTAAACTGTTGTGCGCCTCATTATGTGGCAAGATAGAAATAAACACCCTGCGTTCTCGGTTGATGGCAACAACAACCACAACAACAACGCCTTTATGCAGATTATCCAATTATAAATTTTGTTACAGAATATTGTCTTAAATTTGGTAATTTAAAACGTCAGCCTGTGGGTATTTTTTATGCAATCTGCCGAAAGTTCAGGAATTAAGCAAAATGAGCAACAGCCTTTCTGCTGACCATCATTTGTCCCTTGCCCCAGGCGCTATCACGCTTCAAAGTATGCAACATGGATTTGCAAATTTATGCAAGTTGCAGCAGCAGAGCAACTGGAAATTTACGTAAATTCGCAGCAGCTTCCGTCGAGCATATTTCGAGGCGAAATGTGCTATGGCAATTTGCATATTCCAACGCCGCAAGGTATGCAACGCTTTTTGTGCTGTCCAACGCAATTTATGCGGCCGACAGTTCATTAAAATGATTAATTTATGCCAATCGAAATGCTACTCAGCAGATCACAGCTGTATTTTATTAAATGCCAAAGTTATCTTTAATTTCCATTAAATTTCTGCTAAAGAGCTCACTTCAAAGATATTTTTGCGAAAAGCATGGACAGAAAATTGATGTTGGCATTTAAGCTTTTATAGCTTTTTGCTGCACAATTTGTAGTTCGCTTTTCGTGGCTCTGGATTTGCTATGGATCATTATGCATATACGAAACAAACTTGAACGACTTGATTTTTGTTCGCCTTTACGTTTTGTGCTGCTTCCTACTTAACTATCGAGTGCTGCTGCAGCTCAATTAAAACGGAATTTGAAGTGGTCTAGCAGCTGCATCCTTATGTACCTGGCTTTAATGACTTGGTTGCGGTTGTTTTCCGACTCTCATTGATCGATGGCTGCTTTCGGTTCAATTGCAATTTGTAGTTGACATTCTCAACGCAAACGTAAACGCAAATGCAAATGCAAATGTTAAATTCAAATGAGCCAGACAAGTTGCCGCAACTACAAGCCAGCAACACTATACCTATGTACATCTGCATGTACATATGTACATTACATTGTACACATATATATTTATGTATTTTCACCCATGCTGGCAAATTGTCGTCACTTATGTCCTTTTGGTTACCATGTAAATGTATTTGCATATTTTTTGCAGCACCCACACACAAACACTTTCCCACACTCTGCGCCACTGTTGTCCTTGCTTATGCATAATAAAAGCCTCGAATACCATCGCTCCTCTGTGCGTGTGTGAGTGTGTGGGTGTATGTGTGCTTGTGCCCTGTACCAAAATACAAAAAAAAAATAAAATAAAAATAAAGAAAAGACTGTTTAAAACGCAGCTTACAGATTTTCTAGAAAAGTTGTACACAAAAATGTGACATGTGTTTTTGTCAGCTTTTCCCTAGATCCTTGTTGCTATTGTTATTTTTGATTCTCTGGCCAACCGCATGTTTTATTTTGTAAAAGGTTCCCTGCACATGTTAGCAAGCAAAATATTTAAATTATTTGCTTTTGTCAACAAAAATTGCCTATCAACCCTTGTTTCTTAGCCAAAGGTCAATTTCGGAAATTCGACACACCAATTTGCATTTAAAATAGTTGGCTTTCATTAAATTTGGTTAAAGAACTTATAAAATGTTGTCAGCGATGCGTGTTGTAATCGTAAATTCTTAAATTAGTTGAAGAATATACGTAAAAAACCTGCAAAAAAAATAAATAATTATAATAAAATATTAAGCTCATAAATGAATTAAGCTGTAATGAATCAATATTAAAATATGGCATCTTTTACACAGACGTTTAAGCTAACCACAGTAACGAATATATATTGCACTCTCTTGACGTACAAAATGTGTATATATGTACAATATATTTGGCCCACAAACTAAAAAGCAAGCAAGCAAGTACAGTGCATAAATCACTGCCAAACCGCTGTCAATCTAAAAAACCGTCTGTCAACCACTTGACAAAAAGGCTGACAACAACAATAAGAACTGTAAGCACTAATTGAGCACTCGACGCAACAAGAGAAACAACGCTGAAATATAATCAAACTGCAGACTGCACTCAGCCACAGAAATTGCGCATTTTTTCAATGGCAGACTCCGAGCAATTAACTGAAGGTCAAGCAATCGACATAAAACACGATTTATGCAACAAAACGATAAATCGCCGCCCCAAGCAACAAGAACAACAACGCCCAAATGCAACAGCAAAGAAATTTCATGTTTCAATGCTTGGCAACTGAGCGCCAAAGAGCGATTCGTAAATGTAAACAAAGCAGCCAGCAAAGACGAAACTCGGCTGCCAAAGAGAGCGCAAATGTATCGGTGAAAGAACTGTTATACGTTACGTTACGTTACGTTACGTTACGTTGCTGTGGCTACTGCTGCCAGTATGAGTATGAGTTGAGTAAGTGATAGCGCTAAACGGGAGAGTTGTTTTATAGCACAGTTTTGGATACTAGTGTAAGACAGACAGAGAGAGAGAGAGTGGCGATGGCAATTGAGTTTTCGGCTTAGCCACGCGTTTAATTTAATGCGCAAACAAATGTTTAATGACCAAACTTGGTGCAGTTGGAAATTTGTGCGCTCCGCCAAAGTATTTGACACTGGCAAATATTTGCTTCTAAATTAGAAATTGTCTGCCAGGTAGAACACGAGGCGAAACTAAATGACTAAAGTAGACGAGCTCGAGCTGAAGTCATTTATCTAGAGATTGGTAAATGTATACAAATACATGTACATATATGTATTTTTGAAAATAAACTTTTTGCGAGTTTTCTTTGTGCTTAACGCTTTTGTTCTTCACCGTTGGTTTTAGACCGCACTATAAATGAAAAACTGCACAAGGCCAATCAGTCAATTCCCCAGAGTGAAACTCCTAATCAAGACAAAGCCCAAAGCATAACAATGGGCTAAGCTAGAAGAAGATAAAGCAGCTGACACAGCAGAATGACAGTTACGCTCAAGTTCCGGAAAACTGTTTCGCTGTCCTTTTAAGCATTCTCAACAAAGCATACCTTTATGTTTCTTTTTTTTTGCATTGGTTATATACGCTCCAGATTTTTGTTACTAAAAAAAAACGTTAAATAAAGCGTTACTTTTCATACAGAACATTCTTCAAATTTTAGTAGATTTGCATTCAGTTTCGTTTTTTACAGTCTTCGAATTAATTGAGACCAACAATATATTTATTATTTGAATAAAATAGAAGTATCACTTTACCCAGAACATCGAAAAATCCTCAAAAGTGTAGACTGCATAAATTGCATGACAAAATAAGTACTTTAGATTCAATTTCATATTTGAAAACTGAATTTCAAGGAAACTTTTAAAGCGCCAATATAAATATTAAATAACGGCAGCAGCAAGAGCAACAACAATGTTGGGAAAGCAACATTTTTTTAGCATCAAAAGCCAGTGCGATAAAACCAAGAAAAGCAAAAACAACAACAGCAATACTGAGAAATATATGTCTCATAAAGTGTAGAAAAATGCTGCCGGAAAATTGCCAGCTGAACGGTGCTCAACGGGCGGGCGGTGGTTGTTGGTTGGGTGGTGGTGGGTGGTGGTGGTTGGTGGGTGGCGATACTGTATTTGTTTTTGTTGCTGCCACATCGAGTTGTCAATTGCACTGAGCGCTCACAATACGGGTGTATTTATGTGTGTGTGTGTGTGGGTGTGGGTGTGCAAACATGAAATTGTATAATGCGTGTGTGTTTAAGCAGCCAAGGAAACAAAGAGCTCGACAATTTCGCTGCGTAAATCTACGAGCTCTGCAATTGCCATATTAAATACCATAAAGTAACGCAGCAATAACACCGCGAATACTACAATGAAATCAAATTAAACCAATTTGTTACTGCATCTCGATGATGCTCCACTATGAATAACTAACTAGATAGTTTTGCTGCATATAGTTAATAGTACTTAGCTAATTATAAACGAAAAGCTTAAATCATGCTTTTATAAAATCAATTTATATTAAAACAAGTGGGGAAGGATTATCTTCGGCGTGCCGAAGATTTTATACTCTTTTCGAACCTATAGGCAATTCACTCTGCTAACTGCACCACTGAAATTTCATAAGCTGTACAAAATATTTAATTCATTGCTAGTTGTATAGCAGCTATAAGATATAGTGATCCGATCCGGCCGGCTCCAACCAATGTGATGTCTCTTTGAATAATAAGTATCTGTGCAAAGTTGTATCGCGATAGCTTTAAAAACATGGGATATATGGCCAAAACCGACTTCGAGTTGTATGGCAGCTATAAGATATAGTGATCCGATCCAGCCGGCTCCAAAAAATGTGATGTCTCTTTAAATAATAAATATCAGTGCAAAGTTTCATCGCGATAGACTAAAAAACATGGGATATATGGCCAAAACCGACTTCCAGTTGTATGGCAGCTATAAGATATAGTGGTCCGATCCGGCCGGCTCCGACCAATGTGCTGTCCCCTGGAATAATAAGTGTTTGTGCAAAGTTTTATCGCGATAGCTCAAAAACTGAGGGACTAGTTTGCATACATACAGACAGACAGACGGACATGGCTAGATCAATTTGTATTATCATTCTAAGCATACTGGCAGTAACTTTTGGGGGTCTCCGACGCTTCCTTCTATGCGTTACAAACTTCAGGACAAACTTAATATACTATTTTCTTCGAAAAGAGTATAATTAATTTCAATTTAAGTTAAATTAATTACTTAATTGTTGCTGAACAAATATTATATAAATTAAATATAAATTATATAAATCTGTTTAAGTAATTGCCAACTATATTTGCTTCAAGTGATGTTATTTAACAAGCATGGCCATTTACTGTGGTCATACCTTCTTTAGCTTGTTTACAGGGCAGAAATTGTAGAGAAACCAAACCAATAACTGAACTTGACGCGATTCACAGCTCGCTTTTGTTGCCAAAAGCAAAATGCCATTGTGTGAGAGTGTGTGCCTGAGTTGCTGTTTATGTGTGCGAGTGTGTGTGTGAGTGTGTGTGTGTGTGTCCTTAAAGTCACGCAGAATGCAAAGCATAAGAGAAATTGTAAGAAATATTTTACGCGTGACAGTGCAACCTTTTGTTGCTGCCACGGGTTTGGTTGTTGCTGTTGCTGTTGTAGTTGTTGCTTGTTGCCTTGGGCGCCAGTGAAGAGTTTTAAGCTGAACAAACAGCAGAAAGCAAAACAAACAAATAAACAAACAAACGCGCAAAACTTTTGTTGCGCAAAGCAAACAGACAGACGACGATGATGATGACGACGTCAGTGCCAACGGCAAAGGCAGAGGCAGATGCAGAGGCAACAAAGTTCATAAAAACTTGCAAATGGGTCGTCCTTGGAAGTTTCAATACCTTTCTAGCATTTTGCATTTGCTGGATCTGGGGAATTGAGCTAACAGTGTTGGCTAATGCCAAACACAATAAACTGCAGCAGTGCTCCTAATGGCGGCAATCAAATGAAAGCCCGCGAGCGCCGCAAATGAAATCTGTTGAAAGCTTACGAGTAGCTATTGAGAAGTCATTATGGAAATGAGTGAGCAAATGCGCATTGATTAAATGGATTGGAATTTCTGAGCTCTGAGAAATAAATGAGTTATACTTTTAGTTTAATTTGAAATTAGTTAAATGCGATGTTTCGTGTTAGGCTACAATTATATTACTTTACCAATTGAACCATAAATGTATGCTACATTTATTATACAAAAAATACGTTTTATACCCGAACCCATTAAAAATGAGTAAAAAGGGTATAAGGGTTTTGTACAAATGTATGTAATAGGCATAGGGAAGCATCTCCGACCAACTCTAATTTTTCAAGGTATGACCTTGCATTTGGTTCGATCGCCTATTTTATAGCCAATTTTATGTCCTGAAAATTTCACAAAGATCGGACACTAAACACAGAAGTTACTTAAGATTTACCTTCCCATAGTGTGGAGCCTTGCGAAGAAGTTAGCCTACTTAAACTGCTTGCACTGCTTGCAGTATGTGTGTGTTTGTATGGATGTGCACTGATAGGAAAGTATGAATAGATGTAAGGACTGGGTTCAAGGTATCTCCTAGTCGGGCAACTAGAGCACCCTCAGTTGTTATACTGAACAACGTCTCAAAATATGCCTTTAAGGATTTGCAGTCAACCCAATATTTTAAGTCTATTTCGTTAGCCCATTTATTAATAGAGCTGTCGATTTGATTAATATTTACTCTGATGTACTTTCTCTAAACTCTTCTTTTGGCATTTCGCTGTTCAAGCAAACACTCATTTGAAAACTACACAATAATTAAAATTCATTTGCCGATACAAAAAAAAAGAAAACCATAGAAACTGATAGATCAAAAATGGCCACTAATTTGTTGAGCCCGTCGAAGGACACGAGAATTAAGCAATTCGGCCGAGTATCAGTTGAGTGTTTCCAAAACTGCAGCTGACAAATTTGGCACACTTGCTATAGAGACGGCCTCTAGCCAGCCGGCAAGCTTTTGCCTTGTTTCTTACTATGACACCTAAGGTCCCCCTCTTGGGTCCCGAGTCCCCCCCCCAACGCCATGGTTCTCATCCTGTTACTTTTGTATGGCGTTCCCCGTAACTGCAACTTGCTACATTGCTAATGTGTCCCATTTGCAATGGCAAACCACTGAAGCTTAACACGTTGTCTACGCAGACATTGGCCACAGGGCCACGCCCCCGTCCCCCGTCCCCCATCCCCCGTCCCCCGGCAACAGTCACGTCCCACACTTACACACACACACACACACACCCGCACACACTCGCATGCAAAAAGAAAGCATTGCAAACTTTACACTGAAATGTCTGCTTTAGTTTTTTGCCTTTCACAGTTGGCACACATTCATCGCTGCTTCTCCTCTGTCGATGTGTGCATGTCTGTGTAAAGCTGTTCAAAGTTGCATGTTTGGCCAACAGCAGCAGCAGCAGAAGCAGCAGCACCAGTAACAGGAGTCGACTCTGATGGCGTTCCCGGCGGTAATTGTCTCGTTACTCTCGTTGCATGTGGGCAAACATGGCACATTTTTGCAACGCCCAAGGCACAGACTTCACTGTGCGAGGGTCTATTATGCAATGATTGTTATTATCATAAGGCCAATGGATCTGAGGACTTTTCAAATAAACCCATTGCCAATTTTCCGGATCAAGCAAAAAATATATTTATGTGGTCCACAACCACAATGAGTATATATAAATACTCAATATTTTCCTAACAATATTTACAGTCGTATCTGGTGAGTTTGGGTTAGATATATCTTTGGAAACAACAAAATTGTTCGTTAAAGAACATAATATGGGACCAATAGTTCCCATATAGTTGTCCGATCCGACCGACTATGACATTCCTATAACATGCTTAATGAGATATTGACTCGTCCATTTATGATTATAGAGAATATATATAATTAAGAGGTCGGAGATGTCGTCTTCAGTGCGTAACTCATTTCGTGTACAAATTATAATACCATATTCAAGGGTTTACAAAAATAAATAATTGTCTTTAATTATCAATTGAGCAACCCTCGCTGGTGGGTTAACACAGAAGGCACACGGCTTGACGCCCCGCTAATAATTTATTTACATTTAACGTTTTATAAGCTCAGAACGGAAGAGGATATGATGATCGAGGGGAGAAAAGTGGTGTATGGTGGAAGGGGCGGTGGGGCAAACTGGGCGAAAATCAGACCGTTTGATTTTACAAATATTTGCTAGCTGGTTTCCTCTTTTTACCTTTTGGCTGGCCAGCCATTTGCCATTTCAGCGCTGAACTTTAGTGAAATATGCACAATTTCCGTTTGCCATTTCGGCTACTCACACACGACCTCCAACCCGACTCTTTAACTCCCCGTTCGGCAGGTGGAGACGTTGTTAGCAATGTGTGTAAAATACAGTTAGCTGTGTGTAGTTGCCATGAATACACAGATGTAGAGACATCGCAACGGCATTTAAACGGAAGGAGGCCAACGCAAAACTCAGCAAAAGCTGGCAACAGGCACATTCTGCCTCTCTCTCTCTCTCTGTGTGTAAAAGTGATAGAATGTGGCATAAAGTAGAAATGGAAATGCACTTCTAATGTCTATTGGCTAAGACAAAGTTATGTTGTACATTTATTTCATGGTAATACGTACTATATATGTACACAGGATAGTTAACCCGAAGACCATTTGCCTTTGACTTTTTGTGCGCTAGTTTAAAATACTTATATTTGAGTAGCCAAGAGATTTACTAGGGTTTCTTTTACAAGTGAATGCGATTTGCATAGTATACGCATTTATTTCAAATGGAACAGTGATAAGCTCAGACATGCATCTCATCCTGTCGAAATAAATCAGCTTGAAGCCGCATATAAAACACTGTAATAACATTAGTTGAATTGGTATAAGTTTGGTTTTAGAATTGTAAATGGCTAAACATTGCATTAAATACGATTCATTAGTTCTGTTATTCGCAAATCTTGAATTACTAAAGGTTGAGTGCCAAGATTTTAAAGTTTATGGATACTCGGACATTCATTCAACCAATTCCCATGAAAGATTTTAGTAAGAATTTAATCAATTAGGTAATATATATTATACAAATAATATACTTATTATATAATATAATATATTAATGCCGTCTTTTCATTACCTCCTTCTAAAATCTTAAAAACACTTTCAAGTATTGTGTCGAATAAATAATTCAACGATTTCATTAGCCTTTCAATAGTATCTGATGTTACGTAACTGGCAAGTGAAATGGAGAGCTGCCTTTTTATCATTTCCTCAATTCCAGTTCAATTTAATTACAAGTTCAATATTCTGGCAATCGGAATTACACACACAAACATACACAATTGTCTGTCCGAGCGTCTAACAAACTCGCAGAAAATCAATACAAACTCTCTTATATAAACCATCAGCATATAGATGGGCAACATTCTGTGTTTTCATTTATTTGGCTACGTAAATTCGAATTTTATCACTGAAATGTCATATTTATATATATATATAATGCTGAGAGATAACATTTATGTATACATACATATTTTTTAACCTGCATCAGAATTTGGCTTGTTGCTCATTGTATCCATATGCTTCTTTCTTTACAGTTTCACAAGCGCAAACATTATATGAAAACCAGCCAGAATCTCTAAAAAAGGTACTACAAATCGGAGGTTAATTCAACTTAAAGCTACTCAAAAAGCCGAGAGCAAATGCTTTAATATCCCAGTATTCGCAAATTTGTATAAAAGACACGTACACTTCCAACAAATGCAATAAAAACAACAAAATCGCCGCGGGAATTCAATAAGGCGATAAACAAAGAATAACAGCAAATTTGGCGCCTTGCAACGAAAAGGCTCTCAAATGTCATATGAGAAGAAGATTGTTAGTGTACTCGCATAAAAATACAGTATATAAAAGTGCTAAACAGCAAAAAAATAAATAAATTACTTACAACACTTTTAAATAAAAATACTCCTCACAAATGTCTGCCGTTGAGTTAAATGGCAATGTGCCGACATTGGAATTTCATCAGAGACAGGTGAGTAATGGCAATTTGTGATCTTTATTACTATACCCTGAGCACATTTAAAATGCGTAAGAAAGGTATAACGAATTCGCTCAAATGTAATTTGTAAGGGACAAAGGTGTCATCTCCGACTTCATACGCGAAAAGGCAAATGTTGACCCATTACATTGTTTTCAAACATGTTTAGTTAACTAACGCTTAAGTGAAAGTTAGTTTATTTGTTTTCTCGGCTCAAGGAAAGCCCTTTATGTTTCTAATAAGGTTAAAAAAGGGGTTCGACTTAGAAACTTCCCTTGTATAGGGTTTTATAATATTGTCGGCAAGTGTGAAGTGTTCAAGCAAAATTGTTTTAAGATCGTTTTCGTACTTAAAATTTCAAGTACGAGTTTTACGGATTTTGCTTAATTTATGTATCGAATCGAACTACAATTTTTAACTATTTCAAATAATGCCAAACATAATGTGTACGTTCGACAACTTGACCTAAATAAAACCAAGGCAGTTCACGTTACCAAAAGTGTTCACGTTTTTGATTGCTAGAAAAGTATTAAGAAAATAAATAGTAACGCACTTAAATTCAAATTTTATTGTTTCTTTGTGTATTTATTTTTTCTATTAGTTACTATAAAATACAGCTTTCTTTCTTAGGCTTCTTAGTACATTCATATCATTTTAATCGACTCTGTTGAAAATGCAATTTGGGAAGCCCTGAAGTGTGCAATGTTTTTCTTTTCCAGAGCCAGAAAAATGTGTCGATAATGTAACTCAAAACGATCGGCGTGCCGAAGATTCTATACTTTTTTCGAACCTTTAGGCAATTTTCACTCTGCCAACTGCACCACTGAAATTTCAAAAGTAGTATAAAATCGTTTTATCGCGTGGCATTTTATTTTTTTGCTTTTATCATTGAATTCAAGCTATTTGATATATATATCTAACACAAATAATTAGAAAAAAAATAAAAAGCAATAAGTCGCGGCTGGGATTTGAACCATGTTCCCCCGTTTGTCAGCCCAGCACTCTAATACTTACGCCACCAAGCAGTTTTGAAATGCGCTGACAAACTCGATTATACTGAGCATTTGTTTTGCGTTGTATGTGTAATGACCAGTCGCCGCTGAGTTTCGTACCCGCGAGCTTTCGTTTGTCAGCACAAGCACAAGCAGTTTTGATGATCGATGACAAAATCCCTTAAAGAGCAGACTGTCAAAAGCTAACTTGTTTGGTTTTCCTGCAACCTACAACTCGCGTTTGTCAACGCAGCACTCAACTACTTGCACCAAGCAGTTTTAAAAATCGCTGACAAACTCGATTATACTGAGCATTTGTTTTTTCGCGTGGCATTGTTATACTCTGATACCGAAGGTACTCATAGTATATTGGTTTTGTCGAATGTCCGTCAGGCCGTCCGTCTGTCCGTCTGTCCGTCTGTCTGTCTGGATGAACGCGCGTATTTCCGAAACGATATTAGATAGACTCTTGAAATCTTTTGCGTTATGATTATAGCTATCTGCTTCAGATCAAGTTTATTCCAAATTTATGCCACGCCCACTGGGAGGCTGGCAAATCGATAACATGTCGATACACCTCAAATCACAAATCGATTAAACGTGAATAACTCCCACAATTTGGAAGCTAGAGTAATCAAATTTGGTAGGTATATTGCTGGTGACCTCCCAAAAAAATTGGATCCTAGGTTAATCGGCCACGCCCATTATTACGCCCACCAGCCCCCCTCCAAAATTAATTTGAAATGCTTATATCTCCCGCAGTTTTAGAGCTAAAGTCACCATATTTGGAATATATATTACTGGTGACGTCCTCTACAGATTACAGAAACAAAATTTCGACCACGCCCACTCCCGCCCCCGTAATCGCGAAAATCGATATACATGAATGCACAATTCGATAACACGTGTATATTTCCCGCAATTTTGAAGCTAGAGTCTCCAAATTTGGAATTTAGACTAGGGCTGACCAGCCCAAAAGATTGCGTCCTGGATTTTCCGGCCACGCCCACTAGAACGCCCCCAGCCACCCCGCCCCCACGAAACACGGAAGCCTATATCTCGCACATTTTGAGAGCTAGGGCCACCAAACTTTGAGGGTAGACTTCTGGCCAAGTCCTCTAAAGATCGGACAAAAAATTTTGGGGCCACGCCCCCGCCCGCCCCCAAAAATCGCGAAAATGTATATCTTCCACGGTTTTAGAGCTAGAATCACCAAACTTAAAAGGTAGATTGCTGGTCACCCAAACTAAAAAGGAGCACATATTTTGGAGACACGCCCCCTCCCTTTCCCAGAATTCGCGCAAATATAGTTTTGAGTGTATTAGCTTTAGAGCGAAAGTTTTGCATTTGTCAAATTAATTTCTTTTTGTTCGATCGAATTAGTGTAATTACACATAAACATTTTTCCACATGGAATAACCTACGTACATATATATAAAATTTTGTTTTTCTTCAGTTCCCTTTCTTCTGTTTGTTTACTTTTTGGCACATCACTTTTGTTGTAGTACAATAATCTACCCAATGCACCTGAGTGGCAACGCCAAAAAAAATTCTTACATTAATAAAGTAGGTATAGTAATTCGCTAGCTAGTTACCCATTAACTATTTCTATGATAATAATATAATAATAATATAATAATAATATAATAAACAACGTTCTAGTCGGACGTAATCAACAGCGTTATACTCTGATGCTCGTTTTAAAAAAGCATTTGGCTTACATATTGAAATAGGTCAGTTTTATTGAAATGCACCAATCTGGCAGCGCCAGCAAAGCAATAACAAATGAATATTGCTATGTTTATTAAAATATTTGCAATAGGCCCGTTAACAAAACGTTGAACTACGATAATGTTGACTAGATAGACAAGACTAACGCCAATCCGAAGAATACTATTTTGTTTCAGCATTTGGTTTACTTATTAACATAGGTCAGCTTAATAGACATATCTGGCAGCGCCTGCACAACTTGCCACACATTACATCTGATTATTGTTTTATTCGATGATAATTTAAGTAATGGTAATAGCTCTGATACGTTTTACAACAAGATTTTGGTTAACAATAGATTGCGCCTTACACAAGCCGCAGGTATATTTTCTCATTCGATGTTTTGCTATCTTATTGAGCTAGGTCAGTTTATAACCTGTCTGGCAGCGCCAGACGGATCAAGTCAATATGTATGTGCAATGTAAATACGTACACACTTATGTATATACAAGCACGCATATGAATGTACAATTGACATACGTATACAGATATGTATATATGCACATGCTTTTGGCACGTTACTTTCAACGCACCCAGCGCGTACCGACCTGTTCGATTCTATTGATTGCATAAAATTTTGTTACCCAATTTGAGTATTTAAAGCATTAGCAAGGTGATTAGTATAGACATATACAATTAATATATATTTACATCCATATTCAAATATACAAAAACTGTCTGTTAACAATATTGTTTCTTTTATAAGATCAACACGCAGAATATTATTGCTTGTGTGATTTCATTTTTATTATTTATTGACCTAGGTCAGTTCTGACGAAATGCACTTGTCTGGCAGCTGTAGAAAAGTTGCCACACTAAATTACAAGTGTCTAATATCTTATCCGATATTAATTGCTAAAATAATTGTGATTAATCTTATTATTAATTTACGATAACCCGACGCGCTCTATTCTGCTTTGGCATTTGGGTGACTTATGAAATGACTTGTGAAACAGGTTAATTTTAAAGAAATGCACCTGTCTGGCAGTGCCAGCAAAACCTGCCACACATTCAATAACATATATATATTGTTATGTACATTAAAATTAGGACAATAAGTCTGTTAACAATACATTCAACTATGCTCAAATTGGCAAGATTGACAATACTTTCGGCAACTCGCAGAACACTATTCTTTTCCAGCATTTGGTTTACTTATTAACATAGGTCAGTTTTAAAGAAATGCACCTATCTGGCCGCGCCAGCAAAGCCTGCCACACATTCAATAACATATGAATATTGTTATGTTTATTTAAGTAGTTGCTATAGGTCTGTCAAATATACATTTAACTACGCTCAAATTGACAATATTGACTGGACTTTCGGCAACCCGTAGAGCACTTTTCTGTTTTGGCATTAGGTTTACTTATTGACGTTAGTCAGTTTTAAGGAAATGCACCTGTCTGGCAGCGCCAGCAAAGCCTGCCACACTTGCAATAACATTTGTTATGTTAATTAAAACTATGACAATAAGTCTGTTAACAAGTAATATAGTTTTGCTTGCACTCCTACAAACTGTACCTTGGTATTTGAAGTCTGTTATTAACAGAAAATGAGCTAGTGTGCCCCCTCCCCCTCTCTCTGTAAAAGCGCTTGTACGAGTTTGGCGCGTTAAATATGCGCTGCACTACTCACACTTGCATGTTTTCCACGCATTGCTTTGGCTCTTCAGTTTGTTGCGTACGATTGATTCGGGCGTTTGCGAATTTTTTACTGCGTTTTTTCTGAGTTTTCTTTTGAGTTTTCTCGGTTTTTCAAACGATTTTCCAAACGTAATTTTCATTACGACCATCATAAATACATTTAGGCATCGTAAGACCACGCGACGTTGCTTTAATTCGTGTATTCAATTAAATTAGATTAGGCGGTGATTAATTGTGTGCGTGTGTATTTGCGCGGCAAATATTTTGCAAAGAAACTTGTGTGTGTGTGCTTGCGCGGCATATATTTTGCATAGGAACTTTCTTAAGGCTTTTGAACAATTAATTGCAATACTTAATCGAGGGCTGGTGTTTGTTGTTCTTTTTATACCCTGAACCCATTAAAAATGGGTAAAAAGGGTATTATGGTTTTGTGCAAAAGTATGTAACAGGCATAAGGAAGCATCTCCGACCATATAAAGTATATATATTCTTGATCAGTATCAACAGCCAAGTCGATTTAGCCATGTCCGTCTGTCTGTCTGTCCGTCCGTCCGTCCGTCCGTCCGTCCGTCCGTCCGTCCGTCCGTCCGTCCGTCCGTCCGTCCGTCTGTCTGTATGAACACGCGGATATCAGAGACTACAAGAGCTAGAGACTTCATATTTGGAATATAAGTTCTCGTAGTGCCGGGACAGATCAAGTTTATTTCATTTTATCGATAACTCGACCCATTCAAAAGTTATCGATAAATTTCGATTTCAGACTAGCGTTTTTTAACTATAACTTACAAGTTATAAGAGCTAGAGGCCCCTAATTTGGCATGTATAATCTCGAATAGCATACACATGTAACAAATTTTTCACTTTTTGGATACCACCCCCAATCCCCCCAAAAATTCAAAAAACTCATTTTTGAAGGTATGACCTTGCAATTTGGTTTGGTCACACATTTTATAGCCAATGTTATGTCCTACAAATTTTAAAAAGATCGGACAATAAACACAGAAGTTATTTAAGATTTTACTTTCCATTGTGTGGGGCTCAGTGAAAAAGCAAGATAACTGCTTAAACCGCAGGCACTGCTTGCAGTATGTGTGTGTTTGTATGTATGCACACTATTGGGCAAGTATGAATGGATGTCAGAGCTGGGTTCAGGGTATCTCCTAGTCGGGCAGTCCCAACTAGAGCACTCTTACTTGTTTTTATACCCTGAACCCATTAAAAATGGGTAAAAAGGGTATTATGGTTTTGTGCAAAAGTATGTAACAGGCATAAGGAAGCATCTCCGACCATATAAAGTATATATATTCTTGATCAGTATCAACAGCCAAGTCGATTTAGCCATGTCCGTCTGTCTGTCTGTCCGTCCGTCCGTCCGTCCGTCCGTCCGTCCGTCCGTCCGTCCGTCCGTCCGTCTGTCTGTATGAACACGCGGATATCAGAGACTACAAGAGCTAGAGACTTCATATTTGGAATATAAGTTCTCGTAGTGCCGGGACAGATCAAGTTTATTTCATTTTATCGATAACTCGACCCATTCAAAAGTTATCGATAAATTTCGATTTCAGACTAGCGTTTTTTAACTATAACTTACAAGTTATAAGAGCTAGAGGCCCCTAATTTGGCATGTATAATCTCGAATAGCATACACATGTAACAAATTTTTCACTTTTTGGATACCACCCCCCAATCCCCCCAAAAATTCAAAAAACTCATTTTTGAAGGTATGACCTTGCAATTTGGTTTGGTCACACATTTTATAGCCAATGTTATGTCCTACAAATTTTAAAAAGATCGGACAATAAACACAGAAGTTATTTAAGATTTTACTTTCCATTGTGTGGGGCTCAGTGAAAAAGCAAGATAACTGCTTAAACCGCAGGCACTGCTTGCAGTATGTGTGTGTTTGTATGTATGCACACTATTGGGCAAGTATGAATGGATGTCAGAGCTGGGTTCAGGGTATCTCCTAGTCGGGCAGTCCCAACTAGAGCACTCTTACTTGTTTTTCTTTATTGTGTAACTGTGATTGCTGTTCGTTTCGTGCTTATTAGAAATCGCGTGCGGTTTTTGGCCGTCGTGTTTCGCGTTTTGGCTCTCGCACCCTTGTACGCTTGGATCTACACGGCTTTCAGGTTCTGGGTAATGTGTTTGGCATTATCACTTGCTTAATTTGCAGATTGGGCACTGCTGTGTTTGTCTCTTTATATTTAGATAGTAAAAATTAATATTTTTTCAGATAAATTGAATATTTATTATACTCTGATACCGAAGGTACTCATAGTATATTGGTTTTGTCGAATGTCCGTCAGGCCGTCCGTCTGTCCGTCTGTCCGTCTGTCTGTCTGGATGAACGCGCGTATTTCCGAAACGATATTAGATAGACTCTTGAAATCTTTTGCGTTATGATTATAGCTATCTGCTTCAGATCAAGTTTATTCCAAATTTATGCCACGCCCACTGGGAGGCTGGCAAATCGATAACATGTCGATACACCTCAAATCACAAATCGATTAAACGTGAATAACTCCCACAATTTTGAAGCTAGAGTAATCAAATTTGGTAGGTATATTGCTGGTGACCTCCCGAAAAAATTGGATCCTAGGTTAATCGGCCACGCCCATTATTACGCCCACCAGCCCCCCCTCCAAAATTAATTTGAAATGCTTATATCTCCCGCAGTTTTAGAGCTAAAGTCACCATATTTGGAATATATATTACTGGTGACGTCCTCTACAGATTACAGAAACAAAATTTCGACCACGCCCACTCCCGCCCCCGTAATCGCGAAAATCGATATACATGAATGCACAATTCGATAACACGTGTATATTTCCCGCAATTTTGAAGCTAGAGTCCCAAAATTTGGAATTTAGACTAGGGCTGACCAGCCCAAAAGATTGCGTCCTGGATTTTCCGGCCACGCCCACTAGAACGCCCCCAGCCACCCCGCCCCCACGAAACACGGAAGCCTATATCTCGCACATTTTAAGAGCTAGGGCCACCAAACTTTGAGGGTAGACTTCTGGCTGACTTCTGGGTAGACTTCCTCTAAAGATCGGACAAAAAATTTTGGGGCCACGCCCCCGCCCGCCCCCAAAAATCGCGAAAATGTATATCTTCCACGGTTTTAGAGCTAGAGTCACCAAAATTGGAGGATAGACTTATTGTCAGCCCCCCCAAAGATCGTCAAAAAAATTTGGGGCCACGCCCCCTCCCGCCCCCAAAAATTGCGAAAATGTATATCATCCACAGTTTTAGAGCTAGAGTCACCAAATTTATAAGATAGATTTCTTGTTCTTTATTGTGTAACTGTGATTGCTGTTCGTTTCGTGCTTATTAGAAATCGCGTGCGGTTTTTGGCCGTCGTGTTTCGCGTTTTGGCTCTCGCACCCTTGTACGCTTGGATCTACACGGCTTTCAGGTTCTGGGTAATGTGTTTGGCATTATCACTTGCTTAATTTGCAGATTGGGCACTGCTGTGTTTGTCTCTTTATATTTAGATAGTAAAAATTAATATTTTTTCAGATAAATTGAATATTTATTATACTCTGATACCGAAGGTACTCATAGTATATTGGTTTTGTCGAATGTCCGTCAGGCCGTCCGTCTGTCCGTCTGTCCGTCTGTCTGTCTGGATGAACGCGCGTATTTCCGAAACGATATTAGATAGACTCTTGAAATCTTTTGCGTTATGATTATAGCTATCTGCTTCAGATCAAGTTTATTCCAAATTTATGCCACGCCCACTGGGAGGCTGGCAAATCGATAACATGTCGATACACCTCAAATCACAAATCGATTAAACGTGAATAACTCCCACAATTTTGAAGCTAGAGTAATCAAATTTGGTAGGTATATTGCTGGTGACCTCCCGAAAAAATTGGATCCTAGGTTAATCGGCCACGCCCATTATTACGCCCACCAGCCCCCCCTCCAAAATTAATTTGAAATGCTTATATCTCCCGCAGTTTTAGAGCTAAAGTCACCATATTTGGAATATATATTACTGGTGACGTCCTCTACAGATTACAGAAACAAAATTTCGACCACGCCCACTCCCGCCCCGTAATCGCGAAAATCGATATACATGAATGCACAATTCGATAACACGTGTATATTTCCCGCAATTTTGAAGCTAGAGTCCCAAAATTTGGAATTTAGACTAGGGCTGACCAGCCCAAAAGATTGCGTCCTGGATTTTCCGGCCACGCCCACTAGAACGCCCCCCAGCCACCCCGCCCCCACGAAACACGGAAGCCTATATCTCGCACATTTTAAGAGCTAGGGCCACCAAACTTTGAGGGTAGACTTCTGGCTGACTTCTGGGTAGACTTCCTCTAAAGATCGGACAAAAAATTTTGGGGCCACGCCCCCGCCCGCCCCCAAAAATCGCGAAAATGTATATCTTCCACGGTTTTAGAGCTAGAGTCACCAAAATTGGAGGATAGACTTATTGTCAGCCCCCCCAAAGATCGTCAAAAAAATTTGGGGCCACGCCCCTCCCGCCCCCAAAAATTGCGAAAATGTATATCATCCACAGTTTTAGAGCTAGAGTCACCAAATTTATAAGATAGATTTCTTGTCACGCCCTCTAAAGATCGGAAAAATTTTTTAGGGCCACGCCTCCTCCCGCCCCCAAAAATCGCGAAAGTTTATATCTTCCACAGTTTTAGAGCTAGAGTCACCAAAATTGGAAGATAGACTTCTTGTCACCCCCTCTAAAGATCGGAAAAAATTTGGGGCCACGCCCCCTCCCGCCCCCATAAATCGCGAAAATGTATATCTTCCACAGTTTTAAAGCTAAAATCACCAAATTTGGAAAATAGACTTCTGGTCACCCCCTCTTAAGATCGACCACGCCCCTCCAGTCCCCAAAAACTTGGAAGGCCGATTTCGGGTCACCCAAACACCAGCAAAAATGTTCTGTTCACTTGCTTTCAGCTGTTCTTAAAATGGTATCAGAGTATTACGCAGTCGGCTCCGCCCGACTGCAACGTTCTCACTTGTTTTTGTTCTAAGACATTGGAAGCAGGAAGAAGGAAGGAAGAATAAGAAAAAAATGAAAATAAATGACCAGTCGTAGCTGAGACTCGAACTTGGGACCTTTCGTTTGCTAGGGCGCCACTTAACCTCTTACGCCACAAGCCGCTTTGATAATCGATGACAAAATCCCTTGAAGAGCAGACTGACAAAAGCTTACTTGCGCTTGACTTTGTTTGCTCATATGCACCTGTTCTTTCAAAATATTTAATGATGCATATCTTCGCTGTTTATGACTCAATCTATTTGTGATTTTACCCATTGATGAGTTATAAGGATGTTCAAGTGTACAATTGAAAGCAATTGCTTTGAAACCATAGTATTTATGGCCAAAACCGACTTCCAGGTGTATGGCAGCTATAAGATATAGTGGTCCGATCCGGCCGGCTCTGACCAATGTGCTGTCCCCTTGAATAATAAGTGTCTGTGCAAAGTTGCATCGCGATAGCTCAAAAACTGAGGGTCTAGTTTGCATACATACAGACAGACAGACAGACGAGCATGGCTTGGCCAATTTGTTTTGTTTTTCTAAGCATACTGGCAGTTACTTTTGTGGGTCTCAGACGGTTCCTTCTATGCGTTACAAACTTCAGCACAAACTTAATATACTATTTTGTTCGAAAAGAGAATAAACAAACACGAAAAATTTCTTTTTACTTAACTATTGCATTTGGAATTCATCTACATTCGTCTCGCCGTCTCTTTCTCGCTCGCAATGCTCGCTCACACCTGCAAATGAGCTCGGACTAGAGTGACAACCGAATGGCTAGGTAACAAAGGAAACCCGAAAAACACACGTCCTCAAAGTGGAAAAGTAATCTCACACCGACTATTATACCCTGTCGTCAGCAAGCAATCAGACGCTCTGTCTTTATATCCTGAACCCATTAAAAATGGGCAATAGCCATAAAGAAGTATCTCCGCCCCCAAATTTTATTGCCTATTTTATGTCCAAAAATTTCACAAAGGTCGAACAATAAACACAGAATTTCATTAAGATTTAAATATTGTGTTTGTATAAAAGTAAACTGAAAAGTATCTATAAATGAATGTAAGGAATGGATTCAGGGTATCTCCTAGCTGGGCCCTCCCGACTAACTCTTACTTGTCTTATTTTTGTTTGCTTTCTATATGCACTATACATAACACTTAGAATATATTGAAAGAAATGCCAAAATTCGACGGCGCTGTGCCTGCTTTTAGCGCAAGAGTGCATATGCTGCTCTAAGACGCTCCTAACTGGTTGGCAAATAGGGTATATCCATCAGATACACTGTAAAGTCAAACTAAAATCAACGGATGATGTTAAATCCGATTTCTGATTAAACCACTATACAGATATTATGTATGTAAAATCGGCCGCTGAATACAATGATACTTAATTTCGTTGTAATAAAGCAAAACTATAGATCCGTAGAAAGAAAGAATATAAATCTGTTTCCCTGGACTTATTACTCTATAACAGAATATCAGTCCAATAATACATATGCAAACATATTGCACATACAGAAAGATACAATAAACTAGAAAGATACAATTCAAAAATCACACATTAGCAAAACTTAACAACATTTTTTTTATATATTCACAAACTAAGCTGTTATTAATAGAATACATGTTAAACGCTGAAACAAGTTTAGCGTGCAACAGAAAATATAACCACGATGGAAACCGAAGCGAAATGACTCGGCACATCATTTAAAATACAACTCAAATATGTGTGCTACAAAAATGAGTCATCATCCGGGCTATGCAGCTCGAGAACATCAATATCTCGTGGCTGCAAAAACACAGATTTCTTTTCGGCTTGGCAGCGTGCGAGCGAGTGAGATAAGCATAGTATGAAACGGCAAATACGAGTCGGCTCGTGCTCGGCACGACTCTCTCTCTCTCTCTGCGCAATGCCCTTGGAAATGCTGCGCGCTCAGCTCGCGAAAATGCAGTTTTAGAGTGCGAAACTGAAGCAGCGACGAGGAGCGTGATCAGTCTAAAGTCAAATTTTGGTGAAGACGCGTCTAACTGTTCTGTTTTTAATTTTGTGTATTTTTTTTTGTTAAGTTGATTTGAATATGAGTTGATTTTGTGTTTAAATTGTGATTTAAGTTTTTTTTTCGATTGTGTTGTGCTTATAATTGATAATAAATGGAGGACAATTGGCCCTTGGGCTACGAGAGTCAAGAACCTAGAATCTCCATTACAGGTTATTGGAAAATTTTCTATCGCCGTTGCGAAATCAATGAGGAACTGAATGCGGAATGGAGTCAATTAAATCGAGACATTTGGGTGCGTTACTCTTTTACTTTCTTAATTTTATTGCCGTGTTGGCATTTTGTTTAAACTGTAGCATTTCTTTTGTGGCATTATTTATTGCAACTTTCCTGAAGTGCAGCACTGCCTGTTGCGCCCTAAGAGCTTTCAAGCTCTTGTGCTTTCCACCTGCGGGCTCTGTTATCCTTTTCGATGTTTAGCCGGTAGGTGGCGCTGGCTAGCCAAGCCACGCTTGTCGTCCCGGTACAACAGGGGGCGCTTTCATAACATTTCCAGGTTCCTTTTCTGTGATGTTAGCTGAAAGCTTTATTGTCCTTCAACACTAGATGGAAATAGACAATTCAAGCTTTATATTAAAGCTTTGTGAACCAGAGGTCGCCACATCAGATTTTATTCCCAAAGTATTATATCCCATAAGGATGTTAAGTGTCTGCAAATATATATTGAAATATAATATTGTTAAGAGAAAATACCCGAAAAAAGTTGTAGCAAATGAAATTTGTAAAAAGGTTTCAGTAATATGTGACCGACTGTGAAATACTCTAATCCTAGTGCAATAACAGCTGACAATAGGTGGTAATTAACTTTTCTGCTTGAAATAATTGCCTTCGAAAATTATTGATGACATTAGCTCTAAACAAGAAAAAACACATATTTTCGGGACAGCGCATACATACATCCTCTTTTAGATCAAATAATAATATAATAGCCCATTGATTGGTATACATGTATATAAGCTATATCATAGGCGTTTCTAATTTTTAAAAAATATTGGGTTGACTGGCGAATTTTTTTGCAATATTTTGGAGACAAAGTAGTTGTTTAAGAAATAATTTTTTAAATATTCAATACACATTTAAGACTGAGTGACTAAAATGCATATAACTAAGTATATGATCTCTACTATTTGGCATCTGTAACAATATAATACATTTTTCACGGCCTGAATTATTTGATATCAGAGGGCAAATACATCGAAATTATTATATACTTTATGACAATAAGTATATAATAAATTTATTGGTCATATTAAATACAAGGTATGCTTTAAGGGGTAAGGAAGTTGTCCTTAAGTAATTGGCTGCATTGCCGGCAAACTTTCGAACATATAAATCCACATTGTTCCACCTGCGCTTTTACCTGTCCACCTGTACTAACTGCCGAGGCAAATGTTAGCCGAAAACTGATCCGGGCTAATTTGGTTAACGTTGCCAGCTGCAGAATATAACACAAAAAACTCCCCCGAAATTCACTCAGACAAAGTGACTGATGTTGCCGTCGACTTTTATTGACTTCCGGCGCAGTCCGCTGCCCACGGCCAACATGGCCAACATTGCACGGCCAAAGTGCAAAGTTCTGTTGACGACGTCGATGCGTTGTGGGCACAGAAAAACGCCGACAACCGGTAGACGGTATCCAGCAGCCAGCAGCCAGCAGCCGGTAGCCGATAGCGCCGCCATTTACGCAATCAAACAACACAAAGCTTTCCAGTCGCGTAGATAAGAAGCCGCTGTGGGGAGGAAGCCGTGGAAGGCGTGGCGGGCCAATCGAATAGCTGGAAGCAGCAGCCACGTCAGCGGATACCCAAATACAAACATCAATATATGCTCTTCCCTCCGACACATTTCACTGCTTCCTCCTTCTGCCCTGTTAGCCAAACCAAACCCAAATCAGACCCACGCACATACAAAATGTATAGCGACCAAAGTGAATTCCGTGTGGCCGTTAATAGCCAACTTTTTAAGCTAATTCCGCGCATTGCGGGGCAAAAACAAAAACAACAAAATAGGTCTGAAACTACATAAGCAGCGAACTAGCCGACCAGCCAAATAACAACAATGCAGTTGGTCTAAAACGCAGACATTAGAGTTGCAATATACAGACTGCGCGATACTCTATTCTCAATACTAAACAAGTGGCGAAGCATTATATTTGGCGTGCCAAAGATTTTATACTCTATTCGAATCGTTGGACACATTTCACTAGCTTATATTTTACGCTTATACATATGCTTTAGAATAGTAAACTACTACTTTTTCTTTCAAAATAGCTTATGATGTGGGTCTTCGCTATTTTAAACTCAGTCGCTTTGCAATTTTCAATATGGATGAGTAATAAGGATATTAAAGTGTATAAGAAAATTGATGGCGATAGCTTTACCAACATGTACAAAATATGACGAAATCGACTTTCACTTGTATGACAGCTTAAAGATATAGTGTTCCTATCCGACCGGTTCCGACAAATATACTGCCCCTTTGAAAAATAAATATATGTGCAAAGTTTCTTCCGCATAGCTCAAAAACTGGAGGAATAGTTTTCATACATACAGTCACATAGACAGACAGACATAGGCAGATATATTTGATTTGTCATCCCAAGCATATTCGAGTATCTTTTGGGGGTCTGCGACGCTTCTTTTTGTACATTACAAACTTCGGAACAAAATGAATATAATATTTTCTTTGAAAAGCGTATGAACTGCACAAATCATTCTATTCTTTGAAAAGTTGAATTCGATGATTTTAAAGACGAGTTATTAAAACTGTCGATTAGATGTTTCAATAAGATTATCTACAGAAAGAAAATATGTCTTTTTTCTGAATGTTCTTTGGATTCTGTAGTTAAAAAGCCAAAGTATTCTGAAAACAGAGCATTAAAAAACAGGTATAGCAACTAACTAACTAGAAACACTTTCGTCTGCCATGTTAGCAGTTTTCGGCCGCCGTGCAAAATTCAATTAACGTGCAACGTGCCACACTTTGTTTCCTATTGTGGCTGCATGTGTTGTTGTTGTTGTTGTTGTTTCTGCTACTGCTGCATTAGGGCGTTGAAAGTGCATTGATTTTGACCGAAAATGTTTGTTGGTCTTTTAATTTTATTCAGCTGCGCCTCAAAGCAAGCTATGTTATGGTTTTACAGCTTCTCAAAATGGAGAATTGAAAAATGATCTCTCTTACACTTCTTATAATATATAATAAATTTAATTCTATGAATATATAGTTGAATCGGAGAACCGAAAGCTGCTGTGCATTCACAGCTAAAGCTACAGTTAATATCTTATATTTATATTTTAAAAAAATTGAATTTTTTATTCTCTATTTAAAATCCATCCCTTCGGTGACAATTATAAATGGTTTGAAAAGAATGGAAAAGAAGACGAAAGCGTTGCTCGTAGCAGCTGGCTGCGGATAGCTTTGGGATTATTGACTGCTGCTTACATAAGAGGACACTGGACAGCGAGGAATGCTCGTCCTCGTGGCACCTCTGTTGCCATCTCATTGAAGCATTTTGTTGGCCAATGGCCAAAATGTCAATTGCAATTCGCATTTCGCACGCGGCACACATCACGTTCCCAGCGTTCGACTGTGGGACTGGGACTGTGTTTGTTTCTCTTCGCTCTTTTCTTTCTTGTGTAAGAGCAAAGTCGGCCATCAAATCAAACTGGCGACTGCACTTGTTTTATATAATACAGCGACTGCGGAAATTATCATAGCAAAAACGAAAGCCAACCAAAATAAAAAGGAAAACTTATAAATTTCGCCTGTAGCAAAAGGCAATCAAGATCTTCACACACACACATACACACACACACACACACACACACACACACACAGATGCACGTTCGCTGCGATACACAGCCTCCATTTTGTTCAACTAGAGGCAGACATGCATGGCGGCATTTCCGGTTGCTTGGCACCATTAGTGCAGCTGCCACGCCCTCTCGCCGCCCGCCTTACATTTTGGCTTTTTGTCGAGATAAGCAGTTTTCCTTATATTTTCCTTGGTATTTTTTTTATATATTTTGTTTTTTTTCTGGTCTTACTGCAACTTTACGCTAGAAGGAAAAACTTGTTTTTAAAAAGCGCATTTGACATGTGTTTGCTGCAGGCCCCCAAAAACGTAAGTGAGTACTTCTGCCCCACCGCCCCACAGCCCCAACGCTTCCCCCCACCCCCACCACATTGCCAGTTGCTGTGTTTTCTTATGGCCAAAAGTCTTTGGCAAGAACTTGGCAAGTTCTTTGGCGTCCTTTTCCATGTTGGTGTGCGTGTGCGAAGTATATTCATTATTTTGCTTTCATTTGCTCTGCGCCGAAGTTCGCAATTGAATTTTATTGCATCTTTTTGGGTTTTAGTCAAATATAATAAGTTTTCACTTGAGCCAGCGCCGTACAAAAACACGTCTTAGATCTCTCGGACACGCTGAATGCCTTTTTTATGCTGCAGCCAAGAAACCACAGTCTGTGGCCTCTTAACGCAACTTTGGCAAAGACTCTCCCATTATTGACTCTGGCATTGGCAATTATGTGACAGTCATTGGTTAGATGCCTTTTGGCATCGTGACTCTCAGATTGTTGTTGTGCGATGTTCTTAAGTAACAAGTTTTTTCCCTTGCATCCAAATAGCGCAACTATTCTTTTTCATAATAATTAACTTTTCAACGTTAAATTCGAGATTCAATTTTATGAATTTAATTTTAAAACAAAATTTGTATTAAATAAACAGAAAGATAATATGATTTTTTATAAACAAAAATACTTTAAATCCATCTAATAATTGTAGTAAATTAAATAAAATTTGAAAAGCTATATAAAATGTTATTATACTCTTATTATATTATTTAAATGTTTTACTAATATACATTTAGTTTTCTTTGTAAAAGTAATACGACAAAAGTATATTAAATAAATTCTTGTATCACTAGGAAAATTTCAATCAATATAATTGAAGTATAAATTGGACAAATCAGAAGCAAAATGATACTCCATTTCGGAATTGGTTGAGTTTTGAAAAAGTTTTTGTATTCTCCTTGAAATTGTAAACGGTCTAAATATATGTTGTGAAATATATTTTTATGCTAATTATGACACCAGGCCCGTTTGATTCTGATTTGGAGCACTCTGAGAGTATTCATTACATTTGAAAGCCATTGACTAAAAACCGAAGAAACCACAATTTAAATAGAAAATACACGAAACAAAATCAAAGTAACAGAACGAAATGAAATACGTGAAAAGCAGGTTTAGTGAAAAGATTTTTTTCTGCTGTGGGATGTGGGATGTGGAATGTCTGATGTGGGATGTGGGATGTGGGATGCTTGGGCCTGATAAACCGACAAAGGCTTTTAACTTTTGCAAATGTTGCACACTTTTCGGCGTCCGCCCATTGAGGCTGCCATATATTCACTCATCTATATATTCACACACCCACACACATACACATACACACAGACACAAACATAACCAGATATATGAGGCTGTTGCTCTCTCTCCTAATGGCATGACGAGAACGCAGGTCTCCCCGGAGGCCTCGAACAGGGACAGTGTGTAGAGCACTGGGGCTGTTTGTCTGCCTGTACAAATTATAATTGAGTGCAGGACGAGCGCATTGAACTGGCGCGTCCTAAAATCAGCCATGCCCCAAAGCAACTCTTATGCCAGGCTGACATTAGCTTGAAAGGTACCTTCATGTGGCACAACAGTATATTGATAATTGTGGTTCCAGTATGCAAGGTATAGTGACAATTGATGTCGCTTGAGTAGACTCTTTGCAAGGATTAAAAAACACAGCTCATTTATAAGCTTTAATTAGATGTAAACATCGACAGCGATTTTAGATAACTTACTTGAGGAAGATAGGAGAATATGAATTAGTAGCTTTACTTATATTTGATTAAAACTTGAAACACAGAATAGAGTAAGAGAATTTCAGCCATTGTTTTTCAATTTTTGTTTAAGTTCAATCGCAAAGAGGATTAATCCAATGCTCAATGTCATTCCAGCATTCGTAACTAGAGCAGTTGAAGAGAGTTAAATATGAATAGAAGTAAGACAATTGTCGATATCGCCTTTCAATTGCTGTTTAAGTTTAAGTTAAGATTAATCCAATGCTCAGTGTCATTGCAGCATTCGCAACTGGAGCACTTAAAGAGAGTTAAATATGAATAGATTGAATGAATAAAGTAAGAGAATTGTCGCCATCGCCTTTCAATTGCTGTTTAGGCAACGTCTTCACTGTTAAGTCAAAGTTAAGATTAATCCAATGCTCAGTGTCATTGCAGCATTCGCAACTGGAGCCCTTAAAGAGAGTTAAGGACTCTGGAGTTGCTGGGCCAACGTTTACCTGTCAGTTGCGTAGAAGTTGTTGCTGTTGTTGTTATTATTGTTGTTGTTGCTATTGTTGGCGCTGTAAGCTGCTCTTTGTGGCAAGCTGGAAGCAAATGCGCTGCCACTTGAGACGACCGCCTGCCCGGCGTAATTCTCCACGTCGGCGTCTTCTCGGGGCCATAAATTGTGTGCCACGTTTTGCCATTTTAATGAATGGATTTTTTAATGCAATGTTTTTGGCTCGTTATGTAGCCAGCCAGTGCTCCAGGCTGCTGGCTCCCGGCTCTCGCCTGCCGGCTCCTTGCCATTCAGCGTGCTTTAATTTATTGACTAATTTAACCGCTCTCCTCGCCGACTGCCGGCTGCCTGCTATCGCAAAAGCTAGCCTAATAGATACTTTTAGACGCTCTTAATGGGCAACTTTTGCTTTTATGCATGCATATAACCATTTTTTAGCGCTTTTCGTTCTTGTTTTTTGTTTTTTTGTTTCTTGTGTGCGATATTTTTCTTTTGTAAGTGGCCTTTTAATTAGGGGCAACCAATCGGCAGCCTATTTTACGAAATTTAATTAATGTAAATTTTATGCTCGACACACGCATCATTAGAGCTGCTTCACCTGAGCTCCAGCCCAGCTACGTATACTGCTCGATTAGTCTGCTCATGTGGCAGGCAACAAGAGCAGCAGCAACAACAACAACGCCAACTTAGCTACAAATGAATGAACACATGTTTGCCATGCGTTTTACGAGCGCCGTGCCGAAAAGTATGCTATGCTTTTTGTATGCGCAGATTTTATCTCCGTTACGCGCCATTGCCAAGCTGCTGTTACAAACACACACACACACACACACGCATACCCAGGGAATGGCTCACTATGCGTGTATCCTTTTCGTGTATTCCTTTTGCTTTCGGCCACCTTTTGTCATCGTTTGCCTCGCGTTGCGTCGTTCCGGCTGTGCGATAACAAGCATCATAAATCCTTTCTGCTTCCAAATGGCACAGCCCAAGCCCCACCAGCCGCTCCTGCCGCAATCCGGCCCCTTGCCCCCTGTGACCCGCCCCCTCCGCGCATAGTAACCATCTCGTGCTGCTTCTTTGTGGCCATTCCGTAGGCGTCATCAGCGGGCAGCGGAGTCTGTTTCGGTTTCTGTTTCTGTTTGTGTTTCGCCTTGGACATCGTTTGTTATTGTTTGCGGTCTGTTAGCCACCCCACCAGCCCACCACTCACCCCCATTCACCACCCGCCGCCCAGTCATACATCAACTCAGTGTCGCCCACCGGTTCGCCTCGGGGGCAGCAACAACTCTGCTTTAGTTTCCTCAGGTTTCTGCGGTTCGCTGCGGCTGTCTTAAGCCAAAAGCGGATTGAATTTGGCGAATGCTGCAAATAGTTTGGTTTTAGCAAAAAACCGAAATTATGGCTGAAAGGGTGTGTGCTCTAAGGATATCTACCATGTAAGGACGAACAAACTGTTTTGTGCCACAGAAACGGTTTATGCTATATAATGTTAGCCAACAATCTATTAGTACTATGAATAGCAGCTATATAAGTTTAAATAGCATTTGAAAGCGGTACAAGTTGGTAGAATAATTTGTGAATGTGTTTGCTACAGTCAGAAGAAGGAATCGCCGATCCTATATATATAATGCCGTACGTCTATATAATTCGAAATACCATAATTAAAATTTTAAAAAACAAATTTGATTATACAGCTGCAAAAACATATTTGCACTATCGATATTAAAGATTTGTATTATTTAGTTTAATGTTTTGTATAATCATTGATGTTTTTATATGCCAATTTAATCCATTTGATCAACATATTTGACAGCACTTGATTGATTTTGGTCATCATCACAGACAGATCATAAAATTCATTTTTCAATATTTTTACTTTGCATTGCCTACTCGATCCGGATTGGTTCATATACATATGTATATCTCAAGCACATAACGATAAATACAGGTCAACTAGGTCAGATCCACTGCAGTCATTGTAAGTTGTCAGAAATGGGTTCTGCTTTCAAGCTAGGGAGCTCTTCATTTATTTTGATTAAAATATGTTACTAATTTAAAAAGAAGTCAAACGAATCTATCATTGAGCAATTCTGTTTTATTTTGTAATAAATTTATCAAAAATTCTGAGACGTTCGCTATTTTTCAACATAGTTCCGAACATCAATGTTCTAGCAGTATATAATTTTGATTTTTTTTTAAAGCATATAATCGGATATGAGTTCAGTTATTGTTAACTACAAAGTGAATTGTGAATAACTTCTCGAAATCCCATTAAATATATGAATATATATATATTTGTTTGAGGTATACATATATAGTCTAAATTGTGCATACAATTTTACTTAGAGACGATCGATTGTTTATTGTTTAATGAGGAGTACACACGAGTTTCTACCTAGAACCATTTTAGTGTCCGGGATCTACATATCTTAAATATAAAATGTAGATTCTCACATGTATGAAGTTTATTTTTCTTGTATACTCTTACTGAATGTATTATAATTTGTAAATCATTGTATATTCTGGTTCAGCCTCAATATCCCAGTCGATAGAGCCGTGTCCGTTCAACTTTTTCTGCCCAGAACAAATAAAATGACCCAAAATCAAGAATAAATTGATCCAAAAAAATCTTAAGTCGAAAATATATTCTTTGATAAGTTATGAAAGTTTAGTATGAGCATCTGGTATCAGGTGGATTATAATCGCGGATCATTTTGTATAAAGTCAACAAGTCTTTTGTTATGGACAAGTTTCAACTCACAATAATATTGTTCCTGATAACTTTTGATCTAAATTTTTTGCGATTGAGATTTTAAATTGTATAACGTAAAATCCTATTCTTTAGATATACAGAACAAACCAATCTTGATCAAAAAACTATAAGCATGTTATTAGTATGAAACTTGTGATTGGACATAGTCTTTAACTCTTCGTATGTGAGAACTAAGATACTTTGATCGAACTCAAGTCGAATTATCAACATTGCTTTACTATATACTATATAGATCTCATTGATATGACCAAAATTGGAGTATATTTGGACTTAAAGCTAATTTCAGCAGCCTGAAAAAGTAATTATTTTTAATAATATTTAATGCTAACACTATTAAATATCAATTCAAAATTCATGTTATTAGCCATGCATTTATGTAACGGCAATTCAAAGCTTTTAGTTTTTTTAGAGCATTTTAAATTTGTGCAAGTCTACAATGGAGAGAGAGATCTAAAACTTTGTAAACGCTTTATGTTCGTTCATATGCTTCTAATTCAGTTGCATATCTATCTGGTTATACCCTGCACTTATCAGCTGGTGCAAGGCAATCCGCTTAGCTGAGCAGCAGCTCATGCAAAACTCTTCACATTGCTCATCGTTTGCTTGTTGCCTCTGTTGAGGCGACAATTTGCTGGCCAGAAGGGATTAAAAAGTTTGCAGCTCCCACGGGATTTGCATTTATGCAAGCAGCGCACCAAAACAACCAAAACAAGCCATAACGCCGACTGGGCCGAGGAAGTGGCAGGCAGGCGGGCAGGCAGATCCTGCAGGATATGGCAGGATGCAGGCACTTCAACGCACCATTGCAGAAATTGCTACTTTGGCGCCTGTGGCTCCGACTGCTGCTTCCAACTGCTGCTTCCACTCGAATGGGGCTATTTGCATTTTAAATCTGCGCTCGCTGTTTAATAAGCCTAGCACGCCTTGTCCTGCTGGGTCCTCTCGCTGCGCTGCTGCTCTGTTTCCATGTTGCCATGGCGTCCACATACGGCTAATGCAATCTTGACAAGCGACAGGCGTGTTGTGGCCCAGCCGAAAATGAGGCATGTCACTTTTGATTCGGTTTTACTGCTGCCGTGGCACATTTCTGATTGCCGACTGGCAAGTGGGAAGGGGCAAATGGCAAGTGGCAAGTGGCAAGTGGAGGTGGAGAGTGTGGAATGGCAGCTACAGTTTCGCCACAGGAGCTTGTTTTTTGAGCCGCTTGACTTTAAGAATGTGTGTGTGTCCCTTCAGTTGGCAGCCACTCATGTGGTAATTTCATAAGGTCTCATAACATGTGTTGCATCATTACTTGTATTTAGTGTTGACACAATTTATTTTTCACAACAATTAAACTAAAGTGCTGCGCTTATATTTTAAATTTCGATTGCAATCATAAATAAGCGCGCTATCAAAGCTATCGATAAGTTTGTTTAGGCAACAGCACTGTTAAAGCCGCACTGTTAACGCAACATCACTGTTATTGCTGGCAGTGCGCTTTAGATGCAAGCATGCAATTCATGTGCCTTTTTATTGATGGGCATCTATAAGAAATACATTTTTAGCTACATTTATACATTAATATTTGCGTAATCAATGACAACAGCATCACATATTTTCAAAATTCAAATTGGGCGCCAGGTCTCAACAAGTCTAAAGTAACAGTGTTGTACAACATGCACAGTTTGAGTATCTCTCTCGCTCTCTGTGACCCTCGCTCTGGTTCCGTTGGCTGCCCTCTCTCTCATTTTGCGCAACGCACTAATATTCTGCCGCTCACTTATGCTCGCATCCTCTGTAGTTGCGCTCTTCGTTTTCATCTCTCATTCGCATTTCATTTCTCGTTGCGAGCGGACGTCTTTGGTTATTGCTGCGGTAAATTAAAACGTTGCGCGCGTATTTCCCTACCAATTGTAGTTGTATATTCTCGCTCTTCTCAACAAGTCGTGGGAGTCGTAGTCGGAGTCGCAGGCGCTTCAAAGTGAAAAACTTATAATCAAAACGCATAGAAATAATAAATGGCAAAACAAATCGAAAATAAAAACGTCAAGTGTTTCCACATTTAAAATAAAAGTGCAGTGCAGCAACGAGCTATGTTGAAACATACATATACAAATCCGAATCGGCAGCGTACAGATACAAAATGAAATGAAAAGTTAAAAATAAATATATATGCCATCTCGCTCATCGTCCACACACACACACACACACACACACACACACACTCACATATATTGTTGGCAACGTCATAGAGTCAGACAGGCGCGAGGGACGTGATTTCTCTTGTGCCTGTCTGTTCTGTCTTCCCCTTTCGACCGCTTGTCCGCTCCGCTGGCAGCATCATTGCTCATACAAAAAGAAATATAAATGTATATGTATATGTATATCTATATGTATATAAATTCATTCAATGCGCCACATGTTTTTGGCCGCATTCTCTCCCTTCGCAATTTATTTTGCGCACATTTTTCGCTCGCTGCTTTTTGCGCTTCGTTTACATTTCATGGCTGCTGCTGCGCCGCCTTGTTTATCCTTTGATCCTTTTCGCACTGCCATTCGCTCCACCGTTCGCCTGCCTCTTTTTCTGATTCGATTTTTCACGTCTCGCTCTCTTACGGCGGCAGCAGCACTAGCAGCAGCATCCACACAGACACTGACGCTCACCAACACCAGCACACGCTCAGCTGCTTGTCGGTGCTGCGCTTTGTCTTTCCCATTCAATCAACGAAAATACAAAAAATGTGTGTGCCAGATGATGTCGCCCTCACCCTCCCCTCCCCGCGCAAGAGAGAATTAAGTGTGACCATTGCCGTCGTATGACCAAAAAGTGCATCCAACCTACAAGCTGAAACAAACAACAACAAGGCGAAATGCTTTTCTGTGCTTTTTCGATGGCCACAGACAGAAGAAACAAAGCGTTGTCTTTGTGGGACGGGACGCTTTTGACTCGCATATGCCGCAAAAAGCAACAACAACTTGAAGACTTATCGCTAAATAAACCAGCCAATAATAACAGACAGCAGCAGTAACGTTCGCAGTGACAACAAAATTCGCAATAGTTTTTTATAAACACATCATTCCATTCCACGGGGAAGCTGTGCGGCCAGCAACCAGCGTCCGCCCCCCGCTTGCCCCGCCCCCTCCTTGTGTTTATAAAAGCGCGTGGCTGCCTCTCGTGCTTTCTGCTTTGCCTGGTATCTTTTGTCTCGCGTTTGCGCTGTGTTTTCGTTTCGTCTTTTTGCGCATTTTCTGTTTTCGTTTCGTTTTGTTTCGTTTCGTTTCGTTTGTCACTGCCGCCATCCAACACATCCATCCTTACATCCTTGCATCCTTTGCCCAGTCAGTCGGGCGAGAGAGCAACCCCTAAACAACAATTTGTTTTACAATACTTTGTTCGTTACAACAACGGTATAAGAAAACAAACAATGGAATATACACATTCGTTCTGAAAACTGCGCATTCCAAATTTGTGAAAATCGTAAACCTTGTGGAAATATTCTCAGTGCAAATTGTGTTCAAATTTAAACGACTTAATATTATGTTTATGAGCCGTTCGCGAAAATAAATTATTTTTAAATAAGTTTTATTGCCCCATAGACTTTTGTCTTGATATTGCGATATGCCGGGAATTGGAACATCTTTAAATCCATAAAAGTGTTTGCTCGCAAATTAGAACATCGACAAATTCGAATCTTGTTTAATGCATAAACTAAAATTCTTAGAGAACTATTTTGAAAATTGATTTTAATAGATATGTACATATCTTCAAAACAAACATATTATAATCATACCGTTCTAATTTGCGAGCCTCCACTGTATAAGGCATATTTAGATTTTTGTTTTCAAAATAGACCCCCCGAAATAATTCAAAACTCTTATCGTTCAGCAGTTCAATTCGATCAAATCGTGAGCAAGTGAAATGCACTCAAATTGAAAATTGTGCCAAATAGTATAAATTGCAAGGGAAATACTCAATATTAAACAAATATAAAAAGGAAATTGATGAATTATAAATCAAATAAATCAAATGCAGCAAATGCGACGTATTCAAAAATTAAGTGTTAATTAAAGTGGAACAACAAGAAGCGTGACTACCCCTATTTGAAGAGTCCAGACTCTACTCCCAGTGAAAACACAGCACATCATTTGTTGTTGTCAATTATACGGGGCAGCTGTGCAGATAATTTGCGACGCAACTGTAAACACAAAAAGCCGTCAAACTGTGGGGCTCCGGGGCATTTTTTCTTCCTCCGCAAGGAATGTATTATCCGGTAAGCAAACAGAACTAAACCTAAGCAGACACACACACACACACACACACACTTAAACAGCTAGTACCCTAATCGCACTGCCAGAGTGGACATTATGGCGACAGGTCAAGCAACAACAACAACAACAACAACAAGAGCAGCAGCAACAATAACAAACATGCACAACACAGTGCGCACTATAAATATTGGGACAAGGCAACGGACGACAGCTCAATTCGTTGTTTGCTTTTTCTTGCTGCCGTTTTTGGTTTGTTTGATTGTCGTCGTCGGTCTCACTGTGCATTTTTTAGCAGCTTTTACTATTTTTACAAACTACCGTTGTTGTTTTCACTCTCAATTAAAGGCAAAGCCGAATTCTTAGGCGTGTGTTTGTTGTTGCCATTGTCGCTTATTAGTCAAGCCTGCGTTCATGCTTGCTCTCGCTCGCACACTCACTGACTCACACTCGCTCTCGCTCCCGCTCCCGCTCTGTCTGTCGTCTGTCTTTTTTGGATTTGTTTACATATTTACATAGACAACAACAAATATGTGTGCTAAGCGCTGCGTTCACACGTGTGCCGAAAACTCGCATTTTGCCCCGTGCCCCTTCTCCTTCTTTGTTGACTCTGCTTCTACTTCAGTTTGTGCTCTTTTTCTCCACAAAGCGCGTAAATTGTTTACTTTCGAGAGTCTTCAGTTTGGAGAGCGCCTAACGCTAACGCTCTCTCGTGGATCTGTGTTGGTGGGCTGAAGAGCGAATTGGGAGAGGAAGGGGAAGGGCAAGGGGAAGAGGAGTGAGCGGCTTTGGTAATTTGATAGCTTAAAATGCGGGTCGACTTGCGGCTTTTAATTTGTTGATACTACATCGAGCTGTCTGTGCCGAATATACTTTAGTTGGCTCACTTCGTGTCCAATTCACGGTATTATATTGTGCACATTCTCCATATCATTTGATACATTCATGTGCCAACTTTGGCGCCCGTTTCTCGCTTTCAACATTTTCCCACGTAATTTAAGCGCGCAAAAAATGTTCAAAAATACATAAAATTTTATTATACATACGTATCTTATGCAAATATTGTGACGATAATTTTTCATATTATTAATTTATTTGTATTTTTTTGCTTCTTTTATTGCAGGTACGTTTCTCATTCAAATGCAAATGTATGGGTAAAATGTAAACGTTTTATGATTGATAAGGAAGTTGACTTCGGCCTCAAAGCCGCTCACCATTTGGAAGTTGATAAATGGAACTGAAAGTGTGTGTGTGTATGTGTCTGTGTTTGTGTGTGTGCTTAAAGATTATCATCGTTAGCCGAGTTTCCTATGATGTCAGCCATAAAACGACGTTGGCTTTGATCTCAAGCGAAATGAATAGAAGCGCCACGAGTTTATGGTGGACTACTTAATCAGATGCTGTCGAGCGATATCCGACGAAACACTGGGCAACTGGTATCTGCGGAGTAGTTTTATTGTCTATCAAGTTCATTGAAATCATGGGCGGTATAGGAATTGATATTAAAGTATGCTGACAGGAATCGCTAAGAGCATAGACCATTGAAACACTATGTTCTCTTTGGCATAATCATAAAACGAAGAAATTATACGCTTCGGTGTGATACAAACATTATTTAATAATGCGGTTTCTGACACATTTTAGACTAACACACGGTGACTATACACCGATAAAAATAAAAATTCCGGGCTAAAATTACTTTCAAACGGTGTCAGAAGTAAGGGAACTTTGGATTTTCTAAAGCCCAGTACGAAACACGAACTCTTGATGGTTTGATCTAAAAAGTTTTGGGTGATAAAATAAAAACTAATAATTTGAACTATTAATATATGAAGTACAAATGTTTATGAAATCCGAGAAGTGAACTTTTGTTTATTCAATTACTAAACAAATATTGTATTTACACATTTTTAAAAGGACTGGCTTATACAGTTTATGCTTACGCCTACAAATAAACTGTTGTCGTTGAGTATTTTCCACTTAAGGATGACATTTTCACAAAATGCTTTTTGTTATTCACTGACTTGCGCTGGTTTTGTTTAGTTTAGTCTGCTCGCTAATCCGCACAAACTGCTATATTTATAGATTACTTTATTTATTTTATATGTCCACTTCATTTACATGAGTTAATAAACACGTTTCAGAACTATTCCCATCCAATAACTCACAGAAAATGTTGCGATTCACGTCGAACTCTTAACTAACTGCTCATAACTCAATTGGAACTGTTAGTGCACACAGCTTCTGTGCAGGTATTCAAAGTTTGAGCAACTGCTAATTGCATTTCATATTTCAAGCAGTAATTTCGCTATAATTTGTAATCGCTCAATGTCGAGTTTTGTCGCAGTGCGCTGCTCTGCTGCTCGTTTTGAGTTTGCCAGACATATTCCAAATGTCATTCTAATTAATTGCAATTAAAAGTTTATTTTGCCGTCATCAGAGTAACAGCTAAATATTCGCATATCGCACATGTAACACAAACGTGGCAGCTCATAAACTTATGTGACTCAAATTACAGCGATGTGCAAAAATATAAGTAAAGTAAGTAAAAAAAATACTGAGCCGCATCAAACGAAATCTTCCGGTTTGTCGTTTGTCGGAGTCGCAATTGAAAAATTGCACATAAATTGCATAAACTGTGTTGCCATAAATTGTTATTGTAACGCTGCCTGCGAGTCGGGCTGAACAGAAATAAAACATAAAGAGGAGCTGTGGGAGGACCGGAGGTGGCATCGGATAGTGGATGGTGGTTGGTGGATAGTGGATAGTGCTATAGAGTAGGTGGTTCCATTGTGCGTGCGCACTTAAGCGCAAAGTTGGTAAATTTTTTTGTGCTTAACGGATCTTGATATCCCCGACCTCAACGCAGTAGTTTTATGACTAACTTTTATGATATATGCGTGTTCATTTCTGCTTATGCAATTTGTTTTGTAGGAAATTTCCTATTTGTTTTTTATTGTGCCACCTGCATTAAAACAAATACATATTTTTTATAAAGGCCATTAGATGTTTTTATGTTTGGATAACAAAAAAAAGAAGAAAACCAAAGCAAAAGTACTTTCACTTAATTAGTCGACTGGCTATTATTATATTTCAATCAAGCTTGTTTGAAGACAGCTGCTGCTCTTGGACTTTTACTTTTCGGCCATTTCATCCGAGTCAGTCATCAATCCACTCAATGTTTTGGAGTTGGGCAACACGTTTTCAAATATTCTATCATAATGCAGCCATATTTCAATATTTTTCCATTTTCTTGATTGATGGCTTTAATTTATGGGCATTTTTAAGTAGCACTCAAGCAGCGAGGCCCGCAGATAAGAGATGTCCGAGCACATAGCCCACATATTTACATATATACATATATTTATTTTTGTAAACTGCTGGCGAGTCCATTTCCATTTGCAGCGCAAATGATATGACAATTTATTTCAATTAAAGTTGATTTAAAATTTTGTTGCCCCTCGTGCGGCACGTTGATTGATGAAAATGGATGCCAAAGAAGAGGCACAATGAAAAGTAACAGTCGCAAAGCGAAAGAAAACCTCGTGGCCTATTCACATGGTGTATCTGGAGATCTCTATATCGATGGGGGCGGTTTAATAAGTAACCGAAAGAATTATTAATCACACAGTAGCCTACAATATACAAAATGTCTGAAAGTTAAGCTTTTTGCTCTATTAAAGCGAATAATGAGATTTTAGATATGTTCAGCTACTGTCTTTGAAAGTCTGAAAAGCAAAGTAAATATTGATTTGCTCAACAAATACTTTTCATATCGAGGGTATTGCGTTTTGATCCATTCTTCTCCATTAAAGCGAATGTACTCAGCTCAATGTGTACTTTTTGTCAGACAATAATAATACATATCAAGGGTATTGAATCCTAATCCTTTCTTCTCCATTAAAGCCAATAATAAGATTTAAAATTTATTCAGCTGCCATCTTTGAATGTTTGAAAAGTTTATCTAGTAATCATTTGATTATACTCTTTTCGAAGAAAATAATATATTAAGTTTGTGCTGAAGAAGGAAGCGTCGGAGACCCCCAAAAGTTACTGCCAGTATGCTTAGAATGACAAAACAAATTGATCTAGTCTAGATCTTGATTGGTCCGTCTGTCCGTCTCTGTCTGTCTGTATGTATGCAAACTAGTGCCTCAGTTTTTGAGCTATCGTGTTAAAACTTTGCACCGAGACTTATTATTTAAAGGGAGAGCACATTGGTCGGATCCGGCCAGATCGGACCTCTATATCTTATAGCTACCATACAACTGGAAGTCGGTTTTGGCCAGAAATCCCATGTTTTCAAAGCTATCGCGTTGAAACGTTGCACAGATACTTATTATTCAAACATACATCTCGTTGATCGAAGCCGGCCGGATCGGACCACTATATCTAAAAACTGCCATACAACTGGAAATAAATTAAATATTCTTAAAACAAAACAAGTGAGAACGTTGCAGTCGGGCGGAGCCGACTGCGTAATACTCTGATACCATTTTAAGAACAGCTGAAAGCAAGTGAACAGAAAATTTTTGCTGGTGTTTGGGTGACCCGAAATCGGCATTCCAAGTTTTTGGGAACGGGAGGGGCATGGTCGATCTTAAGAGGGGGTGACCAGAAGTCTATCTACCAATTTTGGTGACTCTAGCTCTAAAACTGTGGAAGATATAAGCTTTCGCGATTTTTGGGGGCGGGAGGGGGCGTGGCCCCAAAAAATTTGGCCGATCTTTAGAGGGAGTGACAAGAAGTCTATCTTACAAATTTCTTGACTCTAGCTCTAAAACTGTGGAAGATATACATTTTCGCGATTTTTGGGGGCGGGAGGGGGCGTGGCCCCCAAATTTTTTTTTACCGATATTTAGAGGGGCTGACCAGAATTCTATCTTCCAAGTTTAATGACTCTAGCTCTGAAACTGTGAAAGATATAAATTTTCGCGATTTTTGGGGGCGGGAGGGGGCGGGGCCCCAAAATTTTTTGCCGATCTTTAGGGGGGCTGACAATAAGTCTATCCTCCAATTTTGGTGACTCTAGCTTTAAAACTGTGGAAGATATACATTTTCGCGATTTTTGGGGGCGTGGCCCCAAAATTTTTGTCCGATCTTTAGAGGACTTGGCCAGAAGTCTACCCTCAAAGTTTGGTGGCCCTAGCTCTTAAACTGTGCGAGATATAGGCTTCCGTGTTTCGTGGGGGCGGGGTGGCTGGGGGGCGTTCTAGTGGGCGTGGCCGGAAAATCCAGGACGCAATCTTTTGGGCTGGTCAGCCCTAGTCTAAATTCCAAATTTGGGGACTCTAGCTTCAAAATTGCGGGAAATATACACGTGTTATCGAATTGTGCATTCATGTATATCGATTTTCGCGATTACGGGGGCGGGAGTGGGCGTGGTCAAAATGTTGTTTCTGTAATCTGTAGAGGACGTCACCAGTAATATATATTCCAAATATGGTGACTTTAGCTCTAAAACTGCGGGAGATATAAGCATTTCAAATTTAATTAATTGGAGGGGGGGCTGGTGGGCGTAATAATGGGCGTGGCCGATTAACCTAGGATCCAATTTTTTCGGGAGGTCACCAGCAATATACCTACCAAATTTGATTACTCTAGCTTCAAAATTGTGGGAGTTATTCACGTTTAATCGATTTGTGATTTGAGGTGTATCGACATGTTATCGATTTGCCAGCCTCCCAGTGGGCGTGGCATAAATTTGGAATAAACTTGATCTGAAGCAGATAGCTATAATCATAACGCAAAAGATTTCAAGAGTCTATCTAATATCGTTTCGGAAATACGCGCGTTCATCCAGACAGACAGACGGACAGACGGACAGACGGACGGCCTGACGGACATTCGACAAAACCAATATACTATGAGTACCTTCGGTATCAGAGTATAAAAAATAAATGCCACGCAATAAAAAGAATTTGTACAGCATATGAAAGTGCTGCAGTTGGCAGAGTGAAAATTGTCTAAAGGTTCGAAAAGAGTATTATATCTTCGGCACGCCGAAGATAATCCTTTCCCACTTGTTTTTCCTTGACCATGAGACAATAATAATACATATATATCCATTCAAATTCAGCTTCGCTTTTTATTAATCTGCCCTCGCAGCGTATACTAAGTGTACATCTAAAATGGCGTCCAGTCTTTGCATATGTGTGTATATTGGTGTATGTGTATGTGTGTTTCGGCCTGCACCAAAATAAATAAAGATTTGCGACTCGATATTGAAACATGGCGCACATTCGAATTGAATTGAAGGCGCGACGCGACACTTTAGTCGAGCTGCTGATAAGAGGCACTCGATTTAATTATAATTAGATCGTACAATCCGCTTACAAATGCCTTTCATTATCTGTCTTTTTTATTATATTTGGGAGCGCACTTTTGCAGTTGCTATCGCAGGCATTAAATTGAATGTAATCAAAAATGCGATTTAAATTCACATAAATTGAAGTATTTTTGCGTTATTTTTGGCTAAGCACACATACTACGTACGTATGTATGTAAATCAATTGAGTCGTATGTTTGAATTGCACCACATTTAAAATAAAATGTGCAAACAAATAAATTCATTTTCGGGAATTCGCTAAAGAGAAGCAATATAAGGTTTTTTTCTCGCGTATCTCTGGCAAGTGCGCAAGTGAGTTAGCATGAGGGGGCAGAGGTGTGAGCGCTAAACAAATCACAACCTACGGCAATGTGAACGACCCCCCGCAATAGCAGCAGCAGCAACAACAACAACAACAACAACAGCAGCAGCAATAAAGTTGGAGCAACGTTTAAGCAAAAATCTTCATGCAAATTATTCGGTTCAACGCAGCAGCGACTGCGACGTCAGCAGCGACGTCGACGTCGAGATCGACGCTAATCGCTGGTGTCACTCACACGAGTCGTTCGCAGTCGGCGCTGGCAATTAGCAGAGCGACGCACGCCTGCGCAATGACTCAGCGGCTACGCCAGCAGCAGCAGCAGCAGCAGCGACGCAGCCGAACTGTAACAGGTTTTTTGTTGTTGCTGGTAGAGTGCTGTAGCAGCAGCAGCAGCAGCGGCAGCAGCAGCAGCAGCGGCAGCAGCAGCAGCAGCGGCAGCAGCAGCAGCAGCGGCAGCAGCAGCATGAGACGGTAATTGCAGCAGCATTAGCTTTTGGTTTCATTCCATTTCGTTTCATTGCTCGTTTCACTCTCAATTTCACGCCCACATGTTTTCCACAACATTCCGCCCCTCAACTTCAGCATTTTTTATGGCCGGCCGTTAGTGTCGCCTCAGTTTGTTTTTTTTTTTTGCTGCGTATTTTTTATAATTTATGCGGCCGGCTTATTTTATTTTTTTTTGTTAGTTTATTTGCATTTCTGTTTAGTTGCCGCTGCACACTTTGTTGTTGTTGGCAACTAAATTTACATTTTATTGGCTTGTCATATGTGTCAATGTGTGTTCTTTGTTGTTATTGTTATACTCTTTTAAAATAAAATAGTATATTCTTTTTGTCCTGAAGTTTGTAATGCATACTCGTTACCTATAGTATCCTTAGGATGTCGAAAGGAAATGATCTGGCCTTGTCCGTCTGTCTGTATGTATGCAAACTAGTCCCTCAGTTTTTGAGCTGTCGCGATGAGAGTTGGCATAGAAACTTATTATACAAAGGGACGTAACATTGATCGGAACCGTTCGGTTCGGACTACTATATCTTTTAGCTCTCATACAATTGGAAGTCGGTTTTGGCCATATATCCTGTCTTCAAAGCTATCGCCTTAACTTTCCTTTTACATTTGAAATTCCTTATAACTTATAACCTTATAATAAGGAAGCAGTTGTACTGGGTTAGCTGCGCATTAGTCTCGGAGTTTTCTATAGCATTTTGGATAAGCGTTAAATATAAGCTTGTGAAATCTGTCCAAAGATTTGAGAAGAGTATACAACTTTCGGCATGACAAAGATAATACTTCCACACCTGTTTTTATTTGTTTCTCTGTTGTTTTCTATTGTGATTCTATTATCTACTTATAGAAATATTTTTCTATTGAGTAACCCGAACTGTTGACAAGTCGAAAAATAATTCTGCTGCATATTGATGTAGTCCTCTATTTGAATTTATTTGCTTCTCACCTTATCAGTTTAATGTGTTATTCACAAATACAATGTGCAAATATGTAGTTAGAGCTAACGAATTCATTGATATGCTAGGTGTTAAGATAAATGAGGTAAGCAATGTATTATTAATTTCATAAAATTAGTCAACTAATATTAAATATTTCTGATCTGTCTCTTTGCCTAAGGCTGTTAAATATATTTAAAAACTCCTTTGAAACAATTCTGGCTCTATCTAGTCTTCTTATTTAATAAATATAAGCTCCCAACACTTCCACCCCCTTTCTCCAATCCAATCTCATTCCGCCTGACTCACTCTCTAACCGGAAGCTAACATTCCTCGTGCAAAGCAAACAATTCAAAGCTTGTTCGATTGATTTTATCAAAGTTGAATCAAAATTTGATTCATTGATTCAACTATTTAGCAAAGTGCACCGGAATTTCGCTTATAATTGAAATCCATTCGTAATTTATGCAAATACAATTAAACAGCAATTAATTGCGCTATCTAAAGCAAAAACAACAATAACAACAACTACAACTACCAACGTTTTGAACTCTGTGAAAACAAAAACAATTTAGCGCCCTTTGCATATTTACACGATTTTTTGCCATTAATTTTCCGACATGCAAAATGCGAAATATTTAAAGAAAAATTGTAGAATGATGAGAAAAAAGACGCACGCGCGTTTTTAAACGCGCATAAAATCGCGCGCGCTACTCGATTCGATGATTTTAATTTATTGTCCATTTAAAGTGTGCAAATTTGTTGCCTTTGTTGGCAGCGCTGTTGCGCTGTGGTAAGTAAAATTGTGTTTACTTTGCATTTATTGTTGCCAATTAGCATAAAACGGCAGCTAACAACAGCAGCAACAACAACAACAACAACAATTACAATGCAAAACGCAAGGTAAACCAGGCGACTTGCAATTAAAAGATAAATGAAGATGCACACGGGACAGGCGCCTCGCTATTGTTTGCCAACTTACAGACCATAAAACTGTGACATCATCAGGCTGGCTCTTTGACCTTTACGAGCACTTGTCGACGACCTTCGACTCCCTTTATGGCTTTTTAATTATTGCGATGTGGCAGGCAACTACAAAATCAATTTAAATCAGGCATGCTGCAGCTTTCCAACATAAAAATTGCATTAATATGTTAGACAATATTCTAAGTGCACCTGTGCATATGATATCATATGATATCAGCATGTGTGTGCATTTATGGTGAAAACGAATGTACTATTAGGCATATTAAATGATACATGCTAAAAATGAATGCTATACAAGTACAAGTTCTCTTCTCTAAACTTGTGCTAAGAGTCTTTATACAAGCTTAATATTTCTTATTTTACAGTAGACGCTAAGAAGTTGCACTAACCAGAAAACCAAAAGCTCTAATTATAATTAGGAAATCGAATATATTTAGAGTTCAATCACAGAAAGCAATAAGAATATTTACCCCAAAACGCATTCAAAAACAACAAATTATAACAGTTTCGGTATTCATTATTGCAAATGACTACTTTTTTGATCTTCACATGCGATTTTAAAACAATATTATGTTAGTGTCATTGCCAGAGCGAATAAAAGTGTAAAAACTACTTTTGGGTTTGTTTAGTTTAAATAGAGTTTAAAATTTTAAATTAAAACCTATACCATACTAATAGTATGCATAATTCCGCTAATAGTTCTGTTACTGCATTCATCAATCACTTAATTTCGTTTTTAACATAAGTCTTAACAGCAACATGCACACATTCTGTTACTCTCACTTCAATTAATGTTAACAGCAATTATGTTAATGCGCTTACATTAATAGATTTCTATTAAAACTACATTGTCTGTAAAATATAAAATTGTTCTTGCTTTCTGCCGCACTTATGTACATATATATTTATGTATGTATGTATTTATTGTTGAATTTTAGCGTCATTGCCAATAATGTTTAATGTTGATTTTAATGGCCGCCAGACGTTTGTTCATTTTGTTATTTGCGTAGTTTTACATTGTTTTGCACAAGTGTACTCGTTTTTAGTTGTTTATTTTTATTCCATATTGCTGACGACCTTCAACTTATCAGGCAGCACGATTTCGCCATCAATTTTAGCTTGTCTCTTCTCTTTGTCATCTTTTTTTGTGCACATATTAAATTGCAATTAACATATGTGTGTGTGTGTGCGTTTGTGTGTGTAATTCAATTAAAGCCTTAAGCGAGCTTAGTGCACTTGAGGACGCAGCAAGGTGTGTTAATTTCTGTATTTGCAACACCTCAGCTCAGCGAGTGTTCAATGCTCAATGTTCGATGTTGGATGTTGGCTTCCCATTTTGAGCATCACTTCAGAAAAAGTAATGAGAATACCAATCACGAACACACAGTCAAGATGTGCTTTTGCCTGTTACATTGGGCCAACTAATTCCCTTTGATTACAAGTCGCAGTCGGCAATGGGAATTGAGTCCTGCCTGCCTGCTAGCCAGCTTGCCTGCCGGACTCCTGTCTAAAATAGACAATTTCCTTTTCGTATTAAATGCTATTTGTATTTCACTCACAGACCGAATGCCGCTTGACTATTTATTTGTTTTTAGCTTTCTATCAGCGCTGCCTGTCCTGGGCTGGGCATCATCCAATTACTACAACACAGCCTGCCGTTGCCAGGTCCCCGACTCCGGCTCCGGTTTGTTCTGTCCATTCGGGGTCTCGGTTCATTTCGAGCCGCGCCCGACACGTGGCCAGCATCTGTTACAGTTGTGGACTCGAAATCGGAATCGGCATCGATTGCCGGCGCTCTGTGTGTGAAGTTTGGCAACGTTTAACGCACAGCGCAAACGAAATATATATACATGTACATACATACATATGTCCAACCGTTTATGGGACCTGCTTAAAACAAATCAAATTCCACGAGCAACAAGACATACAATACATAAAAGAAACGAGAAAAAACCATATGCAGCTGATGAAAGGGAGCAGGAAGGCGTAGGAAATGAATGTACACAAAGGCAAACGAGATTTAAATGCGACTACTTGGGGTCAGGGTCGTGTGGGTAGCCGTGGCAAGTGCAAAATAATGGCATAAAACTCAAACATATTACATATTACATGCTACACACATGAAATGTATGTACTTGTCGCCACACACACTCACCCACACACACATAGACAGCCTCAACCCCACTCGACTCGACTCGACTCGCATGCAGCTGAGGGTTGACCCAAGTGCCAACCCTAGAGCATCAGCACTGTGACATTTAAGAGGCTCACGAGAGCAACAACAACACCAGCAGCAGCAGCAGCAGCAGCAGAAGCAGCAGCATCCATCGCGGGGGCAGGCCAAAGTGTTGAGCTAAAAACAAAACACGCACAGCCCACCCAACCCCCAACCCCTTCCCTTAACTCACACCACAGCAGCCCCCTCTTAACGCTTCTCATGCTATTTTCGCAGCAACCCTCGCGGTGAGCCACCCATGTGGAGAAGGTGTGAGTGGACTCTCAGTGTGCGGCCTCTCAGGAGCGCTGTGTGAGCTCTGTTTTCTCAGTGTGTGTGTGTGTGGGAGTGTATAGGTGTGCTTGTGTGTGCCCCTGAGAGTTGCATACTTTGTGGCGTTGCTGGCTGCTTAAAATAATTAAAAATCAATATTTAAACGATGCCCACAAACAAGCATTGCGATCCTTTAAAATGCTTCCATTAAAATGCGCGCACTTCTGAGCGTTACAAAGGTGGGGATCAGCTAAGGGTGGCCTGAAAAGGCGCGAACTGTAACTACCTGAAAGCGGAAATAAAAGCAATAGCTTGTGAGCAGCTTATCAAAAGTACAAATAATGTTATGGTCTTAAACCTTATAAGAAAAGAAAATATATATTAAATAGTTAAGCGAAGTTCTGAAATTATCTAGTATTATTCTTAAAATTAAACAACGTTGTACACCTACACTGTACACATTCTTAATGCTCATTATTTATGTCCCCAAAAGATTATCTGTACTTTTCAACGACAACAAGAACTGCGTTTTGTAATTTGCATAATATTTTGTTAAAGAATTTAATTATACCTTCTTGTATTACATAATTCACAATTTGCATACAATTTCACTTGAATTTGAAATTGTGTTCTCACTCCAATGTGCCACGCCCACATAATGCCACTTCCGTTTTGCCTTCGCGTCGCTTGGAAAATGTTGGTCTGAAATTATGGTATTTGCTTTTCATTTTGATTGTGTGAAAAGTTTCTGCTTTGAGCTTTGTTTAACTTTCAAGCGATTTTATTGGCAGCTTTACGACAGCTTAAAAGTCAAATTCGGTTGCCAAAAATCAAACAACTTTTAAATAATTAACAGCTAAATGTTTGCTCGACAGCATGAATAAAATTTCAATTTCTAGTGCCAAATGCAGTTGAAAATAATTTTGAGAAAATCAATATCCGAAATTGCCAATTAAAATGAAAGCAAAAATTATACTGATAAACGGATGCCGAACCGAAAGCTGTGCACAAACTGCAAAAAGTCTCGGTCATAAATATAGTATACGGCACTATATATACTATATATATATGTATATATATATATATGTACACATATCGGTTATAAATAATGCCGAGCAATGCTCTGGCAGTCAATGAAAGGTAAACACCAGCGGGCACAGAGCTGCCCCATAAAGTATACAAGCTGTGAATAAATCACAAAACAGAAAAAAGATACAGCATTATAGTATATGGAATTAAATGTTCACAAATCAAAATGCACAAAAATATTTTATGGCAAGTGAATTGATTTACAAGGCAAATCAAAAACTGATATGAATTTTATGCAAATTTGCAAGTACTTGAGAATTGGGTTTTTATTTTTTGTTTTTCTCTCTGACTGAAACATTTAAATGAATCAAAGTGTCCAGACCACTGGAGTATTCTCTAGAATACAAATGTATGATGATGGAAATGAAGATTTATTAATTAGCTCAGATTGTGCATGAGCTCGAAATTGGTTTCGGATAATTCAATATCATATCTCAGGAGGTAGGTTATTTAAATGACATTTAGTATGCAGTTCAAGTATGCTATTTTAACCAAACCGAACTGATACTGATTTAAATAAATCAATAGCTTTATCTGAGCTGAGCTCATCACGTATTCTCTGGTGGCTTTTGGCTAACCGAATGTTAATTAACGCATTTCTAGCCACAAAAGCCCGCCGTATCCATCAGGTTGACTTTGCCGTATCCGTGCAGTTCATTAAAAGCTCGTCAAATGCGGCGACACTCACAGAAAAAAGTTTCCTATCCATTCAGCTTTTACTTATTAGAGATATGTGCTCATTTTCCAGGGCCACCACTGTAATATTTATATATGGAAACATATGTATATACGAATATGCTGTAACTTTGGCGATAATAAATGTCGGTTAGACATGTTGTTCTTGTTGTTGTGGTTGTTGTTCGCTGTTAACTGTTGGTTGGTGGCCAACAGCCAATGGCAATTAGGTCTCTGATAAGATAAGCGGCCCAAAGCTGCTGCCTAAACCAATTAGGTTTCTGGGGGTGGCTGGGAGGAACCCCTTTTTATCGCTCGCTTCTGTGGCATATCGCAAAATAAAATGGCGGCAGCTGTCACACACACACACACACACTCACACAAACACACACGCTCACACACTTGCCGCTTCAATCAGAAAAGTTTTTATTTTGCTTTGGCCATGCAAAACGGCTTTTGTATCGCAGTTTGGTAACTTTTTGCGTTAGCAGAAGCAAAAATTCGGCTACCTATCTTGATGTATGTTACTGTCACTTGCCTGCCAAACGCATCGTATTGTGTGTGTGTGTGTGTGTGTGTTCGTGTGTATGTGTGTTTGTATCTATGAGAGTTTTGCTTTGTTTGGCTTGCCTTTTGCCTTTTTATTGCCTGCCAATCACAGCTGATACAGAATTGTGGTTAAGGTGCGCCCCCACGCATGACAAGGCGTAAAGTATCTGGAAGATACATGCATGCAAGGTAACTTAATTGCGCATCTGCATAGTAATCAATAGATATCCGACTAAAAGCAACAAATTCCAGAACAAAAGTGCTTGTCATGTGTGTGCAGTGTGTGTGTGTTTGATATGTGTTTTATTCATGGTGGCAAATATGAATTCAATTTTCATGTTGTCCGAAATGTGCACATAAATTTACATTAGCTCGGCTCAAGCGACGCTGCAGCAACTCTCCCTGATCCCTGCCCCGCGGATCCAAACACACACACATACATGTGTGCAAAACTTTTTGTGTGTGTGCACAGCTTGCCTGGGGGGGGCAGAAACAAAAGTCCATGCAAGCGGCCGCCGTTGCGTCATGTGCGTCATGTGGGCAAACATTTTGTAAGGCAGCCTGGGCGTATGAGTAACCGCACCCAGGGCATCAGGCTTCTGCTGCCTGGTCGGTCGTACGTACATATTTATTTTTTAAATACCGAAAACTGTCGTTAATTATGCGACTTGGCCAAGAGTGTGGCCAGAAAAGGTTTTTCGCCTGACAGCCAGCCCTGAATAAAATATTAATTAAAGACTTTGCGATGAGCTACGGCCCGGCAGATTTGACAGGCGTGGCTGGTCGGATAAGCGATAAAGCTTTCGCCTGGAAATGTATTAAACGTCACGACAGCCAGAAAATGTGTAGCAAAAAAGAGGCGAACAATATCCAGCAAGCTGATAATAAAAGACCGAAAAGTGTTGTGTGTCAATTTTGGGGCAGAACATCGCCACCGAACATTAATTAATTTCAGCTTGAAAGAGCTCGGGGAGGAAAACCGTGGAAGCAGGGACAACTAACAATGTGCTTGCGCCTAGCCAACTGGGTGGTAGATAAAAATCAACAAACAACAAGTGGGGAAGGATTATCTTCGGCGTGCCGAAGATTTTTATACTCTTTTCGAACCTATGAGGCAATTTTCACTCTGCCAACTGCACCACTGAAATTTCGTAAGCTGTACAAAATCGTTTTGTCGCGTAACATTTTTTTGTTCTAAATTTATTTAATTTATTGCCAGTTGTATAGCATCTATAAGATATAGTGATCCGATCCGGCCGGCTCCAACCAATGTGATGTTTCTTTGAATAATAAGTATCTATGCAAAGTTGTATCGCGATAGCTTTAAAAACATGGGATATATGGCCAAAACCGACTTCGAGTTGTATGGCAGCTATAAGATATAGTGATCCGATCCAGCCGGCTCCAACCAATGTGATGTCTCTTTGAATAATAAGTATCAGTGCAAAGTTTCATTGCGATAGATTCAAAAACATGGGATATATGGCTAAAACCGACTTCGAGTTGTATGGCAGCTATAAGATATAGTGGTCCGATCCGGCCGGCTCCGACCAATGTGCTGTCCCCTGGAATATGAAGTGTCTGTGCAAAGTTTTATCGCGATAGTTCAAAAACTGAGGGACTAGTTTGCATACATACAGACAGACAGACAGACAGACAGACAGACAGACAGACAGACAGACAGACAGACGGACATGGCTAGATCAATTTGTATTGTCATTCTAAGCATACTGGCAGTAACTTTTGGGGGTCTCCGACGCTTCCTTCTATGCGTTACAAACTTCAGGACAAACTTAATATACTATTTTCTTCGAAAAGAGTATAATCACGAAAATTCTATGTCTTATAATTCGCAATCAGTTCCAGCAGCTGACTTGCCAAAGTTGCATTGCCAAAATCAAGTGATGCCGTATGGCTTAAGTTTATAAACCCGTTTGGCTCTTCAATGTGTAAGTCCATTTAAGGCTGCCAGCTCAGAATGTAGGCCAAATCAGCAGCTGTTGCGAACGACAAGCAGCTAATCTAATCTTCTACAGCATCTGCAAGTGCTATCCGAACAAATTGTTATTCAGCTGCCTGCTGCCTGCTGCCTGCTCTTCCACATCCGTTCGGCATTAGCAGCTGTCCGCAGATTCATAAACACTGCACGGAATTGCACTTGAAATGCAATTCTCAGCTCCGAGACGTCATTCGCACTTGCCAAGACCTACAGAAAGAGAGAGTGTAAAAGAGGTGGGGGAGAGAGAGAAGAGTTTCCGACACACAACATTTTGGCATAATTTATATGATGTGACGAGTACATAACTCTACAATTTGCCAGCCGTTCATTTGGGACCATCTGCCCCCCACTCTCCCCTCCCAATCTGTATGCATGTCGTAATATATTTTGAAGCCTTGAGTGCTAGAGAGGCGCTCAGTAGGCAAATATGAAAAACTTGTGTGTTTGCGTGTGTCTGTCTGTCTGTTTGTTGCCTTGGCTGTGAATGCAATGGCTTTGAGGACAGTCAAGTGAATAAATTTAATGTTTGTTGGCATTTTTGGCCAGGTGTGTGGCCCAGGTGAAGGTGTCAAAATCAATTTACAAAACCTGAGCGATGGTTGTGTGTAAATAGTCATTTGCGATTGGGGACACAATTGTGTTTACTGAATTTACGTCTCATTAAGCTTTTGCATCTTATCAAGTTATTTCAAGATTTCGTAAAGGTCACGTCAATCTCTGAGCTCCCATCTTCCGAGCTTTCATTTCCATTATCTGTGCTCAGATCTTCCAATTTGCCTGTACTAATTGTCTGATTCCAAAAGCCAGAAAATTGCTTTGGCTACACATTTGCCATGGCTACGCTGAAGTTTGAGCGAACAACCAAAAGCAAATCCATAATTCGTTGCTTAGACCTATCTGGAGTCAGTTCATTAGGTTAATTAAAATAATAACTGTGGGCTTCCTGCTGTCAATACGCCAGCGTCAGAGTAAGCCCAGCGAACCCATCATTAAATCGCCAAATGCGAACTGGGATTGAGAAATAGATCGAAGTAGAATTCGGAAATCGAAACCCAAACCCAAAACAACAACCAATTAGAGTCTACAAAAGTCTTTAGTTACACTCGCTAAACGCTGTGATTATTAATTATAATTTTATTCCCTTTCGTGCATATTTCGTTTCTAATTTGTATCAAGTCAATCATCAAAGATTAGATTTCAAAATAAACACAAAAGCAGACAAAATAATTAATCAGTAAAACATTTATAGAGACTGGCAGATAGAATACTTATATTGTGATTGACTATGAGATACGCAGTATTTGTTTTCATAATACTAAATTTCATTTTTTTTGCCTGTGCGATTGACAAATATTAGGTAGATTTGAGATTGTGTCATACTTAAGTAAATAAACATATGTAAAACGAATAAAACATTGCTGTGATAATAGAATGGGACATCAAACTTGTATATTAGGTCCGCGTACAAACTGATATACCCCTACATAGTTTACACACAGAGTGTTAGAATAAATAAAAGGCATGGATTGGACATGCTTTGATTTTAAAAGGCCTGTCGAAAAAATTGAAAACCTCACAACACACAATCGAATAGAATCTACAACGCAGAAGTCTGTGAGTTATTTTGCACGCTTCAAGCGGTTTGTCCTTGAGTCGAGGCTGACTTGCTGAAGTCATCGCCTCGGCATCAACATCAACATCGTCATTCGAGTCATCGCCCAAAAACCACTTGAGCCCAAAGCCAGCGCCGTGGCTTACATAAAAGCCAGCGGTGGCGGCAAAGGCGGCGTCTGATGGGCTGCGGTCTCGATGCCCAGCTAACCAGTCCGAGAGTGGACAGGCGGGCAGGCGGAGTGGAGTGTTTGTTGTTGTTGTTATTGTTGTGGTTGTTGTTGTTGTCTGTGTGTCTGGACTGATTATGACACCGATGCCACGAGGCACTCGTCACAGACCGGCGCGCATTAGAAGAACCGGAATAACCAGTGGAAAAGCGTTCACTGCAATTTGCGAGTGCAATAAACCCGGTCAACGACAGTGAAAGTGGTTTACCAACTGACAAATGGCAACTGCCTACTACCAAGTGCCAACTACCAACTGACCAACAGCTGTAAGCGTAGCTATGCGAAGGATTATTGCGGACTCATCTGGGCTTGTTTGTTGCACATCCGAACGTATAATTTTATGTAAAACCATCAATACGCATTACACAGTACACATTACAATATAGTGACAACAGCAACGAATATGGCAGCGTTGCGAGCATAAATAGCAATTTCCGGTGTCGGCATATACGAATGTATATTTATGACAGCGGCGGACAGGAGAAGATGCAGGTGGGCAAGACTGAGGCAGCTCAAATACGAATACTACATACGTATGTATGTATGTACATGAAATGAAGAAAAGTTGTCGCTTGTTTGAATATGCACGCGCGAGTGGCTATAATTTATTCAATCAACGCCAAAGCAGCAGCAAAAAAATATAGCGACACCTAAATTGTCTAATGATGCCATCATGTGAGGCGCTGCCCTCCCTCCCTCCCAGAGGGGGGTCTCGTAAAAACTTAGGTATTGTGGGTACAGGAAGCGGCAAACGGCAGCGGCAGGAAGCGGCACTTGACAGCTATGAAATATAGAATTAAATAAAAACGAAGACAGATATGAGTACAACAAGAGCGTAGTAGAAGGCAGAGAGAGAGGGTGAGGAGAGGAGAGAAGCACGTGCAACAATAGACAGCTGCATGTCAAGTGACAGAAGTGGCTCTAGAAACATTGAAAGTCACTTATAGATACGACAAATGGAGACTCGAGTACATACATATACATATACATATGCATATATGCAGATGGAGGTGCATCTACATATGTGCATAAGCAGCTGCTTATCTCATTTGTATGTAGCCCAATTCTCGGCATTTCAGCAGCCATCAAAAATTGTGCACATGGCTAATTGCAAATGTAGCGCCTCGCCTTTTGGCACCTGATGGGGCATACAACACTAACCGCAACAAGGAAAATAATAAATAAAAATAGCCGAAACTCAAAACTAATTTGTAATGACAGACAGACAGACACAAAGAGCACAAGGCAGCTGCGGTTAAAACGATCGTCATCTCGCCATGATGCTCAATGATAATGATAATGATGATGTTGAGCCAATACGGACCAAATGTATCTTTCAATGACATATGTATTGTACATAGTAGCATCAGACTTGAGTTATTCATAGATTCTGTTTCCTTATGTGAATTTTGGCCACAAATAAACAAGTCGCAATTGTGTAGAGAAGTGTCTAGAACAAGCGCAAAAGAGAACATTTCTGTGTATATATATTTTGTACGTTACAGAATTGAACTATCCAAAAGCAGGGAGCAAATAGTTTATATAAGTGTTGATATAGAAAATGAAACTTAACAAAGAACATTTTCGTTCTCCAGTTGTGCTTGGTAAATGAGAATGGATTTTCCTAATGCTGCCATACAGCTAATTCTCACAGCTATGGAATAACACCGCTGGCTTATGTAAGCTTTGCCAACTTAAGCTCTTCTACATATCATGTCCAGCTGCCAAGCTGCTTGATCAAGACATGCCCACATCATTAAGAACACATCCAAACCGAGAGCCGGTCGTTGCTCTGTTGTCAGTCAACTTATGTGCACGCATTTTTTTGTCTATCCACCGAAAAAAGCAGAGCCGCAAAACAAAGACCATCGAAGAGATCTTTCGTACATTTTTCCAGCTTAGCTCGATGCGCCGCCTTGTCGCTAATTCAAAATCATCAATCAAAGCCAAACAGACGAGGCGCAACCACATTGCTGGAGGTTCGGGCCACCACTGAGAGTCATTGAGTCATTCAGTCAGTCGCTTGAGGGAGTTAACACTGCTCCCACAAGACAAATGCACTGTCGCCTAGCCCCTGAGTCCCTGTGTGGGCGTGCCGCAGTGGGCGGTTGGAGGAGCAACAACAACAACAGCAGCAGCAGTAGTAGCAGCGAAAAAAAAAACAACAGCAACTGCAGCAGCTCCAAAGTTGTCAACTCTTTTGTCTGATGACAAAAGTTTTTGTAGGCGCTGCTGCTGCGACTTTGACAATGAATTTAGCCTTAAGGCGAAAAGGAGAAATACAAAACGCAAAATCCTGTTTTGTTCGAAGGAATGGAAAACTGGTTTTCTGTTGTGGGAGTGTCGCAGCAGCAGAGACTCGACGTCATCAAGACGGCTTTTTGGAGCACAAAAAACAGAGAGAGAGAGAAAAAATAAGAAAAATAGCAAACGACAACAATGGAAACAACTTGACTGGGCGCTGACAAGAGGAGATTGATGCCCATCTAGAGCGGGCATCATGTGTTGCATCGAAACTGTTGGATTGTCGGATTATGGGCATGTTTTAGTGTTGATGATGCTATTGATGTTCGGGGAGTTGGCAATCTCGGGCAGGTAGAAGATTGAAGGAATTGCGAAATGAAGACAGATCTCTAAGCGCCTAATTGTGGACCAAAGCCGAACCAGAAAATGCGTCCTTAAAGCTATGCCTAAATCAGTTGAAAATTTAAAGAGAGAATGAATTTTCACCGTTATTTTTTTGCTCGATTTCGATGCTCAAAAATACGTACAAGCATGAAGAGCTCGTCGGCGCTGTGCGTAGAACAACAACAACTCTTCATTGCAAATACAAGCTCGAATAGTATTGTCTTTGCATATTTCAAATTGTCTTTGCAATTCTATGTATTTTCGAGCAACCAAGTCGAGTGAAAAAATAACGGTGAAAATTATTTCCGTCTCTTTACCTCGTATGCTGATACCGTTGCTTTTGGAAGGCGGCGCCTAATTATCTGCTGCGATCAAAACCGAAGACAAATCGCAGACCAATTTTGTCGTTGTTCGTTTTAATGCTAAAAAGAGATGAACGTTTTTATTTAAGAAATGTCACAAGTTGTCAAATGATTTTTAAACAAATTTTGTATTTGCTAATTGTTGAATTATTATCGGTCCACCCCCAATTTAGAATTGACAGAGTGGTCAGTGACAAAACTATAGTTTTATTGCGGGGTAAAGAGCTATATCCCCCAAAATAATAAATTTATCTACGATCTATGAGTTTTGGACTTACATGCTAACATTTTAGTCAATGCTCGATTATCGTGCTAGCTTCCTTGGGCGTGGTTAGTGAAAAGGTATCGTTTTAGTGCGATATATATGGTTGTATTTATTGTTAGCTTAAGCTGCTTACGCAAGGAGTAGATCCTTGATCCATGTTTTTTCTTGGCGCACGTAATTACCACTTAATTCTGAAATAAATGCCAGATCTGTAAGTTTACTGGAAGCCATGCGGAGTGTAGCCCAGTGCCCTGTTACACCCCGCACTTTGGTCCTTTTAAAAAAGGGTTTTCTTTTTAGCACGACATTTTTGACGATGGGCCATAATTAGCACGTTATTTTGAGACATTACTCGTAAAGATCGGTGGTGTGCGGGATGTACCATATCTTCCAAACCATATACCAAAAGTTACGAATGAGTTACCATTCGACTCGTATTTGAGTAATTCCCAATTGGCTCTAATATTTTGAATTAAACAGTAATATTTAGCCGATTTTCAGTTGTTCTTGTATAAGTAGATAGTCGACTTTTAGACACCTGAGCTGTGATATTTGTATGTCGAATCTCTCTAGCTTACTAGTTTGATGATTTCCTATGACTGGTTTCCATTTTAAAATCTTTTGGGCTAATTAGTTAAAGCATATTAAAAAGTTGCCTCGCTTGGTTCAAGCTCGCACTTAACCGTTTTTGGTTACTTTCCCATAAGCCACACTTCTCATAAACATTCTGACTAATTTACGCTAATTACTTATTTTTGTTGTTTTTTCTCGCTCTTTTTCATTAAAGGTAAGTTCAACAACTCCAACGAGTTCGCTCATAAAACTCAGCGGTACCCAAAATATTATCTCAACCATCCCCCATCGAAGTGACTGACCCAAAGCAGCTTTAATTAAACAAAAATCTTCACGCCCCTCGCTAAACTCTGGCAGGGCCCATAAATCTGCCAGGTAAACAGCTAAACAACAGGTGAAGTCGAAATCGAAGTCGAAGTCGAAGCTTCAGCTGCAAGTTAATTGAATTGATGACAACAGCAAAGATGAAAGAGGCCTAGACAAGGGGACTAATGCCTCTGCGAGAAATGGACAGCAAAAGTTTTCAATGTCTTTGCCTTATTTATGTTGAAAAAAAGAAGAAAAAACTGAAACAAAAAGCGTTGCGCTGCAAATTTCTTTACCTGTAAGAAAAGGAAAAAAAAACAACCTACAGCAGCTGCTGCGCAGATTTCCAACAAAGATAAGCGGGCAGAAAGAGAGAGGCAGTGATTGGTAATAGCGAGAGATAGAGGGTGTGGCAGTTTAAAGAGGAAGAGGCAGCTGCCTTTGCTGGACATTTCCATGCTTAACAAGATAAAAATCTCTACGGATTATTTCATACACTTTTGGCTGAGCATAAAATTTTTATAACTTTTCTTACCTTTTTGTTCGTTGTGCTGCTGATGATGTTTTTGTAGCTGTAGCTGTTGTTGTTGTTGCCGAAAACCACGCCCAGTTCAACGCCCAGCTTAGCACTCAAGGCGCTTTGCGGTTGCCTCTGTTTCACTTTTGGTCAAGACACAGAAATTTTTTGTTTTTATTTTGTTTTTTGCTGCGCCTTTTCTCATTTTGTTCTCTTAGTCAAAAGTTTGTTCTGTGTAAATTATTCGCAGCGACGTTTTTGTGGAAAAACAAGTCAAAGCCAAAGGTTCATTGTGAGGGGTGCGGATGAAAGGAAGGGATGGGGGCAACGACAACGACAACGTTTCCATGTGACATGTTTTGGCAGCTTTTATATTTTTATTTTGTTTAACAGAGATTAGAACGTCGTACAAGTTGTAACTTTTGAAGACGCAAAAGATTGGCAAAGAGTGCCACAAACTTTTTGCACTTCGACTAGCAACTTGCTGGCAGAAGGTCTTAAGCGCTTCTTGCCAACAACATTTCAGTTACAATTTTGAATTTTAATGCCACCACACAACACACAAGAGCACACACAACAGCACATATATATACCAGCATACGAACGCACTCCTGACTAAGCTCCGCATCCACAGGCTGTCCAATAAAATGTAATGAAAATAATGCAAATGACAAGCCCATACTCATAAAAGATATATGGCATGTTGATGATGATGATGACGTTGATGCTGTTGACTGTCATGTCGCATAAAATGTTGCATAAAATCTGTGCTACCTCCGCAGCCCGCACTGCAAACCGCTGTGGACCTTCTGTTCTATCGTTATCTGTGCGCTTTTCATGCCCCTTGAAGCGTGCAACAAGAGAAACAACAAAAGTTGTCATTGTAACTGCATAAAAACGAAATACAATAAAAATACCCGCAAAATACTCAAACCAAACACTGTGAAACAGCAGCAGCAACAACAAAACAACAGCATATAAAAATAATTTTAAATGAGCAGCCCAGGGGTAAGGAGCGAAGTGGCGAGTAGTCTTGTATTCGCTGCTGCTGCTGTTGTTGCCACAGAAATGAAAGCTATTGAATGTCAAACAAAACGTGGAATCGCAATCGACAGATGGGAGCGCAAGACATTGGGAAAAGCGCGAGGACCGATGAAGAGAAAGACACAAAGAGGGAGAGAGATACAGTTGGTTACCGAAATACATGGCGTATACTTAACCAAAATATTTACTCGCGTAAAATTGTGGAATGTGGAATGTGTGTGCGTGCGGTGGTGTGTGTAAATTGCGGTGTGGCAGCTTTACTGTATGCATTGAAGATTAAATGGCTTTTATGTTTATTTCTCGACTAGTTGTTGTAGTTGCTGCATTTGTTGTTGTGGCTCTCATGCATTTTATTTGATAGTTTTTGTTTGAAGTTTGTGGCTTATGAATGGAAAACCAAGTGGTGCATGCACCAATTTGCTAGATGAAGTTTGAAGTGGTCGATCCGATGTGAAAATGCAACCAAGTGTAAGCTGAAATGCAAGTTAAGTTAAGGAAACGAGCCAAAACAAAAGTTTTCCCATTCTTTAATTGAATGATCGATAGCGTAAATATTAATTGTTCTATTAACAGAGCTTCACAAATTCCTAAAGTTGCCAACTTAAAGTCATAAAAACAACAAAATGCTTTCAAAGCACATGAATTTTTCACAAAAGTTTGTTTTGATATGTTTTTAAAAGCTTTTATTGCAATGTCTTCAAGTTTTGAGGTTTAAAGCGGACAGAAATTAACATCATTTATTTAGCTCAATTACAGACTGTCCTCACGTAATTCAATGCAATCTTATAACTCATTGTTCAAACGAAACAGTCTCTGCTCTCTGCTTTTGACAATTTCGCGCACAATTTAATGCTTCTACAAATTGTACGCAGAGTCCTTTAATATAGATATCCGAACATCTTTTATTTGCCATACTTATTTGCCATATGCTTTCTATATGCCACAGATAAATCACTTCCTAATCGTTAGCTGGCTATTTTTAGGCCACAGGGCCGTGAAAATGGCAATTGAAAGCCATCGATCAATGTAAATGCATATTCACTGCTCACTTAAACGACGACCTTGTTCCGCAGCCTCCCTTTCTCCTTCATTCCCCTTTCTCTGCATACATATCGCTGATTGTCCTTTGTGCAATGGGCCAAAACTGATAAATGCGGTTTTTTGTGTTTCATTTCGGTTTGTTTAATTAGTTGCCTGTCATTTGTATTCGTATCTCAGAAATTGTCTTGTCTGCCCAGGTCTTTAATTTAATTAAATAAAAACAACAAAAACACGCAAATATATTTATACAAAAAAAAAAAAAAACTACAATCAAATGCAATTTGGCAAACCAAAAGGAAAAATTGCGCTCGTTTGGCAGCCAAACTTGCTCGCACATTGCTTGACAATAGTTTTGTTTTATTTTATTTATTTTGTTGCTAGTGTGGCTAGACAGATAAATACTGAGATAATCCGATGAGGATGCCATAAGACAAATCGTTGTCGAGCTTCCCTTCCCGTTGCCACTTTGTGCTAAGCTCTATCATACTCAAATTAATTGACAGCTGGCTTAAATTGCATTGCATTAGGCCAGGAAATTAAGGCGCCCATCCAATAGAAAAGAGGAGAAAACTTTGAGAAAATTGCTTTGGCATGGCCCTTGGCCAATGGGATAACAATCCACTTTGGCATAATTTTGGATCAAAAATTGTGTGCATAATCAAGTGAGCTATTAAAACGCTTATCGCAGACGCTGTGCTGCTGCTGCTCCTCCGGGCACTCAGTACCGAGAACAGAGCGTCCTAGACCCTTGGAAAACTTATTGATTAAACTCGCAGCAAAGTTTCCATGCAGCAGTCACTGACTTGAGCCAACCCAAGAAGGGGGAAGCGGCTGGGGCAGGCGGAGGAGGAGGAGGGGGGGGGGCACTAAAATGCGACCCGACACGCGAGCCAGCAATTTTGTAGTTCAGTTTTAGCACCCAAGGCGGAGTTGTGTGTGGCAAAGGGGGCGTCGAAGTGGGGCGTGTGTGCTAATAAGCCGAGTCATTGATTGTTGTTGTTGTTGTTGTTGCTGTTAGTGTAGCTATTGTTGCTATCGCTGTGACTACAAATTGCTTGGGCCGCACGCATTGTTGTTGCTGCTGCTGCTGCTGTTGCTGTCGCTGTTGTTTATTATTGCCTAATAGCAAATGTAAACAATTTAGAAATTTAACGCTGCATTTTTATAGCATAATGCTCACATTTTGTGTTTAGTTTTGTTGCTGCCCATAATGAAGCAATTAAATAAATTAGGCAAATTGCTTGTGATACTAAGAAAAAAAAAAAACAAGTAAGAGTGCTCTAGTCGGGAGTGCCCGACTAGGAGATACCCTGAACCCAGTCCTTACAATCATTCGTACTACTCTAAGCTCACACATGCTGCAGTACAAGCAGTACAAACAGTGCAAGCGGTTTAAGCAGTTAGCTTGCTCTTTCGCTGAGCCCCACACAATGGAAATTTAAATCTTAAATAACTTCTGTGTTTATTGTCCGATCATATTGAAATTTTTGGGGCAAGCAATTGTCGATAATATGTGTTACCAAACCAAATTGCAAGGTCGTACCATCAAAAATGGGTTTTTTTTACTTTTGGGGGGTTTGGGGGCTGGTATCCAAAAAGTGAAATATTTGTTACATGTGTATGCTATTCGAGATTATACATGTCAAATTAGGGGCCTCTAGCTCTTATAACTTGTAAGTTATATCCAAAAAACGCTGGTATGAAATCGAAATTTATCGATAACTTTTGAACGGGACTTGATCAAACTTGATCTGTCCCGGGATTAGGAGAACTTATATTCCAAATATGAAGTTTCTAGCTCTTGTAGTCTCTGATATCCGCGTGTTCATACAGACGGACGGACAGACAGACAGACGGACATGGCTAAATCGACTCGGCTATTGATACTGATCAATAATATATATACTTTATATGGTCGGAGATGCTTCCTTATGCCTGTTACATACATTTGCACAAAACCATAATACCCTTTTTACCCATTTTTAATGGGTTCAGGGTATAAAAAATCACACCAAATGTCCAAATGCCCATGAGAAAAGCGAACAAACAAACTGTTGGAGTTTCGTGCGGAATACTGGATTAATTACAGGGCTCAATGAAAACGGAAATTGATCATACGCCATGTAGCCGCACAAATGCTTGGCGCGGTCTATAAATAAATTGATTCAGCATACGCAGCGTATGACAGGTCATTTTTTCTCATGCAGCACAATGCTGCAACTTTAATGGATTCATGCACCATATTTTAATTAATTTTTTCGAACAATGCGCCGAAAAAATCACTTTGCAGAGCCACAAAAAAGGCGCCTCGATTCGTGGCAGATTTAAAGTCGCCACCGTGTCTGGCGCTGATTTAAAATGATTATATGGGAAGTGAGACCAACTCGTGGTTCCACTCCAAACGAACACAGTCAGCCACAAAGCGGCCACGCCCCCATCATATGAGGCGTGTGCAATGGCAACATTTTTGTTTTCCAGCTTTTGTTTTTTGCCACGTTGCTCGTTTATAAAAATGTTGAGAGTAATTGTTAAGAGGCCAACGGCGCACGAAATGTGCTGCACTTGCTACAGTTGCCACAGTTGCTGTGCTGCTGTTATTGTTTATTTATTATTATTGCGCATATGCAAATTTCAAATATATTTGCTTGGTATATTTTAAATATTAAACATAAATCACCTTGATGCATGTGGCGCGTGGCAATCGAGTGTATTTTGCGCTTATGCCACACATTTTAGCTCTGACAAAATTATTATCTAATTATTACTGGTGCTTAATTGCGTGTCATAAATGTTGTGATTAAAAATAGAATTTTTCCATTAGATGTAGCGAAACAGAGAGAGAGAGAACAATGAATAAATGCGTTTTTATTGTAATGCTTACAATTTACAATAATTGCACGTTTTATGAAGACTTGTATTTATTTGCAAATTACTTTGACAGCATATAAATAAAGTGTATTTAAATTAGTGGAAACTTAATTTGATTGCTGTAAATTAAGTTTAATATCTATTGGGTATTTTATACAGACTGACATGTTTATTGAAGCGTATTCGAGAGGAAAGTTTGGTTATATATTCTCATTTTTACTTCTGTGGCTATTTTTACAATTTTAAGCGTAAATGAAATTTATATTATTTTCTTTCAGCGAACACATTTATGTCCATTATGCTGCCTTCCTTGAAAAGTTTCCCAATTTAAATATGCTTCGAGGCTTTGTGTAATTCGAGAGCTTTCCCCACAGTCAGCCACAATTTGGTTTTGCGACACATTTTCTCCATATCGACAGACAATTCTTTTTGCTGTCATACTCAAATTTCGTCATTGCCATGTGTGCCACCGCCACCTGAACACAATAACCCAACCGAATGCTACATAGCATATATTATAGTATATCTAAGTATGTATAAGCATATGCTATATATGCATATATCGATATGAACTGTCAATAATGCAAGCAGGCTGAGCCATATGGCAAGACGACAACGATGCCGTCTCATGCTTAAACTCTTTGACAATTTCCACGATAAAAATGTGTCAGAAAATATTCCAATTTCCCTCTACCTAAAAAGAGAAAGAGAGGGATAGTAAGAGCGAGACAGGGGTGTGGGGAAGTTAGGAGGGGCGCGGGTCTCGCACAGCTTACACTTTTCAATTTTCATAAAATTCTTTGGCAAGGTGCCAGTCAACTGATTTACGGCAACAACAAAGGCGCGGGTTTGGTCTGACTCAATGGGACTCTGATGTTCCAATTGATGGATGCTCTGACGTACCGCTGATGCTGATGTAGCGTCGCTGCCATGTAGCGTTCTGCTGGTGGTGTACTCAGTAGCAAAGCGGAAGTGCCCGATTCAATTATTTATTTAGCTCTCTACAACAACAAGAATTAGTTGCCTTTTGTTATGCAACTCAAATATTTGTGCTCTGTTGTCCTGGCCAGCAATGGTCGACTATTGTTAGGGCTATTGTAGTTTTTGGCATTAGCCAGCTAGGTTTAGCCCCCTCCCCCCGCCCGCCCATCTGCCTTGCTCGGTAGCTGGACAATTGCAATTGTTGCTTCTGAAAGCAGCCCGCTCCTGGTGTGCGCAATTGTTTGCATGTCAATCTGTAGCGCAGGTTGGCAGTGGCTTTGTACCCCCTGCTCGTAGACCTCATATGGTCATGCTTGCTTTGGGTTGTGTCATTTAAGTGCCTCATAAAAGTGTCAACTTGTTGTTGCCTCTATGGCACTCGTCCTGTCGTGCCCTTTGGCCCCCTTCTATGGCGCTGCACTCTTCAGCACTGCTGGCACTTTATTCATTCATTCGCTGCTCCCCGCCTGCCCGCCTGCCTGCCTGCCTGCCCGCCTTTGTTTGGCCCCTCCCCAACTATGTATATAGATATGTGTGCATGGCATATAGGTCCAGTTATTTGTGTGTCTCCTATGTCTGCCCGGCTGTTTGTTTGTATGTGTGAAAGGATTTCATTTCATTTCTTTCGTACTGCTTCTTTGTTGTTGTCGGCATCGTTTGTTCGCTTTTCATACCTTTTGATAGTCGCTCAGTCGGTCCGTCGATCCGCCTGTGTCTGTCCAAGCACTTAATACATATTTTTGTCACCCTTATCTGGCCAGGGACGTCACAAGCCCCACGATAACATTGTCTGTGCAGGTATGGTGTGGTCTGGCCGCCTGCCCGCCTGCTTGCTTGGCTGGCTAAAAGTTTCAGTTGCAGTGCCTGTGAAGCCTGAGGACCTGTTATGATTGTCAGCTTGATGGCTTGCCAGCGGCAGTTTGTCTGCGTGTGTGTGTGTGTGTGTCCTTAGTTACTTGTGAATAAGCTTAAATTGTTAGCAACTTGATGGTTTCTAAATATCTCATAAATGTATACCATACGGTATACGAACTTACAGCTGTGAGTGGGATACACTTTTGCCTACCTTAAGTTGTTTTCAAATCCATCAGGAATCTTTTCATCTACAAATCACGACTGAGTAATTTGTATATTGATTAGATCTAGCATCTATTCTCAATCTTTTCTTCATATACTTTTAGATGTTTTAAGCGCTCAAGCTCTTTTGTTCATATTGCACTGTATTTTATTATACTCTTTTCGAAGAAAATAGTATATTAAGTTTGTCCTGAAGTTTGTAACGCATAGAAGCAAGCGTCGGAGACCCCCAAAAGTTACTGCCAGTATGCTTAGAATGACAATACAAATTGATCTAGCCATGTCCGTCTGTCTGTCTGTCTGTCTGTCTGTCTGTCTGTATGTATGCAAACTAGTCCCTCAGTTTTTGAGCTATCGCTATAAAACTTTGCACAGACACTTATTATTCCAGGGGACAGCACATTGGTCGGAGCCGGCCGGATCGGACCACTATATCTTATAGCTGCCATACAACTCGAAGTCGGTTTTGGCCATATATCCCATGTTTTTTAATCTATCGCGATGAAACTTTGCACTGATATTTATTATGCAAAGAGACATCACATTGGTTTGGAGCCGGCTGGATCGGATCACTATATCTTATAGCTGCCATACAACTCGAAGTCGGTTTAGGCCATATATCCCATGTTTTTAAAGCTATCGCGATACAACTTTGCACAGATACTTATTGTTCAAAGAGACATCATATTGGTTGGAGCAGGCCGGATCGGATCACTATATCTTATAGCTGCTATACAACTGGCAATGAATTAAATATTCTTGGAACAAAAAAAAAATAATGTTACGCGACAAAACGATTTTGTACAGCTTATGAAATTTCAGTGGTGCAGTTAGCGGAGTGAAAATTGCCTATAGGTTCGAAAAGAGTATAAAATCTTCGGCACGCCGAAGATAATCCTTCCCCACTTGTTTTACTTAAAGTTTTCCCGATCGTTGTCAAGTTTCTTTTTCTGCCACTTCAACTTGCTAAAGTCTGGTTTTTTCGTTACGCTAACTCCTTCTGCTGTTGGCAACTTCCCGTTTACCCTTTTCTGTGTTCTGTTTTCCAATTATAATTTACACATGAAAACCATTTGTCTTTTGTCTGCCTGTTCGGGGCCGCCGCTTACGACGCGACATTCTCATAATTTAGCCACTTGGCCATAATTTAAAGCAACGTCGCCCCCGTCCTTACGACTTTTTAGCAAAGTTAATAAAGCCCACGAGACAGTGTCACTTTCTGTCTCCCTTGCACCACTTCATTTCCTCGTTCAGTCACCCATACAGACACATGTGGCTGGGCTCTTGCAGACAGTACGTGACTTCCGGCCAAAACAAAACGGTTTCTCAACATTTTATGATAATTTATTTGATTATTTTCTTGTTAAAGTGCAAACTTTGTCATCTTTTCGGAGTTTTTTTTTGTTTTTATACTTTTAGTATTGTTGTTATACATATTGCACTCAATATTCTTTTCGCTTTAGTTTTGTTAGCTGGCAAAAGTTTATATTTCATTTCTGCGTACCATTTTTTGGTGTAGCCGACGGAAACGGAAATGTTACACAACATATGCGACAGAACAGTTGTCTGACTGTGTAAGGGTATCTATCTGACTGTACGTACATGTGTGTGTGTGTGTGTGTTTTTGCGTTTGTATGCCGGTGTTTGTCGCGCATTGTGCAGAAATAAATTTTATTGCATATTTTCTGGCGCCATATAGCACCCCAATCCCCAACAAGCGCTATTTATAATGTTTGTGTGTGTAGTCCGAAAGTTTTTTCCTGCTGCTGCTATTCAATCAAGCTAAAAAAAACCAGGGGCCAAATAAAAAGTGCTTGAAAACTCAACCAACATTTGTTTTTTGCAATTTTTTTCCTTTTGTCGGTAGATTTTGGCAGGTTATTCAAAGTTTGTTTGGCATCGGCAATATCCTGACTGTGGCTGCTGCTGTTTAACCTTCGCTTTTCGTATTTGGCAGGCCGCTTTATGCAGGTGAGAAACGTGGAGAGACTGCAGCAAATACTGCAATTGATTGAGCCCTGAAATCACTACAGTGTGTGTGTGTGTGTGTGTGTGTATTGGCTTTGTTTTTTTGTGTATTGACCAAGCAATCAGTGCGAGTGCAGGGGCGAGGTTAGAGAAAATGGCCTTTACCATTGCATTCATTTAATTAATTTCCATTATGTATTGTATATTATTATAATAATAGTTTTTGTTTTTTTGTTCGTCCGTTGAACTTTTTCGAGTGCATTTCCGGGCACCAAAATGGCGCCCGGACTTCCTTCCGTCGCTCTCCATTTTATTTGACGTTTATTTTTGCACGGTTCATAATTGGAATGCATAAATTTTGTTTGCGCGCTGTTGGAAAGTTTGAACGTTGCGTCGCCGCCGCATTCCATATTTACCATATTATAATAATATTTTCTGTTTGCCGCATTTGCATTTATCCCGATGCCAACTCCCTATTTCCGGTGTCTACCCCTACTCGAGTTTATATTGTGCGCTCGATTTGCGGGCACGGCACAACACAAAAGCGAATTAAATGCGCATTTTACGCTAAACAATTGCCTTGAGAGGCTGAAGCGGCCGAATGCGAAGTTTTTTAGCTGGCACTGTGTGGCTGGGATTGTGGCATTGTGGCCGTTTCATCATCGTTTGTTACAATTCGCGCCTTGGCCAAAATGAAAAAATATATATTCTCATTGCGGTTTCTTCTTTAACATCCGACAGCGCTTCCTCTTTGCCTTTGCCTTTGCCTCTGCCTTTGCCTTTGCCTTGCTCACTGTCTGTTTGCCAGTTGTTGCCACCTTTTGGGGCATGCATAAAATACACATTTGGCGCAGCTTCCACAGCAGTGACAGCCGTCGACGTCGCTGTTCGCTGTTCCCTTCTCTGGCATTGTTTCCTGTTCTTGCTTCCCATTTTAATTCCAAAATTAAGGCATAAAAACGCAATAAAGCATAAAAATCCGGACAGAAGTGGCTAGAGGAAGGAGACTGCAAGGACTCCTCCTCACAGGCGGCAGACTCCGAAACATTTTTGGCCAATTTGGCGTGGTAGGCTGAATCCTTGGCTGGCTTTCTTCACTAATTACTTGCTCTTTGCATAATTGCGCCTTTCATTAAAATCGCCAGCAAGCGCCAACAAAAGAAACCTAACGTGCTCCACCATTTTGTAAATCTTAAAGCAAACGTTTTGTATTTTCTCCTCATGCATATGCAAATAATATGCAAATTTTCGAATTGCATACTCGCAGGCGCCTCTGCTGTAAAATTGTAAACGTAATTGGAACTCTATGTGAGTTTGGTGACTAGAAAAACTTAGCACATGACCATCAAAGTCGAACAAACTTCTGTTGGGCATTCGGCATTTGGGAGACAACAAAAGCGATTTCCTTTTGTGTTTTTTCAATGTGTGTGTGAATTTTAATTGAAAGCAACATTTTTTTGTTGGGTTTTTGGCGGTTTGTTTTAATTGAAAGGCGCAAGCTTTGTGCATTTTGCGAGGGCTGTTTAACAATTTAAATGCCTGTATTGAAGGTAATAGAAAACAAGTAATAATTCAGTTATTCTCTCATTAAATATTCAACTTACTTGCTAATTATACCCTGAACCCATTAAAAATGGGTAAAAAGGGTATAATGGTTTTGTGCAAATGTATGTAACAGGCATAAGGAAGCATCTCCGACCATATAAAGTATATATATTATTGATCAGTATCAACAGCCGAGTCGATCTAGCCATGTCCGTCTGTCTGTCCGTCTGTATGAACACCCAGATATCAGAGACTACAAGAGCTAGAGACTTCATATTTGGAACATAAGTTCTCCTAATCCCGGGACAGATCAAGTTTATTAAAATTTATCGATAGCTCGTCCCGTTCAAAAGTTATCGATAAATTTCGATTTCAGACCAGCGTTTTTTGGATATAACTTACAAGTTATAAGAGCTAGAGGCCCCTAATTTGACATGTATAATCTCGAATAGCATACACATGTAACAAATATTTCACTTTTTGGATACCACCCCCCAAACCCCCCAAAAGTTAAAAAAACCCATTTTTGAAGGTACGACCGGCAATTTGGTTTGGTAACACATATTATCGACAATTGTTTGCTTCAAAAATTTCAATATGATCGGACAATAAACACAGAAGTTATTTAAGATTTAACTTTCCATTGTGTGGGGCTCAGCGAAAGAGCAAGCTAACTGCTTAAACCGCTGGCACTGCTTGTACTGCTTGTACTGCAGCATGTGTGAGTTTAGAGTAGTACGAATGATTGTAAGGACTGGGTTCAGGGTATCTCGTAGTCGGGCACTCCCGACTAGAGCACTCTTACTTGTTTTTTTTTAGATTTACGTGCTATAAAAGCATAAATGTGGTTTCTCATTTTGAGACAGTTTTATATTTCACGAGGCTTTTACCGCCATTTACAATTTGTATAACTCTTAATTGTAGTCATCAAATACGTTTGTAAATTTGTAAGTCTTGATTTCAAATGACAGTCCATAAAATTAATTTTAGTTTTAATAAGCTCAAAGTCTTCTTATACTCCTCTCTGTCTCTCGCTATCTCTCTCCCTCTGTCAAAAAGTTCACCCGAATTTGCAAATCCTTCGGCAGAGTCGCTGCTGGCACGCAAAAATGACTCAATTTTCGCTTGCAATTTGCCTGTCACAATTGACACAGCAAAACAACTGGTGGAAAAGTTTTTCAGTGATGTTAACGCCATCCTCCCATATTTTTTTTATTTTTTGTATTTTCCTTTTTGCGTTTGCTTGGGCTTTAGAAATTAATTAAGCATGGTTGGAGCGTGCTATACAAATTTTCATTTGAAATGACAGTTACCCAAGTTTGTTGCTCTCAATGTTGCGTTGCGCTGAAGCGTAAATCTCATTTTAATGCCAAGAGAGTTCTTAATTTAGTTTAATTACAGCAAACACACGCTCGCACACACACCCACACACACACACATACTTACATATAGACATATACTTTACATATAGACACCAGTCAACAAGTTTGTTGCCTCGCCTCAAAGGCAAAGTCTGGCAAAACTGGCAGTCCCCTGCCTGCCTGTGCTTCAATGTGATTTTAATTACAAGAAATATATGCAGCGAGCGATGTTGCAGCGTCAGCTGAAGTCGCGACTCTGCCGCAGTTCCTCTCGTACAACATGACGTATGCGTCATCAGCAAGTGCCAGACACAGACAGAGCAACAGTAACAACAACAGCACCAACAACAGCAGCAACAGCAGCAAACAAACTGTTACGCTGATGAGCTGCCAGCCAGCTTGTCTCTGTGTGTGAGTGCGCCTGTTTGGCAGGCAACACTTTTGTGACTGCCAAGTAATTATGCGCACACGAAATAGTCGCAAAATTTGCAGGTGAAAACAAAACACAAAACATAAAGCAACCGTTGCCAGCCGCCATTGAAGACAATGGCAATGGATGCGCTGTGCATCCAGCCTGACTGCCATGTTGATTATGTGTCCTGTGTGCGAGTGCGTGTGTGTGTAACTCACACCTGTGCTGCCTGATTTCAGCAAGCGGCAACACTTTCAAATTTCGAGTCTCCCTTTGCAATTAGCAGCTAGCAGCGCTGCTGCAGCCTGCAAATTGTTTGTGAAAATAGCGTTGCAAAGAGTTGTGCAGCAGCTGTGAAAACCCAGCGCTGTTAAAGAGGGCAGCATCAATTTATATACTTTCATTTGATATGAAACAAGTGGCCTATCCGGGGCATGTCCTGACTTTGGCTTTCGCTGAGTGCAGCACCCAGAGCAGCGAAACGTGACAATGCAGACAGGCCGGCTGGCTGGCTGGCAGGCTGGCTGGCAGGCAGAAAGCAAGCCAAGGCAACACTTTATCATGTCAGTTAGCAAAGTGGAAAGATGCAACTGTGGCCCACATTGCCCCCACCCTTGGGGGGGAGCAGCTGCAACGGCGAATGTTATTTTTAATTTCGTACGACTTGCCCAATGCTACCCAGAGATACAAAATAAACTGCAATGAAAGGGAATGAAAGGATACACATCTCAACGAATTCGGCATGCTCTTAAAAACACTAAGAAGCAGATTATGTTGTTGCCCTAGATAATATATCAGCATTGAATAAAGCTAACGACAACGAGGTGAACTTAATTTAATATCGGGTTTACTTTTAAAGTGAGTTAAATTTGTAATACAAAAAGATATGAATATATATAAGCGATTTATGTTCACACTGTAAATGTCCAGGAATAAGTAAACTCTATCGTTATCGTACTGAAACCCATTAATTCTATGGATAGTCAAAAAAAGATCGTGTAGCTTATGTTAGGAGATAAACTCCATGTATGGATCATTTCAAGAATAGTATCTAGTTAACATGGAATAACTAGAGCTCAGAATATTACACAGCGCAACCTGTTCTCAATGTGTACACTCTTGGCTGCGTTGCCAAACTTGTGTGAAAGTTGTGTGAGCTGCCTCCCCTGGGTAAGAACAAGTGAAGGAGCCATGGCCTGGCAAAAGTTAAAAACCCCAAACGAGAGCTGTGCGAGGACACCGTTGAATATGCAAATGAAAATGCCACAACAGCAGCGCTAGCAGAAGCAGCAGAAGAAGCAGCAGCAGCAGCAGCAGCAGGAGGACGAATGAGGTTAAGTTGAGCAGCGTCAATTGTAGCTGACGGAAATGAAAACAAGATGTGTGTAAAGAGGGTGTTTCGGCGTGTGTGTTTGTGTGTGTGTGTGTATGAGTTAGTGTGCGAACAGGGCGTATGCGTTACTTTTGTTACCATCTCCGAGTGCGGTGCGCTCTTGGGCATAAAATTCAAATGAAAATGTCGCGTGTTGTATGAAAAAGTGCAACAATGAAACGACTTCAGAGACGTGCGAAGGATTGTGAAGTGTGAGAGCTGCTAAATTATTTTCGAAATGTATGTTTTTTCATCTTTTTTTGTTGTGAAACCCAACTTAATTTAATTGTGAATAACTGTCCACGCTGGCACGTCCAGGCACAAGCAACTTTTGTTTTTTAATTAAAACTGCCTCATGGACAGTTCACATTTGAAAGGGAATCAATTTTGAGCCCAGGCATTGATTGCCTCTTCGAAAAAAGCATTGTAAAAAAACTGAGAAAAAAAAATAGTTAAAACTTTGTTTGCAGTTTGCTATTTGCTGTTGTGCGTGTCGCATATCAGCAAAGTAACACACAGGGATTCACATTCATACTCATACTCATACTCACACTCACACTCACATATGCAACAACATTGAAAACTCATTTGGACAGGGCAGCAAAAACAATTTGCAAAATGAAAAACTCGATTGCCTCTTTTTCTAGTCTTTTTGTCGTACTCTCTCATACACTTGACTGCCGTAATGAAACTTCCAACTTTGTTGCCATAAAAAACGTTTAAAAGTAGAAAAAACGGAGCTGATAGATGAGCTGCATTAGGACTGACCTTCAGGCTTCAGGGCCTGGACTTGAAGCTGGAGTTGGTCAATGGGCCACGCTGATGATTCTCACTGTCATTAGTGCCCAGCGAGTTAAGCAACTGAAGCGCGTTGAAAACATTATGAAATTATAAAGCAAACAACGCACATTTTCCGCACTTACCATGCTTTTTTCTTCTTCTTCTGGCCTTTTAATTATGTACCTGCTGCTTTTTTTTGTGTTTTTTTTGGTAACAGCTTTTGCGTGGCCAAAAAGATCGTAATGCGGCCCCGACTCGAATAATAAGTGTTGTGATCAACGTTCACTGCTCATTAAAAACTAACAACTCATCGCATTTGAGGCAGCGCTTAACGAGTTTCGACTGCTGCTATTGTACTAGGCCAAAAGCAAAAGTTTCATTTATTTGTCTCGTTTGTTTCCCCATATCAGAAAAGTGCCAGTAATGTTTAATATTTGCCCCGACTCCTCAATTCCACAGTTAAACATGCCCTCAGCGTGTGTACACATCTGTGCATAAATATCTAACAACAATTGATTAAACAACATAATTTTGAATGTTTTGATCGATGCCGTGTACTCAACGCAATTTGTCTTTGTTCTATTTGCAGGTATGTACCAAACGACAGCTTCGAGGGGCTTTCTGGCAACTCTGGTGGAATGTCAAAGATTGATGCAGTGCTAAGTAGAAATTGATTATAACAATCGCAGCATGCCCATTATTGTGGGCGTGGTGGCAATAAATTTTGGGCATTAATAGGCAAACAAGGAAACACAATTGCTTTGTGGATATTACGTATTGTGATTCTCTTGTTTCTTAAGATTACTTAATTCCGATCTTAGAAAATGTGAAGTTTACGTCATGTTTAAGTGATTTTAGACTGACTTTTCACATTTCTTATTGTGAAATGTACTCAAAAGATATATATGTATCAAAATTCTTATAAAAGTCTTCTTCTTTTTTTTAAATGTATATCAAGTACATTGGTTGTGTATATATTCGATAACAATATATAGATTATTCCATCAAATGAAGACATATATATGTATCTAAAACAATATCTCATAATTTAAAACTATTTTATATTTACTATACTCTTCTTTTCGAATAAAATGTTTGCAGAGGAATATCTGCGAATTAGTCGCGAAATATTATATAGCATATACATAAACGTAAAATATAATCTAGTGAAGTCTATCCACAGACTTGAAAAGTGTATAAAATCTTGTTTTGATTTAGCTTCTTCATAGCATTCTCTTTCAAATTTATCGAGTTATGCTACTCAGTATCAAATGCACTCCCTCTCAGAGATTTTGGGGTCAAAAGTATTAGTTTAAGTTTGGCATGTTTAAGCCAAAGCGGACATAGCATCTCTCATCCATTTAATGGTTTCATACTCTTTATCTACTTTTAGCTGCGTCTCATCTTTCAAAAACAAATTTCCACTTGCCATCAAGTTGCTGCTGCCCTTCTGTGTTGACACACAACAGCAGCGCGCACTTAGCTGCATTACACCCCTTCTCCCTCTCGCTTTGGGTCTCGCTCTCACTCTCTAACACTATTGCTAGCTGATATCGCGCCATTTCACCTCAATCATTTCAATCAGCTTTGGTTCACTTATAGCCTCAGTTACATTGACTTGGCTTCTGGCTGGCAGTCTGACTCCTTCTCAAAAACGATAGCTCTATGGCTGCCTGCTGAGCGGCTCTAAGTGTTTATGTGTATCCTTCGGATGTATCTCTGAACGTGCGTTTGTGTATGTGTGTGTGTGTGTGTTTCTTGTATACTTTGTGCCTTAAGTTCGAACTTTAATCAAAGTCGACTTTTATGCGAGCTTTTAAGGCGCTTTTTTGTGCTCGTTATAGATTTTGAGGCAGCACTTTTCCCCGTACTCCATAACCATTTTGCAGACCCATCACGCCTTCATCCTGCGCTCACCAGAAGTGGGGGCGTGGCTTTTAAAAGCGCAACTAAAAACGTAACATGTTGCAGGGCGTAAACGATGATAGAGTAAGAGGGAGGGAGAGAGAGAGAACGAAGCTGCGAAATAAGAAAGCGCAAAACTTTAAATTGAAAATTGTATTCAAGCGTTAAATTGGCTTTTTCGGCATTGCTCCCCAGCGAGCTCTACAAAAAACCGCACGCAGCACACATAAATACTCACCTCGGGGGCACCCTTTTCACTCCTTTCTCACTGTCGCTGCAGCATGTGCTGCAGTTTTTCATTTTTGTATAAGTTTATTTAAATTTGTTATATCGCGAGTACATCACGTTACGCTTGCTTTAAATGCAATATCTTAAATCAACTGGGGTTCCTGTCATTGGCCTTTGGCTGTTATTGTTTTGCCACATGTGGCCCATGTAAGCAATTGCAGCAATATTTGCGTGCTCATGAACACAGCTGCGGCACAAGGAAATACCTCTATTCCACCTATAACCACCTTTCACTCTTTCTCTCGCTGCCCAAACAGCATTCCAATAATCGGTGTATGTTTTGCATGTTAATTATGCTCGCTTTGCTTGTGCTTTGTGTTCTCTGTTCTCTGTCCTCTGTTCTCTATTCTTTGTGCATGCTTTATTGTCATTTTCATGTTTTTGCGTATTCAATAAACGCAGCCACATGCTGAATCACCCCCGATCAGCCCGCAATCCTCCGCTCTGCCTCACCATTCGAATAGTCGGCTCTATGATTTTGACATTTGTCTTCGGTTGCCTCTGTGCATGCAAATGACGTTGGCGTTGATAGCAACGCATATGATTGCTTGTTAAAGGGGACCGGGGATGGCAGGGGTGCGTAAATGGTATGGAAACGACTGTTTCAATGGCGCTCACACACACACACTCACACACGCACTCACACTCGCACTGGCACTGGTGTCATTTGTTTTAGGCTCGTTCTGACAGCTGTGCCTGACCAGGGCTTTGGGCATGTTATATAATGAAGTGTGCGGCATTTGGGCACTGCTGCATGAAAGCTGCTAGATGTGTTAAGACTGCAAAGAGCGAGCAAAACTGTCAAAGGCTTTTAATATATGAAATGTCCTTCTGTCTCTGTCTTTAAACTGGGGGCCAAGTGTACCCTCTTATAATGATGTCAAATAACAATTCCTTTGATCTGCTCAATTTGTAACACCTCTATTTCTAACAATATGAAAAAAATTGTGAGCTATGAGATTTGATGTGATTTTAGCAAAACAGTAGCAGCAACCTGAAGGCATTCAAAACACTTTTCAAATTATCTCTGAAGATAAAAATGTAAGTTAATGTTGTTGCCAAATCGGTTGCGTGCCAGATAGCCATCAATATGCTGGCGATATTTATGAGGCGCGCCCGCAGGATACAGGCTTTAATGATAGCCTAAAACAGGGCACTTAATTTCAGCTTCATTGGGGAGCTGCTACTCCTCTTGTTGTTGTTGTTGCTGCTCCACACAATCAATAACGATTTGATGAGGGCTGCCGCACAGGATCTCACATATCCACCTAGGCCAGAACCACTTAATTCTGTGTGTTTGTGTGTATGTGTGTGTGTGTGAGAGCGAAACGAAAGCGAAATAATAATGAGGGTAATATTAAAGCAGCAGCAAGAAAAAGAGGAGGAAAAAAGAAAGAAATTGGTCAGCAAAAACTACAAGAACGTGAACTGTGTGGTGCTGCCAAGTATGAGTTTATTTCAGTAGATTGTTCCAAACAAAAGCGAAAACTAAAAGTAGCCAAGTTTTTGCCTCATTTCTGGTTGTTGTTTTCGTCGTTGCTGTTGCCGTTGTCGTTGTTTTCAGTTGTTTTTGCTGCTCGTGTCCTGGCAGCCTTTTAATGCGCGCCTGACACGCAAGCCTTGCCAACTGCCAACCAATTTGTTGTTGTTTACCACCATGGAAAAATTCTTTTATTTCGCTTCTTCTGCCTTGTGTTGTTGTTGTTGTTGTGTTTCTTTTAGTGTGTGTGAAAAAACTAATAAAGGGGCAATTTAGGCAATTCTCGTTGATCGTTTGTTGTGGGCTGTGGAAATATGTGATATCTGTTCGTCTGCCGTCCAACAATGGAATTTATAATGCCAATTATGAACATTTATTCAACTGCATATTTACTTCAATTGCCATTGGGTTAGTTAAAGCTATTGAAAGCAAATTCACAACATGTTGTACATTTGTATACAAACCAAATTTAAACTTGAACATTAACATGCTTGAATTGTAAAAAAAAGCTTAAGACCGGTATGGCATTATTTTTTATTCAAAAATATATTTAATGCTTTTAATAGTCAATAAATTGTGTTGCAATCTCGTTGACCATTTGCATTTTAATAAGTAACATGAATACGGCCACAGCTGAGTGTCATGTTTATTTTTAAATTGTATCTTGCTTAAAATGGCTTTTAAGGTTAATAACATTATTATATAATTGCCTTATAATGGTTTGTTTGCTTTGGGATTTCTATAACTTATTTTATCACATGCTTATCAGAGGCATGAAGTGGTTAGCAGTTATTAGCAGCTCGATAGCTATAATTCGCATTAACATGATTTTACTTATATGCTTTGAGAGAGTGCTAAAATTGCATAGTTGTAAAACTTACAATTTAAAAATAATACGAAATACAAGCAATCTCTTTGGAATGAACATTTTCTTCTAGAACATTTAAGGCATCTGAGCATTTCCGCATCTGCTTACTTAGAAGCATCTGTTTCCATTACACTTCATACTTGTGCACAAGCACACATGAGCACTTCATCAACGCCTATACACACCCACACACATGGAAATACACACACACACACGCACACACACATATGACATCTCTTGCTATACATCTTTGTTAAGTCAGCGCTTTGGAAATCAAAATAATACACAGCTTTCGCCACGCCCAGAGCTAAGATCAAAATAAATAAAATAAATGTTGCTGATTCTTTTTTTCTCTTTCCCTATGTTCCGCCCCTCTAGTTGTTGTTGCTGTTGTTGTTTTTGGTTGCAAATCCATTACATTTATTTATGTATTTGCGTTAGCTGCGTACTTGGAGGCGCCTTTCGGTTGCCACGTTTACAATGACGACGTAGCAATCGCCTCGTTTGACACTGAACGCTCAAATATATTTCTGTTTAATTTCCATGCTAGTCACGCATATCCTGACGGTGCGTTACCCGACCGACCCTCTGCTTGTCACTTACTTTTAAAGTTATTTATACATTTTCGCGTGCCTCGCAACATTAGTATCTCTTTCCTGCTCTCCGACTATCGTTCTTTCCTTATCTCTCTCTCTCTCTCTCTCTCAATCTATGTAATCTCAGTCGATTGGTTAATTTGCTTTGGTTGCCAGGCCTACACACAGACACTTGGGCATTTCCTGTTGCTGTCTATTTGCTAGTATTTTCCGGGAAAGCGATAATTAGTTGTCCTAGGTACACGACTAGCACATGGCGCATTCGAAATGCTAATGCTAATGCTAATGCCAATGCCAAGTCGAATGGAAAATGCCTGCTGCTTATCTATTTTAGAAATTTATGATTTCGAAATGCCGTCGTAAAAAGCCAACGCCCTTACAACGCAGTTCCCAGTTCTGAGTGCTCCAGAGTGATGGCAGAAACATTAACGAAACAAGCGAAATATTTCTATCTTAATGAATTTGACCCCCAGTGTCAATTTAGACTGATTAAACGGCCAGACTGGGCCCGAGAGCTGCGAGTACAGAAAAATGTGTTTTGTTTTTCAAGTGCAGAACGAATGCCTGCCTGCCTCTTTAGTTCTCCCGTCTCTCTCTCTCTCACTCTCTCTCTCTATCACTCTCTCTTTCTCTCTGTGTATCCCCAACTCTCTCATTGATGCGTTAAGCGGAAGCAGCTGCTCTATCAACAGCTTTTTGTCTTGTTTTTGTAATTGAAACATTTGCCAAACAATTTATGCTCTAATTTATTCACATATTTATTATTTTGTGTTTTTAATCACTTAAAACAGAGGTCGCTTATATGGATTGTGCTTAAATGTTTATTATATTTAAGCCTAATTCAGTACACATGGTTTTTTTTATATTTTTAATGAATGCTTAAAAACAGCTAAATTCTTTTCTGCTTTGTTGTTGTTGTGCTTTGGGATTTTATTTAATGGAAAAATAATCGGATTTCAATGATTGTCAAAAAAGTATTTATCATTGGTTTTTATTTGTTTAAAAATGAATTCACATATTGAATTATTTCAATTCCATTAAATTAGTCGAGTTCCGTGTATAAACACACGTATTTGTAAATTAATTTGTCATGCAAATGACTAAGCCATAAACTGTGGCAATAATTAGTCAAAAATCAGAAATGAAATTAAACTAATCTTGCAAATGCGGGAAATATGCAATTTGTAAAATTCACAAATGCTAAAGGTTGTGATTGTTTTTTCTAATACCCTTGGGTCATTCTGTTTGATTTCGGTTTTTTATTAAATTTAATGTGGGAAAAATCAGACATCACGAACATGAACATTTTAAATTGTTCATGTATTTGGTAATTTTATGCATTTCAATTAATTTAGCCTTTATGCATAACTTTTAATTGAAATAAAATATGTATACTAATGAAGTTGCATTAATCTATTCGTAAATGACTATTGCAGCAAAGTGCATTAAATGCTAATATTTTAATCTTAAGTGTGACTTAAATATAAGCTTCCAAGCTTCGGTGTGATAATTGAAGTAAATATTAATGCTCTGTCTTTTTCTCTTCTTTCAGGTATGTACCATGTCAACACTGCATAACACAATTGAGGTATAAAGTAACACAATGATTCACCAAAGCCTATAGATTCCACATATGTTCCGTCTTTGTATGTCCACTTAAAGCTAAATCCACACTCATTTCCCTTGCAATCCACTTGTATATATGCATAATGTTCCTAGGGCTCAGTCATAAGTGCTATTATGCCCATTTTAAGCCCCATATTTATTATACTCTCTTTTGGGAACCTGCTGCTGCTGCTGTTGTAAGCGTAAGCGTAAGCGCTTACTTACGACTGTGTAGGAGTGTATATGGTCATGAGTCCATATCCATGGCACCTTATTTACTACGCATTAATGCCACAAATTAAAATGCTGTGCCGTATGTCGTTGCCATTGCCATTGGTGCTTAATGAGTGGAGCTCCTACAACGTGCAACGTCCCTCGGATGTCTGGAGTCTAATTTTAGCTATAGCTATAGCTGACTGGCTGCCTAGCTGCCTGAATGCGGCTTGCCCGGGTCTGGGTCTGGGTCCGGGTACGGGTCTGGGGTCGACACTCAGACAGTAGCCCACAGTGGAATACGCAGCATGGGGTGACCGCTCTCAAATCTCAACAGCACTGAAGGGAAAAAGATACTACAACACACACAAACACATACACGCACACATGGATACATGGACGTAGCGAAGACGAAATGAAAGAAGACAAAAAGAGCTGAAAAACTTTATTAAAGACCTGAGCTGGCTGCTCCGACTGCCTGACGGCGGCTGACTGACGACGAGCTCTCCATACGCAATTACGACCAAATCCAGTGCGCAGTATGTGCGCCGGGTGATAATGTGAACGAGCAGCAGAGCCGGAATAAAAATAGACAAGCACACACACGCAGAGTTACTCGGTTGCTCACAGAGATGTTTCCAGAGAAAAAAAACCGAACGCTGCTCGAGCCAGAAAGGATATTGTAGCAAATGACTGCAAACGGGCAAAGGGGAAAGCCAATGCTTCGAGAGACTGAAAAAGAGCAAAAGAACAGAATCGCTGCAGCTGCCGCCATGTGTTGCATTTCAAAGTGTGTGAGTTATGGGGCAAGCAAAGCGACTGCCAGATGAGTCGACAAAATGACTGCGAAAACACTGAACAGCAGCAAATTGCACTCGGTACACTTACCAATTACATACAATACCTGCAACTCTGTAAACCTCATGTAAATTAATCAATTTCAGTGCGGCCCGCTGAACAATGGCCAATAAATTGGAAATGTAACTATGTCTGAACTGCAACTGCAAGGTAGCCATTTCAAATCCGATTCGAATAAGTAACCATGACATTGTGAGAACATTCCGTTATGCTGCTGCTCCTGCAGGCAACATACTGATGTGAGTCTGAACATTGCTTCACCTTCACCCACAGGCACACACACACACAAACACACACACACAGACACGCACACATTGTAATGAGGATTTTCGACCGCTTGGAGCTTGTATGCAGCTTAAATGCGTATAATTAATACGAAGCAACCGTGTTCTTAATATTGCATTCTCAGCAAATTGCTGTTCATGTTTGCTTGCTTACTCGCACTGAATATTGAAAATATTTTTATAAATAGCATAAATATTTGGCATTGCATGAAATATGCAATAATATCGCCTGGCTGGCGGAAAAGCAAAAAGTTTACGACCCATGCAGCTGAAGTTTGTCAGCGGAAAGTTGAAAAAGGTTGAAAATTTCAGCACTTAAAGGCGTAAATATGCATTCTGCAACAGCTGGGCTGCAGTTATGATAATGTGAGTGAGCTTCGCTTGAAAAGTTCGAAATGTAAGGGCAAATGTGTGTCCTTATATCCATATATATGTATATATATTTAGGGCATATATATATATGTATATTACAGCGCTTATAGTGGCAAGTCAGTGCTTGTTAAATTTACATGACTTTTGAAATGGATTTTTCGCTATTTACATATTCTGGATTTGCTTTTTCATTATAATTTTTTCCTCACTATCGAACTGTGATGAATGCATTTGCATTTTCCATTGCCCTTCCTTTTGCCGATGCCCCAGCAATTAACATGTATTTCCTGTCCTAACATGTACAAACTGCCTTCCTGCATATTCCGAAATGCTCTAAATTTACCACCCATCAATTACAACTAAGCAGAAGCAACCAACTGGCCGCACATTTATCATAAGAGGCCTAGGAAATTTACACCTCGACAGCTTATGACCAGGTTTCCCCCCTTTCTTCCCCTCTCACTCTCTCGCCCAAACTTCGGGTTGGCTCCCTTTTGCGGGCAAGCCCATTTCAATAGCCAAAATTTTAATTAAGGCAACTCTAGGGAACAGCAGCAGGGGAAGTAGGGGACACGTCCCTGAGCAGCCCAACTGGAGCCATTAAATCCCAAATGTCAATGAGCTGAGGTCACAATTTTTGCTTGCACTTAACCCATAAGTTAGGCCAAAAATGAGGAGAGAGGTGCCAGAAAAGTGCCAATGTCAGGTGTTTTTGCGACAAAAACTAGTCCCCATACCATTTTCGTACTCCAAGTTGTTGGTGTAAAAATGATAAATTATCCGAAAAATTTGCAAAGTTCTGAAAATTACGCATTAAATCATGCAGAAAACATTGGGAGCACCTTTTGCTATGCCAGGCGGCTGTGAGTGCAAAGTCATTGTAAAGTTTATGGCTGTGATTGCGGGAGTAGTCGGTGGTTACGGGTTACGGGGCTAGCGGCGAAGGTGAAGGTGAAGATGGGGGCACAGTGCGTTTCGGGTTATAGGGCATCCACAATTTTATCGCTCGCATGAGTAAGGTCTCGCATTGCATTTTATAATGTTTCTGTTTCTTACTACTCTTGTAGATATATTTTGCTGGTCACGTTCTTTGCTCAACGACGTCTTTTGTGTATGTGTGTGTCGTAAATTTTGGCAAACAAACAACACAAGAGCTGAGCGCAACAAAAGGTAGCAACGATTTGCGTTTCGTAGCATAAAATTTAAGCACCTGCTTTGGCTATTTTGTATTTTCATTATTATTACTAGCCATTCCTATTGTAGTTGTTGCCGTTTCTGTTGCTGTTGTCAGTTAAGATTTTCCTTAGCCTGGCACATATTTCATGGCTATGATTTACTCTTTACTCGTTGTTCAGGGCCGTTGGCTCGCACATCCAAACGGAGCAGCAGCAGCTACAAACAACAACTCAAGCAGAACAAGTGCCTAGTTCAGAGTAGCCAACCCCTCAAAGCTCTTTCCACCTTTACGGCTGGACTGCTTGTTTATTTTGGGCTGACTTGGGTCAACTAGTTGAGACATGAACCTAATTTACTGGCTGAGTGCCTTTCAAGCTCACCTCTCTCCCACTCTACCTATTCTCCTCTCATTCTCTCTCTCTCTCTCTCTGCCTGTCTTACTGCGCATTTGAAATGTCTTATTTAGTTTTGTTTGTTTTTCAAGTTGTACACATTCGAAATTTATGCACGTGCTAACAGCCACATTAAAGTTGGCTAAGCCAAAAAGGCACTAGCTTAAAGCAGCCCGAAGGTAGTCTAAAATGACACAGCAGTATATGTTCAATCTTATCATAGTTCAACAGGACTTTTATCGAGAAGAAAGTATGTACTTGCCATATGCAACCACGCGGCACGATAAGTGACCGTAATAAACATGTAAGCGATAAGAGTCCTGTTCACCTATGATAAGATTGAACATCTTGGCACCTGATGAATGATTGCGCTTTCAAAATCCTTTTTAGCATACAGTTTAATATATATAATAAAACTTCTTGGGCTCTGTTGAAAGGTTGGCCTTTCAAATTGATTATTTAGGAATCTACTTTAATATTATAAGAATAAACAGTAGGTTATTGATTACAAAACAATACAGTGGGAGAAGCCGTATGATAAATAGTAAAATTAATCGAATGGATTCAAAATTTGTTGAGTAAGCTAACTCTTAGCTTCATCATTAATTGTATTAAACAGAATAACTCTTTACATTTAATCACTCATAGACATAATAAACTCAATTTCAAGCCAACACCTGCACAATCTAAAATTTTACTCTAACCAACTTGCTACGAACATTGCTCACATCAATTGACTTACCAAAATAATCGACACGATCGACATATCACTTAAGTAGCCAGAAACAATCTAGATGTCTAAAACTTTTGTTTTATCAAATAAACATCCTTGGCCACCGCCCTCTTAACCAAGCATCTCCTATTACATAAATTCAACACTAATTAATCATTAAGTTTGAAACATTAAAAAACACTAAAATCAATCCTTAAAATTACAGTTTTTACAGCACATTTAATGCTAATTATATTAACATTGTAAATGACCGCTAACACATATAAAAAACCGGCAAAAAAAATACCTGATGGCAGAAATTATACTAACCTAATTGCAGACTATAATAATTATAGAAATATAAATAACAGCTTCAAATTAAGGCTTTACTCCATTCCAGCAACTATAGAGTCGCGGTCAATTAAAGATAAGATAAGTAATTGTAATAAATAACGATGTTAAAGAATATAAACACATTAGATTTATCTGCAAAATTAGCATTTCCCAGATAGAGCAACTGTTTGCCACATCATTTGAATGTGTTCACTTTCAAAGCAAATAAAATATAACCATGTTCATTAACATTGACTATCTCTGTCAAAAAATCAGAGCAACGATGCGTGAGTGATAAACCGCCAACCGAACTCATCAGTCAGTCTTTCGGGCTTGTTAGCAGCTCTGTTTGCCAATTTGGTCAGGCTAACAAGTTGAGCTCAGCTCAGAATGAACGACTAACGCATCATCATTTAGCTCCGCAGAGTATGCAATAAAAGCAGCGTTTTTTTCTGTCATTTGCCCATTTTAATTGTGTAACGTCTCAAATTACGCATGTGTTGCGCTGTGAGTGGCAGTTTGGTTAATGGCTGACAACGTTTTAAGTGGAAAATCAGCAAAGTCGCGTCGATAATTGCCAGTCAGCTGGATAAAAGGGCGACACATGTTCCAAACACATACACGTTCGCTTTTTGGTTGAGTTTTCGCTTTTGATGTGCTGCAAGTTGTGTGTGTAAACGCACTTTATGTACTCTGTCAGCCCGGTGAGCGTTCTACAAGCACTTAATAAGCTTTACATGTGTTAAGAGCCAGCCCAGTGGGGCACACAGTCATCCGCAGAGACAAAACACACACCAACACACACACAAACACACACGCAGGGAGCTCAGTTTTTAATGAAAGCTCATCAACATTGTCGGTAGGTGGCAACCAGCAGGTAACTGGTAACACTAACTGTAACATCAACTGCCACTGCGACTGCGACTGGCTTAGAGACTAGTCTGGTCGCATATAGCAATTACTTAGTCATTGTAGCTATTACGACCACTTTATACTCGTCGAGCTTGCTTAATTGCCAAGCCCGTCTCGTCTCGTCTCGTCTCATGCCACAGCAGCCACTCATATAGCAGCAGCAACATCAGGCTCAGCCGTTATCCCAAATGCATCTCAACCACGCTTTGAGTACAACAACAACAACAACAACAGCAACAACAAATGCTCGTCCCTTTTAACTTGAGTGGCTAAAGAACCACAAGCCGTGCAGGCGACTTCAGCAGCTCAGCTGATGCTTTACCACTGACGGATGTGGCCATTGGATGCCTTAACCAAGCATCCTAATGCTCACTCTAGAAGAGCTCTGATCCTTTAAAATTTAATTTCATTCACAAGCTAGACTCGATTTGAGCTTTAATTAAAAAGTTTTCGTAGTGTGAATCATAATCAACTTACAAACCCATTTTTTTGTTGTCAGTTCTTAAAAGAGTGTACTTTTAATTTCATTAAAACCATTTTCGGTACTCAAAAGCACCGCAAAATCTAAATTTGTACCTGAACTCCAAAGCTCTTAGCATGCTCAATTAGAAGCCTTTCGTTTCGTTTCATCATATGACTTGTTTATTTTCGAACAAATCCAATCAGAAGCTAACCAACAATAATAACATTTCATATTCCATTTAGCTAACTTTCCGCATACACGCACACATACAAACTACAACACACACGTACACACACACACGGTTACACACGCAATTGACCCACTTATGAAGCTTCAAAGCCCGAGTATTAATTACATTACCAGCAATTCAACAGTCGCTCAAGCGCAACCGAAAAGCCTATACTCAAACTAACCGACAATTTGCCAGCAACAACAGCAACTACAACTACAGCTACAACAATAGCAACAACAGCAGCAGCAGAAGTAAATCCAGCAAAATAATTCCCACACTGTTGGGGCTTCACAATCCTTGCGGCATTCGAGCGTTTCAAGCTTAGCTGGCGCTTAAGCCAAATGGCCAACAGCAGGTGACGACTAACAGGAGCAGCAGCAGCAACAACAACGAGCTGTAAAATTAATTGATTTACAAGTGTGAAAAGCGTGAAAAGTGTGAAAAGCTCAGAGAGCCACTACAGTCATAACAATAATGCACAAATGAAAACAGAAACAGCAACTGAAATAGTAATGGAAATGGAAATGGGAATGTGTACACTAACAGAAAGAATACCAAAAGAATGCGCAGCAAAGAGGGCATTTAGTTTTAGCTTAGTCTGTGTTGGCTTTGTATGAAATACAATCCGCTTAACGGTAATTGCCTGCTGCAGTTGTATTCGACCCAGTGTGTGTGTGTGTGTGTGTGTGTGTGTGAGAGAGAGTGTGTGTGCTGGTCTGTGTGCTGGTCTGGTATATCGAGCAAATAGCCCGCGCTGCTTATCCCTCTGTCGCGTGCTCTTAAAGCGTCCCTAACGCGCATTTAATGGCACTTTATATACATAAATATACTTACTGGCCACGCCCACGCATCCATAAGTTGCGTGTAATGCGCCTCCAGGCCCAATAACATAAAACTAGCTCATTTATTTTTCATAACCTGCGCGCCAGGAAGTGAGCTTTTGTTTTTTAGCCGTCAGTTCCTTCCGCTTTCTGGCGTTGTTTGTTTATGTTTTCCCCAAGAACAACAATTGGTTGGGAAGGGGGCGGGAGAGGGGGTGCCAGTTAATAAGCCATAACAATCAGTTGGCTCTGAGCTTCGCCTTGCGTGTTTAGCCATTTTCGATATGCAACAAACTTATCGCCTTAAAGGTTAAGCGCTGTCAGGTGTTTCTATTGATTGCTGCACGGCTTGATTTATAGCCATGGTGCGAGGGGCGTGGCCAGCTGATTACATTTAATGTCAATCCGAATCAATCACACGAATGAATCTAATGTCTTATATATACCCCACTCCCTCCCTCCCTCTCCCTCTCTTTCTCTCAATTGTTGCAGCAATTGTGAAAAAATCGCAATCGCAATCATCGCTGTCGTTTATTTGTCTGTGTGCTTGTGTTTACCCTTCTCCCTTTCCTTTCTCAGCTGTTGTTCAATTGCAGCCGCTTAACGGGTAATTCAAGTGCCACGCAGACAGCCAACTGAAGCCCCCTTCTCCTTTCTGTGTGTTTGTGTGTGTGTGCGAGTTGAGTGTGTGCTTGTAATGCGATATTTGTGGCTTCATTGCACTCGCAGTGCGTCAAGAGTGAAATGAAATCGCGAATTGTCATAGCAACTGGTTATTCCAGTCGCCCAACTTTCAATTATTTAACAATAATTTAATATACTTCTCCTCGTTGAGCTCTTCTGCTTCCCTGTCAAATTATGTTTTGCATATGATTAATGTGAGCCAAGATTTATGTATCTTTCAAACATCTAAACAACAATTTTTCTTTTGCAAATATGCCAGCATTATTTCATATTTTTAAGTGTTATGAATCAGGCCAAAAAAATGATCGCAAGCTGCCGCCGACTCATAAGTTTTCCATGTAGCTGCACATCCCATCAAAGCGGCAAGTGGAGAAGGGGTTAGGTAAATGTGAGGGTAATGGGACACAAAATATATATACTTATAAGCCCTTTCGCCAATGTTTGACACGCTTTCGTGAGCCCATGAAAACAGTTTTGCAAATAATCATCTTTCATCTTAGAAATCATCGAATATGGGATGCTCTGTAAGAAATCAAATCTGTGACTATTGTGAACCTATATAATTATGAACTACTTAATGTTTTAGTGCAATATGTAATGTCAAATTTAAATCACTGTTTAGTTGTATAGGTCTTAAATGTAAAACCATTTTTAGATGTTGTACGATATTATGATCGTTGTTTTATATATTCTCTTTATGCTCTCATTCTATTTAGGGCAACAAGATGTGTTGGAAAAAAACGAAATACCAATTTATTTGTTTCGTTTTGTTTTTTGATGTTGTTGTTGTCGCGCAAATTGACAGCACCTTTAAACATGTGCACATACTCGTTGTTGTCTTTCATACTTAATTCTTCTTCAGCTTCTGTCAACGCATCTTTTGGCTGCCATAATTCAAGTCTGTCAGCTTGGCCGACAACTGGCACGCCATTTGCATAGCTAAACATTTGCTCCTAAATACAAATTTCAGCGATTTTCGTATGTACTCTCGTATTTGCACGCGTTTCATTTTGATGTTTGGGTTTTTTTTTCCTTCTTTACTTTGCCTCGTTTATTGACATGGCAGAGAACGTGAAGATTTTGGTAGTGTGTACTTTTGATATTTGTCTTCATTTATTTTTATTGATTCTGCTGCTGCTGCTGCCGCTGCCGCTGTGTTACTGATTTGGCTGATTTACTATATATTACGAGAAATATATACTAGACGTATATACGAGGAACGGCCAATGGCCAATTTCATTTTCATTTGCTAAGCCATTGAATAATCACAATGCAATTTTTTTGCCTTGCTGCCAGCTTCCATTTTGGCCTGGCATTTTACGACCTCTGGCAATTTTCGCACACTCTCTTTGCTTGGCTGGATGGCGAACGCTTTTCAATTATTTAATTTTCCACTCACGTTCGTTAGGTCGACAAAAATTTAGCGATATAAATCCGGAAAGTGCATCTTCAGCGCGCACTCGACGGCGACATTCTCACGTTTTCATTGGCATTAAGGTTTAGTTGATCGCCTCCGCTGCTTTTCGCCCGCCGCATGCCTCCTTGCCTCGCCCTGCTGCATGCTTCATTTGGCCAACTGCTGCAGCTGAGGGCGATTGATGGCAGAGTGTTAGAGTCAGTGCTAAAGCCAAAGCTAGTCGAGAGTCGGAGGCAGAGTCAGAGTCAGAGTTAGAGTCACAGTTGAAGTTGAAATTGAAGTTGGGTTGGGGCAATTGCCGGGCTTGGCTGCATAAATTCCATTTAAATGGCAAGCCAGGCAGCCAGTCGTATCATCATCGTTATCATCATCATCATCATCATTATCGTTGTCGTCATCACGAGACATCTTCAGCTTTAGTTGGGCCATTAATAACAACAACTACCGCAATGTGGGCAGCACAGTGACACACAAAAGTGGCAACTTACAACAACAGTAAATACAAAGAAGAAAAAAAAAATAACCAAGAAAAATCACAAATTCAAGAGAGACCGCATTTGAATGCTGGGCCGGTTCTCTCGATTCAGTTCAGTTTGTCTGTTTGGCTATAAGTTTTTGCAGATGCGCATCTACCAGCTTGCCCCCAATGCCACCCGCCTCAGTCCTCATCCAACCATTAAGCCGACCGGTTTGTGGCCTAAGCCAAGCTACAGGCCTGTTTGCCGTTTAGGGCCAACTCTGGGCGGTTTTTCTTCTGTATTTGTTCTGTTGTTGTATATAGCAAACGCTATGTTGTTGTTGTTATTGCTGCTGCTGCTGTTCTGCACACCTGCAACTGACGTTTTGGGTTTACCGTTTACAACAGCCGCAACTTCAGTTCTCTGATGCTGCTTAGTTCTGTTATTGTCCGCACAACAACTGCCACTGCAGCAGTTAGAGCCATAAAGCACGCAATGTGCAAATGTTTCGAGAGTTAGACTCAGCTAGAAAGCATTATCTTACTTTCGAGATGAGTCCTTTACAAGTATCCCAAAAAACCAGTGAAATCTAAGAAGAACAGCCTAAACAATGTTAAGGTTGGGGACAGCTTTATAAAATTGGATCCAATATCAAAAATCTTGCACGTGATAATTAGTTATAAAAGTTTTGTCTGTAAAACATATATATAATATCGAGAGCTCATAGTTTTTCGCCTGAAAATAGAATAGAACCCGTCTGCTTTTCAAGCACCCTTGTTTATGCATAGAAACCACTTTCCATAATATTTTAAGAATGCGGAATGTTTTTACTGCTGCCCTCAAATAATTATGCACAACGAAATTCTTTTCGAAATATTGTGTTTGCTATGTTAAGGAGATTTCCAACATTATTCTGAGCGAGCATTTTAATTAGGTTACTCCTTTGCAGAATTTAGATATTGTTGCTGTGTTTGTAGTACTTGGTATTTGCTGGCAACTTAAATTACTGAATGCAATTTTATTGCGTTGGATAGCCCAGCTGCAAATTACGTATACGCCGGATTGAGTGCGATGCTCTGTAATTGTTTTCATCCACATTGATTCTCCTGCTGTCGCACTCCCTTGATTTGTGTTCCGCCTATTAAGGATGGAGGACGTGTGCAAAACACGGCACATTTTGTATTTTGAAAATAAATTTCCGGCTCAGTCGTTGATTTGCAAAACAGAAACCCCTTTACTGAAGCGCACTCGTATCTGGTATCTGACACCTACACGCTACAATTGCAGTGCTCAACAGCAGACCATGGCAATGGGAGGGCAGTGGCTGTAGCAGGCAATAGCAACAGCAACGGCAACGGCAGCAATTTCTGTAGTCATATTACATGTCATGTTGGTGCAGCCAACTGAACTGAACACACACCTGCAGGTCCTAGCCTAGACACATCCTTTAACACTTCAACACGCTTTCGCTATAATTTCCTGTGCGCCGACAGCCAAACTGAAATCCAACACAAAACTGATTTATATATGAGCTGTGTGTGTGCCTTGCCTCTGCCGCCAGCACTTATTCGAGATAACTTTGCAGTTATCGTATTCTAATAGGAGCTTACTTTCGGAATATTGCCTTTTTAATTGCATTGACAGCTGGATAGAAATGACCTTCGTCCGGTCAATTGCAGTTGGGCAAATTGACTTAAACTTGCTGCTGCGCGACAGCAACAGCAACATCAATTTACGGAAAATGCAGCGGCGCCTGCCCAAATGGAAATTGAAAGGCAGACGTGATTTGCATCGACCTAGAAAACTTTCTAGCGCACACCCGCCCATTGAGCAATCGCGGCACAAATTTGGTAAAGATAACAACAACAGCAGCAGCAACAACAACAGCAAGAACAAAAACAAAAACAAAACAGCTAAACAATCGGCGCGTGTTGTACAAATTTCAATTTCAATTTCAATTGGCTGACTGCTTAATTGGCATGCAGAGCGTCGTGCCGTTGGCTAACCAACTTGGATTGGCCTGTCCATTGGCTCTTGGGTCTTGGCCGGGCTTTTAAACGAGTGTCGCCAGCGCCCCAAATTTGCCATTGCATTGACCAAAATGGGAGCTTCGTCGACGTCTATTGCGTCAGCAGCAATCACCAGCAACTATTGAGCAATTGGTCAAATGCTTTTCACTGTGTCAGGTTCAAACTTGGAACATGTTCGTTGCCAATCGACGTCGCCGCAGTCGCAGCTGACGCACAACGTTTGCTCTGGGAAAGCACAAATAATTTGGCATAACAATATATTGTGTGCGCTGCTCACGTCATTGTTTATTTATATTCAGTTGATGTAATGGAACTAAATATTTTCGGCACTATATGCAAATATTTGTGCCGACTTGTTATTGTGTATAACAAATTTTAAATTATCTAAAAGTTTGCTGCTTCACTGATTTGGGAATGATTTCAGTTTGTATTGTTGCAAATTTGGAAAATCTAAAAATATTGTGACTTATTTAAATTTGTGCAAGTTTTATAAATTGTTTTTATAAAATTCACACATATATTGGATGAAATAAACATTCACATAATATTGGGTATACCTGTGGTCACCGTACTGAATATAAACAAGACTTTTCTAATATGTCTCTGTCTGGGGCACATAACAATTAATAATTTAGCAAATGAAACATTTTGAACTTCTTCAACCGCAAACAACCTTGTCGGAATCTTTTATTTCTCTTTTGCTACGATTTTACTTGTCACATTGCTGAAATGAAGATGTCGGTCAATTTTTCTTCATTTTGTGCCATTAATCAGCTGGCGGTATGTGACATACTTAATAATCAAGTATACGCCGCGTGCGACGCACGCATATTTCTGCAAGTGCATTGCATACATTAAACGAAAATTGCTTCTATAATATACATACATTTATCTTAATGGCAGAGGTAAATATGTACACTCTGCAGAACGACTGCTGCATTGATGAAATTTTGTGCCAACACTTAAGACAAATACTTCAAATGCCACTTGAAAGCGCAGCGCGCAATTGTTGCAAAAATGAAAAGCGTAAAGTGTTTTGTTGAAAATGTTCCAAAAACAACACATAGAACGCCAGCCGGCAAATGTAAACAAACTGTGCGCCCAAAAACGATGCCGTCGACGCAGTCAATAAAATAGCGCCAGCTGCCGCCAGTCGGTTGCGGATAGCAGGGTGTGGGTTCTAGGTGGTTTCGGCATGCTGGAGCACCAAACACAAATTGCTGCAGCGGGCTGGCTGGCTGTACAGCAAAATATTTGCCATGCAAATAGGGCTCAAAAAATGCGCCACTCTGGCGATATTCGAGTGCAATTAAATGCGAAATATTAAACAATGCAGCAATGCATAAAACTGAGAGAATTGCTCGCAAAATTGACGTTAAATTATAAAAGTGCTGCCCCCAATCAATGGTCACATTAATTGCTGGCAATAAAAATTGTGTATCAGAGAAAGAGATAAAGTGTTTGTATGTATGTGTGTGTGTGTGTGTGTGGGTGGGTGTGTGGGTGGGTGTGTGAGTGCATTGTTTTAAGTGGCACTCAGTCTGTACAATTCAAAGAACTTGTGCACCAGCCCCAGACGAGATCTTTCTGAGATACCCATTGAGGGGCACAATGACGGCGACGACACATTTCAACATGTTGAACGTCGAGTGCGTTTATTTGATGGCAACCAGAAGAGACACTCTCTCCCACCTTTGCCTTTTACAAGTGCATAATTTGCTGGCATAAGTAACGTTGCCATGTCGTACGCTGTCATATTTTGTCTATATTCCCTATAGCAGAAAAATAAAACATATCTATGCATACACATATATCATTGGGACATCAAAATGAATTCACGAAGAATTTTTTGTAAATTTAACGTGACAATTTTCTTTTTAGTCTTGAACATCACTGGCATAGAATATCTACACATACACATACACATAAATAAACGAAAACGAATGCATACATATTTAATATATCTTGCCGCACAACGCGGCGTATGCGCAACGTGCGCACCAATTTGCACGGCGGATTACATCACAGCCGAAGAAAGACGTGGCAAATGAGGGCGAGACGTGGGAAAGCAAGTCGACATGTCATATGGCTTGCATTTAATTAACAAGCTAATTTTTCAAAGCACAAATCGCTGGGCGTTGCAATGCGGAAGAAGAAGACAAGCAGGGAGGATGAGACAGCATAAGGAGGGGTCCAACAGGCGCCTGTGTGGGGCCAGAAGAGATGGGTGGTGCCAAAAATATGAGCACTGACATTTGTGTGCATTCACAGTGGGTTGCCTAATGAGATGAGATACGAACAGCAGCCAATGCATAAGATACGGTTTATTATTGGATGGCAAATGCTTCTGTTTACTACACTTTTCTTATCTTTGATGTGCTTTTTTGAGGGAATTTACATTTTTAAGAATTTCACCTTTTTTATTTTTAGAACTCACATTCCTTGCATTTATTTTGTATGAACATTTTCGATCGAAATTTCCATTTCCACTAATACTAAATTTTTGATCATTAAATAAAAGAGTGTTTTTAAAATTTTGATTACATTTTGTACTTTTCGGTACAAAAAAAGGAAAATATATTAAAAAGCTAGTTAAATTTTAACCAAGGTTAAGTGCAAAGCAAATGTTGTTTTCTTTCCAAGATTGTTTGTGTGGTATTTTTACAATGACATTGCTGCAGGAATCTCTGTCAGCTTTTATATTTTGCAAATATTTCTCAGGTTTTGTTAAATCCTAAAAATTAATAGCCATTTCATGTAGCCGCAGCAGCATCAGTCGACAAGGCAAGCGCTGTAACCAACAAACACAACAGCGGCAACAAATTTACAGGAAAACATATTAAAATGCCACTCACACGATAATCCCCTTTTGCAATTGCTCCCATCCCATCCCTTCCCTCGTTCTCTGCTCTGCCTGCTATTCTCAAATGACAAAAAGTTTGCTGACAAAATGGTCGGGACTTGAAGTTGGGATTTGCATTAGGGTTTGGGTTAGGGTTTATTTAGCTACAATAAGCTGCAAATTTTGCATATTTCATAGATGTTGACAGTGCGCTGTGTGCAAGAGAGAGAGAGAGAGGCTGTGTGTGTGTGTGTGTGTTTATGTTTGTGGGTGGCAGCTGGCAGGTAACCCAAGCAAAATAATGGCGCAAATTTATACAAATAAAAATTGCAATTTAAAGCGCGCTCGGCTGCTCCACCAATGTATGTGTATATGTGTGTGTATGTAAACGTGTATGTATGTGCATGTACGTGGCAGTTGCCTTTGTCTACCCAAGAGCTTAGCGGCTGCCATAGATACTGGTCGTGGGTTACCTGCAAAAATAAACTATATGGATTTTATTTTGCACTTTTATGGCAGGCGACTACCACAGAGAAAAACACACATAGGCAAAAATGTTGCAGGTCCACCCAAATTTAAATGTGTCACCATAAATGCTATCAGCCTTACAGCTTACAATGATGCACTGCTAGATATCCTGTTGTAGACTAAGACTATGCCTGTGCACTTTTTTAAGCACTCAAAAAGTTAATTGCAATAATTTATAAGCAGTTTCGTGGACTTGTCATTGACAAGTAGAACATTGTTGCTTATTAGTACTAATACTTAAATGAAAATTGTATTCATTTAACAAATTTATACAAAATATAAATATATTGGTTCTGCCAATAGCATTGAAGAGTATATGTAAAATATAAAATGATATAATTGAAATTGGTGATAAAGAGGACGTAAATTTCATTAACAGCTCTGTTATACTTGCCTCATGCATACCCCAAACTTTTTGATTCCTACTTTTACTAATATTACTGAGGACTTAAAATAATACTCGTTATGTTCATTCTAAATGTATGTACCCAAATAGGTTTTCCATACTAATCCGACTCCATTCTTTCTCTCCCGCTCTCGCTCACTTGCAGCACATGGTGCAGGGACCCTTTCCGGGTGCACCGGCTGGCTATGCCGCCGCTCCAGGACCGGCGGCTGCGGCCGCTGCTGCTGGTGCGCCTACAGCGGCCGAGAGCTTGTCGCTAGCCGTCACAGCAGCAGCAATCAAAACTGAGCCCGGGCCGCAGCTAAAGGCAGTCGGCGAATCCTCAGCTGCGGGCAATGGCAACACAGGAGTCGCTGGAGCTTCACCAGCTTCAGTGGCAGTGGCTACCAGCGTGGCCGATGGCGTCGTCGTCAATGCACCGTTATATATACAGCAGAAGGTGAGTTTGCCCTCTCAAATACTTTAATACCACTCTGTCTCTATCTCCACCCGCTCTTTGTCTTTCTAATTATATTTTATATATTTAAGTGTGTATATGTGTATGTGTGTTTAATAGTTTTTGTATTTTGAATTGGATTTTGTATCGTTAATTTGGTTTTGGCTTTTGGGTTCGGTTTGCTTTGCTCTGCTTTGGTTTGGCTTGGTTTGGTCACCTTCCATTTTGTAGTTTCTTATTATGCTTATATGCACAAACACACACACACACACGTACACGCATACATATACATACATTGTAACACGTACACAATGTACGCCATGTTTGCTGTTGTTGCTTTTAAATTTTTGATCACATGCGTTGCGAACATATCTGGAAAACAAGCAACGGCAGCTTCATAAAGCAACAAACAGAAGCGCACACTCACACGCACACACACACACACACAAACACACACACTCTCGCTCACAATTTAGCATTCATACTTTTTGTAGCATACTTTTAGTTGCTGTCTTTTGTTGTTGCTTTTGCGCTGGCGGACATTTTTCGTAGCTCTGTAGTTTATTGCGTTCGCATACAGTTTAGTTTTTTTTTGTTTTCAATCTAAAAATATAGCACACAGAACAACACGCGCTACACAGCAACAACAACCACAACAAATGCTACCTGAAATCAAATCAGGAAAATTTTCCAAATTCTGATTTCTTCATTTGGTATCCAAGTTGACTTCCCCATTTTTCGGCAATCATTTAAATTTTTGGCCAAAATAAAATTAGACTCGACCATCCGCAGTTTAACATACAAATATTTCAAAAGTGTGAAAACCAAAAATTGCACAAATTGAATTTGGTTTATTTGCATCTGCGTGTCAATTTTATTTTCGTGCTTGGTTACGCCCAACATTTGTTATTTGGCGGCTGGCATGTCCTTATTTGTTTATGAAAATTGATTCGTGCATTTGAATAATTTAACAGATGAGCTTTGCATTTTTTAGCCAAGCTTTTGTGTAACATTTAATTTGTGTGCGACACAATCATACACGCACACTAACGCATACACACTCAGTTGTTTTAATTGTTTGCTTTTAATTGTCGCTGGACTTTTGCCTCATGCAATAAATAATCAAATATTTCATTATTGGGAATAAATTGCTGCTCGCTGTGGTTGTTGGTTTTTGGTCTTTTACTTCTCGTTACTGTTTGTCTCTTGTAGTTGAACTTAATTTTATGAAAATATGCAATATTGATAAACATATATAGCAATTGGTTCTGTATAATGGATCAATTTTACATATATTTATTCATAACACGTATACGCAATGTTGTCCAATTAATTTAAAGCTCAAAATTCAAAATGCAAATCGAGTTCCATAGGAAAAAGTAATGGGTCAACAAATATAACTGTTTGCATCAAACGAAAGCTGCTTGATTTGATTTAGTTAAATGGGCTTGAGCCGATTTCAGCAAAATCAACAAATTTTATAATGGGAAATTCAAAAAGGTCTTTTGGACTGTAACTTGGCTGTTCTGAGGCTTAAACTAATTTTGACAGCTGTTATTTATTAACCATAGGCTGTCATAACTTCCATACATGATTTTTAACAATTTGATTACAAAGTACATACAGCATTTCGTTTTGCAATCAATTGGTGTATTGATATTTTCTTTCTATTAAATGCATCATTAATTGGGCCAAAGCTGAAGCAGTTGTAGATGCACAACAATAATAACAAATAGCTGTCATAAATAAAACATAAATCATGCATAGACTCGAACACAACTTTCTCAGGACGACAACAGCTGAACAAATGTACTGCAAATTGCTCTGAGCAAATCACTTGCGAAAGCAAAGATAAAAACAACAAATAGAAACCAAGACACAACAATTGAGTCACTTCCGCTTGAAAACGATGACAAATGGTTAAAAGTAACATAAGACAAAGCATACAAATTTGCTTGAATTAGTTTATGTTTGGTTGATGGGCGAATAATGAATATGCTGAAAAAAGGCCTGCAATAAATTCAAACTAATATTTAATATTCAAGTAGCTAAGCTGTACTCAAACACTTAGTTTGAATGTCTTCTCATATAAATCCCTAAACAATTACTCAAACGCCCCTTCTGTTGGTCCGCCGTTTTAACTAATCTAGCTATATACTTTATAAAAACATATACTATATTAAAATGCATATAATATGTGTTGGTCGCATGATGTATTGACAGATTATTTATCTATTTTACTATCTCTCATATATATACATATATAAACTATATCTGGCTCTCACTTATTGTTAGTAAACTGCCCCCTCCAATGTTAAGCAATGCCTTAAATTTGACAGTTTGCTAAGCTGATTGATGAATTGTTATTGATATTGATGGAGTCACAAGTGTGCAACTTAGTTGAATATAATCCTTGAGATGTATTTGTATGGTTTTTTTTAATATACATATACATACTTATATCTTAGCTTAAGACTGTATAAAAATATGAACAAAAAACTGGTTAAACAGTTCTAGTTTTTCGCATTTTGTTAAATCACTATTTTTGTATACATTATATTAACAATATGCTAACTGTATTTGAGGCATGTTCAAAAAATACAAAACAAAAAAAAGCAAAAAAGCAACTAAACCATGACTCATGCAATTGAATTCGATACTTATATAAACATAATTACTTTATACATATTGCAATGTACCTATATACTAAGCAATTTTTTGGTGTTGGTCGTTTGGTTGGTTGCCTGACCGTCTGCCTGTCGTAGTCCTTGTGTCACTTACACTATTTCTAAACACACACAATCACACTCACACACACACAAACACTCACACACTCACATACATATATAGACATGCACAGCTATGAAAGCGCCTGTGATGCCAACTAAAACGCAAATCCTTGTTGTTATCCGCAAATTTATCACAGACAAATCTGTCAACACAACAACAAACACAACAGACACAGTACAATGGCAGCATCAGCAATGGAGCCGCAGCCACAGTTGCAGCAACCGGCACGGGCACAACTGCCACGACGCTGGTCACGCAGCAACAGCAGCAACTGCAGCAGCAGCAGCAGCAGCCACCCGCACCTCTGACAAATGGACACGCCATGGAGCAACTGCAGCAGCACCAACAGCAGCAGCAGCTACCGCATACGCCACAGAATGTGCTCAGCATTGTGAGTTTGGCCAACACAGCAACTGCAAAAAATTATAATAAAGTAAACAGTCAAGAAAAAAAGCTACGATACTATACAAAAAAGAAAGAACAACTCTAGAGCAATGCAAACAATTGAAATATACGTGCTTTGCGTTAGGTTTCGGTTTCCGTTTCATGCTTGCTCTTTTATATGTAGTTTTTCGTGCCTTTGGCTGGCCAGCTCCTTCATTAAGCAGAAGTTGCCACTTAGTCGGACTAGCCAAATTAGTTAGCGCCCATTCATTGCAGCTTTCACATTGTCATCCCCAGTGCGTATCGTTATTTTCTTGTGCGCCATAATAATTCTTATAAATTGCATTGCAATGCGAATCCATTGTCTAGGTTTCTTTTTTTCTTCAAATTAATTACTGAAATTGAGTTTGCAAAAACTTTGACCATAAGCTTTTCGTTTGTGGTGGAATTACGCTACAGAAATATAAGAAAGTTTCAGACATCAATGCAGCTATACCATAATATTAATGATAACAAATTATAAGCAATATAAAGTATATTGAATTTATATAACGTTTTTAATATTAAATTGAATACACATATTAAAAAAATTAAAATAATATCTTATGCGCATAATCAATCCAATTAAAATCATACTGATATTGTAGCTCTAAAAACAATATATATTTAAGTCGATAATTTTACATACATAGTCCCAAGGAATTAAATTATAAATCAATGTGACTTAGTACCTGAAAACATCACTAATACAAAGAAACAATACTTAAAATTCTTGAAAATGCGACCGCCCTTTAAAAATGCCAACACCTCTCGCATTCAAATGAAAACATTTGGCTCAAATTCCCATTCCGTTGCCTTTTGCATGCTATTCCTTTGATTTTGGGCCAGTTGCAAAGTTTTTTTCTCCAAATTTATGCAGACATTTTTGATGCGGCATCAAAATGCGAGCGACCTTTTTGCCGGCCTCGCGTCGCGTGCCTCACAAAAGCATTTTATAAACTAAAAAGCGTTAAATGTCATTTACGGTAACCCAATCCCAAGTTGTAATACCACACCGCCACGGCCGTACTCATACCCTACCCGACCTACGTTATCGTTAGCCATTTATACGGCTAAAGTTTTTCACGCCATTTCATTTTGCCCCACCAGCAAATGAACTGAACGCAAAGAAAATAGCGAAAATGTTCGCTAAACATGCAATCGAAATCGTACAAGGAATGCTTTGTATGTATAGGTATGTATGTACATACATACATATGTGTATACAAAAAGAATTTGTTTAGATTTATGTGTCAACAATGCGCATATAATACGATCAGCGAATCGTTGCCAAAATTAAGTTGGCGTCATTTCTATTGCCTACTTTATGGGTGTGCGGTTCGAATTTATTTGCTATTATTGTTACTGCCAGTGGTGCATTTTCATCGTGTGCGTAAATTGACAATAATATGAAATTATTCAAACCTACAGAGGAACAGAGACTCTGTGTGTTGAGGATTGTGGGTTGTGGGCATGGATATGAAAGGGTTGGCTGACAACAATGCCAATAGGCAGCATGCCACTGTGCATATTCAGTTTTAATAATGCAAAAATACAAATGCAAACATTGCCGCAGGGTCGTCGCTGGGATTTGGTTGCTGTGGGGGAATTGCAGCACTACTTGCGCGACAGTTTTATTGCATAAGTCAACAAAAGTCTGTGCCACAAATGTGCCATTGCATGGGTTCGATTCTCGGTTCGCCTGTCTGTCGAACTCTGTGTGTGCTCAGTAACTTTTTTATTGGGTCACCCACACACACAGACACGTAGCGGTGTACACCGTTGCGTGTGTGTGTGTGTGTGTGTGCCTGTCTGCAAACCACTTGAAAATTGTATTTTCATTTCAATTGTTTATTTATTGCGGCACTTGTTCGCATTCAATTTCCCATGCAGCGGCAACCACAACAACAGCATCAGCAACAACATTCATATCGTACATCGTACAGAAGTTGTGCTGAAAACAAAATCGTTCACCATTTCAGAAATTTTTAATAATGCAGTTTTACTAAAGCATTCCAGCAGTTATCAAAGCAAGTTCTAACAAAAAGAGTCCTCATATTGCAATTTGTGTTTATAAATTTCTTTGATGCAGCAGCTTTTGACAAATCTCACGCTGAAGGATGTTAAATTATTATGGGAATCTTGAATTTGGAAAAAAGTTGCTGATTTTATGTGTGAAATTAAGCAAAACGTAAAACTCATTTATTACATTACAGCTCAATTAAATAAATGATAGATACTCGAAAAGAACGGGACTCTGATTCATTATTTAATTTATATGCAAATTAAATAAAATAAACATACGAATAAGCTTACAAATAAAATATATACATATTTTTAAATTGCATAAGATTATGCTGCGCTATGTATTGCTGCGGTACAAAAAGAAATTGCTCATTTTAACGGGCGATTTAAGAGCGAAATTGAATTCGGGAAAACATGTGAGCTTATGCTTAAGGAATACGCGAAATGTGAACCCACGTTTACTAATTAATTACAATCTGCTCTTTTCTCGTTTATGCCACAGCCCACAGTATTGATTGCCAGTGAGGCAGCGGAGCCACAACAGAACTCCGCGCTGCCACATGCCGGTGGAGGCGGAGGATGTGGAGGTGGCGGCGGTACGCCAAACTCGCCGCTCAGCAGCTCACCGTCCAGCGTCACAGTAGCCGCAACAGCAGCCACGCTCAATGGCAGCAGCAATAGCAACAGCATCCCCAACGATGGCAACGTCTCGGGTAACACATCACCCATTGCTAGCGGCGAGCCTCTACTGCAAACACCACCAGCAGCACAGCAACAACAACAACAACAGCAGCAACAACAGCAGCAGCAGCAGCAACAACAGCAACAGCAGCTCAATATAATCAGCAGTCCGACAGCAGCAACTTCTGTGACCGCCAGCTCCATAGCAGCGGGCGCCTTGGCAGCCACCAGCTGCAGCCTCTCGACAGGATTACTTCCCACAGCTGGACTGGATAGTAATGTCAATTGTGGCGTGCCCGCAAACACCTCGCAGGTGATCGCGCATCTAAATGCAGCCGCTGCGGCAGCCAGTGGCATTATGACCGCCTCCGTGCAGTCACCCAATGTGGTCAGTAGTCTCAGCAGCGCTCTAGTCCCGGCACAGTCGGTCTCCTCGTCGGTGGCTGCCGCCGTTGCCGCCGCTGCCTCGTTGGATGCCAAAAGTCAGCCCAAGCGCTTGCACGTCTCCAATATACCGTTTCGCTTCAGGGATCCCGATCTGCGCGCCATGTTTGGGGTAAGTCAACTGCAGCTGGCCACAATAATAATTTCCCTAGCTAAACGACTGTTTATTCGCCTGCAGCAATTTGGCACCATTTTGGACGTGGAAATCATATTCAATGAGCGCGGCAGCAAGGTAAGTTGCCAGGATGTCTCCTTCATTCTGTTGCACGATTCATTTAAATTATGCACATAGCAAGCAAGCACTTGAAGCATTGTCAAGACAAGTGAAGTCCTTTGGTTGCCTTTTTGTCCAGCATCGTTGCCAGGACAACCTTGGCCGATTGTGTTAGTCCTACGAATATTACTTGGATGTCCTTTTTCTGCTCGTCAACAACTACGGCCATAGCAGCCACAACAACAATGACTACTGAGAATGCCCCTAGCAGCATTATCCAGGCAGCCGCCGCTCACAAATATAATTGCATAGTTACGGACGCTGTTGCCATACGACACGGAAAATGTGCATAATTTAAGGCTGATGCATGCCTCAAGATGCTGTCCCAGCATGTCCTTGGCCACCTCTCCCCCTTTTTTCCCCACTCTGTCACTCTGTCTTGTGTGTGTATATTGTAGCTTAGCATTACGTCTTAGTACAAACCATGTTTTAAATCGTAATTTATATATATACTCTACTTATACATATATATTTATATATTAAATATATATATATATATTTATATATTAAATATATATATATATATATATATATATATGTATATATACTCTATATGTTTCTTTAATTGCATGTTTGATTGCGAATGGCAGGGATTCGGTTTTGTAACATTCGCTAACAGCAACGATGCAGAACGAGCACGCGAACGTCTACACGGCACCGTGGTTGAGGGACGCAAAATCGAGGTGGGTGCATGCAACCAATACCATAAACCACACACACACACACACACACACACATATATATATATATATATATAGATGTATATATATATATAACACACACACACACATAGTTACATCCCGGTCACATGGCAAGCTATTATCTGCAACTAATTGCAAAACTATCACAAAACTATCTCTTTTACCACTAAAACTATAATAAGTTAAAGAATCCCGTGAGAGACGAATTGGCTTTCAACTTGCGGAGCTTGCGTGTCGACGTGACGTGGAAAAGCCTTCGTCTTCAGTTGCAGGAAGTGCTGTTTAAATTTGTCGCGTATTGATTATTCTCTTTGGCAATATCGCAGCGCATTTAAAATCGGATTCACGCATTGTCAGCGCATTTTGCATTCGCCTTTTAATCAAACACTGATTGATTTTTAAATTATATGCCGCCTTTTTTATTTGCCTTTGATTAAAAAGTAATTACTCTTTTTATTTTTCATTTCCATTCTGTATTAATATTGAGTGGACAGCCGCAAATAATTGGCATTTAAAATATGCTGAAAATGCGCAAAGTGCCAACTGATATTTAAACAAATTAACTGTGGCGCACAAAAGGCGGCAACTGTTTTCATTTATTGTATTTAATTTACTGCGCCAGCGAATATCGTAATCTGTCTAATTACGCGAAATGCCGCTAAAGAATTGTATTTATTTTAAACGGTATAAATTAATTGTTAATAAATCAAAATGCAGACAAAGAAAACCAATTCGATTTGAGGTACATAAACTGTAATTGGTCTTTAATATTTATAATTTCTAATTCAGTTGCCTAAAAACAGCTTAAAACACACTTAGATACACAACACACACACACACACACCCAAGTAAACCTCATTCAAGTGAAATTGTTAACTAACACATAATTTATTTCTACATTCTTTAAACATGCGATATGCGATATAAACTATAAATAAACAAATATATATATATACATATAATAATGTGTACATTATATTAAATAAAATAAAACACCCATCACCAAAACCAACCACGCTCGCTGCAACTCAACTCAACTCGTTACTTTGAACTCGTTAATCGAACTCTCTCGTTACCAATAACCATTGTGAAGGTGAATAACGCCACTGCACGTGTACAAACCAAAAAAGTGACAGCAGTACCCAACGGTAAGTTGCTCCTCTAACACTCACACACTCATACAAAAACACACCTGCTTACACACACACACACACACACACACACACACATATATATAACCATAGAACTAAGTGTAAGCTATGTAGCGAAACAAGTTTAAATGTTGAACAAAGAAATGCAATTACGTCTGGCCTAGAAGAACTATAAGAAATGAGAAGCACGCAAACAGCAACTTAAATAACAACAACAACAACAATATATAACTTTAACACAACTGCCATAACATTTGACTGGCCGTTGCCGTTGTTGTGTTTAGCGTTGCTATACTTTTCGTTTTTTCTCTCATTTTTCGTTTCAGTTTTTTTTTCGGTTTGTTTGTTTGTTTGTTGAACTTTTCACATCAACTTCTTTGGTGGCTGCTGAAATTTTAGTTCCCAAACGAATGTTTCTTAATGAAAATGTTTTGGTCTTGGAAATTTGTTGTTACTTTTGATTTCATTTCAAGAACTTGTTAATAGAGCATATGCCAAGGCGTTTGGCAATCAAAAACTTGTTAACTAAATTGCCAATGCCACACTAACGACTTTGCGGTTGCGGCTGCTAACCAAACAATATACTAGAGCCCACACACACATCGATTTTCGCAGATTTTTGTGTTGTTCGTTATGTTTTCTTTAGTTGTTATATAACGTGTCTGCATTTGAATTAATACTATAAACTAATTACTGATGATTGAAAACATTCTGATATTGACAACAAAAAACGTATTTTTTATTTTGTTTTCTCTTACACACCACACAGTTGTACTGACCAAAGACGGTGCCATGCAGGCTCCAGCTCTAGGTGAGCCATCAAGAGAACAAATTAAAATGAAAAACCAAAAAAATACATTTGTTATATGTCTTGTGACTTGCTTGCTAAAAAAAGAAAAGCCCGTGCATAACCAATCCACTTAATGTTGTCTATAAACGTAGGCACCCCAAAACGTCCCATGCATAATCTTTAAATGTAACTCCCAACTTTCTAATCAACTCTCCAGGCATGTTGCACGCTAACGGTGGCATGATATAAACCCTAACATTGGCTAAACAACTGTATATTATCTATCTAATACAAACCACTATAAGCATTCTCCCAGCATGAATACTGTCTATACAAAATCCATGTTTACTATGATTATACACTCGATGTACGTTCTCCTTCAGATGAAAGTTTCCCCATACGATATCAGTTTTAAACGCTTAAGCAAAACAGACACTTCTATGCATTTAAATAGAAAATTGTTTACTCAATCTTTACCTGTTAGATAAATATTTTATTTTTAGCTAGACTTGTTCTATGGTAGACATTTTGGAGTTTTTGTGTGGTTTTTAAAGCAAAGTTCTGTCAGTTAGAAGTTGTTGGATATTTAATGTTTCGTTTCGTTTCGTTCCGTTTGCAGTGCGCACAATTTCATTTGAAGTTGCGGTTCCTTGAAAGTTTGCTCTCTTCGAAAACCAAATAAAAAGGCAGCAGTAAGAAAGTTTTCCATGCCATGTATAATAAATAATACTGCTGATTAAATCGTCTTTCCATGCAAGTTGCCATTAAAAAGTATTCACAGCGCAAAATCTATACTTTAGTTTTGCTCAAATACGATAAGCCGCTTACCGACCAAGCCAAACGGAGCGGGCAAAAATGAAGCAGCTGAAACGTTGCCAGCAGCTGCTCCCATCGAGTTTTTGCCTTATTGTGGACAGGACATGCAAAATGCTTTTGTATCGCCAACAAACTTAGATCCAGACAGCCAGGCCGACAGACGCACAGATAGATAGACGATGTGATGCTGCACATGCGGCTGAAGCTGAAGCTGCTGGCAGCAGCGTCTTTAGTCTTTTTTGCGGCCAGCTTCCTTCGATGCCTTTGGTTCTGCCACTGCCACTGGCTGGGCTTGGCTTGGCTTTTCTTGCCCAGCCATCGTCCTGGCTTGCTGTACTGTACTGTGCTCCTGTACTTTGCTTGCCACGTGCACGTAATGCGCTTCATTTGCGTTGCACTAAATGCGAACTGTGTGTCCGCCGGGACACCCAGCTATTTATGCGGCTGCCAGCATATTATAGAAATAGACACCGACAGTCAGACGAACCGGCAGGCAGTACTGTGTATGTAGACAAGTGCAGAAGATCGCAGTAGCAGGCACTCACTTTATCACGTTTCGAACTGGCTTCACTTGCCTGGCAAATGGCTGGCAGCATTAGCAGGAACAGTAATGCGAGCAGTGCTCACGTTGTTGTCCTGCTCGTTACGGGTGCAACAGCAACGGCAACAGCAGGAGGGGTGGGCATTCGGGATAATTACAAATAAACCACAAAGTTGCAAACATGTTGCGGCACACACATAAATTTCCAAAAAAAAAATAGAAAGAAAGAAAACTTTCCTTGAACTCCAGATGCCTTTCTCTCCTTTGGTCGTTGCAGAAGCATTTTATTTTTGCTCCATGGTTGTTTTGTCTTATGCAAATGTGTTCGTTGCGCACACACACACACACACACACACACACAGCAACACTCTTACTCACACACTCACTGTGCATTCGGAAGAAAGTTAGTCTTCTACTTCGTATGTTGATTTCCACGCTGCACGGCACCTCCTTCCATTTATGTGTATGTGTATGTATATCTTTTATTTTTTCGTTGATCCTTTGACATGTTAAACTTAATGTGCCCCAGCCAACAACAACTCCGACTGCCTGCCTGTCTGTCTGTCTATTTGACATGTATTTTACTGCATTTTTCGATGTTTCGCTAGTTATAACCCTATTTTTAGGTATTTATTCATAGTCGATTGGAAGCAGATTGCTTCGAAAACAACCAAAGGGCGACCGGAAGCATTTGACATTATTTGTTATCTAACTAGCATTTGCATTGCATCATTGTGATGTGAACACTGAAGCATTTCACATTTGCCATTGCATACTTTTGTGCGCCACTGCAATGCATCGCAATGCGACAGCAGTTGGCGGCCATTTTGTGACGCAAAAAACAACAAAGCATGCAAAGCTCTAAAACAAACTCAAACAATGGTTAAGTCAAAGCAAATATAACCAAATTTGTTTAACACAATTCGCTTTCAACAATAGCTCGCCAACTTGTGTTCGACATTATTTTTGGCAGCTGGCACACACAAATTGGAGCTGAAAGCGTTTTGAGTATAACAATATAATACTAAGTTATATAAATACAACTAAATAAATGTTTGTTGAATACAAATATAAATGCATGTTCTGTGCTAAAAACCCCTCCTCGCATCAAAATAAAATGAACGACTTTTAAACTATTCTATAACTGCATTAGCACGGCCCAAAACCTGTAGAATTAATTGAGCTGCGTGTCATGTATAAATCGAAATCTATTTCATAGAAATAAAATGCCAATTTAAATGTAAAACTAAAGCAAATATTTTTTCTTGACTTTTTCATGCCAACAACAACAACGACAACTCAACAACAACAAACATGAAAAATAAAAATAAACAAATTTTTATAAATCGACTGAAATGCAGTTTGCGTACAGTGGCCTGAAGGTAAGCGTTTTGTCACGTTTTATTTAAATTTTTTGCTGTATTTGTATTTTGTATTTACTGCCTGCTATATTTTGTTAAAAATTTTAATACACACAATTGAATATACACCACACACATACACACACACACAACAAACAATAAGTTATCTTTAATGTATACGAGACCCCTTTCAGTTTTCAACATAAGTATAAGCGATGGTATATTTTCTAGCATGTAAGCGACAATCTACCAACATTTGTGACAACTAATAAGAAAACTTTGCTAGGCAGTTCTACATATGAAGTATATATCACTGGGTTCTTTGACAGTTCACAAAATCATTACGGAATTGCATTCAATTTTCACCTAACAACAAGTTTATCGATTTTTTATTTATATTTATATTATTTTATTGTTAGGTTCCGCGTTAAACTGTATGCATACTTATATTATACTCGTATACCTACTTAATTATTATAATAATTAATATTTGATGACTGTTTGTAATTGTTTTTTTTTTGCGTCATTTACTTTGCATATAACCCAAGAGAATTGAAACAAAAATAGAAACAAATATGAATTAAGTACAAAAACAAATTGAAAAGAAAAACCAAACAAATCGGAACAAACCGCTCGATAACCCATTTTTAAAGCAGGCGCGTCGCCATTTTCTTTCTAGTCTTGATGATGATGATGGTGATGATCTTATGATTATCTAATGATGTTTATGAATTTAGCATATTGCGGCTGTGTTGTCTTATGCATACTACTTAACTACTATATATTATTTATAAATATATATATTTACTATATATTTATATAAATATGAAAAATCAATATCATTTTGTTTGACACATCTTTTAACCAATTTTGTTGTATATGCGTTTTGTTTTTATGTCCTGAGTTTGTTTTACGTTTTGCCATATTTTGGTCTGGTACTTTGGTCTGAAAATTGTCGGAAATGCTCCTTAGCGTAATTACTTATTACACACACATACACATAAATATAAAAATATATATAAATACACACACACACACACGAATGTTTGTAACTGGTAACTTTCGACGCGTTCCAAGCAGCTTTACTTAGCACTAGACCTAAGCAAAACCACCAAACCAAACCGAAACAAACCAAACCAATACCGAATAAGAGAACGCCATTCACTGCATCCCAGAACTCGAATTGTAAATACGACCACATCAACTCACTGATACACAAACACACACACATTAATACACAGACACACATACAGCTCATCCAAACATCGAATGATACGCAAAAATCTAACGAAACTTATAAACGTGTAATATGAACCTTAAGGTTATCGGCTGCCCATGGCCACCGCCTGGCCATTTTTGGGGGCCCCCGTTGGTGCTGGAGCGCCGACGTTGACCCCGATGGCGCTGCCGATGCCACTGTCCATGGCGCAAGCAGCGACAGTGGCACCAGCGGCGCACAGCGGACAATCGCCCACAGCTGCCCAGGCTGCCACGCCCATTGTGCTAGCGCCGCGCCATCCATCGCACCACAGTGCTGTGACGGCTCAAACTGCAGCTGCAACGACACGGCGGAGGTACATTGAAAAGTCTCGATCGCAATTTGTTGAGTGTGTGCGCCAAAGAAAGCAGAATTCAAAAATTGACACAAATCACAGATTCGCTGATTCACACAGAGATACACACACACACGCACACACACACATATATATATTACACACTCACAGAGACAAAAATACAAAAGCAAACAAGCCACAAATTCTTAGCTATGAGATCTGTACCATATACCTACATATATATATTTGTTGTCTTGTTAATTTGGTTTCGCATTTGGGTTTGACTATATGCTAAGTACAATATATTGCATACATTTGGCGCCCTTGAGATTTTGCATTGGTTTACAGCTAGGCAATCAAACACAATCAAACACCAATCCACGAGCCCGAGAATCAACCAACCAATCGATCAATCAAGCAACCAACTAGTGGCAAATTCACATGACTACTGTAATTAGTTATTAAGTATGGAAAGGTTTTCTAGCTTTAACCATAGCGTACTTACCTACTATATATCGTAATTTATAACGTACCCTTTATCGTGTGACGGTAGACAATTATTGCGCAGCAAGCATTTTATTAAGGCATTTCTTTTAGAGCATTAGTTTTTAGCAACTCTCGTACTCTCTCTCTCTCTCCATTTACATATGTCTCCATATTTCGCTATATCTATGTATGTTTATACTCTCGATATGTTTTTACTTTCTTGGCAATTTTGCACGTTTTACGTTTTGTGTTTTCATCGCTTTGAGCAAGGCCAAACCAAAACGAAAATAATTTATTAAATAAAATTTAATTAAAATTTAACCAAATAATTTGGGTCGCAATGTAATTGTTGCCATATATCGAAGGCAATACTTTTACAATTTGTTGCATGTTAACAAAACTCACGGCCAAACATTTTGTACTTGATTGCTTGGCGCTAAAGCTTTTTCATTTATAAATATCAAAAATCGTTATTAACTTAGTGATTGAATAACCCACATAAGCATCGAAAGTTGTCAAAAATGTTTCTGCTTTTGCCAAGCTAATAATTTGCATTTAAATAGTGTAAATTCAATTTTAATTGCATACCAGCCAAATAATTCGCAATTCGTTATGGGCTTATACCTTTTCAGTAATAATTTGTGCGTTGGATTTTTGATCAGCGATGTAATAAAAGTTACCACAATTGTCGCTGAGGTCGCTAATTATGGCCAGCAACTCGCTTTTTGTCTGGGCTCTGCGGCCTGGCTGCAAATTGTTCATTATTGAGCAGAAAATTCATTTTTAATTACGCACCAAGCCACACAGAACCAATTATTATATCCATCGATATCTAACTAATAATATATTTAACACATTTACTGCGAATCGAAACTGAAGCTGAACGCTATTAAATGTACACACAATTTCTTTAAAACTAACAGCACCCTAGCTGAGCCTTAAATATAAGCTGGTGACTATGCAATCGCTCTCTTGTGATTGCATTTATCAAATATTGGTCCCTCATCTGTAAACTTTGTTGCATTCGGTAAAATTTAGTATATGTGTTTTGCTAGTTTTGATTGTATTTTCTAAGGTTCAAGGGTTTAAATACATCGACATTAGTAAACTGTAACCAAATTCTATATCTTGATATATATGTACATCGTTTCTTATGCTTTATATACGAAAACCTCTAATATACACTCACCAAAAGTGCAATAAGTTTTTTTAATAAAAAAAAAACTTATCGCATACACACGTAAAATAAAAAATATATACATGTTTATACTAAACTGCAGATCGGTCTAATGTTTTTCGTATTGTCAATGGATAAAAACAAAACTACTGCGTAGCATTTCTTGGTAATTCAATGTTATAATGTTAAGTATGTTTCGAACTGAATCCCCCTTTATATGACTGACTTCACGTATGTCTTATGTATTGTTATATGTATATACCAAAATCATATCAACGCTCCATCGATAATTAAACTATAAACATACAAACGTTAATACAAGTTACTACATAATACATAATAGTATTTGCTAAACATATACTTTATACTATATATATTACATATATATATTTACTTATATAAAGAGAGAGAAACTAACCGCATGCGTTTTATGTTCTTTTCTTTTCCTTTTTTCTACTTTTTGCACACGAATACAAACAAACAAACAAACAAACAAATACACACGAAACATATATAAAATGTAATGCGTGTGTACACACATCCACACACACACACACACACACACACACAAACAACACACACACACACAACACACACTTACAACACTCACACACACTGGTAAAATTGTTGTGAAAAAACGTTGCAAAAACAAACAAAACAAATCAATCAAAAATCAAAACCAAAAAAAAAAAACTTGTTTGGCCGCCTCACAGCCGCCGTAGCCGCCGCCGCTGCCATGCGTGGAGTTGCCATACAACGTGGACACGTGGGCATGGTCGGTGCCTCACCCTTCCATCATACCCATCATCCGCACCACCATCAGGCGCTGGCAGCCGCCGCTGCAGCCGCCCAGCAGCAACAGCAACGGCATGTGGCCGCCGCTGCCGTGGCCGCAGCAGCCGCCCAACAGCAGCAGCACCAGCAACAACAGCAGCAGCAGCACCAACAGCAACAGCAGCAGCAACACCAGCAGCAGCAACAACAACAGCAGCAGCAACAGCAACAACACGCCGCAGTAGCCGCCGCTGCCGCTGCCCAGCACTCGCAGCACGCCGCTGCCGCAGCCGCCGCCGCCGCCCACTCACATCCGCATGCCCATGCGCATGCCCTCGCCCCCCAGCTGGCCCAGCTGCAGGCCGTCGCCGTGCCCACTGCCGCTGGCAGTGCTGCGGCCGCTGCCGCTCAGCAACACTCGGCGCTGCAGCAATCGCTGGCAGCGGCCGCCGCTGCGCAGAACTCGGGCGTCGCTGGCAATGCGAACGCTGCTGCCGCCGCCGCCTATGCGGCCCGCCTCTCCGCTGCAACGGCTTCCCAAACGCCGGCCGCTGCTGCTGCGGCTGCTGCTTCCATGGCAGCGTCGGCCAATGCGGCCAACAGCGCTGCAGCTTTGCATGGATTTGCGCCGTAAGTAGAGCCCACTCCACGTTGCCCCAAACTCGTCGCCGTCGCAAATATCGCCATAAAAAAAAAACAATATATATAAAAAAAAACAACAATGTAGCTCTTAGTTGTATCTTGATTTCTTTAGTTAAATAATCTATACATTGACTGTAGTTTTAGCGCACTTACTTTTTGTTCATGTGGTGTCTACGCTCGCTCTCAAACGCTTACTCAAATCAACAGCTGCAGCAACAGCAGCAGCAGCAGGAGTAGCAACAACAACTGGCAGACTTTCTTGCATGCAAAGAATTATCAAGCATACGCCGTGTTGTGCCTGCTGCTTCTGCTGGTGCTGTTGCTGCCGGTACCAATACACGCATAAAAAAACATCTGTCATCACCTTACACACTTTACCCACTCTAGCCAAAACCGCCCATCCAACCCCACTTCATCCAACCCCCAACCCACCGTCGAGCGCAAATTTGTTCATAGCTTTAACGTTGTTTTTGTCTCTCTTTTTTGGTCTATGCGGTGATTTTTAAAATATTTAGCTACCTTGTGTGTGTAACGTTTTAATAAGTATATATAACTACATATATCTATGCATAGCGCCACATTTGCCTAATGTACCATCTAATTCAATCGCAAGTTTAGACTTGTCTCTTGTATAAAATCAACTACAACAGCAACAAAGCAGCAACCAATTAACGCACGCCAACTACTACATTAACTATATAAACTACCTCAAAACATATACCATACTTACTATATATACATATATATTCTTGACTGAGAGCAGTCTGTTTGACATCGTCGAATACTTTTATAATTTTTTTCAATTCTTTTGGTTGAAGGGACCTGCGTAATTGTATATTGTGTACCACTAGGCGTATGATCAATTTCAACTAAACATACATATATCTTTTTTATAATTGATGCGTCTGCTGCTGCTGCTGTCGCGCATGTTTCCTCTATATCTCAATTATTATTATTATTTCTATTTATATATACACACGTTACTTTTTGTGTTCTTTCTGTGGCTGCTGTTCTATTACTAAATATTAGCGAATGAATGATGATAACGATGATAATGCTACCTACATTATATATGAACTCTACCCAACTAATTAGCTAGGTGCATGAGTGTCTGTTCTGTCAATTAAAATGCAGAAGTCGAGCAACGAATGTATTTTCGTAGTGTCGGGCAAATGGAATGTGTACTCGTATTTACCATATATGGTTGATTATCCTTGCTAGTGTTCTACTTATGATTTACTTATGCATATGCATTACCTAACAATCAGCTCGTCATCAACTAGCTATCAGGCACGGCAAAAAAGAGGGAATACAAAAAAAGTACAAGTTTCAAGTTAGTCGCTAGGCAAGTTAGGTTTTTTTTAGTTTATGTTAGGAACTTACTTACGTTTTCAGTTACGCCTTAAGTTTCAGCCATTCTACCCAATGCACCCGGTACAAAAATAAAAAAATTAAAAAACAACAGACAAAGGCAGGGCAAAGTTTTGGCATTAATTTAAATATTATTTTACCCATTGGAAAGCTTCAAAACTTTGCCCTCGTCCTTCGCTCATAGCGCCCCCAAACTAAATACCCACACACAAGTGCGTTAAAAAATGAAAAAAAAAATAAATAAATAAAATGTATACAAATTTTTGAATTTTGCTTTTAAGTGCTTAAAATATTACAGCTAAGCCAAATCAATAAAAAAGTCAATTGCAAAAATATTTATTAATTATTGGTCCAACTATTGATCTGGGTCGGCTGTCATAAAGAACTTTAGAAACAAATCCAAGTCAGTTATTAATAACTCGAATACGTTTTATACTTTTTCCTCACACACACAGCGTATACTATGATCCCTTCTTAGCAGCCGCTGCTTCCGCTGATCCAAATCTACGCTTCCAGGTAAGTCTATCGAAATTGTACTCCATATTAACTAGTTAATATAATCATTTAGGCATAGGAATTGTGTAATATATGTTAAGCTATGTTAATATCTAGCTTAAAGCTGGCTAGCTAAATTAAAGCCCCTAACGTTTTCAAAATATATATACATATATATATTATATATAAATTTTACAGGCAGCCAAACCGGTCACTGAAGTTCCAGCCGCACAGCCAGCCGCCATATTAAATGTAATGAAACTTATTCAAATTAATAAGCTAACCGTAAAAAACAAAACCGAAATAAGAACGCTCTCTAAAAAACTTATTATAATCTCGTACATATACACCTTACTTTTGATGGTAGCTTGTAAAAGACACCAATATTTGACTTGGTTTTTGAACAGAACATTCTTTTAATTTAATTTTTTTTATACCTTTTACATTTGTTTATTGCATTTCACACTAACGACGCGTCTTGAGATACACTTTATATATACGTACCTACACATTGAGAAATGGTGTTCTTTATTGTTTTTTATTCTTTGGTAACTGGTCGTGCAATTGCGTCTGTAAAATTTTGTCGTATACAAGCGTATATACATGTAAATCACAACACAAAAACAAACAACAACAAAAATATAAATATTATAGATGCCAAGTGCTGAGCGTCATTAACTAATTATCATACATAAATAATTGCTTTTATGTATTTCCATACTTGTATTTATGTATTTTACCATTGTGTTTGAACACTTACGTCTCCTTCTACTTATAAAGCGACTACTTATTTGCATCCTTAATTCATTTTGTTAACGCATCTTTCCAACTTTCTAAGTATTTCATTTACACGCGTAGAGTCCAAGAATAGTTCCAACAAAAACAACAAATGCTTTGATCAGCGGCTCTTACAAGGCCGCATTGCATATTTTCAGGCTGCATGCCGCTCTCTCTCTCGCTCTCTCTCTCTCTCTCTATCTGTCTCTCTCTCTGTCGTTGTCTTTGTCAATTTAAAATGCGACTTTAGAAACGAAAGAGCTGAATATCTTTTGTATTCTTTCTTTAACATATTTTCAATCAAATCAAATGATCACGCAAGTTTTGATTTGTGTTTAAATTTTGCTTTCGCAATCTATATTATACATACTGATATCTACATAAAAATCTATACTTAAGTAGCATATAAATAATTATTCTTCAATGCTGTGAACATTTTCGTAATTACTAAGTATGTATTCTTTTTTTGTTACTTTTTCACGACTGTTACAACATACGCAACAACAAAAACAACAACAACAACCAACAACTGCATCAAATATCGTTACAACCTTATCGAAACTAAAAACGAAAAAAAAATAAAATCAAACAACAAAAATTACAAAAAATTATACCAAATATATCGAAAAACTTACAGCGCCGCACTGTGACTACGCTAAACAGTACCCCACATACGATCAACCGCATTCCGGTACCACAGAATGTTTTGGTAAAAATAATCATTTTTAGCTAGCAATTTGAAAATGCAATAAATTAATCAATTAAGATCCATTTGACAATTTGTTTGTTGTGCCCAATTTTGAGTTTGGATTTTATGTATGCGTGTTGTCATACTTTCTTTTTTTTATATTTTTCGTGGAGCTTCGCTTTATGTCTTGCACCCATATCTAAGTTATAAAATTAATCCTAGCTCTAATCGATATGCCATAAGTTATTTATGGAACCCTGCACATTTGGCGCTTTGTTTGTAGCATTTACTTATACATACATATATCCAGTGATTCTTTGGCATCTTGGGTTTGTAGTTCGAATTCGCTGGTCACCACCCTAAATATTATATTTCTATGTACTATATATATATATATATATATATATATTTTTATATATAAAATCACACTGATTTAATTTGTTTGCACTCCTTTAACATTTTTTTTTTCGGTTTAGGTTCTTAACTCTTTTGCCATTATGCTCTCTATCACCTGTCGCTAGTTTTGTCGTTGCCGTTGCACTAGCTCTAATTGCGCCCCTTTAACACACAATTTGCTTCACGTTATTCCAGGCCACTGCTCCGCTGTTAAAGACACCCCTGTCTCAGGCCCAGCAGCAGGCATACGCCACGGCGGCCACCACCTACACGGCGGTCGCTGCCCGGGCCGCCTACGGCGCCGCTGCAGCTGCAGCCGCCCAGCCGGCACTCGCTGGCTATGCCACCGTAGCAGGGTAAGTTTCCACCACAGGTTTCCACGTTTCCATGTGCGCTGGCATACTGTCATGTTGTCTCAGGCTACTCACTGCTCACAAATGTTGCACTAAACTCATGACTTAACCTACACTTGAACGATATTATTCCAAAACGTACATCTAATCTTATTATACGTCATTAACTTCACTTACAAACACCTTGAGGTTAGCCTTGATACTTCGAATTGGTGTAGCTGGGTTAAGAAAATGGCGAATTTAAGTATATTAGGGAATACTATTTATCGCTACGTAATAATAATCTCTGTATCAGTCAGAGCTTACCATTTAAATTTACAATTTTGTTTAATACTTAGTATGGTTATATTTTACGTAAAATATTATTAACTTAATTATTCATAAGTTTATATTTTTATATGCTTCATAATTAACTTAACATTTGGAATTTTCGGTATCTTTATAATTTTTTTGTTATCATTATGATTATTTTTTTTTATTTCTAAATTAGTTTTAGAATTTGTAAATATAATGTTGAACTGATTTTAAACTTATTATTTAACATTTGACTAATTAATATGATTTGATTCTCTTTTGTACAATCCTAACATCATACAATAACTTTTCAAGAGTAGCAAACGTCTAACAACGAAAAAGGAAGATTTCCAACTAACCATTGAATGTTTTTGCAAAACCATATCGAAACTAAACAATTTTTACTAAAATCACCCTGGGAAAATATGAGCAGATCTAAAGATGATGTCAATGAAAGACAATTTACTAAGGTCTTGTAATGCGGATAAAAGAGATTTGAAGATGAAATAACGCTTGAGCAACAGTCAAAATTAACACAAGCCACACAAACAGAAACTAAACAAACCTAACCCAAAAGGAGTCATCACGAAAAAGTCGCACTACTAAATCATATTTATATCACTCAATTTTCATATGGTATTTAACTAATAAGATGCAAACGAAATATTTCTAGTTACGCGCGCGAGTATGCGGATCCTTATCTAGGACATGGCATTGGACCCGTTCCCGGCTATGGTGTAAGTTTCTTAAACCATTTGATCGTTAGAAATATGTGAAATATATATTTTGTTTATAAATTACTTATTTCCAACGTTGTACATCTACTCTGCTATCGTTCACAGGCAACCTTGTATCGCGGTGGCTTCAACCGTTTTACGCCATATTAGAAAGCTACACAAGTCAGCCAAATAATGCACTTGAACTACTCTCGAAAATGCTCAATGTATGAACAAAAATTAGACGTAAATACTCCTCCTCTACAGTGCAGTAAGTAGCAGTTAAATCTAAACCAATAGATGCAGATACTCAAAAACCACACAGAACAGACGCTCAAAGATAAACGAACACAGAAATGAACAAACCCCATATGGAGAGTTGAAAATCAAAGCTAAAAGCTGCCACAAACATGTGGCAAATTAAGCAAAAATATAAATAATAATAAAAAAACAAAACAAATTGCAAATCAATGTCGTCCAACAAAAAAAAACAAAAAAAAAACAACAACAACAAATGCAGTATGAACAAAATATTTAAATGGCAATTAGTTTGCAAAACGTGCTTTATGCGTAGATTTTTACCAAAAACAAAAGCTGAAATTTTGTCCGGCAGTTCAGAATATATATAATATATATATATATTCATATATATACCTACGGGGTCTAAAATTATTATACCTTTAGATATTGTATTTGTATATCAAAAATGAGCAATTTTTATGTATTTTCAGGCTGCACACTGAAAAATCGACAACAGAAAAAAAGAAAATACATTTTTGTTTAAAAGTTTTGTTTATTAAGTTAGCTTTATAATTATTTCTGTTTCATGTAATTGTTACATATAGCATTGTAGTTTATAGTAAACAAGAAGCAACAAAAACAAGCGTCACTCATCAAATTGTATATTATTTTTCTATATATACATATACGCAAAAAAGCGATGAAAACAGTTGCCAAACAACAAAAAATGGTAGGACAAACATAATTGAATCCATTACCTTAATTTCTATACATTTTCATATCTCCAAAGAATACTCATTTTATTATTGTAGAAATATAAAGTCCCACTTTAAAAGAATTTATTATTTAAATGTTTTGCTCTGCTTTGCTTAATTATTGTTCCTAGTATTTTATTTTGGCAGCTAAAACGCAAAGTCAACTCAATGAAAATGAAATTGCTCAACTTGTAGCGCATAAGTAAATGCAAAAGATCAACACGTAGACATATCCTTGAAATATACAATAATAATTACTTTAATGCGGCCGTAGCAGCAAAGAAAAAACAAAAAAGAATAATGAGTAATAAAATACAAATAATAATACATAGTTTTTAACTTGAAGCTTCCAGTGACAGAATGAAAAAACAAAAACAAAAAACAGCAGAAAAGAAAACGTGAAAATTGTGTAGTAAGCATTAAAATAAAATACATTTTAGCTCTTACTCTGTAGCACTTTCTTTGTGTGTTGTGCAAAAAGAACAAACCAAACCAAAAAAAAAAAGAAAAAGTAAAAACAAAAAATCCAAATTTAAAAATTAAATAACTTGACATCGTTTCTGTGTTGTTCATTTTGGGTCTAGACTCCGAAACTTTCCTAGGCAAGCTAAGAATTTATTTTACACACACTATAAAGGCTACCGCACACAGTTAACTTTTAACGTTGTGTATTTTGAAATGTATGTTGAAAAACAGAAATATAATAACAAAACAAAAACCAATTCAAAAGCTCAAAAAGTAATATGACGTCGTTCTCTATTTCGATTCTTAGGCAGCTACTGTCGTGAAATTTATACTAGTTGTTTATAAACAAAACTATGATAGAAGAAACGAATACCTTATACCTTTGATTCGTTATGGTGTGTGTGTAATTGTGCAATCGCCCCTTAGGTGTTCCTTTCGAATATTTTCTTAATGAATCAAATAAATCCACAAAAATATATTATGCTTAAGTCAAGCTCAATATACGAACGACTGGAATCTATTGAGTCCAAAGCGCTTCACTTTTGTGTTTTATTATATAATATAATTCGCTGTTTCAGATTGTATATATTTACTATGAATTTTCTTAAACACACTAACACACTCGCACACACACACAAAAGCAACTCAAAGCAATTTATATCATACTCAAATTTGAAATGTTACAGAATGTTTCTTTAAATATTATGAAAAACAATTAATGTTCTAAGCATAATTACGTTGACATTTTTCAAGCCAAAGTTTATATTTAAAAATGATTTTTAGTTAGATTTAATTTTTATGCTGATGACAAACACAAAAATAATATAATACAAATAATGAATAAATCAAATCAAACCCAACAATTGCCAAATTAATTGTAGCTTTCATGTGAATTAAATAGACACGTAATTAAATTTTAAAAAAAAAGAGAAAAGTTTTATAATAGCGCAGAAGGAAATACATATTAACAAAATAGACATCCAAAAAGTAAAGCATACTTTTTGGCCACGCACACGAAACACAGATCAAATGAATAAAAATATGAAAAACTTTTGGGTTTGATAAACAAGGCGAAATAAACCAAGTAGTTATTAAAACTTAAACATAATAGAATACATATAAAAATTTATAAACTCAACTTCCACCGCAAATTTTTTAAAACAAAAACAAAACACAATTTTTGTCTTAAGCAAGGTATGAACTAAAGTCAACCTAAAAATATGTAAAATGCAAATGCAACTCAATCAAACACTGCAGCTATAAATATATATACATACATACCTACTTATAAACAATAATATTTTAATTTTTATTTAAAACCAAATACTCTGTCCCTTACACACCCCATTTTAACACCCAGTACAAGAGCAAGAATGAGAATGACGAATCTGTAATCTGTGTAGTCTAACCATAAGCCAGCGCCGCTTTTGTTCACTTTCACATAGAGCATACGCATAGGCGTTATATAAAGTATAAATATAAACTATATATATAAAAATATATTATATGAAAAAACACTAATCTTTAAAGATGTGCCAAATTGTAAGTTGTACCATTTGTTTTTATCAATGGACAAATCAAACAAATGCAAAACGAAAATTGAAATTAAAACAAAATAAAAAAAATATATTAATTGAAAAACTCAAGAACAGAATTACCCCTCCCAAAGATATGAACTCTTCTTTTGATTTTTCAACATTTAGATGATAACGGAAAATATTTTTAAAATTTAACATTGTGTATAGAGATGAGATTTAGGAGTTATGCGTCCCCAGGCGCTTCCTTACAAACAAAATTGATAATTGAATAAAAGAGACGAAAAGTATTATATTAGCGGGCTCCCGCAGCAATCACACACAGCAGCTCCCCTTCCTCCAGCAGACTTGACATGCTCAATACTTGTGGTCCCCACACAAATCTTACCCCTATATCTGCGTTCACCTTGATTTATAGATATATATATATATATACACACACACAGGCACAAAACGTTAATGGCTATAAACAAGAGACAAATTTCATTAAGCAAAAACTATTTATTGGTTTACATCAATTTTCAATTTGTAAGGTTGTGACAAATTGTAAACAAGCATACAAAACAAAACAAAACAAAACAAAACAAAACAAAACAAAACAAACAAACAAGCAAACAAAAAAAATGGGAAATCTTTAAAAACGTACAGAAAATGTAATAATAATATATGCGAATGGCAAATAAAATAGCAAAGAGAAACATTCAAAAAAATAATATTTGAGATTCATACAAACGAAAAAAAAAAGAAAAAATGCAATAAAAATAAATTTTAAAAATATGAAATAAAATTCAACAGTCCTTTTTTTGCGTACGAGGGTGATGGGAAGCTAAAGCAATTGTTTTAAATACTCTGGGTTATTAAACACATTTTGGAAGCAAAGAGCCTTTAATGAGTAATTTATGTAGCGCCAATTCAGCGTTGACAAGGGACGACTCATGCCGGAAAATCAAAACAAAAAAACAATTGCAAATTATGCACAACTCGTGTGTTGCAAAACGGAAAACAGTTGTTTCACACCTACACATAAACACATACATGCACAACGAAAGCAGATCTGTCAAAAACAATTTACCTGTTTGCAGTGGCATATTTTCTTCATTATTTCATTCCATGGCTATTAAAGTTGATGTGCGGTCATTACAAACATTTAACACCTCCTAAGTCCACAATGAGCGACATGCAAACGCTATTAATCCGATTAAATCAAATAGGCCACACAGCGAGTTCGCAATGGTCCTCTAATTATACAAAGTTTTCACATTTGATTGAAGAGTGCCCTCAACCAGCCATAAACCCATACACCCTACACACACACACACGCATACACACATTCGCTGTTTTTAAATGGGCCATGACAAACCAGTCGACCACAGGAAGTAAACGCCTATGCCCCGGCCCGGCCGCTAGTCAGAAGTGGGTAGTTCAGTTGGTCGTTGCCGCTTGCCCCGTGGCTGCCCCTTGCCCCGAGGCTGCCCCTGCGGCTGCGGCCACTGCGGCTAACAGTGTGACATAATAAATTATGCTGCACAGCAATGATTAATTTGAGTTCTGCATGTAACATGACAGCCGGCGAGGTGTGGGGTATCCAATCAAATGCATACAGAATGAGTGCTTGGAATTGGCTAACACAGATACACACGCACACAGGCGCACATCGGCTGCTCCATTTTCCATTTGGCCAAAAAGAAATCAGAGTTTGCCCGCTGGCTGTTTGTGTTCTCGTTTTGCGTCTCCTCCTATCTATCTGTCTCTATGTGTGCGTGTCTTTGGGGGTGTGTGTGTGTGTGTGTGTGTGTATTTGAATGTCCCGCCGGGGCCAATGAATTATTACGTGCAATTATTTTCTAATTAATTATTTGACAGCGCTGCGAACGACGCCAAGCTGCGATAATTTCAGCATTGGCTCTGGAGCACATAAAGCTCCTAATGGCTACCATTAAATTGGCGGATGCTGCTCTGTGATTCTTCTCTGTAGGCAATAGGGAATGCGGCCAAATGTATTTTGTTCCTACCCCCATTGCAGCTTGCTTATATAAGAGCTACTTAAATATTACTCGTCAGTAGTATATGGGCCACACGATGAAGTAAGATAATTTGGAGTATGGACAACTCAATGACAGCAGGAACAGGCAAGTCTGCAAACCAAAATGAAACCGAAGCTACGCGGGATTACTAAAGCACGTGAGCAGGCATCACGTTTAACGAAATTCGAAATGCATTTCAATTTGCATGTTATATTACTAACTTGTGGATAGCTATCTTTATAGTTGGCCTGGACAGTAAGAAATCAACGCGGGGGAATGATTTAAATCCTTCAAGCCGCTCGATGAACCTCATCTAACAAGCAAAGCTCATAATCGACCACAGGTTACATTCCCCTCTCTCTTACAGATTTAAAATGTGTTTGAGTCTGTTGACAGCACTTTATCGCTCTTTTCGGAGTGATTGAATGAAATCGCAAACACTTCAATGTCTGTCAAATGCAACACCTTTAGTTAGTAGCAGCGCGTTGCATAACTCTCACACAGATACGCTAAAAAGGATGCCCACATTGGCCACACAGGGCAAACCAATTGCGAAGCGCTGCTAACCGCGGCACAAAAACTAATTACATTATTTCAAGTTGATGCAATCAGAGAGTGCAGTGCGTATGTCCCCTACGGCTTACCCCAAAAGGCAATCCACGTTACGGTTCAATTGAAAGTGCGGACTGGACCCAAAAACACACACACGCACACACACACTCACACATACACATTCGGACAGGCCGCGGACTCGCAGGACATGCCGCTGCATGCAAATCACTACAAAAATGCAATGAGCAAACGGAAAGTGGTTTTGGATTGGGGTTGGGCTTGGGCTTGGTCGAGATTGGCATTGGAGATCAGCAGCAGCAACAGCAACCGGAAAGGGGGGAACGTGGCATTGTTGGTTGCTTTACGAGCCGCAGCCACTGCATCCGAGTATGTCTGTGTGTGTGTGTGTGTGTATCTGTGTCAGCGTGTGAGTGTTGCATTTATGCCGCCAGCTGCGTTGCGCTCTGGTAACATGCGAAAAAAGATATAAAGCGTGCAACAGAGAAGATGAACCACCAATAATTCAGTGGCAAGCGTTGAGCATAAAAATCGAAACAGCTGCAAGCGTGGCATCGTATGCCGCTATTTATTGTTGCACGTATTTGTTTGTTAATTGCCGTTGCAGCGCAATAAAAATGCACAGCCCAAAACACACACACATATGTATATATGGTATGCACACAGATAGAGAGAGAGAGAGATTTCAGACTTTTGCTGTAATTAACAGTGCAGTTGTCGCGCGCATTTCAATTAAACGTATTTTAAAGTGTCTGTAATTGGGCGAAATAACAGCGATTAAAGCTTCGCGAACAACAACAAGGTCCACAGCGTCGAAGAGCGGTAACAACAACAACAACATCTACAGCAAGGGAGAGCAACTACAAAGGCAAAAACGTCTAATTAATCGAATTGTACAGTCGAGTGTGTAAAGCAGCGTACTGAGCGCCTTTGCTGTGTGCGCAGTTTGCACTTCACCCTTTGCCCTTTGCCCTTATTGCGCTTTTAATTAAAAATGGGTGAAAAATACCACGCCTGGTTTTGGCTTTGCATTTGCGTTTTCACTTGTGCTTCAACTACCGCATGCAAGCAAATTGTTTCACTCAAGACAGCCAAATCGCTTTCCCGATGCGAAGTCTAATCGAAATTCCCGCCACAGCAAAAGTAGCCTCACCACAAAACAGTCTAGGGTCGAACCCATGCCAATTATCCGACAAAACCGTACGGTTCACTACTGACCCCGTTTTGTTTACAAAAACATTTTCTTGAGGGTTATCAACCTTAACATAAATTTGATGTTCAGCTCACAAAAATCGAATATCAATGTCTTCTAACAATATCTTAAATAAGCAGCTGGGTTATCAGATGATCTCTCTATTATACGCTAGGCTAGGCTAGCGCGGTAGTCACGTCTGCATAAAGTTCAGTGGCTGAGTCTCAGTAAGTCCCATCAAAGTTGGTGCGAAATTTGAGCTTACCACTGAGCTTATCAGAAAGGAAAGAGACGGTGGTTCCCATCTCATCTGCATTGCAATTGACCTCGATGTCCCTATGACCTGGGACCCATATGACGCATATATTAAACTGATTTGCCATCTAATGAAGAAATTTGTTGCAGTTCTTGACAGATAACGAATTCGATGGCATTGTAGAGTCATCGTAGCACCTTGGCTGTCTGTGCAGATGCAGACACTTCTACCACTGTCTTTCAAGCTGTCTATGCTCGAGCTTGCTGCAGTAATTACAGTGACTTCTGATTTGAGAATGGTAGGTTCATTGCTGAAGACGCCCCCACCTAAGTGGCTGTCGAGCTTTGTAAAAATGCTAATGGATTCGGCTGGACCTGGTGTACGTATATTTGAATCCTCTCTTGGAGGGATGGGAGTTTGGAGAGAGCTGGTTTTTTCGTCATTATCAGGGGTGACACAGAAATCTCTGGATCTAGATCTCTCAACAGCTGTTCCTATCAATGGCTGTCATAACCAGGTTTGCTTGATATTTAATCTGATTTATTCGACTTGGTGATAAACTAGGTACTAGGTATCAGGAAAGCTTTGCAGTTTTCTTAACAATTCTAAGCTGACACCGAACAATTTATTAACTTCATAAAATTAAAAGTGTAGAAAAGTGCAGAATACAGAGTTTGTTTACGATATCTAGTAAGCAAAATAGATTTTCATATAAGAGCTCATGTCTGAGCCTATAGTTTATATCAGACAACTCAAAGGATAAATAATATAAAAATTGATTTGTTGTTAGACCGCTTAGACTACAATTACTACATGAGTGCTTGCTTTCTGTATATTTATTGCAAAATATATACTGACATATTTTGTCGTGGTAAATATGTTTGACCTGCATCAATACAAGGTATTTAATAGGTAGAAGGAGGCATGTAGGACCCAAGAAAAGGACGTTCAGCTGAATCAATATAGACTATTATTTTCTTGGCACAATCGCGAACAGTTCATACCGGTTTAGTAAGTAAAAAACATATCAGACCATTCTGTAACTAGTCTGTGCGTTACATCAGCCCATTAGTAAGTAAACTGACCCACTACTTAGACATGGACAACGCCTGCAACAACTTCAGCCAGTCCGAGACTAGACTAGACTAGTAGTCAAGCAAATACGAACGATTGCAATGACCCGTACACGAATTGCTTGTGTATGTGTGTGTGTGTGTAAGTGTTTCCGTTTCGGTGTGAGTGTTTCCGTTTGTGTTTGCCTTGCCATTTGGCACCTTGACCACATTTTCTACTGGTCTATCGCAATGTTGCTGCTGCTCATGGCAAGCAGGAGCATCTTGACCACAAAATAAATGCCTCGACGGCCCCAAATCTTGTTTGATTGTGTAAATATTTAGATGCACATTCGAGAATCAACAAATTTGCATCGGTTTCCCAATGGCTATCGCAAATTGTTCAGCTCTATTCAATTTGCTGCCAAAGGAGCCACAAAAATGTATGCTTCAAAATTTGTGAATGTCATTTAACAAATTTGTTTAAGCTCAGAATGAGTCAATTTTCCTAATATACGAAAATCAATAAACAATAGATGTATTTTTCGAAGGCTGAGCTATGATTTAATGCGGTTTCTAAAATTCAAAATACTTTCAGAAATACAAATTCCTGACCGCATGTGAATCCGTTCAAAGCCAGAATCTGTTTGAATACATACGCAGATAATTATAATTGATTTATACTTACAAAATTCACACTATAGTTATCGACTACACACAACTTGAAGGTTTTCGTTTGTTTAGTAAATACTTAGTAGTTGTTAAGGCTGATTGCAATTTACAATTGAAAGCCAAAAATGCATGTAATAAAATTATGTCATTAAGTCTACCCGATCAAATGTGAAGCAATTGAAATACAAAATATAGTTTTATATCTACAAATTCCATTGAAATTACACATTTTTATTTCCTTTTTCTTGACCTACTGCAAAGTGCACTTTGTTGCATTTAAGGGGCAGTCACCAGCAAATCCTCAATTATCCTGAGCTGTCAATTGTGATTCATACAACTATTCCCCACACTTCAATAGCCGCCAGTCGCGTCAAACGCAGCTGCTGGCTCTGACCTTAGAGGAATGTCATAACTCAAGCTGCGACGTTGCCTTCTCACAGACATCCCTGCCACAGCACCGCACCGCACCGCACCGCTCCGTGCCCCTCTGTGGCATTATGCAATGCTGCCGTGCAACCATTTTTCAAAAATTCAATTGTATATACAATTCAATTTGTGTGATCAACAACGTCGACATTGACAGGCCCCAGGGGCAAGCGTGGTGAACATATCAGGCGTCAAAGCTCTAAAACTCTCTAACAGCGTTACAAAGCACTTTGATGTGGCATGAAGTTGTGCCCGGAGACAGGGGAAGGGACAGGGGAGGGGGCAAATACTACTTTGATTGAGACGGGACAGTTACAAAAGACAGCATACTTATATGCTGCTGGCTGGCAAGTAAATGGCCAAATAATTACGCTAATTACGCGCGCCAACCTTATTAATATAAAGCCCTGACTGGGGCCAAGCGACACGACGCATCATCCTGCCAAGTCCTGGCCACAGCTCTGTGGCCATCAATCACTGAAATTGTGCGCTAGCTTGCTTCTAAATAAATCATAAAAAACCAACAGCAACAATCGCTGGAACAACAAAACGCTCTAGGCGTTTTCCTGACTGCGGTCGCCGGTCGCTTAGCCAAGGACCCTAGTGTTTCACTTTATGTGTGTGTGTGGTGTGTCGTGTTAGCGCTGCTGTCTGTCTGTGTTGGTGGTTTTGTGGTTGCTAGCAGTGGCTGGCGCTTTTGGCCAGTTACCTTTGCCTGCACCCAGTCACAGGCAAACTAACGCAACTGGGCGTGGCCATTGCGTGGGAAGTGCGCCCGAATGCGTTTGACAGTTGCCAGGATATAAGAGAGCGTGAGTGCAGGTTTGCCTGTGTTTGAGCTCTGTCCTGAGCTAGTGTTCTTTTTCTTTTTTGTGTGCTTTCATTATAAGCTCAACGCCACTTACCACACAATTTAAGCGGCTTTGGATTTGCTGTCGTTCCCACTCCAATTCCCATTCCCATTCGCATTCACTAAAACACGTTTCTCTTGTTGGGTATTTAATACGCTGTTCGTGAATGCGTTTCTTTTCACACTCGGTCCACTACTTAATTATTCACAACCTTTTCGACGCTCAGCTGGCATTTTGGCCATGTGCCCAGTTGCAGGCAAATCTCAGTTAGCATATCCTCTAGCTATCTGTTGGCACATGCTCTTGAATTAAGCAATAATTGCATTTTTAATGTCCATGTCTAGTCATTTAAAATAATTGTGACAGCAGCGGAGACCAATTGGCTGGTCGGATGGGGAAAACCAAAGTTTTTCTTGACTAGAGCAGCTCGAGAGACGGCTGCCAATTATCAACAATCAACAAGTTGACGTTATTGTAGTAACAATTTGGTAGTGCGGAGCCAAAAACATGCGGCTTATTTGGCATCATTTTATATCAAGATAGACAATGGCCTATTCAAATATAATAGAAAGTTGGCCAAGAGTGTCAAAGCCATTTGGTAGCAGCTCAAAAAACTGTTATATAATAATGTATAATCATAGTGTAGAGCAACAGGTCTAAATTTTGATGGCTTGACTGCTATGAGTATTATATATCATCGTCTAAGAAACTAATCCCTAACTACATAGTTAGATTTTCCAATTAGATAAACACATATTGCACAATTGCCCGAATGCAATGACCAAAACAGATTCCTGTTGTTCGCAAATGTCCGCGTTGTCAGAATGCATTTGACATGCGTGGGCGCTATCTGCCTAATTGTATTAGCTGACTCCACGCTGGCGGTACCTCAACATAAGCGCATTATAACGCCTCATAAAGCAAGTCAGCCCAACCCCAAACCCAGCCCACAACCCCTAATCCGCGCCCGAGCGGCAGCCATCGCGATTTGTACGCTGGTCCAATCAGACAATTACATATTACAATTACACGAGCAGCGCAATGAGGCGAAATAAATTATGTGGGGGACGTGGGGGGAATCGGGAATCGTACTTGAAATGTAACTAAGCGAAGCCGCTCCACTCGACCCAACCTCGCGGAATGGCTTAATTGTTGTGCATGCTCCCCAAAAGCGGTGCCCTCAACAAGTTCGGGAAAATCAATAGGCAACGAAAAAAGTGTGTTGGGTTGGGTGGAGGAGAGGGACGCTATATTAATTGGACGGCGTTACACCGAAAAGGCAGCAAATACTTTCACGCTCGTTTCAAGGCGGCTGCTAAGGATAAGGATATTTGTGCCTTGTGCCACTGCCACGTGCTCGGCAGTCATCGACGTTGTCCTAATGGCGCCACCGCACGCAAGCCCGCAGGCGGCAGGCACAGGCCGAAGACGAGGACGAGGACGAGGACGCGGACGATGGTAGAAGGCATTGGGACTAGGACGCGCCAAGAGACAAGCATCTTGAGGTCTTTACTTTACCTTTGCTGGCAGGATTAGCAGCACGTGTGTGTAAGTGTATTTAACTTTTCAACTTGGAGCGGGGCAGCAGCTGCACTTGTGCTGAATTTATGCTGGCCACTGATTTCACTGGCGGTCAAGGCTGACAATTTACCTGTGCATCGCTAGAGCCAAGTCCCAGGTCCTGTTTCAGTTGGCGCTGCCTCGGCAGTTACAGTCCCATTGCCCCCCGGTAGCTGCTTGTAAATTTATGTCCATAAAAGGCATAAAAAAGGAAGCGGAAAATGTGTTGTGTAAAAAGGACGACGCTGAAAATAAAATCAACAATAAATTTTGCATGCAGCAACATTACGAAACAATAGCGAACCTCTCTCCTTATCTCCGCACCTCGCCTGCGTGGGCGTACAAACTGCAATTGGTATTTTTATTGCGTGCTCAACAACACGGCGAATGCGTAATACGAACACAAGGCTGCCAGTTGGCAGGACATGCAGACGTACGGGTTTTATAGCCTCTTTTGACTTATACGCCATAAAATGCCATAAAATGAAATTAAATAAGCGAAATGTAAAACTCATTTTTACATATTGATTGCAAATTCTATCAACAAATTTGACACGCCTATCGGACACGGCAGGGACATAAGAAAAAGGGTCGCACAACTCGTTTTCGGACAGAGAACCCATTCACATTATATCAAACGACAATCGAAAACAAGTGGGAAGGGATTATCTTCGGCGTGCCGAAGAATTTCTACTCTTTTCGCAAATTTAGCCAATTTTCGCTCTGCCAACTGCACCACTGAAATTCCATATGCTGTAAAAAATCGTTTAATCGCGTAACATATATTTTTTTGTTCTAAGAATTGGTATCATATGAATTTAAATTTTTCTTTTGAAATATTAAATGTATTACCAGTTGTATGGCAGCTATAAGATATAGTGGTCCGATCCGGCCGGCTGTGCTGTATCTTTGAATAATAAGTAACTGTGCAAAGTTTCCTCGCGATTGCTTTAAAAACATGGGATTTATGGCCAAAACCGACTTCGAGTTGTATGGCAGCTATAAGATATAGTGGTCCGATCAGGCCGGCTCTGACCAATGTGCTGTCCCTTTGAATAATAAGTATCAGTGCAAAGTTTCATTGCGATAGCTCAAAAGCTTAGGGACTAGATACCATACATACAGAGAAACATTTTCTGTTTCTTATAGACGTAACAGTAACTTTATCCCTCTTAATCTAAGCCGATCGACTCAATCGACTCTGTGCGGTTTTTACTCAGAGTCCTCTCTTCTTATCACCTAAAACTTTGTATTACATGTATTACAATTTCTTAGTAACATTTTTAAATTTTTTAAAATTTTTCATTTTTTAATTTAAATACCTCCATTGATTATAGATTTAAATAAACTTAATTGTTAAATTCGTTTCTTAACTTCAACTTATATATATATAATTCTGATTATTTTTCTGTGTCCACTGCATTTAGTTGACAGTAAATAAATAAATAAATAACAAGTACAAAAACTGTTCTATGCTACGTTTTCATATATAATCTATCTCATTGTACATGGGCGTGATCAGAAAATCTAGGATACCATTTATTGGGGAGGTCAGCAGAAATATACCTACCAAATTTCGGAGTATATTTACGATTTATCAATTTAAGACTTATAGTGCATCGACATGTTTTCGATTTGTACCATTGGGCGTGGCACAAAAATCTTAACACTTTATCTAAAGCAAATAACAAAAAGTATAATTGTGCAAGTTTCAAATCTCTATCTTCAATAGCGACGAAAAAGTTGCGTTCATACAAACAGACGGACACCCTGACGGACATTGCACAAACTCAATATACTATGAATACCTTCGGTATCAGAGTATTAAAAATCTTGTGATGAACTTCTGTTATGGCAAACTTATTAAATAAATTCTTGACTTAAGATTGTAGATTTTGATTAGAGAAAGAATACTACATTTAAGCTGCTTCTTTCTAGATTAAAATTACAAATTTTGTTTTTAGTATGCTTTATTTTATTTTATTTTTATTTTTTTTGTAAGCTTTAAATATTTTATAAAAATGATTTCTCCAGCAAAATTCCGCAACCTGGATTGCTTTAAAATCTGCTCACTTCTTTGCCCACTTCAAATTTTGAGTCATTTTGGTTTGCTATTGAAAAAGAGTTCATGGTCTGTTAATTTAAGTCTCATTTCGTATTTATGCTGCGTACCGCGTGACAGTGGGCGGGGCGATTACGTGAGGCACATCAAAGTAACCAGGAGACGCGCCCACTTTTTACGCTTGAGGCAACGACTGGTAGCGCTTGATGAGTTGGTATTGGGACTGGGACTGGGATTGACTATGGAGTATGGGCTTAGTTGAGCTGATGTCGCATTTGTTGATTAAAGATGCGTCTGCGAGGCACAGAGCACACACTTTTGTCATCATTAATCAACTGACGAAGTGCCTATTGACAAAGCCAAAGCAATGTGAGCTATTTTCCGAGCCCGAACGTGAACGTGAATGTGAATGTGAACGAGAATGAGAATGTGTACAAGAGCCGTCTTAAGCTGCACCTGTTTTATAACTCTATGCCAAGTCAACTGCTGCTGCCTGACAAATATCAACAAATCGACACTTTGACACTTTATTTTGCAGGGCAGTGCACAGCTGAGCCTGATTCAAAGCGAGCTCACAACAAGAAACTTTGAACTTCGAATCGAACATGCCAGACTGGCGACTGGCAAACGGGCAGGACGGAGGGAGGCAACTGGTCCACAGCTGGTGGACTAGCAGTTGAATAACGCCTTCGTAATCTGCCACAAAGCGCCTCAAATCAAATACAAATACACACAACGCACACATTGAAGAGCAGAGCGGTGCAAAATGTAGCAACAATTACATAAAGTTAATAACTTGATAGCCAAACATAAACTCCAATTGCAGCAAGAAGAGGCAAGAGCCAAGGAGCCAAAGAGCTGCCAAAGGCCCATGGGGAGCTGTCAGAATGATCTGAGACTGCCTGCCGGCTCACTCAGTTTACAATTTCGGAACGGGCCCTTTAGGAGTTTGCTTTTGCTTTGGCCTCGCCTGTCCTGCCCCGCCCTGCCCTTGCCTGCCCAGGCTTGGCTTGGCCTGCACACACAGTTTTATGGCCGCAAACAATTTTGCAACGTTTCGTAAACTTTTCAATGAAAATAGCCACAAGTCTGGTGGCGGGAGGAGGGTAATGCTGCCCAGATCCTGCTGATGTTCTTGCTGTTGTCGCTCTGGCAAATACACTTTACTTATTACACTTACAACTGTAAACGTGAAGAGGCCCACGACCCAAATGCCCCTTCTTGGACTCGTTTGTTAGAATAGGAGTTCGAGTTAGTGCATGAATATTGCAAAAGTGAAAGTAGCAAACAGAGTCAAAGGTGCACTCAAAAGGAGAACCTGACAGCAATCTATTAGAGACCTCGGAGTTCCATAATATGCTTTTAATATGCAGCGGCTGCGGCTTACTTATTGATAATGACAGCTAGCAATTTAGATGTCGCTTTGGCGACTGCGTCTTCAGTGTAATTTGTATATTTTGGCCATAAATCAAGCTATCAACCTGACAACATTGCGAAATGAGTTCAACTTATGATGCACACATCACGTCTAAGCCATAAAAAAACGTTTTTACAAATGTGCCAACTACCTGAAGCAGCAAAAGTGAGTCAACATGCAAATGAGCAGCAAAGTATGCTATGAAAATTTGATTAGCATTTCAACACAGCCCAGCAAAAAATATAGCGTACTTACGGTTTCTCGTCATGGTTTATAAACAAGTGCTGAATAATTTGAAATATACTACTCAAAACAAGTAACAGCTGCCTGTATGGAAATTCTCGACTCAACTGTTCAAATCGTTTCCATTTTAACCAAGTTTCGAGAGCTAGAAGTCGAGGTAGAGCCTTTGCAATAGATTTGGGAATGTTTGTCATGAATATTAATTGAGTTTTTCATTAGATATTCTACAGAAATCTAAATGGTCTTAGGCCCAAAAATACTCAGCAATACCATGAACATTTGTATCCTCGCCGAAAACTCATCAAGCAACAAGCTAAATATGTTAGTCGAAATATTGCGTATACTCCACATGCTAACCTTTTGCGGAGCCCAGCAGGAATAGGCAACAAAAACATTTGCAAACTAATTTGGCAACTATTTGGCAGCCACAAAACTACAAAGCCCAAAACTGTGGCACTTCAACGCAACAATTCAACGACATGGGCCCAAGATAATCATTTACAACAATAGCAAAGCAAAGGATAGCAACTTGGCAATAACATATGAGAGAGACGTTAGCCGGGCAGACAGGCAAAAACAAAACACTCCGCCTTCCCCTACGCGCTCCACAAAAATGAAAATACAAAAAAAAATGAACAACTTTTGCGTGTATGCCCTTTGTGGCCATAATTTATAGACTATCTGCCAAAATATTCCAGCTGAACCATAAAGATTCAATTTCAGAAGCAATTTATATAGCTGAGCAGGCACCCCTTTTGCAGCAGACTGCTGAGCTCGAATAAACAATTTATATACCCACAGAGATGTGGGCGGGGTCGGGTTAGGTATTGGGGTAGGGGTAGGGCAGTTGGTCTAGCTGTACAAATGAGCAGCATGCTCGGACCACAAGCTCTTATTTATATGACCTTAAATACAGCAAGCACCAAACAAATGGCACCGCTGGAAATGGGCTTTAGAATGAGAAGCTCTCTGTCTCTCATCACATGTGGAAACTTTGGCACTCAATTTGTATTTGAGAGTTGAGTGTAAATTGAATTAAAATTATTATAGTGTCTGGCCGAAAGGCACAGACAAACTGACTGACTGACTGACTGACAGACAGGCGGACGGATAAACACTCCACGTGCAAAACTTTAATTAAATAATATTTTATTTCTGCTGCTGCTGCTGCTGCTACTACTTCTGCAGCTGCAGCTGCCTTGCCAGGTTTTATGCACATAACTCGTGCATAAGTTCAGTTCAGCCACCCTGCTAAGCCCCGCGCAGCTCATTTTCCCACCAACTTTGAATTAGATGAACAGATGAGCAGAGGGAGCGGCTGAGGCAGCAGGGCGGTGGCATTAAAAAAGTTTTAATTTGTTGACTTAACCGCAGTTACAGTTACAGCGCTGCTGCTGTTCCTGCTGATGCTGCTGCTGCTGCTGGTGTTGCTCCTGTCCGGTCATAACTTTGCTTTACGCAACTTAACATGCATATCTCGTCGCTGGCAACCCTTGGGAGCAGCTCTGTTTCTCTCTTATCGTTCGCTGCACACGCAGCTGCAACGCTTTGCATGTTGCCCCCCTTGCCCCAGCCAGCGCTCGCCCAATCCATTCGGCTGTTGCATTTTTTGTTGCCTGCTCTGCTTAGCCATAAATATGCAGCTTAAAATGGCTTTCGACTGGCGGCCTTCGGTTTGCGGTTTACGTAGCGTATGATTGATGCCATTCGGGTGATGCGACTGCCCCTTTCTGTTGCTGTACTGTTCATTAAGCAACATTTTGCGCAAACGGCTCGCCTGCCTAATGACCAAAAAGTCATTTACTGGAATTCGAGAGATTGGAACATATATTAAAGGTGAAAGCTGAGATATAAAATTAAAAATTTTTAAGAAACTTAATCGTTTAACTAAATTTTCATTATGCACAACTTCATTAGTAATTACAATTAACGCAGGGTATTAAAAACAAACTCTGCAATTATGCATAATTATGAATCGTCGCTATGTGCACCCATCCTGCTTAATTCATTTAAATTTAATTGATTCTGTTTTAATGAATAATAAAAACAGTAAATGTCAAAGCCGTCACTATCATAATTGTAATATATTAACAAGTGAGAACGTTGCAGTCGGGCGGAGCCGACTGCGTAATACTCTGATACCATTTTAAGAACAGCTGAAAGCAAGTGAACAGAAAATTTTTGCTGGTGTTTGGGTGACCCGAAATCGGCATTCCAAGTTTTTGGGAACGGGAGGGGCATGGTCGATCTTAAGAGGGGGTGACCAGAAGTCTATCTACCAATTTTGGTGACTCTAGCTCTAAAACTGTGGAAGATATAAGCTTTCGCGATTTTTGGGGGCGGGAGGGGGCGTGGCCCCAAAAATTTGGCCGATCTTTAGAGGGAGTGACAAGAAGTCTATTTTACAAATTTCTTGACTCTAGCTCTAAAACTGTGGAAGATATACATTTTCGCGATTTTTGGGGGCGGGAGGGGGCGTGGCCCCAAATTTTTTTACCGATATTTAGAGGGGCTGACCAGAATTCTATCTTCCAAGTTTAATGACTCTAGCTCTGAAACTGTGGAAGATATAAATTTTCGCGATTTTTGGGGCGGAGGGGGCAGGGCCCCACAATTTTTTGCCGATCTTTAGGGGGCTGACAATAAGTCTATCCTCCAATTTTGGTGACTCTAGCTTTAAAACTGTGGAAGATATACATTTTCGCGATTTTTGGGGGCGGGCGGGGGCGTGGCCCCAAAATTTTTTGTCCGATCTTTAGAGGACTTGCCAGAAGTCTACCCTCAAAGTTTGGTGGCCCTAGCTCTTAAACTGTGCGAGATATAGGCTTCCGTGTTTCGTGGGGGCGGGGTGGCTGGGGGGCGTTCTAGTGGGCGTGGCCGGAAAATCCGGACGCAATCTTTTGGGCTGGTCAGCCCTAGTCTAAATTCCAAATTTGGGGACTCTAGCTTCAAAATTGCGGGAAATATACACGTGTTATCGAATTGTGCATTCATGTATATCGATTTTCGCGATTACGGGGGCGGAGTGGGCGTGGTCAAAATTTTGTTTCTGTAATCTGTAGAGGACGTCACCAGTAATATATATTCCAAATATGGTGACTTTAGCTCTAAAACTGCGGGAGATATAAGCATTTCAAATTAATTTTGGAGGGGGCGCTGGTGGGCGTAATAATGGGCGTGGCCGATTAACCTAGGATCCAATTTTTCGGGAGGTCACCAGCAATATACCTACCAAATTTGATTACTCTAGCTTCAAAATGTATTCACGTTTAATCGATTTGTGATTTGAGGTGTATCGACTGTTATCGATTTGCCAGCCTCCCAGTGGGCGTGGCATAAATTTGGAATAAACTTGATCTGAAGCAGATAGCTATAATCATAACGCAAAAGATTTCAAGAGTCTATCTAATATCGTTTCGGAAATACGCGCGTTCATCCAGACAGACAGACGGACAGACGGACAGACGGACGGCCTGACGGACATTCGACAAAACCAATATACTATGAGTACCTTCGGTATCAGAGTATAAAAACGACTTTTTTCATATGCAAATATTTATAAGCTAATAATGAACTGAGATTTCTGCATATACGCATATAAAATGCAAATCAATTAAATGCCATTGAAAGCGCCCATCAGGTCTGCAAAGTACGCAATAATAAAATATAAACAGCAAAATGTGAAAGATGGAAAGAAGCTAAAAACGAAATGCCAACAATTTTTCCGCTGTAATCAATCTAAATCGAACTTTTTGCCCAAAGCGCTTGCCGAAATTCGCTCACTCGTCACTTATGCTAAATTAACAAAAAAGAACAAAGCTTAAAAGAGAGAGCCATGTAAAAAGCAGAGAGAGGGTGTGTGCCTTGTATAGAGCTATGCAAATGCTATGGAAGCGTCACATGCTCACTGACAAGCCAAAAATCAACAAAAGTTGCGACTGGTCGCTTTGAATTTTTTATTTTTTTACAATTGTTTGAACTTTGCCACTCGTTTTATTTTATTTTCCTTTTTTTCACTTTGTGCGCTACTTAGCCGTGCAGTCAGAAAATTTGCATTGTGCAACGAGAATTGAGCTGACTCGCTCTGGGCCAAAGATAGATTGCATATAAGACCACATCACATCGGTTGCGTGGAGTACTCCCAGGGAATTGGGCTTGTATTTACGTTTTTAATGCATTTGCTGGGAGCTCATCTTACATACTCGTATGTTCCCGGGATAGACAGGCAGCACTGTAATAATATCAGTTTAATTGATGGAAATATCATGGGAATTTGATGCACTCACTTTGACTGGTTGGAGGAGGCTGGTTGGAGGAGCGTTGCCCGAAAGCGAATAAAAGGTAACTGGCAAAGCGAGCATTTTGTTGCCACGTTCATTAGATGGGAGCCATCATTGTTGGAGCAGCAACAATGTTGCGTCAAATGAATGAATGAATGAGCAACTGAATGAGTGACGGCATGAATACACAAAAGCTTTCTCTTTGGCTAGGAGAGGGGTGCGGTGGGGTGGGCATGGGTTTTGGGGTAGAGACGTCGACAATGTATTCACCATTCGTTACAGAACGTGCACTGGGCAATGCTATGCAGGTGCTAGCTAGAAAGCTTCTTACCACGCCCACCACCCAGCTCCGCCCCGTGGCCCATTTGCAGCATCACGTGCTGCCATTTGCAGAGTTGCCATTTCAAAATGACTAATCAGTCAAATACCAACAACTCACAGGCCCCGCTCCCTGCATACAGTCAAAGCAGCCCTCGAACGCTCCAATGCAGCGATTTTGCGAGTCTGCAAAGCCAAGTTTTCCATTCATTTAATTGTTTCATGTAAATCCCCGGGCAGCGTATTTATAGCGTCAGGTGTGATTACACCCGTACACACGAGAGCTTTTCTCTGCATTCCTCTTGCCTCCCGCAGTCTATCTCTGTTTTCTCGTTTAGAACAAAAACCCTCACTGCTCTGCTTGCAACATCATTTAATGAGTTTTGTTTCCAAACTGAAATTCAGTTAATATGCGCTTCGAGTGCCCAAGCGAGTGCTGCTCGATACAATTTGCGTAGAGCACTTTAACCCAACAAGTTGAGTTTCTTATCTAGTGCAGCAACAATACACTCACACACCCACACACAAAGTTGCGAGCGCTTATCGTTTATTGCCAGGCTTGCATTTGGTTTTGCCTGCTAAATAGCTGCCCTCACATATGTGTGTATTGTGTGCTTGTTTGTGTGTGTGTGTGTGTTTGTGTGTGTGTGCTTGCCACAAGTTTAACTAACACCAACTTAATACGCTCTTGTTGCAAATTCAAGTTTCTGCTGTTGCTGGCACCACTAAAATAATGCAGCTAAACTTCAAACTAATTAAATAGCATTATAGCACACGCACACACACACACACACACACACACACACACATAGTCAACACACGGCTCTAATTATGGCAATCAACATGCTTGGCCCATGCTCGCCTTGGCCCGTTTCGAAGAATTGCTGCTCGATGCTTCAATAAAAGATGCCATCAATGTGCAAATTAGCCAACCGATGGCTAATCAGGCGCATAGGCGCACTGCCACGCCCAGACACGCTTTCCGACAGCTGTGTGTGTGCGGGTGTGCGTGTGTGTGCTGCACGTAATCCGATTAATAAAGCGATTAGTGCTCAGTGATTAACAATATTTTCCATAATTAGCTATCATTATGTAAGGCTAAAGTCGAGAGTAAACAAAAAATGCTAGTTTATCAGCTCATTTTAATCAGTTGGAAAACCAAGGAAACTTTTTCAACAAGATCAAGTTGAATGTTTCGTTAAGGTAAAGTGTTTTCAACATTTAAGAAATTTATATATCAAACTAATCAAAACAGAGTCCCACGGGCTTAACACTCAGTTATTGAGATATTAAGCTCCATGCCCCTAGAGAATGTTGATTAGTTTCTGGAGCAACAGTTATTGTCTGAGGTGCATTAAGAATGTTGATTAGTTTCTGGAGCAACAGTTATTGTCTGAGGTGCATTAAAGGAAGTGATTGACAATACTTCAATGAAACTTGAAGCCTGGTCTGATATCGCTTGCAGCTTTATGGCCACTACCTGGCCACAGCCAAGACCTTTGCAGCTCACTATAGACAGAGACATAGTGAGAGGCAGGGAGAGAGAGAGAGAGAGAGAGGGAGACATCCCGCTTGTTTAATTTAAACTTCGAGCGCAACTAACGACAGTTTTTTAATTAAAATACCAAAAACAAAGCGGCGAATCCAACGCTGCTGCTTCTGCTTCTGCATCCTCTTCTCCATACTGTCTCAGCGCGAGACAGCGCGAAAAACTTGGCGAAAAGTTTGAAAACACCTGAGCGGACAACTGGCGGGCAGGTGGCAAGCGGGTAAGCGGGTAAGCGGACAGATGGGCATTCGGGGAGGTGCAAGCGTGTTAAATTATTATGAAGCACTTAAGTTGGCTACAAAACGATACAGTGGGCGGGGTGTCGTTCTTAAACCTTGCCCCGCCTACTTCTTGAAATGCCTGCACTTTATTCACAGCAAACTTAGCATACAGCCAATGAAATTGAGCTATTTGCAAGTAGACAAATGAAAAACAAAGCAACAAAGATCAATAGCAAACTCAAAGCAGCTCTTGAGGGGCACGCGGATCGAGCAGTTGGCAACTGAAAGAGGACACACAGCATCATCTCCACCCGAAACCCTTTAACCAATAGCCAATTTGTATGCCCAAACTTATTTGCATAGCACACTTGACAACGGAGACTACAGCACTGAGAGCGGCGGGGTGGGTCGGAACGGCGGCCGGCTGCGTTTGTGTGTCCTCAATGAATATTTAAACATGGGCTGCAAGAGCAGCTGAAGCTGAAGCTGCAGTCGAATCAAAAGCTGATACTAAAGCCGATGAGGCTGCCCGCCGCTGCAGCTGCCACCGCCCGTTGACGATAATGAAAGCAATTATTATACTCTGATACCGAAGGTACTCATAGTATATTGGTTTTGTCGAATGTCCGTCAGGCCGTCCGTCTGTCCGTCTGTCCGTCCGTCCGTCTGTCTGTCTGGATGAACGCGCGTATTTCCGAAACGATATTAGATAGACTCTTGAAATCTTTTGCGTTATGATTATAGCTATCTGCTTCAGATCAAGTTTATTCCAAATTTATGCCACGCCCACTGGGAGGCTGGCAAATCGATAACATGTCGATACACCTCAAATCACAAATCGATTAAACGTGAATAACTCCCACAATTTTGAAGCTAGAGTAATCAAATTTGGTAGGTATATTGCTGGTGACCTCCCGAAAAAATTGGATCCTAGGTTAATCGGCCACGCCCATTATTACGCCCACCAGCCCCCCCTCCAAAATTAATTTGAAATGCTTATATCTCCCGCAGTTTTAGAGCTAAAGTCACCATATTTGGAATATATATTACTGGTGACGTCCTCTACAGATTACAGAAACAAAATTTCGACCACGCCCACTCCCGCCCCCGTAATCGCGAAAATCGATATACATGAATGCACAATTCGATAACACGTGTATATTTCCCGCAATTTTGAAGCTAGAGTCCCCAAATTTGGAATTTAGACTAGGGCTGACCAGCCCAAAAGATTGCGTCCTGGATTTTCCGGCCACGCCCACTGGAACGCCCCCAGCCACCCCGCCCCCACGAAACACGGAAGCCTATATCTCGCACAGTTTAAGAGCTAGGGCCACCAAAATTGGAAGATAGACTTATTGTCAGCCCCCCTAAAGATCGGCAAAAAATTGTGGGGCCCTGCCCCCTCCCGCCCCCAAAAATCGGGAAAATGTATATCTTCCACAGTTTTAGAGCTAGAGTCACCAAAATTGGAGGATAGACTTATTGTCAGCCCCCCTAAAGATCAGCAAAAAATTTTGGGGCCCCGCCCCCTCCCGCCCCCAAAAATCGCGAAAATTTATATCTTCCACAGTTTCAGAGCTAGAGTCATTAAACTTGGAAGATAGAATTCTGGTCAGCCCCTCTAAATATCGGTAAAAAAAATTTGGGGCCACGCCCCCTCCCGCCCCCAAAAATCGCGAAAATGTATATCTTCCACAGTTTTAGAGCTAGAGTCAAGAAATTTGTAAAATAGACTTCTTGTCACTCCCTCTAAAGATCGGCCAAATTTTTTGGGGCCACGCCCCTTCCCGCCCCCAAAAATCGCGAAAGCTTATATCTTCCACAGTTTTAGAGCTAGAGTCACCAAAATTGGTAGATAGACTTCTGGTCACCCCCTCTTAAGATCGACCAAAAATTTTCTGTTCACTTGCTTTCAGCTGTTCTTAAAATGGTATCAGAGTATTACGCAGTCGGCTCCGCCCGACTGCAACGTTCTCACTTGTTTTTTTTTTAAATTACTCAAGTGCGTTTGAATTGCACGGCTCAGCCTTTGGGCTGTCCGTTGGCCTTATCGAGAGTTAGTTTTAATTGAACGCTAAATTGTGCAAAATCTTCGAGTACTTAGCTTAGAAATATGTACTTAATTACATTGTAAGTGTCTGGGCGACAGTATTCACTAGAATTGTGGGCTTAGCAAGCTTACTTATCACCTGGGCTAAAGCAAACTGTAAAATTGCTGCCAGCAATCAGAACAATCAGTATAAGCGCTGATTCTCATAAGCTGGTCCTCCGTCCGGCTCCATTTCTTAATAATAAAACCAGACATCAGTCAGCTGTTTTCATCGTATTTCTGAGCACGTTGACTTTCAGAAATTATGGATGACGAATTAGTTAGCTGCTGATTGCATTGAAAAGCTGCTGAATTGCGCTAAGCTTGGCAGCAATAATTCATTCAATTATCCGCCAGCTGTTGGCCCCCTTCACACTCCTCCCTCTTGCCCAATGCCCCAGCTTCAGACTTGTAAACGACGCACTGTTCGTCTTCCATGTGTATTTGTCCAAATGACAAATTGCAGAATCGTCTGGCTTGGCCAACAGAGAAGAGAGCAGGACAAGACAGCAAATGGCAACTGCTACTGTTACTGCTGCTGCAACTGCAACTGCTGCAGCAACGGAAGTTGACTTGAATGCGCTTCAAAATGCTGTTAAATTATTTTAAAACGTTACAACTTGAATGCTCTATGCTCTTCCTCTGACCCTCACTGCCAAGCACTGAGCACTCTTCACACAATGGCGCAACTTGAGTGCTCGCAATTACCGTTAAGTGTGTGAATGTTGAAGAAGCTCAGCTCAGCTGCAGTTGCAATCATTTTCTCTTTTTGGGCACTGCAGGACAACTTTTGGGGAGCATGTGTGGAGAGAGACTTTTGCTAGATGTCAAAAATAAATTAAAAATTGTTAGTAACAAATAAAACATTTTGCCGCACGATTGGCATGACATGTAATGTCAATCTGCCATTTTTTACTCATATCACTCTCCCTCTATCTGGGTTTCGTTTCGTGCTACGCGCCGAGCATTGTAAATAAAGCATGATTTTGTTGCGACTCCAGTGGTCAGTCGGGGCACGGGATCTCACTGGCTGGTCATGGTATGTTATGGAGTTATGTATATACAACATTTTTATTGTTGTTACTTTTATCGATAAATCCAAATGCAGACAGCAGCAGCAACAGTGGCCACTGCGGTTTCCGCTAAATCCATCCAGTAGTGATAGCTCCTGCAGCCGCCCTTTGGCCTGTCCTGAATAGGAAAGCTATGGTGAAAATGTCATGCTTTTGATGTACTCGTACATTGTGTTTTTATGACCAGCATTGTTATATTAGATTTAGTTTTGTCAGCCATCGGCCATCGGCCATCGGCCATCAGCATCAAAAACCACATGACGTATACGTTATTAGTAATATTGAGATTTTAATTGCAAAATTAATTATATTTATGCCGCACCTCTGAATGTCAAAAAAAAAAATGTATTTACATAGAAATAAGCTACAGATATCATCAATAATCATACTTAAATATGGTGCAATATGCGACTCGTAAAAATGTTTCTTTGGCTTTAAAATTTGTTTATTAAAAGATTGGTAATTACTTCATCTCACATTAAAATCGATAGATTATTCCAGCAGTTACTTATGCCTATTCAATTAAGAACAAAAAGAAATGGTTTAAATTGTTAAAATCTAAGAAGGATTATGGTTTTTATACATTTATTATACTCTTTTCGAACAAAATATGATGCCAAACAAAAACTGATCTGGACATGTCGTCAGTATGTATTTAATGCCGCGCCTCATTAAATTTTTTTCTCATGTTTTAATATACTGCACGGTTGAGTTAAAAATAGCGAAGGTATACAGCATTAACTAATTTCAAATAAAATGGTGCATATATAGATTGTCGCTGACTAATCTATAATATCTGTTAAAAAAGAGTATAAGATCTTCGGTACGCTGAAGGTAACCCTTCCCCACGTGTTTATGCTTCCCTTAGGCCTGAGTGTGTATGCAAATTTCCGTGCAAATTTGCATAAACATATCAGGTTTATCAGAAATCGCTTTGAGTGGGATAATACCTAAAATGTAATTGTTTTGCCGCATTGATTATATTCACGCAAATTCAATTATATTATTAAAGCTCATTAATCATTTGTATCTTTTTTATTTCCTTTTTATCGTTTTTTGTTTCGGGACGACTATTTTATGTGATGCTGATGAGCATTTGGTAAATACAATTTGTTTTAATTAAATCACAAATTGAATTGAGCTTAAATTAAGCAAATTTAAAAAAATTTTCAATTCTAGAAATCTCATTCATATATGTATTAAAATAAACTTTTTGTCTTGAGAACCCTTCAAAAACTGTAGTGTTTTCTGCTCTTTAAAACTTCTGCGACATGCCGTTTTTTAATGCGAAATACATTATTTTCAAATATTTATGTTAAAATCTTCTACATTACAAAAACATGTTTAATGCAGTACTAACAAGCTTTCGTAGTGGCATTAACATAATTTTTTTTCTGTTTTTTTTTGTTTATTGCATTTATTTTCTTTTTTGCTTGCGTGCTTTTGCTTTTTAAATTAAGCGTAATTAAAACACAGCCCCAAAGGCCAAAGGACAGTAGGGCTGACGGGCTGGAAACTGTAACACAGAGCCAGGTCAATGTCCAGCTGAAAAAGTGTTCTAGAGCCGGACAAGAGTCCTAGTGCCACTTCACAGGCGAGTGACTGAAACGCTTAAAGCTGCTGTCACACCATAAGCACCCCACACACACACACATACACACACAACTCGGAGGACTACAGCACAAATGAGCGTCGTAACATATGCAGCAGATTAGCAGGATGCTGACGCTGCTGCTAGGGTATGTATGTATGTTTGTATATATGTATGTATGTGTGTGTGTATGTGTGTCTGTGTGTGTGTGTGTATGTAAACACAGATAGCCTGTGTGTGCTTGTTGTGTGACTCCTTTGAGCAAGTCGCCTCGGTTACCGCTGCCAATGGCAACAGTTCCGATGCATCGCCATAGTCATAGATTATTGCATAATTTCCCAAACACCCATACACCCATACACACTAACAAACTCACACACTCACATGCATGCAGACACCAGCAGCTCATCCTGGTCTGGGTGCTAGACAAAATGGACATCATTTGCAAGTGAACCACAGCCGGGGGCTCTTTGCCCTCTGTTCTCTGTTCTCTGTTGTCGAACTGCTGTATCGTGCATGGACATGAGCTGGGCCACTGCTAATCCTTGCAACGTTGATAAATTGTTAAAGTCCACAGTCAGACGCTTGTTAAACTTGCCGGGTTAGCCACAACAGCTAAAGCGGGCAACAGCTATAAAAATGCGCTCATTTAATTTAATTTGCGCTCGCTTTTAATTAAAAGCGTACAATGCATCATTAAAAAATAGTTTGCGCCTGCTAATTTTTAGCTAGCGATTTACATAATTCAATTAAAATTTAGTTATGAAACGGACGCACATTTTGGCTACATTGTCAGAGAGACGCCACGGGACAGCAGGGAGCAGCAGTCCGCTTTATTTTGACGACTCTTTGCCCACTTAACCATGCAAATTATGCAAGCCTGCGGAGAGGATGAGGGACTGTGAGTGGGAGTAGGAGTGGGAGTAGGGAGGTGTGGCCGATTGTGGCAGTTGGCTTTGTTTGTTGAAGCAGCAAAAATAAATAGCGCAAAAAGAGCAAAAATGACAACTGTTCTCAGTGAGAGAATCAGAGGGAGAAGAATAGGGAGAAGCAAGAGGAGAAGTTGGCGTTTTGGCACGCAATTTTGAGCAGTTTAATGATGCACCAAGTAATTCACTTGAATGTCTATTTCGGTTCGTAAGCGCACAAGAGCGTTGAACTGCTAGAAAATCACAGGTCACAATAAATGTATTTAGCAGATGAATTCATAGTTGCAAATATAAATACACTGTTACATTTTTGGTTCTATTTTATAAATCACAGCTTACACTTGTACGAATTTAGCAGAAAATAATACAAAAACAAGTGGGGAAGGATTATCTTCGGCGTGCCGAAGATTGTATACTCTTTTCGAACCTATATGCAATTTTCACTCTGCCAACTGCACCACTGAAATTTCATAAGCTGTACAATATCGTTTTGTCGCGTATTTTGTTTTTTTTTGTTCTAAGAATATTTAATTCATTGCCAGTTGTATAGCAATTATAAGATATAGTGATCCGATCCGGCCGGCTCCAACCAATGTGATGTCTCTTTGAATAATAGGTATCTGTGCAAAGTTGTATCGCGATAGCTTTAAAAACATGGGATATATGGCCAAGACCGACTTCGAGTTGTATGGCAGCTATAAGATATAGTGATCCGATCCAGCCGGCTCCAACCAATGTGATGTCTTTTTGAATAATAAGTATCAGTGCAAAGTTTCATTGCGATAGATTCTAAAGCATGGGATATATGGCCAAAACCGACTTCGAGTTGTATGGCAGCTATAAGATATAGTGATCCGATCCGGCCGGCTCCGACCAATGTGCTGTCCCCTGGAATAATAAGTGTCTGTGCAAAGTTTAATCGCGATAGCTCAAAAACTGAGGGACTAGTTTGCATACATACAGACAGACAGACAGACAGACGGACATGGCTAGATCAATTTGTATTGTCATTCTAAGCATACTGGCAGTAACTTTTGGGGGTCTCCGACGCTTCCTTCTATGCGTTACAAACTTCAGGACAAACTTAATATACTATTTTCTTCGAAAAGAGTATAAATATACCTAAATGCCACTTAGATAATTGACGCCTTAACTTTCGCGATAGCCGCGATTCTTTGAAGTGCTGCTAATAATAATAAAAGGACAAAACAAAAAATAAACACACGCACACGCACACATGTATATTAAGTGAGTTTGTTGCTTTATGGGTCTCGAAACTGTTACGGCAAATTGCAGCAGCCACAGCAAAAATCCAAGTCCAGCCAGACAGCTTGACAACCAACATGTACTAGTTGAGTTGGCATGGCTATCGTGGCAGGATAACGACAACTGCCCTCTGCTACACGGTAATGACTTGGGCTTATCTGCTGGATCCAATCTGCACAGCTCGGCGCACCCAAGTGCCTGAGTGTGGGGTGGGGCACATTCAGGCAGGCGACACAATTTACACTACATTGACAATCAAAATGCGAGGGGCAAGTGTAACAAGCAACAACGCACTCAATTATTTTTATTGTCTTACACACGCTCAGCAAATTTGGCAGCATTAACAGCGCAAACGAAGCCCCACCCAGTCGCCCACTTGCACACACAACCAGGCGCCCGGGCGTCCGTCGTGGCTGCCGCTTGCCACCCGGCAGCACAATGTTGATGCCAATCAATCAGTGAAATGGTCGGTCCCAAAAACTTTTGCCCGAAAATACGCTTTAATGGATTTCTTGTTGCCACACAATTGCACAAAATTTCATTACATCAACGGCGGGTGGCCAAAAAGCAACAGCAACACCAACAACCAACAACAAAAACGGCAACGAAAACTTTTACACAACTTTTCGTGGCATACAATTCAAGTTAAAGTGAAAAGGAAATGCGAATGCGAGTGCGAGTGCGAATGCGAATGCGAATGCTGCGTACCACGTTACGTATGAGTGATCAACAATATTTGACTATTCGCTGCTAATGCCAGGATATGGCTCGGATATGGAATGGTGTGTCAGGGATCTGCCTGTGTGTGTGCTGGTGTCACCAGCTGCAGCTGAAGTGAAAGTTGACAATGCGGCGTCAGCAGAAAATGTTCTCTATGAGCTCACGTATCCGACGACGCATATTTTGCTGTTGTTGCTTTTGTTATTGAATTTGCTGTTGATGTTGCTGCTGCTGTTGCTGTTGCTGTTGCTGTTGCTATTGCTGTTGCTGCTGCCACTAAAAGCAAATGCCTGGCAAAATGCAAAAGGTGGCAACACACATAAATAAAATATTGAGCCCGCCAGCTGCCAGCCAGCCCTCGAATACATAAATTTACATTTTTGCGCGCCCGAATGTTGTTGCTGTCGTTGTTGTTGTTGTTGTTGTTTGTGTCAAAAGTTAGTCAGCAAAAATCGTCGGGCAGTCGATGGAGCATTGGTGGGCAGCAGTTCAGCACACAACTGGACAGCAAACAGCTGCGCCAGTTGGCCATTTAAGTGGTAGTTTTACTCGCAGTTTCCGAGTGTTTTCTTAACCATTTGGTGCAGATCTCTCACAAATTGTCCGCAAATAGTTGCGAAAATGTAGCCAGCAATGTGCAGACACATAGCTATATCTGCACATACTACTGGCAAAGTTAGCAGCAACAGTGAAAATTAATTAGAGCCTCATGGACTTTTGTCTTGAGTTGTCGTCAGGTAGCTCCCCAGGTGAGCTGTGCTGTGCTGTGCTGCGCTGCTGATTCCTGTGGTGGCCGCTGTTAGCTAATTGTGAAATTAACGTCCAGGCTGCATGAACTCAAACAATGGCTAAAGCAAACGGCAATCGAGTCGCACACACACAAGAATGCACACAGGCAAATAAAACTGAATCCTTTCATAGTCCAGTGGGAAACGAAGTTTGAATCAAGTCGCGAAAGTTGCCAAATAGCAATTAGCATTGAAAGTTGAATCAACTGAAGAGCACAACACAATTGTGTGTACAACTGAAATAAATTTTATATTTGTACAGTAAACTATAAGAAAAGATCTAAATTTATTTCAGCAGGTTTTTTGCGAAATAACCATTAATTTCATCTAGAAATTGCCAAAACTTAAAGAAACTCGAGCTTAAGTATAAAACTAATTAGTTAATTAAAAGTTTATTTAGAATTTAATTGAACCGTACTTTGAACACAATACTATAAAATTAAAAATCTATTAAAACTTTAAAGCCTGATGACTTGGAACACTTTAATTCGGGTAAAACTAGTTTGAGATAAGATTTTCAAAATTATTAAAATAACAGATATTGATATAATGAATTATTTTGCAGCGTAACATCAATACTAATTTATATTAGATTACGAGCTGAACTCATTTAAAATGGGAAAAAGGGATATAATGGTTTTGTGCAAAAGTATGCCTTATAAGGAACCATCTCCGACTACATAAAGTATATATATTCATGATCAGTATCAACAGCTGAGTCGATCTAGCCATGTCCGTCTGTTTACCCGTCCGTCCGTCTGTCCGTCTGACTTCATATTCGGAATAGAAGTTCTCGTTTGTTTCATTTTATCGATAACTCAACACGTTAAAAAGTTATCGATAAATTTCGGTTCCAGACTAGTGTTTTTTGGCCACAACTTGAAAGTTATACGAGCTAAAGGCACCAAATAGTATGTATTGTATGTATAATTTCGAATAGCATACACATATTTCACTTTGAAAAAAACTAATTTTTAAAGGTATGACCTTGCAATTTGATTCGATTGCCCATTTTATAGCCAATTTTATGTCCTAAAAATTTCACAAGGACACCAAACTCAGAAGGTTTTTAAGATTTACCTTTCAATAGTGTAGGACATTCCGGAGAAGCTAGCCTGCTTAAGCTTCTTGCATTGCTTGCAGTTAAGGTGCATTTGTATGGAAGTGCACTTCCGAAAAGAGCACTCTTACTTGTTTTATTCCATGTGCAAGCACGTATTGATAGTTCAATTTCCATCAACTCAACTTGTGTAAATCCTTGATAATGTTGACCTATTTTCACCGGATGGTTCATTTAATATTATTACATTTAACCACCGTTTGATATTACTACCCTTAATTAGCAGAAATTCAATGCGTCCTAAATTATAAATTTGTTAACATTAAAATGACAACAATGTAGCAGCCAGAATGACGAAAACAGGGCAGGATAAAGAAGTTGCGGGTGTGTCCTCTGCAACTGTCCAGTTAGTAAATCCCCAGAACAAAGCGCTGGATCCTACAGAAAGTGATTACAAATGGAAAGCAACGCAGTGCCAGCAATGCCAACGATGCCAGCAATGCCATCAACTAAGATAGAACAACAGGATCCGCGCGTAGAGGAAGTGCGCCTTATGCCATGAGCACTAATTACGCCTGGCGCACAAATATCAACGGCAACGGCAACGGCAACGGAGGCAGGAATGGCAGGGGAAGCGGCTGAGCTAGAGACAGCAGAAATGGCAACTATGGCGACATTAACAGCGACTCCAGCAACGGAAGCTGGCCCAGACTTGACTTGGCCAACAAAGCAACAATGCTGCATCAGCAGCAGCAAAAACAACAGCAACATTTCAGAACAAATCAAATGCAGCTTTAACAGAAGCAAGCAGACACACACTCACAACAAACATGATTGAAGAATTTGCCTGGCAACGATTTTGCTTTCCTTGCCAATTTCTGTTCTGTTCCATAAGCCGGAAACCATAAAAAAGCAATTCGTTATTAAAGCTGCAATACAAAAACCAGAATTCTGAGAAAGCTCATATTTGTTATAGAGAAGTGTGCATATTCTTTTAAGCTTTTTCCAAACTATTTTTGTACTTTGTATACCCTTTTCAGTTTAAAATCAGAATAAGCCATTCCCCAAACTTATAAAATATATTTTTGAATACTAAAATAAATGAGCATTTATTTCTTTATTGTTGTCCACATCTGTGTTACAAAAATACCCACTACAGAAAAGTATCCTATTAAGTGTGGTATGGAAACGCTGGGAAAATATAAAGCGTGGAGCGTACAATGCATATTGATAATGCACACAGCAGCCATAAGTAACTGGCGTCCTGGCAAACGTGACCGAGGAAGCATCCGAAAGAGCAAACGAGAGAGAGAGCAAAGCAAATGACATGCAAATAAATGAGAACAAAAGGATAAACGAATGGCCAGGACCCAGGACCAGGACCAGCACCAGAACCCAAGCCAATCCCAGTCGCAGATCCATTGCCTGCCCTAGGTTGTTGCTGCGAACGTGGTAGTGGCAAACGAGCCGCATAATTTTTGCTGGCTGCACTTTGTGGCCAAGGAAGGCGCCAGGATGCAGTGCTCGGACGCCCAGCTCCTGCTTTAATGAACTATGAAGCGGCCAAATGAATGGCATATTAATAAGATGTCGGCTTTCAGTGCCATTGCCGCATTGCATTGAGATCTGGGGATAAATCAATGTAGTTGGGGTAATTTGTAAGTCGGATGTGAATGTGCGTCTGTGCGTGCGAGCGAGTGTGTGTGTGTGTGTTGGTGTTCGCCTGTGTGCGAGTGTGCGAATGTGCTCATAAGAAGGCAGCACAATTCATCTTTTCTGGCCCATATACATAATTAAATGGCTAGACAAAAAGCATAAATAACAGAAAAGCTTGGACTGCGAAAAGAGGAACACATGAAGCAGGACCTTAGGCCAGCTCTTTTCTCTCTCTGTGTCTCTCTCTGTCGCACAGTGCTGATTAATGCTTGTTTGTTTGCATGCGCCGTGTATCCACTAATGGAATTCACATGTTGCGACATGACTGATTATGTACACATTAGTCGACTGATTTGCAATTCCTAGTGAGTGTCACTGTATCGGTGTGTGTGTGTGTGTGTGTGTGTGTATCATGTCCTTCGCGCCGTCACCTCAAAGTCGACACCAAAGCACAACTTTTCACTACTTGTATGTCCTAGAAAACAATGTCAGCCTTGTTGTATCCTTAGCGAAACATGCATATGTGGGTGCCGTTGTGTGTGTCGCACGTATCCTGTGCCATTCTGCCAAAGGACTTGGCCTGACTAAGCATATTACCGAGACTGTTTCGTGCCGAGCTGCGCTAATTGCCAGTCGCTTTGTCCTATTCAACTTGCTAAAGCAATTTTGCGTGCTCGATAATTTACTTAAGGCAAAAGGATGCGGCTGTAATTATGGTGGCACATTTTTAAATTGCTTAATAAACATGCGACAAGTTTGTTTAACAAAGTGAAGCTAAGATCACTTGAAAACGCATATACTTCAATTCAATTTATTAATTTCATTCTCAATGTTCTTAGCTCATATTAATAGAATAAAATGCAATAGTTGTAGCATTTCCAAGACTCCATTGAAGTTATTCCTATTTTTTTAAACTTTTTGCTACATTTTATACTTAGTTTTGGCATTAACAAAAATCAAATTGCTCGCTTGCATAAATTTAAAATTAAATACAAATGTAACTATGGTGCGTATGCATAATATCACAAGTGTTTGCTTAACTTTCGATGGCAACGTAACAACAACTACGTAAGTGACAGGCTAAATAAACTCTCAAATATTATATATTTACTTTCAGGTCAACAACAGATGCGGAAATTGGAAGTTTAATATTTTCCGTTAAAAGAGCTTTTTACTTGTAATACCATAAAACATTTTGCAGCTGTCTGGCTCTTTGCCATGCAATTCACACACACATCGCAGTTTTGCGTGCATGTGTGTGTTTTTGCGTTCAGTTTAGCGCCAAATATGAAGCTATACAAAGCGTGACTTTAGTTGGCTCTGGTGTCATTTCCGGCTTAATTGAGCATGTAACAAGTGAAGCTTTTGCTTTTAGCAGCACACATACGCACAGTATGCCAATGCCAATGCCAATGCAAGTGCAAAGCAAAGCAAAGCTATGCAAACATGACTGGATAGCAGCCCGGGCAGTTGGCAGCTGGCAGCATGTAGCCTGTAGCCTGCAGCCAGCAGCTCCTGCCTCGACTCGCACGCATATCCTGCATTTGCCGAAAACATGTGCATCCCGTTATATGTTTTGTCTGAGTTTATGCTTGCTGCCAGCATATCAGCTACAGGCTGCACCCCGCACAAACGCACAAGCGCACAAACACACAAACAGTGGATGCCATAGACAACATTGGGTTGCAAGTGCAATAAAGTGCCCAACATCATAAACGGCTAATTGCAACCCAAAATTATGGCTTTAAGGGTGTCAATGACTGTTTCTACCTCAGTAAGGCTGCTCACTGAGTGGTTACAACAGCCCGCCACAATCTCGTCTAACTCCACTGAATTGTGTGCGCTGGTTGTATTCGTTTGTCCGGTCTTTTTTTCAATTTTCACCGCACGAAGCGGAAATCAATCAATTTCCTGCATAGACTTTGCAATTTAGATACTCTTGCCTTTCACCTTTTGTACCGGTCAGCAGATGGGTAAATGAAATACGACGCTGCATAAAAACTGAAAAGAATATGCTTTAAGAAAACTAGATCTTTGAACGATTTGACAAGCCGGGAATTTAACTTACTCGTAAGATCAACTGCTAAACAAGTACTTTTTAAAATTGTTAAGTGTAAATATACTAGAAAGAGCAAAATCAATTTACACACGTGCATTAATAATTACAAGATTTTTAACTGATGACTAGTCATTTTACAGCTACCCATTACATCAATTGCACTGAGCAACTCCAATCTACCAACCAACAAACATGACTTAAAGATACCCTGTACCAGCAAACAGTCTGATAAGCAGACCGACTAACTAGTGAAACTGATATACCCTTTTTAATGTCATAGAAGTTCAGTGTTTTTTGTGCTTATTATGTGATTGCAGGGTAGAAAAACTAATTACACAACCATATTTAAGCTTTTAACGATGGGTTATAAAGTTGTTCGCTCAGTTCTGTTTGCGACTTTTAATAGTAATGGCATGCATTTATTAAATAAGCTTTCTATTGAACAAATCCTTTAAGATGCCCAGTGTACAGATCGATTTTGTCTTACTTCTTGGGCGCCATTAGCGCCTAATGCTTCTATATTTAAAGCTTTTTGCACCAGTGGTTCCAGTGTGGACCGAGGCACCTGGCTCCCCTCTGAAAACTTATAATCCAAATCTGTGGCTTTCCTGTTACGAGCTTCATCATATCCATGACCTCGTCTTTCAGCACCTTCAGCGGGGGTGACAGATCCAAAATGTTCGCCATTGGCCTTGTGCGGAGCTTGGAACACATTTGTCGGTCCGCCAGTCCTATGGGGCTCTTTGAGAGCATGTCTTGCCTTCAATATCACTCTCGTAATCCGCCAGGGACTGATTCTGTCACCTGCAATAATAAGGTTTCAGCTATAATGCCAACTTCTTCACTCTTCATTCTCCATTCTCATAAATTAGTGAATACAGCATTTCAACGACATTAAATCAACACATTTCACTTGCCTTGTTGAGCCAGCACAGCACTGGAGATAAGCAAGAAAAGCAACAGCAACCGCAACCGCATGACGAGCATCGTCAAATGACTTCAAACTGAGGAGTTTCGCTGTATTTAAAACAACCCATCAAGTTTTATGGCCAGCAAATATCGTAGAAAGCGCTCTCTTCTCAAAATTGAGTGCTTATTAAGTAACTTAGTGAGTAACTTACCGTACACTCGCACACAGGAGAGACTAACATTATTACCAGAGGGCACCTCCTAACCATATTGCTCTTTCATGTATAAGCTCTCATTGTTTCGTAGATTGAGCAGTCTAGTTAAGCTACTGGTTACTTCTAAGCTACTAGTTCTGGTCTGTAGGTAGCATCCACTTAAATTTCACTTGCTAAGCTTTAATTTGATCTTAAATTTTGAACAACCGGAAACTCGTTCCTACGAACGTGTATTCAGCTCTTGCCCGATTTCCCTGTGGATTTTGTTAACGCTGCCATAAAATATTTGTTTATTTAAATCGAAATATGTTGTATGGCACATCAAAATCTTAATAAATACTAAAAAGTCATGATGAGCTGCCCATCGACTGGGCTATCAAAGCCGTGGCCCGAGTTGACAAGCTGCGCTCTGTTAGGAGAAGCTGCCTCGTGCCCGGCATTCCCAATGGATTTTGCAGTTGTTCGTGCGTGTCGACAAGAATTTCAATTTGCAAACAATAAATTTGAGCAGCCAGTGGTTCCTTGGAGAGTGGAGTGGAGTGGAGGAGTGGAGCGGAGTCCTTGGCAGCCAAGAAGCGGTCCAGGCGCACTTTATTAAAGAATAAATATATTTTTATTTTTGCTTAGCTGCGCGTTGCAAGTGACAGTTTGGCAGCTTGGCAGTTGACAATGCCATTGATTTGAATTTGCCCGGGCAAAAGAATTTGATTTGAACTAAGCCAACTTTTTAATATTGGATTACCCACCGTTAGCTTTAAGCTGATTTTGTGTCTGCTTCATAAGCGCCAGTCTCCGAACGGAAGTGCTGAACAAAAAAACGGAAATGAATCAATTTCCGTGTGGCAGACCATTAAAAACTACAAAGCACTCCAAAGCAAGGCACAAAGCAACTATAAAGTGTGCCATAAAAAATGGCGCCGGTATAAGCAGTGCAGAACGTTTTTATTTTTCTAGCTTTTCCTATGGGCCTCAACTAACTCGCTGTCCCTCTCTCTCTCTCTCTCGCTCTATCTCCCTCTACGTGCTGAAATGACAATTAAAAGTAAGAGAATTTACATTGTATACCAAGTACCAGCTAATATGTAAATGTATGCAGCAAGTATGGGGGAGTGTACCATCAGCATCAATATTCAATATTATTTAACAACACCTTCAGGGAACATTTCATATAAGCGGCTTAAAATTGCAGTAGTAAAAACGTAGACTTAAAATAATTTGGAAAACCATAATAGTTTAGCAGACAAAAACATCATTAATTACAGCTTATATGTATATTTTATGGTGGTCTATCTCTTAAAGTCTCTGTAAGTTACCTGTACACAAACTTTTAGATATTAAGGTTTTCAAAATAAGTTTAAGCTAGCAGGCTCTCATTTGAAACAATCTGTCTGTTTACACAGCAGTTTTGATGCAAACAAATATTATATGAACAAATTTGGAAAGAAAATGTCTGTAATTACCAAGTGCGCTGGATACATGGCACTCGTTTACGAGGCTTCCGCTGCATTTCTTACCATGGTTGAGATGGTGAACTTTTACAAAATCATGAAGGTAAGCAGTCAACTCATAAGCAGTACACACAGTTAAAGGATTCCGTTTAAAACAGTTCGATATGGTTGATGTTATGATATTGATATTGGAAATGTGCAAGATCATTTGTTTTGGCCACTTGGCAGTTGGCATCATAAGCGTAAGTTGTAAATTTATGCAACTAAACTATTTTATTTATGTATTGCGAATTTACAGCGTTCAAAATTTCTGGTGAAACTCTGGTTGCTTATGGCCTACGTTCAGATTAAATGGGGGGCTGTTGGAGAACTGCTTACAAATATATACGGATATTTGTTCACTGCAAAGTACAATAGCCGGGATGCGTTTCTAAAGGAGCTAGCTGATACACATGGCTCACCCATAGGTCAAGTGCTGACACGGATTGGTATCATATTGATGGTATACAAATTCTACACATCTCTGGAGTCTCCAAAGAAGCAGGTGAAGTCACAGCTTGATCAGAAAGCTGCCGAATTAAAGACCAAGTGAGCTGACGGAATTAAGAAAAGGTTCAAGATAAAGTTTAGAAAATGCAAATGTTTATTGTCTAAAAATATATATGTTAAATTACAACAAGAAGCGCAACATAGGATTTATGTAGGTTTGATTCTCTTCGGGGACTTCATTAAATTCATATAAATGTTATATATAACAAATATGAAGACAAATTCAATAGCTAAAAGATCGTAAAGGCTTAGAGGGTGTCAAAAATGCTAGAAAAGCCATCAGTTAAAACTTGCCCATAGTTAACAAAGAGATCAAAATGTTGGTCAAGGCGTCAATGGCATCGCCAAAGAAGAGCTCAAATATCCAGATAAGCACAAACACCACGTCGAATAATATTCCACCAAGGCACCAGAAAAGCCAGAACAACATCAGCTGCGGCTTGCACTGCAAAAACAGTTCACAATCTATGCCACATTTGAAATGTGATTACAACGCACCCAAATAATGCCGACAACCATGAGCAATGAAACTGCTATCCACACATTCAGTAGGAGTAGATAAATCCACAGCATCCAAGGGCTTGTGTCGTTGCCATAGATCTCTGGAAATGTTTGAGGATTACTGAGGAATCGCTGGCTACAAGTGCTGCCGGCTAGCTTTTACCTGACATATGTGCCTGCTGCAATTGTTTGGAGCTTTGAGCTGTTGGCTTGCTGGCATTCCTTCGGTAGAGCATGTAAATAATCATCAGCTCAAAGAACAGACCTCCAGTGATGTCCATGCAGCCAATGGCCAGACCAAAGCCATTCAATGCGCTCACCATTTTCTCTTTACATAGACTTGTTTGTATTGCTTTTCTCCACTTCTTGACACAAAAAACTAAAAGTTACAAATTCTAGAAACGATTTTGAGCCACCCAGCAAAATGAGCGCGAAAAAATAAATTATATTTGACATTAGGGAGAGGTCACACGGGTTGACACTATATGTATGTGTGTGTGTGTGTGTCTATGTGTGTGTGTGCTTACCCACCGCACGTATTTCATCAACCTGGCATTATAAGCATGTATGTATATGCAAACATGCACACATTTTTTGCATAAATAGACACGAGCTCGCTGGCTGCCAAGCCAGACCCGAGACTCGCGTTGTGAGTTGCTGTTTCCGTTTCCGTTTTTGTTTGTGTTATGTTCTTGCTGCTGTGCAAATTATTTTAAAAGGATTTTGTTTCAAACACTGGCAATGCGCGTGTGCATAATAAATGTTATACTTTTAAAGAGCTCGCCGGCTAAACTTAGCCAAGATACTAAAGGTGGCATTCTGATGCTGATGATACGTTAACCATATATATATCATCATCTACATCCAGACCATATCCATAACACACTAAGATCAAATAAGCCAAGTAAATTAAGCTCGGCATAACTTTATGCCAAAAGCAAGTGGTTCCAAACTGACTCAGAGTCTAAGAAAGTTTTAAACGGATTTAAAAGTATTCTAGCATAGTGCAAAGCAAACTCTCGAGTTCAGATACAATTAAATGTGAAACTCAGTACATATTCGTTTGATTTACAATTTAGGTTTTTTTCGTGAAACAAAATACTTGTTGAACAATATATTGATACATATATACAAAAATATAACTTAAACCAATTAACAACATAATCTCATTAAAATACTCGCTGCCTCAGATCTTATTATTTCTCACGTTTATTCAGCTTGACTGGCTTATATAGCGACTGCTTGGGTCCGCAGGTGTACGGACTAGTTTGGCCTCTAGTTTGCAGGATGTTGCATCTATAGGATTGGGAACTTCTTGGTGTTGGCGCACGCTTAGCTCTTGGCTCTGGCTGTGACCTTGGCTGTGTCTGCACCTGCTGCAACGGTGTTGATTCACACGGGGGTGTTTGGTATTTCTTGCCACAAGGATCGCATTTAAAGACCGCCTGATAGAACTGATAGATGATGAACGCAAAAATGATTTCAACAACTGCTGGGGATATAGGCATAAGCATGGAATTTCCAAAGACTCTTGCTGCTCACATAAACCAAGGCACAGTATCAAACTATTGCTGGCCAGGCCAGCCTGGAATGTGCTCTGGCGTAGAAAAGCATACAGAATCAGGCAAGCCTCCACGAAAATTCCCAGGCATGAGAAAATGAGCCAATACCGCACCAGCTCCGAGTTGCGCTGCCAGGCAAACGTTTAACAGGCTCTTGGAACGGATATTGAGTGAGATTAACTTACCCTATAGATGCCAAAGATGAGCAGCACAATCAGTGACAGCCAGAAAAGACCAAAGCAGACCGCAAATATAGTAAGCCAGCTCAGCTGTGAATCAGAGGAATCTATCAATCCACATACGTTTGCTACATAAAATGTGGCTTTAGTAGCTGCTTACATGGGTACTGATCTTGGCCACACTGAGCACAGCGAAGAGCACAGCGACGAGCATATCGAAAACGGCGATGGCATAGGCACAATATAGGAGCGAGTCCCTATTCAGCCGCATGACGACATTTGCTAGGCTATCTGAGAATAAGTAGCACTAGAAATGCCTGGCCTGCTTTCAAATGGACTGGGCGTTGGTGTTGGGTGTTGGGTGTTGGGTTGGTTGTTGGTTGTTGGTTGTTGGTTGATGGTCATTAAACTTGTCCCCTGCGGAGCTTGCGTTCCAGCTCCTTTATAGCAGCTTTCTCGTCCCTTTTGTACATCCTTTTAAGACGCTTGCGCTCCCTGCGTTGAGTGTCATTGCTGCTTGCGATGTTTTTATTGTTCTTATTGATGGCGCCACCTGAAAATCTTCGCCTCAATGGTATCCACAGATCGCGATCAATCATATCCAAGTAGAAGACATAGATAATATAAACAAAAGTCATTTCAACCGCTGCGATATGCTTAGATAAGATTCGACTTGGAAAAGGTTGGTATGGTTGGATGGTCTCACCCAAGCCCACGAATGGCATAATGGTAATCTTCACGCCCTCCCAATTGATGGACACGGCCAGTGTCAGCCCGTACAGCAGAAGAAAGGCATCCAGCATAATGCCCAAGCAGGTGAACACCAGCCAGTAGCGCACAAAGTTCAAATGGCGGCGTCGAATGCCCGCCAGCAGCAGCAAAATGATGCATATCCACAGGATGGAGAAGATCAGCGCAGCCAGCGACGTCCAGTGCCTCTGCAGTTGGTAGCAACTGGTACTGTTAAGCTCTCCAACTCAAGCCTTATGACTTACGTGTTTAACATACAGCAGGCCCGATACGCTGGCGAAGAGCACGGCGGACACAAGATCCAGTAGAGCAATCGCATAGCTGCAAACTACCAAATATCCATCTGTGGAGCCGCTCATTCTCATCCAGCAAACCGTTCAGCAATAGTTGAAACGTAGGGAAAATTTGTACACTAAATCAAAGCTGTAATGATGATAAGCACGTAGTTTCTATATTGAGGTGGGGGCAGCTCCTGCTGCCATTGCTACTCCTGCTGCTTGTTAATCAATGCCATTTGATTGCCAAGAGCTGAGGCGCCGGCACAGTGAGCAGCGCCCATATAAATACATGAATTATTGTTTGTGGCCTTAAACAAAGGTCTCTTCAGCTCGCTCTATACATCATTGTAATGTCGAGGCAAATTGTATGAGGCAAGGTATGAAATGCCACAAATTTGATAACATGACCCCACTGTGCATTCTATCTGCTGCTTTGCGACAAGTTTTCTGGCTATCTTTCATTTACGGCATTTGTTTTGTCAGCTGCTGCCTCATAGCCGTTTGGTGATTCGATTTTGCCCCATTGACAACGTGACTCTGCAAAGTCAAAATTCGTGATGGGCAAAAGAGACCAACAGAAGTGGAAACTATCCAACTCCAATGTTATTATTGTTTGAATTGTTCGAATTGATTTTGGCATTGGCGTTAGCCAATAAATTGAAATGGGCTGTAAATACCAATCAGAATCTATGATTTCCACATACACTATGCCCAGCAATAACATATTTACATAAGTGACTTGTACACAAAGAACTTGATTAGAAATTTAATAATAAATATATATTGAGCATTATTATGTTTTCCTCATATGGTGATACTCCTCCATCTTTAGACTATCGCGAGTATGTAACGTCTTTTCGGGCGGTTGCGGTTTGCTCTTATTTCGTGTTTTTGATTCGGGAACTTGGGTTTCCGGTTGGTTGTTTTTGGACCTGTACGAAAACAAGTTATATGATGTATAAGAATTGTCAGCCTGGCTACATACTCTTTTGACTTCAAAGAACTTGATCGCCTTGGGTTGGGGTTGGGCTTGGACTTGCGAACTTCATTCTCTAGAAACATTTTTAACTCCATCGTAAGATCCGAGTTGTGTCGGTCGGACTGATCATCGATACGTGCAGTACCTATTTTTATGCAGTACCTGTAGACTACATAAATACAAATCCATTCGAGAACTGAAAATGCAGAGCATTGGTTTAATTGGATAGGCATAATTTAAACTGCGATTTCTAATCACCTATGCCCAAATAAAGAAGGGTAAAATGTATTATTTGAACCCACTCTACATACTCGGACGTTGAAATTGTATATATAAAAAATAATATGTCCACGATAAATCCAACTATCGAAAACATCAACCAACAGACTATTAATCGTGGACGACCCTATAATTCAAAAAAACACGTATTGCTAAGAGCTTTACAAATAAATCACATTTACACATACCATCCATAGGCCCACTAATAGCAATAGAACCATTAAAATCCAAAAAATCGACCCCAAGAAAGCTAGTACTGAGTATGCGTCGACCTGTGTGTTCAGTTAGATAGTAATTAGTAAGGAAGTTTCGAAAAATTTAATGATACAGACACCGAATACCAATAAAGTGGTTGACTGGACCAAAAAGTATAATGACTGAACCAAATCGAATATTGCTATAAAATAACATAGCGTAATAAACGAGGTAACGTATGAACCCTTAAGGGGGTGTTTTCCGATTGATCTTCCATCCTGAAAATCTTTGATGTGGGATTAAATAAATAAAATAGATGATTTTAGATCTGTATTAAAAATATATTTAATGTGGATAGGACTCAAAGCATACTATGACAAACTTCTATTAATAAGACTTGAACAAAGTTTGTCACAATCTACAAGCGCATACTAGTTATTTTTTTTCATTCTTCTTTTTTTTGTCCGACTTCTTAACGCTTTTATTGCTCTTGCTCTTGGTCTTACTCTTGTTCCTGCTCTTGCTCTTATCTGTGAATGGAGAATATATTGGATGCGTTACGAGCAATCGTTCAAGCTAATCCTACCGCTAAGATCCTTTTTATTTTTCCTCTTTCCACCCCTTTCAGGTCCATCAGAAAATTGGCAGGGATCCATACACAAATAGAATCTATGTACAAGATAAATGCAGGTGCTCTCGACAACTGAAAAGGTAAATAGTTTAAAAAAAATGGAAAGGGAGAAACAGAAACTCTCTCACATATTCCCACGAAAATAATGGTAAACTCATGCAAATGATCCCAGTCGACTGTTACAGAAGACGCGACGCCCCATATCAAGAATCCTATGTCCGCAACAAAACCAGCTATTGAGAAGATAAGCCAAACTCTAACTAACACAGGACGCCGCTTTATAAAGTAGTTATTATTATAGATTTATATTGGTCTAGCGGAAATCGATCCAACCAATCTCTACGCACCTTCCACAGACCCACAATTAGCAGTACGACAATCAGCACCCAAAATATAGTTCCCAATAGCGCCAATGTTGAATATATATTGAACTGTTTATTGGAATGTTTAAGAGGCAGTATATGTTTATCCAGTATCTGACTTACTTACTCTCGTGATCAACGAAATGGTCGCTTGTATCACAAAATAAAGCGCATGAGCCAAATCGAATATGGCAATAGCGAGACATATTTTCCATAAATTTTCCTGAAAGAAATCCGCGAAACCTGATTTTTGTTTGAGAGGCTTTTTCTTTTTCTTCTGATCGGTCAAAGCCATACTTCAAAGAGAAATAGTGGAATTTTAAATATTTTGTTTACAGGTGAGTGCTATAACAAAGCATATAAAGCTAGTTATTATTACAAAATTGAATTGAATTTTTTCGTAAAGTGCATAGCGCATGGAAGGAGACATCTGCAGAAACATAAAGTTTATTGATCACAAACAGTCAAGGGAATATTCTGTTTGTGATTTATGTGCAAACTCGTCTCCCTGTTTTGAAGCTGTATTGATGAAAATTGGCATGAACTCTTTTGCTGCCCATAACATAAATATCGGAATTTGCTGCATTGGACCACCATATCGAATAGCTTCGATGGGAACAGTCGTTCGAAAGCTGAAAACAATATGATGTTTTCCAAGTTACGCGGACCCAACTCATTAATAACGAATGTTAGTTTAAGGTATAATTTAATTCAGATGTTAGTATGTGGACTGCGATCTGCAAGGCGTATCGAAGATAGCCTCTATTTCTGGCTTAACTGAATTGGCATTTCGGTTCCCCAAGAAAAAGGGATGCAAATTTTCTTGCAAGAATTGAGTGGCAAAATCGAGCAAACAAAAAGTTTGAAATTATAAAAATGGATATGGCAATATTACTCATGAATAACAGAAAAACTTCAGTTGCGCAAAACATTTCAGCAAATTAAAATTTTGCAAGAACATGCGAATAAGAAAGATCAATCTTGACGTGTTGCTTTTCAAGAGCCGAAAAAAAATACAAATTTAAATTTAACACCGAGCAGTGGTTCACTTAATGTAAACCATCTGTTAATAAACATAGTGCGAACAGCTGTTTGAACAGTGATGTGGCAACGCTAAATAACAGTGCTGGTAAAGGTCAAAACACAAGACAATCTTGCGGCGTTGAATGGTGGTGCTTTCACACATAAATATTTACAAATATAAAGTGCATTTAAAAGGCAAAAACATGCCCATCATTGTCAAAACGTGAGTAGAACTTTAAAATAACCTTGACGCAAGCCACATGTTTGTATCAATAGCTCAAGCAAAAGTGACTTTGGTAGCAACAAACTTTATATTCGCGCCATTTTCCGCCTCAATTGAATTTCCCAACACTGTGACAACAGCTGTTTCATTTGTGAAATAAAGTTTCACCGAAACCAAGTTTAACAATGGGTCCGCCAAAAAAATCAAAAAAGGACCGAAATGCGGGCGATAAATTTGGTAAGCATGGGCATGAGAGTAGCTTTAGTGCCTGGTTAAGCTGCAACCACTTCTCATAGGCAAGAAGCGCCGCGCCGAAGATGAAGCGTACACCCAGCTGGTGGACGACAATGACAGCATGGACAACGCTAGTGAATCGGACGGTGTGCCGGGGGCCGCGTCTAAGAACGCGGAGACAAACGATGAGAACATCAACACAGATGAATACGGCGCCAAAGATTATCGTGCTCAGATGCAGTTGCGCCCGGATCACGGCAATCGCCCCCTGTGGGTGGCTCCCAACGGTCACGTTTTTCTTGAGTCCTTTTCGCCGGTATACAAGCATGCGCACGACTTTCTCATCGCCATTTCGGAGCCGGTCTGTCGGCCCGAGCACATCCACGAGTACAAACTGACCGCATACAGTTTGTATGCAGCTGTTTCCGTGGGCCTCCAAACCCACGACATTGTGGAATATCTGAAGCGCTTGAGCAAGACGAGCATTCCCGAGGGCATACTAGAGTTCATACGTCTATGTACGCTGTCGTATGGCAAGGTGAAGCTTGTGTTGAAGCATAATAAATACTTTATCGAGTCGCCGCATCCGGAGGTGCTGCAGAAGCTGCTCAAGGATCCGGTCATTCAGAAGTGCCGACTCATACGCAACGAGGGCGAGGGCTTCATACAGGGCACCGTTGAGAGCAAGGCCATTACACAATTCGGTACAAAGCTGCCGGCTGACAAGCCAGCAGAAGATTCTGCCAGCACCTCGGCTGCAGCGACGATAGGAGCAACAGGGGCCGCTGGTGGTGCTGCACCCGCAGAGGGAGCCGCTGCGGCTGCGGCAGTGCCCGATGACATAACCGACTTCTATGAGAAGATTGACAAGGAAGAGGAGGATGAGGACGAAGCTAATCTGAAAACAGTTTCCTTCGAGGTGTCACAGGAGAAGATTGAGCTAATTCAGAAGCGCTGCATCGAAATCGAGCATCCGCTGCTGGCCGAGTATGATTTCCGCAATGATACCAACAATCCGGATATTAACATTGACCTGAAGCCAGCCGCCGTACTGCGTCCCTACCAGGAGAAAAGTTTGCGTAAAATGTTCGGCAATGGCCGCGCACGCTCTGGCGTCATAGTGCTGCCGTGCGGCGCTGGCAAGTCCTTGGTGGGAGTCACCGCCTGCTGTACGGTGCGCAAGCGCGCCTTGGTGCTCTGCAACAGTGGCGTCTCTGTGGAACAGTGGAAGCAGCAGTTCAAAATGTGGTCAACAGCAGACGACAGCATGATCTGTCGCTTCACGTCGGAGGCAAAGGATAAGCCAATGGGCTGTGGCATACTGGTTACCACGTACTCCATGATAACGCACACGCAGAAACGTTCGTGGGAGGCGGAGCAAACTATGCGCTGGCTGCAGGAGCAGGAATGGGGCATCATGGTGCTGGATGAGGTGCACACCATACCCGCAAAGATGTTCCGGCGTGTGCTGACCATTGTGCAGTCCCACTGCAAGCTCGGCTTAACAGCCACACTGCTGCGCGAGGACGATAAAATTGCAGATCTTAATTTCCTAATTGGACCCAAGCTGTACGAGGCTAACTGGCTCGAGCTGCAAAAGAAGGGCTTCATTGCGCGCGTGCAGTGTGCCGAAGTGTGGTGTCCCATGTCGCCGGAGTTCTATCGCGAGTATCTGACCACCAAAACGTCCAAGAAGATGCTGCTCTATGTGATGAACCCCTCCAAGTTTCGCAGCTGCCAGTTCCTTATCAAATATCACGAGCAGCGTGGCGACAAGACAATTGTCTTCTCCGATAATGTGTTTGCCCTGAAGCACTATGCCATCAAGATGAACAAGCCATTCATCTATGGCCCCACATCGCAGAATGAGCGCATACAAATTCTACAAAATTTCAAGTTTAATGCCAAGGTGAGTATCTAATACTAGTCCAAAAGGCCTTGCCGTTCTAATACAATCCTTTGATACAGGTCAACACTATTTTTGTGTCCAAAGTGGCAGATACCAGTTTTGATCTTCCCGAGGCGAATGTGCTAATCCAGATCTCGTCGCACGGCGGCTCACGTCGCCAGGAGGCACAACGCTTGGGTCGCATTCTGCGCGCCAAGAAGGGTGCCATTGCCGAGGAGTATAATGCATTCTTCTACACGCTCGTCTCACAGGACACAATGGAGATGAGCTATTCGCGCAAGCGCCAGCGTTTCCTTGTGAATCAGGGCTATAGCTACAAGGTTATTACACATCTTAAGGGCATGGACACCACAACGGACTTAATGTACGGCACACAGGAAGAGCAGGGCCAGCTTTTGCAGCTGGTGCTGTCTGCCTCCGATTTGGACTGCGAGGATGAGAAGGTGCCGGGCGAGCCCGGTTATCGTCCCAACGGACCTGGCACTACAAGACGCATGGGCGCGCTCAGCTCGATGTCTGGCGGTGATGATGCCATCTACTATGAGCATCGTCGCAAGAATGTCGGCAGCGTGCATCCTTTGTTTAAGAAATTTAGAGGATAACTAACTGTACCCAACTGAATAAAAGTATTTCAGTCACAAACTGTAGTTTATCTGCAAACTTTTTTATTTCAGCTCTCTCTCTTCCATGCCTTTGAAGAAATATTTAATTTCTGTTTGCTATTACTTATTGCAGTCAGACCGCAGGCACCGCCGACTGGGCCATCATTGAGCTGCAGGGTGATCTGGAGGTGCGCAGCAACCAGTGCATGCAGGATCAGTTCATCGGTGATCTCTACTACAATAAATATGGACAGCCCGTAAATAAAAGCATTTGAAAACAAGGCCTTCCAATAAGTCATGTATTTAAAACGCTTTCAGATACTCATAATTGGCCACCACATACTACAAGGACGCGAGCAGAAGCTGGACAAACCGTTTGCGGTGCTGGAAAAGTCGAAGACAAATGAAGGGCAACAGCTGCTGAATGTAACCAATGCCACACTAGATGCAAGCGCCTTGAACGCCACCGCTGGAGTTGAGCGCACTTTACTGGACGATAGCGTAGCACTGGAGCACAAGAGTCGCCAACGAACCGAGTATACAGTGAGAGCCATATGCACCAAGAAGTTAATATTCAAGTCGCGACCCAAGCCAATTATAGCCAATGTGGCAAAAACCGTTTAATAGTCGATTGAAGTGTATATTAATATTTAGTTGAATATATATAATTAGTTTTTGTAGCTTATGAGCGAACTAGACGATTTCCATTTCACGCTCAATGCCTACAAATTTGAGCTGCTCGGTGGGTCCGTATCTGTAGTCAAAGAAGAGCTCCTCGCCCGGCTGTATAGCGCGCTTGGCAAAGATACCAATGCGATGATCACCGGTAACCATCATAACCTTGGCATAGCAATTGGGATTGATCGAATGATTGGCGAAGCGAATTTTGTTGCCCTTTCGTGTTGCATCCACAACGAAATCGTTGTTCAAATTGAACAAAAACGAGCACATGTATTTGTCATATACCTTGCCGCGACGATCGGCCTCATCCTGAGAGATGATCTCGCCGCAGTACTCCGATATGAATTCATTTTTCTGGGCGCCCTCCTTGAGAAAAATGCCCCAACCAGCAATGTCCGAAGGTGCCATCAGCAGATGTTTGTCTGTACGGGCGAAGATTGAGCTTAATTGGAATGCTTACACAGAAGACGAGATACTTACGCAATCCGCGCTGCACGCACACATTCTTGCATGTGATTTTGGTCAGCTTGAACTGATCGGCACCGCAAGCCTGACACAAATCCGGATCGCACTCGCGCACAGCCAAATAGCAGGGGCATTGCTTGGTGTTGCACTGCGCCTTGCAGCGACAGCCGGGGAAACGATTCTGACAGTCGCTGCTGCAGTTGCAGAACTTCTCGCAAAAGTTCTGCGTCTGTATGCAGGAGCAGTTCATGTCGCAGGGACCGGCGTGATCGCAGGGTGTGTAGTTGTACACGTGATTCGACGAAGAGTCTTTCTTCAGCTGTATCTTGCGACAATGCAGCGACCATAGACGCTGCTTTTTCTTCTTCTTGCGCGGCGGCGTAAAGTCCTGGCACAAGTCCTCAAAGCTGAACTCGGCAGCCTCCTTCTGCGCAAACTCGTACACCTGGCGGCATGTCTTCGTTAGCATATTGTGCGCCACGGCACAATAGTTCTTCAGATACACCTTGTGCAGCACTCGAAATAGCGCTTGATCGGCGCCAGTCCAAACGCACTGAGTGCTAGTGATGTTCATCATGCCAGCTGGATCAGAGAGAGAGAGTCAACAGGTAAGATCGAGACAATCTGGCGCAGAGAAAGCTTCATTTACCCATAATCGAGTTAATCTCAGCGCTATTGACATCGATGCCATTATCCTTGCCATTCTCGGGATTAAAATCCTTGTTGCTAAACTGGCTGTTGCTATCATTACTGTCCTCCGAGCTCGCCTCGTTGCAGGAATCGATGGGCGGCGTCTTACTATCAGCCGCAAGTTTCTCCTTCATGCCATCCTATTGACAAGACAATTGTAATTAGTCATCTTTCCAGCTCACATGCCGTTTACCACTTACAATCAACATGTAGCAGGAATTACTGCAGGGCTCCACAAAAGTCTTCAGCTCGGGATAGCGGCGCTTTTGTAGATTGGGACCAGCATGTCCCTGCAAGCCTGTGAATCGAAAGGGCAAACATTTTTAGTACTGAATTGAGTGGGCGTCTGGAGATAGCATGACTATGAGACGCTTGGGGTTAGAGCATGAGTCAGATACGTTACTGAACGAGGATGTAACAATGTTCAAGGCAAAAGCCGCACGAAATGAGGCGAGAAACACCGAGAAAATTTTGACACAAGACATTTTTGCCGATTTCCACAGACAAATACAAGTATATAATGTGTAAAGGAAAGATAGATAGATGATGATGTGGAGCAAGGCGACATTTGGGCCTAGGCGGCATGAGTGTGTGTGCGTGTGGTTATCGAAAACAACAACTACAACAACGACTCACCCTGTACATGGTGACCTAAATTGCAGTTATATTTTGAATACAGATTTTTAAAAGGTTTTTTAGGACAAAAGAAATGTTTTGCAACAATTTTTGTTTCGTTTTCCAAATAAAGAGAAAAAGCAAAAACAAAAAGGTTATTAAGAGAAACCCAAGTGCAGGCACAGTCCAAAGATGTCACTTACGGTGAAGAAAACAATCATATTTAAAGCAGCGTCGGCAGAACAAAGTGTGGAACGAATGCATGGTGCGTTCTCGGGAAACACTTTCCGCCTTGGTGCCATCTATGTTGGGAGTGCATTCCTGCGGACGCTCGGGGTCCTGATGCTCGGTCAGCTCAATGTACCTGCATGGATTAATATTTTTAGCACACAATTGCGAATGACTAGACTTGCAGACACAACATACTTCTCCTTTAGCTCCTGGGCGGTGCCCTTGTCCGGAAAGTTGGCGCTAATTGCTTGAAATATGATGGGTGCCGGAAATGGTAGTTTCTCTTTAACTTCCTCTACTTTGGGCTGTGTTTCCACAGCAACTGCAACAGCCACATCCTTCTTGTCGTCAACAGCAGCTGGAGCAACTGCAGTAGCTGCAGCAGACGAAGATGAAGTTGTTGGCTCTATCAACACTGGTGTCTCCTTTTTCTCATCTTCCTCCATGGACTTTAATGTCACCGTTTCTATTTTGACAGATGGACTGGCCACGGTTTCCTCCAGTTCCTTGCTATGCGAACGCATCAATGCATGCACCAACTCCACAAATATAGCATCATCCATGAACGAGGGATCTTTGTCGCCGTGCACCTTGCCGTCGTAGTTCTTGATCAGCTCCTCGATGAACTTCCCATCCTTGTCGAGCACCTCATCGCCCATATACGGAATGTTGTGCAGCACAGTCTCATCCTCGACCATGAAATTCTGCTGAGTGGGTGCCCATGTGTACATTGTGGGTATGGGCGTCACAGCGTTGATCACGCAGATGGGCACCCGCTGCGGTCCACTGTTGGCGCCACTATAGCTGGTTACCTCAGCGCGCTTCACGCAATCAACGTGAGGTGGGTCGTAGGGCTTCGCCTGCCATACCTTCGACTCACAGTACAGATCCTGCACATTGTGATTGTGCTCGTCCCTGCAAAGAGTGGAGGAGTCCTTCAATCAATCAATTAAATAGACGCCAAGTTACACGTTAAGCCGGAACAGCTCGTTTACCAGTTTTTAATCCAGGCCTCCTTGATTTCATCAGCCCGCTTGTATCGCTTCTGTTGGCGGATTTTCATGTACTCCAACTTGACCACGCGTTTCCATTCTTTGCTACTCATCTTTGTTCAGCTTTTTTTTGCAGCAAACTATTTCTGGCGGACTCGCTTAGTGTTCGCAAGCGCATTTTGGAGCGAACAGTGTGCGAAATTCGAATATGATACAATTTCAGTGTTGATAAACAGCCAAAAGTCAATCAGCTGCTGCTTGCTTACACTGTTATAAATATAGTACAATGAAACAAATAAATATGGACAAAGCTTGAAACAATACAAATTTATGTGTGTTGTCTTTGAATTACTATTTGTATCTCAAACAATTTTTAAAGTTACATCCGAGGTTGTTTGGCCCGCGTCATTGCTACTAACAACAGACCTGCAGTCGAAGTCGTTTTACTTTTCCTGTAGTGTGGTAACTCTGACAGTTTTGGTATTTTTACATATGAATATTTGTCATTATTTAGGATCAAATCTGACATAAAAACAAATCAAATGTGAAATTTCTTATCAAAAATAAGGTAAAATTAAAAAAATAAACTGGACAATTTCCAACACATCAAAACAGCCACGAGCATCGAGGAAATTGGCGCGATGTCACAATCAGATTGCGAAGATTTGAAAGCATTCGAGCGGCGCCTCACCGAAGTGGTTTCATCGTACAGGCCATCCACGTTCCGCTGGCGAGGTAAGAACTGAAATAATTGTTGCTACTACGAGTCCAACTAATTAACCTTTCTTAGTTATACTATCTGCACTGTCCGTGTGTACGGCTATCAGCGCCTGGTACTGGCTAAGAGACCCGCGAACGACCGTTGTGCCGCTGACAGAGTCACTCTGGATACACCCCGTCTTCACAGTGGCCACCGTCACCTTGATAGTGCTATTCATTTTGGGAATACAGAAGCTGGTGGTGGCGCCGCAGATAATTACGTCACGCACACGAAATGTGCTCACCGACTTCGCTCTGGACTTGGAGCCGCACACGGGAAAGTTGATACTGAAGCCGCGACAAAGTAATAACAACGGCAACAACACATAAGGCTTCCGGGGGACACATGTTTGATTTGCCTTGCCCTTTAATACACTGACGATGATGCACACTTCCAAGACAGTGGCTTAATCACATCCAAAAAATTTAGTTTAATGCAACCACAAATTTAAATGTTTAAGTACTCTTTATTTGATTAAATTATATAGAACCACCATTGTACAAATTACCTGTTTGTCTTCGTGCTTATCTGTTTAGTAATCGCGTTGTTCATTTTCCCTGCTTATCAAACCAATCATCAAATAAATGACGTTCAATTTGAATCTTGTCCATTTAATAAGGCTTATATCACAGCCTGAGTATATTGTTTGTATAACGACTTGGTGTCAGACAAACAGAATTTGCAAATAGTTGATTATTTGCTCAAAATTCTGCCATATTTGCTACCACTATTTAGCAAAATTTATAGTTTTCTTTTCATGCTAACTTCTATAACTCGAAATTCTCTATAAGCGTAACTTTTTTAGTTTCGTGTTAGATAAGTTCAACTGTGCATAATTCTTTATTGTTTCGTTTTTATAAAGGGCTATGGTCTTATATGTTGTACATATGCCTAAAGCATGTGCTTTTAATTTGCCTTCTAAGTTTTGCAAAATTGTTGGCAACTCTATTTTGATACTACGAAAAATAAGTAGAAGTCAATAATCATGGGTTTCATTTCTAAAAATTTATTTTTTTATCTATCTCTCCAGTCGAAATACTAGAGACGAAAAACCAACCAAAAAAGGTGTAATTGTCGCCAAAAATTGAGTTGGAACTCATTCCTGATACATATACCTTTTTGGTTGGAGTTATAATAGTTGTTTCATAAAAAATACAATATATAAAAGACACTCAAAAGTCACGAAGCGGTACATAAACTCAAGACTTTATATAATATCAACTAAAAATAGTATTCCATTTAAAATCACTATTTGTTACACCCAAATACATATTTCAAGTAGGCAAAATAATGCCTGTAAGTTGATTGCTTATTATCAACAGAACTTTAATTGAAAGGTGTTTGCTATCAGAACAAATCTTCCAGTTAGTTTCATTTTCATCCATATTGCTAATGATTTTTTTGTGGTTCACAGTTGTGGGCCATAAAGATGGAGTATAAATAGAGGCTGATGTTCACTCTACAGCTACAGAAGCCAGTAAGCCACCAACCAAGCTCAATGATGAAGATTTTCTTTCTCGCCGTACTCATCCTGAGTGTTGTTTTCAGCATGGTCGCAGGCAAGTTCGAAGGTTTCTAATAAGTTTATAGCTCTGGCCATTACTTACTTACATTACAGCTGAATCGATGGAAAGAGCTGAATACCCTGTTCCTGTCCCAGTGCCTAGAACGCCTGAGCATCACCAAAGGTTCGTGCGCAGCCTCGATGTCCAACAAGCCGAGAGTGAGCAAGCTAAGGATGCGCCAAAAGGATGCTGCGGATAAGGGGAGCATCAATGACATGCCAAGGATGTTCCAAGGACATCCTTAGCCACTAATTACAAATAAAGAAGCATTATTTTGAAAATCCAAATGAACAGACTCTTATATTTCGTTAGGCGTTGCGATAAAAGTCGTTATGCTGCGGCCGCAACTGAACGAGTGTCAAATCTAAGTTTGAGTTTAAAGCAATTAAAGTTGAATTGAAATTAATTCATCGAGGAAAGTAAACAACATTCATTTATATAATTCATATTGTGCGATAACTATTTATTCTGATTCCTTGTTCTCTGTATGTGTTTGTTTTAGCCGTTACTCTTACCGCATATACATATAAATCTTTAGTCTGTGTTTTCAGTTTATTTTTGTTTTGCTTCTTGTTTCTTATCTTTTGTTTTGATTTCTTTTTCATTTTTCAATACAAGTTTTATAATTTCTATTCGTAAACCTTAAAAATTAATTTTATAGCGCAGCGTTCTTTCATAATCAGACATGGAAAGGTTCGTTTTAATATGTTTATCAAATATTTTTTTCAGAGTGGAAATATAAATGCATTTGCGTTCTTACTGCATGTTGTTCAGTTTGTTCAGGCCATTTTAGTTGGTATGTATTGTATTTGTTTGTTCATAATTAATTGTTAATTCATATAGTCATTTACAAAAAAATATTCTAAAGTTGATTGGATTTTAAAAAATTGTATTTAAATGTATAATCTCTGGTTAGTAGTTGAAATTGATAATTTAGGATATTCATTTCGATCATTTTATACTTTGCGCTAATTTGTTTTGTTAATCAATTTGTAATAGGTTTGTTCATTACTTAATATTAGTGCTAAATTATGAGCTAAATATTGTTTTGTTGCTGGTTGCTATTGATATATTTGCATATTTACTTCACAAGGAGGCGCTAATTAATGCTTTAAAAAATTACAATAAAATACGACAATTGCTGGAAATGCATAAATAAAACTAAAGGCTGCCTCCTTTTTCTGCACAACACTCACACAATTTAAACATAATATTTATATATATATATACTCGTAGTAGAAGCCTATTAATTACATAAATAAAAACCGTTTAAATCATTAAACAAAGTTAACGTTACAAATTGTACACATAAACAAAACGATTGTAGGCGCTTGCATTTGGCTTAATCCCCGCCGGCCTCCGACATTATGCGGCTAGCATATTACGTATATTCTTCGGCGTGTTCTCCTCGTTCAGATGCTTCGTCGTGTAGCGCAGGGCATTCAGCAGCGGCTCCGCCTTTATCGCCGGCTGTGCCTGCAGCAGTCGCACACAGCCCTTCACATCGACGTGGGCACCGCGCGCAAACGCCCCAACTGGATGCACGTGATCGTAGAGAATGACCAGTCCGACCATGACGCGTAGCACCAGCATCTGTGTCTCCTCGCGCTCGATCTGTTGCAGCAGTTTGCTGTAAGTTAAGCATGTCAGCAAATGGATAACAAATATAATTCGACTGCCACTTACGGATTCTCCAGCATGCGTAGGCACACTTTGGCCATTGTACCAAGAGTTTCTGTCGTATTTTGCACATCGTCCGCATTATCATTCACGAATTTGGACGTGGCCTCGCTGAGCACCTTCAGCATGGGCGTGGCATGCGCATAGAAGAGCGACATGCGATTCGCCAGCTCCGTGCTGACCAGCATATTCTCCGTGGAATCTATGCGTTGTCGACTCACGATGCGCCTGTAGTAGCTGAAGTCATTCTGTATGGCGGGTGTTTTCATCTAAAATGGAAATTATAATTACAATTAAAGCTAGATATTCGGAAAAGCTAACCAGAGCTAACTAAGAGGTACACAACAAGCAGTTGACAGTGCACTGCTTGCGAATAGTAGTTTACTGCTATATCAATTATGAGAGAGTTGCGCACTGCTTGGCTCCCACTCTAATTGCCTCTAACACTAATTTATCTCTAATTGCAATACGTGACATCGCAATCCGACTTAATTTTTATAATTCGAAGCCAGGCCCAAGCCAAGATTTCGAGTCTGACAAAGTCTATTTAACTGTCAGGGCTGCACTGGAGTCGTGCGTGAGAAATACTTCTGAGAGCCGCCGCCTTGCCGCCTTGCCCAAATGCTCGGGCACAGAGCTCCGAGTGTCTCATCATTTACCTTGGGGGAGCGCTGGAAACATGCAAGCGTTTTATACTATACGCGCGACAATTGTTAACGAAACTTTATATAAATACGTTATTAGCATAAATCGTTCTAACAGTAAGTAACAATGTGGCAAACAGCGCGGAGCCACAGCAGCTTTAGCTCTAGAAGCTGTGAGCGGGTGAGTGAGTTTTGTTCATTGATTTGATAGCTATTATTAAGATGATGATTAATTGCAGTTACTAGTGTTGTTGTTGCTGATAGCGCCAAGCTTTACAGCGGCCCAATATGCGTCATCAGCCTACAGCAGTCAGTTTCAGGGCTATAATCAACAACAGGTAGAGCCGCTACAACAACTACAACAACAACAGCACAGTGGCTATCCGGATGCACCACTGACCTACACATATCCTGCAGCAGCTGTGCAGTCCGTGTGGTCCGGTGCGCCCATTGTTGTCAATGATGGGGCCAATAGCCTGGAGCAGGAACGTCAGCAGCAGAATGAACGACGATATTTGCCCATTAATTACTACAACAATGGAGAGACCTACGCCACTGTGCAGTCAGACAGAAGGCAGCCCAATTGGATCGACAACAACAACAACTACAGGGCTGCCAATCACAATTACAACAATGTTCCCGGCTACTTTTACTACAAACAGCCACAGCCACAGCCACAACCACAAGCGCAATCACAAACCCAACGAGAACTGGAGCAACGTGAGCTGCTCGCCGTCGCCGATTCCCGACGCGAGGAGGAGCAAATCGTTCGCATTGGAGGCAGTCGCTCACTGGCGCTCAGCAACAGCAACAGCAACAACAACCAGAACAACGACGACTACTTTGTGCCAACGACGCATTCAAGAAGACGTCAAAACTTGCAGTCCAAATATGCCCAGCATTACTCCGAATACTTGCGCAAATATCCACAGCGATTGTCGCCGTTTTTTGGCTCTAGTGACTCATTTGTTGACAAGTGATATGATGAAATCTAAATATATGCCTAACTTTGTAGATTCAAAACACCATATCATACTGTGCCAAAAACCTTAGTGGAAATTTGTTATCCAATTATAAATATATTTTAAATTGAGCGGTAGCCGCTGCAACTGCTTTACGAATTCGATTACATTGAGTTGAGTTCACTGCTTACTCCATACAATTTTGCAGCATACTTTGCGGCAACCTCTAAAAACAATGTGGGGTCAGAGTGGCTATTGCCTAGAAACGGAAGTGTCTGTTACTGTCACTGTTACTGTTACTGTTACTATTAGTTGGTAAGGCACGTTTGGGCCCTATTTACAAGTGCATAGACTTTATGCAAGTCTTTGAACTGACACTTAAACACACCATGAACGTGCAAACAGCACCATCATTATCATCATCAGCATCGTCATCACTGCCATCTTCAGCTCATAAAAGCTGCAGGCACGGCAGAGAATCAAACGATGACGTTGCCTTCTGACTTCTGGCAAGCAGCTCTGCCGTTTGCCTGCCTGAATGCCTGACTGCCAACCACAGTCGACTCAATTCCATAAAAGTTTCACACAACGGAAACGAGCCATGGGAAAATGCGCATACACTGATTTGCCAGAACATTAATCGATTTGTTTGCTCCACACAATAAAAGAGCCAGATTTACATATATGCCAGAGGGAGTAGTCTGATCCTACAAGTTACAAGTTTAACCTACATTGGACCACAATGGACAATTGTCATAATCTGCTGCAAGCAGTTAAACTGTTTATATCAGCTAGTGCAGAAGAGAATAAAATGCAAAATATATATATTATTATTATAATTGACTATGTATTTATGGACGACTTTTCAGTTACTTGCTAAAACTTAGTATTATACAATTTGATCTCCATAAATGACCTTTATATTCAATAAGTCTTGCACTATTATTCGAAAAGTCGAATTTTTAACTGAAAACGTTGATTGTGTAGACATAAAATCTCTAAAGTTGGACTCTAACTGGGCTCTCACATATACCAGTAAATAATGAGAGTACAACAGAATTATTTTCATAGTTATCAATGCTTCAAGAGAGATATTCTCTCCATGCGAGCAGGGGGTAAAATTCGTTACGCTTTGCGTGCTCACTGAAGCGCCGACAATTGGCCAAGTCAGGCCATTGAAATGAGTGCGTGTGTGCAGAACCAAACGAGGCTTCACTGTGGAACGCACGCAGCAGCAGCAGCAGCAGCAGCAGATGCAACAGCAGCAGTCAAAGATATTTCATCAATGAGCCGCAGCACGCGCTTGTCTCAGCTGACAGGCAAACAAACAGACAGAGGCAGGGGACAGGGGACGAGGAAGTCAATTTAAAATGCAACCACGCGCGCCATGAGTTGGCAGTTGGCAAAGACATCCACATCCACATCCACTGGCTGTGGCACCCACATAAGGTAAGCCAAACGTTGTCACAAACGTTGCTTGGCCTGGTCTCAAAGAAGACATAACGCTGTTGACCCACGCGCCTTGAATCAGCGCTCGAGTCAAGTGGGCGTCGGCTGTGCCCAAATCGGGCAGACTTGTAACTGAAATACACACATATCCACATACCCACTAGCAGACTGATAGCTTGTAAGTAGCTGGGACTGCTTGACTACTCACCTTGTACTCATCGAACTTCAACACAAATTCCAAAATCTCGGCCAGCTGCTTGACCAGCGCCTGCTGTGTCTCCAGGTGCTGTGTCGGATTGAGTTTGCCGCCAACCAGCTGGCCCAACAGCTTCGGCACTATTTTGTCCAGCTCCAGGGAGTGCTCGTAGCACCGTTTCAGCTTGATGACCAGCGGCAGGACGGCGGACCACGCTTTGCCCTGCACCTCGGGTGAGGGATCGGCGATGGCTTCGCGGATTTCTTTGTTGGCGCCCTGCAAGAGTAGTAAGTAAAACGTTTTTAATTCAATATAAGTTGGGCCTGCCTGCAAAGCTCGGGCCGTAAAATGTGCGCTTGGCATGCTAACAAAAGATGAATAAACGAATATGCGAATAAACGATTTTCCTCGTGTTTTATGCATTCTATTGCTGTTGCCTTCAATTTCGCTGCTGCTGACCACATTTCAGGCTTTTGTTTTATGACAACAACTGCGGAGCAGCAACACAATCAGCCAACTGTGAGGCGTTGTGGCTTTGGCTTTAGCTTTAGCTTGTTCCTCTTGCTGTTGCTCTTGCTGTTATTATTATATCTACGCCACATGCAACAATGGCGATGAAGTCGCCGCCACCGCTGCGTGCAGTGACCAGTGCTACGATTTTATCGACGCTTTATGATCTAGAATCTAAAAAAAAGCATAACACACAACAGAGAATAACAAAACCCAACGAACGCTCGGTCATTGCATGTTCAGCAAAAGTTGATTTTGCCTCCGCTTTTTATATTTGTATGCCGCAGAGGCAATCAGCAAATGGCGTTGATTATTTCAATTGATTCGTTTCAGTTTCTCTAATACACAACGTGCGCTTTTTCAAGTGCCACTAATGACAATTAAGCGGCCACTTGCATTAAAAACTGCCATCCTGACTAGAGACTAAAACAATTGTTGGCTTAAGTTAATGAGCTGCTTGCAAAGCATTAATTTTCATTTATATATATTATTTATCCAGAGTCCTCTTAGCGGAAGCATACAAATTATAATTGCAATTTATTTAAATATTTTTGCAATTCGCTTAACTACATATATCAAGGCAAACATTTGTCCGTTGTGCAGCACTGCTCTAGTGGAAAGCAGTGCATTCCATATGCGCAATAGTGCCGTTAGCAAAACGTTGCCTAGCCGACATGCCACGCCCACAAAATATAGCGTTAGGTGCGTTTCCAAAAGTATCGCGTGTCTGACTTTTCAAAACCACATTAGCATATATATGTATATAAGAAATATGCTTAGAGCTGAATAAAGCTCAAGCCAAGTCCAACTCTCATTTTGACTAGTTTAAGTCTGTAATATCTGAGCAGTGGATTCGTGTTGTGCTATTTTTGGTTTGCACACCTTTTGCTGTTCATGTGCTGTAATGAAATGGGCTCGAGTTAGCACGTGTTGTGTGTTTATAATTAAATTGCAGCGCATATCAACAAGAAGCATAAACAGAAGCTGCAGCAGGTACTCCTCACACTCAGCGCTTGTTTGTTTGTTTGCTGCAAGCCCATCGACGAGTGCTTTGGCATAATCAAAATGCAACTGTCTGCATCTAAATCAACACATGGAGCCAGCCGAGTGCCACATGCAACTGTGCTGGCATTTCTTTTTGTGCTCCACATCATCATTTACACCTGCCCGTAAACGTAAAGGTAAGCCGTGTCCTTGGCCAGTGGCAGCTGCTGCTTCTGTTGCACTTGAAGTTGCACGAATGTTTAACGCGCACAAACAAGTCAACAAACAAAATGTGTGAGGCGAAGGGGGCGTGGCGGGGGAGGGCTGAGTGGGTGCAGTAGCAAAGTCTGTATGCTCTTGACTTTGTTGTTGTATTGTCTCGTTTACGGCAGTGACTCTCTAAGGACTCTTTCGACTGGCCATGGAGCGGAAACTGCGCTCCTTCTGCAGCTGTGTGGCTAGACAGATTTACAGGCCGAGATTGCGCCTCCGTTGCATCTGGATGCATGTATGTATGTGTGTGTGTGCCTCTGATTCAGCCCCTTTTACTTTTTTTCTTCATGCATTTATCTCACATCGGGACATGAGCACGTCAGAAACAAAGAGGCCGGCGTAGGTGGAGCTTGTGCATCTTGCTGTTTTTGTCACAGGAAGCAGGGAAACATTGTGCCCCACTCTCCCTCTCCCCCTTCCAAGACCCTTGATTCATTCAGCATTTTGTTGATTCATCGCCTCTTTGCTGCAGCATCGCATAAAACGTTACATGCTCCAATAACAAAGCACGTGCTGTGTCTGCCTCATGCATTTTACCGGGAAAACTTCACACTTCACCCACAACAACAACAACAACAACAACAGCAGCAGCAGTAGCAACAGCAGCAACAAACTTGAACTTGCATGACTTTTATGTTGCGCGGTAGAAACAATTTTCGTTTTGTAACTGTTTCTAGTTTTTTAATTAACACTTAATGTGCCCAACTTAATGCTGTTTGGCGTTCTAGCAACAACAACCACTTCAACTCCAACAACAACAACACCACATCAATCAGTCAGCGTTTTATCTTGTTCAGTGAAAGAATGAGAGAGATGGCGAGAGAGAGAGAGAGAGCGAGGCTGCATCGTTAATTAACTTTGCGAATTACTGCACTCTGCATAGAAGAAGTAAAAGCGTTGTTAATGTTGTTAGTGCCTGCTGCTGTTTTAATTGTAAATTAAATTACATTCGACGCGGAAATGAGTGTTGCTTGCTCTTGTGTGCGGTTACTTTAATGGCGGCCATTGATGACACTCGGCCAGTGTTGATGGACATGTTTGCATGCGAAGCACAGCACAGCACTTGGCAATATCGATTAACGTACTAGCGAGCTACAGCTCGTTGCTTCAGCTATCGATAATTAAACTCGAGCGCTAATGACAGTCGCGTAATCACTGCATTAAACTGCTTGCTTGACGAAGTTTCGACTCGAGCTGCTTATCGACAGCTTGGGACACTCGCCTGCAATCTGCATTTGTGACGCTGCATGAAAGAAAAACCAAGCTGCAATTTAAGTGAGCGCAGCGACAGGAAAGTGTGGGTGGGCAATGTTCAAATATGTATGTATATATGTATGTATGTACGTACATACATACTTGCATATGTATTAGCTAAGCGTGCATGCAACGCATTTGTAGTCGTACATGCCGTAAAAGTTGCAGTTGTTGTCTGCTGCCTATGAGTGGCTTGTGCCAGAATGTTTGCAATGTTTACCCAGTACAGCGGGGGTTAGAGTGTTTATGTTTAGTCATTTGTTATATACATACATGTGTAGCTTGCCAAAGCCTAAATTTGCCAATATAGTAGTTGATCGTTGGGTTTTGAGACACAATTTCTATATTTCAACTATCAATTCATATTCTATATTTACGTACAGGGTATTGCTTAGCGAACCACTAAACTTGTCACAATATTTTAGCTTGCTCTACTAACAAACAACTCCCCATGGAGCTTAGTAGAGAATGTGGGCGTTTAGAATGCTGACGTCGCGATTGTTAAGCTGTTGCTTTAATTTAGATAGTCACATAGCAACGGTTGCAGTCACATTGACGCAGTCACATCAGCATATCACAGCTATAGTTGTCTGCTTTTCCAATTTTCTCTCCTTTTCATCAGCCATAAAATTCCACCTTTTATTCTAGCCACGTCGCAATGAATGAATAAATTCGCAGGCTTTATGAGAGCAGCGAATGGAAACGGCTCTAAAAGATCATGCGATACTCAAACGATAATGACGACGACAACGACACAAACACATCAATAAATTCCACGAAAAATAAAAAGGCCACAAAAAGTATACATTTGTACAAATATAGACGCCTAAAGCCAGCCGATGACTATTAAAATCTCATAATTTATATTTATAAGCCGAAAAGTCCCAGTAAAGAAGGGGAGACTCATCCGCATTAGCGAGTGCCAGCTCCCACAGACAGTTGGCCGCCGCTGGCGACAAGTGCAGTCCACAATTTTCCCATGGTGGAGCCCCCGATCCAACCCAATCCAAGCGCCACTTTCTGTGTGACTACATAATCATAAATATTTCATAACAGTTTGTATTATATTTTGCTCCCTCTTGGTTGCCCTCGCTCTTTGTCTTCCTCTTTGAAAAGTGCCTTCCGCTGAGTTGGGCTTCTTAATTATTCAATGGACTCAGTGAACGTCGCGTTCCCTTGATATCCAATACGACACAGAGTACGAGTACGAGTACGAGTACGAGTACGAGTACAACATATGTATCGTATTGTATTGTATGTTTGCGTATTGCAAAACTCTCTTTGTGTTGTAGAACTGCTGACAGCAGCAGTAACAGAAAATAATAATAACAACAACAACGATAGTCATGTGAGTCATATAAACTGATCGTTCGTTCACTGGGATCTTTGGGCTCTACATACGAGACACGAACTAGCCGACTTGCCTCGAAGCGGCATTTGTCGCTTTGTTGTGGCTTATTGTTTGTTGTTGAGGTAAACTACTTTCGATATTCACAAGAATGCATCACTGAACTATACGTTCATTGACGAAATCTTCAGGTGATGCAGGGCTTTATTAATAGTTACAGTCGTAATGACTACGGCGAAAACAAAGTGATTAAAATTTCATTTGAAAGCGAGAGCTCAATATGGACACTGAGCACACGATTATCGCATGTGAAGAGCATCTAAAACAGCTGCTCAGTGAATCACAAGCATCATTCATCCAACAAATTGAGCTGATGATGATGATGATGGTGGTGATGACGATGATGATGATGCTGATGCTGATAATGATGGGTCAGTTCGTGGGCTGACTAACTAGCTGCATAGTACACGGCATACCTAATGGATAATGCTCACGGGGCATGAGAACAAAGGAGCTGTGGACCCACTGAACTGCGCAATAAACAGATGCTAATTTAAGTAAGACTCGCATGTAAAACGGGCAAATGATGCGTAAATTTCAGTAAGCACATTTAAAAATAACGACAATGGCCTAATTTTCAGCGCACTTTTCAAGGGCTGTGGGCCATTAAAAACAAAAACAAAAACAGCAACAACAAAAAAGAGGTTATAACGCCAGTTGGATGTCACGAGCGTCGTAATTTATCAAGATAATCGAAATAAGCAGCCAACCAAGTGCAATAGCAACAACAACGCCATAAAGATAAGATAAACATGTCAATTATCAATGGCGTGAGCAAGAGAGCAACAAAACGTCGAAGAGAGAGATAGAGAGGGAGAGAGAGAGAGTCAACGACATACTATACTACAAAATGAATGTACGATATGGCAAATGATTGCATTTAATTATCGACCATTGCTGCTTATCGAAACACAATGTCACAACATGCGTTCGTGCGTGGGCACCAACAAAGGCAACAGTGTTGGTCAATGCATATACCATTTATCATGTATTTTGTGTTTAGTGTTGGTTTACTTTGAAGCAACATACATATAATAATACAAATGAAATTTGCGTATGTCCAAGCAAAGTAGATGAAATGTTTTTACAAAGAAATACAATTTAAGTCAATCTAATCGGATCAGACTAAGTTATCGATGTTAAAAGTATATAAATAATGTAAGTTTATATCAAAATTATAAATAAAGACCAACTCAAAAATTAATCGACTTTTAGACACTTCAAACGATGGAAAATTTAGTTATTGTAGGAAACCTTTTTCTGTTTTCCAATATCTCTTAACCAGACTCATTGATTTTGGGTTAAATTAAAATGTAATCGATACTTTGACTTATGGAATAAACATACAAAATTTGTTTTTGAGCTATAGAGAAATTCGAGTACGAGAGAAATGTGTATGGGACGCTTTTGCCATAAACATTATTGTCATCCACAAATTTGTTAAAGAATTAAGACTGTATTATACTTTTACAAGTTAATAAAATTTCAATCTATCGAACAAATATATTGAAAAATGTTAAAAAATATGTTGCTAAGAAATTTCTTGAACAAATATGTTAAGAAATATATGCCGACTAGGATGAGTAAGCTTTTGGATGTTTTATAGAGTAAATTCTATTTGTAATTGCTGTCAATTATGCCAAATAAATCGCAATTGGCCTATTGACTTACACGGTCAGCGAAACAAAAATGTATAAGTACAGATTTGCAGCAAATGCTGAAAATTGGGTTAGCCCGAGAAAATCAACTGAAAAATGTCGGCATTTTAATTGACTTTGACGACAAACACACGCAAAAGATACAACCGAAGAAAATCGAAAAGAAAACGCAAGAAAAATTCCTGCACCATTTCATTTCATGTTCAGCTGTGGCATCCGCCTGCTTTTGCTGCTGATTTTGCTCTTGCTGCCTGTAACCAGAACAGCACAGTAAAATGCCAAGAAATATTTATTTTGTGCAAATTGCAGAGACAAACATATGACATACTATGTATGTACATTGTGTGCACATTTATGTAAAAGATAGAAAGATGAAGAATGCGATGCGATGCGAGACTTGCAATTTGCACACACCACGTGTAGCTTCAGAGCGACTGAAAAGGGCCAGACAGGCGAGACTTGGGCCAGACAAACAAACACACACAACTTGAGTTAAATGGTCATTGGCATTTTTAGTGGCACTTGAAAACAGTTAGCAGTTAGCAAAGCAATTACAGCAACGACGACAAGTTCAAGGCAGGTGGCAAGGCAAGTCAAGCACACAAAAGTCCAGAAGCAGCTGCAAACAAAAGCTAATGCCACAGTGACAAAGCCTTTGCCACCTCCACCTAATCCTGCAGTAGACAAAGCTCTGCCACTACCCTGAAAGATCATCCACCTTAGACACAGACAATGCAGCCAGCCAGCCAGCCAACCAGCCAGTCAGCAGTTCCCATCATAATTGAGCTTCAACATTTGCAAAATGCTGTCGCTTTATTCAATTGAAATGAGTTAAATTCGGTTAACCAAAGGCCTTTCAGTGCCATTTCAATTCAGTGCAAAAATTGTGCCAGCCAAAAGCGTGGGCGGAGGCCAAATGATTGTATGCAAAGCTTGCGCCTCAATTGCCACCTGAGAGGAGAGCATAATGAGGCATCAGCATCAGCATCAACATCAACAGCAGCAGCATCCGAGTGTTTCGAGTGCTCTTCCTCAAGTGGGCGGCTGAGGCGCAAAATGTAATTACAGAAAAACATGATAATAAACTAAAGTGTTATGTTCGCTTGCGCTCGACTGTCAAATACCACGTAAATCACTTGTAATAACTAGCTTATACAATAAAGCTTATCTTTTGGCTTAACTGGTTTAACAAAACCGAAATACAACTCTTCTTAGCTAAGATTTGTCCTAAAAGTATTACTGTGCTAAATAATTGTCGCTAAAATCTCGCTCTCAATTATGGAAGCATACATATTTACAATAGCAATAATAAAGTGTTAACACCAGCTTTGTTAATATTTGATATCATTTCATGCAGCAGTTCGTAGCCAGTTACATATCCACCCTTTGCACACTCAAACACGGGGTATTTAAACAAAAAATAAACAGTAAATTATGGACCGAATTTCGCATTGTGCTTGGAAATTGTTTAAATTTTTGTTTACTCTACTTTATTGTATTTAGCGTTTCTTTTTTTGGGAGCAATTCATTTGCAGCTGATGACGTCGGAAATACAAATACGAAAATAAATACACATAAAAATACAACGTGTGCATATATACATAGTTGTTGCCCAAAAATAATAAACAAATGGTCCATAAAATGTTACAAGACAGCGAAGCATAGAAAGTGAAAACGCATAAAAAATAAGACGGATTTATATTTTAATTTGTCGCAAATTTGGTCAATGAAAAGAAATCGTTATGGTATACTATGCACCATAGTTAAATATTCAATATGGCCAGCTAAAAATGCAATTGGAAGTGCTTAAAATCATTTTACGATTGTGCAATAAAAGCAAACTTAAGGGGCTACTTGCATTCGACTACTGTGAGAAATACTCCAAAAGCGAATACGGAAATTGAATTGTCACACAGCAGACAACAAACAACAACACTGTGTTGATGGCCTGACGATTATTAGAGAAGCTTAGACATGGACAAAGGGTTCCACACACGAACATTATTTGTCTATAATATGCAAACACTCTCGCTGGGCACGCACATTACAGCAATTACTTATACAGACTGACTGACTGACCAACTGGCTAACTGAATGACTGACTGACTGACTGACTGATTGACTGACTGACTGCCCGCACCGGAAGTGAGACGACGCGACGCGACGCTTATTTTTCGCATTGGCCGCACATCATTCAACTAGTTTCGTGGGGGGCAAACAGGAACTGGGTGCAGGAACGGGAACGGGAACTGGGAGCTGGGAATGCGGCTTAAGCAACCCGTCTCTAATGACTGCTCATTTGGTCATTATTCTGATTGCAGCTGCCGCCTGTCGCTTTCATTGTAAAACTGCCATTAAATATTTAAGTGTTTGTTTATTCATATGCATATGAGACTTAAATGTGGAACAGCATTTGATATATCGGTCGGAAGCTCTGAAAAATTATACAAATAAGTTTGGGGGACTAAACGAAGTTTTAGGCAGAAACGCCAATTTTGAGAGAATTTCTATTAGCATTTAAAGAACCCTTTTACTCAGTAGTGTTCTTACTGATGTTCTACAAAATGACAATTGTAGTATATGACTACTAGCTAATTACTTTAATGAATTATGATAATAGCTAAGAAGTGCTCTTTTAAATCTGAGACAAGTGTCGCTAGTAGATTACTTATATATGGACAATTATTACTATTATACAGCTGATTTAGACACTGCAAAAGAAGCACTCTTTGTTTCCCTTTCAGCGAATCGCATCATTTCATTTGCTCAAGTAAATGATTTCTCAATGTTCACTCACATATGTGATGACTCAATTTGTGTTTGAACTCATTGAACTCGCATTATGTAGAAAATACATTTGTTTGTTCGTATGTATGTAGTATATATGGACATAATCCGCATTGTTATACAACAACTGTAACCACATCAGCATGTCACACATGTTATTTTCAAATTCTTCACTCTGTGCGTCTTTCAAGTGCAGTGCCAAGGTTGGCTCTTTGCCTACTCCCCATATGTACAGTGCATCCCATAAATATGTGTACATACATATACTATGTGTTTAATTACAATCTTTGGTTGTCGTTTGTCGGTTGTCGGCTGTATTGCATTACCCAATTAACCACATTTTGTGCTGCGAGTTTTGCATTATGTGTTTGTAAATAGTTCATCAGGTTTCAATGGCTTTTTACAGCTTTTGGCACACATTTGTTATATTACTGTTATCTTTGCCTCCGCCTCGTTCCATATTCTACTACAAGCTGTCATAATACTTTTATGATTATTGTTAGAGGTGTGCGTATTTGACGGATATTGTTGTCGTTGTTGTCATTGTTGTTGCTGTTGCTGTTGTTGTTGTTGATATTGTTATTGTCGTTGATATCGTGCGCTTTCAATGAGCTTGCCTTTTAGTTCAAGCTGTTGTTATTGTTGTAGGCCTTTATTGACAGCTGCCTCGTTGCTATCCGTTACTGTTGCTCTTATTGTTGTTGTTGTTATTGTTGGTTGTTTATTGCACACAAAAGGCGCATTTGTTGATTTGGTTTGCCTGTTTTGGGCCACAATAGCCAGTTGACAATAGAATGATGTGCGCTATGATAAACTCACTAACTAATTGGAAAGTGGTTTCTACGGCAGCGGTCAAAACTCTAAATGATTTTCCCCTAATCTAGATACAAATGAAAATTGCAACAACAACCAATAAAATAAACGGCAATATTGCACGATTTTTTCTTCATATCCTTGCATAGGGTATCATATGACGAAAATAAGTCAAATTGAGCTTTCGCATGGAAACTTTTTTAAGCTCACAAATTTTGTGGTAACACAGAAATCTCTACCAATCCAATTCATATTTTTAAGAGCAACAGTCGTTGGGTATGCTTTAAATCTATAGTATTTTGAATCGAGTTTTGCGTAAGTAAACCTTTCAAGAACTTTAAAAAAGAACGCAAGGATATTAAAAAATTCATTGCTGATTTCCTTAGTGTGCATAATATTTGTCAACGCTTTCCATGACATTTATTTATTAATTATGCATATATTTTTTAAAATAGTACAGTTCAATGTGACATCCACAAACAAACCAACAACATACAGATACAGATGTCAACTTGCTGAAAATAATATTTCCCATTTTTTAAAGTGTCATAATGGAGCTGCCAAAAAGATTGCAAGACTTCGCTGCAATAAATTTAAAAATATTTAATCTTTTTTTGCTTATATGTACTTGTACAGCTAAAGAAACATACATACATATATATTTAATCTGTAATTTAATAACAGTTGGTTTTCATTTAATTGCCTTATCAACGAGACAAATAAAACAGCCCTGACGCCTTTGTTAATAGAGAAATACAATCCAAGAGAAAAGTGGCATTTGCTAACCGTACCCAAGGGTATTTCTTCTTCGCCAATCCCAATGTAACTGTTCTTTCTTGAATTTCTTTTCTGTTTGATAGTCGCAGTTTTCACTCTATTTATAGCTGCAAAGAGTGCAAAACATGAAGTTGTTCCTTTTTCTTTGGCTGCATTTGGCGCGCGGCCAAAGATGTGTGTGTCAGGCGGAGGGGCAGAGGGGAGTTGTGGGTCTGTAAACATAGCATACATAACCAGTTTTAATGCCTTGGTAACCCGTCCACCACCCAAACCACTCACCCACAGTCTGCGGTAGCAAGAGCCGGGAACGCTTCCACTAAAAATTGCACAGAAAATAAATGCGCACGAAAAAAGAATTGAGAGCATTTCAGGTAGTCCCCCGGGGACAGCGTGCGGAGGGGGCCTTTGAAGGCTTCAAATGGTTACGAGGTCGTCTTTGTTGTTGTGCGTTGGTCACTTTTATCATTGGGTCACACACACACACATACACATACAAACAAAGGAAATGAGCTCATTTGGTTGACATTTTCCAGTTCATTTACGTTGATTAACGCTCTGGGCAGAAATTTCATTTGGCTTGGTCGAAAGCCAATTATTAATTCGCACCACGACACCAAAATCTAATTCGAGCTCGAATTCGAACTCGAGCTTAGCTAAGGTCAGCAATAACAACAACATCGTTTACATTAGTGCCAGACTTCACAACTGGCAAACGCTGACTAATCCACTCAAAGAAGAAGTGTGCAGAGTAACCGCAAGAACTCTGCGACGATTCTTACTTATGTATGTAGTTAGTGACGTCACACGCACCACAGCGATATGAAGAAACTCGATTTATCGCTGATCAGGCAGGCGCACGTGAGTCAGACACCAGACGTAGTGTTGCCAACGTTTGCCAAACAAAAGTTATAGCGGGAACAATAGTTAAGTGTTAAAGTTGTTGAAGGTAGATTAGGTGGACTACTCACGGTCTTCAACGATCAAGACAAAATTATGCCGACCACGCCCACCACAAGAACAAATTATTTTTCTTTTTGGTATAGCTATTTCTTAATCTCTTCTTTATAATCCGTTTTAAAGCTTAAAAAAATCATTGGAATATTAGTCACATACATGAATGTCGAAAAAAAGTAATGATGGAGATGCTAATTTTATTAATAAATGTTTCACACTTTCAAAAAAAGGCTAGTTTTGACCCCGCCAAAAAACAGAATTGGCAACACCACCAAGAGAGAGAAGTGGAAGAGCGCGAGAGAGCAAAGAACGCCAGTTTGCTGAGAGAGCGAGAGCGAGAGCCAGAGAGATCACATAACTGTCGACGCTACTGGCAAAGGTTAAATGCTCAATTTGTTGTCTGCCCTCCCCTCGCCTTTATATTTCGCACATTTTCATTTGATTATTGCGCGCTCGCTTCAAATTATCAGTTGCAGGGGACAATGAGAGAGCCGAGCTACTAAATATTTGAACGGTTCTTCCAGCGAATATGGCAACAGAACGTCAATTAGTTCGATTTAAACATTAGCTACTTACAACCAACCCCAACCGGTTCGATATCTTAGACGGGGGCTTTACACCGATAACTGGTTAGTGACGCACTCACCTTATAGATTTGTATCTCCTCCAAAACGACTTCCGATTCCTTGAGCACGCGCTCCACCTCATCGTACACCTCCCGCTCCGTTTCCGTGGGCTGGGCATTCTCAAAGTCAAGGAACACATCGTAGGATTTGGCGGCGCAACAATTTGAATCGTCGCGTGACAACAGACTCAGTAGTTTGCCCATTTTCTTAATTAATTTATTACGAATGTAGTTTATTAAATAAATATATTTTACTTTTGATTATATATTGGATTCTTAACACTTTTACGTTGCGTTTCACTCTTTTACACACTTCTTCTGTATCCTGAAAGAGAAAGCAGAAGTGGATACATAAGCATTACAAGCAGCTGCTAAAGAGCTGCACCTGTTGTTGCTGCTCAAGGGCTAATAAATTGTGGCGGCAACAGCTGCCAAAGATCACACAGTGGACAAAATAAACAGTTTGCTATGTCTTATTTTTCTCTTCTTCTTCTATAGGGTGACACTGGGAACATAACGTGAAAATATTGAACTCCAGCAGCGGCGATACTTTGCATTGCGGGGGGTGGACATGGACAGAGGCTGCTTGCCATGTGTGCGCTTGTGTGTGTGTGTTTGTTCTTTTGAGAGCTGCTTGTGCGCAGGAAATGATGCGAAACTGAAACCTATCGAAATTAGTAAACAACAACGCACACACACATACACACACACACACACACACATGCACATGCAAGCACCGCAAGGCCAATGTTCACACAGTAAGCAGGAAAAAGGCAATTTTCCTCGCCACGCAGCCACATGTAAACATTTTAGGCAGCCGCAGGCACCTCCCCTCGAGCACTCGTTTCAGTTAATTGCGAAAAAAGGCAAAAACAAATAGAAAAATAAACGGCCGAGACATTGCGCGAGTTTCTTTTATTAATAATTTGTTGTACATATGAGTGTATTGCTGTTGTCGCTTACGGCTCTGTTTATCTGCAGCGCCTTATCTGGCTGTCACTTCTCTTTTGAATACCCCGCAGCAAAGTGCAAATGGAGTTGTTCAATTTACAATACACAATCCATTAATTTTGTAATATATTAAGATCAATATTTAGCCACAGCGTGTTCTTAAGCAAGTACAAACACAGTTTGTAACTAACAAAATCACTGGGTATCTTTTAGTCAAGCACTTCCAACTGCAGTTGTTGTTAGTGCTGCTTGTATTTTGCGCGCTTATCTGTTTTCGTTATATGCACACGATTTACGATTTTATTTCTCCGTGGCTGTTTGAGGGTGGATTTTGGATGGTTCCTGCATTGGAATTTCAGCAAAACAAGAATTTCTTCGAATACAACAAAAAAAACACAGGCAGGGCCAATTGCGCGCTTATCACCTTTTTTCGCAGCACTTTCGCGTGTGTTTGTATGTGTGCGTGTTTGTATGTTAAAGAACTCACGTACCGTAGGGGCTGCCTTTTGTTAAATTCGTTTAATGGTGGCGCTTCTGCATTTGCGCTTATAGCATCACTGGCATTTACACAAGTCTTATGTTTCCAAAATATAAAAACACCGACCAAAAACACGCCGCTACACACACGCAACCACCACTCTCGACGGCAGCTGAAAACGTACTAAATTTGACGTTCGCAAAGCAGGCTGACCGTATCGCTGAATTGTGGTTTTGCCATCAAGAATAGTACGCTGATTCAAAGTACTACGAACACCATGATATTTGCTACCATTTATGGAAATCAGAATGCGCGCACATATCAAGTCGAATATCAGGTTCTGTTTACTTTTATTGCTGGTGATGAAGGATATTGAGCTCTAAATTATGTTTTTTTGGGACTGTGGCGAAAATAATATTGCATTGCTCATTGAAAGACTAAATGACGTTTTGAATAATTTTGATAGGAGCCCGAAAAAATACTTATTTTGCTATCAACGGCGGATTACAATGACTATGTTTTCTATATCTCTCTCTTTCTTAAGGCCATGGAAGTTAGATTGCCCTATGTTTTTCTTAGGCTAAAATGTATGCACCTTATTGATTTTGTTATCGGTCAAGTGTTGGACAACGCACAAGCGCGAATGTGATGCCTGTTTCACGGTGTGCACACACTGCCACTCACTTTTCGTTACCCATTTGCCCGACTACAACATAAAACCATGACCGAGGACGCCAAGAAGTCCCAACTGGACGACATACAGCTGCTGCTGATCGAGCGCATATCCAAGAAAGACACCAGCGGCTTCAAGCAGCTACTGGGTCAGCTGAAGGGCGGCGTCAACTTCGTGGACGACAGCGGAATGTCGATTCTGGCGCACGCGAGCTTCAAGGGAAACAAGGAGGCTGTGCAGCTGCTCCTGGACATGGTGAGTGACCCAGCCGAGAGAATTGAATTGAACTGACGGTACAACTGTTCACTTAACAGGGCGCAGACATCAATCTGAACCAGCATGGCGCCGACTACACACCGCTGCACTTTGCCGCCCTGTCGGGGAACACGCACGTGTGCCGGCAGTTGCTGGACGCCGGCATCAATCCGGGCAGCATTAACAGCGTGTCGCGCACCGCCTCCCAGATGGCCGCCTTCGTGGGCAACCACGCCTGCGTGGAGACAATCAACAACTACGTGACGCGCTCTAGCCTGGAGTATTACACACAGCCGCACGGGCAGCAGAAGGAGCCGCACATTCCGCCCGCGCTGCTGAAGTCCTTCCACAGCTTCGTCACCGAGATCAATCTGCATCCCGTGCGCATAACGCTCAACGCCCAGTCGCTGGGTCTGCTCAGGATACTGCCTAATTTGCGCAAGGCTCTCGTCCTTATGTGCGAGAAGGAGATGCAGAAGACGCACGACGTCAATGAGCTGCTGGCCTTCAAGTACCACTATCTGGGCTGGATCGTGAGCGAGGTGATGCGCTGCGAGGAGCAGTTCAAGGCGCAGCGCAAGGAAAAGGCTGCCGAGGGCGATGGCAGCAAAAGCGACTTCATCGAGCTGTTCGTGAAGCGGGTCCTCAAGGAGAACAAGCTCGGCCAGCTGGAATACGTTGAGTTTACGGTGCGCGAATGTGTGCGAGAGTTCCCCTTCCGCGAGTGCACGATTTTCCAGCAGATAGCCACGCAGTTGGGCGCCAAGGATGCGCCGCCAGCGCTCGTCCTGCTCCGCAATGCCATCAACGGGATGCGCGGCTTTGTGGTGAGTCTTTCACTCTTTGGTATATGGACTTAGCGATCGATTAATATCATTTGTTTATCAAACAGGACGAGAGCAGCTACTGTAGCTCCTGTGGCCAGGAAAAGCCAGACAAGAAGTGTTCCAAGTGCAAGGCGGTGCAGTACTGCGATCGGGAGTGTCAGCGTCTACATTGGTCCATGCACAAGAAGAGCTGTCCTCGCCTGCTGGCTGCTGTCCTGGCCGGGGCAAAGGATCAGCCGAAAGCGCCCATTGACACCTCCGAACTGCAAGCGGAGCTGTCCAAGCTGGCGGCATAATATTGACGGCGCCATGTTTACCTGCATTTTAAATAAACTAATTGCAATTTATTTAAAAGCATTTCAATGTTTTTACACCTTGTATTGGTATGTATCAATGTGCACCACATGCAGAAGGGTACATTATATGGTATACACAAATGTTTCCGCTCAGCACTAATGCTATAAGGAGTAGATACTTCTAGTCGCGCAATCCCGATTAGAGCACTTAACTTTTGTTGTCATCTTGAAATCAGCTGTTATGCTTGCAGTAGCGTCATCTTGCGGATTAGCTTCGCACTACTAACCATCGATATATATCGACCGCGTAGCCAATACACCAACCCGCAATAGTCTCAGCTAAAATTAAAATTTTAAAAAAAAAACCCCTTCTAGACTACCTTTTTTTTAATGAATAATCAAAATGGCCCTTTCGCAACTTTTTGGATCATTTCGATTTTCGAGTCAGCTAGATTCTCATTTATTGAACAGAAAGACCGCTTACACTAAACTCAATCTTGTTGTTTAATATATTCGAAATACGATTAATGAGTAACGGCAGTTCATTAAGGAAGAGTTTTTTTTATATTTTAGCGTCTGTTAACGCATCTGTTATTCCAGTGTTGCCGAGCTGCCGCCTCAATTCAAATTGCGACCCGTTTGCGACCGCTCTTAAATTTAATTAAATATTTCGCTCGTTTCTTGTTATGTGGCTCGTAAAAACAAACACGCCAACACTTTTATGGCCAAATCATATACATATATTATAATTAGTAATATAAAAATACGCGACACACACATAAAATCCGAAACACGTATGAACGGCAACACCTTTACAAAAACAATAAAGCATCATTATACGTATTATCATTATCAACAGCTTTGACCGCGAAACCGGTTCGCGAAAGCAACCAACCTACACATAAAATTCATTAACTATATTAAAACAAGCACAAATTAGAAACGCGATCGAAAGATTTGCATTTTTATCGCATAATCTACGAGTTTTGACGCTTTTTGCCACTGTTTTTAACAAGAAAACAACAACGTGAATATGTACATATATTTATAAATCCAACAAATTAAGGCTCAGCATTTAAAAAACACTTCCAAAGCGCAGATGCCGACAACGGCCACAGTTCGATTTTGGGGTGAAAACGTGCAAATCCCATAATTTAATTGTTTCAACATTTAAAAGGCAAATTTATGTGACTAAAACTGAAAGCGGGGAGACAAAAGTGTAAAACGACTAAGCTCAAAATTAGTCAAAGCACCTATAATACAATAATGCCCCAACTTTGTGTAGTCAGTGAATTATTTCGCGTTGACTTGAGTTATGCATACGATATGCAAAGATTTCAATGAATGAAAATTAACTAAGGTATAAACAACTATTATGCAGTTTTCCACGGGTATTTTGAAAGGCCGCTGTCGCGATTGGCGGCGGCTGTTTTGAACTTTTCCACAATCACGCGCACATTTTCTAGCTGTACCTAAAAAACTTAATTAAAGTTATTAGGCTCGAGAAACTCGCCTGGCGCCACCGTTTAGGCAGCATACACTCAAACAAATATATGTTTGAAAATCACAAAACTCTGCTCGAATTATTTTTCGAAATAGTTAATTTCTAAATCGAACGGGTTCGTATTTCTAGATTACAACAAATATTTTATTAATATTAATTTAAATAAAACAGTCTCTTTAAAGAAAGTACACTAAACATAAGTTTTAAGGCTTGACTACTACTGAAAAATAAATTTATAAAAAATATTTTTAGAAAGTAAAAGCAAGCAATAATTTTTTTTGTTTTAGTTGTCAACAATCAATTCTGGTTTTGTTTTAAAATGTTTCTTTGTTTGTAATTTGCCAATATAGCAAGCAATTAAATGGCAACTAAATGATCAGGTAACATACAGCTTTAGAGCAAAGTTTGGTTAGTAAACAAGCGTAATAAATAACAAATTAAAAGATATTGCATTAAAAAAGAACAAAAACCATTGTCAGAATTTGTATGGCAACGGATTTGGTCCTACTCCTGACTAATCGGTTCCGGTAAGGCGTTATAACAATCTGGACATCGACTTACCAATCGCAAGGCATAATCAGGGATTTGTTCAGATGTTTATTTTACTTTAAATACATTTATTTTGTAAATTTATATATATATATTTTAGTGGATGTTTGAGGCATCTTATTTTTCGTAGTGTAGACCGCACGCATGCGTTGTGAATGTCTCCTGCTGGCTTATCGAACCAATTATGCTGGCTAAAAAGGCAGCCGCCGGCGGCGCAGACAGATTTGTCGCATTTGACGCGATAATAATGCACGAGAAATGGCCACACATTACTCGACCCAATCCCCAATCCACAATCCCCAATGGCCAGCGGCCATAAAAGGTGCGATAAAAACGAAAATTTCACAAGCCAGTGAGATGCACAGCAGCCGCTTCTGCGTTTCTGCGTCATCAGTTGGCAGTCGGGAATCTGGTGGCGGGAGTCGGGAGTCGGCAAAGACCAAACGCCTGCAAAGCCGTCAAATCGCTGCTCATAATGGATGCCTTATCTGTGAGAATTGTTTTAACTACTACCGGATTTGGTTTTAGGCCCAGATCGAACGAACGAATGAACGAACGAACGAATGGACAGACCGACGGACTGAACATTCGTTGTCTCTTTGGGTTTAGAGTGGCGCAGATGGAGCACATTAATTTGCTTAAGGCCCGCCAAAGTAGCTCGAAACTGGCAAAACCTGTAAAAACGGAAGCACCGAAGGTTGTGGTGACCACCACACGTTTCGATATGCGATCAGCAAAACTATCGATATTGTCGCCTTTCGATAGTTCCCAAAAAGGTGTGAATATTTTGTTTCCTTTTTTTAAAAACGACAATTTTTCAGTTTTGTGTATTTGAAACGTTATTATATTGGAAATCTGTGCTTAAAACTATTTAACAAATTACAACTTAAGGCTAACATACTGCACACTGTGATCACAACAAAGCTTAACACCACTAAACATACGTAGGGATTAATAGGCCAAAATGGCTGAAATGCTGAAACTGTTGCGTTTTGTGGAGGTAGTGGCGCGCGGTGAGCTTGTTGGTGTGCTGCCCGGGGATGAGGATGCTGTCGATGCTGAGGATGCTGCTGACGGGAATGAGGAGTGAGCCGACACTGCTGCTGTTGTTGTAGCAGCTGCTGGTGCTGCTGGCACATAGGCGGGCGCCATGGGAGGCACTGCAGCAAAGTAGGCTGCTTGCAAAAGAGCAGCATTCGGCGCATAGCTAAGCGCCGGACGGTAAGGATTCGATGTGGCTGGATAGTAGGGCGGCGACAGGCTGCGAAGCGAGTCCTGCTCGAAGTCCGTGCGCTGGCGCTTCGCTTGGGGCGAGTCGCAGCTGCTGACGCTGGAGCCATCATCCTCGGAATCAGCGCTGGAATTGGAGCTGCTGTTCAGCTTGCGCTTGCAGCGCGACTGGCCGGACTCGCGGAAGCCCTTGGCAAATGGATTGTTGTCGATCTTCAGCTTGGTAATGCGATCGTTCTGCAAATGCAACAAAGAAACAGACTTTCGGTTAGTCAACTGTTGTAATCGGAGCTCGGCTGGCGTCACTTGAGCACTTGAGGAGCAGTGCGTCAACGTCGGACAGTCACTCAAGTGGTGAGTTAGTTACCCACCTGATAGGCCGTCACGGCGACAAACTCCGTCTCCGGGAAGACAAACGCCTGCTGCGGCGCCCAGGGCAGCTGGGTCAGCTCGCTGCTGCGGATGATGTGCAGCCGTGGCTGATACTTGTGCATGCTGGCCAGCACAACCTATAGAGAGATGTTTATCGTGAGTAACCGTGTCGAGAGCAGATCAATTAGCACTTACATGTCCACTGCTGTCGAGTGTGTTGTTCGTCAGCTTGACCTTGTTGAAGAGCAGCGCCTGGGATTGCCAGTGTGCGCCAGTTGCTGGACTGTCCGGATGCAGATACATGCGCTGCGGACTCTGCGGCTCGGCACCACCAGCGGGCACCCACTGGGAGCCGGAGAACTTGTAGCGGCAGTCGCCAATGGGCACCATTTCCAGCAGGACGCAGTAGTTGGTGTCCTCCTCCAGACCGCTCAGCGAGACGCGCATCGAGGGAAACATGCGTCTGCAACATAGAGAATAGATGTTGATTAAGTGAACAGCTTTAAACGACGCATACACAGAGTTACAATAGCTTATGGAACACACTCGTACATACATAAATCAAAGTATCTTTCTAAGCGCAAAAGAGGCGTGGCTCTGGCATTTTTGATTTGTGGTTCGGCCTAACAAGTGTGTAATTATGAACAGCGGGGAGCAGGGAGCCGGGCAACAGAGGTTGCGTCGATTTAAAACGTAACGAAAACAAATCCCGCAGACCATAAGCAGACCCAAAACAATGCAATGGTTCGCTTATGATTAATTGCAAGCGAGCGCATGGCGCCAAACAATTAGACAAGATCTGTATGTCGAATGGGAGTGGGAGAGGCGGCTTAACGGCTTCCAAATGTGCCGATACGAGCAGTCAATGCATGGCTAATGAGCCGAGAAAGTGGACCCACTGCAGCAGTGGCCGCCGAGCTCATAATTATGTTAATTTCCAGTCGGTAGTCGGTGCTCAGATTTAGAATTCAGCTATCAGATTGCTGTACTCGAGGGGCAACAACAGCAACAACAACAACAACAAAGAGGCCCATTGTGGGTAAAAGTGTGAAAACGCAGGTAGAGAACAGCGGACGGGTCTGCGTCTCAGCGACTTGCACCTGCCCCTGCCCCTGCCCATGCCCCTGCCCCGGACTGGATCGTCTTGCTGCACGCATTGTCAAAGCCGCACAATGCGCTGTTGTCGTTGAGGAACGTTGAAGATTTTTATGAGCGCGCCGGCGCCAGGACGGCGACTGCACTTGTTGTTGTCGTTGCTGTCACTGTTTGTCCGTGCGCTCCTGCTGCGTTTTGAATTATCGCCAGGCGCCACATTAGGCCATGTTTTCGAGAGCCGCCGCCGCCGTCGGGTCATGGCAAATATTTACATAGGCCACAGTGCACTTGACTTCTCAAACTCGAACTCAAACTCAAATTGAAACTCAAACTCGAGCTGGCTATTTGCATAGGATGTGTGTTGCACTGTTCTTGGGAAACTTACCGGCCGCTTTTCGTGATGATCATTTCGGTGCCAATCTGATGAAACTGCTGCCACAGTTCGTTGTTCTCCAATTTGGCCTCCACGCCCGGCAACATCGGCCGACTGGGCATCATAATTTGTGGCTGCTGCTGCGCCATATGCAGTGGCAACATAGCCGGAAAGGGATCTGTTGGTTAGAAGGTAGAATCGTTGAGCGACTGTTGCTTAAAAGTCGTTTGGCTAGTTCGTTAGCTCGCTGCCCAACCAGTTTGGTAAGCGGCAAAGAGAAGCCACAAGCATTTACATATAGATGATAAGTTTTGAATGATTTGAAATTGCATTTGCTGATAATGTGTGAATGCTTTGAATTATTCTCAAAATTAAACACTAGATAGTATATGTAAAGCATCTCTTTTACATAACATTATTACTAAACCAAACTTGAAGAAGAGGAACTGATCACAGGTAGACAATTGTGAGCTGTATCTCTACACAGACCACAAATTGCTAAACTAATTCACAAACATAATATTGATTGCAGAAATTGAAATTTATATATATTTTTATATTCTCTTGCCACAAATTAAATATTAATTTAAGAGTATGAGACTAGTCAAAAAACCTTAAACGTGTCTTTGCTTTCCCTCAGTTAGTCTTCAGCTTTGCCGTCGGCACTTGAGCTACACCATCGTCTCATCTATTGCCAACTTACCAGGTATGCGTTGCATGATCTGCTGGCGGTAGATCTCATGGGCCAACTGCTGCTGCATTCGCATATCCATTAGATCGTGCATGGACAACATATTCGTTAGAATTTCAATTCAACTCAATACTCAACACGATAAACACTTGTAAGTTCTAAGCACTGCTTCAATAACACTTCACAAATTGATATAGTTTATTTTTGATTTCTGCGCTCGACGTTCTTGCACGCACGACGTTTCGCAACGAACTGATCTTGAGCTGAGCGAGGCAGTCGCTTAGCTGCGTGCGCGTCGTAGCCGGTTCCAGTTCCAGAGGCCCAGAGCCAGCTACCTGCCAAACCAGTTCGCGCAGCGGCGCAATCCGATTGGCTGGCTGGCAAGCCGCCTACGCCGACGACGGCTCCGACTATGGCGCACTCGCTCTGGCGACGATCGGCCGCCATTTTGTTTGTGTGTGTGGAAATGTGAGAAGGGGAGAGAGCAACTGTAGGCCAGAGCGTAGTCTTGGGCCGTGCTGGGCATCGAGTGGCGAAGTTAACGCTTAGCGCTGTTGATTTTCATCAGCCGCAGTGTTTTTCTGCGCCACTGACTTTGCTCCCGCTCCCGCTACCGCTGTCCCGCTCTGGCGCACTGTCAGTCAGACTTCAATGTGGCATGCTTTGTAATTCAGAAGTGAGATTTTCCACAGCGCGCCTGTCTGCAGCAACAGCAGCGGCAGCAGCAGCAGCAGAAGCAGCAGCAACAGTCGGGAGACGGCTGGAAAAATGCCCGTTGCTATTTTCATTGCCGTCTTCCGCCGTTTGCTATTGAGGGTCTTTGGGACTGGGTATGGGACCGGGACTGGGACTGGGTCTGGATCTGTGTCTTTTGAGCATTCGCTGTTTTTTTTTGTGGCATGTAATTAGCCACCATTTTGGCTCTTGTTGGCATTGTCTGGCATTTTGTATTTATGTATTTTATGCAGACAGGTGAAACATAAATTCTGTTGCTTTTGTTAATTGCCCGTTTCGAAGTTTCCAAATACCTTTGCCTTATACAGCCAGTTGCTGTTTTTTTTTCTCTTTCGGCCAGATTGCTGACCAGAGTTCACTGAAAATTGATACATTTTGGGTCTGCTCAGGTCCTCAACTATTGATTAGTGCTTGTCAGCGCTGAAAATTGCTTCTAATCGCAGTTGGAGTGCATTTTCCGAAACCTAATCTCTGGGCATAAGTAGCTACAGGAAGTCAGCATGAATGTGAAAATTGTTGACTGTACAATGACTCATAACTAAAGGAATTCAAACTTTAGAGATAAGTAAAGGATTTGGAAATCAACAGCAATGAAAGCAGGTCAAACGAAGCAAAGCTTAAAATAAATATGTTTATGACAATCTTAGCAGATCTTATGTTAATAACAAGTTATTTGCAATAGGATTTCAAATGATCTTTCGGTAAAGAGAATACGTATACAATTCTAGTTTAACGTTCTACCTTTAAGATCTTAAATAATAATCTGTTATCTAAGTCATATATATTTGCGCATTCATGCGATAAAATATTTTCTTTCTTTTAGTTAATGCAAAAATATTTACCTATAAAAAATAAAAATCAAATTAGTATCAAATAAAACGATTATTTTCAGCAAATATAATACCCTATCTTTATTAAAGTCAGTATATAAGCTCGTTGGTCATGATAAATGAGATAATTCTTTCTATTTTGTCTAGCTCTTGCATTAGGAACAATACCATAATAAATAATTGAAAATGAGAAAATTAGTTCTGAAATAGACTCGGCATTGACATTGATCTTGAAATAATATATATATACGACTATGAAGACACAGGCACAAACAGGTTACAGTCAATTTGCCATCTCCCTACAATATTTCTCCCTTTGAAGGCAGTGGCGCTTTCTTGGGAATGCCCAAAACAATTTGCACTTCACTTCAAGCGCTGCGGCCAAATCGCATTTCGTCGCCGGCGAATAATTTCGAGCTTGACTTCATTGCCAACGGACTAGAAAGGAGGATTCCAACTAAATGCGATGCGAATTTAGCACGACGCACTCATTAAATTGGCATTTTGGGCACATTAGCACGTTTGCCGGCGTAGACGGCATATCTCCGGTGAGCAGCAACCATTCCCAGTCCCAGTCCCAGTCCCGGTCCTAGTCCCGGTTCCCATCCCAGCTGCCACATCCAGACTGCTGCACATGTTGGCTGGTGACACAGCGTCGGGTGTCGGGCGCCAGTGCATCGTAAAATATTTGTACAAATAGCAGCGAAACTTTATTTGACAATAGAAACAATGGCAGCGCACAAAAGATATGAAATTGTAGCACTTCACGCCTGCATGAGGCGCAAACCGACAAAGACAAAGGGCCAGACAGTAGTCGCTGGATGCTGGCTGCTGGCTGCTGGACAGCAACTGGGGCGTTGCAGGCAGTTTTATGGCTGATTCTAGTCACAGACAGATAGATAGCTAGCTAGCCCAGTTATGTCAGGTGTAATTGCGTCACTAAACGCGGGCAAGGTCGCCGGTCAGCTGAGTATCTTTGCGGCGTTTTGCGGCAACTTGCTGCAATGGTGTGAACTCAGCAGTAGGCGGCTTCAAATCAACTTAAGATGTTTTGCGGGCTTGTACCTGATAGGGATGCGAAGAGGGACGAAGTTGTCGCCAATTGAAGCCATAATTCTCTATTGTTTCTTGTCGCGCGACGCGACAAGTGGCTGGCATCGAACATCGAGCATCGAGGATCGGGTCGTCTCAAGCGGCCCTTGGCGCCAGCTCATCAGGTCCTGTCGTCCTTTGTGCGCGCTTATCTGCCGACGGGGCATCTGCCTCAGGCGGCAGTGCACAGTAGCCAGCGACATGTGTTTGCCAGTGATAAGAGATTTGAGGCACCGTTAGGTAACTGGAAACTGGCAACCGAATCACGCAGAAGCTCTGCAGCTGCGGGCAGCTATCCATATTAGTTGTGGACAGGCGACGTCAATTCGTTGGGCTAATTAAAAGATGTATGTATGTATAGAAGAGCCAACAAAATGCGTTTATTAAAAGACCATCAACATGGCGGTTATTAGGGCCATAATCAGTGGGGCAGACAGGTTGCATTTTATGCTGCCCCCAGAGGCACAACAAGTCAATAAATCATGGATAACCCTAATTAACCCATACGCATACGCAGAGGCAGAGGCTGAGACAGAGTAAGGTTGCCTCGCTAGATTGTCACCTGCATGGATGGACAGCGTTGGGTTCAAGCATCAGGAACACAACAAGAAGTTACACACAATTTATGAAAACAAAACGAAATATCTACAAAATGGGCATCATAAAATAATATAAATGATATAAACGACACTGTCTGCGCCTAATAAGCAACATGGCGAGGCGAGGCGTGGCCGCGCCCCGAATCCTGAGAAAAATGCATAAAGATGCAAACGATGCGATAAGTCACCAGTACCAGTGCAGTACCAGAACCAGCACCAGCACCATCACCAGTCCCATCACCAGTCCCCGTTTCAGTTCCAGTCGCCATCTCAGCGTTTTAGGCGCCTGCAACTAAATGCTAAACGAGTTAACTCGCTGATAGAGATCTTTGGGTAAATACTTAGCCGCAGCTCAAGGTGCGTTGAGCATCATTAAGGCAACGAAAAGACAAAAGCAGCCACAGTCCAGACAGACGACCAGAGACCACAACGATGATTTAATTTCCCAACACGCTTTCTACCACGCTTGGCCCAAAGTTGTAGCCAAAATGAAAACAAAAAACAAAACAAAAAGTAGAAGCAGCCAAGAAGAAACCAGCGCCAGCATGGGTTCAGGCTGGATTTTGAATGATCGATGGCCTGTCGTTGAGATGATCACTTTCCGTGGCTGCCTAGCGGCTACTAGTTGAGATACTTAACGACGACGACTGAGAGTTCGACCCAAGCTGGGCATAATAATTTGTTAAGATGTTTGTTTCGATCGATGGCTCGATTGATCGCTGCAACCTTTTCCCAAACAAACAAACACTACTCTCCTCTTTCTCTTTCTCTTGCTCTTTCTCTGGTTGCCTCTTGCGTCTTGCGTCTTTGCATATTTATATTTCTCACGTTGTGAGGCTCCACTTTAAAATGCTACCCCTGGCAGCGTCCACAGCGGACGCCTGTCACAAGATCAGAAATCAATAAGTATCTGCTAGATGCATTATGCCCAGGCGCCCACAAGTGCGCCAGCCCGATAGAGATACATAGAGATAGAGAGAGAGAGAGAGAGAGCCGTTCAAGCTACTGATCGCAGCGATCATCTAGACGTCGCCACCAGGCCGCTCTTATCAGCAGCTCGGCATCTGGACACATTACATTGCTACTTAAGATACATTTTCCCGGCTCTGGTATCGATTGCAAGCCGTAGTTTCGCCATATCAATTACAATGGCGCGACTCTGGCGGCGGCTTCTCTTTGCATTGGCCTAGCGGCAATTGACCTGAGCACAGAAGTCGATCGATGTAATCGATACGAGATCGCGATCGGGCTTGGGATCGAGCACAACTTGTAGTTGGCTTGGCCTCTTCCTGCCGCTACAACATTTGGCGGCTTTCAACTCTGTGATCTTTGTGTCACTGGAGGGCGGCTGCGATTCGCTTGGAGTTTGTCATTGATCAACGATTGCCGCTGGCCATTCGGCACATTGGACTATTTGGTAGTCGCTTTGCATGGACCAACTCTCGACTGTGGGCTGATCTCAAATGTCCAGCCAGTGGTGGCGCTCATTTAGCATGCCACTCACAGCCACATCGCACTAATTAAAATAAATTCTGTCAGACATTCTCGTTTAATTTTTTCGCGCACCTTCATTGGACTCGCTGCCCATTTCATAACAGCAGCCAATGGATGCAAACAAACAAAAAAGAAAGACAGACAGACAGACAGACACACAAACTACCAAAGTCGAAGCGAGAAAACATGCAATAAATACGTCAGTCAATACGTCAAATGGTCGAATGGAGACGGAGCCGGAGACGGAGGAGCAGACGGTGTCCGTTCGCTTGGGACGATTAAAAATGCACATTATTAATTAGTTGTTATAATTGCATTTAAAAATCCATTAATATTTATAGAATTCATAATAAATAATGAGGCACAGTCGCTGTGGCGTTTCACTGCCCCCCAAAACGGCGACAACGAACGCCTCTAAATGTCAAAGCAGTCGTCGAGGAGCGACATCCACTTCCATATCCACATGGAGCCACTCCACCAAGTTTGGCAATTTATGCGGCCCGCAATTCGGCGAGTTAGGATCGACCCATGATGTGTGTGGCATAAGTATTTGAAACCCGAAGTCGCGACGAAAATGTTGCTAGTTGTCTTTGACAAATTCCTTAGAGTGTGTCCACATGTTCTGGGAAATCTCCGAGTGGGGCATACTCGTTGTATCGAGAATTTTGCAACGATTTCGCATGACAACTAAATTTGTTAAAGTTTGCTATCTGTAATGCAAAAGACTTCGAGTTAGAAATCATCATAAAGTATATATGCAATCATTTTTACATTCTTACTTAAAACTTTTCTTTCGCATATATATTCATATTCCATTTAGTCAAAGCTATATTATCTTCATGAAAAGACATATTTATGTTGTAGAAAACTCATATTTTGTGGTTATTTATTTATCAAATGGAAAATATTATTGTTTTGCAAAAGTTTTCCATTACTTACAGAATTGCTTACCCATTTATGAAAAAACTTTTTTGTTTTCCAAAATATCTTAAGCATACTCACCAAAATAAAACATATATGAGTTCTATAGGATACTCAATCCACTTATGTATTTGTTTATAATATAGTTTTTATAACTATGATGAATTATTGCTGTAAGAGATTTATATCTTAAGTCATGATATTTTTGCAACTAGGAAAGTGATCTTTAAGAAGTGATTGAAAATTCAACAGAATTACAAACTTATCTATCAATCACCTGTATACAGGATTTTTTAATTGAAATTCTGAGAAGTATCTGTTTTGTAAATTACTTTGATAAAATTATCATATGGATTCTTATCTCATTTAAGATCAATTGCAATCTTGAACTTATCAGTTTTTCTACATAATAAATGGAGTTCTCACAACTCAATTCGACACTTTTACAGCCCTTTTTATCCACTTGCTGCTCAGTTTGCGATCAAGGTAGATCCTGTAGCGTATTCGGTGATTCCAGCAGAGCCAAAACTAAGATGGTTTTCCTTTGGCTGCCTTTCTGGCGCAGCCTTCATAAATATTTATGTCTTGTCATTGAGCCCAATTTTTTATAACGCATATTAAATTGTAAATTAAAAACAAATTTTTGTTGACTTTTCTACACTCGGGTCCAGTGTTTTATTGCCGTGATATATATATATATATATATTTGTATGTATGTATGTATGGGTATACAATATTGTATGTATGTAGTCCGCTCACAGTCCAAAACTGAACCCATAATTAAATTTGAACATTTCCACCTTTTTGTATTCTGTTCGAATCCGTTTGCTTGCCTTTAGCTGCGATCAGAGTGCACCGAATGTCGCCTCCGTCTCCGACTCTTTCTCAGTCCCCAAGATTCCCAGGCAAGTTCCACGCTGCTCCTCTGTTCCTCTGGCCCGATGGCCCGCTGGCCACAAGCCGAGTTCCCAGTGCAGCGCAGTCATAGCAGAAAAGGGTGAAATATATCACTGGCGCCACGGTACCGCCCGCTGAGGCCCAAACGTGGTAAATTTTTTATTGCAGCCGTTTAGGCGAGCGTTCGACTGCCAAGGACATCAATCAAAAACTGAGTTGGTTCTCTTCATGCGGATAGAAGGGGGAGGGCGTATCTCGAATCTTTTTTGTTTTGTTTCTTGGTTTGTTTATTTATTGCATTGACACAGAATAGTGTGGGCTCCATTTGATGACCATTAGAGGCTGGAAATGAAACTTTCGGGTTAGAGACGCGTTAATATGATAATATGCACCTCTGTCTAGTTGCTCAACCTGTTGCCCGCCTGCACTGCAGCACTGGGCATCTTTCTCTTTTTATGAAATAAGCAATTAAAAATGAATTTGAGGCAGCAGCATCGTGCTGGCACTTTAATGACCGCCATTTAATTGGATTTCAATGTTTTGTCTTTTATACGCTTCTCGATTGGGATGCGTGGTGGGTCCTTGGTTCGATGCTGGCCACTCTTGAAAGCACAATTAAACATCTTTGATGGTAAAACTATAATTAATTTAAACATTTATATTGGCCGTTTATTAAGCTCGGCTGGGCGTGGGCTCCCCCCAAATGCCGTGAGGTTATCAAAGTTGTTTATGCCTTTTTATGGGCCTGATTGAGTTATGAATGCTGCGATGCGATGACAGCACTAGATAGCACCAGAAGTCTAGCCCAGCCCATTGGAACGATCGTATGTACATACATACATATATGTCAGACAGTTTACTAAGTAGTCACATCTTACACCAAAACTTGACTCTTGACACGAAACTGCACTTCGACATGACAAGCACACATAACGCCTACTCGTAACTGGAGCTACAGCTCCTGATTCCCTTGTTTGTGTAGCACATTAGTCAATCCTCAACTAGACACTTCCATTTGCCCTCGAGCAGCTCAATCAAAAGCAGCATCCAGCCCACCGAATGTCATCCTAACTAGGACACATCCTCACATCCATACCCTCTCAGTTCCTTACATATAATTGTGCAGACAGTTGGCCAGTTGACGGGACCGGCGACTGGCGCGACGTCTTCCAAACACGCCCCTGTCTCCGGCAGTCGACAGTCGACTGACCCAAAACCCAAGTGAATCACTGTCCATATGAGTATATATGTGTGTGTGCGTGTGTGTGTGTTGCGACCTATAAACTTAACGTGATTCCTCTGGTTTTTATTCGTTTTATTTGTTTCGAGATCCCACAAGTCGACTGGGAATCGGGTTTAATATGTGAATGCGTTGATTGCCTCTGCTTTTTAATAAAATGATAACTTTTAGACCAGACAAATATTTCATTTCCTTTTCGACAATGGCGACGACCAAGAAACGACGACGACGACGACGGCGACGACTCAAGACGACCAGAGGGCAAAGGCAGAAACGTAAAATCATCATCAAGTACAAAGAAGATAACAAGTTGCCTCAAAAAGCATCGAATCTTTAATACCCTGCATTCACATTTGGTATTGAGATACTATAAATTCGTAGCTTAAGGCATTAGTTGCAACGGCTTCAATTGGATAACAGCTAATTTGTAATTGGTTCAAACCTTTTCTAATAAATATATTTTTCTTAAGTTCCAAAAAATTATAATAAAAATTTCATAATTTTGTTCATAAAGTTAAAAAAATTAGATTTAGCTATTATAAAATTCTGAGATTGAAGCCAAAAAGAAGATTAACATTAAAAGTTCCAGCATATGACTTAAAAAGTTAGTTTGAAGGATCAAAAGAAAATGTAGTTTTAAGGAGTAAATTCTGAAGTTTAGATGGACAAATGTTTATAAAGCTAAAAGACTTGCAGAGCTATATGCACTAGGAACAATCCTAATCCCGTTTTGGGTAATGGGTATCATAACATGAGCAGACAACGACTGTGGAAACAGCTTCGGCGCATGAATGATCACTTGCCAGCACAAATTGGAGACTGGTCTGAACGTATTTGCACCTCTGAATTCGGTGTGGGCACAGTAGAAGCAGCAGCAGCAGCAGCCACAACTACATCAACTTGGCTCAGACCCAGACGAAGATAGCGCCAGTCGGCTGCCGCTGGCCCAGCAGCAGCAGCCAAGTCGAGTGAAGGGCCCAAAACGCCAGAGCCCAGGCTAACTGGCCATGCTTGAAGTTCGTAGTTCGTGCGTGCGCCGTATTCTGCCCCACTCCCTTCCAGTCTGTGTCCCTCTCTCTCTCTGTGTGTGAGTGTGCGTGTGTGTGGCATGGTGTGGACGGGCGGTGGCAAGATCGTTTAGCAGCGCGCCGGCGCACTTCATTGCCGGCTCGGCTCTGCCTGCCTGCCGCATTCCAGCCAAATTTGCTCGCAACATGAAGAAATTGCTGCTTATTTGTTCGTGCCCTCGTTGCAGTTGTCGAGATTATATGGACATGGATGTGGACACACGGCTGCTGATGCTGCCGATGCTGCCGATGCTGCCCTGGCGCCAGTTTTTGGCTGCCCAAATGTGGTATTTAATGAAAATTTCCCCCAGCTTTTGTTTTTGATTGTTGTTGTTTGCTTGTTTGGCTGCACAGTGGTTTTGGCAGCCCCTTAGGATTTCTGGCTGCAACCAGAGTTTTGGGATCTGGCGAGCGTGTGTGTGTTGATTTTTTTTCTTCTTGAGTTGTAGGAGAGCAGACAGTCTGGAAGTTAACGACTTTTAAGAAGGAATATATAGGTTTGTATATTATATGTGTTTTAGTTTTTCGCTATGAAAATATTTCATATCCAAATTTTATTCAACGTCTAAGCAACACTATGGTGTCTTCAACATTTATTTGAGACTCTTCGTAGCTGTAGCTCATGGCTAGTTCGTTATGACCCTGTCAAAGAAGAAGGCCAAATAACGAAAATCGGTGCTGTTGGCGTTAACGAGACTTTTGACAGGTTGATTCATGCTCACGTCGCTGACTTGGCTTATTTGACCCAAAGTAGGGGCCTGTCCACATGTGTGTGTGTGTGTGTGTGTGTCTGGGCCACCAGTCTGGCAGTCAACAATCCAGCGATCGCCTGTCCAGTTGTTTGTTTTTCTTATGGCTTATGGGAGTTAACCCCAAGCAACAAAAACATTTTTATTAATGACCCACCGAACGAGAGAAGTAAAAAGTAAAAAGCAAAAACAAAAACAAAAACAATTGCAATGGGCGCCAAAAGGGCCACTTGGTTCAAGCCCAGTCGCAGTCCCCGTCTGAGACGCATCCCCAGCCGTTTACATGGGCTGGAGGGGGGCAGGTCCAGCGCCAGTTTTGAGTATGTGTTGAAATGTGGTAATTTGTCTCGCTTAGAGACTCTCGCCAACGTTGCTGCTGATGCTGGATGCTGGTCGCTGATGCTTCTGCTGCCCACACCAAACAAAGCAAACAAAGCTGATGATCAACGTTTCATTAATAAAACATTTGTTCGCCTGAAGAGACTGAGGCTGAGGCTGAAGCCAGGCTTCTGCAGTGGCGTCTTCTAAGCGTAGTTACCATTTCCATAATTCATAAATGCCAATGCGAACTGCCAACAACTACTGGTATTGAGTTTTTGTCAATAGTCGGAGATTAGAGACCCGTAACTTTAGCTGCTAGTTGCTGCTGCTACTGCTGCTGGCTGCTGCTGTTGTTGCCCCCCTATTATGGCTAGACAAACAATAAATTTCACAGCTTAACGCGATCGCATAATGAGCTTGGCCCGACAGCGTGCACAACAACACAACACAGCCACGACTCGGTCAACTGCAAGTTGCAAACAAGCAAACACAGAGCTAACCCAACTGCAGCAACAGCAGCAGCAACATCAACAGCAGCAGCAACGGATTCAACACTTTTTTTCTCCAAGCTACCCGCATTGCACGGCCAATGGATTTGTTTGCTCAGAGCTTCGGCTGCGATCCGTGTTTGTCTCTCTGGTCCCGGCAGCCGTTCCGTTCCGTTCCGTGGAAAACTGTAAGCGACTTCAATAGAATTAATTTACGCCTCACGTTCGCCGCACAGTTACATATGTTTATTGTAAGTGGTTGCTGCATCTTCAGCTGCATGTCTCCCGTCTCCCGTACACCTCCCCCACCCACTGTCTTGGCCCCGTCTCTTGTGGTATTTATAAAAATTATCAATATTATTGTGAGCAGTTAGAAAATATTTGTGCAGCAAGGTGTTAAAATGCATTTGCATAAACACTTGAAGCGTTGTCATGCCTCATTTGGCCTTTTGCAACTTTTGCTGGATGGATGGAGTTGGCTGCTATGTTTTTAAGCAGATCCCTGATACAATCATATACATATTATATTATACAACATTGATATACTTATGGCTTAAGCAGAATATATTTTAAGCTCTCAACTTTGTTTGTCCTATTTATATATGCTTAATAAGCATTGCTTAACAGTTGATATTTTAAGTGACTTGCTTGTTTTAAACTAATTTATTTTTGATTTATCTGCTTCCTTCGAGTTTCATAAGAAACCACTTAAATACTGAGCACACATGTACTTTGAAGCCTTTCTATATTTTTTCCAAATTATCAAAATTTATAACGCGATAACACACAGTAAAAAATATGTGTAATACTCACAAATCAATTTAATAACATTTTAAATAAACATTTTCAAACCTTCACTGAAATACAAATTGTAATGCATTAAAAAAAACCTGCAGTACGTATTTAATTCCATGTGATTAGTATTATTAATTAAATTAAACAACTTTAGAAGAAATTTAAAGCACAAAAGCTTCTTCAAAAATGTAACCTTAATCTAATATTTTAGCTGTGCAGAAAATATATTTCAACCATTATAAAGACTAATAAATAATACACACTTGGGTGCCATGTTGGGATTGCAAAATAGCAAATGTAAAGAATAGCAAATTATAAAAAAATATGCTATGAGACAATAGATCGCAAGTAAATCCCATTACACAGCAGTAGCTCCACGCCTCAAAAGAGCAGAAAACATAAGAGAAAGTACGCCGAGAACCACCCTAACTAAAAGATGTTACAACTTCACACTAAAGCATTGAAAAAGTGCGGCAGCCCAACGCCAAAGGACCCCTGACATTGGCACCAACAAACAGCAAATAACAAACAGGAGATACCAACAAAAAGAGCCCAGCATGAACCCGAGCCCATATATCCATATATCCAGAGGCATCGAGCGGCAGAACCAAAAGGCAGCCCAATTTGGCTTAAAATTACGCTACACTGATCAAAGGCAGCTGCGCCAGATAGCGAGTGAGTGGATGACGACGACGACGACGATGACGGAATGGTGAGATGAGATGGCTAGCGAAAGTGCAGTGACGTGTGGATGCTTCGACTGATGCGCTCCGAGGTGAGGCGGCAGCTCGTCAACACAAGCGATAAGCCTCATCTATGTCTCTCGCTGGCTGCTATTGCTATTGCTATTGATCTCACCTGAGCAGCACCCGTACCTGTGATCCATTTTACACGGCAGCGCTCCAGATAGCTCGACAACGACAACGACAACGACCACGGCCTGGCTTGTCAATTGGGCGGACAACGATATTGTTATGCTTATTACACCGGCACAGCTACCGAAAGTTGAAAGTGGCTACCCCGGACCCTCAATCGTTCTGACTCTCTCTCTATCTCTATCTATCTCTTCCACTCTCTCTGTCTCTATCTATCTTTGCGTTGTAGGAGTATGCGGTGCACTTTGAGTTTAGTTGCCGACCGTCGGGGATTATCTCTTTATCAGCCTTAATCTCAAGTAGTTAATAAAGTGCGATGCTTTGTACTTTACCCGCTGCCATTGTTCGCCGCCGTCCCTGTCCACTGTCCACAGTCCAAAGACGAGGACGATGCCGCGTTTCGATGAGTGTGCTTCGATGCAGATAATCGTTTGTGGTATGCCGATGTGAAAGATGTGAATATTCACTACTCGAAAAAGCGGTGCGGGGCGTGATTATCATAAGGTAAAAAGTGCCGGGACTGGGAAATTTTAAGCAACCTGTGGACGTGAACTGTATATGAACAAAATAGGCAAGAATTTTGATTATATTATTTGTTTGGAAGAGTCTTTGGCACAACAAAAATAAAATCGATAAAGAGCATTACATATATAAACACCTAAATTCGAGAATATATGTATGTTTGGCTAAATAATACAAAATTTGGTAATTATTTCTTATTAAAGATCGAGAACGGAAAAGAAAGGTGGTACTCGTAAATACATAGATATGATTGTATTATTAAATACATTTTTATAATGATCTGATTAGAAAGAAAATAAAAATGTTTTATCTCAATCCACACAACTAGAAGGAACTACTGTAAAACAAAAGCCTCCTAGCTTCCATGGAGTCGATTTCAAATAAGGTTAAGCTTTCTTACATAGTTCATAGATATATATGTACATAGTTCATGTATATATATTATACATTTTTATATAGCTTTTAATTATAATTAACAAGTATTTTTTAAATAATTTGTATTATTAATAATCTTGAAATTGTATTTATTATTATTTTTTAGTTATAAGCTATCATCTAAACTTTTTAATAGCCGTTAACTTTTCAGCATCCAAACTGAAAGGCATAGACTAGTTAACATCCATACACTATAGCCTGGAAATCGAAATCGAACATTAAAAAAAAACAATAGGTAATATATTATCTTCTGTATGCCGAAGATTTCATGCTCTTTTCCAATCTTTGGATAGATTTCACTAACTTATATTTTACGCCTATGCATATACTTTAGAATATCTCACAACTAATTTGCAGCTACACCTGATTCTTTCAAAAGAAACATATCTTCGCTATTTATGACTTAATCGAAACTTAAAACATTGATGATAGGTGATAGCTCAAAACACATGGGAAATATGGTCAAAATCGACGTCCGGTTGAATTGCAGTTATTAAGATATAGTTGTCGTATTCGGCTGGTTTCGACAAAAGTGCAGTCTCTTTGTATAAAAAGTCTCTCAAGTTTCATCGCGATAGCTCAACTGAGGGACTAGTATATATACAGAAAGACAGACAGACAGAAGGACAGACGGAGATGGCCAGATCAAATTTTTTGTCATCCTAAGCATACTAGAGGTGACTTCTGGGTGTCTCCGATGCTTCCTTTTAAGCATTACACACTTCAGCCCTTCGTAAGGAACATCAAAAAGCAGAAAGCATAAAAAGGCATTGACTTATTGTATTGTATCCCTGCTTTCAATATTTTAATTTATATATTCAAAAATTAAAACCAGTTTTGTTTTTTCCATTTGGTCGAATTTTTCAAAAGCCACCAATCAGTTTTTCAGAACAAACAGTTGTATAGAGTTATATGTGCTTCATTGGTTCGGAGATGCATCCTTTAGATATTTTTGAAGAGTTGCTGAACTACATATAGTTTTTAAAAAAGCGAAAGAATAATTTTGTACTACATTATTTACAACTACTTTTAATTCTTAGATTGTCCTTAAACAAATGTTTCCAAACATAATGTTCCAGGCTCTGGCGTCGTATCTGTTTGGATCAGAATTGGGATCTTTGGCAGCTGTCTGGGCAGCTCCATTACGAATGTAAACAGATAGACAAACAGATGACAACATTCCTTCAATTGTCCCCCTTGAGTGAACAATGATGAAAAATTGTCAACAATGCCAAAATGATTGTTATCCTTTAAGCAAACCTCTTGTGGTAAACCCAAATCCCATTTGCCACAAACAATTTAAGCGAAAATTGTTTAAGCAGCAGTAAAAATAAACCAAACGAGACTGCACACATACACATTAAACTCTGTATGTATATATGACCGTGACCCATACTGAAGTCTCAGACAGTTGGACAGGGAAGCGATGACAGAAAGGCAAATCCTTTGAGCAAATCTTTGCTGAGAACAAAACTGGGTACTCGTATCTCTTGTAGTGAAATGAAAACAAACCCAAAAATGGGATCTTAAAGGCTGCGACAAACTGTAAAAACAAATTGCGTTTTGTTTCAATTATACAAGGATTACATGCCCGGCGACATATGTATAGACAATGTACTCCGGGTCCGTCTCAAGTGGGCTCGGCAAGCATTTGGACAATTTGCACTTGATTCGTAAGTAGGTGATTTCTATTATGCGAGACATTAGCTGTCATACAAACGCCCTATTCAAACCTGAGGGCGCACAACCGGCCCAAGCACTTGATTAGCATTTGAATACATTTGAATAGTTTTGAATAGTTTGCCGCCTGTGTATGTGGCCATAAAATCTCAAGTACCTTCGCATTGTGCGCGTAACGCCGGTGCTAGCCAGAGAACAGAGCATCAGGTAGGATAATAAAACCGCAGGCTCTAGCTCTAGCTTTCCATTTTCCTGCGCCGTCTCTTCAATGGCCTGGCTGCGGGGAAATTCGCTGGAATTTCCTAGCCAGCGAACAGCGAACAGTTGATGTGCCATAAAATTATGGCGGCTCATAAAATTCATTAATCGCTGCTAAATGCGCGTCATTAGTCAACACGCGGCGGCGCAGGCGCTGCACTTTTCCAGGAAGCACTCGCCACAGGCACCGCACTTCTCTCTCCTGCTCCTGCCCCTGCCCCTACCCATAGCCCTCCTCCTCCCTCTTACGCTGCCTCTCCCGACAGGCGCGTCGCGTGAAAATGGTGATTAATGCTTTTAGTGCGTGGATTTAATATGGAACGCACGCTTGCTGAGCTGCTGCTGCTGCTGCTGCCTCTGCTGCTCCTTGCTGCCGATCAACAGGTAGCCCGAAACGGAATGGAACTGGACTTGGAAAGTCCCTACAAGTGCGATTGATAAAGGCTGCCTTCGAGCTCTGGCTGCTGCTGCAGAAGAAGCAGACCAACAATTATGCGTATATGAGATACTAGGAATTTTAAGAATTACACTAGCTATGTATAAATATTAATCACTTTTGAGTGGGAACATTATTATTGCTGTTTAAACAATATGATTCTTATTATAGGAGAAGTTAACATATAGCGATCACTCGATTCTAAAAATATTAATCAACTATCGAGTATTCTAAAAAGAAGACTATTATAAGTTTAAGACTCGAGTTGAGCTTTATTATTGCAGTTTAAGCAATATGATTCTTATCATAGGAGAAGCCAACATATAGCGATCACTCGATTCTAAGTTATTCTAAAGCAAGTGGGAAAGGATTATCTTCGGCCTGCCGAAGCTTTTATACTCTTTTCGAACCTTTAGACAATTTTCACTCTGCTAACTGCAGCACTTTCATCTGTAAAAGTTGATATCATATGATATCAATTTGAATTAATATATTAAATTTATTTCCAGTTGTATGGCAGTTTTAAGATATAGTGATCCGATCCGGCTGGCTCCGATCAATGTTATGGGATTTATGGGCAAAACCGACTTCCAGTTGTATGGCAGCTATAAGATTTAGTGGGCCGCTCCGGCCGGTTCCGACCAATGTGCTGTCTCTTTGAATAATAAGTCTCTGTGCAAAGTTTTATAACGATAGCTTAAAAACTGAGGGACTAGTTTGCATACATACAGACAGACAGACGGACATGGCTAGATCAATTTGTTTTGTTATTCTAAGCATACTGGCAGTAACTTTTGGGGGTCTCCGACGCTTCCTTCTATGCGTTACAAACTTCAGCACAAACTTAATATACTATTTTCTTCGAAAAGAGTATAAAGACAATAGTAAGTTTAAGTCGAGCTTCATGATCTTCTGTTATAATATAATATATAATAATAATTATGTAGTCTTAAATATTATTTCAGTTACAAATTAATGAGATGTATATTACCATAAGTGATATTTTGTAAGATCTTCATATAAAGGATCTAACCTAGTTTGCTTAGCTTTTAATATGAATGAGTAGTTTGATAAGTTTTCTACCATTTCAAACCCAATCTAAAATTCTTTCTAGCAAATGTAATAATTAACAAAGAATTTCTGGCATTCTGTTAAAGTAGCCTCTAATTTCATTTTAATAACTTAATAAATGCCAGAACTTTCTAAGAAAATTATTATAATGCCAGCAGACAGACTAAGCTGCCAAGAGACAATCACTTCAAACGCGATTCCGGTCAACGCTGAAGCCACACACCAAACAAATATAACAAGGGGCGTATAGGGGAAGCAGGGCGATAAATACACACACACACACACACACAACACACACAGCAGCCACAAAAAAATGTGTCTACTTCATTCATAAGATTTTTTAGTGGCGCCTGGCGCCAACATTTTTCACTTGCGTGCTGCAAGCGGCGGCAGCTCGAGTGTGTGTGCGTGTGTGTGTGTGTGTGTGTGTGTGTGTGTATGCGCTTGGCTGCGCCTCGAAGCACTTGACTTGTAGTGCCAACATTTTCATTAAGTCAAATGTGCCACGTACCTCCCAAAAAGAGTCTGTTGTCGATTGCTGCTGCCCTCGGGGCAGGCGGCGCTTGAATGCATTTCGTTGATTTAGCGTATCGCTCATAATTTGTTTTTATGGTTTTGCATTAGAGCGCGGCACGGGGCATGCAGCCCGATAAGTTCGCCAAGGGTCCCCTCCCATGCCGCCGCAGCTGCAACTAGCAGCTCACTTTGATTGGCGCTTATCTGTGCACCGAGAGCGGAAGCCGAAAGCGAGTCCAACTGCCACAGGCGCAGCTGCAGCTGCAACAGGGGCAGGGGCAGCGGCAGGAGGCGTGTGGCTAGAAATGTCAACTGTGCGGCAAAGTGGGGCGCCACGTTTCAACTACTGCATAGATAAGGCGACACTTAGAATCATTTGTTATAAGTACATCAGTATAATGGAATTTTTAAGACCAGCGACAATAATATTGTTTATTTGACTTGCCAAATTGGGCAACCTGTTAATTTTTGTACAAATTCGGTTCGAAAATAGACGACGAAAGAAATGAAAATATTCCATCTGCCCACGCAAATATTTTGATGTCTATCTGCAGAGTCATCGTGGCTATTAACGGATCGCACATGAGACCATGAGTTTTAACTTTTTTTTTAGCTTTTTTGTTACCAAGTTTGTGTTTTGAATTTGGGCAACGGGTTTATGGGTCGCTGCGTCTCCAGAAGCGCTACCGACTGTTGACACTTTCAATTCGAATGCAAAAGTCACGGGCTGATATTGTTGAACGATCGAAGTCTTCCCCGTGAACTCGCTGTTAAATGTTTTGTTATTTTCATATGTAAATGTTGTTTAACGACTCTATATGAATTCGTATGTAGTATTCGTATAGTCGTATTTATTGTGTCGTTGATTGAATATGCAAATGCATTTTCACACGTTCGACCCACCGCTCAGACAAAGGCAAATATACACGGAAACAAAATAGAAAGAAGCGATCTCTTTTGGATTTCTGGATCTGTTCTTCTCTGTTCTGCTCACAGATCTGCTAAACTGCACTTTACTTCTGCTGCTTATACAAATGTTGACTTAATGCTGCTTTTGGGCGTCTGTTTCTGACCTACAGCAGTTACGGCTACGGCTACAGTTACTGTTGCGCCACCTTTAAGCTTCCAGGTGATAATGGCAGCTCCCAGCCACATTCTTCTACACACATCAGAAATTAATATTGCCTAATAAATCTGTCAAAAATATGGCTAACTGCACCATCAACAGCAACACACAAAAGGTCTGAGAAAAAAAATGTATTTTGTTTTGAAATTTATTATGAAATACGTATACCTAGGACACCGAATCATATATACCCTTGAATGCAATTGAAATAAATAAAATTAAAGAAAAGGCAACAAATATATTCTTGAAAGTGATTTGATATGATAAAGTAAGATTTAGTTTTGTATACCTATAAATCTCTTACTAATAACAATAAATAATAATATATATATTCCTATACGAAAATTTGTCTTCCTGTGTTTTAAAAATCTTCTAGATAACTCAAAGAATAACTTGTTGTATTCAATACAATGTTTTACATTGCATTTTTAGATTCTATAACAAATTCCTGAAAGTGATTTGATATAATCAAATTAGATTTAGTTTTGTAAGCCTAGACAAATAATAGAATATATTCCTATACGGAAACTTTTCTTCCTGTGTTTTAAAAATCTTCTGGATCACTCAAATAATAACTTGTATTTAATACAATGCTTTGCATTGCATTTTAGATTCTATAACGAATTGAGAAACAAAATGCAATATTGTCAGTGCTCTGAACTGAATCATGAGAGCATTCCGCATTCTGTAGTCCGGGTGTGCAAAGATTCTGGCAGGAGGGCGCGGCTGCGATAACCGGGCGGTCAGTCGGTAAGCTATATTTTGTTCCCAGACGTTTACCTGTCAAATGTTGCACTCGCACACGAAAAATGATGGAGTGAAGAGTTTTAATTTTATGACGCAGCAAAGGAGAGAGACGCCTGGGACAGCGACGGAGACGGAGATGGAGATGGAGACAGGGACGCTGATGATGGCGCCAACAAATTAACGAAACGCGCCATAATAAACATAAAGCGAGGAGCGAGACTGCGACCAGAGGCTGTAGGATCATTGCTGTAGATCGCACACACGCACAAGCGAACGCAACTGTGTGCGTTATCCTGTGCTGATCGGACAGTGGGCGTTGTCCGATGTGAAGGTGGGAATCATGCATGGCTAATCTATTAGCTATGCAGTTAGCTTGTCGCTTATCTGGCAACAGCATCGATCTTGTTAGCCGCTATTAATTGGCTGTGAAAGGTTTGGTTTCAGCTTCACTTCAGATCGGTTCATTCAATAAAAAGCTTAATCTGCATAATGCAAACGGCTCAACACTTTCCCACCAAAGTCCATTGACATTCGATGGACTGCTCGTTTATTCCTCCAAACAGGCACCACGCATGCGTACAGTGGAGCATCTATAAAAAGCGATACAAGATTGTATCTCACAATCAGTTACAACAACATGCATGTAAATTGCCGCAACCGCAACGCATACGAGATCGATCCATAGTTAATTATGCCTTCGAAAAAGGTAAAACAACAAAAAAACCGAGAGAGAAAAAACAAAAACAAACTAAACATTTTTACGAGCGAAATTTGTAATCATTGCCACATTCATATGCAAATGGGTTTCATCCATGTGTCTGCATCTGTGGCTGTATCTGTGTCTGTGTCTGTATCTGTGTCTGTATCTGCATCGGTATCCGTAGCTGAAATGTATCTGTAGCTAGCAAACAAGTATCTGCATCTTAGGGCCAGCTGCTGCTCGAACGGCAGCTAGGCGTCTGTCGCTTCTGTGCTGTGTTGGCCTTTGTTAATGCGGCCCTGTTTCTGGTGTTAAAAGTACCGTATTGTTTGCCATATATAGCAACTAAAAGTCTATGAAAATTATAAAAACAACATGCTGTGCGACTCCAGCCTCCAGCCTCCAGCCACCAAAAGAGCCCACAGATAGCGATAACGAAGCGTGTGTCCCAGAGGTTAATTTATTAAATGTTTCAACCGTAGACTCTTGTCTTTGTGTGCGTTGTCAACGAAAAAGCCAAACATAAATTCCCAAAAACGACATCTTACAATTTCTTCTTTGACTCCACTCCGTTCAGCTCGCTTTTGTTTCTCTATGCTCTTGCCCGGTAGCTGCTAAGGTTGTGAAAAAGCTTAAATTTTAATCAAAATTAGATCTTTATCTCCTGCAATTTATTTGCTTTTTAACAAATATTTTCATGCTTTTCGCTTTCGCTCTATCTTATTTGGTTGCCTGCCAGCTCTCCTTGCTTCTTTTTTTGGTCTAAATGTAAATATTTAAGCTTTTGACGCCTCACATGAGAGGCTGAACTGGAAACCATCGCGTTAGACAAAGACCCATTGCAGTGGTGGCATAAATTGTTCTCGCTTTGAGTAATGGCCGTGTGCCTGTTGACTTTACGCCATATTTGTTATACCCTGTTAGCAACGTGCGCACCGAGTATATACAATTTTAGAGAACTTCATACAAACACAACAAAAAGTGGTTTCGACTGCTGCAGGAATATTTATAAATTTATAATAATACAATTGTCGAGTTTAATTTCGGTGAGAAATATGTATAGCTATATTGGAATAATCTATTTAATGATTTATGTTTTATTATATATTGCAACAATAAATTTGTGTTTTAAATAACCTTAAGACTGTAATTGTATAATTATAACTGAGTACTGGGTATCTTTTTAGTCTATCGCTTTTGAATAGTTACTTGTTATACCCTGAACCCATTAAAAATGGGTAAAAGGGTATTATGGTTTTGTGCAAAAGTATGTAACAGGCATAAGGAAGCATCTCCGACCATATAAAGTATATATATTATTGATCAGTATAAACAGCCGAGTCGATGTCCATGTCCGTCTGTCTGTCCGTCTGTCCGTCCGTCTGTCTGTATGAACACATAGATATCAGAGACTACAAGAGCTAAAGACTTCATATTTGGAACATAAGTTCTCCTAATCCCGGGACAGATCAAGTTTATTTCATTTTTATCGATAACTCGTCGCATTCAAAAGTTATCGACAAATTTCGATTTTAGACTAGCGCTTTTGGGACATAGCTTCAAAGATATAAGAGCTAGAGACCCCAAATTTGGCATGTATAATCTCGAATAGCATACACATGTAACAAATATTTCACTTTTTGGATACCACTCCCCAAACCCCCCAAAAATTCAAAAAACCCATTTTCTAAGGTACGCGACCTTGCAATTTGGTTTGGTCACACATATTATCGACAATTGCTTGCCCCAAAAAATTTCAATAAGATCGGACAATAAACACAGAAGTTATTTAAGATTTAACTTTCCATTGTGTGGGGCTCAGTGAAAAAGCATGCTAACTGCTTAAACCGCTTGCACTTCTTGTACTGCTTGTACTGCAGCATGTGTGTGTTTAGATTAGTATGAATGATTGTAAGGTCTAGGTTCAGGGAATCTCGTAGTCGGGCACTCCCGACTAGAGCACTCTTACTTGTTATACCCTGAACCCATTAAAAATGGGTAAAAAGGGTATTATGGTTTTGTGCAAATGTATGTAACAGGCATAAGGAAGCATCTCCGACCATATAAAGTATATATATTCTTGATCAGGATCAACAGTCGAGTCGATTTAGCCATGTCCGTCTGTCTGTCTGTCCGTCCGTCCGTCCGTCCGTCTGTCTGTATGAACACGCGGATATCAGAGACTACAAGAGCTAGAGACTTCATATTTGGAACATAAGTTCTCGTTCCAATCCCGGGACAGATCAAGTTTATTTCATTTTATCGATAACTCGTCCCGTTTAAATGTTATCGATAAATTTAGATTTCAGACTAGCGTTTTTGGGAATTAACTTAAAAGTTATAAGAGCTAGAGGCCCCAAATTTGGCACGTATAATCTCGAATAGCATACACATGTAACAAATATTTCACTTTTTGGATACCACCCCCCAATCCCCCCAAAGTTCAAAAAACTCATTTTTGAAGGTATGACCTTGCAATTTGGTTTGGTCACACATTTTATAGCCAATGTCATGAACTACAAATTTTAGAAAGATCGGACAATAAACACAGAAGTTATTTAAGATTTTACTTTCCATTGTGTGGGGCTCAGTGAAAAAGCAAGCTAACTGCTTAAACCGCATGCACTGCTTGCAGTATGTGTGTGCTTGTATGTATGCACACTATTAGGCAAGTATGAATGGATGTCAGAACTGGGTTCAGGGTATCTCCTAGTCGGGCACTCCCGACTAGAGCACTCTTACTTGTTTCTGGGTTTGTTTGTGCTTGTAGGTTTCTGTATACTTTTGGGTTTAGGGTGGTTGGTATCGGTAGCTTCTAGGCTTTTTGTTGTTGTGGTGAGTAACTCGGCTGCGTTGCCAGATTCTTGTATACTTTTTGGTAAATTAAGATTGTTGGTTTTGTAATGCCAACAATTAGCTAAGATATCGTCATACAGCCACCACCCTTACTCTAAGAAAAGGAAACTGTCCACCTGTGTACTTGGGTGGAGTTGAAATCCCTGACGAGCTTACGCCAAAGTACCTCGGTATGACCCTCGACAGGAGATTGACCTGGAGACCGCATCTCTTAAAGAAAAGGAAGCAGGCAGAGAGAAAACTGAAAGCGCACTACTGGCTAATGGGCCGTAGGTCCAGGCTAAGCACCAGTTCAAAACTTCTAATCTACAAGATGATATTAAAGCCAATCTGGACATACGGCATTCAACTTTGGGGAACTGCCAGCCTAAGCAACCGCAAAATTATACAAACATTTCAAAACAAGGCACTGCGCATCCACTGCGCATCGCGTCCAATGCACACATATACCATGAAAACCAAATAATACATAACACCCTCAAAGTCCCCTGGGTCAGCGAGGAGATCACAAGATACAGCACCAACTACATAAAGAGGCTACACCAACACGAAAACAACCTTGCCATTGGTCTATTAGACAACAGCAACACAACCAGAAGACTAAGGAGAAAACATCCCTTGGATCTCCCCTAGGTTCCAAACTAACTAACAAAACTATATAACTGAAACAAACACTTTTAAGTCTCCCATTATAACATTTAATAATTGTCTTAGCTAGACAGATTTTAAATTAAATGATTTACATGCCAAAAAAAAAAAAAAAAAAATAGTTGCTAAAAGGAAATAATTAGAAGTCAACCTAAACTAGACTTTATTATAATACTTTTACATCTACCAGTGAAATCATTCAGTTGCTGAGTCTGCGATGAACAAATACTTAATTAGTATGTCAATGCGTCAGAGGTCTTACAAATTATAAGGATTTAAAACTAAAAGTAATACTTTAAAAGTAATACTTTAAAATTGTATCAAAAAGTTTTCATATATCTTCCTTTCCAAGCACTTTAAATGAGCTGTAATTTAACATTAACCAAAAGGCTCACCAGCTAACTTAACTACTACTATGTATGTGCGAGTGCTGTTTCTAGCTAATGCATTTCAGATATTTACACAGACATTATACAACAATCAAATTTCTGGTTGAGAATCAGGTTCCAACTAATGCACACAGATACGCTTCGTGGAAGCAAGTGCTCCATAAAAGCGAAAGTCTTGACGCCATTAAAGCAATCAACAACAACCGCAGTCGCAGCCACAGGCGCAATCACAGTCACAACGGGCACTGAGGCAGCAAGTGTCAACTAGTGACTAGTGCCATAAGTACACATTAAATAGAAATAAAATAAAAACGAGCTAGTCAAATAAGAGCATAGAAGACGTGGTGGCTGGGCTAATGAAACGAGTGCTCGTATGCCCAAAGACATTGGCCAGCGCACAAACAAATGTCCAACACTAGTCAAGATAATGGAGTAGATAGGGCAAGGGTAGGGCAAGGGGAGCGAGATGGAGTCAGTAATGTTGTGACGTTGTGTTGCAAGAGATTAAGGCATTTCCTATTTGACGTCAAACATGTTTTTTAGAAGGTTCTCTTCGGATTTTACTTTTTATACCCTGAACCCATTAAAAATGGGTAAAAAGGGTATAATGAAGTTGTGCAAAAGTATGTAACAGGCATAAGGAAGCATCTCCGACCATATAAAGTATATATATTATTGATCAGTATCAACAGCCGAGTCGATCTAGCCATGTCCGTCTGTCTGTCCGTCTGTCCGTCTGACCGTCTGTCCGTCTGTCCGTCTGTCTGTCTGTATGAACACACAGATATCAGAGACTACAAGAGCTAGAGACTTCATATTTGGAACATAAGTTCTCCTAATCCCGGGACAGATCAAGTTTATTAAAATTTATCGATAGCTCGTCCCGTTCAAAAGTTATCGATAAATTTCGATTTCAGACCAGCGTTTTTTGGATATAACTTACAAGTTATAAGAGCTAGAGGCCCCTAATTTGACATGTATTGACATCTCGAATAGCATACACATGAACAAATTTTTCACTTTTTGGATACCACCCCCCAAACCCCCCAAAAGTTAAAAAAACGCATTTTTGAAGGTACGACCTTGCAATTTGGTTTGGTCACACATATTATCGACAATTGTTTGCCCCAAAAATTTCAATAAGATCGGACGATAAACACAGAAGTTATTTAAGATTTAACTTTCCATTATGTGGGGCTCAGCGAAAAGCAAGCTAACTGCTTAGACCGCTTGCACTGCTTGTACTGCTTGTACTGCAGCATGTGTGTGTTTAGATTAATATGAATGATTGTAAGGACTGGGTTCAGGGTATCTCGTAGTCGGGCACTCCCGACTAGAGCACTCTTACTTGTTTTATCAGGCATTGTAATTGTGCACTCATGCTCGCTGCCCTGGACCAGTGACAGAGACAGAGAAAGCCACAGCGACTGGGGTAGAGAGAGAGCGAGAGATCGAGAGAGAGGGAGAGGCAGAAGGAGATATTGTGCGACAACAATTACCCCGCGGCTAGCCGGTCAGCTACTCAATCAAAGCCAAAATGCCGACACATTGTAGAAAATAAGGTAGCCAAAGAAGCCGTCAAATTGTTACGCATAATGGATGTTCGTATCAGGCGAAATGATTTCTTGACTACTGGACTTGGACTTGGCTTGGATTTGGATATGGATTTAGATTCCGATTCAGAGTTTTGGGTCTGCTTTTGTTTCCCTGGCTCCCTATTGTTTGTGCTCTTTGTCGGCAATCTTCGGACTGGGCTTTGATGTCAACGCACACAGCGCGTGGCCATTGAACTTTCATCCGAATGTTGCATATTAATGAATCGATTTTAAATGCTGAATGCTAGAATGCTTAGTCGATTTGGCAAGCTGTTGACCACTGTTAAATCGATGATTTAACGCGCACATTTCGATCCCATTCAACAGCCACACCAGCCAAGTGCCTTCTCAATGAGCATCGAAGGTAAACAAACAAATATTATTGTCGAAAAATATAAATATATAGACTGTATGCAGATTCTTTAGCTCCCAGAGACTGTGAGATGTGATGATGTTGAAGAATGCCAGCAACGAAGACAAAAAAGAGCTACTCTCCAGTAGCACTTGAATTTTGAATATATGTATAATATTGTAATAACTCAAGTGTCTACACAACAGAAGCGCATCTCAGCGCGTCGCGTCGCCAGCAACTTTAGCACTTAAGTTGAAGTCTGAAGCGCGTAAAGTCGAAACAGTCAGTCAGTCAGTCAGTTAAGCAGTCGGTGAGTGAGTGAGTGAGTGAGTGAGTCTGAGATTCGGCTTGGGCCGTATTTGCTTATGATAATTTGAGAGCAAACAGCGATCGGCAGTGGAGCACAGTGGAGCACTGGCTGGCTATAAGGAAAGGTAAATCTTGTCTCGCCATAGGTCGTGAATGCGCAGAAAAACAAAAAGCGAACACACGATTAAACACCTCTCAATTATATACACATACATACATTTGTGTACCATTGTGGGGTCTCAAACCGAACTGAACTGCGACTGTGTTTCGGGTCGGGTGTGCTTCGGTGCGGGCCTACGTGAACCATTGAAAGCTGCTAAGTGGGCTGCTGTGGTGGGCCATTGTAGTCGCCTAGACACACGGACCCACATGATTATGATGCCTTGGTCGCTGGTTTCGATTTGGATTTGGAGCTTTATTTTTATATTTATTTTTAGCTGTCCCCCCGATCGCTACTGGCGGTTGTGATTTTGCTTCTTTTCTGTTTTTTATACCCTGAACCCATTAAAAATGGGTAAAAAGGGTATTATGGTTTTGTGCAAATGTATGTAACAGGCATAAGGAAGCATCTCCGACCATATAAAGTATATATATTATTGATCAGTATCAACAGCCGAGTCGATCTAGCCATGTCCGTCTGTCTGTCCGTGTGTCCGTCTGTCTGTCTGTATGAACACACAGATATCAGAGACTACAAGAGCTAGAGACTTCATATTTCATATATATCCCGGGACAGATCAAGTTTATTTCATTTGATCGATAACTCATCGCATTCAAAAGTTATCGATAAATTTTGATTTTAGACTAGCGTTTTTGGACATAACTTCAAAGTTATAAAAGCTAGAGACCCCAAATTTGGCATGTATAATCTCGAATAGAGCATACACATATAACAAATATTTCACTTTTTGGATACCACCCCCCAAACCCCCCAAAAGTTAAAAAACGCATTTTTGAAGGTACGACCTTGCAATTTGGTTTGGTAACACATATTATCGACAATTGCTGGCCCCACAAATTTCAATAAGATCGGACAATAAACACAGAAGTTATTTAAGATTTAACTTTCCATTGTGTGGGGCTCAGCGAAAGAGCAAGCTAACTGCTTAAACCGCTTGCACTGCTTGTACTGCTTGTACTGCAGCATGTGTGTGTTTAGAGCAGTACGAATGATTGTAAGGACTGGGTTCAGGGTATCTCAGGTATATCACTCCCGACTAGAGCACTCTTACTTGTTTATACTCTTTTCGATGAAAATAGTATATTAAGTTTGTGCTGAAGTTTGTAACGCATAGAAGGAAGCGTCTCAGACCCCCAAAAGTTACTGCCAGTATGCTTAGAATGACAAAACAAATTGATCTAGCCATGCCCGTCTGTCTGTCTGTCTGTATGTCTGTATGTATGCAAACTAGTCCCTCAGTTTTTGAGGCTATCGCGATAAAACTTTGCACAGACACTTCTGTATTCAAGGGGACAGCACATTGGTCGGAGCTGGCCGGATCGGACCACTATATCTTATAGCTGCCATACAACTGGAAGTCGGTTTTGGCCATAAATCCCATGTTTTCAAAGCTATCGCGATTTAAACATACATCACATTGATCGGAGCCGGCCGCATCGGACCACTATATCTTATAGCTGCCATACAACTGGAAATAAATTAAATATTCTTAAAACAAAAAAAAAAACAAATGCCACGCGATACAAATAATTTTTACAGCATATGAAAGTGCTGCAGTTGGTAGAGTGAAAACTGTATAAAGGTTCGAAAAGAGTATAAAATCTTCGGCAGGCCGAAGATAATCCTTTCCCACTTGTTTTTAACTACTTATACCCTGTAAGCAATGGGTGTGAAAGGGGTTTAAATTTTTAGTTGTAACAGAAACTTAAGTTATATTAAAACTGAAGATTATGAATTGAAGAATCGCTTATCCGAATTGACCAGCTTAGAAAGAAGTTTTACTCTCTAGTACTCTAACATTGATTAGGGTGAGTTGGAAGTCCGCCTAGTTGCTGCCTAAGGCAAAGTTTTGTAGCGTTCTTATGGATATCACTCTTCCACTTTTAGCAGGGTATCACTTAAGTCGTTCACTCCCAAAAGCACTTTTGTTGATATTGCTGTTGTTACTGGCGTTGCCTTGTTGATTGAGTCACTTAATTTGCATACAAAAGTAGATTTACATGCCAGCCACACAGACAGTCGAGCGTCAACAAATAGTCGCCGTGTCAAGATCCCAAGTCGAAGCCAGAGTCGAAGTCGGAGCATCCTCCTCAGGTGCTGTAACAATGAAGAAACGTCAAGTGCCAGCCGTTAATAGTCGTCTATGGAGGCGCTAGGGGCTTGTTCAAATAACAAAAATCGAATGTACGAGTAGCTAAAATTTTAAATCAATAAATTTCGCAGCGGTTCACTTAAGCCTTATAATGATGAACAATAAAAAAGGGAAAAATACTGAATGGATTGCTACATGCTGCTCAGCATTTGCTGTATTTTCCATGGAAAATTACATTGCCTTCGTTTGGTTTTATGCTAATTTTAATTTGAATGGCCGTGTGAGAAAAAGGCTCGTGCTTATCGCTATTTTGTGGTAAACTTCGCAAGAGCCAGCTAGGAGAACCCGAATTGAAGGCTGCAAAGTGCAAACTCATGCAAGACGACTCAAAAGACGGGGGAAAATATGAAAATTCTTTGCAAATACGCAGTGTTTTCTAACTAAAGCTGATTGTTGTAGAATTGTATCAATAATCAATAAAATACTATTACTATTATAACAAGTGGGGAAGGATTATCTTCGGCATTACGAAGATTTTATACTCTTTCGAACCTTTAAGCAATTTTCACTCTGCCAACTGCAACACTGAAATTTCATATGCTGTAAAAAATAGTTTTATCGCGTAACATTTATTTTTTTTGCTCTAAGAATATTTAATTGTTGTATGGTAGCTATAAGTTATAGTAATCGGATCCGGCCGGCTCCAACCAATGAGCTGTCCCTTTGAATAATAAGCATATGTGCAAAGTTTCATCGCGATAGCTTGAAAACATGGGATTTATGGCCAAAACCGACTTCCAGTATGGGAGCTATAAGATATAGTGGTCCGATCCGGCCGGTTCCGACCAATGTGCTGTCTCTTTGAATAATAAGTGTCTGTGCAAAGTTTTATCACGATAGCTCAAAAACTGAGGGACTAGTTTACAGACATACAGACAGACAGACAGACAGACGGACGGATCAATTTGTTTTGTCTTTGTAAGCATACTGGCAGTAACTTTTGGAGGTCTCCAACGCTTCCTTCTATGCGTTACACACTTAAGCACAAACTTAAAATACTATTTTCTTCGAAAAGAGTATAAAAAGCGTTCATGAATTATCAAAGCATTAAATATATAACACAATCAAATTTATAATACACATTTATGTGTATAAAAGTTGAATAATTTGTCTGCATCTCATTCTTATTTCTTGTATTTTTTCTGTCCACATATGTATGTTCTAAAAATTTACTTATATATATAATTTGAAGTTTATATAATAATCCTATTTACACTTAGTTTAGTTTACACTTTCAGTTGAGCTCGTATATTATAACTAGTACCTATATAATAATTGAAAAGTGTTTCAATGTTAAGACCATCGATGGTTAGGTTTGGTATTGTTTTTGCTTAACCTTCCTGAAAGTATTAAGTCGAGTATCATATCATGCATGTTCTTTAGATAAATTCGATATGTAGGACAGACATTGAATGTGCTCCTGGCTGAGTCAACAGTATGGAATGCAGCAGAGATAGGCAGGGAAACAGCTACCTGTTGGGCCTGCAATACCTCCCCTGAAACAAACGGAAGTAAGCCGACGAGCATTAGTCAAACAGCAGGCAGATCATTTTGAGCAACACCAATTAGCTTGGTGCTGACAAATTGCACAGCTATTGACGTGGTGGCCTCAGGAGCAAGGCCTAAACCCAGGCAGGCAGACAGGCAGACAGACAGAGACACCGACAGATCGATAGACCCGAACCTTTGGCTAATTGTTTGCCATTGCATGTGGAAAGAGGAACCGGAAGCGTGCGCGACCAAATGTGAAAACGCGAAGCATAAATTAACGCACACAGACACACATATGCATATGTATATATATGGTATAGGTATAGGCACGTAATTTGGGCGAAATGCCAATGGCAACAGCCAACTGCTAATAGTAAATTAATTTCTGTCGCTTATCGCCGCTGGCTGCCACAACATAAAACAAAGTGTATGTGTCAGCCAGCAAAGTGCTGTGTAAATTAGCTCGCAAAACTATTTACAAGGTAAACTCAAGAATTTCGCAGTAGTGCAAGACAAGCAGATAACAGCCAAAGCTAGAAATGTTTAATTACTTGAGCCTGCCTAACGGAAGTGGTTCTGTTTGTCCAGCGATTGGAGCTGCAATGTTTGCTGTGTGTAGTATGCCAAGATATAGAAGCCTCTAGCTCGCTAAAAAGGGAAAGTTTGCTAGTAGCAATCGCACGCTGCGTATACTTAACGAGATGTCAGAGTTCAGTTTCGTATCATAATTCATATAATTGGTTTCCAGTATAACAGATCTGTTATTATAATTAAAATAAATATAATATGCAGTCTAATAAATACATATATACTCCAAAAGATGAACCACAAATCTGTATTTTTAGCTTCATGATCAAATTGTACCAAGCAGGATTGAAGAAATATTCTAAAACTGTCTCATAAATTGATTGCTTTCTTTCCTATACATATTCATTTCTTTCTCTACTGTATTTAGGCTTTATTCTGAGTTCGACAAATATATTAAGTGTATACATACGTAAGTATATTTACATTTTATATTTTTTGAAGCAAGATTTTGAGATTAAATTTTATCGGAGCTGTGGGTTGTAGATTTGGGATAGAATATTTCGCTTTATGTTTTATATATTTAAGCGAACTTTCAAATATAAAATTAAATAAAAAATAATCAATTTCAAAGCAAATGGTTATAATACTAAAGCGACGCTAATCTGAACTTGAGAATTAACTTGGTACATCAACTGAAATAATAAATAATAGTAATATTACATATTGAGGAAAATGTATATCTGATGTAACAACATTTTATACTAAATAAATGGAAAATGAAAGAACATGTTGCTATCAGTTTAAATTTACTGCAATCGTAAGGTTTTGGAAATACATTTTACTAGAGTTCGGAATTTCTATTCCATGTTAAATTCATATAGTTCGTCCTTGCTTAAGCTGCGTTTGATTTAAGTCTTGAGCACCACATTTGAGCCACCATAGTTGTACAATTCACCACAAATAGTATGAGATACTAGCTTCCATGGATATTGATCTGCTTCCCGTTTGCCGCCCTCGCGTCAGTGCAATCGAATGGACAGCAAATTTGTTGACGACATGCGTTTCCGCAGTTTAACAAATGTTTTGTCAAGCTCAAAAAGGTCAGAACGAGAGGATAAAACATGAAGCAGAAGCAGAAGAAGAAGAAGAACAAATGCTATAATCAACCAGCTGCATCTGCAGTGCTCAGTTCGATACCGTGTTCGAGTTTGAGTTTGAGTCCATATCGGGGCCTGGGATACATGTGTATGCCGCCATATGAATGCCGCCGAATGACGCAGCGTCAAAACCAAAATCAAATAAATGAACAGCAAAACGGCAGCCACAGCAGCAACAACTCTGGAGAAGACAAGAGGACCACCATGATGGCAGAGGCTACAAATGGGCAAAGCATAAATAAGTATAAAAAAAGATGCCAAATGAAAAAAAAAACGAAGAAAAACTAAAAAACAATTTCGATCATGATGTATAATTAAAAGGCAACACCAGCACAATACACACACACACACACACACACACACACACAGACACAGACACCCATGCATGCATACATACACAGAGCGAACTGAGAAGCATGTGGTTGTCTGTTTCAGCTGGAACGGCTGCTGACTGTGCAACTTCGCACTTCAAAATTAAACACAATTAGAAAGACAGAGAGAGAGAAGAGCGCGCGCGAAAGAGAGAGGGTGAGCGAGCGAGCGATCGATCTGTTGAGGGCGGAGCTAACACGTATTTGCAGCTGGTGTCAATTTCAAAATGGAGGCGCCAACAAAGAGAGCGAGTACTCTGCGAGAGACAGAGATAGCTTGCCAGCTAGCCAAGAGCTCTCACTCTCGCTGCTGCGCTTCGACAGCCAATCAGAGTGCAGCTGAGGGCAACCTGCAAGAGGCAAGAGATCTCCGAGCTGCTGAGCAACTGAGCGGCTCCCAACTGATCGCAGGTAATGTCGATCAATGGCTCGAACTCGTCAAGCTCGTTTTGCGCTGAGCGGCAACGGCAGCGACATTTTGTGTGACTTGCTCAGTTGAAATGCGAAGTTGGCGAGCACAAGACGCGAGCGTCGGTAAATCTCTGAGAAAATCCACAACTCACGATCCAAGACCCACGATTCCAATTTCCAGCAATAGTTGCTGTTGTTGTTGTTGTTGTTGTTGTCATAATCAAATTAACACCCACACGCCTATGAGACATTTGCCATAACGACGCCACTTTGGTAGCTGTGATTTGCATAATTGACGCTAATCGAATTCGCCTCGTGCCCGCAACAAAAGAACTGGGCACTCATGCTCTCAACTATCGTTTATGTGTTTTGTTGTTGTCTGTGATTGAATTGTGCCAAAAGTTAAACAATATCCTAAAGTGTGAAATATACTTACGTATCAACCATGATCACCATGAACGAACTCGTCGATCTGCGCATGCAGCAGCACATCGCCCACGAGATCTATCGCCAGCAGATAATGCAACGCATACCGGGTAAGTGATGCTCCTCCTCCTCCCCCACCTCCTCCTCCTCCTCATCCACCTCCCACTGCGCATCACGCATACGCCGCGTATTCGCCATTTTGCAATAGCCGGCGGCACAAATCGATACAAAAGCTGTTAAGGATCATTAGCATTAATGGTCGCTACTTTGGGCTTTGGCCACAATTGGCGCTTTATTGTTTTCGTAACCGGAGATCAGCGGGCATTGGTGCTATTAGCGTTTTTATGACGATCGTCACATAAAGCTGAGTAATGTGAGAAAGCTTTTGTCGGTTTTGCATAAAACAAATGCGACAGATCCCAGCGGGGCAGCTGGGGCACTTATTGATAACAAAATGCGTTTTTGCTGTTTGGAGCGGCTAATAACACAGCATGCAAATCAATTAAATAAGCATTTCTAAATTTGACAATGCTGCTTCCGTTCATTGCGCAAATTCACTTTTTGTAGATAAAAAACATATAGGTGTTATCAAACTATTTAGGATGTCAGCCTTTATATCTAAGAATATTTGGCTATAGATATAGACAGACCTCTAATATGAAAGTCTGAAAGTATTCAGCAATATTTCACGAATTTTAACCAGTAATACAACTCATTTTAAATGTTCGCTGAAATAAGTTGTAATTTATATTATGCTGAATCAGTAATTTAGTAACGATCTTTGAACGACCATCAAATTGCACTATACTACATAAATATCTAGTTGCACGCTATATTTTAACCTTTTCTGCAGCTCTTGTTGGAGTTCGTTTAATCATCATATTATTTTTCAAAGATTTGTATATATCCTTAAGTGGTTTTTCACTCGATATATCGACATATCCCTGTTATTACCGTACACATAATTAAAAAAAACTGCATACATTACATACTTTGGTGATCTCCTCAATACAGATCCATTTCCACCGATGCTGCCCATTCCGATGCCCCGGCACGTGATAATGCCACCACGTGTCTCGCTGCCCGGCGTGGATTTGACGCTTCAGAATGACGAGCTCTGGAAGCAATTCCATCAGATTGGCACAGAAATGATTATCACAAAGAGTGGCAGGTAAGATGTCCAAATATATTTGAACAGTTTTAACTTTTTAGAGTTCCCAAATCCAACTTTTATTATTCTGAATCGAATTGGTATGTCCTTTTAGTCATTGTTTGCTCTCCATATGAAAACTTCCTAAGAATGTCATTTTTTTTTAAACTGTTCGGAAAATGTCCATTTGATGTCGCGCCCTAAAGAACTTTTCGAATGTTACTAAACCGGGATCGGGTGCTGGCTGCGAGCAATGCATTAGCACGAACGTGAAAAGTAATACCCGAAAATGCTGGGCAAAGAAAAACAACAACAACATGCCAATGGTGTTGGCACTTAAAGCGCCGCCTGGGCCGCACTGAGAAGTGGCCAGCGATGCCTCAGACCTCAGCCCTCAGCACTTAGCCTCAGTCTCAGCCGCATTCCCATTCGCTTCATCGGTCGTCATCATCGTCGACGGCGGCGGCACTGTTAAATGCTCATTAGAGGCAGGCGCCTGCGAAATTGTTTACAGCGGCGTCGCGACAACAATTTTCACAGGCAAACAAAGCGGCGGAAGGATGCAGGATGTGAAATCAGTGGACAGGTACTGCCGGCAGCCGGCAGCCAGCAGCCAGCACGATTCAAGTGCTGCTTCAATCGATGCACGGAATGCCCGGATCGAATATCTCGCGCGAGGCGTAAAACGAACAAGTTCACTGGCACTTTGCGTGTGCTGCATTCTTGGCAGGATGGAGATGAAGATGAAGATGAACGTGAAATATCAAAGCGCTAGCGCAATCGCCCAAAGATACTGTATCTTGTATCTCTAGCAGTTACGTGAGTTCGACTCGACTCGACTCGACTCGATCGAGTAGTAAACTACCTAAAAGTGTCCGGCACTTGCTCAAATGTGCGTAAAGTGGCGTCATCGTAATTTATTGAATACCTAGTATGGACACAGAACGCAGTGGGACGTCCTTTTGGTCGGCGTTTTTAAGAGAGATGCTGCTGCTGCCACTGCTGTGGCATAAATCTTAGCGTCAAGGATACTTTGTCGTCATCTTTGTTGCTTTCGGCGTTTTTATTGTGGCGCCTGTCTGCAGACAGCCTGAGATACTCTCGCATTCGTATGCGTATTCGTATTCGTATTCGAATTCGTATCCGTATTCAATTTCTGTATCTGTATCTGTATCTGTATCTGCACGTTGCGCGTTGACAATGACCACAGATACGAGCAATTTCACACTTTAAGCAGCAAGATGCACAAGAGCCGATAAGATCGGATACGCGGACAGAGGCAGAGGCGGAGGCAGCATTCTGAAAGGCAACTGGCGTGCATTAACATAAAGTTTTGGGACTGCCGAAAACTGTTTAGAATGCCCAACTCTTTCTCCTTTGACTTCTATACAAAGCACATACGTCTGTGGCATATGCCATGCATTATTCATAAAGCCTGCGTATTAAATGCTTTTTATGCCCATCAAAAATGTTTTATGTGAAAACCAGACAATGATGGCGACTCTGCAGCTCTTGTGCGTGCAATCGATTTGAATTTTTAATGATTAGGCGCCACAGTGCCACCGTGTGCTGTGGCGTCCGACGCTGTCCGAGCGCCAAGTGGCGCTCATAAAAACTAATTAGTTGCTTATCCCCTCTCCCTCCATGTCTAAGTCTACGACTCTGAGATCGCATCGGGTTCGGGATCGCATGGGTGGCAAATGGCCAGACGGCCATTAAAGATAGATAGAACAAAGCGTATCACATATAATGCATGAGTTTCCCAAAATGAAATGACTCTGTCACGAAGCTTTTAGTCCGTCTCATGAGAAACTCCGCAAAGCGAGGAAAGTAGGGAACAGAAACTTAAATGTAAATCTGGTTCACAGCGTAATACGGGTGAATCACTTTAAAGCGTCAGGGGCTGACACTTTGAGGACTATCAGATTGAAAGGAATACAGGGTTAAACGATTGAGAAGCACTGAGAAAGGGAAGCACTGACGAATATATTGAACGGATTGCTTAAGTGTGTGTGATAGAGCAGGGAGAAGCATAAGTGCTTGACGAATCTTAGGTTAAGTTGGATGCAATGCATACCTTGAATACGATATGTATGTATGTATTATGTACAGTGTATTATACACTGTACATTATACACAACTTTTTCTTCAGCAGAGACTATACATCATTGCCATAATATCAAAGGTTACCAATCAGAACTGATTTATTCTAAACAAGTAAGAGTGCTCTAGTCGGGAGTGCCCGACTACGAGATACCCTGAACCCAGTCCTTACAATCATTCATATTAATCTAAACACACACATGCTGCAGTACAAGCAGTACAAGCAGTGCAAGCGGTCTAAGCAGTTAGCTTGCTTTTCGCTGAGCCCCACATAATGGAAAGTTAAATCTTAAATAACTTCTGTGTTTATCGTCCGATCTTATTGAAATTTTTGGGGCAAACAATTGTCGATAATATGTGTGACCAAACCAAATTGCAAGGTCGTACCTTCAAAAATGCGTTTTTTTAACTTTTGGGGGGTTTGGGGGGTGGTATCCAAAAAGTGAAAAATTTGTTCATGTGTATGCTATTCGAGATTATACATGTCAAATTAGGGGCCTCTAGCTCTTATAACTTGTAAGTTATATCCAAAAACGCTGGTCTGAAATCGAAATTTATCGATAACTTTTGAACGGGACGAGCTATCGATAAATTTTAATAAACTTGATCTGTCCCGGGATTAGGAGAACTTATGTATGTTCCAAATATGAAGTCTCTAGCTCTTGTAGTCTCTGATATCTGTGTGTTCATACAGACAGACAGACGGACAGACGGACAGACGGACAGACGGTCAGACGGACAGACGGACAGACGGACAGACGGACAGACAGACGGACAGACGGACATGGCTAGATCGACTCGGCTGTTGATACTGATCAATAATATATATACTTTATATGGTCGGAGATTCTTCCTTATGCCTGTTACATACTTTTGCACAACTTCATTATACCCTTTTTACCCATTTTTAATGGGTTCAGGGTATAAAAATCGGTCATTCTCGTCTTCTTGACTTTACTACCTAAAAGTTGAATTACGTAACATTATAATCAAATCGTTAGGCACTCACACCCCGAATAGTTGAAGCTGCACCTGCTTGGACCCCAATACGAATGCCGTGAAATGCTCGAGATACTTTTTGCTTCTACTACAATTCCAGCTGAGATCCTCACATTTGTTAATTATGCGCAGACGCGCCAAAGATCGATATCTTAACAAATCGTTTGTCAAAAATGCACGAGCGACTTTTTAAGAACGGACAACAACAGCGACAACAACAGCAGCAACAGCAGCAACAAGAGCAACAAGAGCAACAACAAACAAACAAACAGAACCCAAATAAAAGAAGGCAAATTGAAAATGAAATTCTAAACCGCACGAATGTCGAAATATTTGGCCATGCGTCGCTGTTGGCTCGGTTGCTCTGGTCTAATGGAATTCACGAAACCAGAAAAGGAATCAAATTAAATGTAGGCAAACGCAACGCAGTCGAGTTAAATTAATTAATCATCGCGCAGAGCACAGCCAAAAACAAAAACCCAGAAAAAACAAGTGAGAACGTTGCAGTCGGGCGGAGCCGACTGCGTAATACTCTGATACCATTTTAAGAACAGCTGAAAGCAAGTGAACAGAAAATTTTTGCTGGTGTTTGGGTGACCTGAAATCGGCATTCCAAGTTTTTGGGAACGGGAGGGGCATGGTCGATCTTAAGAGGGGTGACCAGAAGTCTATCTACCAATTTTGGTGACTCTAGCTCTAAAACTGTGGAAGATATAAGCTTTCGCGATTTTTGGGGGCGGGAAGGGGCGTGGCCCCAAAAAATTTGGCCGATCTTTAGAGGGAGTGACAAGAAGTCTATTTTACAAATTTCTTGACTCTAGCTCTAAAACTGTGGAAGATATACATTTTCGCGATTTTTGGGGGCGGGAGGGGCGGGCCCCAAATTTTTTTTTACCGATATTTAGAGGGGCTGACCAGAATTCTATCTTCCAAGTTTAATGACTCTAGCTCTAAAACTGTGGAAGATATACATTTTCGCGATTTTTGGGGGCGGGAGGGGCGTGGCCCCAAAATTTTTTTTACTGATATTTAGAGGGGCTGACCAGAATTCTATCTTCCAAGTTTAATGACTCTAGCTCTGAAACTGTGGAAGATATAAATTTTCGCGATTTTTGGGGCGGAAGGGGCGGGGCCCCAAAATTTTTTGCCGATCTTTAGGGGGCCTGACAATAGTCTATCCTCCAATTTTGGTGACTCTAGCTCTAAAACTGTGGAAGATATAAATTTTCGCGATTTTTGGGGGCGGAGGGGGCGGGGCCCCAAAATTTTTGCCGATCTTTAGGGGGGCTGACAATAAGTCTATCCTCCAATTTTGGTGACTCTAGCTCTAAAACTGTGGAAGATATAAATTTTCGCGATTTTTGGGGGCGGGAGGGGGCGGGGCCCCAAAATTTTTTGCCGATCTTTGGGGGGGCTGACAATAAGTCTATCCTCCAATTTTGGTGGCCCTAGCTCTTAAACTGTGCGAGATATAGGCTTCCGTGTTTCGTGGGGGCGGGGTGGCTGGGGGGCGTTCTAGTGGGCGTGGCCGGAAAATCCAGGACGCAATCTTTTGGGCTGGTCAGCCCTAGTCTAAATTCCAAATTTTGGGACTCTAGCTTCAAAATTGCGGGAAATATACACGTGTTATCGAATTGTGCATTCATGTATATCGATTTTCGCGATTACGGGGGCGGGAGTGGGCGTGGTCGAAATTTTGTTTCTGTAATCTGTAGAGGACGTCACCAGTAATATATATTCCAAATATGGTGACTTTAGCTCTAAAACTGCGGGAGATATAAGCATTTCAAATTAATTTTGGAGGGGGGCTGGTGGGCGTTATAATGGGCGTGGCCGATTAACCTGGGATCCAATTTTTTCGGGAGGTCACCAGCAATATACCTACCAAATTTGATTACTCTAGCTTCAAAATTGTGGGAGTTATTCACGTTTAATCGATTTGTGATTTGAGGTGTATCGACATGTTATCGATTTGCCAGCCTCCCAGTGGGCGTGGCATAAATTTGGAATAAACTTGATCTGAAGCAGATAGCTATAATCATAACGCAAAAGATTTCAAGAGTCTATCTAATATCGTTTCGGAAATACGCGCGTTCATCCAGACAGACAGACGGACAGACGGACAGACGGACAGACGGACGGCCTGACGGACATTCGACAAAACCAATATACTATGAGTACCTTCGGTATCAGAGTATAAAAACATTTATAATACAAAATCATTGCCAAAAAACCAAAAACAAAATACCAAGTATATGAGACTCTAAGCAAGCGGAGCGCAAACATTTGAAGGCTGGCGCCAAGAGCGCTGACCACCTGCTGGGACACTCTGGCAGGGTCTGCGTCTCTGTTTTCGATCTGCGATCCTTGTTAGCACAGCGCAAACGAAAACGCGACCACGTTTCGAACTCTAGATGAGGCCTTGCCTTTATTTGTTTTTTTTTCTTTCGTCTTCGTCTTCCTCTTTTTGTTTTTTGTTTGCTGCGTTTGCAGGCTAGGCTAATTACATGGCGCAGCGCACAATTACATATTTGTAGCGCCCACGCTCTTAGCGAGTATGGTTCTCTTCAATACCAAAGATTGGCCTCAACTTGTTGACTCTATTCGTATTTGATTCGTTTGATTGCAGACGCATGTTTCCTCGATGCGCCTGAGCGTTTCAGGCCTGGAGGATGAGACCAACTACTGCGTCCTGCTGGAAATGGTGCCCATTGGCGACTGCCGCTACAAGTTCTCCGGCTCCCAGTGGGTGCCGGCTGGCGGTGCCGAGCCGCAGAGTCCGCAGCGCATGTATCTGCATCCGGACAGTCCGGCAACCGGCGCCCATTGGCAGGCCCAGCCCATACTGTTCAACAAAGTGAAGCTGACGAACAATACGCTGGACAACAGCGGTCATGTAAGTAATTGGAGTGGAGCGCTTCAAAGCGTGCGCCGAGTTGCCAATGGGATTTATTTCAAGACCTCTCTCCCCTTTCTACCCCCTTTCTTCCTCTACGCAGATTGTCTTGGCCAGCATGCACAAGTATCAGCCACGTTTGCATGTCATACGCACCGCTGATCTGGCGCAGATACCTTGGGCGCCGCAGCAGGCTTTTGTGTTCGCCGAGACGGAGTTTGTGGCAGTGACAGCGTACCAGGTAAGTTGCACACGGAACGAAGAGAGAGGGCGCACAGATTTTGCCAATTCATTGAACAGGGCACACTAATTGGTTAATTTGGGCAACGATCGCTCACGCCGTGGGTAGCCTGACCAGAGTCTCAAATTAGCATGCAACGCCCTTTGTCTACAAAAGTCACTTGAGTGGTTCAGTGGCTTGCTGTTATTTTAGGAAGTTGGAGAGCCACATCCTTGTGCCTCTTGCTGTGTTTTTGTCTATGTCTGGGCTCATTGACAGCGACGCCGGGTCGCCAGTCGTCCGTCTGCCTCCTAATTAGCGTGATCACTTCCACAAGATCATCGTCACAAAGTTGTCAAGTCATGACAGCGACGACAACGACAACGACAACGACTCCAAGGCTCGATCCTGCTCTTTGGCAGCGGTGTCAAGTGGCGCTGTTACTTAACGCCAGCTACTGGCCGCTTGTTTAAGATTATGTGCTGGCAATTGTCATATTTCATGCAATTTACATGGGCCCTCTCCTGTTATCCTGTTCCACAGAACGATCGCATCACGAAGCTGAAGATCGACAACAATCCGTTTGCCAAGGGCTTCCGCGAAACGGGACAATCGCGCTGCAAACGCAAAATGTCTTCATCGCCAACCGATGATGATCAAGATCTGCCCCAGACGCATTCACAGTCATCTGGCTTGCTTGACATGTCGCCAGGCAAATCCACAGCGACAGCGACAGCGGCAGCGACAGCAGTCGAATCAGCAACAACATCGAACAACAGCGAACAGGATGGGCCGCAAATTAAGCGCCTGAGATCAAATGGTTCCGCCTGTTCGTTATCGTCATCGCTGGACGGCACAGCTGAGGCGGTGGCTGCGGCTGCGGCTGCGGCTATATCGCCGCCTGGCGCCAACTCACTTGGATCGCCCCCCGGCGCCAGTTCGTTCATGCAGCATTTTCAGCAGAATATGCAGACGCTGCTCCGACCCTCGCTGGTCGACTTGGCCTGCACTTACTTCGGCCGTCCGCCACACGAGTACAATGGAGCAACGCCGGCGTCGCATTTGTATCCGCCAACGTCCATTTTGCAAGCCGCGTTGCCAGCACTTCCGGCGCTCGCCCTGCCACACAACATTTCCGTTCAGCATGAACCGGATGAATCGACAACTGATGAGCTGGAGCTGGAGCTGGAGCTGGATGTTGGCAGCGAGACAACATCGCATTCACCCATCGACCTGGAGCAGCAGCAGCAGCAGCCGCCCGACGCACCCGCCAAGCGTAAAGGTTTCAGCATATCAGCCATTTTGGGCGGCGGCAGCTAGTTGCAAAAGATACTTAAGCGTCTCTCTACTCTGACTTACTTATTGCCTTTGATATTATTAATTGTACAAATGTAAGCTGACTTTTGCCTGATTAATTTCTAAGCTAGCTTAAGGTTTTCATATTAAAAAGTTGCTATTAAATATATGTATGTATACAAATGCTCACCGAATAAATTATTTGAACTGGATCTGAACTGTAAATGAATTAGTTCACTCATGGTACTCCTCACACGTTCTGAGAACAATAAGGCTGAGAGCAAAAACTTTGGATGCAAGTTGTATATTTCGAATTTTGGTTTGAAATTTATAGTTTTTGGCATTTTATTACTATTTTTTTTTACATATTTGACCGTTACTGGATGGTAAATGACCTAAAGGCTCATGTTTAAGGTGTAGATACGTACATTGTATATACAAAAATCTCAAATATTGTTGTTGAGATCGCAGGCTCTTTGAATCATTGCCTCACCACTTGTAGGAGCTCTTGAGTACTTAGGACAGACATGCACAGCACCCAATAAACCTTTTGCTAATTGGCAGATCTTAAGGATACTTCAAAGCCTTCACGCCCACACACTTTGCCGTAGGTAAATGAACATGTTGCAGTCCGTGGGCACTTTTATCACTGGTCCAGCATCTAGCAGCCAGCAGTAGATGCAACACAAATCACAACTTCCGCTAGACATTAATCCCAACCAATTTACAAGATAAACGCTAGAATTTCAACAACATCATCAGACGCCGAAGTCACTGCAGCAGCAGCAGCATCCATTAGCTACACAGAGACTACAGCGACTGGCCAGAACATAATTTGTTTGCAATTAAATAGCTCGACAAGGCATGAAATTCGGTTGCAGCCCTACAAAGGCAACAGTTGCACTGCCAGAATACCCCGGAGACTCATAATGGCTAAAGATGTTTATGAAATGGGCAGAGACTGAGACGAACAGCGGCGGCCGCCGCCGAAAAAAAATACAACACACACAATTTGTTATGTAAGCTGAAGTTGCTTGTTGTTGCTTCGCTCATACTAGTTGAGAATGCAGCCAATGATGAAGTTTACGATGACATGCGTCACCACCCACGTCTGAAGTCAAAGACGACGTCGAGGGAGGCGTGTGCAGACGTAGTCTATGGCCAGGGTACTGCCAGCAACAACAGCAGCAAATACGAAAAACAAACAACAATTTCAATTTACCACCAAATCGATTTCTAAATTGTAGTCGCCTGGGAGCAGGAGACGGAGAAGGAGAAGGAGCAGCGGACTGCGGGCTGCGGTTTTATAGCGCGCAGAGAACGGGTGACAGATGTCGTTCTGTCGTTGTGACAGGCGCAAGGTTGTGAGTGCATTGAATGCCTCATTAAATAGCAACGGCAGATGTCGCAGGTTGCCAGCGTGTGCGTAATTAATGCATTTGGCTGTTGCATTTTACGGCTCAACAGTTGTTGTTGCTGTGTTGTGCCCCATGAAATTAGATACACTTTGTCTTGCAAGCAATATTTGTTGTGTAAACACACAATGGGGAGCAGCCCGAGCGAGCTACAACGAAACCATTACCATTTCCTAAATGAAAGTTAATTGCTTGAGCGTTTGTAGCTACAAAAACAAGTGCTAATGAGTGAAAAAGTGTTTTACGCGTGGCATCAGCCACTCGAAAATGGCTACCAATTCGAATTGTGCGCCATGTGACAGTGTTGCAGTGCAGCTTTTGAACTGCTTGGCTAAATGCAGTCAACGTAAATAGCCAGAGAGAGAGAGATAGCAGAAGTCTGCTCACTTCAGTAAATTTTGAAAAACTCGTCGCCGTCATCTTATTTTTTCATCACGCAGTTACAAAACTTCGCAATTTTTTATTTTGAATTTTGCAACAGGATAATTTAATTAAATTGTTTGGTCGGTTCTTACTATGGGCTCCTAAAAGCAAATTCGAAAACACTTTTATGGCCAAATAATATATGTATATCAAATATTATAACAAGAAATCTATTTAGTAGTTGTTTTGATCTCAAGGCCAGCTCTACATGCAAAAATGCACATACTTTTTTCGGATTTATTGTAGAATATTATTTTAAAAAATGTTTACATGTCACCGTAGTCTAGACCCACATTTGTGTTAAGAAAACCAATTCTTCTTAATTCTTTTCAACAAAAAAATTTTATCGGCATACATATATATATAATTATAAGCTATAAACCATTAAGAGAGAGATAGCAGTTGTCAGTCAACTTATTGGGATTTAATTCATTGAAAGGAGTTGTGGACTACATTAATCTCGCGTATTTCCATGGCCTGTACCGGCGTTAAGAACAAGACAAACGCACAATGAGCGTGTACTTGAGTTTATATTGTTGCAAATACACATATTTGGTAGAAAGGAGAATGCAACAAAGGCCGGTATAAGGAAGGATTCCTCAGCGTCGTGTGTCGCCGGTGCCAAGCCATAAAACTGAAACTGCTCATAGTCTATGTATATCGCCGGCTTCCTCTTCCTCAAGCATAGTCCTAAGCCGAGGTTTTAAACTGGAGCGCAGCCAAATCCACTAAGAACAAGAGCAAGCAGTTTATGCAAATGGGCTCACATGTGGGCCAGATCTGTGTTGAGGTGCAGGTCCGGATCTGATTCGGGGCTCGGGGATGGGACAATTAACAAAGCGTGTAATTTTTCAAACGTAGCGTGTGAACAATGGCACAAACAATTACAGGATAATGAAAATCCACCCACATATGCAGGCAAGCGGTCTTCCATGCGAACTGCGCATCATTTCTGCAAGTCCACGAGAACAATTAAAAGGAATAACAACAACAATGGTCGCTGTCAAGTGCGTGTCCTGCACGCCGTTTTTGTCCGCATTGTCAGTGGCTTTTGTTTACAAGCCTATTGAGTGCAAACTGCAGCAGTATTTAAGTTCTCTACATAATTTGCATATTATTCTTTTGTCCATATTCCTTACCTGCAGGCAGTGTTTGAGAGCTAACCACAAGCAACAACAACAAAGTTCACCAATTGATTTATCGAATATGCAGGAACATCGCTAGATCAATTAGTAGTAGATCGATTACATATGTATGTTTAAAGGTTGAAAAAAGTCCAAATCTCCTACAAGGGCTTTATTAATTACAGCAACCACAATTAATTACAGATTTAATTGTTTATTACACAGTAATACATAAATGTATTTTGCTTACAAAATGGCAACGATATTGTACTGTATTGTGACGTCACTAAAACCAGCTAATTTTTATACTGACCAGTGAAATAATTGAGTGATCTAATTAATTCATGAGCTACTGTCTTTTGTGGTAATCGATAGTTATCTGCCCTGGTTGAAGTTATCTGCCTCTTTTCCTCCCACCCCATCTCTAGAGATTTTTTTTTTATTTTATTCTCAAACACTGAGTTTAGAAAAAAGAGTGCAAATTGTGTGGCCTCCACGTGGTATCTCCCGGAGTACTAGATCCAGTGTATATCTGGCTATGTACGCTAATTCGAGCGACGAAAAATATATATTGTAATCAATATAATACAATCGCCGTGGCGTTTTCCCCGTTATTCAACGGGGTCGGCCAAATAAATCCATTTTACCCACGGGTACCTTGGTAACTTAAACCACAAAAAAAAAAAAAAAGAGTGCAAAATGAGTAATAATAATAAAATTACGGAATCAAATAGTGCAGAATCTGATGATGATAACGACTCGTTTCACTCGTTCGCACAGAGCGACCGCGATCCTTCGGACATGGAAAATCTTTCCGACATAGACGACAGCACCGTAACAGACGTACCCAAGTTTGATTTGCAGAACGCTGCCAACATTGTAAGTTTGATCAATTATTGCAATGAAAATCGTATAACTCATTTATACACGTCCTGGCACCGCACAGGAATCAATTCATCGTGCAGTTTCCCCAGCTTGTGACTCAGCTGGCAGTTGCTCCCCTGCTGACACTCCTGTGCTAAATCTGACCCAATATCAGTCGCCGAAATCAACCCCCTTACGTACACGAGTGCCAAGAAGTCATCACATGGTGCAGCAGTTGGCTCGCAACTCCAAAATGCCTGCTGTGGAAATGTTCGACATGAATACACTGAGTTCGGCTAAGCAAAAACCGAAAGATCCGCTAAATATAAGTCCCGATACGGCGGCCTTACAGAAGTATGCCTTTACCGAAATTTGGATCGAGGAGCAGCAGAGCTACCCAAAACATAAACGTTCGCTCAATCGCGAATTTTCGGTCGCTTTGGATAATTATTTCCACGAGGAAATCCTAGATAAGTTTGCGAATCTTTCGCTGCAGGAACAGCAGAAGGGCAACATTAACAAGCAGCTATTTGTGGGTCCAACCAAAGTAAAAACACAAAATAAAACTTTTAATATTCGTTGCCCTTTACAGTCGAGCAGTGCTCAATCAGCTGGTTTCCAGACTTTGCCCGAAGCCGAGCCGTACGTGTCGCCCTTTGACGACATGCCAACAGTTCCTGAAGAGGAGGTCGTGCATGGCCAGAAATCGTACATCGTTGTGCCCGCTGGCTACGATTTGACAAACCTGGTGGAGTACAATAATCCGAATCACTGGCATCGCCGACCCACCACCCTCAACGATGACCGTCCGTAACTATACAACATCAAATCGCAAGCAGGATATTGCATATTAGATTATAAGTCCAGTTGAAGTTTATATTCCTATTAGCGTATAAGCTGATCTCGCTCAAATGCTTGAATATATTTCTTATCTCGATACAATTCCCAAACAATTAAAGCCGTTCGTCAGATGGACGCCGAAGACATAATATCGCCAGCGTAGCCAAAAACTGGAACGCCAGCGTCGCTTAGCGATGAGCGCGGTCCGAAATCGCGAGACACGAGAATTGAGAGAGAAGTTAACAAATTTTTCATTTCAATATTTATACTCTTTTCGAAGAAAATAGTATATTAAGTTTGTGCTGAAGTTTGTAACGCATAGAAGGAAGCGTCGGAGACCCCCAAAAGTTACTGCCAGTATGCTTAGAATGACAATACAAATTGATCTAGCCATGTCCGTCTGTCTGTCTGTACTATGTCTGTAAACTAGTCCCTCAGTTTTTGAGCTATCGTGATAATACTTTGCACAGACACTTATTATTCAAAGAGACATCACATTGGTTGGAGCCGGCCGGATCGGATCACTATATCTTATAGCTGCCATACAACTCGAAGTCGGTTTTGGCCATATATCCCATGTTTTTAAAGCTATCGCGATACAACTTTGCACAGATACTTATTATTCAAAGAGACATCACATTGGTCGGAGCCGGCCGGATCGGATCACTATATCTTATAGCTGCTATACAGCTGGCAATGAATGAATTAAATATTCTTAGAGCAAAAAAAAATAATTGTACAGCTTATGAAATTTCAGTGGTGCAGTTGGCAGAGTGAAAATTGCCTATAGGTTCGAAAAGAGTATAAAACCTTCGGCACGCCGAAGATAATCCTTCCCCACTTGTTTCATATTGAGTCGAAATGGAAAAAAATACTGTCTTAACATATTGTTTTTTGTTTTTTTTTTTTTGTGTTTAAAGTTACCAAGGTACCCGTGGGTAAAATGGATTTATTTGGCCGACCCCGTTGGATAACGGGGAAAACGCCACGGCAATTGTATTATATTGATTACAATATATATTTTTCGTCGCCCGAATTAGCGTACATAGCCAGATATATACTGGATCTAGTACTACGGGAGATACCACGTGGAGGCCACACAATTTGACAATTTGGGTGTGGGACACAAAGTGCCTACGAGTCGACTTGACCAATGGCTTACGAATTACGCATATGCCCTTCTGCACCGGACCGTTTATCTCCCTAACATATTGTTTAGTTTTAAGAAAATCAGGAACAGTCGAAGTTGTCTAATTTGAGCAAAGTAAAAATAGTATACAATCTTGTCTCCATAGCTCGACCGAAAACTGGGGAAAAATCATCCATAAATCGAATTTTTAGCTACAAATTTTTATTGTCTGTACACAAAATGACTTTGAGTGCAGCTTTAAATTAAAATATATTGCCATTTCGTGATTTTTGTTAAAATATTTTGAAAAACTAAAGCAGTGTGTATAAAAATTGACATTTTTTGTGGCAGATGTAGGTTCGAGTCCGAGATGTTCTACTGAACAATTCTATATTGTCAAAAGGAAGCTTGGTGGGTCACTTTAAGGATTAAATTCAGTTTCCACAGCAGCTCTGACGCTCATACGATCGCATTGTTTCTTTCACGACTGGCGCCCATCTCTACTCCAAATGATTTCATTGCACAGCCTGATAAAATTGTCGCCAGCGAAAATGTCCGTGACTTTGATTTTGACCGCCATAACATTAATTTCCAACGAAATTACACATACACGAAAGCGAGCGCTGCGACAACTAAACTAACAACAAGAACAGCAGACAATAAGAGCCAGGAGCATACGGCAACCACAAACACAAGGCCTGGGACAAAAAGTTCGCTTATCTATGCTGGAAGATCGGAGCCAACGACGGCGCTCATTTGACTTTGACATGCGAACGTTTTTGAACCTGAGCCTGAGCTCGAGCCTAGCTCTGCCGTTTGTGGCTCTCTGGCTGCTGCTCCTAAATGAGAATTCAATAAATTTTCGCAAATAGCCCGCAGCAGCAACAACAATGGCCATTTGGCGTCGTTAGTCTTTTTGGCGACGTTTAACATGAATATGCAGTGTGGCTAATGTGGAGCCCATAAACACTTCCAGCGGCAACATGAATGGGACTGCAGCCCCACAGCCGCCGACAAGCAGCAGATGTCCCCACTGAGACGAAGAAAAAACAGGTTGCTTACTACGTGTGTGGGTATGCCGAGTAGTAGATGGAGCAGAAAGTTGGGGAATCAGCCGCTTAACAATTGTTTCTTAACGCGATTTGAAATGAAATGCCACCGTCGAAGATTTGCAATTTGGGCAATAGCCGTGTCCCGCTCCGACTGCCAGCCCCAGATGGTGGCCACTCAAAGATGCCGCCTCATTTCCGTTGCATGTGTGAGGTGGCTTCGGCTCGGACCATTTTGCATGTACATAAATGGCAAACAACTACAACGTGAAAACATCAATTACATTTGCTCGCTGCTGGCCAGGATTACCTGGCGATCGTCGCGCTCAATCAGCGCATTGGCGCTGGCGCCAGCATTTAAGATGCGGCGCTCTCTGATCTGCTGATAAGCTCATGTCGTCGACGTTGTTGTTGCTGCTGCTACTAACTCCGGAGAGCGAACTGCGCGGCTCTCTGCGAACGAGGGTGAGCTTGCGGTGCTGGAACTGGAACTGGTTTTTATGGCCAACGTGCGAGAGATATGAGACGCAATTATGCGGACAAAGAATGTGGGCAAGATGGAAGAACAGAAATGAATTTCAGAAACTAAATGAAAGCACACAAATAAGTTATAATTCAGAAGCAAGGTCAGCGGAGATTATGGGAACGCAGATATGTTCAAAAACACTATAAAGAGAATGAAACCAAAATAGATAGAACGAGCAGGCTACTGAAATTATAACGATTACATTTTTGTTGCTTAAGATCATTTTCTTTTGGTTACAGCTTTTTTTTAGTGATTCATTGATGCACTGTACGCAAAATTCCATTTAGAAACATTTAGCAATTATGTTTAGCTGCAATTTCAAATATTCCAATAAAGTGAAACCTTTCTGAAATGCGTATAAAAATCTTTATTTGCTAGCATTAAAATGCCAAAGACAATAAATCCATTACGAAATCATTTAAACAATTAAAATTGCATAATAAATACTTAAGATAAATACTGATGGTAAATACCTGGAAATCTTAATTAACTGCAAAATATCACAATTTAACTTACTGACGACGCTGGCAACTAAACGCTAATTAAATGTATAAGGCACTTAGGAGCAACAACTGAAATGGGAGCAGCAACTGCAACTGCAACAGTAACAACTACAACTACAACTACAACTAAACGGAGACGGTCGTTCCTAATATGTCCAAGATGCTGAAGCTGCTGCGTTTGGGTTTTGGCGCAACAGCAGCCGCAGCATTGGCAGCAGAAGCAGCAGCGTTGCGGCTAATCGACTCGGATTCCAACGCGGGCTCAGCTGTGCTCGTCGCAGTGCCCACCACGTCCACAAAGGCATCGGCATCTGGCTCGGCGGCGGAGTCGCTGGCGGAGCTGGAGGAGGCGCATGACGAATCGGGCGATGGCGGTGTGTAGGCCCAACTTGGATAGCTGGCGATGTGCGTGGCATAATCAATGGCCGGCTGGGGCGGCGGCGGCGGCGCTGACAGATAGAAATTGGCCTCCAGTGTATCCAGCAGATAATGGCGCGCCACCAGCAGGCCAGCAGAAGCAGCAGGCTGCCCCTGCCGCAGCGATAGCTCATCGGCCAGACGCAGGCGTTTCGCCGACGGCGAGACTGCGAGCTCCTCAGCTGCTGATCCAGTCTGTGCCGGTGGCTGGTGAGGTGGCAGTGGCGGGGAATCGTCGAGCTTACGCTTGCAGCGCGACTGGCCCGACTCACGAAAGCCCTTGGCGAAGGGATTGTTGTCGATCTTCAGCTTGGTGATGCGATCATTCTGAAGGAGGGCAAAACGATGGATTAGTTATTGATCAGTCGATGGAGCAGTTAATGCACTACACACCTGATAGGCTGTCACAGCTATGAACTCGGTTTCGGGAAACACGTACGCCTGCTGCGGGGACCAGGGAATCTGTGTGAGATCAGCGGTACGTATGACATGCAAACGTGGCTGATACTTGTGCATGCTGGCCAAGACAATCTGTGCGAGATAAGCAAGCAAAACATATGATAAGCAACTGTAAAATGCTGTCAACCGCAGACTACACCTACATGTCCATTGTTGTCCAGCGTGTTGTTGGTCAGCTTCACCTTGCTGAAGAGCAGCGCCTGCGACTGCCAGTGCTTGCCGGTGGCCGGACTGTCCGGATGCAGGTACATGCGCTGTGGACTCTGCGGCTCGGCACCACCGGCGGGCACCCATTGGGAGCCGGAAAACTTGTAGCGGCAGTCGCCGATAGGCACCATTTCTAGCAGGACGCAGTAGTTGGTGTCCTCCTCCAGTCCGCTGAGTGAAACGCGCATTGAAGGAAACATGCGTCTGTGCAGGGTGGGGCAATCATAATGGCGGTTAGTGACATGTGCTGTGTGATCTCATTCCATCGCTTATCGCAGCTCTGCATGCCATACTTGTGCGTTGCAGATAAGCTGGATAGATAGATAGAGTAAGCAAATGCTACTCGTACATACCTGCCACTCTTTGTGATGATCATTTCGGTGCCGATGTGATGGAACTGCTGCCACAGTTCATTGTTCTCCAGCTTAGCCTCCACGCCGGGCAACTGTGGGTGCGCCGGTGGAGGTGGTGGAGGTATTCCAACAAAATGAGACGCGAAATTGGGCAATAGGCCGCACAGTGGATCTGTCGAAGTAGGGAATGGCACATGTTAAAGCCGACGGCAAATCATAGATAACAATTATGTTTCATACCTGGCAGGCGTTGCATAATTTGCTGGCGATAAATCTCATGGGCGATCTGCTGCTGCATGCGCAGATCGGCAATGTTCGGCAGGGCCAACATGTTCAACTTCAAGTACTTGACAATTTACAAGTCTATCACTTTTAAAAATCGATCTCTTTTCAAAATCACCAGACCTCGTTAAATACGACTACAAAAAGGTTCTCTCCCACAAACGAACTGCTCGCCGTGCTGTTCAGATTGAAACTGTTGCGCTCTGAAACTCATGCACACTAGTTCGGTTCCAGCAGAATCTGATCGGTTCACTTTTCGGTTCTCTGCCGCCGTCTCAGGTAGCCAGTTGCTCAAACGACTTCCAGTTTGCGCTCACGCTATCTGCAGAGCTGGCATTGGTCGCTTCTCGAGCGGTGTCTTGTGGTCTCGCTCCAGCCAATGAGTGCGCCATTTTGAGTGCGAGCTCTTCGTTGCGGGGGCTACATAATGGGCGCCCATATTACAGTCGATAGCATTAATTGCATTGGGGGCATCTCTTTGAACTATTCTAATTAGGGTATTAATAGGAATGCAAATGGAAATGTTTTACATTTGGCCCAAATAATAATAGCCTATTAGCTTAAAAGAGGGAGAGCAAATTATTAGGAATATCTTGAAAATTTGTATGTGATAAAAACAGTGTACCAAAAAAAGCAATGGCAAAAAAGTTCTAAGACTTGCTATATGAATATTTTTAATTTATAGAAAACGTGATCATAATTGTTAAATATTCTCTCAGAATAATAAATGTAAGGAAGGACTGCTCTAGACAGAGATTCTAGCACTGATATTTGTTGCTAAAACTACATATTATTTAAGAAATTAACATGCTTAAATCAATTGAAAAAATGATTTCCCGACAGAGTCTGGAGTGTGTATTTAGGATGGCACTTTCTCGTTTAGTATCATTCTTTATCCCTGTTTTTATTTTTTTCATCTTTCATTTTCTCATACACATACACACATCACAATCGACTGATCATCTCCCATCTGGCTGCAAAGGATAAACTCGCGTCTTATCTGAAATCAGCATGCAAGCTGCCGTTTATAAAATCCCGAAATTGTACCGCTACCGTGCACTCTGGAACCAATGAGAGATAGAGAGAGAGAGACAGATCCGCCAGGCGATAAGTTACCGTAATCAAATGTTAAACGGTACTTGCATCTTGTATCTGCATGGGCGCAACAATTTGTTGTGGAACATCAAACTGGCGCCAGGCGACAGCCGCAACGACCACTTGACTGCCAGTCGCAGTCGCAGCCACTTGTTGCCGCTGTTGCCACTTGTCCTGGGACAAGTAGGACGACAAAAATGACGACGACGGCGTCACTGTCGGCAAAAACTCACAGGCGAGTCATAAAAACGATCACACTTTGTCCCAGGGATGCTGCTGCTGGGAACAATAGGCATACAAGATGTGCATTTTATGAGCGACAGCCCAAAGTCTTCCGGCGACCGCCGACTGTTTGAGTGTATATGAAGTATTTTGGATATTATTGTTATGATTATTGTATGTTTGTGGGTCGGCTGTACAATTTGTGCTCATTGTCTCCGAATCGAGCTCAAAGGCGCGATGGACCGACAAAAACCGCAAGGCCGACAGTTTGGGGCAAAAACGACAGACCGGAATCCCTACGGAGCCGTAATTCTTTGCGACATTAAAATGTCACATAATATTGAGAAAAGTGAGATTAAATCAGTTGGAATAACCGAAACCCTTTCTTATCTGACGAAATCCGCACGGAGTCATTAGTCGGTTTGAATTTCCGGTAATTTGACTAGCTTTGCATAAATTCTGCTCAACATTTCCGCTTATTCCATAGGCCCTAAGTGCACTTCCCATCGACTGTGACTCAGGCAATTAGCGTTCCTGCACAGGAGCCAAAGTCCAGACGGATTTGTGTCATTAGCGCGCGTCGCAACGACTTTGGTTTCGTCTTCGCCGTCGTCTTCGTCCTCGGCTTTCATTCATTGCCTGCTCCCGGAAAAACCCGGAGATATTTGAGCGGCCATTCACTAATTGCAGACGTTTGGCTTGTAATTTTGTTTGTTATCTTTGGCAATGCGCTTAAGATACCTTATATAGTCGATATATCCACCATTTGCATGAAGCAAACGCTCGATGTTCTCATTTTGCATATGAATCAGACATATAGATTTATTGTTGCTGTTCCTTTTGGTTTTTGTATGTTTTACATGTAACTTATGCCATATATGTGGATTAAATATTCATCACACGCAAGCAACGTACAATTATTTCTGTTTAATCTTATAATAATTTCAAATTAACTATGTGATCCTTTTTATTTTGTTTTTAATTCAGCTTCGTAGTTTGTTGCTTTGTGTACATGTCGTTAGTTTATTATAATTTGTTTATCACAGCTATACGTTTATACATATACATATATCGATATATATTTGTAATCATTAATTGTTCTTTGTATTTGTTTTTAAAAATGTGTTCCATAAAATAGCTACGCACACACATACATATACATATACAATTGCAATAAACTTACAAATACAAAAATTCAACATGAAAATGTTGATAAAAATATAAAAAGTAGGGGGGGGGGGGTGTTGATAAGAATAATAATATATGTATATAACAACATTTCAGCAAGATTTGCATTTGCGGACCCAGAGAAATTAAATGAAAACAGTTATAGCAACACCGAAAGCTCAATACGCATTATTGATATGTGGCTGCCCCAGCTGCAGTTTTACGACAGCTCAAAGCCAGTATTGCTGCTGACCGCATAGCGCAGCTTGTCTCTCAGCGTTGACTTCTTCTGATAGTTGGGCAGCTTAAGCAGGTTGAAGCAGGTGGACGAGGTGGGCAGCCGATTGAGCGGATCCTTCTTGCGAATGGTGAAAAAGCCGCGTATCACACTGCCGATGGTGTCGCCAGTGTCCTCGTCGTCGCCCACCTCCACACAGCGTATGGAAAAGGGCGGCTCAAGATGCGCAAAACCCAAAAGTGGCGGCTTGGAGCAGCTAGTGACAAACTGAAAGAAGCAATCATTAGAAACGGCGTCAAAATGCAATTTTCAGGAGTTTGACGCACCTTGAGAAACAGTTTCCGCTCGTCCTCGGTGAAATCCTTGGCCAGTATGTCCCACAGCCAGCCGACAACGCGGTGCGAGTCATGGAAACCGCCATAATACTGTGTGTGCCTTCGTAAATCTCTCAAGTCCAGCGGCATCGTATCACCCGATATGAGACGTTGCAGTTCCGGCGGCGAGAATAGCGACAGCCACTCGGGATTGACAATACTGCGAAAGCCGCGATTGAACGCCTGCGTCTGCTCGCGTATTTGAGTGTTCATATGAAAGTAGGCCATGTAGTGGATGTAGACCAGCTTGTTGTGATCATTCACCACACGCGCCTTGCCGCCCGGATGCAACTCGTGCGTGACTATTTTACCCATGACGTCCTGATCCACTGAGAAGGTCAAATTCAAATCGGCCACGTCCTGCTTGTAGTGCTTGATAAAAGTCAGACTACGATAAAGCTCGTTGTCCAGCGAGGGTAGCTCATCCATGCAGGAGTAGAGCGCCTGCTGTGTTTGCCCCAGCAACTGGGACAAGAAGAACGAAGCGAACGGAACATCCACCACAATGCCCTCATAAACAGCCTTGCCGAGCATGCGGCCCACGAATTCGAACAGTTGCAAATGATTGTCCTGCACGTATGAAATGGGTGAGGGATACAGCCGCTGGTCGGAAGTCGTTTTGAATAGGTTCAGCGATGGATCAAACACCTTCTTGATAGTCTCCTCCAGGAACTCTTTGAAAACGCCATCCTGGTCGATGCCCGCCTCGTGCAGTCCCTGCTGATTGATGAAGCGCACGCGTATTACACCTTTCAGGGCTTGTGTCGGCTGCGCGGCCAACTGGCGATAGCCATCCTCGACAATGCGCTCACGGTGGATGACAATCAGCGCCGAGCGCGGCGAGGCACACGCGCTCTCCGTCAGACCCATCACAGCCTTCTCGTTCTGAACGAACTTGCGAAAGAGCTTGACGCGATCGTCGTGCGGTATTATGTGCGGCATCTTGGCCAGCAGTAGCATTGCATTGCGCTTGGCCTTCTCCAGATCGTTGATGAATGTCGATGGCTTGACCTCCGGTATGAGCCAGTGATTAGGGGGCGTGAACGGACGTCGACAGTCGCGACGATATAAACACAGCAACAACGTATGCAGTGAAATAAACACAGGATTCTGCACAATGTTCTTTGCACCTACAAAAAAGGATACAGGTTATTGGCCAATACTTTAAAATGAACTATTGCACGCATACCCAAAATGTTGTCGTTGATTAACTTGTACAGCATATTGTTGAGAAAGTAGGTTAGCATAACATAATCGTTCAGGCGAAAAGGATTCTGTTCCGTATACATTTCATACTCATCAAGAATGCTGCAGTTAAAATATAAACAAGCTAAAATGTATCATAATGTCACGAAATTCAGTAGTCGATATCAATAAATCAATAATTTAAATATAAAAGGCTTTCAATTTATGATTTCTGTATCTTTCAAAGGGTCTTAAGGCTGAAGATGATAGTAAAACTTTTGCAATTTCTGAACAATTCTAATAACTAGTGAAGCGACTACTGTATCAAGCTGGAATCTTAATCTTTATTTGCACTCACGTCACATAGTGCGTCATGCAGTCGCAGAAGAGCATTAGCATTGCTGCTTGTGGTTTCTGCGTCAACGTCTCGCATCTCAACAGCTCCAGATATTCCTTCATGCCGCAGTTGGGGCCCAGCGAAGTCAGCAGCAGCCAGATATCATAGAGCACATTATCATTATAGCAAATGCCTGTCAGAATGTCCAGTTTCATTTGCGATAGTGTGCTCAGGGCCGCATAATACATGCCGCAAATGCGAGACACCTGGATCACATCACTATTATCTAGCTTGCGCCATTGCACCTTTGCCTGTTTGCCTGCAGCGCTGCCCAGCAGACCAGTGCCGCGCGTGGAGCTTCGCTCAAGAGCGCGACGCAGCAAATTGCTTGTTGAGGGCTGCTGCGGAGACTGAAACTCAATGCGTTCGTAGTTCTCGTTGATCTCTTTCAGCAGATCACCGAGCAACAGCTTGATGCAGCGATGATCCCACAGCATATGAAACTGCCTCTTAATGAGTGCCACATTTTGATTCTGTGCCGGCTCCGCGCAAGGTGTATGCCAGCCGAGCAGCTCGTGCCATTGTGTGAAGACGCCTTTGGAGGTCACCGTGTTGGGTATTAGTTCCAGCAGCGATGTAGTGGTTTCCTGCACAGATTGAAAATAAGCTTAGAGAATCGCATAAATTGCCTTCTACTTACAGTCAGCAGCGGGTAGGCCAGCAGCTTGGCCTCGGCCAAATTGTCGATGTTGAACATGTTCACAATGTTGCCCAGATAAGCCAGCGTTTTGGTGCCCGACATGCTAGCAGCAAACTCCTCGAACCACTGAAAGTCCTCCGATATGCTCAAGGCTCGTTTCAGCAGCCACATGGAGCCGAACTGCTCGATGCACTGCGGCACACTCTGATGCAAGTGGTAAATGAGCGCCGGCACCGAAAGTATCTCGCTGAGAAACTGCGACAGCAAGTTGCGACTGTAATCGCCGTCGATTAAAGGGCGCAGGCAAAGCGTGATTATGGCAACGAGAGTCACTGATTTGACGGACAGTTCCTCGCGGGCGGTGCCCCTCAGCAAAATGAGCTGGGAATGGGTAATATCAATGAATGTGCATTCGTGTAATCAATCTTATCATTCATACAAATTGTCAATCATATTCAAAGGCCTATCCTAGCAGACTTTTAATTACTTTCCTATAATCAGGGACGCTCCCCATAAATATGAATTCGTATTAAAAACAAATTTGGGAAACTAAGCAAAGCAAAACAATTTTAAGAATATATATAATATTTATCCAATAGTCTTTCAATTCGCATTGTAATGACATATGGATTGAATTCGAATCCTCAAAGTTTATGATGGTTTTAAACTAGGATCATTCATGAATAAATAAGTTTAATAAGTATATATCACAGTGCCAGTGACAAAATTATGTTTAAGTTAACTATGGTTACTGTCCTTAGGTACTTAAATTTCAACAACTACAAATTTGAGAACAGTTCAACCTCCACATATACGTCCTTGAAAATCGTAACGATATCATTTGGCACTATAACGTGTAACTCCCTCTTTGACATTCACTTGAAAACTAAGCAGTTATCGAAATGTACACAGTTCTTTCAACATATTTGATGCACTTACGCGCATTGTCTTGTAGAATCCGTGCTGCACCAAATGTCCCTGAATGTTACAGCAGATCTTCTGCATCCCCGGCTGCAGTCGCTCGAATTGCGGATTACGCAATACGGCCCACGATTTGGGAGCAGTGAACACAATAAGCGTGTGCAGAAAAAGCGCTAGTGATAGGCTATCGGCATGATTCTCCGGCTTGAGTTCCGGCAGCAGTAGCAGGCAGTTGGTTAGCAGTTGTTTGATGTGCCCAATCCACGGCAAACTGCGCTCCTTGTGCAGACACAGCGCTGCATACGACAGTTTGGGACTGTCCACCTCCATTGCACGGTTCACATAGCGACAGATGTATTCCAAACGATCACGCATGCGACCATCGTTTTTGACCAATTTGATTTGTGTTAGGTAGCGACGGAGCACAGGATAAACGTGGACAGCGGGCAGCAGATCAGCCTCCTTTTCGTCCTGCTCGGCTCCGAAGAGTGCATCGAAATCCTTGCTGTAATTGCGGATTGGATTAGCTGGAATTTGATAAATATACTTGTAGTTTCTCACATGATTCGTTTTTGGTATTTGGTGCGGGCAGCAAATCCTTTCAGTGTCGCCTGCAGCAGAATAGCAGCCTCCTCTCGCCGCTTCTCAAGGGCACGCTCCTCTCGCGCTGCTTTCGTGTGCTCCAAAAAGTTGTTCTTATGGGATTCCGTTTGTGCAAACATTTTGTATTTGTTATGGGGTTTTGTTGTTTTTGCTTTGAGTGCCTGCAGCTAGTTTGCTGTTGCTTTTGCTGTATCTATTGTGTTTTCGATGGGCTATATTGTTGCTGGCGCGGCAAATTAACAATTCGCACTGTCCTGAAAGCTATTTATTCTTATATGCATTGTAAATGCAGCTCGTAGTGGCACTTAATTTTCCAATAACAATAATTTTTCATTTTCCTTTGCCCCTAGCTCCAGCGTGACCGAATCTTGCAAGCAAAAATATACCAGTTTGCTCAACAAAATATACCATCCCAGTGTCCAAACTGTGTCTGTTATATACTCAAATATGTGATGTTACTGCTGATCGTTAAATTTTGTTCTCTTATGTATTAAGAAATTTTGCGAAGATAAAAACCACTTTTAATTAACAACTTTTTGCATCAATTTTTGTCTTGTTTTAACTACTTTGAGAAAAGAAAAGTTAATATCAGCAGTTTTTGTTACTTTTCAAATACAAAATACAAAATATATGCTACTTGACTAATTTTTGGAGTCAAAATATACAAAAATGTAAATAATATATACCGCGAACGTTCTCGCTGAATAGTTCGTAGATTGAAGATGAGCAAGCTCATTTGAACAGTACATTTTGACAGGGTGGCATCTCCTACAGTCAAAAATACCGATGTATTTTACATCGGTCCAAAAGAGCAATCGGTTCCATTGACATTTTAATAAAGAAACTAGTTCGATTTTTTCGAGCTTGAAGATTCGATCTATTTTGAGCTAGAGCAGTAGATTAATATAATAGTGTTTTAAAATGAATACATTTTATTCCCCAATAACTAATTACCAGTTATCCTGTAGAGGCATAATATGAAATATCATAGATAACAAATCGACTGAGTAGCTTGGCATCGAACTAGTAAGTTCCGGTGAACTAGATCGCGCCTAAACCGACCCAACTTTATTTGTCATCTCCATCTCCAGCAGCACTTTCTACGAGCGAGAACGTCGTCGCTTTTTGCTAGAATTAATAATTAATTAACTATAAAAATATAGTATTAATTTGCAGAAAAAAAAGAAAATGCAATTAGCTGCGAGCGGATACAGTTGTGTGCAGTTTTATTTCGTTTCGTCCCAAAATGTGTTGCGTGCACGCGCAAATATGTCGTGGTGATGCCAGAGTCAGCTAAAAAAGGCGATGTAGTATGATTTTGCAAGACTTTGAAAAGCAGAATAACAAAGCCAAGTCAAGGTGAAAATTAAACAAAAAATTAATGGATGCGTGATCCGATAGCATATGCATATCAAATTAACGAAATATGCTCGTATTTCGGAGCGATCAAAACTGTGTGAAAATAATTTCAAGGTTTGCAACGCGAGCAAGCGAATAGAAAGCAAAAGGTAATTGAAAAATAGAACGATTTTGGCACAAGCGCAGTGTATAGTCTATGGCCATTGTGTTGTTGTTAACGTTTTGTCTGTGTGACTGGGTGGGTGGGGCGTGATTTGGGGGCAGCTGCTCATCGCAGCAGCAAAACAAAACAGCGAGCGTGTTTGTCGCGTATGGTGCGGGGGGAATAAGGAGGACAACAGAAGCACTTGCCCAAAACGGAACAGAAAGTGAGTGCAATCGAAAAGAAGCGACATGAAAACAATTGTGCTGCGCTCTGGCGGCGAAACAACAAAAACAACAACATCAGACTCAGAGGCATTGAGAAGAAGATGAGAGCAAAATGCCTGCCTGCTTTATAATCTCATGTAATTTGCCGCAATTTTTGCTTGTGCATTCTGCCTGCTTCCGTGTGTCTGAGCGCGCGTTGCTTTGGGGTCGGTAGGTCGTTTTGTAGCGCGCGACATTTTGTCGCTTGCATTCCGGCACACAAACACACACACACACACAAAGGCGCATATGTGTGCACATTACATACGTATGCATGTATGTTTAACATTTGAGCAGCTCTCCCCCATTGCGCTAGCTCCTTTGATGCTGTCAGAAAAAGGCGCGCGTTCACTTTGCTGTGCTGAGAGTTCATTTTGCAGGCTCCACCATTTTTGAAAAAAAAAAAAACGTCAGCCACATTAGCTGACGCCAGCAGAGCCAATCATCGTCATTCTCCCGAACACCGCTGCTGCCGACGCTGTTGCTCCGCTCCGCTTCTGTTCCACACTGCTCCCCATTGCGTGCCCGTTGCAGCAGTTAGTTGGGCTGTGCCTGTTGTTTAATTCCCATTTCTGTTTGTGTTTATTCGAGTGCAGATAATCAAATTTATATTGTGCATGCAAAATACAAAAATCAAACAACGAATCGCGAAAAGAAAATGCCAAAAGAATACGACAGCTATTGCTGCTGAGTTAGCAGCTAAAGAAACGCCACATTTGTGAGTACCGCAGAACGGCTGTTGTTGTTGCATTAGTTGCCTGTTTTTTCTCTGTAGTATGTGTGTGTGTTTGTGTCGTTTATTGAACTTTGACGAATTGACAGCTATTATTAGTGTGTAATTTTATGCCGGTTATAAACGCAGTTGTCTATTCGTATGCGTGTGTGTGCAAAATTTACAGCAATTGTGATATTGACACATAACCTCAAACATTGAAATAGTTGCCTAGTTTAACATGCCTATTTACCGTTACATTGAAGCGCGCAATGAGCAAACCTTTTTTGTTGCTTCGTGTGCTTAGTTTCAGCAAATTAAATATCGTTCATATGGAATTGCTTACAACAATTAAATAAAAATGTGAAATCCACCTTAAAAAGTAAAAACAGTAAATTCCACTTGACCGCTCTTTAATACTGTAATTGGGTCCGTTATGTTTTAATGCTTGCTCATGTACACACACACACACACACATAGATGTATGTATGTATGTACATTGACACAGCTGCATTGCTGAAAGAGCTTTAAAATTGTAACAGTAGACAACAACAATAAAAAAAAATCGAAGAAAGTTGCCAGCGAAACAACAGCAGCAACAACTACTGAAACAAGCTTCATGATACCCGTTCGAAATGAGCACAGCGTATAAAAGAGAAAAATAAAGCGTAACGAAATTAAATGAAAAGCGCAAATCGCAATAACCTAACCACACTTATTGAGAATCATTCCCTTCCTCTCTATCAGCGCTCGCCCTCTTGGCCAGACAAGCTTAAACATAATAGGTAAATAATGATTTGAAAATGTGTAGTATTATTATTGATTTATCGCCGCCGCAAAGCTCCAAACGAAGGTGTTATGTACCAAACTCGTTATTTATTTATTTATTTTTCTGATAAGAGTCCCGGACTGCGATCGACGAACGTTCGGAACGGGCTACAATTAATGCTAATTTTTTTCTTTTTCACATTTCATCATAATTCATATATTTTTGCTGTTACCATATTTGTCAGGTTGCAATTTTTGTTATTGTCGCAGAATTTGTAAATTTAATAAATTAGCAAAAAAAATTGATTTGATTAACTTTGAATGTAGTCGTCGGCGTCGTCACCGTCGTCGTTGTCGCTTGACATCTATTATCGCCAGAAATGGGAGCAACAACAACCACAACAGCAATAATGTCTGGGGGAAAATTCTTTCCGTTTGTGACGTGATTCTGGCTGATCACGCGGCTTATATACACTGCAATGCATGACAACAAATTATGTAACTAAAACAAGTGGGAAAGGATTATTTTCGGCGTGCCGAAGATTTTATACTCTGCCAACTGCACCAGTGAAATTTCATATGCTGTAATAAATCGTTTTATAGCGTAACATTTATTTTTTTTGTTCTAAGAATTTGTATATGAATTAAAATTTTTCTTTTGAAATATTTAATTCATTGCCAGTTGTATGGCAGCTATAAGATATAGTGGTCCGATCTGGCTGGTTCCGACCAATGTGCTGTACATTAGAAAATTAAGTGTCTGTGCAAAGTTGCATCGCGATAGCTCAAAAACTGATGGACTAGATCCCATACATACAGACAGACATGGCTAGATCAATTTGTTTTGTCATTATAAGCATACTGGCAGTTAGTTTTTGGGCGTCTCCGACGCTTCCTTTTATGCGTTACAAACTTCAGCACAAACTTAATATACTATATATAAATATAGCAAGTCAAAAAATTAAAACTCAAAACAGTAGCTTTGAATATTTCACAAGTATTTTCAAACTTTAAACTTGAACTTTGAGTTTAGTATGGGAAAAAAATGAAGCTTAGCAAACTGGTGATATCTCTACTTCTAACACATTTATGTCTCCCTCTCTCTTTGCAGACTTGGCAACAGAACCAAAAACTAAATAAATAAACAACACCAGCTCCAGTAACAATAACAATTTTATAATAAACACTATTTCCAAACGGTACCATTTACTGAGCAACTGAACAAAAACAACAACAACGATATGAAGTACACAACTGGAACAGACAACGCGCTGCCTGCAGGCAGCAGCAGCTCCCCAAATGCATTAAACGAGATGCAAGCAGGAGCAACTACCACACAAAAGCAACAACAGCAGCAGCAGCTGCAGGAGCAACAACCCGCAACAACGACAAGTGCCGCTAACACAGCGGCCGCTACAACAAATCCCAATCCCAATAACAACCATAACCAAACCGAAACCAAAACCAATGGAGATGCCCAACAGTCTGCATCGGCACAGGCGGCGGCGTCAATAAATGCTTTATTTAGCGAACAGGTGACGACAGTGACGAATCTGTTCGAGAAATGGAACGATTGTGAGCGCACAGTGGTTATGTATGCACTACTGAAGCGCCTGCGCTACCCCAGCCTCAAGTTTCTACAGTATTCCATAGACAACAATCTGACGCAGAATCTGGGCACATGCCAAACGAATCTAAACAGCGTTGTCATTGACATCAATGCCAACAATCCGGCCTATTTGCAAAATCTACTGGGTGCTTACAAGACCTGTCAGCCCAACGATGTGGTTGATGGCATGTCTTCCTCATCATCAGACAAGGATTCGATTCCTTGCTATGGTAGCGACTTTCAGATAACCAGCAACACAACACATGCCACACAGGGCGCCGAGGAGCGCAAATTGTACACACGCAAGGAGGACATATTGCACGAGGTGGTCAATATGCTGCCGCTGCTGAAGCCGGGCAACGAGGAGGCCAAACTGAGCTATATGACGCTTATACCGCTCGCTGTCAAGGACACTGTGCAGCAGCTGGTGCCCATGGAGCTGATGCAGCAGATATTCTCATACATGCTTATACATCCAGCCATTGGTAGCGACGATAGACGGTCGCTGAATGTGTGGCTGCGGCATCTCGAGGATTACAAACAAGCCAAGAAGCGCAGCAGCGGCAGTAGCAGCAACAGTCTTGTGCAGCCGGAGCAGTTGCAGCTGCAACTGCAAATAGGTGCCGGGGCCGGAACCATTTCGGACAGCTCCTCATCGTCCTCGTCGTCGCTGGGCAACTTGACGCGTAGCGTCGACTGGCAAACGATTGCGCCGCCCAGCAGACATCATAACAAACAGTTGCCCAGGCAGCCGGGCGAATGGCGGGGCAGCGTCAGCGGCTCCTGCGGCTCGATCAATCCACTCTGTGATAATTTAAATGGTATTACACTGAACGAATTAGCATCTAGTCAGAATAGCTTAGGCCTATCCCTGGGCAGCAACTTGTCGCTGGTCAACGGCGTCGTTGCTGGCGCTGCAGCTGGTTCCATGTTGGGCATCGGCGGCAACGACGATCACGACACCTCATTCAGCAAAAACGGCACCGAAATCCTCGACTTTGAGCCCCTCCACTGCGATATTGAGGCGAGTGGAATTGCCAGCGTCAGCCTTAGCCAGCAACAGGTAAGTGAAACCTACAGTTACAAATGTTATTATTTAAATTGAATTGCACCTCTATTTAGTTAGAGTTTGTCCTCCTTTCACGATTATTATAAGACAGAGTAATTAGCTGGTTTCTGGGTTGCGGGCTACAATCATGTTAATGGTGGTTCATATAGACGGACAGACTGACGGACGTTACACAAACTCAAAAGACTATAAATACCTTCGGCATCAGACCTAGACCTAAATATTTTCTATGTATTCGTTGCAGGCTTCTCAACATGCTCCTCCCATTCTGCCTCAGCTATTGCAACCGCCACCACCTCCGCCACAGCTGCCGTACGCCTCAATACTAATGGACTATGTGGGTGATCAATTTAGCGACGTGAATCGCTGGAGCCTGGATAGCAAAATTGCAGCGTTGAAGACACGGCGCTCCAACAGCCTGACCACACAAACGATCTCCAGCTGCTCGTCGAACTCATCGAACTCGTCTGTGATCACGGTGAACGACAACTGCTCAAATTCGACAGAGAATCTGGCGCAGTTTGCCAACAAGCCGCGCAGCTTCTCGCTGTCCATCGAGCATCATCGCAACAACAATACGCTGGCAAACAGCACCTCTGACACGCGCCTGGACGACTTCAAGCCCAGCTACATCAAGTTCCAGACGCGCAATGTGGGTATGTCCGGAATAGGTCTCTGGCTAAAGTCGCTGCGTCTGCACAAGTACATTGAGCTGTTTAAGAACATGACGTACGAGGAGATGCTGCAGATTAGCGAGGATTTTCTGCAGAGTGTTGGCGTCACCAAGGGCGCATCCCACAAGCTGGCGTTGTGCATTGAGAAGCTCAAGGAGCGCGCCCACATACTCGGTAAGGTGGAACAGGAGCTGCACACGGGCCAGATGAAGATCAGCACCGCCATTGAGGAGCTCACAAACATCGTGCTGACGCCCATGAAGCCCTTGGAAGCTGGTGATGAGAACATTGGACTGCGCTTCCTCAAGGTTATCGACCTGGTGAGCAATGCTCTGCAGCAGGATCCCTACTGTGCCCAGGACGAAGAAACTCTGGGCGTCTTCATGTGGATCCTGGATCGTTCCATACACAACGAGGCATTTGTGAATCATGCCAATCAACTCAAAGAGCTCAAGTTCAAGCTGTCCAAGCTAAAGATGTCCATGGTGCCAAAGCTGCATCATGTGAAGACAACGGGCGGTGCCACAGGCAACATGAATAAGCCCAGGTAAATGCCAAAACTTTATCTTGGCACTGTTTAATTTACATATTAACACAACTTTCGCTTTCTATCGATCTCTGCTCAGGTGGAACGGAAAGACCCGCAAATGTGATCCCAAAAGCGGCAGCAGCGATCGCATCAACCATCGCAAAAACTCAAATGATATGCTGAACTTTTCGTTGAGCTGCTTGCAGCATCCAATACAGCATCATCAACAGCAGCAGCAGCAACAGCAACAACAACAACAGCTGCCGCCACCGCAACAATTCGATTACAACGGCGGCTATCAAACGCAGCAGTACAAGAGCTCCTCCTATCCAAGCTTCATGAACAATCCCCAGCAGCAGCACCAGCAGCCACCGAAGCATCATTCACAGCATGCACAACAAATGCAGCAAATTCTGCAACAGCATGCACAGCACTTTCCAGCGCTGCCGCAGCAGACGCCGCCGCCGCATCATCGACGCTCGCTGAACAATTTAATTGTGGTCGCCGGTGGTCCACAACAGCCGCAACAGCTGGTATTCAAGCCAGGCCAGGGTGTGCTCACCAACAGCAGCAATGACAACCTGCAACAGCAGCGCAAGCCGAGCCTGAATGGGCTCACTGGTCTTAATGGGGCATCGAATGTGGAGCAGCAACCAAAGAAGACGATGGCCGCTGTGGTGATGGTTAGTAGTGCAAATCATAATGAATCCGCTCAACAGCAGCCGTCGCAAATAATAATTAACAACAACAATAATAACAATAACAACATATTGAACAACAATTTGATAAACCATCAGCAGCTGCAATTGTTAGCCTCTGCTGCCGCCGCCGCTGCAGTGGGCAATGGCAGCTGTTTGTGTCCCGGTGATGGTGCGGACGAAGTCGTCGCCTGTAGCGGCACTTGTAGCAATAGTATATGCCAGCAACAGCCTAACAACAACAATAATAATAATAATAACAATAACAACAATATGGATCACTGCCTGTCTCAGTCGCAGCTCATCAATTTAAGCATGGCCCAACTTAAGGACAGCTTTAATATGCCGCCGCATGATTATAAAATGAATGACATTAAGAGTTTGGAGCAGCTGGAGACACTGTGCCGCCAAATGACTGAGCAGGCAATGAACTAAACTTGTTGACAGCTTTTTAGCTTTTTTAAAAATTCATGTTTAAATGTTATGTACGTCTGTGAGTGTGGTGCGTAGCCAGAAGGGATGGACCGTGTCTTGTAATCGTTTTTAGTTATGTAAGACACTAAAATGTTTGTTTAAATGTTAAGTTTATCTCTGTGCGTGTGTATTTGTGTGTGTGTACGTATCTTAAATGAGGCGCCTGCTGGGAGCTGCTGCAATCATAGTGCAACGGCTGGCCGTTAAAAACTTGCAGGGCTTAGCTGAAAACTGCCCCTCCAAGACATAAACCACTAGGCACAGCACTAGTAACGACCCAGAGGCGCCGCTTTGCTGCCAATGTTATTAATGTTTAAGTTGAAAATGTCAAAATGTAGTTCCAACTAATCGCAAAACTCCATTCAGCAAAGAATGCAACAAGAAAATAAGACACCAACAATAACAAACAAGCAACCAAACCAACCAACCAACCAACCAACCAACAACAACAACTTTCTCTCTAGGAAAATTTGGCCAAATTTGATCAACATTTTACGCTATTCTGACGCTGGCACCGCTAATACAGACGTCGATGACGAAATAAGCTACATGCATCTTGCATACACTATATATACATAGACGTATATGTATATGTTAATGAATTATATTATGAACTCTGCATCGTGACCATGAGACTGACTAAGATTACTATATTCGCAACTATAAGAACTAGAAAAGCTGGAAGAATAAAACATGTTTGAAGCACACGATACACGACACACGCGAATCAAAAACGTTGCTTGCTGAAAGTCACATAATGAACTATGTTTATACACACACATATACATATATATATATATATACATATATCTATATATATATAGATATATCAAATATATAAACATAATTTATTTTAAATTTAAAGGAACATAATTGCTGAAAACATAACAAAACTGTAATTGTAAACTCTTAAAGAAATTGTCTTATGTGCAGTTGGAATGAAATGCAGAAATGGTTTAGGAGCCTAAAGCTTATTTCTACACATATTGTATTTTGTATAAGTAGTAAGGATATAAGCCAAAAAAAATCGCATATATATATATGTATTGTACATAACTATATATATTTCTTTGTTTCGCTTTTAGGCTTTAGTCAATTGTTTGTAATAATGTGCTGTATATGATAATGATGGCGAATCGATTATGTTATGTTATTTTTTAATTGTTTTGAGAATTGCTATATATATACACATATATATGTAAAGATGTCGAGCGCGATTGCTTTATAGCTAAGTTTAAGCTAAAACTAAACGAGAGTGGGCCACTGCAGTTCACAGAAAATGATAATATTATTAGCTTAATTTAAATTTGTGTGTATAATAAATGGAACGAAATGCATTCAAAGTGCAAAAATGTATAATTATGTCTGCTGCTTGACAAACAAATATATTGTTTTTTATTTAAATATGTAATAAAAAAATACCACTACACACACACACACAACAAAAAATGTGCAGCCGTAACAAGGCAACAAATGAATGTAAATTATACTATATAAACAAAATTAATAGCCATAGAAAAGTTCAAAATTCACAAACAACAACAACAAAAAAAACTACAAACAAGGTTTAAAAAGTAAAAGTTCAACTATAATTAACAAATTGTGCATCAAGTAAAGTTAATAACATAAATGCGTTTGCATTGCAATTATGTACATACGAGTAAATGCAAAATCAAATCACACTGTTAGTCAGGGGAGGGATGGGGAGGGGAGTGAAGTGAAGGTCTTGGCTGGGCAGGGAGTGGCAGGCAAAGAACAAATTATCAAATGTGAGCATTCAAGAGTGTACCTACTACCAATACACATATACATACATACATATATTTATTTTAAATAAATTATTTCGAGAATTAACAATTATGAATGTGTGTCGTCTCTGCCTTCAACTCGGTTGCCTAACAACGCAGGTTGCCATGCGTTGCCTTTAAATGTTGTTTGGGGTACAACAAAGTGTGAGTATTCAAAACGCACACACAACTCAGTTGAGTCGGAACATAGAGAAGTTAATTTGAGCAAAATTTGAACGATTAACAATATGAACAAGCATCGCTACAATAACGTGCAGCTCGATGGGCTGTCTGCGGGGCTGTTGAGGCACCAGCAGCAGCAGGAAAAAGCGGATCAACCACCTGGCACTAACGAGCAGTTGCCCGTGTGGCCCAGCGAGCGTATTGCGCCCGGCGGCAGCGGCGCCTTTCATGCCCCGAAAGTGGAGTACAGCAAGGAGACGGCCGAATTACTCAAGCGTAAGTAGAGACACCCTTGCGGCGACTGCATTTAGCCATTCTCTCCTCTGTTGCAGTGCTCATGAAGGAGTCAAAGATGTCCATGGTTATGCGCAAGCAGATTGATAACAGTCTGCGCAATGGGGAACCGCTACCATTGCCCAAACCGCCGCGTCCCAATACCAGCAATGATCTAGATAAGGAAACGCTGGCTATTCTGGAGCGTGCACGTAATGCCAAGCGCAAGAATCTGCGCCAGATTGAGGGTAGCGGTGCCTACGAACCGAGCTACTATCGCCCGAAGGTGGACAATCGCATGGAAAGCGATAAGGCCAAGTCCAGGCTGCAGTTCACCATGGCAGGCATTGAGCTGCCAGATCCGGCTATAAAGCCACTGCGCCGTTCCCGTGAAGATCGTTTGGTCACCGAGAATGACATCATCAATGAATGTGAGTTACGCCTAGTTTGATAGGATAATTAATCTGATTATATCTATTTCCCTGCAGTGCTTGATCAAATAAACGAGCGTGCCGATTGGCTTGCCGAAATGGAGGCCCTTGGACAGGGTAAGAAATACCGTCCCGAGATACATGACCAAATATCGGAGCGATTGCATCGCATTCGTGCTTTGGAGACCAAAATGAAGATGAAGGCCGAGGGAGGCTATCGCTTTGTCGATTAGAATCAAGTTGTAAACGAAATGTGTTAAAAGTTAGAAGTATAGAAATAATGTTATACCGAATAAATTGGAAAAACTGTTGGGAGCATACAATCAAATTTCGTGCGTTTACTGAAAACATTTGCATACTTTCATGCGGCATCCGAAATTTAGATTGCGTGCATCGTTATAATTTAGCACTTTATTTAACTTATTCGTTCGATATATAATAATACATTTATAATAATTTCGTATCGGTGTTAATGGAATCTGGCACATATTTTATACATACAAAACGCGCACAGCATTCTAACAAGTTAAGAGGCGCAACGCAAAGCAATTGCGAGTACTCTTCTCGTACTCTTTCTGATTCGACATTGAATTTGGCAAAACGAGCGAAAACTACAATTGTTGAAAATACATATGGATTTGTTAAGTAATCGAATAAATTATTGGATTATATTTAGATATAGATAATACGGCTAGTGTATATCTTCTGTTCCTATGCTCTATGGTTCTGTGTTATATATATAAATATGTTCGTATGCATACGCATCTGTAATGCTCCATTTAAAAATAGACATTCTTGTGCTAAAACTGTACAGGGACGTCGCTTAACAGGATGGCATGTGGCAGCGGAACTCGCCTGCGGCCTCGGCGAAGCGATTGCGTATCAAATAGCCGCTGATGACTTCAGCAACCTCATGTGGACGGTCCTCGTGTACGGCGTGACCGCAGCGTGCCAACACCTGCATCTGGAACCGTCCTTGCATCTGGCCAACGGTAAGGGTGCGATCCAGTCCATCGATGCTGGCCAGAAGTAGCTGTTTGGGCAATCGCAAGTTAAGGAACTTATCGCTGAGGCCCGAAAACCAGCCGACCCAATACTTTTCCGATTTGGCCAGATCGATGCGCCAGGTGTAGCTGCAATAAAGTAAAAGTGAATATGTTGAAGTGGCTTTCACTTTGAGCACCGGAAAGCTTACTTCTTGGCCGCATCCGTTGCCGCCTTGGTCGTTATGGGCTTCTTAAAGTCGTCGCTCTCTGCGCCATCTTCCCCGGTACTGCCCACCTCTTCATCTTCAGAAATACTGAATGCATTTGGGAACATGCTAGTGTGATGCGCTTCCTCGAGTACTTCGTCGGGAAGGGGAAGATCGTTCGTTGCGAGTTGATTCGTTGTGCAGCTAGTGCGAAAAATCAATTAACAAACAAGTTGCTGCAGTGTCACAGTGACGTCACTTACTTGATTATTTGCCCAGGCATTGAGACTTTGGCACTGTCCACATTGCGCACCTGTCCGCTGCGTATGCACCACTCGATGGCATTCGGTATGCTCTGGAAGTACTTGGGACGCGAGCGCAAAAAGCTCTGCATGCTAGCCAAAGCTTCCATAGCGGTGCCCTCGACGACATCGATAACGGTGATGCCAATTAGACTCGGCGCTAGTGCCATGTGTGCGAATTGCACAGCAATGGCACCGCCCATCGAGTGGCCAACCACATAGATCTGAGGCACCTCCTCCGGATAAAGCTTCACGATCAAATCGCCAATGTCCCTAAGTGCACAAAAAAAAACTCAATATATGTGGATGCAACAGGCTAGCGCTTACTTTGAGAGAGTGTCCGCCGACAAGTCGTCCTCGTCGTCCACCTTGCTATCGCCGTGACCCCGAAGGTCGATGCACAGGCACTGACAATGTATCATGCTTGTGACTTCCGACTGTGCGGGGGACAAAAGAAATAGTGAAATAATTAGCCCGCAATATCTGCACAATAGTACATACACAAAAGTGCGCCCAGGTGAGTGCCGAGTAGCCCCCACCGTGCAGTAACAACAATACGGGGCCCGGTTTCTCTGGCTTTTTTGTGCGATAGACGCGAAATGTGCGCAGCTCATCCACGGCGACGTCCTCCTTCTCGGCGAAGAACTCGTTCCACATGCACGGCTTGTAGTCCCTTATGCGTGACTTTTTAAAGGAATCTCTGTAAGGTTTGTATATCAATTAGATGTTATGTCCTCCATCCTCCGCCCACATAATAGTTTGTGGGCAAAACTTACGCTCTGCCAATCCGACTGCTCGGTATTGTGGGAGGCAGCTTGGATTTAAGCATTGTACGTTGTAAGCTCGACATTACGTTCGATTGTCTGCGCAATTATTGCAGATATATATTTTATGAGTAAAAATTTTAGCTTTGTTTTTTTTCGGTTCGATTTCTTTGCTGTTGGGCACCCCAAAACTGTAACATTTTCTGAAATGTTATTAACATCGCGTGCTTCTGACAAAATAGTTGTTACTAGACTATTGAAATTTGCAAAAAAATTAAATGCTACTTTGATTAGTGTAAAATAGTCAAAAATCGTCTTAACAACTGTTGAGTGATAAAAAGTTGTTTAACCTGCGCCAAGTTTAAAAGAAAACCCGCGAATAACGCTTGAAATTAAACTTAACAGCTATCGACTGACAAATAACAGCTGTTGCTTTACATTATCTATCGATCAAAACATTAAAAACTGGAAATGAAATACATTATCGAATTCTGTATGTACTTCATCATTTTCATCGTTAATTATATATATTTTTTAGATCCAGTAGCGAAATAATTTGCGTTCATATGCACATATAGCCAGACAGACATTACACAAAACCAATGTTTTCTTTTTCCTTCGCTATGTGAGTATAAATATCACATCAAAAAACACCCTGTATTGACACAATTCAACGCAGATTACGATTGCCACGTATCCTACAAATGTACCAAGTCTAGTACTAGTACTGCATATGAACCAATAGTTTTAAATATACAAGTGTATTTATTTATCTATGTATATTGTTCCATATTTTTATTAACTGTTTTCGATTCAATTAAAGATAACAGCTTCAGATACCAAAACTTTACCTTTTCTGAAGAAAAAAAGTGGTACATGCTGTTGAATTTTTTATCACAAATTGTATATTTAAGTGGATCATAAACTAGAAATTATAGTGCTTAGTAAAGTTGTATTTTAATTTTTACTAGCCAACATTTACTGATTTTGCTAATTTTAGAGGACATTTTAATTTTACAAAAGGGCGTTGTAAAATTTAAGCTAATAATAACTGCTGATTTGAAAACCTATTCCTTAACAATCTTATATTTGATGGGCTTAACATGCAATTCAATAACGTAGGCACAAGCTCTAGGTATTTGAATATACGAAAATATTTTTGAATACATGCACAACTAATTGGAAACCTGTTTCCAAAGTGCATTAAACATTCTCGGCAAAGAAAGTGAGGATCTGTTGCATGGACAGAGGGACGCCGTTTTGGGCATGACCTACTTGCGACTGAACCTGATAACAAAAGGCTAATGTAAACAAAACTCTAGACGCTGCCGCGCTTCACAAGTCGCAATTCGTATTTTGTTGATATCTGACTAAACAAAAACGGAAACTGAACTTGCTTGAGTGCTCAGTTGTCCGTTGGAAGTCATAGCGTACACATCAAATAGTTTGATTTGTCACTTTTTGATAACATTGTAAGTGTTTTAAACTATTAACAGGGCGATAATAGCTGTTGGGTACGTACGCATTCTAGTGTTTTATTAGCTGTTGGTCCATTGAACTTTATAGAAACAGAAAGTATTTTTAAAACACACTTGAATAAACCGCCAATGAATTATTTATTTATCTTAAGCCTGGCAACGTCCACACATCAGCTGTTAACTCTGGCTTCTCTCTCTCTCTCAGCCTTTGCGCTCTATCATTTTGCCGGCGCAATGCGCAGGTCGAAAAGTTCGTAGTTTCAGTTATTTCTTCAATTAAATTAATTGCAATTTGCGTCAATTTAACAAAAAGTGCATTTGCACAACACTTCCAAAACGGATATATGCCTATATATGCTAGTTAATCGGTGCTTGTTTTAATCGTTTCAATGACATTGTGATAAGGTGAGAGCTGCGCTGATAACAAGAATTTGCACACCTTTACGTATACATTCATACATGCTCATAACTGTGTACGTATGTATGCATGTTGATATTTTTGTTTACGTATTCGGTTTTTTATTGCCTGTGTTATTGTTATTACGGCTTAACGGGGTATTGTGACACGTTACCAGCTGCATCACTTGAAACATATATATACATATATACATATTTTTCAATCGTATTGCAGGTCAAAAACAAACAAAAAATGGCAGCAAGTGGAAATGGTACAGTTACAGCTCTAGGCGATGAGCACGTAGCCGTGCAAAAGCTGCAGCCACAGGCCAAGATCTATGAGCGCCTGTTAAAGCTGGGCAGTTTTTACACGCAGCAATATGGCGTCACAGCGGAGTTCTATGTGCGGGTCCCGGGACGGTAAGCGGATGCCCAGATTTAAATGGAAATATGTATATTCATTCATATGTCCTTGCAGCGTCAATATTATAGGCGAGCACGTGGACTACTGCGGCTACTCGGTGCTGCCCATGGCCGTGGAGCAGAGCATCATTCTTGCTGTCGGCACAAATCAGCAGCAGACACAACTGGAGCTACATCATCTTGATGAGGGCAAATTCCAGAGCTTTGATTGTGATCTGAATGACCTCGAGTAGGTCAAATGTTTGTATTGCAAACACATTTCTAATTACATGTAGCACCTTATTCTTTATCAGCATCAAACTGCCCAAGACTGGCGGTCCGGCCTGGTACAGCTACTACTTGTGCGGCGTGAAGGGCGTGCAGGAGGCACAGGGCGACAAGTGGCGTCCCATTGGCATGCGCATTGCGCTTAGTGGCAATGTGCCGCTCGCCGCCGGCCTGTCCAGCTCCAGTGCGCTGGTTAGCGCCGCTGTGCTGGCCACAGCCCAGGTGCAGGGCATGAAGTTGGATCGAAAGCAGCTGGCATCGATATCGGCTAGTTGTGAGCAGTACATTGGCACACACAGCGGTGGCATGGATCAGGCTATTGCCTATCTGGCGAAGCAGGGCTGCGCACAGCATATCGAGTTTCATCCCAAACTGAAGGGCACGCCGGTCACGCTGCCCGCGGGCAGCTGCTTTGTGGTGGCGAATAGTCTCGTGCAAAAGCGGAAGGCAGCCTCCTCAGACTACAATGAGCGAGTAGTCGAGTGCCGTCTAGCTACGCGTTGGCTGGCCAAGTCCCAGAAGCTGCCCAACTGGCAGGAGCTCATCCGGTTCATAGACGTGGAGGAGGCGTGCCATCTGGATAATGCCACTTACCTTCAACTGATTGAGAGGCAGTTAACAAAACCGCTTTATACACGTGAGGACATTTGCGAGGCGCTGGACATCACAGAACAGCAATTGGAAACGGATTTTCTAACGCCCAGCACACAGCACATGCAGCAGTTCAAGCTTCGCCAGCGCGCCTTGCATGTTATCCAGGGTAGGCATCTGATTTTGTTTTGCATATAATTGATCTGATTTGCTCTACTGCTACCCACAGAGTCCGGGCGTGTCATCAAGTTCCGTCAGATCTGTGAACAGTTGCAGAATCGTTCCAGCAAGCAGGACATTGAGCAGCTGGGCAAGCTTATGCAGCAGTCGCATCACAGTCTGCGCGAGCTCTACGAATGCTCCCATCCCGACTTGGAGCGACTTGTGGCTTTATCCAGCAAACAAGGTGTCAGCGCACGTGTTACCGGTGCCGGGTGAGCTTAGAATTGTAATCACCTTAATCTATAGTCATTGTCTGAAGTCTCTCTTAATTTACAGCTGGGGCGGATGCATTGTGGCCATGTGCGATTCGGTTAAAGCAGCCGCGGATTACGTTAACGTGCTCAAGCGGGAGTACTATGCTCAATTGCCAGCGCATCTCTTGGAGCGCTATCAGCCCAATGACTTCAACGAAGTCGTCTTTGCCACAACTCCCAGCAATGGTGCCGAACTATTTGTACAATAATTTAATACAGTTTTGTAAATTGTATATAAACGTAGTAAACCCTTAGTAGAACCGCACATATGTATTTATATAACTAACTTTGTCCGCGGCTTTGCTTTCACTGGCAGAAAATTATAGTTAAAATGTAAAGAAAACAAGTGGGAACGGATAATCTGTTTCGCATCGAACATTGTACACTCTTTTCGAACCGTTGGCCAGGCTTTACTTGCTTATATTCTACGCCTAAGTCTATGCTATAGAATATTCCTTTTTGAAAATAGCTGAAATTTTAGACTTGAATGAGTAATAAGGATATTCAAGAGTAGAATGCAGATGAAGGCGATAGAAAATAAAAGTATGGCCAAAACCGACTTCCAGTTGTTTGGCAGCTAAAAGATATAGTGTAAATGTGCTGTTTCTTTGAATAATAAGTCCCTGAGTTAAGTTTCTTTAGCTAAGTAGTTTGGGACTAGTTTTCAGACATACGTACATATTGACGGGCATGACGTTTTGATCTTTAAAACTCTCAGGACAAAATGCATATACTATTTTCTTTGAAGAGAAACATTTTTATACTCTTTTCGAAGAAAATCGAAAAACTTTGCACAAATACTTATTATTGGCAGGTGGAAGGATCGGATTACTATATTTTATAGCTGCCATAAAACTGGAAATTAAATTAATATTAATTAGAAAAAAAAAATGAAATGCCACGCGATAAAACGATTTTTTACAGCATATGAAATTTCAGTGGTGTAAAAGAGTATAAAAAGAGTATAAAATCTTCGGCACTTGTTTAAATAGAAATCTACCCAGAAATGCGTTTTAAATGCATCAGCAGCTATAACTGAAAAAAACTGATTTTAAAGCTCAAGTCTATTTCGCTTATTATTTTTTTCACGACAATGTATTCATACTATGAAAATGTAAGCAGGCAAAGTCTCTGTTGTCAGGCTCCATTTCGAATAGTAATACACCCTTAGCTCGTCTGTTTGGTAATATTACTAATGTGTTTTCACACATATTCGAAAATCTAAGGCATACAACATTATTCCATTGTTTTCTCCTACCGGTGTTTCATATTCCCAAGTGATTACTGGTTCTTAAGTTTTTGAAGTTATATTCTATGAAATCTTTTACCCAAACGATACGTTAATCACCTTTCAGTGAACAGTGAAACAGTGAACATTTGTTTTCTGACCTTGTTTCATCCTACTGTACTGTACTTTGTTACACAGATCTGGTATCTAATCCACAGAAGATTAAGAGATTAATTATCGCATACACGCATCGTATTATAAACATATGTATTAACAAATTACAAACTAGAATACAACAAGGCACAAGTGGAATGGAAATCGTTATGCGGTCTATCTGCGGCTCAGATAACCAGCGTTCTTGAATAGCTTGTAGACCTGTTCGCGTGGAATCTTTTCCGCCTCGCGATGCACAACCGCCATCTCCTTGCGTGTCAGCAGCGACTCCTTGGCCAGGTTGGCTGCTATTACCGGATCGTTGAAGAAACGGGCACTCTTGGAGAGTTCTGCGGGCAGCTGCGACTCCCATTGGGCGTTCTGCACCACCGATGGATGCGCCTCTGCCGTGGCATAGCCCACATATGGCGATTCCGGCTCATAAGATGCCTTTGCTGGCAGACCCAGTGCCTGATGGTAGAAGAACTGCGCCTGTGCGGTGCTCAGGGCCAGCAAGAGGCAGCCAAGGAGCACAGAGACTTGGAGGGCGGACAACATGATCGCTGCAAGAGAGGAGAAGTTATTGTAGCCGGCGCTGCGTGTTGAATTGAAAGCTAATAAATGATACGCCTGATTTATGGGAGCGTTGGCTGCTGGCTACCGGCTACTAGCCACTGGTCAGGGGCTAGTGGCGGTTTTTAATCTGCAGGCTGAAACTGTCAGTTACGTGCGTCATAAATTATTTACGGAAAAATCAATTATCGCGAAAACAAGTGGAGCGACTAGAGCCAGGCATGGACACAAACTCCAGCTGAAGTTGCAGCATATGCATTGTTGTTGCTTTTGAGGTTGTTTGTGTTGTTGTTGGTGTTGTGGCAGCCACTGGCGCTTTATCCATGAACTTTTTGCAATTGACGTTTTTGTTTGGTGATAACACTGTGACAGCTTCAATTGAGCGTTTTAATTGTCATGTGGTGTAATATGCTCCAGTTTCTCATAGCTATATTGATATACCCATGCACGGTCTTAGCACGGTCCACAATTGGTTTGAAAACAATTAAGAAATTAACATAATCACAGCATGGCATTCAAAATGCACTAAGCCAAAGTCAAGGTTGGACATAGCAACCCACTCAATGGCTCTTCATAGTTACATATTTATGTATATGTCGGCTATTGATTATGATCTGAATAGTCTTAATAACGCCCACAACTCGCAAATGGCTCACAATAATATTGAATACTGGGGCAACTGGAACAGCACCTGGCTGGCAACGTTTGAAACTGAAACTGAAATTGTAACTGAATTTAGAATAGCGAGCTCGCGTACTTTTATGTGCTCGCTGTTGAATGCCACAAGAACGAGTTACACTCACAGCATTGAGGCACATGCGAAATAAAGCGCTCAAAGTTGTCGCTAAGCGCTCAAAGAGCTAAGAGTGAGCGGCTTTATAGGATGCTGGCTGGCTTCAAATGTTTTATTTACTTTATGAAATTAATTACGGATGAAAGAGCACGGTGTAGAGCCGTTTATGCTGACCTAGGCCTAGGCCACAGTTTGTGCAATTAAAAGCGTGAGTTTTTCAGCTATGTAACGTTTCTCATGCTCCACAAAATGCCCGCCAAAAAAGGTCGCGAGTTTTGCCGGGCTGCTGTTTTGGTCAATTACGCACAACAACAAATTGCACAAACACACTCAACACAGTCAACACACCGATTCACAATTGTATTGTATGGCATGTGTGTGTGTGTGTGTGTGTGCGATTTGCTTAGAATCCGAATTGAAAGTGTAGATTGACCCTGAAATTGAATGCTCAACTAACTCGATGTCTCGGCACCGTCGTCTCGGTGGACGTGGAGTTGCACATGTTTGACCCTAATTTGCTGTGGTTGCTTTTAGTTAGTGCTGGGGTTATTCAACTGCTAATGTCGCCTGATGCGGAAGCAGCTTGACTTGGCACTCTGGTCCCCAGGTGGGGTGGGGTGGAATGGAGTCGCTCCGGTCTGTTTGGGTCGCCTTGAACTTTCGCGTGTAGGCGGCACAGGTGCGTATCTTGATATTTCTTTGTGGTATTTACATTGTTTGGCTCTCCGTTTCGTTTCGTTTCGTTTATGTCAGGGAGTGGTCCAACAAATTGGTGTTTATTTAATGGCCGTGTCGAATTTGATATTTAATTAATAGCCATTTTGTAGCTGCATATTAAACAGGCAAATGGCTTATGCTGCATTATTGGATATGCAAAACTTCAACTGTTGTTAATTGAATTGATCTCTGAGCTTTTGACTATTTTATCAATTAGAATATGATAGTGTTGTGAATTAATAATTTTTATATATCTGATAATGAGGGTAATTAAAATCAACAATATTTAAAAATAAAAAAAATATTTGCAATTGCTAAATTAAATTCAATTCTGTCAAACTTTAAATAAAAGTGCTTCATATCATTTCTAACTAACCAAACCCATCATTCCTAATTAAACAGGCAATTAAGAAAGCTAATTCAGTGAGGAATGCTAATCTCTTGTGACATGTTCCTTAAATGTGTTGTTTACTAGAAACACATTAATTTTAAATAATCAATTTTGGTGTTTTTTGAAAATGTCGTGCTACTCGAGAAAGCAAATTATCATAACTAGCAATAGTGATTATATTATAAAGGCTTCTACTAAAAGTCGAATTTTACTGATTAACTATTTTAGAAGATACAATCATTTCTGGGCAACCTTCAAATCTTATTTATTTTTATTTATTCACTCAGAACCTCGACCCACACATAAACAAACACACACACACACACACACAACTTGAGCTGTAACGCACCCAGCTGGATGCAGTGCAGTGCTGTGGCAACCCAAGGACGGTTTATGCAATTTCAAGTGCACGCAGTTGCGGCACAATGCAAACGACTTTGCACAATGCGGCGTATGAGCAACCACATCATATCCGCTTTGCCGTTGCTCATGTGTGTGCTCTCGTTAAGTGAGTGAAAGTGCGCACTGGCCCTACCTTGAACGGTAAATGCAGCAACAACGACACAATAGTGAGAGAGGCACACGTTTGCCTCAAATGTCTACCGGCTTTCAAAAGCAGCTGCAATTAGAATAGAGGGAGACAGCGAGAGGGAGAGCGCGCTCAAAAAAGTTCGCTCTCGCTGCCGCTCCAAATCTTATTTGCAATTCTGTTCGATGTATGTATGTAGTACTTATGTATGTATGTATAGTATATCTGTGTTGGTGAGTGCATTCTCAGTGCAATGGACAATCGTATTGGCTTTCTGGCTCAGTTGGCGTTGTGCAACGCGGCGCGCGGTTTGTCAGACGCTTCAGTGCAACGCATTTTGCAGCAATAATAACACCAACACCAACAACAACAATACAACTACAACAAATTTCAATTAGTGCACATAAAGAAGCAAAAATCAATGGCATAGACAAAAATTATTATTATACAATAAATATATGTACACACACATCTGCAAAAGCAACCTGTGCCCGATTCTCCAATTGTGTCACTGGCACAATGTCTCTAAAATGCTGCAGTTGCTCAAACGCATAAATTGGGCACACAATTCGGTGGCAAGTGCAGTATTCACTCCAATTCTGACTCCCAATCAGTTGCTAACTGGCGGCAGCCGAAATGGCAACGACTGCGCTGACGACAACAACGACAACAGCGACAACAGAAACAACAACATCAGGACAATCAAACGGCATCAGCCAGTATGAGGAGGACATTGAGTACTTGCGCAGGCTGTTTCACGACAAGAATTTGGTCAACTTCAACATTGGCCGGATCGCGTGCAGCGCTGGCAGCAGTAGCGGCGACAACTATATGTCCTTGGTGAAGCGTGTGACAATCCATGATGCGGCAGGCGACAGTGAAATGGGTAAAGATGCTGGAGGCGCAGCTACAGCAGCAAATGGCAGTCAAGCTGCGTTCAGCCTATTGATTATTATTATTATTTGTTGTTGCTGCTACACATCTAGCGGCGGCGTCAACTGACCTTGTTATACGAATTCTAAATGCAATATACATAGCTATACATACGTCTGTATATGTAGTATACATTTTCTAAAGGTCAACACGCACACTCGCCCACTCGCACATACACAGAAACTACACTGCTACTGAGCGACTCTCTCACGCACACACGTTCAGACAAATAGCAAGCAATTTCATTCATAAATTTTACTATGGCGCGTAAACAAAAAACAGCTGTTTAGCTGCAGGAGAGCCGCTGCGAAAAGAGAGCGCCCAAGTGTTTTCAGCTGCGCTCTCATTGCTTTTGCGTTTGCTTTGTAATACACTCGTAGAGAGTATTATCATTTTGTCTTTAAGTGTGTAACGCAGGCAATGTGGCATCTGTGGCCGCATATAGTATATATTTATGTATCCTGGTCATCATTATTAGCCTCAATTTTAAAGATATCTTGATCAGCCTTGGTGTGGACTCATATGGCTGCCAGTAGTCGGTCGAACCATGAACAACTTCTTTTTGTTGTCCAACATATACATACGAATGAAAGTCACCAGCTACGAGTGTTATTTATACAAATTACATTTTTGTTTTTTTTTTGTAAAAGATGTCTTTATTAATGCCAGTCGCAGGCAAGCTACTCAGGGTGATTGACCCTGTTTCCAGGCAGGTAAAGATAACAAAATGAGCCCCACCTCGGTGGGGAGTTACCACTCCCAAGGGCACGGGTAGGGCTTGCATTAATAATTCAATTTAAATGTGAGTGGGTGAACTGCGGTCTACAAGGGTATGTAATCTTCGGCGCGCCGAAGAATGACGATCTTTCTTGTTATTCATTTGATTTGTTGCTTTTAGCTGCCGCTGTTGCTGCCAGCTGCTCGGTCATCATCAAGCGTCAAATCGCGAGCATCTCGCGTCGTCAGCTGTACCGCTGCGGGGAGGCGTTTACGAATGAGATCAACGTTTATCGGCACGTTGTGCCGCTGCTCTGCCGCTACAGTGAGCAGCCGCTGTTCCCGCAATGCTACATAGCCGACACAGACGACGGCGGCCCCAGTGGCGAGCCCATAATCGTATTGCAGGACCTCAAAGCGTTGGGGTTCCGCATGAAAAATCGCTTGGCATATCTAGAGCTGCGACACTGCTTACTGGTGATGAAGGTACTCTGTCAAATATAAGCCACATCACAGAATATTGAGCTCTGCTGATCATTTCCAGAAACTGGCTCAATTGCATGCCGCCTCACTGGCAGCCCAGCATCTGGAATCGACGCATTTTTCGCAGAAGTGTGCACACATGAGCGAAATTGTTTACTGCTCGGATGCGGCGGAGTTTTACTCCCGCATACTGGACACGTCGGTGCAGCAAGCGCTAGATAGCCTGAATGCCTCGAATGCGGATGGCAACCTCTCTGCGCCCATACGCCTCATTGAGCAGCTACAGCCAAAGCTATTTGACCAACTGCACCGCAGCATCAATGCAGCGGCAGCGACTCCACTTAGCGTGATCTGCCATGGTGACTTGTGGCTAAACAATCTGATGTTTCGATCGCAGCCCGAGGAGGTCATCTTCTTTGATCTGCAGGCCATGCGGCGTACCTCGCCAGTGTTTGATATACTGCATTTCATATACACCAGCACACGACGGCAGCTGCGCGATGTCCATACCGACACATTGTTAGCTGCCTATGCGGAGGCACTGCAGCGGGAGCTGAGTCAGCAGCTGCGCCACACGCCTGCTGCTAATCGATTGAGCGAACTGTGTGAAACTTTCTCGTTGCAGCGACTCAGCGAGGATTATGTTCGGCATGTGCACTATGGACTGGCCATATCCATGTGGATATTGCCAGCTGTCACGTTTGATCCCAACAATATACCCGATCTTGATGTGATAAGTGAGCTCAACCTGAACGGAAAAGAGATTAACTGCACGCAGAAGCTGACGCCGGAGTATCATTTGCGCATCAGAGAGCTGGCGCTGGAGTTCTATGAGCACGGTTATCTGGACGTGTAAATATGTGGAGTTCTTGTAGTCATATAATCATCGATTCTAAGTGGTTTTCTTCTAATAAATTACAGCATTAAGCCAGCAATGTTTGGCGTTTCGAACAGAATAAGCAGAAGCTAATCAAAGTGGCAATTATGACCAGGATAACAGACGCGATTGCAGCATATGTAGCTTCCTTTATTACCAATAATTCCTCACTATTGTAACTTAAACAAATTTTGTCGATAAATGTTGGTTGTTGGTATTTATACTAAAAGAAAAGCCGGTATCTAAACGCAAAAACAAAAATTTGACGTACAAACTTGTTGGACGTTCCCATAAAAGCAACATTAACATGGAATTTCATAAGAGAGGGCTTTGAGTTTTGATCTTGAAGCTGAACTCTCACTTATTGCCACCGCCACCCCAGCCAAGGAAGCCCTTGACAAAGCCCGTTATGGAGGCGCCCTTCTTGCCGGGCGATTCGAGCTTGTCCTCCAACGATGGCAGCTCCAAGTAATTCATCGCTAGATCAAAGAACAGCGGCTTGCAGGGTATGGGCTCCATATCGGGCGTCAGCTTGAACACATTGGGCGCCCGGGTGTGTAGCGATTGATCCTCCTTGTATTGGGAGAGGCGTTCGTACAGCGGCTTCGTTGTTTTCTGCGCTTTGGTCGATACGCCGCCGACATCTTCGCTATTGTCGTCCTCCAGCACGCTGTACGCATGTGCCGAGAACTTGCTGCCATCGATGAAGGAAAGCATTTTCTTCAGTTCCGCTTGCAGTTGGAATTCGGCACAGGGTTTGCCCTTGAGCGCATCGTTGGCATAGTTGGAGGCGCGCTCGTATAGCGCCACTGCCTCCTTCCACTTTTTCATATCGATGAGCGTTAATGCAATGTAGTAGCAGCGGAAGGCCTTGAATGTGTGCGCTAAATTGGCCACCTCGCTCTGATACTGAGCATCCTCCTCCATTCCGCTGATTTGCTGCATTTCGGTGACATTCTGCAAGATGATCTCGTACAGACGCGCCAGATCCTGCGGGCGTACGCGTTTGCCGTCGATTTGGGCTTGGCTCTGTTGCTGATTAGGATCATCAAAGTTCAACTTAGCCTGCGTGAAATTGACAGTTGAAATAACAGCAATAATTGGACTTTAAGAGTCTTACCTGATCGACCAAACACAAATTGCGCTGCAGCGTGCGGCTGTGGCGAATGTAGCTCAGATAGGCCAGCAAATATTGCACGCCTGAGACAGTTTGACCTGTGGTCAGAGAGCGCAGCTTGGGATCTTGCTTGATCTCGTCCCGCACGGCCTGTATGGCATCTTTGCAGTCCATCAATATGCGCTCGATCAGTTCTATCTTGGCATCCAGTTTCGTTGTCTTGGCCAGCGATTTGTCCAGCTCTTGGGCACTGAGCAAAAAGAGTCGCACCTTCTCTGGCCGCACGGTGACCTTGCGCCCACGCCAGTCGATCGTCTGCAGGCCTTCGCTGCTCTCTGATTTCGTTTGGCTCACCAGAATGTCCAAGTTCTCCAACACACCCTGGGCACGCAGCTCGAGGATTTCATCGATTTGGCCACCGCTGGCGCCGCCGCTGATGTTGTAGGCGCAGTAGCGCAAATTGGGCGTGAATTCATTGACCTTGGCACGGTACAGCTCCTGGTCGTCATCCGGCAACGCCTTGGCCAAATTCTCATACACCACCTGGGCACGTTTCAAATGCTCGCCAGCCGAATTCCACAGCTGCAGCTCGAAGTGCAGGGAGCCGTGCATCCAGGCCACATATGCCTCGCACTCCAGTTTGGTGCGTGCATCAAAAGCCTCCGTCTAGGTAATAAAGATCAGTGTTATGTTTTGCCATATGTATTTCGATTCAGTTTAAGATGGGCAACGGCATCTTGTGAGGCCTTTCACTTACATTGCACAGCTCCTGTAACTGAAGAGCATAGTAGCAGGCGCGACGCAACTTGTTGATCAGGTGGAAGCGCTTTCGCGGCTCCGTGTTCGCCTCCTGTTTCAGCTGCATGGCATATGCCCAGGCCCGCTCAGCACTGATGAGCGGTATGTGTATGAAACGCTCGTCCGCTTTCTTGCCCGTCAGCTGGGACAGCGTTACATCGCGACGCTTAAAGTGTCGCTTGTCGCCCTGGGGATATTTAAGAGCCTTGCGCAGGCGGCGAATGCGACGGGTGCAGTAGCCACGATACCGTTGGTAGTCACCATGTCGCAGGCCGTGCTGTTGCTGGGCATCCTTGATCATGTGCAGGACTGCAATTGAAGTGAAAGTTGATTCATTTACATATGCGCACATTTTTAGGTTAATTGTCACGGCAGCTCCCATGGCGGAGTGAGTTCACACTCACTTTCAACGGTGAAGATTTTCACTGGCTCCGGCACGGCTGTGGCGCTGTCACTTTTCTCCACGCTCTCGACATTATTTGGATTTGGCTCCTCGACGACCATTGTTTAAGCAGTGCCAGCAATACAGCTACAGCGTGTAAATATTCACGGATTTGTAAAAAATATACGAATGCACGACGGTCGGGTCGTCAAACGTAAACGTCATCATTGTTTTCGATTCCAGCGGTGGCACTTTTAAAAATCGAAGCATCGATATTCTGCAACTTTGCATTATTATGAATTCCAGCCGAGCGAACCATAACTGACGAACAAACTTATGCAGTTAATATCTTTACACAGTTCTCTGAGGTTTTTTAATTACTGTTCATTTATTTTATGGTTGTTTTAATTCACATAATTAATTATCGTTAGCAGTTATCGATGCTTTCGTGTCTCCATTTCCATTACCCACCACTAACAAGTAGTATCGTGCACTCCCTTTGAAACTTGTTGGCTGACAACGCAAGAGCGTGTGTTGACGTTCTGCCTCTTTTAAATCAATTTCAGCCAAGTTCGCAGGTAAAATACAAGTGCATTTGTGAGAAATACATTAGCAAGATCTGGTACAATGCTGCAAGTATCAGAATACATACGAATTCGAGCTGAAAGCATCAGTTTTGAGGTTATACTTTCACTGCACGCAGCTCACGGCCCCACAGCTGCCGTCACCCCTCTTCTCCGCGTTGCACTAGTTTTGTTTTGACGGTCGCTTTTGACATTTGCAACGTTGACAGTGTATGGGAATAGAGAATGTGAAATTTGTACCTAAACAGTCACCTTGCTTTTCGCAGCATGTCGCGCCGAAAGGATCACGAGGAGACGGACAAGCAAACGCGTATTGCCATTGTCAGCGATGACAAGTGCAAGCCGAAGCGGTGTCGCCAGGAGTGCAAGAAGTCATGTCCAGTGGTGCGCATGGGCAAACTGTGCATTGAAGTGACGCCCACATCGAAGATAGCCTCACTGTCTGAGGAGCTTTGCATCGGATGCGGTATCTGTGTCAAGGTAGGCTACTGCAATATGTTCTGCGCTGAAGACAGCTGTTAAATCCATGTATTTGCAGAAATGCCCATTCGAGGCCATCACAATCATCAACTTGCCCAGTAACTTGGAAAAGCACACAACGCATCGTTATAGCAAAAACTCGTTCAAGCTGCATCGTCTGCCCATACCACGACCAGGCGAGGTGCTCGGTTTGGTTGGCCAGAACGGTATTGGCAAGTCGACGGCACTGAAGATTCTGGCTGGCAAGCAGAAGCCGAACTTGGGCAAATATGCCAATCCGCCTGATTGGACGGAGATTCTGGCCTACTTCCGTGGCTCCGAGCTGCAGAACTACTTTACTAAGATACTGGAGGATAACCTGAAGGCGCTGGTCAAGCCGCAGTATGTTGATCAGATTCCGAAAGCTGTACGTGGCTCTGTGGGCGATTTGCTCGACAAGAAGGATGAGCGTGATCTGCAAACGAAGATCTGTAAAATGCTGGACCTGTCACACATTCGCGATCGTGAGATTTCCCAGCTGTCTGGTGGAGAACTGCAGCGCTTTGCCATTGCCATGGTGTGCATACAGAACGCAGACATATTCATGTTTGACGAGCCGTCCTCCTATCTGGATGTTAAGCAGCGTCTGAATGCTGCCCTCACCGTTCGCTCCTTGCTGCATCCAACCAAGTATGTGTGCCACTTAGAGAGAAAGATTATCTCTATTATTACATTATTTTTAATAGATTTATCATCGTTGTTGAGCACGATTTATCTGTGCTGGATTACTTGTCCGATTTCATCTGCTGTCTGTATGGCGTGCCTGGCTGCTATGGTGTTGTTACTATGCCTTTTTCGGTGCGTGAAGGCATCAATATTTTCCTGGACGGATTTGTGCCCACGGAGAACATGCGCTTCCGCACGGAGTCGCTCACTTTCAAGGTGTCTGAATCAGCGACGGAGGAAGAGATAAAGCGTATGAATCATTACATTTATCCATCCATGGTTAAAACGCTGGGCAACTTCGAGTTGACCGTTGAACAGGGTCACTTCAGTGATTCTGAGATCCTTGTGTTGCTCGGCGAGAACGGCACGGGTAAGACCACGTTCATTCGAATGTTAGCTGGTAATCTGCAGCCGGATGGTGAGGTCGAGCTGCCCATGCTGAATATTTCGTACAAGCCGCAAAAGATTTCACCGAAATTCCAAAATCATGTCCGTCATTTGTTGCACGACAAGATACGCGATGCATACGTGCATCCACAGTTCATGGCGGACGTCATGAAGCCGATGAAAATCGAGGAGATCATGGATCAGGAGGTGCAGAATCTGTCCGGTGGTGAATTGCAACGCGTAGCCCTGGTGCTTTGTTTGGGCAAGCCCGCGGATGTCTACCTTATTGATGAACCCTCTGCCTACTTGGACTCTGAGCAGCGTCTGGTCGCTGCCAAGGTCATCAAGCGGTGCGTATTTATCTTGTATAATTCTAGTTGAATTGAATTGCAAATTTTGCTTCCAATTATTGCAGTTACATTTTGCATGCCAAGAAAACTGGCTTTGTTGTGGAGCACGATTTCATTATGGCCACCTACCTCGCTGATCGTGTCATTGTTATTGAGGGTCAGCCCTCGGTGAAGACCACTGCTTTCTCACCTCAGTCTCTGCTCAACGGCATGAATCGATTCCTGGAACTGCTCGGCATAACTTTCCGACGAGACCCCAACAACTTTAGGCCTCGTATCAACAAGAATAATTCAGTGAAGGATACGGAACAGAAACGATGTGGTCAATTCTTCTTCTTGGAGGATGAGTTTTCGAATTAAGACAGTTCAAATAGGAGAGAACATACAACGCAAAATATGTTATTCAGAATATATTGATTGCCGTCAGCTTTGTTGTTGGACTCGTTTTTTTATTCATTTCAATTGCTGTCGCGTTTTCTTTCTAAACGTTACCATACTCTTTTTATTTTTGCATTTTTTAAACAATGATCACATCTTTCAACATATCCTTTGTTATTGTTGTTCAGATTTACGAACAATCGACCATTATGGAAGTTCTTTAAAGTGAGTTTTTACACACCGAAAATAAATGATACGAAAAAACAATAGGAAAGGCAAATTTGTATAGTAAAAATAAATTAATTTACTTTATAGAAAACGGCAAAATGCAACGTGTTTAATTTATTGCTCAACAATTAAAGTTATTTAAAATAATTGAGATTTGAGCCTAACAGGTGGCTGCGATTCACTGTGAATGTCAAATTTTGACAGATGCGTACGGAAAGGGGTTGAATGTACCTGCTCATAAATATGTACGGGTCTTTTGCAAAAATAATACGTATTATTTATTGCACTTAATTGGATATTCGCATATTACAGTCAAATAACGCACAATATAAATATAAATACATATATGCATAAAAATTACATAGGGATTTTAATGATTTCAAATACGATCACAATTTGAAACAAACATACAATAATGCATCAAACTAGCTACAAATATTTATATTAGTACATACATAGATGTACATACATATATAGAGCAACTGCTAAATTCATTTCTTTTTTTTTCATTTTATATTTTTCTTATTTATTTATAAATGCTTTCGAAGCAATAAATTTATGCGATTCAATCAAAATGTACAAAATACCAACGTTTCGAAAAAGGCAAATCTTTGAATTTTACAATACTAAACTTGATCTGTGGCTTGAATCAATCATTAATTACTAAATTGTTAATTTGAAGACTTACTTCACTAAAAATTCCATACGAGTAAATGCGTCAAAAATTGACTCAAATTGATTAAACATTTTATGATTTGACGTGCAGTTCTTAAGAGAGCTTCGTTTACGTACACTGAGAGTAGAGAGATCGCTATACGATGACAATAAGATAGTTTCCGATTAAAATATTCATTTCTATAGATTACAAGCTAAATGGACATTTTGTCAAAAATATTGGTTGTCATTTCCATTCTATTCAGCAATATTTATAAATGGAACTTTTAGAGACTTATTTGTTAGTGTTGAAATTTTATACAAAATAAGATTTGCTTCAACGATTCAAAATGGCTACAGAAAGTATCAAAAATAACTGTATGTATATATTGTATATAATATGGTAAGTGGGAAACGCGATGAGGTAGCCAACCACTCATGCACTATCCACATCCTTGATGAGCGCTGTGACTTCTTGACCTAACTCCACGGCCTGTTTGCGCAGCTTAAGAGCCTAAATCACAGTTGTTTTAGTTAAAGGATCACTATGCATAGCTATGTGACAAGTTACCTGGGTTCTCAGCTCCTTTTCGCATGTAACCAGCTCCTGTATTTGTGCCATGGTAGTTGCTAAGCTGCGTTGATCAATCACCCAACGCAAGTAGAGTTCTATGCAATATAACATAATATTTACAAAAACATTTATATGACTTAGGTGAAAAACGAACCGCTCCATAGTTCCAAACTGATGGGCGCCACCGAGGGCCATATAACACTAGGGTTCGGCTCGTACAATGGATTTAGCAAGGTTTGCAACACATCGGGTCGATTTAAGTACGACCACAGGCTCGTTGTCCTTGTGTGCACTTGCAGTTCGTGTCGCTCCCGCTCAGAGTCGCACAGAAACGTGCCATATTGCGAGAAGTAGCTGTGCTCAAAGAGGAGTATTAGCAGCTGTGTGCTGAACTCAAAACTGCAGGGAAACTGCGTGTACAGCTGAAAGATGCAGTCTAGAAATAGAACAAATGTGGCACCCGAGGTCTTGTTCCGCATTTGATGCGGCGTGTAGCAGGAGTAGCGATGCCGTGATGCAAAGGGATGACCCGCTTGGATCCACTCGCGCTCAATCAAAGCTTGCAAGCTGCAAATAGTTATAAACAAAATCTAGTATATATGTGATAACAGAATACGCCCATTGCGTACCCGCGCACCGTGCGACAATCTGGATTCAGAATGATCTGCACTAGCGATGTAACAATCAGCGTAGAGTCCAGACCTTTGGCGCCGTGCACCAGCACCGGACTGCCCTCCTGATCTAGACACTGGGCGACCACGCAGGAGGCATTTAACGAGTTGAGCACCAAGCTTAGCCAGCCGCTGTTCTCCAGCCGCGATAGCCACTTGTCTGTGCTGCTGCCAATGTCGTTGCAGGCCTCAATCAGCTTGGCGTAGCTGTCCAAAATGGATGCAGGTGAACTGACATTGCCAATGGCGCGATTCACCTTCTTCCACTGCGAGTAGTGCAGGTCCGTTTCGGTGTTGGACTTGCCCTTGCCCCACGTGTCCACAATGAAGCCCTTTTTGCTGCGTCCCAGCACCAGGTTGAGTATGGCCTCGTCGGCCCGACACCGCTTGATGCCCTGTATGGACAGCGGCTGTGCGCTGCGCATCAGCGTCGCCTGTGAGTGAGTGGAGTGAAATGACATTAGCAGGCAATTCAATTACGCGCACAATGCAATTAAACCTACGCCATTTTCATGCCGGTAGCTGAGCACTGGAAAACGTCCCCCATCACGGAAGGCTGCGGAGAGCACTATTTGCTCGTCGCTAATTGCTTTAGGTACAATCAGTGTGGCGCCATATGTGGCACAGACGCCGAAGTCTTTGTTGACGTGGCTGATTCGCCATTCGCAGGCTGACACACAGCTCCCGCTGCCGCTCCCTAATGCAGCCGCTGCGTCAAGCGCAAAGCCGTTCTGCAGTGGATGGGGTACGCTGCCGCCCAGAGCCGATGTTGAGGGCGTACAAATGGTGATGTTTGCCACATTCGGCGACGAGGCGCCACCCATACTCAATCCGCTGATGAGCTGGGCAAATTCCAGCTCTGGCCTGAAATATAATCGGTTAATAGGACGAATTAGATTGTGTTAAAACGCACCTGAACATGGTGTAGCCATCCTCCAGTATGGAATACATGGGCCTGTAGAAGAACGGATAGTCCAGCTCGGCGTTTTGTATTGCACTGAGCGCCTCCAAGGAGGCGGAAACATTGAAGAAGTCTTTGGCGTACTTAATCTCCAGCGATATGATACGCAGATCCTTGCACTTGAGTGTAATAATCCCGCCCATGACGATGTTCTGGCCCATACTCGGCTTCTTCTCCACGCAGTCGATGTTCTTGTGCAGCAGCTGCAAAATGTAATTCGATTACCAGTTTCAGTTTCGCTTCAGTGGGCAGCAACACCCAACCCACCCATAGCTCCTGGGTGCTCTCCTGCCGTGCACTGAGCAGCAGATGGTGGCCCGTTATGCACAGGGTGCCCTCAACTGTTGCATTGGATGCATTCGCATGCAGGAAGACCCCATCCAATTTGGGTGTTTTTATCAGATCAGCGAACTCCATGTCATCCAGTCGTTTAGTCACCCACCCACCGACCCAGAACACACACAATTTGCGGCTGACCACCCACCGAGCGGTGATTTTGTTCACGCTAATTAACTTTTTGCATCTCGCCTGTGGCGCTGCCGCAGTGCCTGCGTTGTTGTTGTTGTTGCTGTCGTTGCCACTTGATTGCTTCTTCTTCCACTACCCGCCTTTTCCTCTCTTCCTTTGACGAACAGGCAACAGCAGTGTAGGCGTTGCAATGTAAAGCAATGTTAATCTAAGCTTGCATTACTTTGCTATTGATGATGTGTCGGCACTCGTTAAAAACACACTACTAACAATTGAAAGCTAGCTGTGTATTTTTGTTATACCAAAAAAGCATTTTTGTAAATTTTGCCAGCGATAACGGTGTGTGGTCATTCACAGCGAAACGCGGACACGCCATGAACGAAAGCTTGCGCAGCCGTCATTTATGTGCTAATGCAACGCCGTTGAAAAGTACCCGTACGAACAGCCCAAGTGCGCACGCACTTTGAATGAAAAACTATCGTTGTAAACACATATAATTCTGATCTTCCGTCTTAACAAAAACGCGACGTCTGTCTAGCATAACTTTTATTCATTAAACCGATAAAAACTGCCATTTTTAATCGGATTGCATAATTGTTTTTCCAATTATACTACGCAAAGCTAAAAGAATAACGGCAGGTTTTCCAGCTATTTATCAATGTATCCACACCACTTTAAGAAAAAAACTCATTGAACATCAAGATTGTAAGTAAAAAACAATAGCTTCAACATTTAAACAAAAACTAGGAAGCTGCTACAAATACATTGAATTGAAATTGGTTACAAAGTGGCAGGCAATTAAATAAAGGAAACAGTACGCAACTTTATATATATATATATATTTATTCATACGTAAAAGTTGATTTCAAAAGGTTTGTTTACAAAAAATAGGGAAGTTATCCTTTTTGTCTGTTCCATGGCATTGAAACCAACCACAACGCTTGTCAGTATTTGTCTTTCAGGCTTATAAGCTAGGGTTTCATTTGTATCCTTCTCGTGTCATTTGTTTTTGTATCCTTGGGATTGTGATCGTGCGAGTAATTTTAATTTTCAAACATAATAGAAAATGTATGTACATATATATTTGCGAGTGCGTGTCGCAATCGTAAGGTTTTTGTTATATAGTTTGGAAAAAATTGCTTCTCTGTTAATTGTCACATTACGAATATATAAATACTTAAAAGCTTTAACGCACAATAAATGTATGTATTGCGAATATACGCATCAACCAACTAACACACACGTAAGAGATGCCTAATTTATGCATTTTTGTCCGCATAAGATATCACAACAGGATGCCAAAAATGTCCTAAAGCACGAGAATAAGGTACTAAATTGTAAAAGAAATAATATAAAAAAGCAGAGAATAAATAAAAATGAAAGGAAATCATTGGCGATACGCTTTATTTTCTCGCTAAAAAATATGCTTTTCGATTCTTTGTACCAACAACTTAAGCTACGTATACGCAATAAAATTAAACTAAAATTAGGCACTTATATCGAAATTATAAATGAACCGAACTGCAAATGAATCTTCTTAGCAACAAAAAATGTTTTCGGGTTTTAAATTTTGTTTATATGTATGTATGTTAAATGTGTATGTACATTATGCGATATTGTAACAATAAAATGCACAAAGAAGTTGGAATGCATAAACAAAACGCAAGGTATGTAAAGAGGAAGACATTTATGCAATGAAGAATATAGTAAAAAAAAAACAAAACTAAATATGGCAATTGACAAAAAAATATGTATGTATGTATTATTAAACATAATTATTATGCAATATTGGAAGAGCTTTGGAAACAAATCGGTGGAAGTTAGTTAATGAGCTAACAAACATAATTTTGCATTAACAATTTACATTTTTGTTTTTGTTTTTTGTGTCGTTTTAAATTTAACATGAGAAATTAAATGCATTCAATAAATATGTATGTAAAATGGAAGTAAATTTGTTCTTAACAATGCTTCGTTTTTGCTTGCTTATATGCCAGAGCTTTAAATACATATATGTAAGTATGTGTGTATAACATTAGCTGTATGACAGTTAAATATATAACTAAATATGTGTATATCTAAAAGTACATATGTATATATGCAGCTTTTTTATATAATAGTAGCGTTCACAATTTGTTAGAATTATTTGCTTGTATATATGTGTGTGTATGTACGAGTTGCTTAGATCAATCTTATATAACTAGCTACACATTTAGATAGTTGCAATTCGTCTACGCCTAGCATAACTGGTATATGTATATAGTTATATATATAAATATATATATATATATATATGTATATATAGATATATTGTATATAATTAAAGTATGTTTAGGCTTAAGTATACTTTCTGCTATATACAAGGTTACATTTCACTACTGCTCGCATGTCTACGTACATATATTAATAGAGCTTTAGATCTATTACAACTTACAAGGCTAGCATTTAAAAATTCTTAGCAATTTTGGAGTTGTTGTGTATGTGTGTTTTTTAAAAGAGTTTTTTGCGGCTTACATAGTTATCAGTTTTCGTTTGTTTTGGGTATTTCGGCTTTACAAAATAAAAGTAGAAAATTTGTGTTTGTGTTGTATAAATACAAAAAAATAATAAATAGGCTTAAACATTTAGATTTCGCTTGTTTGTTACGTTGGTTACCCCGTATAAATGTGTATAAAAATAGTTAATCAAAAATCTTAGATCTACACACTCGTTTAACTTGTAATAGTACAAAATAAGTAGTTTAAAATTAGCACACTCTTAACGCTTCTGTTTGTTGCTGCTTGGAAGTGCTTCGAAATACATTTGTTGTGTGTATATGAGTTGTGGGGGAGTGTATGTGCGAATGTGTGTGGGTGGGTGGGGGTTGGGGGCAGTAGTTAAACAGTTATGCGCATTCACCGCGTCAAAATGATCGCTCTGGGTATGGCAAATACGCATAGTCTTGAACGCTAATAAATCGGCGGCGCTGGCTTTGGCAGCACAGCAGCGGTTGCTGCCACCGCGGTCACTGAGGCGGCGTTTGCGGCACTGCTGGGTGGGGCTGCCACCACACTCGACGCTGTCGACGATGGGCTGGACGATGAAGCATTGCCACAGCTACTGTTGTTGTTGTTGTTGTGGCGCTGGTTGCGCAGTTGCTGCTGATATTGCTGCTGCTGCTGTTGCTGCTGCTGGTGTTGTTGATGCTGCTGTTGCTGCAGCTGCAATCGGTGCTGCTGGTGCTGCAGATTGTGCATAAAATAGGCGTTCACATTCATGTTGCCATTGCTGCTGTTGGTGGTTGCCGGCAGCGCGCGCACATGTTGCATCTGGGGCAGCACAGGCTGCAACTGTTGCTGCATGTGCTGCTGCTGCTGTTGCTGGTGGTGCTGCAAATTCAATTGGCCGGCGGCGCGCATCATGTGCCAATAATTGTCGTCACCGATCGGTGCCTGCCGACTGCCGTATTTAAGCTGCCGTGTGATATCCTGCTTGTAGTCGCGATGATCCCTGTCGATGGCGTAGGCCTTATCGCGCAGCTTCTCAATCGTTTTCTTGAACTCAACAAACGCCTGCGGCGACTGTTGCTGCAGCGAGCTGGCCAAGGGCACCAGCGGATTGTTTAGTGATTGCTGCTGCTGTTGCTGTTGTTGCTGCTGCTGGGGCAGGGGGAGATGTTGACGGCAGGCGAGAGGATCTAGCAGCGCGTCCAGCAGATTCATATTGGACATAATGAGTGTGTGTATGCGCTGCAGATCGAGCGCCGGATCGAGGGCGGTGACCAAATCCATTTGGAAGTAGTCCATCTCCTTGGCGGAGACATTCTTGCAGCCGGGCGCATTCTCATCGGAGCGGCCGCAGCAGCTGTAGTAGCCGCTGATGAAGGCCGATGGATGAAAGTATTGCATGCGGATGGAATTCATTAGGCAGATCTTGTGCAGCAGGTCGAACCATTCGCGCTCCTCAACGCAGTTTGTCGTTTGTACAATAAGCGGGCGGTCTTTGTGCACGATCTGTTGAAGGAGACAAAGTATTAGTAAATCTAATTTATTGTGTTTTTTCAGGGTTCTCCCCAATGCTGGCAACAAATGTTGGATCAATATTCATTTATTAATACTCCCACAACTTAACTTAAAATTCGTATTATTTATAAATCTAATTTTTTTAAGGAAATGAATATGTATAATATTCATTATCTTCATTATTGTATGACATTCTATGACTTCCTTTATTATCTGTGTCGACATCCAATAGTTCATAATTAATAAAAAATTTAAGTTTATAAAACTAAGTCTAACTGCAAAGGCCTTCGAATATGTTTATGTGTAGGTGTATATGTATGTTGTTGTATATGGCTTTAAGTTTAATTTGTAGTTTTAGATGTTAATTATTTACATTCTTTTCACTTTCAGGCCAACAACAATTAAAAGCACTATGTATAATTCTGTTGCTTGCATTTGATGAAACAATTGTGCGCACAGTGAAATCGTTTTCACACGCGCAAAAATCCCACGCGCTCTCGCGCCACCAACGTAACCGAATTCTTGACTTTATTTAACGCGCGACTTCTTTAAGAGTTTTGAAATTTCCCTTTTTTGCCGTAAAACAAAAGTAAAGAAGAATAACAATGGTTGGCAGTTGAAAACGGTAGTTCGCTAGTAGCTGACGGCTGCTAGTCTTGCCAACTCATTTTCATAATAATGCTAATTATTTTTAATTGCAGGTTTGCCATTTGCATGGACGCAACGCGTCTAGATGGGCATGCAAATGATAAGTGAAAGTTTATGCTGTTGCTACTAATACTGATACTGCTACCGCTGCCCTTTACAATTACAGCTAATTTTCTGCTTTTCACTTTCAGCGGATCAGCATCAATCGTATTTGAATCGCGTGGCCAATTGTACAGTTATCGATACTCGATAACGATGCCCAAAACTGCAGCAGCCTACTCACTCCACACACACACACACACATTCACACTCACGCACACGCAAAACGCGCTCTCTCAACTCTTTTGCATGTGGAATGGAACAAGCTGCTGCTGAGCTGTGTGGGCTGCCTGCGCCTAATTTATTTATAAAAAAAAAAGCATTTGTAAACTTGTGCATTTCCGGTATTATGCATTTGTATTGTTGTTGCTATTGGGTATATTGGCTGTAGGCACGACATATCTGTATGTATGGATAAATCAATCTAGAACTGAGTGCTGAGCATCTAAAAGCCAGACTACGTACATACATACACATGTATGAATGCTTGCAGGTAAAACTATGTTTGCGTATTTCCCCACTTCTTTGGCAACTGCAACGAGGCGTGTCTGCATTGCTTATGTGCATTTGAAATTCTTGGTATGCTGTTCCACTTATACACCATCCACACCGTAACAACCAGACTTATCGATTGATCTTTAATTGCAACTCACCTTGAAGCAGTTTTGCATTTTGAAGCTTTTGTCTTTCAATTGCTCGACGCTTCCGATTTCCTCGAGCGGTATATCACAGTTGGGTTGTTTGCCCTTCGACTTGGCATAGCTGAGCGAGTGCGTCGTCAGGCGAAAGTAACGTTGCTTAAACTGGCGTCCAAAGCGTTTGCGGGATGTTGGATATTTGGTCATCATGCTGCGCGCCCAGAGAGCGTGTGTGTGTGAGAGAGAGAGAGCGAGAGAGTACGAGAGAGTGGGGAGAGGCACACATAGCAAAGAAAGAAAGAAAGAGAGAACGAAAACAAATGAGCAAATGTTATGCACTTAATGCTTAATTATTGTTTGTAATCCAAAAAAGAGTACCAACATTAAAACGATATTAAAAGTACCAAAAATTAAAAGCAAATTTTCTCTTACCCCTCGCTAGACGTTAGTATTAATTTTGTATATGCAAATGGTTTAGACGAGTGCGTGTGTGTGTGTGTGTGTATATATATGTTGTGGGTGTGTGAGGGGAATTTGTTGGGCGTGATGTGATGTGATGAGATGGATTTTGTTTTTGTATTTGTATAAAGCAGCACGCGCGTAAAAGAAGAGAAAGATAAAGAAAGTTTTGGTATTAGAATAAAATAAAGCGTAATCAACCAAATGTAGTGTATACAAAATTTGGGATATGCACGTACAAGCTAGACATGGAAAACGGTCGATAGTGCGGAAAGAGCGATTTAGACTTTCGATACAATAGGCGCTCGCAAATTATAATGCTTGACTTTCAATTCGATAGTAATTATTTGTTTGTACAAGTAATTTTTAATAAAATGACTTCAATAGACTAATTTAATTTTGTTGTCTTTTATAGTTAGCTATTCCAATTGACGAGCGGCCACCGTAATGAAAAAGGATCGCGATACAATCCATTGTTTTCCAACTCTACTAATAGAGACCTAACATAAAACTTGAAAGCAACTTACCCCTCCTTTAGTAATACTGGTTCTAGTGGCAACTGCGGCATCGCTTGCAGCTGATTGCTGGGCGACTCGCTGGCATTTGGCGTCGAGATGACCTCGAGGAAGTGCTTAACCGCTTCCACATGCTTTTCCGTGCAGAACTTCTTGTACAGCTCGCCGGTGTACTCCTCCTTGCAGGGCTGCTGCGAGGACCGCGAACTGACCAAATTGCCCAGCGATTGTATTGTTTTTGAGATGAGCGTTAGCGTACGATTCGTTTGGGCATCCTGAGGAATGAGAGAGAGAGAGAGAGAGAGAGTTGAAAGCAATATTAGTGAAACGTTCCGGTAGAGATTTATGCAATAGTATTTATTGTTCCGTTTGTTTTTGTACTTACCAGTCGCTCCGTGGTCAAGTCAAAGAGCTTGGGACCCAGTATGGCGGGCGCAAAGAATCGCAGAAATATGAAGCCGGAAACGACCGAGTAGCGCACCTCGCGATTACACGGAAAATGTTTGCCCGCACACTCGCGCAGATCGTGAAAGATCTGACAGAGGACCTTGGGACAACGCTTCGCACTCTTCGTGATAGCCTCGAATACGCGCTCCACATAATCTTTGAGATTGTGCAGATTGGTGTCGACGGCCGAGCGATCCTTCACTTTGCTGGGATCTATTTCGCAGGGTTTCTTCTCGGCCACGATTTGCGAGAGGACAGGCCGCAGCGTCTGGTGCAGATAGTGCAGACCCGACAGCCGCATCGCCTCGTCCATCATCTTAGAGACGAGCGTGTTGCCCCGGAAAATGGTCGTCGGGTCTGTCAGATTGGAGATCTCGTGATCAGCGAGCGCCTTTATAATTGGCGCAATGCGTTCCGTGTGCGTGAAGAGACGCACCAGAGGCTGTGCCACCTCCGTTTTGCCCGATACCAATTCGCCCAGGATGTAAACCGAGGACAGGGTAATGGGCCGCTGGTCCACCGACTCCAGGAGCAGATTCAGCAAATCATCGTACGTGGCCAGCGGAAATACATGATCAGCGGTGTAGTTCAGATTCAGACGCAACGAGCCAATTGTCGAGTCGACGCTGAGTCGCGTCCCAGGCGGCGTCGCACAGGAACGAGGTGTGGCATTCAGGGAGCGGCAGCTGGGGGATGTAGTGCGTGGTTGCAGGTAGTACCAGGCAGCTGGTTGCACCGCCTGCTGCTGCTGTTTGTTCAGCATTGGCAGCCGCACCTCGCCAAGGAACACTTTATCCGCCATGGCGCCGTGAGCGTCGTGCCATAGTGTGACAGCAATCTCACAGAGATCAGCGCCGCCCAGCGGATAAATCGCATACGCCTTATTCGCCGATGATTCCAGAGAAGCAGCTGACTTATTGCTGTTGGTGGTGCCAGTGCTGCCTGCCTCCGAGTCGATGGAGAGATCAAAGTACATCACCTCATCGAACTCCGGATCGACGGTCTTCTTGCGCTGCTTTGTGCGCTTCGTGATAGTCTGCTTGTTGCTGTAGTAGGCGGTGCAGATGACGAAGGGGTCGCAGGTGCCCTGCTTCTTGGCCAGATCCACGCAGGCAGGCACCCGTATCGCCACGCGCACATTACGCCCGTGTGTGTTCTTCCAGTTGGCCAGCTGATCCGTGGATGATGTGGCCACTGGTGTCTGCTGCGCTTGTTGCTGATGATGCTGTTGCTGCTGCTGATGATGCACATGACCAAAGAGGCCTGCCGCCCGCGTCTTGAGCGTTACGCCCGCCGAGTTGCCACTTGCAGCAGCAGCAGCAGCAGCTGCTGCCGCAGCGGCTCGCTGAATGTTGCTTAGTTCGTTGTTCTCCTTGTAGTCATTGTGATGGGCGCGCTGATGGTGAGCCTGATGCGGCAACGTGTGCTGCACCAGCTCGATGCTCTCCGTCAATGACTGGCGCAGATCCTCGAAGGACACGGCGATGTGCACCATGCCCTGTACCTCCGAGTCGGAGTCGACGGGTCGCAGCGAGAACCAGTGATCTTTGTGATTGTACTTGTGCAGCTCCTCGCGCTTGATCGCTATCTTGCCAATGGGCTTGTCCTGCTTCATGTCCCGATCCCACACGTATACGGACAGGTAGCGGAAGCGACGCGGTATTTTGAACTGATACTCCTCGCCAAAGAATGGCGATAGGGTGCGTTCGCTGATGGGTGTGCGGCATATCTCCTCCTGGTCCAAGGCGATCGTGCAGTAAACATCTCGGGTGCCCTGCGTGCTACAGCTGGTGTTCGCTGCATTCCGACTGCTCAGGTTCTTTGCTTCCCCTGCAAGCAAAATAACACAAAATATAACGTAAATACAAGCAAGAATAAACATGAAGTGCAGTTGCTGCAGTGGTATCGAAATACATATATCCATATGCATATCGAAAATAGGTTAATCTCTTTTTACTGTCGCCTGACCAGCAACGATAGATTTACCAATAACAAAAAAAATAGGAAACCAGAAAAACAAGATTAGGCGCTTTTAGCTCCAAGAGGAAACTGTTGCTTAATCTTGACAGATTGATATCAGTAAGTTTGATAACAATAACGATTGTTTATATCGATTGACCTTGACACCTGCAAAACTGGCTAAATCTCATTGCGCACACATTTGACGAATTATGCTTAAGTACAATTTATTCAGCACATGAAGTGTGCTCAAGCTTTTGTCGGCTCACTTTGATGCCGCCAAAGGGCAGGCCGACAGCAACGTGACTTCCTGTGCATGTGTGTGTGTGTGTGTGTGTGCGCCGATAAATTGCATTATCGATGCGCAGCCACCTGGGCACAAAAGGCAACAGCTACAACAATGGCTGGCGCTTGACTAGACGGCCTGGCCCTGTCTCGAGTGCTGAGAGTTAATAATAACAGTGCGCCGCTGTTGTTGCCTTGATAAGCCACGTTAATCAGGCAATGACCAGTGGTGAGCCAGCGGGGGGCAGGGCCAACTTTTGCTCAATGAAAAAAATTAGCAGCAGGCAGTCGCATTCGAGCGGAAATATAATGCCTATTCATGTATGTGCATGTGTGTGTGTGAGTGTGTGCGAGGCGTCATGTACAAATGTAAAGGCAAGGCGCAAAATGGTTGTACTCTTATGGGGAAACCCAAAGGTACGGAAAAATACATTAGGATCGGAGGCGATTGAGCAGCACAAACCTTTTCAATGCTGCTCGCATGCAAAAACAAGATGGCACCTTCGATTATAAGATTTTATGCATTACGCATTTCAATTACATTTAAATATTTCGGGCCATGCAAGATTGGGTTGCAACTTTTCTCCCGATCCCATTCATTCGTAGTTTTATCATAAAAGAGTGGAGAAGGTGTCTTCCTATTGACACAGCTGCTTAAGCCAGATAAGCTAATGTGTGTGTGTGTGTATGTCTTTCCCTCTCTCTCTCTCGCTGTGTCTCTTGGTAGCAATCAATTGGGTTATATTTGCCAGCTAGCTGTGCATGTGTATTAGTAGCAAAGCAACGGTGCTTTTACGCTCGCTATTGCCGCTGCCGCTGCTGCTGTCGGCTGCTCTCTCTGTGTTGTCGTAAGAAAAGAAAAAAAAAACCATCAAATACGATTGATTACAAAAGACGTCGTCGTCGTCGTCGGCGTTGTTGCTGTTGTTTTCGTCGTGGCATTCCACGTTTCTTTTTATGAATGGAGGCAACGTAAAGGCAGAAAGCAAACGACCAAAAACAGAGGCACATTTTATATGCAAAAGCACAACCACCGAAAGCCGCAAAACAACAAAATGAAATACAAGTAAAACACAAATCAAATGACAAAAATCAAAAGTGCTTTTACTCTTTGCTCCGCCGACTGTCGCTGTCTCTTTCTGGCTTGCTCTCTTGACCGCGCAGCGCGACACGACAACAACAACGACAGTCAATTTCATTCATTCACATTCATTCATGATTCATGAATTGGCATCGCGCGCTGCTCTTGCGTCGTTTCACATTTTGTTCGCCTCTGTTTTTGTTGGTGGAGGGAATTCCAGCCACCGCCACCGCCACCAGTCAAATAAACAGCCGAAATTCGTATGCTCGTATTTTGGGTGACGCTTTATTTATACTAAATTAATTTATGCGTGTTTTTCGTTCGCTTCTCTTATTTGTATTTCTATTGCGTGGCGTTACCATATGACAATAGCTACACACATCGGCAAATTCCATTTAAATTAACAACAATGCTATAATCTGTGGGTTTTCGTTTAATACCCAATAATTTCAGTCATAAGGAAAGTCGCAAATGGCACTACACTAAACAGATAACGAATTTCTAGCGAATCTATAGAAATTCGTAAATATAATTGCGAAATCGTTGGACTGCAGCTCATCTCTCGTACGATTCAACGTACGTCCTTGACTTCAGTTTACAATAAATTCATATCATTTTACATATGCCAGGCACGTCACAAGAACAAACCGGGCAGAGAGTGAGAACGGAATGAGGCGAAAAGACCCCAAGCGGAAGTTAAGTCATTGCATTTTGATATATAAGATTTTTACGGAATGTCGGAGATATCGCATAGTAAAATATTTTCGAGAGAATCATAAAAGCGATTCTTCAAAATCCTCTAAATTCCCGTTATGTTACAGTTTGCAATTTCGTGCAACTTTCCCAATCATCGAGAGCCAGGGGTATTTTTTTGGATACACGCATATGTACATACTTTATAATACAAAAGAAATGTAATAATTGAATTGCTCAATTACCTCGCATACAGATACATACATATGTATGTATAATAGGGTTAATTGAAAATTGAACTGCGTTCCGGTAACAAGACTTAAAATGTGCTTAAGCTAATGCCTGGCAGTTCAATTCCAATCAGCTCACATGATTAGGGCGATAGCTCTTCTAACAGTTCCCCATTTTTCGCCGTGCTCATGGGCAGCTAATAATAGAAGCGAATACACGTGTACCATCCGTGCGGTTACTTCAAAAGCCAGCCGCACATCAAATCAGTGCACGCCCCCCCAAAAAAAACCAAAAGCAAAAGCAAAAACAACTTTGACATTTGCCCATGGAGTGTGCCCGTCAATGTCATTCATGCGCACAGAAAATGACGACACGATTCGTGCAGCGAGAGACTCAAGTCTGTTTATAGATACGACGTGTATGGGATGTATGGAGGAAAGGCCCGCCTTTCTGGCCGCATGTTTCAGCAGACTCATTAAATGCTTTCAATTTCCAGGCCCCCGAAATGGCAGAGGAAAATTGAATTTAAATACTTTGTAAGTAGATTTCATTTTTAATGCCGCCAAAGCCAACGTCTCTCGTGCGTTTTTCCCTCTCTGTCTCTGTGTGTTTTCCATTTTCTGTTTTCCTTTTTGCACAATATGCAAATTGATTCAGTGCAGCATGAAACGCGCGTGAATTAATGAGGCGATTACTTCAAGAGCAGTGCATAAAAGTGAAAAAAAAAGAAAGGAAACACTCCGGCAGCAGAACAAGAAGTCGATGTGGGGTTCTGGATTCTGTAGCAAGCACAGTGTAATAAATTCGAAAAACAAAAAACAACCATTCAGAGCTATCCGCAAAGTGCCGAAGATTAAATACTCTTGTACGATTTATTTCGATCTTAGCCAAAGATTTTGGAGCATAATAAAGATCGTACTTTTTGAATTTGGTCACTATACATTTAGATTTTGAATCGGTCTTAGATGGACTAGTAGAGCATTTTAAACTTTAATGCGTTACACAATTTGTAAGAAAATTAAAATACCCTCTGAAGCGGTATGAAATACAAATGAGGAAAAGGCTGGCAAAACTTGTATGCAAAAGAAACGGAAATAGAGATAAATTCTCGCGCATACAGTATATGCATGTGGATATATACGAGTATGTTTTTTCTCGCTGCCGCGTCAGCGGATGAGAGATTTACAGGCAGACTGGTGATGATGATGTCTGGGTCTCTGGCCGTTTGTCTAAACGTCAGCTTCCTGTCGAGCAAAGATTACTTGCACTTTATGCAGATTTGAGGCAAAGGTGTTCGCCCCCAGAAGATACCTACATACATACATACGTATGCCTGATTCTCGTTAATTCCATTCCTACTGTTTTACAATGTTGCTGCACACACATCTGCTGCACTCATTTCCCTTAGCTGTCGCCCTGTGAACAACTTCCTTTTTCCGCTTGCTACTTCCTTGCGGTCACGTGATGAGTGCATTAAAAGGGTCGCAGTCCGACATAATTGGGCCCAAAGGAAGCAACTGGTTAGTAAAGCGCTGCAATCCAGTTTACAACCACTTCTGCTCCAAATGCAATGCCATTTTCATTTGATGTACTCGCGAGTATTAAAGAAATGCTCCCCATTTCAATCATTTACTGAAGAAACCCAGCCCGCTGCTCCACTATCGCCGCTCTGACCTTCGTCTTTCCATTCTCATTCGCATTCCCATTCCCATTCTCCTTCTCCTTCTGATCGCAACTGAAATCAACTGTTGCTCTTGCGTCTCTCGACTGTTGCCGCTCTGTACGTGCCTATCGATTTCCGGTCTGATTACGTTTCTCATCCACATGATCATCTTCTCGCCTGCCTGCCTGCCCGACTGACTGCCTGTTTGTCTGTTGTTTGGCTTCGGCTCGCGTGTTTACAGCTTTTCATCAGCGTCATCGATCGATCGTTCATTCGTTTCTTGATGGCCGTTTGCCTCCCGTTTTGACGATACTTCTATCATGCACTTGGCTTTGATCATTAGATCATTATTACTTTGTCGCACAGTTGGCAACACTCGGCTTATGTTGGTATTTTTCAAAGTGATTTCTTTTAAATTGCACTTTTAGTTTACTTAATAGGCAGCTATAATGTTCGCTCGGAAATGAGAATTGTGTAGATTCTAGCAATCATACCCCTAAAGACATCTCATATGCTTACATTGAATTTTTTCAAAATCAAATCGAATTTTGTGAACTTTGTCGTAAGGAAAAGCTTGCACAAATTACAACTACTTTTGAAAACTATTCTCATAACAGCATGACTTGATATATATAATTACATATTCCAGTGTGATTTCAAAAGAGCATCGCTGCTACGTTTTGTTTTTCTATCGGGCTGAAAGAATTTCTTTCTTGTTTTGGTTATCAATTTCATGTCTGGCTATTGTCAGCGCCTCAATCATCAATATGGCAATGAGTAACCGCTTTTCTGCCTTGTCATTGCCGCTTGCCAGTTGCCAGTTGAATCTTGTGGTTGTGGTTGCGTCTGCTTTTCATTCCGAGTACTTCATCCGCGCCTTATTCATTCCATTCAGCTAGAGCTATGGTGGACTCGAGTGCGGACTGTTTTCTTTGGTTTTCAGTGCAACTCCACCTAATTATAAATGTATTATTATGACAGGTCTCATGTGGCATGCCAAGCAGCGCGATGCTCATTTTTGGCGCCATTAACCTTCAATTACCCATGGCTGGCAATCAGTCAAGTCAGTCACTGACTTTGTCACCAACTTGACGACGACACACGACTCGCATCTAAAAAAGCGACGACATGCACGACGAGGCCTCTGGATGTGACCAAACATAGACGCCTATTAACTTTGGCAAACCTCTAAATTAACAACAACAACGTTTGTTGTTTTTCGTCGCCAACTTTATACGCGTAAGCCGAGTTTGTATAATGAAAATAATAATAAAGAAACTTTGAACACCGCCCACAGTACATTTGACAAAAGCACCAGTAACAACAACTACACACATGGGTGTGTGGGCTTACGGTGTTCACAGGGGTTTGTATTATTATATAGCAGCACAGTTCGTACAATTTCACATTTATTTACTGTGTGAGTGTACTTTCAGAGTGCTTGGAGTGTACGTATGCACATATAATTGTTTTAACCGAGTAAACACTAATCACACACCCATTATAAGCAAGTCAAACGCATTTATGCTTGTCCATTAAAACGTGTCCACCAAGTAGACCAAGTAGAAGACCTGATAAACCCTTGACACTGGCGACACTCTGGTTACCTTAGGCATTGCGTTCCAAAAACGAGACATGAAACAAGCGAAGCGAGTACAAATAATTCCATAAATATTATTTATGTACTCCAAACGTAATAGAGGAAAACTCGAGTTTTAATTACAAATTACAAGAGTCAACTTCTGTATATCTTATTGTCGGAGGGAGAGTCATAAAAAGAGGCCCCCAAAGAAGCGCCAGCACAGCGTGAAGTTCAAAGCCTTGATATGAGGGGGACATCATGCAACCCAGGGCTGACCCCAAGCAAAGTCAACACATCAAAGTGACGCGAGAAGAGGTCAAGCGTTAAGTCATAAAAGACAGTCGTAGCATCCGGAGCTGAGGGGCCAAGCCAGTGGGGAAAACTCTGTGTGTGCTGTTGTTGGGTAAGAAAGTCAGAGACAAATGTTAATCATTTGAGTTGTCGCCAGTTGCAACCTCATCTTGACGATGATGACGATGACGATGGCGATGATCACCGTCATCAAGTCGATGACGTTGTCAACTTTTGATGTTAATCAACGCAACACAGCAGCAACAGCAGCTACAGCAGCGACAAGCGAAACAACATTGCCACAAAAGTCCATGGCAAGGCTTTTGTGAGGCCAGTTGAAGGCGACCTGAATAAAAAGAATTTTAGTAACGCGCTAATTACATACGATTGTTGTTCTTTGGAAGTACAAGTACAACAGCAATGCACACGCTTTAATGATCGCTTCTAAGAGCTTTGCTCTCATTAAATCCAATGCATCTAATGCGCAGCTGGTCACCCTTGACAATTCCTTCAGCGTGCACCTGAAATCCTTCTAACGCTTTTTAACTGATAGACAATGGTTCTGCTTGATAGACTTATGTTAAGTGTATAAGAAGACAAACAAAATAAGAAAAGGAAGCATAAAGATAATTATAAATGTAAAACAGAAATTCAAAAAGATATTCTAGGCTATTTAAGCTTTAATGTAATTTATAGTACTTTTTTAAAATTGAATTTTAAAAGTAGTATTGCCATTTGGTAAGATATTAAAGGAATCTAGTAGTGCAATTAAGCTACGATCTAAAGCTTTTTCTTAATTCTTTGTTCAAGCGAAAAGATTTCAGCGAAACCTGATGCAATATTTCAATGCGACTAATCTCAGAATGTTATGCATTGATTTCTATTCAAAATGATTTTGATTTTACCCAAAAATTATTTATATTTTTATTTTTTGAATTGAATTTTTATCAATTTCCATTATGAAATTTATGTTGTTTCTGTTGTAACCTTAGTAAACAGTTAACAGTAGTTAACAGCATACTTTAAAAAACAACTATGTAGTATGAATAAAGTAATGTTTAGTATTAAATATAATAAAGATACATTTAAAAGAAAACCGTATCAGGAATATTAATCAAAATTGTTTACTGAATAGGCAGTCCTCGTTGCCTTTACTTTTTGACATTTGTAAAGATTGATTTGCCCACTGTTTCGTTGGGGTAATCTTTTTGTACAGCTCATATGCTTCAGACACTGTCATGATCATAAAGCGCTTAGCAATTACATCTTCTTCAAACAAAATAGTGTCTTACTTTCCTGAAGCTTGCACACTAGTGTTAGTGGAACTACTTTATGTCTGAACCAAGATCACAAATCTTCTTGTTATTCCCCAATTTTTTTTTTACATGATTTGTTTTTAAAAATCTCTGTTTGGTCGCAAAATTTAATGATCTGTCTGCAAGAACTTTTGACGCACTGACAACAAATGTTGTTTTTCGTCGGTCACAAGGGAGATCGAAATATGCCATAAGGCAATGCCAAAACTTACAGTTATTTACCATCGCATAGTTTCTTATGCACTTTTCTTTACTCTCTTTAAATTCAGAAAGATGTTTAGAGAGCAAGAGTCAATGCATAATGTCACCCTTTATAATCTTTTATCAAAACAAGACATGCAGTAAAATGATCCAAATGTAAAAAAAGAAAAAATTGCGCTTGCGCGACTTAAATAAATGTGATTATACTCTTTTCGAAGAAAATAGTATATTAAGTTTGTCCTGAAGTTTGTAACGCATAGAAGGAAGCGTCGGAGACCCCCAAAAGTTACTGCCAGTATGCTTAGAATGACAATACAAATTGATCTAGCCATGTCCGTCTGTCTGTCTGTCTGTCTGTCTGTCTGTCTGTCTGTCTGTCTGTCTGTCTGTATGTATGCAAACTAGTCCCTCAGTTTTTGAGCTATCGCGATTAAACTTTGCATAGACACTTATTATTCCAGGGGACAGCACATTGGTCGGAGCTGGCCGGATCGGAATACTATATCTTATAGCTGCCATACAACTCGAAGTCGGTTTTGGCCATATATCCCATGTTTTTGAATCTATCGCGATGAAACTTTGCACCGATACTTATTATTCAAAGAGACATCACATTGGTTGGAGCCGGCTGGATCGGATCACTATATCTTATAGCTGCCATACAACTCGAAGTCGGTTTTGGCCATATATCCCATGTTTTTTAATCTATCGCGATGAAACTTTGCACCGATACTTATTATTCAAAGAGACATCACATTGGTTGGAGCCGGCCGGATCGGATCACTATATCTTATAGCTGCTATACAACTGGCAATGAATTAAATATACTTAGAACAAAAAAAAAATGTTACGCGACAAAACGATTTTGTACAGCTTATGAAATTTCAGTGGTGCAGTTGGCAGAGTGAAAATTGCCTATAGGTTCGAAAAGAGTATAAAATCTTCGGCACTCCGAAGATAATCCTTCCCCACTTGTTTTTTTTTAAATTAGTTAAATTTGATTGTTTTAAACGAAAATATGATAACACAAAGTGTTTTCAAGAACATTTTTTATTTTTTGGTCTCGGTGGACATTGCCGTGGCAATGCCCATATGTATTAGAAAAATGATTTAAAAAATGTTAAGAAAAAATCAGCCGACAAAGACCTCAAGAGCAACAACACGACAAACAACAAGACAGACTAATTGTCAACAAAGCAGAGAAGATCAACGGAGATCGGAAAAAAGAGACTAGAACAGTCCCAGGCAAACAGGCAGCCGGTTAGTCAGTTAGCCAAGTGGTTAGCAACCAGTTTGGGATTTGCTGGTCAGGCCCCAAGACCGACCAACACCAACATCGACTATGTATAACTACAACTACAGAAGCAACCACAACACAACCGGCTTTTAATTAATTGCCTTTTTTAGGCAAAACTATTTCTTGTCGCACACACTCACACACACACAAACACACACAGAGAAATGCGTGCTTATTTATGTTAAAAGTACATACAACAACTGTCAGCTTCTTGTTAGTCTTTTCAAGTTCAGCAGAATCGAGTGCGTGTGTGGCCCATGTTAACCCACTAGCAACCCTTGCCCCCATCCCCATCCCCATCACCAGCACCACCAGTGCCACCAACACCACAAACAGAGTTAGTTGTCAGGCTGGTGTGTCGCCTCATGTAAATTGTCATCAATATTTCAGCATAAATTGCATATATCTCGTCTTGTCTGCTGTCTATCTCTGTCTGCTGCTAGGCATCCACATTTCATGAGTCAGTTGTGAGTCATGAGGGCCAGAATCTGCAACTACTGCACAGTGAGCATGTGTTTCTCAATCTGTGGCAACTACTCGTTGGGAGGGGCAACAATCGGTTTGGGCGGCTCTCATAGAAAACGAAATTTAGGTTATGCGCTAAACATTTTAATTAAGTGGAAAAGTATTACGCCAATTTCGGTCAGTGCTGGTGTAGAAATCGCAACAGCCAACAAAATGGAAAGCTACAACAACAACAACAACAACAGCAATAGCATTAAAGCAACAAAAGCGAAACTTTGTGTAATTGAAACTGAGCACGAAGTGGAAGTATTATTATTAAGCATGCAAAGCATAATGAAGTGGAAATATGAAACTCGAGAAAATATGCACAGACAGAAACGCAGACAGCCGGGCATACACCGCACAAAACGAAGCATGGACGAACGGATGGATATAGATGGATGGATGACATGGAATGAAATGTGCGACGAATTTTGACTCTGGCAAAGTTTTGCCATAATGATGATACATATCTGTACATTACAAGGTTCATAAAGAAATGCGCAGCTTTCATTTAGCTTCAAGTTTTCCTGACTACATACAAACGTATAATATGACTGTTTATTTTGTGGAATGGAAAATTATTTACACGTATGGTTTTAAACATAGCATCCGCGCATATTCATCCATATATTCCAGAAACTATGATGAACAATACGTTTTAAATTTGTATGAATTGCTCATTTTCTATAAATATGTTCAAGTAAATCCCCCAACGTAATTCTACTAAATGCTCATTTATATAGCTTACTTTTTTAAAACAAATTTAAATAAGGTTAAGGTCAGTTAGAAATACCTCGTTTATGAATTGTTGAATTTTTTTTTTATTCAGCTGAAAATCAAAGACCTCATAAATAATGTCAACCACCAACTTGACAAAAATACAAAGAGGGCAACAAAACGAAGAGCCAGCACAAAAGCTGCTGAAGTATCATAATGTTGAAATCGGGAGAAAAGACAGCTGAGTTTGTGCTTCATGATAAAGGAAGTGGCTGGCAGGACTGCAGGACAGACACCCAGAAGTAGAAGTTCAGGCCGACAAAGACACATGCGCATGCGAAAACAATTGAAGCGTGCAAAAAGAGCAGCAGCAGCAGCAACAACAACAACAACCCAAGACCTGAGAAGGGGAGCAGAAAACACAAAAAGCAAAAGTTTTTATGGCAAAGAACCCAAACCAAAACCGCACACACGAAAGAAAGGAAATTCATGTGATGGGAAACGGAAATCAAAAGCTGCTACAATGTTTGTTGTTGTTGTGTTTGTTGTTGTTGCTGCTGCTGTTGCAGCAGCTTTGCATATAATTTATGACCCCCAAGGGCAAAGGGGCGACAGAGAAGCGTAGCGTAGCAAAAGCTGCTTATGAACGGACGCAAAGATTGAAATTGTTTAGGCGGAAAATGAAAACACGAAGCGGCACAGAAGGCCCTGGGATATTCCGAGTGCTGGTGCTGGGGCATAAATAATATGGAAAAGAGGTAAAAATAAATGTGTATCAAGATATGTTTATTTGCAGAGAGTTGGAGCCCATGCAGGTGTGAAATGCGAGCGGACGACGACGGCAGGCAAATGAGGCCATCACACCACATATGTATATCGAAGCAACCCTTTTTTGTTTAATTTTTTTTTTTTTTTGGTTTGTTTGTGTCGCACGTTTTGGCTGTGGTTTTTTACACACACACACACATATATTGTTGTTGTTTTCATAATTCTGTTTCACACGACGACACGAGAGCAGAAGAGCGACAAAAAAGGCGATACAGGAAATGTAAAACCAGTCAAGTACACCAAATAACCGCAACAAAAAGCTCGAATCTGCCGCTTCTGCAGTAGTGTTGCCATTATGGCTATTTAATAGCTAGTTCCAGCTTTGAGAAGAGCAAAAATTCTAGAAAATTATCAAATGTCTCTTTGTCAAAAATCATGCTTTTTAAATAAAAAGCATCAAAGTTCGTTTCTAAGACCTTCACATAATGCGACCAAAATAGTTTGTTGCCACACCAAATATTCTGAGGTAATTCTGCAAATGGTTTTATGAATAAAATAAACATTCATATATACATTTCACATTGATTTGTAACAATTTTAAAAATTTGTTAGATGCTTCCAGCATTTTTTTTGTATGCCTATTTGGATTTGATTGGCTTTTTAATTTTGACAACACTGCTCTCTAGAAGAGGTTACAGTTATTAAAGGCAGCAGCAGGCAGCAAAAAGTAGAAAGAGAGCGACAGAGCTTCAGGTATAGAGGTGCGAGTGGTGGCGGTCCATTCATGAGCAGCGACGCTGACCTTTTTCCGATATTGGCGCAGACATTAATCGATGTGAAGCTTTGTTTGTTATCGACTGACAGACGTGCAATAAAAGCGAGGCAAAAACGAGGTTATCAGCAACGCACATCGCACAATTCAGCTGCTCTTGATAATCATTCATAAAACAACAAATTTGCGTTTGTCTGTGTTGATGAGATGACATGCGCGTGTGTGTGTGTGTGTGTGGTAGGCGGCAGCGCCAGAGAAAAGTACACCGAATTCGAATTCCATTCATGAAAAAACCCACACATTGCTGTCGATGTGCAAATGTGCATGTGTGTGTGAGTGTTTGAGTGTGTTGGCACATGCGCTGGAGCTGAAGCGTCGTCACTCACACACGCACACAAACGAAATTCATTCACAAAAAGGGGCAACTGCAAGCGACAGCGGGGCCGGGGGACGATGCCGTAACATTCAGCCAGGCAACGGCGATGGTGTTGGCTGGTCGACCAAACAGCCAGCGGAACTAGCTTCGTGTTGGCTTTGCCAGCAACAACAATGTATAATGTTCGTTTGTTGCTTGCTTGCTTGCTGCATCGAAAAACACACACACACACACATCAAGAAGCGCACACACGCGAGTGAAGCCAGAGTGAGATGGCACGCGGCAGCTGTATAGTGCGCGAAAGCAGCACCGCACGCTGCTGCCTCACACACACACACAATAAATGCATTTTCAGCCAAAAAATAGAATTTGTTCCTGCGTTTTGTTAATGTTCAACGGCATTTAACTGCATTTCGCATATTTCTCTGATCACTTAGTCACTGTTTTTGCGCTGCATACACTGTTAGTAAATTAAGATTTAGTTTGATTTTATATTTCGCATTTGCTTGGGCGCCTTCTGGCGACGCGCTCACATTCCAATACACTTTTCACATGAAAAAATTAACGTTTGAGTGTAAATTTTTGTTTGCTGGTGCGCAATTGGGGTTCGTTTAGTGTTTGCATTGGGGTTTTCATTGATTTGCACATGTTTACATACCAATTTTCACTTTTAATTGCTCTTCAATTCGGACTTCGCGTGTTTCAGCCATGTTGGATCCATAACTACTGCTGCTGTTGTTGTTCGCGTTATTGTTGCTTGCCTCGACAACAGCAACGATGTCGATAGCGTCGTCCTGCTCTTCACACATATAGCGCTTCTTTTTTAACAGCATTATGTTGGTGTTGGTTCACAGTGTTGCATTTAGATAAGAATTTTTAAATGAAAATGATTCGATTTCGTTCTACGCCAACAGTTTTTTTTTTTTAATAATTTAACAAAACACGCGTCTAGAACCACTTTTGATTAAGCCATTGCCATTCCGCAACTAACTAAATATATGACAATTTCGCGTACATTCATGAATAATTCCAAGATTAACAAGAAGCGGCTATCTCACTCATCACATATGCGTTTTGCATTAGATATTCGAATGTTGATTTTCGTACAATAACATCACTTTATTGTTGGTGCAAGCTTGTGCATTAAATAATTGCATACATCACTTGTGCGTTTGTATTCAATTTTGTATGAAGCCGACAAAATATGAATTCGCCTTTGAAATGCTTTGAGCTAAATCCGATTTCGACTTGTTGAGATGAGCGAGAAGTTGAATGCAACAAAATAACACGCGCGCACAGCGACGCACGACCGTCCGCAACGAAAAATGAAACGATAATGAGAGCCGAATGGGAAGCGAACGCAAGGAGAAGAAATATGTCGATACAGCAAGAGAGCAGTAAGAGAGAGAGAGAGAGAGAGAGTGAGAGAATGCTTGAAAGATAGTAAGCTGCTTACATGTTATTGAGAGCAGCACCGGTATCTTAAAATATATTCACGTCTGGCAGATACATGATGTCAACAATTCTTTAATATTACTCCCTAGATTGCCATGCCTTCGCTCCAAAAAAAGCTATGGTATTTTGTGCTCGTGATTTTTTTGCAAGCAAATTCAGAGCTGCATACTTATTATGAGCAAGCAAAGTAAACATATTTTGCAACACTAATTTATCGAACAGCTGGAAAGTGGCGCAAAGTGCTTGAATTATACAAAGCCAAATTAGTTTCTTTGATGAAATATATTTATATGCTGTCTTTTTTATTTATAAAACTAATCCAAGCTATGTTAGCAATCGTCGCACACAAGAGAGTCCGTGAAGCATTCAGTCAGTACAAAATGTTATGAATGAAATTCAAATGGCCCATCAACAGGGGATGCGCCGGCAAACACACACACACACACACACATTCAAATGTTCACACACACAAAAGAGCGACTGGCGCACACATGTTGCGCTAGCGCCGAGCGGAAGCAAAGTGTGTTCCGGGAAAGTTTCGGGCGTATTTGTTGCGCCAAGTGCGCTACAGGTGGTCGGTCGTATGTACAAATGTATAAGCCGCTTGAGTGTTGTGTCCTGTTGCATACAAATCTGAAAATGTTCATATAAATATCCATATGCATACGATATATATCATAAGTATATACAATATACAAATTATAGTTTATACTATGTATCAAAAATCTACTTTCCGCCTGACTATTGTATATGATTGCTTCCAAAGGTCACATATGCCATACTGTTTCACAAGCAGCGCATTTTGTAGTTTACGTGGGCGTTTTTGGTTCAGGGGCCGAGCCACCGGCAAACTACATTAAAATACACAAGCGACGCAGTGAAATGTTAAATTTACTCGTATTCATTCATTGTTTGTATGCTGCGTTTGCTGCTGCTGCTGCTGCTGCTGCCTTTCGAGCCACACACGCATCACAACAACAGCAACAACAAAAACAACAAGACAACAACGAAGCGTCTTATCAGCAACTGCTACACATTCATTAGGCGAGGCCGACGCCGCCAATAAGTGGAAGTGCACAAGTGGTTGGGTTGGTTGCATCGACATTTGCTGTCGTTGTTGTTGCTCTTCGTTTCCGTATGTGTCCTCACTGCGTGCATATGTATGCGTGCATGTATACCCGTACCCATTCATAAAGAGGCACCTTCGACTATCCAAGCCTAATGCATACATACATTTGTATGTATTTTCGGGCTAGGTTCAAGGTATTATGAATCTTTTTCTGGCTTTTTTTTGTAAACTTAGCATGAGCTACAGTAACATGTCACGGAATTTAGAAAAACGCATTTCATTTGGTACCAAAGACTAGGTAAACTTCTATAACTCTTATATATTAAAAAAATAAATTTTTTATAAATTGGCATTTAACGTTTGAAAAATACTTTCTTTAAATTGTCCATTAAGGATTAATACTTTTAAGATTTTTAAAAATTATATTTCATAATACAAAATTTTTTAAATTATAAGTACTTTATTATACACTTTTCGAAGAAAATAGTATATTCAGTTTGTGCTGAAGTTTGTAACGCATAGAAGGAAGCGTCGTAGACCCCCAAAAGTTACTGCCTTATAATGAGAAAACAAATTGATCTAGCCATATCCGTCTGTCTGTCTGTATGTATGCAAACTAGTCCCTCAGTTTTTGAGCTATCGCGATAAAACTTTGCATAGACACTTATTATTTTAGGGGACAGCACATTGTTCGGAACCGGTCGGATCGGACCACTATATCTTATAGCTGCCATACAACTCAAAGTCGGTTTTGGCCATATATCCCATGTTTTTTAATCTATCGCGATGAAACTTTGCACTGATACTTATAATTCAAAGAGACATCACATTAGTCGAAGCCGGCCGGATCGGACCACTATATCTTATAGCTGCCATACAACTCGAAGTCGGTTTGGCCAAATATCCCATGTTTTTAAAGCTATCGCGATACAACTTTGCACAAATACATATTATTCAAAGAGACATCACATTGACATATGAAATTTCAGGCTCGAAAAGAGTGTAAAATCTTCGGCACGCCGAAGATAATCCTTCCCCACTTGTTATACCCTGAACCCATTAAAAATGGGTAAAAAGGGTATTATGGTTTTGTGCAAAAGTATGTAACAGGCATAAGGAAGCATCTCCGACCATATAAAGTATATATATTCTTGATCAGTATCAACAGCCGAGTCGATTTAGCCATGTCCGTCTGTCTGTCCGTCTGTCCGTCTGTCCGTCTGTCCGTCTGACCGTCTGTCCGTCTGTCCGTCTGTCCGTCTGTCCGTCTGTCCGTCTGTCTGTCTGTATGAACACACAGATATCAGAGACTACAAGAGCTAGAGACTTCATATTTGGAACATAAGTTCTCCTAATCCCGGGACAGATCAAGTTTATTTCATTTTATCGATAACTCATACCGTTTAAAAGTTATCGATAAATTTCGATTTCAGACTTGCGTTTTTGGGACATAACTTCAAAGTTATAAAAGATAGAGGCTCCAAACTTGGCATGTATAATCTCGAATAGCATACACATGTAACAAATATTTCACTTTTTGGATACCACCCCCAAACCCCCCAAAAGTTCAAAAAACGCATTTTTGAAGGTACGACCTTGTAATTTGGTTTGGTAACACATATTATCGACAATTGCTTGCCCCAAAAATTTCAATGAGATCGGACAATAAACATAGAAGTTATTTAAGATTTAACTTTCCATTGTGTGGGGCTCAGCGAAAAAGCAAGCTAACTGCTTAAACCGCTTGCACTGCTTATACTGCAGCATGTGTGTGCTTAGATTAGTATGAATGATTGTAAGGACTGGGTTCAGGGTATCTCGTAGTCGGGCACTCCCGACTACAGCACTCTTACTTGTTTATTTGTGATTTTGTTCCCTAAATTCTAAGGGTAATATTTGTTGCCGAGTGTACAGGTCTTGAATAGAGTTTAGTACGGGTATGTCAAAGTCGTGCCCTTAGGCGCTTGTGTGCTCGTGTGCGTGCGTCCGAATGTCATTTGCATTTTCATCATTTTGCTCAACGGAACGTAACCAACGTGGGAAGTTGGACCGTCTGTTCGTCAAGTGCTTTGGCTCCAGCTGTCCACTTGCCGTTGCCTCCGCCTCCGCCTTCGCCTCCGCCTGCGACTCCGCTTCTCTTTGCCCTTGTCCAAGGTGCATTCGTCTGCATCTGCGATATAAATAGCGTTTTGTGGTAGTTTTTGTTGTTATTGTAGCCGCATTTATTTAGATGAGTGTTGGCGTCATTTTCGGGTTTTTCTTTTCGTCTCTTTTTATTATACCCTGAACCCATTAAAAATGGGTAAAAAGGGTATTATGGTTTTGTGCAAATGTATGTAACAGGCATAAGGAAGCATCTCCGACCATATAAAGTATATATATTATTGATCAGTATCAATAGCCGAGTCGATCTGGCCATGTCCGTCTGTCTGTCCGTCTGTCCGTCTGTCCGTCTGTCTGTCTGTATGAACACACAGATATCAGAGACTACAAGAGCTAGAGACTTCATATTTGGAACATAAGTTCTCCTAATCCCGGGACAGATCAAGTTTATTAAAATTTATCGATAGCTCGTCCCGTTCAAAAGTTATCGATAAATTTCGATTTTAGACCAGCGTTTTTTGGATATAACTTACAAGTTATAAGAGCTAGAGGCCCCTAATTTGACATGTATAATCTCGAATAGCATACACATGAACAAATTTTTCACTTTTTGGATACCACCCCCAAACCCCCCAAAAGTTAAAAAAACGCATTTTTGAAGGTACGACCTTGCAATTTGGTTTGGTCACACATATTATTGACAATTGTTTGCCCCAAAAATTTCAATAAGATCGGACGATAAACACAGAAGTTATTTAAGATTTAACTTTCCATTATGTGGGGCTCAGCGAAAAGCAAGCTAACCTGCTTAGACCGCTTGCACTGCTTGTACTGCTTGTACTGCAGCATGTGTGTGTTTAGATTAATATGAATGATTGTAAGGACTGGGTTCAGGGTATCTCGTAGTCGGGCACTCCCGACTAGAGCACTCTTACTTGTTATACCCTGAACCCATTAAAAATGGGTAAAAAGGGTATTATGGTTTTGTGCAAAAGTATGTAACAGGCATAAGGAAGCATCTCCGACCATATAAAGTATATATATTCTTGATCAGTATCAACAGCCGAGTCGATTTAGCCATGTCCGTCTGTCTGTCCGTCTGTCCGTCTGTCCGTCTGTCCGTCTGTCCGTCTGACCGTCTGTCCGTCTGTCCGTCTGTCTGTCTGTATGAACACACAGATATCAGAGACTACAAGAGCTAGAGACTTCATATTTGGAACATAAGTTCTCCTAATCCCGGGACAGATCAAGTTTATTAAAATTTATCGATAGCTCGTCCCGTTCAAAAGTTATCGATAAATTTCGATTTTAGACCAGCGTTTTTTGATATAAATACAAGTTATAAGAGCTAGAGGCCCCTAATTTGACATGTATAATCTCGAATAGCATACACATGAACAAATTTTTCACTTTTTGGATACCACCCCCAAACCCCCCAAAAGTTAAAAAAACGCATTTTTGAAGGTACGACCTTGCAATTTGGTTTGGTCACACATATTATTGACAATTGTTTGCCCCAAAAATTTCAATAAGATCGGACGATAAACACAGAAGTTATTTAAGATTTAACTTTCCATTATGTGGGGCTCAGCGAAAAGCAAGCTAACTGCTTAGACCGCTTGCACTGCTTGTACTGCTTGTACTGCAGCATGTGTGTGTTTAGATTAATATGAATGATTGTAAGGACTGGGTTCAGGGTATCTCGTAGTCGGGCACTCCCGACTAGAGCACTCTTACTTGTTATACCCTGAACCCATTAAAAATGGGTAAAAAGGGTATTATGGTTTTGTGCAAAAGTATGTAACAGGCATAAGGAAGCATCTCCGACCATATAAAGTATATATATTCTTGATCAGTATCAACAGCCGAGTCGATTTAGCCATGTCCGTCTGTCTGTCCGTCTGTCCGTCTGTCCGTCTGTCCGTCTGACCGTCTGTCCGTCTGTCCGTCTGTCTGTCTGTATGAACACACAGATATCAGAGACTACAAGAGCTAGAGACTTCATATTTGGAACATAAGTTCTCCTAATCCCGGGACAGATCAAGTTTATTAAAATTTATCGATAGCTCGTCCCGTTCAAAAGTTATCGATAAATTTCGATTTCAGACCAGCGTTTTTTGGATATAACTTACAAGTTATAAGAGCTAGAGGCCCCTAATTTGACATGTATAATCTCGAATAGCATACACATGAACAAATTTTTCACTTTTTGGATACCACCCCCAAACCCCCCAAAAGTTCAAAAAACGCATTTTTGAAGGTACGACCTTGTAATTTGGTTTGGTAACACATATTATCGACAATTGCTTGCCCCAAAAATTTCAATGTGATCGGACAATAAACATAGAAGTTATTTAAGATTTAACTTTCCATTGTGTGGGGCTCAGCGAAAAAGCAAGCTAACTGCTTAAACCGCTTGCACTGCTTATACTGCAGCATGTGTGTGCTTAGATTAGTATGAATGATTGTAAGGACTGGGTTCAGGGTATCTCGTAGTCGGGCACTCCCGACTACAGCACTCTTACTTGTTTTTTATTTGTTTGGTCGATTTATGGTCTGTTGTGTTTGGTCATTTTTTTGTTGGCTTCCGTTATTATGTTAAAAATTCCATTTTTCCGGCTTTGACTTGTTAAATTTATCACATTTATTTTTTAGCTTTATTTAATTACAATATGGTGCATACATGAATTTTTAGTTATATCGGCTTACTCGCCGTGGGCCACTAAAATTTTTACATTCGTATATTCAATTTTGTATTTAGGAGCGCTTATCTACAAATTTATTGGCGTTTTACACATAAAATCACTAAGAAATGGTTTACATGTGGGTTTTTATACTCTTTTCGAAGAAAATAGTATATTAAGTTTGTCCTGAAGTTTGTAACGCATAGAAGGAATCGTCGGAGACCCCCAAAAGTTACTGCCAGTATGCTTAGAATGACAATACTAATTGATCTAGCTATGTCCGTCTGTCTGTCTGTCTGTCTGTCTGTCTGTCTGTCTGTCTGTATGTATGCAAACTAGTCCCTCAGTTTTTGAGCTATCGCGATAAAACTTTGCACAGACACTTATTATTCCAGGGGACAGCACATTGGTCGGAGCCGGCCGGATCGGACCACTATATCTTATAGCTGCCATACAACTCGAAGTCGGTTTTGTCCATATATCCCATGTTTTTTAATCTGTCGCGATGAAACTTTGCACTGATACTTATTATTTAAAGAGACATCACATTGGTTGGAGCCGGCTGGATCGGACCACTATATCTTATAGCTGCCATACAACTCGAAGTCGGTTTTGTCCATATATCCCATGTTTTTTAATCCATCGCGATGAAACTTTGCACATATACTTATTATTCAAAGAGACATGACATTGGTTGGAGCCGGCCGGATCGGATCACTAAATCTTATAGCTGCTATACAACTGGCAATGAATTAAATATTCTTAGAACAAAAAAAAAAGTGTTACGCGACAAAACGATTTTGTACAGCTTATGAAATTTCAGTGGTGCAGTTGGCAGAGTGAAAATTGTCTATAGGTTCGAAAAGAGTATAAAATCTTCGGCACGCCGAAGATAATCCTTCCCCCACTTGTTTCTATTATTTTTGTTTTAAAATTTATGTATTTACAAACATTGACCTAATGAAAACCTGTGAATATGTTTGTACAGCAATTTTGAACTGTTTGTCACTGTTGACTTATGATTGTTGTAAATTATCTTACAATGCTAAAACTATGCTAAATTGAACATTTATATGCATTAACTTATCTTTAATAGCAACTACCGTAAAAAGAATAAATTGTTGGCAAACATTATTTTTGGAATTTCGCAAAGTCACCTACACAAAATATGCAAAGGTCGTTGATTGTGGAATTTCGGATTCCATTTGATAAAAATGCACTCAAGAGACAATACACGATTGTATCTCATTATATATACTTATATGTTTATATAAACGACTAGAACTGTGCTGAGATAATAAAATACAATAATTTAATACATAATACATATAATACAAATATGAATTGGCAAAAAATTCGTCTATTTAGTGCCGACTTCTACGGACTACGCTAAGTAATTTTTGATTGGGCAATTAACATATCTAATAGGACGCCAGTTCCCATAGCTAGGCTCAACTGTGCTAGATTCAAATCTTTGCATAAAATCGTTCCAAAAATAAATTCTACAGACAATTTGGACACCTTTGGATGATTCGTAAGCTCAAAGCTCGATGAAGACGAGTCAAGTCAAACTAGTCAAACAGAGCTTTCGAAACTAAAAAGCACACTAATAGAATTACACTTAGAAATACACACACACACTAGCTTAAACCCAATTGCTGCGATTTGTCGGCTATAACGCATCGTTGTGACTCTTGGATATGGTTGTCTCGATCTGATCGATGCGCCGAAACGATGGCATATAGTTGGAGCTAGCCTGTGTGACAATCGAGTTGTTGGACGAGCTCTGCAGAGAGTGAGAGATCTATTAGTGAGATGGAGCAAAACTCCTCCAACGCCTCCAATAGTTACCTTCTTCTGACGATAGGAGCGAGCTCGCACGCGAGTCGTATTGCGACGCACTGGATTCATTGCCGTCGACTTCTGGGAGAGACGCACCGAGCTGAAGGTGCTGCCCCGGTGTCCTCGACGAATTTGCGGAGAGGGCGTGCCGGTGGCTAAGAAAACACGTGTAAAAGTTGTTGAAGATTAACGATATAAATTAAATGCGAGCGTATAGGTTACAGGGTTAAGGTACTCACGTGTGCCTGGAATGGCTGTGCTGCGCTTGGTGGCCTGCATCATTCCAAAGACGACGGCGCTGAAGGAGCCGTGATGCGAGGTCTGTCGCTGCAGGTTGGGCGTCTGAGCGAGCGGGATGCCCGCCGGCAGACGGACCGGTGAGATCAGCTGGCTGTCCGAAATGCCCTTGGGATGCACATAAAATGTGGTCATCATGCCCTTGCCCTTCACATTGACTTCGCCGCGTTTCTGCCAAAATTAAAATAACCACAAATGATGCCATTTAATTTAATTTTATATTTTCAAATCGTTATCAAAACCGGGTAGAACGAACAACTGAACGAAAAACAGATGGAACAGAACCTTCTTGCTGTTGTGACGTGGGCGTGGATTGACCGTTGAGTAAGCTAATAGTAATCTAATTTCCAAGCTTGGTAGCTCTAGCTCTAAAGCTGTGGTATATATAGGATTCGGCGATTCGTAAGAGTGGGTTGGCTGGGCGCTTTATAGTGGGCCTGGCCGTGAAAGCAATCGATATGCAAAATTGTGTGACTATAGCTTACAAATTGGGATATATATACACGTGGTATAGATTTGTATTTCCGGGTACATGGATTTTCGCAATTACTGGGGCAAAAGTGGGCGTGGTCGGAAATTTGTGACTGTAATTAGTGGGGGAGGTTACCAGTATTATATATTCCAAATATTTACTTTAGCCTTAAAGCTGTGGGAGATATGGGATTTGCAATTATTGTTGAAGAAAACCAATAATCCAATTTTTTGTGGGAGGTTACTAGCAATATAACGACCAAAGTTGGTGACTCTAACTTTAAAATTGTGGGAAATATGTATGTTTTTTCGATTTGAGATGTATGGTGTATCGACATGTCATCGATTTACCAGCCTCCCAGTGGACGTGCCACAAAAATCTTAGCACTTTATCTGAAGCAGATAATAACAAGTATAATAGTCTAAGTTTCAAGTCTCTATTTTCAATAGCGTCAAATAAAGTTGAGTTCATCCGGACAGGCGGACGTTGCACAAACTCAATATACTTTGAATACCTCCGGTATCAGAGTATTCAAAGTGAGCTACTGAAGAGAAAATGCAATTCTACTCCACACTCACCACACATGTGTAGCCGCGTGAGCATAGCAACTCCGCCGTATTGTCCGGCACTTGGACGCGCCAGTTCTCGCCGGTGGAGTCCATGCGTGATGCGACATTCACCGTGTTGCCCCAGATGTCATAAACGGGCTTACGTGCTCCAATCACGCCACTGACCAGTGGGCCACTGCAGATACCGACACGCAGCTGGAAATTATTGAAGGCGTCGCCGTTGATCTCCTCCAGCTTCTTCTTCATGGCAAACGCAAACTCAACCAGGTCACAGACGCTATCCTCGGACGTCTCGCCACGCACTCGGAGATGCTCGTGATTGAGGCCGGCCGCCGCCATGTAGGTGGCTCCAACAGTTTTAATTTTCTCAACGGATGCGAAGCGCGGCTCCTCCAGCAATTCATCAAAGTCACCTGAGACGGGAATGGCTCGAATCATTAGCTACTGTCTGTGGTCGCATTTAATCAATCAACTCACATATAATCTCGTTTAGGATGCGTATGCACGCCTTTCCGTTGTCAATGTCCTCCGAGTAGAAGTCCTGGAAGTTCGGTATGGAGGCGAACATCACGCCGCACAGATTGTGCATTTTGGAATACAGCTCATCCGTGTGCTCATCGGATAGGTAATAGGCGGCCACGTGGTCCGGCAGAATGTTCTGCAAGGCATTCAAATCGAGCGATTAATTAATGAGCCATCATCAAGGATGACTGCGGGGGACTGGGGGAAAGAAATTGGGGGGGATGTTTTGGGCTGTACCTTAATTAATGTGTCATTAAGCGCCCGATTCGATTTCATGTTGGTCAGTTCGCGTTCCGCTTGCTCCTTCCAGATAAAGTCCAGGCGCGAGGTAACCTGTCGTAGACAAAGATATATGTTTTTGAGGAAGAACACAAGAGTGATATGGTCGAGAATACCCGACTAGCAGATATACTGTAATTTGCTTCCAATTGTCAAATCAATTACTTAGTAGAAACAGTATTTGTCCTTTCTGCTTTAAAAAAACAAGAAGTTTCTTAAGTGACTATTGTCTTTATTTAGCCGTTAAAAGATTTGGAGCGAATAAAGTTTGCTTTAAAATAATGCATATACCTTCCAACATTAGGGCTATACATATACAAGTCCGCCTTTTATTAAAAAGGGTATTATGGTTTTGTGCAAAAGTATGTAACAGGCATAAGGAAGCATCTCCGACCACATAAAGTATATATATTCTTGATCAGTATCAACAGCCGAGTCGATCTAGCCATGTCCGTCTGTCCGTCCGTCTGTCCGTCTGTCTGTCTGTATGAACACACAGATATCAGAGACTACAAGAGCTAGAGACTTCATATTTGGCATATTAGTTCTCGCAGTGCCGGGACAGATCAAGTTTATTTCATTTTATCGATAACTCATCCCCTTAAAAAATGCGTTTTTTGAACTTTTGGGGGGATTGGGGGTGGTATCCAAAAAGTGAAATATTTGTTACATGTGTATGCAATTCGAGATTACACATGCCAAATTTGGGGCCTCTAGCTCTTATAACTTTGAAGTTATGTCCCAAAAACGCTAGTCTAAAATCGAAATTTATCGATAACTTTTAAACGGTACGAGTTATCGATAAAATGAAATAAACTTGATCTGTCCCTGGATTAGGAGAACTTATGTTCCAAATATAAAGTCTCTAGCTCTTGTAGGTCTGCTGTTGATACTGATCAATAATATATATACTTTATATGGTCGGAGATGCTTCCTTATGCCTGTTACATACTTTTGCACAACTTCATTATACCCTTTTTACCCATTTTTAATGGGTTCAGGGTATAAAAAGCACTGGCAGCTATTTCCCTCGGCTAAGACTTTGACAACAACCGGATCTGAGCCCGGTATTTCGTTGTTCAGTTATTAGAATGACACTTAGTCAACTCATCTACCAAGGACTGTCAATCTAAAATGTAAGATATATATATAAATATAGGACATGTCTAAAAAACTAAAGTTGAAAATCGATATTTTTTTATTTTGGGAGAACAGACAGAGGTAGGACCATTCTGATGTAAGCTTGATCCTATGTATGATGGTATACTAGAACACACATTAAATATAAATTGCGTATTTCTTATAGCCCCTGAAATCGACTCAATATAGCAGACCGACTGATTTGACTATATGGAATTAGCTCTTTAAAACTTAATTTTAATAAGATCTCGTTTAGTCCGAAAATCGAATCAATTTTTGTAGCTTACCTCCACAAGTCTGGCATGGTAGCACACCATGATGAGAAAGGTGATGAGCAGTATGAGCATCTGTACGCCCAGCGGCATTCCGTTGTCCCTCAGATTGGTCAAATTGAAAGTTTCATCAGGGCTGAATCTGATAAAGATCAGCATGGTGTAGAAACAGACCATGCCCAGCGCCATGCTCGCCTTAATCAAGTAGTAGAGCTTCAGGGCCGTCGCCAATGAGACGAGGCACAGCACCCAGGTGAAGACAATGTACTCGCGATGCACACAGGCGAAGCCGTCGTCCTTGGAGGTGTTGGATGTGCTTCGATAGTCTCTGGTCAGTGCGTGTGGTCGATGCGACTGCTCGAAGGGCTCCAGCGGTGTGGAGGTGAGATTGGCGAATGTCAGGGCGTTGGCCAGTGTGTGACGCACCAGCTCATCGGATGCGTTGATGAAGCTCTCGTTGACCAGCGAGACCAGGGAAATGGCCGAGGCGCCCCTGCTTGCCGGAGTATGGATGGTTATGTTGTGCTGGAACGTTTGCGAGATGGAGACAGTCGCATCCATGTCCAGGGAGGCATTGGCAAAGGGGTAGTTGCTGGGCAGCTGGGCGTCATTGGTGCCATTGTAGCTGGAGGAGGGACAAAGCACCAAGCCAATGGCGCTGAGTATGCACATGGAAACGATGACGCCGCAAATGAAGAAGGTGCGCCGTCGGCGCTGGTGTACCAGTTTGGCCGAGTTGATTTTCAGGACACCAGGCAGTCCTGGAAATAAATCAATGATAAGCAGCGTTGCTAATATGAGGAGTGCAATCAAATTACCTGGAAACTCCTCGGCCATGACGAGGACACAGCAAAAGGTGAGTACCACAGTGCCCACGGCCAGGCAAATGATGACGGTGGTGCAGCGCGGTATGATGATTACCTGGCACAGCACCATAAATATCCAAATGACAAACACACACAGCATGTTCGAGCTGAAACAAGACGAAGTTGCGGGCAAAAAGCAGCAGGCAGAAATCAATTAGCAACAGTTCATTAATTAACGCCCAACCACCGCTAGTGGCTTGCCCCACATTCCACATTCCGTTTGGCATCCATTAGCATGCCACATGCATGTGGATGTATTATGTACACATCTACTACTTGAGCTTATACGCACCGAAACATGTCCTCGCGCAGCTGACAGAATTTCTGCTCCTGGCTTTTGTCGATGAATTTCAGCGTCCAGGCATTTAAATACTCGCGTCGGATTTCCTTATTCGAATTGATTTGTATATTCTGCTCGATGAATTCGTCAATCTGTTAGGGGTTTGTTTGGATGTATTATGAGCTCTCGATGGTCAGATTAGCTTTGCTATTTACCTCCTCATCCAGCACAGTAACCGAAACGCGATGATCCTGTTTGGGATCGACTAGTATGGAATCTGCACGGTTTAGCAGCTCCTCCGGACTGTTTAGCTGTAATTGTTTGACAGTGTTAGGCAATAGCTTCTAATGAGTGAATTTGATTGTCTTTCATCATTTTTGGGACATTGATAGTTTCTTTCAATACATAAATATATATTCTTTGTTTTTTGTACTCTATTACCGAAGGTATTCATAGTATATTGTGTTTGTGCAATGACCGTCTGTCCGGATAAACGAAGGAGACTTGGAACTTGGATAATTATACTTGTAGTTATCTGATGCACACAAAGTGTTAAGAGTTTTGTGCCACGCCTACTGGGAGACGGGCAAATCGATAATCTATCAATCTACCTCTAATCTCAGATCGATAAAACGTGAATATTTCCCACGATTTTATAGCTTTATAGTCCTTAAATTTAGTAGGTGGATTGCTGGTGACCTCTCCAAAAAATTGGATCCTAGGTTTACCAACCATGCTCTCTAATATTAGGATATATCTCCCACAGCTTTAGAGCTAGAGTCATAAAATTGGGAAGATCGATTAGTCGTATGCTTTCTCAAAGGTTAAGCTACGCCCACACCCATTATTGCATTCGTCCATACACCCGCAAAAAGATTATCTTTCACCTGTTTTCAACTGTTCCTACAATGGTATCGGGATTGCCCGACGAGCAGATACCCTGAACATAGGTACATAAGTACATACAACACACACACACACACACACATACTGCAAGCAGTAAACTTGCTTCTGCACTCAGCCCCTCAATATGGAAAGTTAAATCTTGGAAACACTCTGTGTTTATTGTTCGATCTTATTGGAATTTTTTGGACATACAGCTGGCAATAAAATGTGTGATCAAACTAAATTGCAAGGTTAAACCTTCAAAAATGCATATTTGGCACTTTTGTTGAATGGGGGGACGATATTCATAAAGTAAAATATTTCTTGTACACATGTACAATTATATGCTATTCTTGACTAAACGTACGAAATTCTCTTATTGCTAAAAAGCGCTGATCTGATACCGAAGTTTATCGATCAATTTTGAACGGGACGAGCTATCGATTAAAGTTTCTAGCTCTTATAGTCTCTGATACCCGCGTGCTACTTATACTCGTCTGTTGATACTGATCAAGAATATCTATATATATATGGCTGATACTGATCAAGAATATCTATATATATATGGCATCGGAGCTGCTCCCTTATGCCTGTTACATACTTTTGCACAAATTCATTATACCCTTTTTGCCCATTGTAATTTGCCCAGGGTATACAAATATAGCTCGCAGCAGTTGAATTGCAGATACAAAATTCGGACATTCCGAAAATAGCTGTACTTGCTTGTTTTGTCTCTTACATACATTTCTAAAGGGTATCTCGGGTATCCACTCAGTGGTGCTCTCGTCCTCAATGATCAGACCCTTGGCACTGATTGCCTCCGTCAGATTCTGTATGCTGGCACCGTTGCGAGGTCTCAGCTGCTGTTCCAGCGGCGCAGACATCATCGCCGTTGGCGAGGACACAGTGGACAGGCCCGCTGCTGGTGCTCCTGCTCCGCCTGCGCCAGCATTGGCAGTGGCAGCCGTGCCGTTGCGCAGCCGGCGGCTGTCCAAGGCGACGCCCTCGACCACGTTGGGCAGCGAGTTGAGCGAGATGTTCTTCTTTTGCTGCTGCTGCAGCAGCTGGGCCGGCTGCTGGGTGGCCATGGCCACCGCGGACTCCAGACTGCTGCGTCCATCGATGCTGCCGCCGTCGCCAGCAGTTGCCACCGCTATGGTGCTGCCAATGCTGCTGCCGCTGGCCGAGATCGACTTGGGCAGCACGGCAGTGGGGCGTTGGGATGCCGGGGCGGTGGCGCTGCTGCTGCTCAGGTGGGCGCTGCTGCGGGTGCCGAAGCGTCGCTTGGGTCTGTGGCGGGTAAACAAGTGTTATGGCCAGCTTAAGGCTCGAACTCACGTCGGATGGACTTACCGCAATGGCTCCGTGCGCTTGATGAGATAGGTGGTCACGTTCAGCTTATTGAGATGATTATCCCGGCTACCGCCGTTGCCCGGCTCCACCTCGTAGGCATCGTTCAGGCAGTTGAGCGTCGCTTCCGAGATATGAACGCGCCTGATTGCGGGTGGTTGGGCGATTGGGGGATAACAAATGGTAGTTGGTGAAAATTAAATTCAAATATTTGCCCACGTTTTCTGCGATTGTGCGTAAAGTTCGCCTCCGCCCCCAATCCCGGCCCGCACACTCTTTGTGTGTGCGTTTCATAATTGCGTTGCTCTGCGATTTGGTTTCTAGAACTGGCTGCCGTTTTATGTTTCTGTTTCTGTTTCTCTTGCTCCTGCTCCTGCTCCTGCTGTTCTAGGCCACAATTACATCAAAGCATTTTGCATTAAATGGAACCTTTTACTTTTGCCTCTTGTTCGGCTTGTGGTCGACTCTGATTTGTTGTTCTTGGCTCTCTGGTTCTTGGCCAGCTGCTATTGTTGCCTTGTTGTTGCTCCCTGGCTTTGGTGGCTTGTGTCTAAACACGCCAAGCTTGCAAAAATTACTAAGCAATTGTTGTTAGCCAGCACTGGCCATGCCCTAATTGGCCAATTAAAAATGTGGCTGACTAAGATTTACAGGCACTGCCATAGCAAAACTTATTTGGCAACACGTTTCGGATTGCTGCTGCTCCTTCGAATTTCGAATTACTGAAGTTTTGCCAATAAATTTGTGCTGCATGCTGGACAAAAATTTGATAGTCTACGTAAAATGCATAAATGTGTTGGTGAACAAAGGATTCTTCAAGCGGCTTAGGTGCAGTCAAACTGAAAGTCAACTAAAAGAGCCTCAGAACATGCTTTTCTCTATTTAGATATTTGCACTCAAAATCAAATAAACATGTTTTGAAATAATTGTTTTTGAATGTTGTTCTTGAATTATTAAATTTTAATATTAATATAATCGATTTTTTCAAAATTATATTTGAACTCTCTTAAAATGTATTTTATTTTCTGTGTCCACTGTTATTAGTCATTATTAAAAAAATGTATTTAAAATTTTTTATATTTTAATATCATTACCAAGGCCTCTGTGAATTATTGAAAATGATTCAAAATTATGTATCTTCATAATATATATGTTTTGCACTGATGAAATCTAATAAAACATTTTTATTTCAATTCTTTTAAGTAGTTCTTGAGATAGTGAAATTCAGTTCCTGTTTGTTTCGACCGTGTTCAGTTCTGGTTGTTGAATAGTAATTATTTGATTTGTTTTGCTTACGAGCTGTTTTCGACCACACGGATAATTACAGGACCATGCCGCAAACAATGCTTTGTGCATAAATTTGAATGGCAACACAAGATGAGGCTGATCTGGCGCATTGGGGAAAACAGAACGTGACCGGACTTACCCGGGAATGCCACCGGATTCCATGTGATTCGCAATGATAACATCATTAGACCAAACGTCAAAATGCCATTTCTTGTTGCCCAGAACGCCGCACATCACCGAGCCGCTGTGAATGCCGATGCGCATGTTGAGGTCAACCTGCAAAATTAACAAACGCAAAACTCAGCAAATATGCGAAGCACGCGCTTAACTCCACACACACACACACACACACAAACACAAACACACACACACATGCAGATGACAAGTACTGCAAGTTGCAACAACTGAAAGTGAGCGTCATTGCAGTTGTCCGAGTGTCAGTGGCAGTGTCAGTTGCACTGACTGTCAGTCGGAGGCTGCATCGGCCAATTGTCATTATCCAAGGGCAACTCTCGCATTCATTTAATGCGCTTAAAGGGCAAAGGAGCGGCCGGCCACAATGTGAGTTGGACACTCGGTATGCCACAAAAAAAATATCAATTAATTTCCTTTTTTGCGCTTGTACATTGTTGCAGGCATGAAAATTTAACACATATTTTGTGCTGTTGCTTCTGTCGCTGCTGCCGTTTGAAGTTGCCTTTTGCTCTGCTGAGATTTGCATACAAATGAATTGTCAACACGTCCAGCGGACGACGCAGGGCAACGACAGTGTGCAATATTCGTTAAAATAAAGCGGCTTGCTGCCAAAAAAGGCAGAGGCAAATGCAAAACAGCTGACAGCTGAAAAATTTGCGGCATTAAATTTGAAAAAATAATGCGACCAAGTAGGCGTTTAACAGCCTTTGGCAACGTAACACTTGGCTGTTATGGACTAACAGCTGCCTGTTAGCAGTCATCATGTTACATTTCATGCGGCGCTGTAAAGTATGCAACAGAGCATGCGAATTCACAACAGATATTCCGAGAAAGTCTACTAAGTCGTTTTAAATAGCCAGCCATTGTAAGAATTTCCGCTCACTTACGTGCGTATGCAGGCGCACATCCTTGATGGCCTTTATCATGTGAAGTCCAGTTTCGACGCTGCACACCGCATGATCCGGTCGCGTCTTCCAGTTGTCACTTTCGAACTGCGACACACAGTAGTAGCAATCGCCCAGCAGCTTCACGCGCAGGCAATGATTGTCCTGTGGGCCAGAGAACAATGAACAATGATTTAAAGCATAACAATTATATTATTAATAAATTAATAAAACAGCCACGTACCTCCGCAATGCGATCGAAACGTGCAAAGAGGTCGTTTAATATTTTTACCAACTGCTGGGCGGACGTTTTGCTTGCCAGCTGCGTAAAGCCCTGCAAAAAGTTATTTAAGTCACTTTAAATGTTATAAATAACTTCGCTTTATTTCGCTTACCTTGATGTCTGCAAACAAAATGCTAACGTTGTCCATGGGATACACATACAATTTGTTGAACTGCGTCTCCACAGTAGGATCCGTGCCTTTGTACATTTCGCTACGTATTTGATTATTCACAATGTTGGGCAAAACTGCAAGCAGAAAGCAGCGAAAGCAGAATTAAATAGCTTAACGCAATATAAATTCAGAAGCGAACTCCAGAGTCGTTTGTGCAGACTACGTTGTAGTCCTTTAGTAACACAAAGTTACTGAAAAGGCCACATGTGTGAATCATGGTTAACTGCTGCTGAATTCAGATTCCAGCTACCTGTCGCCGGACTGGGAGTTCTCTGGAATTTGATTGGTTGCAAGGGACATACACTTGCCAAAGGTTGTCCATGAACTTTCTTGTGCCTTGTTTTTATTACATATTCTTAATAAATAATAATATATAAAATAATCAAACAAAAAATAATTATTTTGAATACACTTTGCTATATAAACATGGATTTCAACTTAAATTTTCAACTGTTCCTCATTTTTATGATTGTGATAAAGGAATATTTCAAATTGTATTATGCTTGTTAAATTGAATAGCTATTCCCTCAAACAGTGTTAAATAAAACAAGTGGGAAAGGATTATCTTCGGCGTGCCGAAGATTTTATACTCTTTTCGAACATATGCTGTAAAAATTCGATTTACTTTTTTTTGGTGTAAGAATTGATATCATATGAATTTAAATTTTTCTTTTGAAAGATATAGTGGCCCAATGCGGCTGGCTCTGGTCAATATGCCGTTATTTAGAATAATAAGTATATGTGCAAAGCTTCATCGCGATAGCTTTAAAATCATGGGCCAAAACCGACTTAGAGTTGTATGGCAGCTATAAGATATAGTGGTCCGATCCGGCCGGTTCCAACCAATGTGCTGTCCCTTTCAATAATAAGTCTCTGTGCCAATTTTATCACGATGGCTCAAATATTGAGGGACTAGTTTGCATACATACAGACAGACGGACAGACAGACAGACAGACAGACAGACAGACAGACGGACATGGCTAGATCAATTTGTTTTGTCATTCTAAACATACTGGCAGTAACTTTTGGGGGTCTCCGACGATTCCTTCTATGCGTTAAAAACTTCAGCTCAAACTGAATATACTATTTTCTTCGAAAAGAGTGTAAATATCTTGTTTAAATATACTGAAGTGTAAGATACGTATAAGATATATAATAAAGATTATAATATATATCGCATATTAATATCTAATATCTAATATCTAATAATAAATATTTAATTACAAAATATTTTTCTTATATTGTATTATAACACTTTATTTATATTTTTAAGCTTCACTCACTTGAATCGAGTAACTTTTGAGTGCGCTGCAGCTCCTTTTCGGACTCCTTTTTGTGCTCCATGGCCTTGTGGGTCTCTATGAAGGCCAAACGCTGTCCACGGTCCGTCAGATATTTGGTATACATGCCGGCCACGTTGATGGCCGTGTAGAGAATGAAATTGGCAATGATTTGGAACATCACGCAGTTGCGATCGAATGTCGTCTGCGAAAGCGAAAAACATATATTGCAAACATAAACCAAATTGTTTCTGGGTGCTCGTACCTCCTTGTCCTGCAATTTGTTGATGGTAATTACGGCCAGGTGGCAGCTGGCCGTGATTGTGCCGCCTACAACGCACCATTTGAGTGGCAGGGGCAACATGGCATAGGGCACAAATATGACGAACAAAATGTACCAGACCAGGTACTCACGATTCTCGAAGCCCACGCCTTCGCCGATGAATCCTGTCGCAAAGGCAATAAAACATTTATGACGGCCAAAGGATTAGCAAATTTAACGGCCAGCGCATGTGACGCATGATTTATGTTCAATACGAGCCAACCCAGCCACCCACCCACCTTGTATATTGAAGAGCACCCAAGTGCAGACAGCCGCCCAGTGCAAGTAATTGTTGGCAAAGCAGCGCCAATAGCCCAGAAAGCAAATGGCCAAGTTGGCAATGCCACAGCAAACTGACCAAGTTACTGCGGTTGCTGTGCTCGCTGCATCCAAGTCCTGTGTGGACAAAGGCAAACATGAATAGAGAATGGAAACAGAATGAGAGAGAGAAAGAGATAGATAGGGTGTGAGTTACCGATAAGCGCTCCTCCTTGGGCTGCAGCATCCATATAATGGCCATCACAATCTTTAGCACAAAGTCCACAACATTCACGATGATCAGCGACTTCTGGCGTTGTCTGTGTGTGTAGGTGAGATAGCTTCTCTCCAGTGAGTTCTGCTTGAAGGAGTTGGTCAGTGAGGGACAGAGTATGCCCTTGACCACATTGCCGCTCTTAAAGGCCGAATATGTTTCGTTTGTTAGCGGCCGTTGGGGTCCAGCAATGCTGGCTATGGATTGGCCCGATTCCAGCTCGTAATCTGTTTCGCATATATATGTATATATAAGAATATTTACTACAGCGAGACTTGAATGTCGGATGTCTATTAATACCAAAGATATATCGAGTGCCCTTCATGAAAATGAAACCTTCACTGACTGCTATCTGTGGTACTCACTGTTTTCAGAGGTATTGTGCGTGATTCATGATACTTAGTGAAAGGCAAGGCAATTTGATGATTCGGTGACAAGATAAAGAACATGAGGATTTCTTAGACATTTATCTTGGTCGGACAAAGAGCAAATTTTGGAGTACAAAGTTATGCATTTTTTAAAATGATATAAAGAAACATTTCATCTGAAATCTGCGATGTTTTACTACAGAATATATCCTTTAGTATAATATTGTTTAAGAATCTCACAGTTCGAAGTATTAAAAGCCCATTATGAACATGATTAGCCATACAGAAATTAGCCGGTGTAGAAAATATATTTTCGGACTACCATTATCCGACATTATTTCTCTAATCCAGTCAATGTGATACCAGACATCCGTATAGACGGATGGCAATACACCATTGCCGCAGCCGAGGCCATATGAAACGATGCCATAAACGGTTAGGTTTATCAGGAGTGGATCGCCCGTATCGCCCGGACAGGGATCCTGATCGTCGGTGACGTTCAGATTGCCGGCGCACAGCATTTCAGGCAGGAATGTCTCGATAATCGTCTTGCAGAACTCTCGATCCAGCAGTTCTACATCGATATACAGTATTCTGGAAGCCAAAGCACCCCCCTGCCAACAGTGCGATATGATGAGATCAACCGATAACAGAATGGAGCTACTTAGACTCACTTCGTAGACACGCCCCCAGCCCATGACCTTGTAGAGTATACCAACAGTGGGTGCTTCGGTGGGAAGGTTGATAACCCCAATGTGACGATTGTCCGAGGGCAGCGAATGTGCCAACTTCAAAAGCGCAATATTGTTGCTATTGTGAACGGTGAAGTTGCCAGGAACAAATATACTCTTGACCGGCACATTGATGGTCTGCCCCCCAACAACCTTCAGTCGGTTGGGCGCTCCAGCAACGACCAGCAGCACTCGACTACGATGCATAATCTTGCGGCGACTTTAATATGTCTGGGTGGATCAGTAAGGATGTGTTTATCTCTTTGCTAAATACATACTCCATCACACACAGCGCTGCAGTTATCACGAATAGCGGAGATATTATGGTGCCACCACAGAAGTGATTGTCGCCAAAGTATTTCCGGGGCGTACGCGACCTTATGGAAACCACATACTTGGCCATGTTCTCGTATACTTCCAAGCTGAAATTGGGTGTAGCCAGACGCTTCACGCGTCTCTCACTGGACTGAGGTTTGTTGCCAAGTGCAAGCAATGGCAATACTACCAGCAGCTGCAGCAATTTGGAAAACTTACTATATATCATCGTATGTTGAATATATTTAGACTGACTTATTGACTGACATATTGACTGGACGAAGCTATGATAAAATAAAACAAGTAAGAGTGCTCTAGTCGGGAGTGCCCGACTACGAGATACCCTGAACCCAGTCCTTACAATCATTCATATTAATCTAAACACACACATGCTGCAGTACAAGCAGTACAAGCAGTGCAAGCGGTTTAAGCAGTTAGCTTGCTTTTTCGCTGAGCCCCACACAATGGAAAGTTAAATCTTAAATAACTTCTGTGTTTATCGTCCGATCTTATTGAAATTTTTGGGGCAAACAATTGTCAATAATATGTGTGACCAAACCAAATTGCAAGGTCGTACCTTCAAAAATGCGTTTTTTTAACTTTTGGGGGGTTTGGGGGGTGGTATCCAAAAAGTGAAAAATTTGTTCATGTGTATGCTATTCGAGATTATACATGTCAAATTAGGGGCCTCTAGCTCTTATAACTTGTAAGTTATATCCAAAAAACGCTGGTCTGAAATCGAAATTTATCGATAACTTTTGAACGGGACGAGCTATCGATAAATTTTAATAAACTTGATCTGTCCCGGGATTAGGAGAACTTATGTTCCAAATATGAAGTCTCTAGCTCTTGTAGTCTCTGATATCTGTGTGTTCATACAGACAGACAGACGGACAGACGGACAGACGGACAGACAGACGGACATGGCTAGATCGACTCGGCTGTTGATACTGATCAATAATATATATACTTTATATGGTCGGAGATGCTTCCTTATGCCTGTTACATACTTTTGCACAACTTCATTATACCCTTTTTACCCATTTTTAATGGGTTCAGGGTATAAACAGCTTTTGAAACAGCTGGAACACATATCTATAGTCTTATATATATTTTGTTGTCCTTGAAAAAGTTAGTACTAGGACTAAAAAGTGTCTAGACAGCTCTAGTCGTGACTGCCCGATAAGAAGCTACCGTGAGCTCAGTCCTTACATTCATTCATAGTTTCCTACTAACACACACTAACTGCCAGCAGTAGGACTGCTCCGGATGGTTGTTAAATTTGTTGGCCATAAAATTGGCAGTCCAATGTAAAGTCCTAAACTAAACTGTAAAGTCATACCTTCAAATATTTCAAATATGAGTATTTTCCAGTTTTTGAAGAATAGCACGGCGGCATTTAAAAGTGAAATATTGTGTACAGATTTGTATTCAACATTAACTTTCAGGTTATGGGCAAACAGCACTGGTCTGAAATCGAAACTGCTCGATAACTTTTGAGCGCGACGAGCTATCGATAAAACAAAACAAACTTCCACTTATAAAGTATATAGCTCTTACAGTATATAGCTCTGAGATCCGCGGGTTCATACAGACAGACAGACGGACAGATAGACGCACATGGCTAGATCGACTCGGCTGATCAATATATACTTTATATGGTTGGAGATGCTTCCTTATGCCTGTTAAATACTTTTACACAACGTCATTATTCCCTATTTACCCATTTTCAATGGGTTCAATACTTCATATTTGGAACATAAGTTCTCCTAGTCCCGGGACAGATCAAGTTTATTTCATTTTATCGATAACTCGTACCGTTTAAAAGTTATCGATAAATTTCGATTTCAGACTTGCGTTTTTGGACATAACTTCAAAGTTATAAAAGCTAGAGGCCCCAAATTCGGCATGTATAATCTCGAGTAGCATACACATGTAACAAATATTTCACTTTTTGGATACCACCCCCCAAACCCCCAAAAGTTCAGAAAACGCATTTTTGGAGTTATGACCTTGGAATTTGGTTTGGTCACACATATTATTGACAATTGTTTGCCCCAAAAATTTCAATAAGATCGGACAATAAACAAAGAAGTTATTTAAGATTTAACTTTCCATTGTGTGGGGCTCAGCGAAAAAGCAAGCTAACTGCTTAAACCGCTTGCACTGCTTGTACTGCTTGTACTGCAGCATGTGTGTGTTTAGATTAGTATGAATGATTGTAAGGACTGGGTTCAGGGTATCTCGTAGTCGGGCACTCCCGACTAGAGCACTCTTACTTGTTTTAGTTATAGTGTAATCAAAGTACGCAATTTATCATACTTCATTATGTTTGTACACTGTAAGAAAAGACTGCAACTTTACTTCTGCAAGCCTAATTAGAAGTAAGCCAAACACTATGAAAAATGCATATAGTAAATTTGTAAAAATGAATGACTGAAGGAAGGTGCCCCAATTTTGCCCCGCTTTGCTTGCCGCGTTAGCTTACCAAAATTGCTGTTGCCAAATATGCTGCAGCTCTCGGTGCGTCGCTTGGGTCCGTAGCCGGACTTGGCCTCCACGATGCGCACGGATTGAACGCGCCTCGGCGTCTGTTTGGCCAGGCCAGCGCCAGCAGGTCGGTCGGCGGAGATGCCGCCGAGAGCTGCCTGCTGTTTCTTGCGCAAATTGGACAGAATTGATGCTGTGGAGGCACGCAGAGAATAGGGCAGATCGCCGCTGTCGTCCATCTGGGCGCCGTCGCCGGGCAGGCGTGGTATCTTGGACATGTCCGGCGTGGTAAGGGCCAGCGTTGGAGTACATGTCGTTGTCGCTGCTGCTGGGGCTGCTTTTGCTTCCTGCTGTTTTGTTTTAGTTTAGCTTTTAATTAGCCCTAAGTGCTGGCCACAATTCAACTTACCTCGGACGCAGCCGCTGTTGTTGCTGTAGTTACCATTGTTGTGGCTGTAATCTGCTCATCATTTGTGGTCTGCGCTGCGGGATTGCTCAGACCGGGCCCACAGTCAACATCATCTACGTCCACGTCCACGTCGTCGTCGTCGTCGTTGTCGTTGTCGTCGCTGTCACTCTCCAGCTTTAAGTCGTCAATTTGTGCCAAGGTAATGGCTCCTTTGCCGACGGCGCGTCGCAGCACCACACCCTGTTCCGGCTCACTCTCCGGCTCCGGCAGTGCCGGCTGCGTCAGGTCAGGGGGCGCCGAGTGTGTTACGCTGTGGCACTGGCGGCGCTGCTGCAGCGCCGAGGATGGAGTCGAGCTAAGCTGCCGCAGATGCACCTCATCCGAGACCAAGTTGTCGTCATCGTCGTCCATGTTGCGCTCCTGTTCCTCGTCCTCCTCGTTGGTTCTGCAAGATGTGAGCAGTATAGCAGTAGAGATTTTATGCTGTTTGTGCTGACAAACAAGTGGGCGGGCGGGTTTGTGGACGTTATTATTATCATCGTCAATGCGTGGCAACTCAGGCTTTAACTTTCAATTTGCGCTTTGAAGTTGTCAACGATTTAATTCAGCTTGTGTGTGTCTGTTCTCTCTCTGTGTCTGTCTCTGTTGAGTGCGTGTGTGTGAGTTTGAGTGTGGGTCCTGATTGCTAGGACCCAACGTCTTCCCTATCTTGAGGCCTTTCAGGGCGGCGCCACTTCTAATGAATACAAACATTTGCCCCTACCCCAATGACGATGCTGCAACTCACAATCAACTTTTGAGACACAGGCGCAAAATGTAAATGCTTTCTAAGCGCCGACATTTGCGTCGAGGCGTGAAGCCATTTGCCAAGTTTGCCAGCCCTGAGGGAAGCTGAGGGAATCTGAGGGAAGGGCACAATAAACCAGAACGGATGTGTCAGCTGAAGTCTGCATAGAATGTCCACAACAGAGCATAGGAAATGATTAATATTAGCATGTAGTTTTCTCGGATCCTGCTTTTGTTAGTTTTGGAAACGGCTTTAACATGTCATAAAACCAAGTGAAAAATTATTTTCCAATTGTTAGGAAAAGATAAATGGCCATTTAATTTGAGTTTTCATATGCGGCTAAACTAAGCACATTTGCTTTTTACCATGTTATACAAATGTTATTTAACATAACTAACAACTGTTGGTTTGTATCGGTTTATATGTATCTTTCATTAAAGCGAAATCAATCGAATTACACTCAACGCAACTCACATCGCATTTGAGGGCATTAAGGGATAACCAAGCTCTTCGTGCACTTCCGCCAGATAGAGCATTAAACTTTAACATTGCCTGTGGGGACAGTTCGGGGCCCTTGAATAATGTTGCTCTCAAGCCGGCGCGATCTGGCACGCGCCATATCGTGTAGGATACCTACATCATATACTCGTTTGTATTTGTATATTTACTTGTCTATTGCATACAGCAGATTATACAAGCTAAATTCACGATGGCGCAGCGGAAACGCAAAATGGCGACGACGATGACAGTCAACAACTAGAAAATGGCGCGTTGATGTCGTTGTCATTATTCAAATTAGCATTTAGACACACACGGTTGCACACACACACACACACATACACACACACATACATACATACACATTCTACACACGCTCACGTCGCCCGCTCATTCATATGCGTCATGTATAGAAATCGTAGCATACTTTTGGGTCGAGCAAATGCTTTCTGGAATATTGTAGACATAAAAAAAATTCCAATAAATCGCAGCAGCCAAGAGACACGCTTGTCCATATATACATACATATGAATGTAGGATGGAAGATAGGAAATTAAATGTGGAATACATTAGCGAATAATTCAATAAATAGTCAAATGCTCAATGCGCTGCCTTTGCAACTTTTATGCCTTCTCCTCTGATGTCTTGGCGTAAGCATTTATTTCTCGCACATTGAAAATACATTTTATGTGCTATGCTCTTTTATGTCTGCTAAGCTGTCCGTTTGTCTGACTGTCCCTTCTCTAATTTACTTTAACGAGCATTTAGCTGAACTTTGCATCCGAGCAAAAGTTGCTCACCTTTGCGGTTGAGTTTTCATGTGGTTTTTGCAACTCATGCTGCTGCTGGCCATCTAGTCGGAAAGTTGGTAACAAGTTTATCAACTGCCGCTTAATGTTATCTGCCGTACGTATGAAAATACACGAATAATTATATACCAACTTTGGTCTATTTTGGGATTGTTTATACGGGGACTGTTGTGTAGCACGCTTTTGGGCACAACAAGCTTTCATACTCTTTTAGTATCTGTCACATTGGCTGACTGCACTTCCTGCGCACTTCCTACGCCCCGTGCACCCTTATCGCATTTAAGCACATTAAATTGTTGTTATCAGCTATCATTTGGCAGTCTAGAAAACAAACAAACGTTGTATATTGCGAAAACTCGCAATTGTGACTTGATTAATGTGTCCAAACTGAAGGATAGATAAGCTCGGAGCCACAATGGTTGATTACATCATTTAAAAATTTAATTTATTTTACCATATGTCTATTTTAGTAATACATTTTTCCAATAAATACTGAATGAGTGTTTTCTATGCTAAATACTATATGCCAGTTTAAAACTTCAACCAATGTTTGCATACTAAGTATGTTAGATAGCTTCTAGTAAACTTCAACATTCTGAATCTTTAGTTGTTGTTCCTCCATCTAAAGCAAAAAGCAACAACAATTGTTAATTTCCCGTTTGCAAGCTGGCGCTTTTAACACCTCCATAAGGTATAAATCCATTCATAGTCAATTGAGCGTAATATGTGTTTTTCACGAGCGTTTCATATTTTCGCAATCGTGTCCAAATTACTTGAAAATTCGTCAGTTACACACCTGTTAGCTCTTATCCCCCAGCAGCAATATCACATGCCACACATCAGTTGAGTTGTTGTTCGTTCTCATTACTCGAACATATGATTAGCACATTCGAGTTCATTTTCATGCGTTGATTTGGTTTCACGTTCGAAATTCGACGAAATTTGAAAGTTGCATTAAACCAGTTGTCCGGTGGTTTAGTTGTTTGGTTGATTGGTTGTTTGGTTGTTTAGCTGTTTTTGTCGTTGTTTTCGGATGAGTAATCCCAAAGATAAACAAAGAACACAAACGCGTTGTTTATCAAGCGATTCGAGAGCCGCACTGCAGCCACAGCGAGCGAGGGCGAGATAAACGCCTAATATAATTATCACTTATATAAATGCGATGATAATGGCGCAACAATATTCAAAACACAAAATCGATAAATGGCCTGGCAAGCGTATTGGATTTTTAGCCCAGCCAACTGCGTTGGCCGTGATACTACAATGATGATGATAGCCCTTGCCTTTGTTTCAGCCTGTTCTCAGTGAAGAGTTAACCGTTAACCTGTTAACCGAATCTGGTTTCACTTTTTCGCAAACACTCATGGGTCGAGTTCGGATTTTCACAGCATTATTTGGCCAGCAAATATTTGATATTATACTATACGGTCAGTCATGCATATAGCTACGGATTCACTATTACTTTACTTTGTTTTGCAACTGCCGCCCGCGGCCCGCTCTTAGCTAATATTTCGGATTCGTAGTTTTCGCGTCTTTCACATCGAACTGGCATTTGGCAACTGAGCGCCAAAAGCGCCATAGACTCTGCCTATAGTATGAGTGTACTCACATGGAGTATCGAATATGAAATATGGCACTCAGCAACGTTTCAGCTTTTTTGCTGATATGGTAATTTAACTGCTCGGCGGCCAACGATAAACACGAGTGATAATCAACAATCGATAACTATCGGTTTGAATTAGGCCGATTAAACCTTTTTTAAAGGTCACTGATTTATCTTGAGGCTGTATACCTGAATAAATAAGCTATTAAACAATTTATACAAGTATCCTGACTCACTATTGGCAAATTCAAATTATATTTCTATAGCTCTTTTCTCAGAAATTGAATGATGTAAAAAAATAAAGAACAAACCACAAAAAAATCGAAATTAATTTTGAGCTCTCTTCTATTGATCTGAAAATGTAATTTGATCTACTAAATATTTTGTTCTCCTCATTTATATCAACGACTTGCAGTTATTTAATTTCCTAGGCTTTAATTTGTTCACATGTGTTCATACCTCAAGTTTCTTATCTGTGCGCATCAGCATCCATTTCAGGCTCTGCCACATGCTTATCATAGTCATAAATATTAATTACATGTTACAATTCACCTGTCACAACAGCAAAGTAGCCAAAGGAAGTGAGCCGAGGACAATCAGGCACGAGCCAAGTTAGTAAGACATTTAAAATGGTAAAAGGCAAATGGGAAATGGGGCTGGTTGGCTTGTCGATAAATATGGCTGATAAGAGCGTTCTTTAGAGCTCATTGTTGGCCTCAAACTGTTGTTGGGTTATTGTTGTTGTTGCCTGTCAAATATGTTAGCGGCTTGTGCCTGGGTGCAGTTTTGTTTTTTGCCCGGCATACTCATGTTCCTGTGAAATTTCCTGTCAGCTGTTGTGCGTGTGTGTGTGTGAGTGTGTAAGTGTGGAAGTGTGTGTGATATGATATGAAATGTCAAGGCTTGTCTGCTACGTTCGCTTTTATTTATGTAGGCAGCGGCTGTTGGGGTTAGTTGCAAAGTCGCCAAGCAGCCAGCAGCAATTCATCCTGCCAGACAAGCAGCCCATTGAGCCGGGCGGGTGTGGAGTCAGCCCTTTTTATGAGCTTTTGTTAGCTTGTTGAATTTATGGCCATAAGAAACTTGTTAAAGCGTATTATTGGGTGTGTAACAAGTGTGTGTGTGTGTGTGTGAGCTGTGTTGCGTCTGTGTGAATTCAATGAGTTGTGTGTTAGTGTGTTTGTGTTTGGCTCTCTGTTTATATTTTGCGCTGCTTAGAAACTTGCGAGTGAGAGATAGAGATAGAGAGAGAGAGAGAGAGAGATAGGCAGCTGCCTAAGCTACTCGTAAGTAGATTAAAGTCATATTTACACATTTACATCTGTGTATTATGCTTCTGCTAGTCTGTGTGTGTGTGTGTGTGTGTGCCGCATTGTTGTAGTTGTATTTGAATTTGTGCTCTCCGTTAAGTGGCAGCAATTAACACTTGACATATTTATGCTTGGCCCCGAGACGCAACGATGTCCCGATCTCAATTGTGCATTATGCCCTACAAGAACAAAAACAACAGCAACAGCAACAACAACACAAAGCAGCCAAAGCCACAACTAGCACTACAACAGCAACAACAATTAAGGCAAGGCCAAAGCATCGATGAGGCAACAATGTCTGGCAAGCAGCTTATTTTATTTATTAAGCATTTAAGCCTGCGGTGGGCGTGGCGACATTTTGAGGAATGTGTTGACAATGGGGCGAGGAGCTATTTGCTGTTTGGGGGGCTATAAGCTTGAAATGTGTGAAGCAAATATTTAAAGATAATTAGCTGAAGATGCCCAGAAACATAGGAGGCTGACAGCAAATGAATAAAGACTCAATCTATTCACGACAACAGTAAGCTAAGCTCATCATAGGCAAGTGAAAACTATAATAATAAATGGCTTGAGGACTTACTTTTAGCCATGCTTTAGTAAATACTTAAGTTAGTTCGTGTTCGTAACTTCTTAAGAATATTTAACATGAAGTTTTTGCAAATATTAACATACAATATGTTTAATAAAGCATATAGCAAAATTATTTCATGCATTTACAGGTTCGCTTATATCTTCAGACATCATGTGGAATCGGATATTTTTCAGGGTCAGAAAATGTTTTGTAATACTTATTAGTATGACTACTATGGCAAAACAATGTTAAAACATTATAGAATATATAAAAATAGCTTTTGATATAAAATAGATGAGTATTCATTATATTGTTGTCAATTACTTTTCAATACCCATTGTGTTTGCATTTGGTCTGAACCTGAATTCATAAAATTAATGGCGATTCGTAAATTAAATCACACTGATTTTTACAAAATTAAAGTAAATTACTGTTGGTTTCTATATTAAGCAATGTACTAAAAGGAGATAAAATGTGCATTTTGACTTAATTATACCCTGAACCCATTAAAAATGGGTAAAAAGGGTATAATGGTTTTGTGCAAAAGTATGTAACAGGCATAAGGAAGCATCTCCGACCATATAAAGTATATATATTATTGATCAGTATCAACAGTCGAGTCGATCTAGCCATGTCCTTCTGACTGTCTGTCTGTTGTCTGTCCGTCCGTCTGTATGAACTCGCGGATATCAAAGACTATAAGAGCTAGAGACTTCATTTGGAATATAAGTTCTCGTAATCCCGGGACAGATCAAGTTTATTTAATTTGATCGATAACTCGATCCGTTCAAAAGTTATCGATACCCTTAAATTTCAGACTAGCGTTTTTGGAACATAACATCAAAGTAATAAGAGCTAGAGGCCCCATTTGGCATGTACAATCTCGAATAGCATACACATGTAACAAATATTTCACTTTTTCCCCCCAAAAGTTAAAAAAAACGTATTTTACAAGGTACGACCTTTAAATTTGGATTGGTCACACATTTTATTGCCAATTGTATGCCCAGAAAATGTCAATAAGATCGGACAATAAGCACAGAAGTTGCTTAAGACTTCGCTTTCCATAGTGTGGGGCTCAGTGAAGAAGCAAGATAACTTCTTCTACTGCTTGTACTGCTTGCAGCATGTGTGTGTTTGTACGTATGTACACTGATAGGTTAGTTTGAATGAATGTGAAGACTGTGTTCAGGGTATCTCCTAGTCGGGCACTCCCGACTAGAGCATTCTTACTTGTTTTAATAAGTATTTGGCTACTACCCTGTAATGTTATTTTCATCGAGTACAACTTTATCATCAAGTCGATCACAATCGTTTAAAGGTATTTAATTCTGATATTTTTTGGTTTTTCCAACACAATGCTAGCGAAGAGCTGGTCACATTATCATTATCGATAATGTTTACTACTGAGTTCATTCCTTGCCATTTACTGAGTAATCAATTAAAATATTTTAGGGGAGTAGGTTGATGAGTCGATGTAATTAATTTCCGGCACAAGCCTAAATGCCTTCCAACTGGCAGTTCACTCGCAGACATTGGGAACGCAGCAGGTGGCAAATTTGCCAACAAGGACACATTTATTTTTTGTGCGCGAACAACGCTTGGCTCCTGTACACAGGATATGGCTGATTCATTTAGCTAAAAGTCGACCACAGAGACAATAAACTGCTGAAGGAGACAAGCGACGGGCGTCTTCAATGGAGATAGATAGAGAGAAAGAGAGGAAGAGCGAATTGGAAGTAATACCTTGCGTCAAGTGGCCACGTTTCAATGCAAGTATGTGTGTGTGTGTGTGTATATCTTTTGGATTTGGGTTAATGTTGGACGTTGGTCAACATGGGTGTGCATTTGAAAGGGCGCAACAAAGCAGAAAATAGAAAAATTACTCAACGGCACAGAAATGAAGCACACAAAAGGGACAATTGCAGGCGTTCCGGTTAACCCTTTCTGCCATATTTCGCTTATATTAAAACGTCATAGTGTTTGATGACAGTTGTAATTCAAATATTTGTAAAAAATTGTGTGCATTGTTAAGAGCGCACAAAACGTGCTAGCGTTATAATGGCGAAAGCGAATTGAAGAACATTCAACTTTTGTTCTGAGAGTAGTGTGATTATAAAATTCCAAACATTGTTTGGTGCTGCTTTTTTCTGTTACGCATTATTATGCAGAAAATGCGCTTAAGTTGCCACAAGCCGTCATCAAGCGCTTTGATGTCCTTTTTCTAAGGACATGTCTCAAATCAAAGCTATTTATTTGGCCACCGTTTGCTGATTTGAGTAAACACTGAAGTGGGTCTGGGGCTGAGCTCCGAGTTCTTCTAGCTGAAAAGAAAAAGGCAATAAGCCGTATAAGTGGCCACTTTATAAGGCCCACCACCGAAAAGCGGAGTTCGTAAAAAGCATTTGGTCGGCCATTCAAAAGCCATTAAAATTGATAAATTGTCGGTGCGGCCAAAGCCACAAATCTTTATATTACATTTGAGCAATAACAGTAGGAGAAACTCAATTTATTTTTGACATTTGCAATGCGAATTCGAGCCCATGATAAAAACACTAGGAAAAAGAGAAGCTGAAAGCGATTTGCGTTATTTGTATTATTCATTGCTGGGCTAATTAGTCATAGCTTGCTTGTTGCACGACTTTTCAAATGCAGTTCTCGAGGCACAACTTGTCGCAAAGTTTTGCGCCATTAAAAGTTAGCGATATCAGTTAATTTAAGTTAATGCGGTCTGTCAGTTTGCCCGTCTCTGAGTTCAACTTCTGGCGGCGTTCTGGCCGTGCAAAGTTTTCTTTGCGTCAAAATTCACGTTTATAAACAGAAAAGTGACGCAGGCGATGTAAAACCGGGAAAACAAATTTTCTCCTTTTAGTTTAGCTGCATTTTAGTCCTTGTAGAGGTAATAATATACCCTGCTTATAACCTGCTGAAGCATATAGTTGCCCTGCATAACATTTAAAAGAGTTGAACTAATTGTGTGAACTAAACAAATCAGGTATTTGAGTTATTAGGTAATTTTATTGGTATTCTTCTTTGCAAGTCCAAAATATATTTTGTCTTTTTTTGTACTCCAATATATAATCATAAAACGCATTCCAGGGTATTTTGTGGCAAATCAGCAGCAACTATTCGAAGACTCTTCTATTTGCTTGGCTGGTTGTTTCCTTCGCTGTTTGTTGTTTACTTTACTAAAATTTGCATGGCAAAAGAAATTAGCATAAAATTAAATAGACATTTTGAGCTGTTGTCGTCTGCTGATTTTCACAGCTGCTCTTTAGGGTTGAGAATCGAGACTCAGTTATATGAAATCTGGTCTAGAAAGTTCAATTTCTTTTAATTGCAGCTGTCTTAAGGTCGCATGTCCTGCATAACTGTCAACGGCTTAACGTGCTAACGCCTCTGACTTTATGACAGCTGATGGAGGTAACTGATTGCGAGTAATGCTCGAAAGAACAGAAATAGCAAACGCTCTTTCCTAACTGTTAATCTATCTAATTAACCTGCTTATAAGTTCTTTCGAGGTTAAGTACGATATCAGCTTTGAAAAGTTTCTTTGCGTTTTGTCACTTTTTAAAGGCATTTCATTGAGACGCTTTAAGCTTATAGCATAAATTGCTTTACCGTTATGACACGCACCACCCTTTTAAACCTAGTGCTGTCCCCCCTTCTGCCCCACCTCTGTCTGCTGTGTGTCTGGGTAAGAAGCCGAGCTGGGCAGGGGGAGTGGCTTGTGCAATGGACTGGCAAAAACGTGGCGAAGTTGATTGTCAGTGCGTTATTATGTAATTAAAATTTCATAATTCGATCAGGCCACGAGTCGAGTTCAATTATTATATGGTCGTATACAACGCGGCGTATGCGCAACTTTGCACGCAACCAGAATGTTGTATTGCATACTTTGAGTTGCACTTTAATCGCCATTAGCCAGCTTGGTAAACGATAACAAATCGGAAACTGAAGAAAACTTATAATTGCCCGGAATGTGAACATTTTGCTGCCCAAGTTGTTTTCATTTTTCTGCCGACTGCACACTGCTCGAGCACGAGAAAAATATGGCACCAACAAATATAGAAAGAGCAACGCCAGTCTGTCTGCTGTCATTTATAAAACATAATTGAAATATGAGATTGACATTGAATAGCAACGCTTTGTTGTTGCTATTGTTGTTGTTGTTGTTCTTGTTGTGGTCGTTGTCGCCACTCTTGTTGGGATTGTGCGCCTTTCACAATGCCATTGCTTTTACTTTGGGCTTGTTGCTGTCGGCGGCATCTAATTGATTAATGTAAATAACAGAACACAACACTGCGAATCTCTATCATATTTAATTTCTTGGCTAAGCGACTAGCAACTGACAGCAAGTGCAGTTTGTTGATCTCACATTATGGGTGCGTGAAATGGACACTTATTTATCGTGAACTGTGTCTGACCATATGCTACAAAAATACATTTAATAAAAGCGTTTATGTGCGAGCAGCATGACAAAGTATTGTATTTATAGAACTTTGAAGAAAAGAATAAATAAATTGGAATACACAATTGAAATGTGTATATAAACGTATTATTAACATGTTACTTAACATGCAGACAACTGTTAATGACGCTATGCTGACTATGTTAACGATCTCCTTAATCATAATCAGTTAATGTCTCTCTGCTCTGTTAGGCATCTGTCACTTCATCTATCTATGTTGTCTATTCAAAAGCTTTTGTTTTGTTACAGTTGAAATCGTCTAAGAAATTTAATCAAATCAACTAAGTCCCAAATTTGAGCTGGACTTATCTACTTTGCAAATTTGATGAGCTTAGTTTGAATTAAATTAAAACCGAAAGCAAGCTAAATGTAAATCTAGTCAAATTGTTATATGATTGCCAGCTAAATAACAAAAGCGGCAGCAGTCACAATTTAAATAGCACATATTGAGAGTAACACACTCACCTGAGGCAAACACGTTCCTCCTCCCGCTCGGCATTCATTTTGTATTGTACTATTTGGCGCTCTGCCTGCAGCCTCTGCCCTTTCCACTGTTTTTTGTGGGTTTGTGAACACTCGTCGTCAGGTGTGGGTGTTTTTTATGTGCCAGAAGCAGGTAGCTGACAGCCGGCAGTTGGCGGTTGGCAGTTGGCAGCTGGCAGCAATTGAGAATCCTCGAGGTTGACAATATTTGCTGGGCTTTAAGGTGCCGCAAATCGTTTTAAGCTGCTGTCAATTTGCCTAATGCCGCACTGAGCTGTCGAGCAGAGGCCAAGGATGTTGTCTATTACATGATTTGGACACTGCCTGCAGAGGTTTGCTGAGCTGTAAGCAAATAAACAAATAAACAGGAAATCGCATACATTTAATAATGCTTAAAATAAAGCTGTCAATTCGTTGAAGCAGAAAGTCTATAAATGCTGGAATTCCACAAAAATGTCACTGCCAAAGAATGTCAACGGACAATGGGAGGGTGCCAGTGAGACGGCTGTCTGTCCCACTCCGTCCACTTGGCCAAGTCATTCGCATTTAACAACGGCAGTATATAATTTAATAAATAGTTGCAGTTGACAGATTTCAAGTGGAAACGGGGCAAGTGTTGCTGCCACTACATGTCGTCAGCGACAAGAAGCACAACAGCAGCAACAACCACAGCAATAGCAACAGCAACAGCAACAGCAACAGTACTTGTGGCAACAATAACAACGGCTCTAAAGCAATACTCGTATATCAAGGACGACAAGTGCAAAAGCGTGTGCAAGAAGTGGCAAGTAAGGCACAATTTGTATGACTTCGCAACGAATTTGAAATGCACTTCTTGGCAATTGAAATCGCAATGACCTTAACATAGATTGTAAATAAGAAATAAGATTAGAACTACAGTCGAACTTCTGAAACTCGAACTTCTATAGTTTATACATTTTCTGACAGATGGACGTTTGTGTTACAGTAACTTCACGATAAAGATATAAGACTACGAATTGTTTGCTTTACATATTTATTCGTTTTCTTTAGTATTGATTGGAATACGATATTGAAAAAAGGTTTATTTTTCGAATTTTCTTATTTCTCTATTCTTAGTTTCATAGAAATAATAAGCAGTCCGAGCACATTGCCTTTCTTTATGTATTTTCTAAGCTTTCATTTCTTCAATCTCAGAAACGAAACTTACAATAGAAAGGAGCAAATCAGAGCAGCATCTATATACTACAAACACATTTACGAACACACCTGTGTCTAGTGAACTACATATAACTAAAGTTTCTACGGGTTTATGGCTTTCACTTTATGTGCGTCTGATTCTGTGTCGTGAATAGCGAACACTGCAAATGTCAAGTGCTTTGTTGCCACTTACTACAGGAATGTCTAGGCCAGCAGTCGGATCCTTTTTATGTGCAGAGCAACCAGCCGGCGACATTCGAATCTCAGTGGCAACAATTCTCGCCTAGCGAGCGGCAGGCGGGCAACTCAAATTCAATCAGTGCGTGCAACTCTCGGTGGCCACTCGGAGATGCTGTTTGTGTGGTTGCCACTGCGGCGGTTGGCTGCAGCCTGTCATCAATTGCCAACCGCATTTTGCATTGGAAGCTGGCATCGGCAACATTCGCAAGGCTGTTTTATACTCCAAGTCGCACTTGCACTTGCAGTTGGCGTCGACTTGAGGTTGCCACAGCCTTGCCGCATTATTAAGTCATAAAACTCAATTTAGGGCGCATTAACAGGGATGCACTTACGCGTAATCGCATTTCTGACAGCACTGTCTATTGGCCTGTTGGCATTCAAGACAATTTTTCATTTCAGCAGCACACCATCTACACAAAAGGCAGAGCAGCCGTCGCGGCTTTTAAAGGACACACTTTGCAGTGAACTGTAAGCGAATTTTTTGTATGGCACACCAATGATTTAGCTGCATCCTGTTGCGTATAAAGCGTGTCAAGCGAAAAAGTGTCGGAAACGAGGCGCAGGACAGAAGCGTCCTGCGATTTCTTTCACACATCGCGCGTCGCGCAGGTTGACAATGTAACAAGTTTATGAGTGGCGCTGCCTAAGTGCCTGGACCTGCTCCTGGTCCTACTCCTGCTCCTGCTCCTACTGCTGCTACTGCTACTGCTCCTGTTCTTGTGCCTTGCTGGCATTTGTCCTGCGCGTGGCATGCAGCAACGAATATGCCAAGAGTAATGGCTGGAATGTGTAGCATAAAGTATGACATACGAGGGTCGTTCATTAAGTAACGAAAAGTCTTTATTATGTGGCAGAAAAGTTCAAGCTATTTAAGAACGTTGCTTTTGCAGAACAGCTGAAAACAGGTGGAGCATAACCTTTTTGCTGTTAAATGGGTGAGGTCAAGGGCGAGGGTTGACCGTTAAGTAATGTTAACAGTAATCCAAGTTTGGTAATTCCAGCTCTAAAACTGTAGAAGATATGGATTTTCGTGAGTTTTGGTAGCGGGAGTGGACAACAAATCGACCTTCTAAGTTTGGCGATTCTAGCTCGGGAGTCAGGGTGGCTGTAGGATGTCCAAGTGGGCGTGGCCAATATATTCAGGTCACAATCTTTAGTGGAGATCACCAGCAAAGTAAATGCCAAATTTAGTGACTCTAGCTTAAGAATTGTGGAAAATATACACGTGTTATCGATTTTTGCATTCGGGTATATCGGTTTTCGCGATTACTGGGGCGGTAGTGTGCGTGGTCTGTAAATTTTTTCTGTGATCTGTTTGTGAGGTTCTCAGCAATATTCACGTTTTATCGTTTTAAAATTTATGGTGTATCGCCATGTTATCGATTTGCCAGCCTCATAGTGGGCCTGGCACAAAAATCTTAACACTTTATCTAAAGCAGATAACAACAAGTATAATAGTCCAAGTTTCAAGTCTCTATCTATGATAGCGCCGAAAATAGTTACGTTCATCCGGTAAGACGGACAGACGGATGGCCTGACGGACATTGCACAAACTCTGTACACTATGAATACCTTCGGTATCCGAGCATAAAAAAGAACGGTTTGTCAAATTAAGCTCCATATTATTATAATTGTTTGTTTGGTTTTACGCACAATCGCGTGGAAGTTTATAAATAATTTCTTATCAGTGCACGCGAGAACTGCTTATGAACAAAATTTAAGTCGAATGATTCACGCTTATTCTTAATTTATATATATATATATATATATAATTATATATATATTTATGTATAATTTATATATTTATTTGTTTTCTTTTCGTTTAAAAATAAATGTTATCAATTCCCAAAACTGAACACACAAAAGCGCAAAACGATCCGATATTGGATTGGAAAACTAATGAGCTGGAATTATGCGGCACAGGTCTATATATATTTGCACATACATCGAGAGAAAGAGAGAGGGAACTAACCGAATGTACCGGATTTTAATTATTATAAGCTCTAGCACCCAAACTCTTGCTTAAGAGAATTATGAGAGTTTAAGAATAGATTTAAAGAGAGTTTTGCTATCAACAAATATTTATACAGAAACTGAATTTTTTCACAGAAAACTGTAAAAACATATTATTTTTTTTCCTAATGAAATGAAAACACTTTTGGAAGTTTTTCTTGCCTTTGGCCTGCAAAATTCTTAAAGCAAACCATGCCCTAAAATCCATTATACATTTGCGATGCGTGTTGCATTTATGTGTTCTGTACTACAAAAAAAAAAGAAACAGAAATTTATGACACTTGGATCACGTAGCGTGGAATTCGCTTCTTTCCGCCTTCCGCTTTCCGCTTTCCACACACACACAAATCCGTATGTAATGTCTTCTTGGGGATCGGGGCGGGACTGTAGGGACTAGCAAATTGACTGTAAATATGCTTGCGATTGCTTTGTTGCTGTTTTGTAACGCTGCAGAAGAGTTGTAAAATTTTGCGAGCTGCGTCAAAATGTCCGCTGACGATTTACGTTGGCCTTTTATCGCTGTTGTTGTCGTTGTTGTTGCTTTTGTTGTTGTTGCTGTTATTATTCCTGTTTGTTGTTGGGTTGTTGACTTGCTTGTTTGCGCAAAGCATTTTGCCATCGTGCGGCTGAAAATAATTAAGTTTTTGATTCATGTCGACGATGCCAGGAGCAGACAAAGGCGCGTTAACTACTCCTGGCAAGGACATGGCCAACATGCACAAAGCAACGGTTATTCCGTAGCAGACAGGACAGCAGGCGAAAAAAGCGTGCAACATGCACTGTGCATTGCAGCGGCTCTTGTTGATTCTGTTTTTCCTTTGCCACATTTTCGCATTAAACCTGCGATTTATGTAGCCGGGGCGCGTGAAAAACGAGAGGCGACCGAACAGCGCCAGGACTCAGTCGAAGATAGAGGCGGCCATTAAAAACGAACGGAGCGTGCTATTCGAGTTGGCTGCAGTTGCAGTTTCTGTTAAAGGTGCCGGCTACTTCACTGGCTCCTTGCCATTGTAGATGGTACATATCGAGTCATGGCCATGAGCAGCAACTGAAGCTGCTTTGAGGGTTAAGTAGCTGGCCCGTGTCATTGTTTTCCTTGTTGCTGATGCTGGGTAATTATGCGCTTCTTAAAATTTAATTACAGTCCGAGCCTGGACTGGCCAGATTGTCCGAAGGTAATTAGCCCATGTTGTGTTTGTTAAGATTACGACCTCTGTTCCCGTTCAGGTTGCTGCCTTTTAATTTATTAAGTAAGAGAAGTTGAAATGAGCATGTAGCATATAATTAAAGACATTCTTTTACGAGTGCAGTCTCAAATTTTAAACAAGATGGCATTTTCACTTGAAATTTGAATCTTGAATAAATAAAATATTTTTAAAAAAATACAGCAGTTTTTAAATGTATTATACTCTTTTAGATATATAGATGTTCCTTTTGAACTTATTAAAACAACGCAGCGTATGTGCAATATTAAAGTATATTTAAAAAGTGAAGCATACTTTCAGGCGCTGGATTTTTATAATTTTTAGTTATTACCTGCAAACTTGCATCATCTCACTCACTTTTAATTAGTTTTAATTATTGAAAAATTGGTTTTGTACGCACACACGCATTATTATTTATTGCATTACAATTTTATTGCATCGGTTGAGATGCCATTTTAATTGAATTTGTTGTCCAGGTGCAAAACCCGAAAATGTCGCAGTTAGCCCCATAAATAAATCATTTTCGAGTTGAGCGATGCGTGAAGCGAATTTGCTTTTAGCGCCTATCGTTGCATATTGCAATTTATTTAAATGCGACCTATCCAAATGACACCTAATCATGTGATTTGCTCGATTGCACTATGCGGCGTGTTCAAATTTAAGTTGTATTGATGTAGTTACAATAAATGCATTAGTTGGCCAGCATATTGGTTAAGCAAATGGATGCGGTTGGCAGCGCTGTGAACAATGTGATCGTATTTGTAAAATGTTTTTGTTATTTTTAATGAGGCATTTTGCATAATTTGTGAGGCTATTATTCGGATATGAAAGAACGATAATAGTGGATACAATTGATTTTTAATGTGTAACGTTTCATTCTAATGTTCCATATTTAGTTATTACGCTGCAAAATGACTGCCTCATTTATTTTATTTTGCTGCTCATCAATATAAATCCTTAATAAAGAGACTTTATTTACTTCAGCGAAGCGCTAAGCAAACAAACTGCACAAACGAGTTATAAAGTCTGAATAAAATGTTTTTACAGCGTCGCTTGTATAAAATTTAGGATTATTTAAAAGGAGGCACCATAAACTGCAAGCCAATTTATATAATGACAGGCAGTAAAGAAGAGAGCCCGAGGCATATTAAGCTTCATTTCCACAGAGTCATAAAAAGGCAGAGAGACAATGAAGTACAACAATGACAGGCTATATATAGATATATATTATATCAAACGCAGTGGAAATTTCTAAAACAAAGTCACTCTAAGATGCACACTCCTTTTTGCAAGCTAACTCCTCCTAGCCTCTAATTGAAAAGGAGTAAACAACAAGCTGATTAAAAACTAAGCGTTTGCTGTTCATAGAGAGTTGACGCTTGAACATAAATTACGGGGGTTGTTTTCTTATTCGCTTCGGAAAATTATTGTGATGTCAAGTTGCGTTGATTTTGAGTGACGTTGAAGCGCATTAAATTATGATTAAATAAATAAATTAAATGGGGTTATGTTTTGGCTTAACATGCCCTCTTCCTCTCTACTTACATTTCTGGCATAAAATTAATGAAAGCTGTGCTTATTACAAGTGAATTTTGTTCATTATACATTTACAGTTTGCATAGCTAATTTATTACAAGTGTTTAACTTGTTTTCTGCTTTCATTTTAATTGTATCTTGCATTTAAATTCAATTAAGAAATCCTCTCCCTATTCATCGAAATTTACCATGCTTTTCATATTTTAACACAATATCGTATCATCTGTAAATTAAAATAGACAGCAAACTTCGATTTTTATGCTAATGCCTATTTTCATCTTCCCTGTTGAGTCCGTCTGCTAATAACATTAAACGCCAATGTAAAATAGACTGTTAACTCATTCTACGACTTTGATATTTTTGCACATTTTTGACATTTTATTATGTAAAAGAAAAAGAAGGTTAGCTTAAAAATCGGATTAAAATATTAATTTTTAGTTACTGATATACGACTCAGAGGGTTACGGATATTTTAGAACTCCAAAATATGGCCTAAAATAGTAACCTCTTTATTTCAGGAAATATATTTCATTGCTGAATGAGCTTGGTTTTTTTTTTTAATATAAGCTCATTTTTAGAGCATTTGTTTGTTCATATTGTTTTTTAAATAATTTATTTAAATATTTTCAGATTTAAAAAAGTTTAAAAACAAAAATTTTGCAGGTATAACTTTTAGTTTTCATTTCTGACCCATGCTTTAATTTTCGAGCGTCTACTGTATTTAAATTGAAATTGTTGTTCAGCTACTACTATATATAGACAATGACAATCAACACGCTTGTTTCGAGCGCCGGCTTATCAGTTTTTGTTTTTGTTTTGGCTCTCTTTTCGAGCATGTAAATACGTAGGAAATTAATAAATTAAGATGGGCACTGAGTGTATAATTACTTTTTCAATTATGCGGCCTTAACTTGTGTTTGTTTTGGCCGTTTAGAGGTACCGCGGCAGTTGTTGCCCCTTTTTAAAAGATATTTTAATTCGACTTTTATCGGTGTTCTATCAACAGCCATTGCAGTACTGTTAACACACAGACACAACAAGAATAGGGAGGGGAGAGAGGCGAAGTGGAGGAGAAGAGGAGGAGAGGCAAACAAACAAACAGCAAACGAGCAAAAAGCGGAGCAAACATGTCGCGCTTTGGGCCAAGGCTCAAAAGCGAAAATAATAACAACAACGAACTATGAGGACTTGGGAGTGCTTTAAGTTGGTATAGTTGACAGTTGACTTCGGCCAGTGTTTACATATGCACTTTGTACGTGCATGTGTGTGTGTGTGTGTGTGTGTGTGTGTGTGCGTGTTCACTTACAATTGTTACACGAGTCAGACAAATAAACGAGGCGAACTAGCTTCAAAAGTGAGCAATGTTCTTTAAGTTTTTATAAAGTTACAATGAAGAGTGAAAGTTTTCAAAGACCATGTTTTGTGGATAGTCTTCCTATCATCTATTTACAAATATATACAGGGGGTCTGATCTTAAATGTAAAATATACTATTAAAAATGCGGTCACTGATCTGTTAAAGATATCAAACAAATTTACATTAGGTTCCTTAATAAAAGTTAAAAGAGTGCTGTAAGAACTCCATATGCATTTTATTTTGTGTATTGTTAATGGTTTAGCGAATTTGCAATTGCTTTTTATAGCCTGAACCCATTAAAAATTGTATAGCCAATGTTATGTCCTAAAAATTTCAGAAAGATCGGACAATAAACACAGAAGTTATTTAAGATTTTACTTTCCATTGTGTGCGGCTCAGTGTAAAAGCAAGCTAACTGCTTGCACTGCTTGTAGTGCAGCATGAGTGTGTTTGTATGTATACACATTGATAGATTAGTATGAATGAATGTAAGGTCTGGGCTCAGGAGTCGGGCATTCCCGACTAGAGCACTCTTACTTGTTCTACTTATTTTGCAAAATAGTTTTTTGATGACAAATTTGTTTACTAAATCAACATCCAAATATTAAATTAAACGTAAATTATCAAAGTGAAGAAAAGTAAAAAACGTTCTCGATAGCTTCGCGCAAAATACTTGATATAAGCTGTGATCCACTGTATATGTTCACCATTAAGAATTTCCAATCTGTTTATGCAATCCAAATTTGTATGTATATAAATCTGCTCCGTTGTTTTTTAAATACCATCCCTAACAAGCGTATTCCACTCGATATCAATTTGATGCGGTTAGTTGGCCATGACGTTGTTACATACTTTCAATTGCATTTACAGTTGCATATTTGTCTGCTAGTTTTATATGACGCCATTGTCTGTGGCTCTAACGACTTCAGTTCCTTCCTTCAGCACCTTCTCCTCCCCTGGGCGCATCGTATAAAATGCTTTACGCTGCGGCAAATAAACAGACAAAGTGTATAAAGTGAATTTTTATCAGCTAGCAAATAGACAACAAATTCTTGGCAACGCCCCATTGACTACGCCCCCAAACCCCACTTGCCCCTTGTCCACACACGCTTACCACTTTTCGTATAAAATTTTCTTGTCTCCGGGTTTTTTTTGGGCTAAGATTTTCTTTTGCACAAATTGAAAATTGAAATTTTAATGTCGCGCATATGAATGAAATTGTTGTTGGGGCTATTAAAACAGTTGCCCGAGATAAACAAAAACAAAAATAAAAATAATAAGCCAAAAGCAATGTAAATATATGTGCATTTAACTATATTATTAGGTATAATTTTATCACTACAACTATAGCTCAGCAACAAACTGTTTATATAGATTTTTGTTCGTCTGAGTCATTCACTGTGTTTACGACTCTGCATATTAGTTGGTTGCCTTTAAATGGACACCCATAAGCAATAATGAAAACTGCAATTTGGTAATCTAAGCGCACAATCAATCAGACATCTATATATATACATACACACACATATGTAAATAGGAGATTTGCGCGCTTGGCGCATGTTTTTGGCCAATATAAATAATTTTATAATTTGTTTATGTCTTGTTTTTGTTCGGGAGCCAGCAAGAGCTTAAGTGATTTCAATTTGGAATTTTCATTAAAGCCAACTAATTTGTTTAGTCGGCTGACTGCATTTCATGCGCCCCACAAAAACGTGGCCCAAACACAACAGCACAAAGGCAACAATTTTTGATTGCCAAAAACCTCGCTAAACCAGCGAAAGTTCAGACCACAATAGTATTTAGTGCGAGTTCGCTGGTCTTTGTTTTGTTTTGTTTTGCTTCTGATGCAGTTGTGTTTTTGCTGCGTCGACTGCAGCACAGCTGCCTTGACAGCAATTTGACAGACATACATAAACAACAACAAAAACGAGCGAATAATTTAGTACCTACGTGCCTAATGTATACTCTAGCCAAGCAGAATGTTACTTACTTTACTATCTTTGAAGCTTGAAATTGTTTTGTTTACCACTAAAAGTTTTTTACTTGGAAAACTTTAATATCTTACGAAACTTTACGCAAATTGAGATATCGTAATAAGCAATTTGTAAAGCTGTAGAGATCTTCGAGCTGTGGAAATAAATACGGTTTTTTTCGAGAATTGAAATTTGGGGGTTAAATATTATCTACTGTAAATAAACAAGTCTACAAACAATTTTACACACAATCTTCTAGATTGGCCCCATCTTACCATATCAGCTGAACTCTCTTGATCCCAAAAACTGATTATACTCTTTTCGAAGAAAATAGTATATTAAGTTTGTCCTGAAGTTTGTAACGCATAGAAGGAAGCGTCGGAGACCCCCAAAAGTTACTGCCAGTATGCTTAGAATGACAATACAAATTGATCTAGCCATGTCCGTCTGTCTGTCTGTCTGTCTGTCTGTCTGTCTGTCTGTCTGTCTGTATGTATGCAAACTAGTCCCTCAGTTTTAGAGCTATCGCGATAAAACTTTGCACAGACACTTATTATTCTAGGGGACAGCACATTGGTCGGAGCCGGCCGGATCGGACCACTATATCTTATAGCTGCCATACAACTTGAAGTCGGTTTTGGCCATATATCCCATGTTTTTTAATCGATCGCAATGAAACTTTGCACTGATACTTATTATTCAAAGAGACATCACATTGGTTGGAGCCGGCTGGATCGGATAGCTATATCTTATAGCTGCCATACAACTCGAAGTCGGTTTTGGCCATATATCCCATATTTTTTAATCTATCGCAATGAAACTTTGCACAGATACTTCTTATTCAAAGAGACATCACATTGGTTGGAGCCGGCCGGATCGGATCCCTATATCTTATAGCTGCTATACAACTGGCAATGAATTAAATATTCTTAGAACAAAAAAAAAATGTTACGCGACAAAACGATTTTGTACAGCTTATGAAATTTCAGTGGTGCAGTTGGCAGAGTGAAAATTGCCTATTGGTTCGAAAAGAGTATAAAATCTTCGGCACGACGAAGATAATCCTTCCCCACTTGTTTTATATTTATTCTGCTGCCTTCAAGTTGTACGATACATTTAAATAGGTGAATTTGTAAATAACTAACCAGTTCACATAATCATATATTTCGCTTAAGATCAGTTAAAAATTCGGTACACACGGAAAGCGGGAATACTATTTAAATATAAAACATTAGTTTTTGTTCGACATTTTCTGGCTAAATAGGCATATTAAAGTTAATCTAAAGTCTCAAAATTGCATTAGCAGCTAAGAAATTCAATGAGCTTATGTAATTTTAATATAATATTCAAGGATTATTTTAACATCTTAGAAAATCTGATAGTGTGAGAGCAATATTAAAAATTCAAATATCTTAGCAAATAAAAATATTAAATAAAATAATTATATTTTAGCAATTCTGCGAAAAAGAAAACTATAGTATTACATTTTTAAATTAATTCTAGTAAAATCTGAAATTGAAGAAATAAGTTTTTTATTTTTAAATTTTTACTTAGAGACTAGTGCTATAAACTGCAACTTGTAGAACAATGTACTACAAACAATAAACTAAATTAAATCAAATTCAAAACATGAAAATAATAGCGTATTAGAACCGTTGGGTAAAAAGTCCTTGCCGACAATGAAGGGTATAAAAACGAAGTCGAAAAGCACACGGAAATTGCGGCAACTGCAGCTACAAGTTTTGTGCGCCTGAAACTAGGCTACCATACCGAAAAAATAAATAAAAGGAGCAACATAGCAGAATATTGAGAGCAACAACAATTGGCACAGCAACTACTGAGCCATAAACTGTAACTGGCAAAAGCTGGTTGAGAGAATGTCGCGTTTATTAACGCCTGGGGAGCTCACTTGACTTTGCCCATAATTGTAGTTAGTTAGCTGGATCAATGGCTAGTTGGCTGGCTGGGCATTTGGCCAGTTACTCCTCTTACTTGTTCTAGTTAGAATACAATTTACAACAGGAGAGGACAATGTCATCTCCCAACATGACAGTAAATTAATTAACATGCCATACTCGCAACTGACAACATTTTATATTGTCATATCATTTGCTCGGCATCTCCTGGAGCTGAGCTGCTTAGCGACACGTGGCTGATAAGTATACGCCACATGACACAGAATACAGCGAACAGTGAACAGCAAACACTTAACACATAACACCCAATGATGTCCGTCCCGATTTCAGTTACATTACATAAAGCAGCGTCTGATGTGAGGAGACTTGGATTTCAATGCTTTGTGCTCCAATTGAGAAATGCTTAATGTTCGAATTGCTCTTGAATTGAATTGAATTAAATTCCATGCGATTGGAGCGCAAATAAATTCATTAAATTTTGTGGCATGTTGAAAAATACCTATGCCTATGTACCATTGACAGCCATCAGAATAGTTGACGTTCGAGTATTTGTCTTAAAGCACTTCTACAAAGCAATTTGATTTGTATTTTCACATTGAGGCAACAGGTTTTTTGTGCTCCACAGTTTTCACTGTTGCCCGAGCAACCTTCGCACTGGCCTGCAGCCAAGTCCATTTCTCTATTGGCCTTCGGTATGCGTCTTATTGATTCAATCATGAGAATGAGAATAACATCAGCTTGTTCTATGCCTCGGTCTATTTAGACCCAGCCCCCAGTGATGTTGTTGTGACCGCATTGATGTTCGTCTCGCCTCACAAGACACACGCTCCTCAATGTCAAGGCTGCTGGGAAATGTGATTGTGACCCTGTCATGAGTGATGGATAATTTGCCTACAGCCTATTACTAGTGTCTGATAGTTTGACATGTGCTTGTCAGCTGCCAGAAAACTACTTGTTCTGCCAAGCATCGATTTGCATAGCCTACACAAACATACATACATATATTTCAATAGTAACGACTAGGAAGGAACTGCTTATTAAGTGACACCAACTGAAAGTGGCACTTGGATTGAGTTAACTGCACATCTTTAATTAATACGTATAATTAACTAGATAGCAACTAAAGCTTTTGGACATCATGAGAGCTTGCTGAAAAACAAGTAAGGCAACCACTTGTACTGTATGGGAAAATGTGTGAAAGTTAAGTACTATATTACATTCCCTTTAAAAAAAATGTATTTTATCCATTGTCTTCTTATCGATGTATATCATATTCTAATACCATTTTAATGTAATATTTAGTTTGGATATAGTGGAATTTTTAAGAGGTTCTATCACAAAAATTTAAAAATGATTGAATGAAAATTAAGCTGCTTTTTAAACAAATTTTAACTGTAAGTTTAAGTTATTCTGAAATATATGTTTTCAAAAACATTCATTATTATTATCTTTTCGAAGAAAATAGTATATTAAGTTTGTACTGAAGCTTGTAACGCATAGATATAAGCGTCTGAGACCCCCAAAAGTTACTGCCAGTATGCGTAGAATGACAAAACAAATTGATCTAGCCATGTCCGTCTGTCTGTCTGTCTGTCTGTCTGTATGTATGCAAACTAGTCCCTCAATTTTTGAGCTATCGTTATAAAACTTTGCACAGAGACTTATTATTCAAAGGGACAGCACATTGGTCGGAACCGGCCGGATCGGACCACTATATCTTATAGCTGCCATACAACTGGAAGTCGGTTTTGGCCATAAATCCCATGTTTTCAAAGCTATCGCGATAAAACTTTACACAGATACTTATTATTCAAACATACATAACATTGATCGGAGCCGGCCGCATCGGACCACTATATCTTAAAGCTGCCATACAACTGAAAATAAATTTAATTTGCAATTCAAATTGATATCATATGATATAAATTTTTACAGATGAAAGTGCTGCAGTTAGCAGAGGGAAAATTGTCTAAAGGTTCGAAAAGAGTATAAAATCTTCGGCACGCCGAAGATAATCCTTTCCCACTTGTTTTTCATTTTATTGTTTATTTTTTAATTTCTTGAAATTCGCAACATTTAACAAAATAAATTAAGTTAATCTGAAATCAAACCAGCTGTTAAGAACAACATTAAATAGCCAATCTAGTAAAATATGATGGCTAAACAAATTTGTAGACAGCCGGCTTTGAATGGGCCTTATAAAAGCGTTTGCTGACACATTCAGCTAGTGCCGTTGCTGTATGAATGAATCATGAATCATTTAATCAACTCCAACTCATTATACGCATACACTGCTCCGCTGCTACTCCTTGTACATTGCTTACTATCTGCCTATGAGGGCCACCGCTCACTTTCCCTTTGCCTAATCCGGCAGGTGTCCTAGTTAATGCGAGCACATTCCGTTGTCAGAACATAATGCGCCAAATGGATAATTAACAACTGCAGTAGTCGCATTTTTTCTCTCGTCCTGGTCCGATTACTAGTCATAGCCATTAGTCGCAAAAGGACATAAGGCTTGCGTGTTAAATTATTGCTGGGCATTCATTTGATTATGACATACAGCTAGCTACTCACACACACACACACACACACACATACACATACATGCTCGCACGTTCATTCACATACAAACACGTACACAATTAGCCAAAGGCGTGTCCTGGCTGGCGCTGAAAGGCAGACTTGGCTTTTGTTTTGTTGTTGCTGTTGTTGGTATTGTTGTTGATGTTTTGTTGTTTTTGTTTCTATCGCCTTACGCTTGGCGGCTGTTGGCAAACTTTTTTGCCAAACCAGTTGCTGAAAATGAAATAGCAACAAACAAAAACTTGGTGTCACGTCACAAGCACCGAAAAATCATTAGCAACTTGAAGAAATTCAACAGACGAGGGCAGCTTAATACATTTAATATACATAATATACACAGTGTATTATTAATATTAAAGAACACAGTTAACAAGGAATTTATATTATCAAACAATTTCAAAGCATCAACATGAATTCGTAAATTGAAGTTTCTAATTTAGCACAATTGGTGCATGCCAAAAATATTTGGAAAATGGTGCGCAGCAGATTTTATAGCTTTACTTCAAATTAGTCCAGGAATGGGCGATTGGGCTGCGCTTGGGCCTATTTTTGGATATGGGGTCAAGTGCTGGACAAGCGCTGAATCCCGTCCAGACAACCCAACAGCCAGCATCCGCATCGACAGCCCCTGCGGCGCATTGTATTTTAAAATTGAATTTATTTTTGTTACTGCCGAGTTGGCGGGTTGTTTGTGGGTTTTGGGGCGCAGCGAGGCTGCAGTAATGCGCATTGATTTTCCTTCGAGCCCATCCATCGATCCGGCACTGAACTGTTTACCACTCAATAACCCTAACCAAATCTCAATCCCAAACTTGAACTCGAACCACAACTTGATGGAGGCGGCGCAATTTGACGCTAAAATACCTGCGAAAATTGTTGATTTGATTTGGGCGCGTTAAAACTTTTTAATTAATTGCTGAGAGTTTGTAACGTGTGGTTGTTGTGGTTGTTGTTCTGGCTCTAGCCAGTGTATCTACGGATGTTCATCCTAGGCTGGGCTCTGCTTTGGCTTCACAACATTTCGCTTGGCCAAATGTCAAACGTGACCCGAAAGTTGTTTGCTCTTCCCTGGCCCGCACCGGACGTGACAGTAATAGGTCATGCTTGATTCGATTCGATGTTTTTTTTTATATATATTTTGTTAGCTCTGCTTGCCCAAAAAGTTTGTTTTATTTGATTTTGATTTGATATTTTTTATCGCAACAGTTTTGGCACATAAATTTATCTACGAGTCTGTGCTAAAAACTGTTGACTTTTTATGGTTTTTAGGTTAATCAAACTTTGGTGCTTGTCAGAAAAATGGGAGAGTTCCCAGAATACAAAATATGTATAAAGAGTGGGCTTCAAATAAATGTTGCTAAATTTAGCCGTATTGCCATGGAATGTTTTAAAAAGATATAAACTTTATCATTTTTCCAATAATAATACGTACACTAGATCCATATTTTGTGTAGTTTTCCTAAATAAATTATTCTCCAAATAATTAAACTTTAACGTTGCACAGGTTTGATTTTATTTTATTTTATCATATCCAATACTGCTGCTTTCGCCAACTGTATTAAATTTGCAGATATTTCATTTAAAATTCACTTTGGGAAAATTTCACTCAAGCAAATATTTTGTTAAATTTAACACACAATTTGCGCGCATAATTGAGAGCACAAACCGACGCTATTTTTTTTCGCAAGAAATCCTTTCGCAATAATTCGCATTAAGACAATTCACTTTTAAAATTCTTTGCAACCAATTAAATTTTAATTAATTTACACCTTGCTAGCCGCCGAAAGGTAAACCTCAAAAAGGCGCGCAGCGCACGACAAACGCACTTCAAACGTCGCTTGGGCTTTGCTTTAGTAACGAGGCAACGCGTCGTATACGCAACTTCCTGCCGCACTGCGACGCGTTCTAACGGCTACTGAATGGCCGTTCGGCGTCTCGCACGCCGACAACCAACCAGCCAACGACTACGACGCCAGCGACGACGTCGGCGACGATGACGACGAAGACAACAGGCGGCAATATTTGAAGCAACAAGCCATTGTCCAGGAGCGGCACGCGGGCTGTCACTGCCACTAAATCATATCTAGCATCTATTTAGATTTAGCTGCTGACATCATCTACGTTTTTGTTGGCCTTAGCATTTGTTTGGCGACGTGTTAGACGCACAATTAAAACGTCTGCCTAAGCAAACACGCAGTTTTATCTCATCTGCGAATATTGAAGCATTGAAACCACCTGTAAGCAGCAGCAGTAGCCGCAGCAGTAGCAGCGGCAGCGCATTAGCTGTTAGTTAACAGCGCACTGTTAACGAAAGCTTTCGCTAACATTTGTTTGGCGCTATTACTCACAGAGCGCGCAGCTTTCGCTTGCATTTGTGCCGCATACGAGTAAACACTTCATAAATATACGTTTAATCACTTAATAAAGTATGCAAATACATTAGAACGCTGTGCAGTTGCCAACTGCACGATGTGCACAATAAAAATAATTTACATTTCATTTACTCTGCTGCCAACCAATAACAATCATTGGCAACATTTTATAGCATTTTAATTGCTTTCATAACACATAAAATGCTTTGAACATTGCACTTAGAACTGTGCATCTTTAGAATATTTCTTTCACATACATATAAACTTATATTTAAATTGGATTCCCCTCTGCTCAGTTTTCTTTATGTTAATCATTCGGTTCCCGGGACTACTAAAAAAAATCCCGCTGCGTTATCGATTTGAATTTTTGCATAGTTTTCAGCTCTAATAACACCTTCATCAAATACAATCTAAGATGCTCTGAAGTCCGTTATTAAAAAATGCCGAATTCAGAGTGTTTGAAGCTGTCAACTACGCAATAAAAGTGCTACAAAAACATGATACTAATTAAATCACTTTTAAATTATTCACAAAGCCACTTCAAATTTACATCGTCTGTACATTGTGCAAAAAAGGGGCACACAAAAATCTTTCGCTGAACTTTGAAAATACATATTATTATTATAAATGACATATAATAAAAAAAATAAATTGGCATAACTATGATACATGTATATTTATATGGTCGCCATATTTGGTTTATTGACTGCACTCTTTTAACTTAAGCGGAAATTAATTTTTTGATCATAATTTGATGACTTTGTTTTTAATTACTACATAATCGGTTCATCCATAAATGTATATATAGTAATATGCATATGTATTAAGAATAAAATTCTAAACTATAATTTTTTCGCTGTGTGCAATTTCCAAAATAATTATCAGAAAAAACGGATTTTAGCACACTTTTTAGCGATTGTTTTGATCCGCTCAAATGCTTTAATTAACCAAAATTGTGCATAAATTAGGTTGCCAAATTGCTATAAAAGCCAAGTCGTGCGGCACAACTCAAACAGTTGCTGCTGAAATTAGTGCAAGGTGAAAAGTTGAGTTTGTGCCAATTTGCCCAATATATAGTAATAGTAATAGTGATATAAGGATTACCAGCATCCATATTTAGGTTATTATTCACAATGTGCGGCATTTTGGCCATTTTCTCACCTGATGGCCAGCCGATTAAGCCACAATCCTTCGAAGGCAGTGATCACAGCCTGCGAGAGCTGGCCTATCGCCAGAGTGGCAAGCAGCGCCACCGAGGACCCGATGACACGGGCGTCCTTGTAATCCCGGAACAGGGCGTGGCCTTGGTACATGAGCGTCTGGCGGTCATAGGCGTGGAAACAGGCCATCAGCCGCTGTGCTCGCGCGATGGCAACATTGCCCTAATAGCCAACGGAGAGATTTACAACTATGTGCAGCTGACCGGGCAGATTGGCAAGCGAGTGCCCGGCTACATCCCCAAGAGCGACAGCAATGTGATCATCGAGCTGTACGAGCAGCACGGGGAGCAGCTGCTGCAGCACATCACGGGCATGTTCAGCTTTGTGCTGTACGATCGTCGACGTCGGCAGCTGCTCGTGGCACGCGATCCCTTCGGCATCATTCCACTGTACATGGGCCAGGATGCGGCGGGCAACACTTGGTTCGCCTCGGAAATGAAGTGCCTGGTGGGCGTGTGCGGGCAGCTGCAAGTGTTTCCACCTGGGCATGTAGCAACGGGTCCAGTGAAGCACTTGCAGCCGGTGCGCTACCACAAGCCCAGCTGGAGACAGCTGACGCCCACTGGTGAAGTGAATCTGAAGGAGTTGCGCCACCAACTGGAACTGGCAGTGCGTACGCATCTACAGTGCGATGTGCCCTTTGGCGCCCTGCTCTCCGGCGGTGTGGACTCAAGTCTGATAGCCGCCATAGCCGCCAGGATAATGAGGGAGCGCGGCGACAGCCACAAGCTGCGCACCTTCTCCGTGGGCATGCCGGGCTCACCGGACTTTGAGCATGCCCGCCTGGTGGCCGAGCATATTGGCAGCCAGCACACGGAGATCGCTTTCAACGTGGACGATTGCCTGGACGGAGTGCGCGATCTGATCTACCACCTGGAGTCGTACGACGTGGCCACTGTGCGCTGCAGTCTGCCCATGTTTTACCTGGCGCGGCATGTGAAGAGCACCGGCATCAAGATGATACTCTCCGGCGAGGGTGCAGACGAGATCTTCGGCGGCTACTTGTACTTCCACAAGGCGCCCAACTACGACCAGTTCCACCAGGAGATGGTCACGCGCTGCGAGCAGCTGCATGTCTCCGATATTCTGCGCGCCAACAAGGTGACCATGTCCAAGGGCTTGGAGCTCCGCGTACCCTTCCTGGACACTGCTCTGGTCGACTATGTGATGAGCATACGGCCACAGGACAAGATACCCGGCCCCTTGAATGAGTTCTCTGGCGAGCGAAAGTGGCGCATGGAGAAATTTGTGCTGCGTCAAGCCTTCGCCGGAGACTATCTGCCGGATGCCGTGCTGTGGCGCCAGAAGGAGCAGTTCTCGGATGGCGTCGGCTATGACCTCATCGATGCCCTGCCCAAGTTCGCTGCTAGCCATGTCAGCGATGGCCAACTGCTGGCGGCTGAGCAGCGCTTTCCCATTAACCCGCCCAAAACGAAGGAAGCATTCTACTACCGCTGCATCTTCGAGGAGCAGTTTCCGGGCGAGGCAACTGCCAGCACTGTGGAGAAGTGGGCACCACGCTTGGACTGGGGCTGTCCGGAGGATCCGTCGGGACGAGCGCAGGCGGCTCACGATAAGGCCTATGGAAAGTCCTAGAGAAAGAGCAAAAAATAAATTTCATATAATTTTCAGTTAAATATTCCATATTTTGGCTTCCGTTTTCAGGTGTTGCCATACTATATACATATATGTTTCTTTGGTGGTAGTTCGTTGAAGATTAGATTTTTAGTCAACAACAGTAAAATAGGGACACCCACTTTGTTTTGTTCCTTTATTTTGAACGTCCATTTTCTTTTTTTGAAAAAATAGTACGCGATTACCGATTACCGGATTACCGATATGCACTTCAAACTAATAATGGGATCAAAAGTGTAACGCATGCATCTGCGAATTTATAACAAATAGTATATATTGTTGAACATCATCCATAGCCGAGTTGATATAGCGATGTCCGTCTGTCCCTTCTTGTCCTGCTTCAATGTCAGCCAGTCTCTCAGTTTAAAATCTGTTATGATTAAACTTGGCGTGTATCCTTGTTTTGTTTCCTGCAGTAAACATTTCATTGGCAGCCTTATCGGACTACTTCATCATATAGCTGCTATTGAAATGATCGGTTGAAACACTTTTTATTTATTATTATTATTATTATTATTGTGTAGTAGGCTATGTTTCACATGTACATACGTATCTTTGAAATAAAGAATCAGTTCATCAATCAACGAATACAGGCGTGTTTTTACTAGATGTTACATATTCAAAGATATCCGGAACAAACTAACAAGTTACGTGAGATATCTCCTGATAATTTGACAAAAAAAATCCACATCGTCCTTTCTTAAAAAGTTAAAAAGGAATACAAATTATCGGATGTGTGATAATGGTTGATTTGAAAATGTTTTTAAGTTTACTGAGGCTTTTAGATTTTCATTTACTTAATAGTTCTGTTAAACAAGTAGGTTTCATACATCTTATAAATACATGTGTTATTATTAGCAAGGAGTTTCAAAAAAGAGATTTTGAAGTGGTGAGCTTTTCGGCAAAATTATATGCATAGTTATTCGCACCAATGCCTATTAATGCGGAATTTTCAAATAGTTAGACCCTTGAACTTGTTCAATTCTTGATTAATAAACAAATTATTAAGTGCAATGCAAAATGTGCGCCAAGCGTTTGAATTCTTAATTGCACGTGCGCCGAACAAATTGAACGCAAGCTGTTCAATAAAGCTGTCTGTAGCCAATAAAAAACAAGTGAGAGCTCTGCAGTCGGGCGTAAGCGACTGTGTAATACTCTGATATCATTGTCAGAATAGCTGAGAAAATGTGGAAAAGACACTTTTCGCGAGTGAATTGGGGTAAAGGGCTTTCGTGGGTGTGGGAAGCGGGCGTAACCGTTTATTTTTCTCAATGATTTTTAAGGGGGATGACCAGAAATCTACGTTCCAAGTTTGGTGGCACCACGACGGACATTGCAGAAACGGAATATACTCTTATACCTTCGGTATCAGAGTATAAGGCAGGTATAGAGAAAGAGAGGCAAATGCGAAGAGCACGAAATGCTCAAATGGAAAGTTAAACAAAATCTCAAATTTTTTGTTGAGCTGTACAAAAGAGAAAAAAGACAAGTTTTTTCACATTTATTTATGGTTACCACATTTTGCGTTTTTGCTGCAAAACTGCAAATGTTTTTAGTCATTTTAAATGCTATACACATACAAAATTTATTGGCGCCTTCGCTATTTGTAAGGTGGCAACCACGCATCAATATGCTCTCTTATTTGTCGGTCTCTCAGTTGCATTGCTATCGCTCTTTACGTTTTGTTTACAAAATATACGAGTGTATGTGTCACACAAAATGCTGAGCCAAAAACGAGAAATTGCATGACGAAATTTGACGATTGGGGAAATCATGCTATCGGTTCTTCCATTTATTAGCGTAGGTCTTGTATGTACCAATTAACTTAAACAGCTCAACGTAGTGCTGCCAAACCTCCCAACCATCGATGCTAATCGAAGTGCAGCAAGTTCGATGATAGGACAGTGACACAAGAAGCTTCGCACGAACAGTCGCTGAGCAAGCAACAGAGAGCAGTACATACATACATACATACATATATATTAACACACGTGTATGTGTTTGGACACGACTGCTTTAAAAGCCGACTGGCGCTTTGCCTGCGTTTACAGTTGCTAGCGACATTGCTAGCGTGACGGACGACAAGCGGAAAAGGGATTCGGAATACGAGAAACATGTGTGGCATTTTTGCAATAATCTCACGCGACGGCAAACCCATCAAGGCCCGATGCTTTCAAGGCTGCAGACACACACTACGGGAGCTGGCCTATCGCCAGAGCGGCAAGCAGCGACACCGCGGGCCCGACTCGACTGGCGTTGAGATTATAGCCGACCAGGGCGTCGCCATGGTGCACGAACGTCTGCGCATCGTGGGCGTCGAGATGGGCGACCAGCCGTTCGTCTCCGAGGACGGCAACCTGGTGCTGGTGGCCAACGGCGAGATCTACAACTACCTGGAGCTGTCAGCGCAGATTGCGAAGCGTCGCGGCGTCTACAAGCCGAAGAGCGATTGCCACGTGATACTCGAACTGTACCAGGACTACGGCCTGGAGGTGCTGCAGCATATCATGGGCATGTATGCATTCGTGCTGTACGACAAGCGCAGCCAGGAGCTGCTCGTGGCACGTGACCCCTTCGGCATCATTCCCATGTACATCGGCGAGGATGCTGACGGCAACATGTGGATCGCCTCCGAGCTGAAGTGTCTGACGGCGGCGTGCGACCATGTGGAGACCTTTACGCCCGGCGAGGCGCGCTTCGGGCGCGTTGGCGCCATGCGTCGCTGGCGCCACTTCGAGCAGGATTGGATGGAGCAGCTGCCAACACTACCCTGCGACTTGGCGCTGCTCCGCGCCAGTCTGGAGACGGCGGTGCGCACTCACCTTCACTGCGACGTGCACTTGGGGGCGCTGCTATCTGGTGGTGTGGACTCCAGCCTGATAGCCTCGATTGCCACCAGGATCATGCGGGAGACCAATCCCAGCTACAGGCTCAAGACTTTCTCGGTGGGTCTGGCCAACGCTCCCGACTTCGAGGCCGCTCGCCACGTGGCCAAGTTCATAGACAGTGACCACACCGAGCTGGTCTTCGAGATCGACGATGCACTCGACGGCATCCGGGACATCGTGTACCATCTGGAGACATACGACGTGACCACGGTGCGCTGCAGCCTGCCCATGCTGTTCCTCACGCGCTACATCAAGAGCACCGGCATCAAGATGATACTCTCCGGCGAGGGAGCCGACGAGATCTTCGGCGGCTACCTGTACTTCCATAAGGCACCCAGCTATGAGGAGTTCCACGAGGAGCTCGTGAAGCGGGTGCAGCAGCTGCACTTATCCGACTGCCTGCGGGCCAACAAGGTGGCAATGGCTAAGGGCGTGGAACTGCGTGTGCCCTTCTTGGACACGGAGTTCGTCAACTACGTGATGAACATTCGTCCACAGGACAAGATTCCCGGTCCACTTAACGCCTTCAAGGACGAGCCAAAGTCACGCCTCGAGAAGTACGTGCTGCGCGCCGCCTTCGCCGAGGACTACCTGCCGGATGCGGTGCTCTGGCGCCAGAAGGAGCAGTTCTCGGACGGCGTCGGCTACGACTGGATCGACAGTATCCGTCGTGTGGCCACCAGCCACGTGAGTGACGAGGAGTTCGCTCTGGCTGCGGAGAGGTTCCCATTCAACACGCCCACAACGAAGGAGGCGTTCTACTATCGCTGCATCTTCGAGGAGCAGTTCCCGGGCGAGGCTGCGGCACGTACGGTGGTGAAGTGGCTGCCACGCCTGGACTGGGGCTGCCCGGAGGATCCATCGGGGCGGGCACAGGCGGTGCATCAGAATAAATCAGACTGACTTAATTGCTTCAATTGCTTTGAATTGCAAGCTAGCAATTTATTCATTTCAAAGTTCACTTCAGTACAAAATACCTCATCAAAACTGTCGAGGCAGGCACAATGAATATGAAACTAGATTATACATATATGTACATATAAATTTCTGCAAAAGTACAAATAAACAAAAGTCCACATGTGCGATGTTGTCCTTTAATGACATTTAATATCTAGTCAGCGAAGGTTTTTTTTTGATATTGATACCAATCTAATTACAGCTGCTGATAAGAAACACATGAGCGCCTGGTTTACATGGAAATATTTACTTTATACACTCATATTTATATAACTTATGTAATTATACCCTGAACCCATTAAAAATGGGTAAAAAGGGTATTATGGTTTTGTGCAAATGTATGTAACAGGCATAAGGAAGCATCTCCGACCATATAAAGTATATATATTCTTGATCAGTATCAACAGTCGAGTCGATTTAGCCATGTCCGTCTGTCTGTCTGTCCGTCCGTCCGTCCGTCTGTATGAACACACAGATATCAGAGACTACAAGAGCTATAGACTTCATATTTGGAACATAAGTTCTCCTAATCCCGGGACAGATCAAGTTTATTTCATTTTATCGATAACTCGTACCATTTAAAAGTTATCGATAAATTTCGATTTAAGACCAGCGTTTTTGGGACATAACTTCAAAGTTATAAGAGCTAGAGACCCCAAATTTGGCATGTATAGTCTCGAATAGCATACACATGTAACAGATATTTCACTTTTTGGATACCACCCCCAAACCCCCCAAAAGATAAAAAAACGCATCTTTGGTTTGGTCACACATATTATCGACAATTGCTTGCCCCAAAAATTTCAATAAGATCGGACGATAAACGCAGAAGTTATTTAAGATTTAACTTTCCATTGTGTGGGCTCAGCGAAAAAGCAAGCTAACTGCTTGTACTGCTTGAACTGCAGCATGTGTGTGTTTAGATTAGTATGAATGATTGTAAGGACTGGGTTCAGGGTATCTCGTAGTCGGGCACTCCCGACTAGAGCGCTCTTACTTGTTTTACAATAATCTTGAATAACATGCTTGAGGTTAAGAGTACTTAGATATGTGAGCAAAATTTGTAGTGAACTTGAATAGTTTCTGATGTATAAAGTTTGTGGAAAAATTTATCAAAAGCAAAAGCTATACTGGAAAAAAATGTATGATTGAAAGTGTGACCTAAAAATTAACATTGTGTTCTCAAAGTTTAGTCGTGAGATCTTATTTAAGAGTGTAATTCTCAAATATTTAGCATTGGACTCCCAGTTAATATCTACATTGCCTAACTTGATATCATCGCTGGAAATATTTTTATTTTTCTGTGTGAAAAATATGTTTTTTCGGCATTTACCAGTAATTTATATTGAGAGTAATACGAACTTAATCAAGGTCATTTAAAATTTTCTAAAATAGGCGCGAGTTGCATTTAAAGGTTGCCAGAAAGACGCAAAGTACCCAAGGCAACCGTGCAATTAGTCTTGCGATGATTTATCGATACGTTGGCTGCACATGCAACCCTGTTGAAACTATCGATGTGGCTGGCATCGATATGTAGCAACAACCGATGAGCAAGAAGAGGCAATTTTTCGCAACGCGCAACAAAATCGGTGTTAAATTTAAGTAAAAAGTGCAGGAACAATTAAAGTAATAGGCGTAACAAAAACAACCACTGCAGATGTGCAACAAAATGTGATGTTTGTCCAAAAGAACAACCGCTACGCGGCCGAATTTACAGTGCAAACCTGACCCATGAGCAATGAGAGAGGGAGAGCAAGAGAACATACAGTAAGCGCGTCACTGAAAAAGTTCACGAAATCAGCCAACAGCAGCAGCAGCAGACAAGACTGAAGACGTTGGAATTTGTGTTGAACCCGCGGCAGCCGACGGCGCTGCGACTGCGACGTCCACCTCCAGCAGTCAGCAATAACGGTAGAGAGTGATATATATATATATATAAAGATATATAGGGAGAGAGAGCAGCAACGATATAGCAACAAATGACATTTAATTTGCCAAAGTGAAACTGTGCGCAACAACAACAATACAAATTAAGAAGTGGGTAAGAGAGAGAGAGAGAGAGAGAGAGAGGAGGAAAAAGAGCAAACTGTGATCTCTCATCTGGCAATTGTTCAATTGGCTGTGCTTGAAACGACATAGAATTTATTTAATACGCGTATTTGTGTGCATTGCAAATTGTTTGTTACATTTCCAACTGGAAAATCAATTCCCAACATTGGCCAAGGGGGCCAAGCAGCAGCAGCAGTTGCTGTTTTGCTGGCGTCAGACCCAACCCAAAACAAAAATTGAGCATAAGGCGAAGAGAGGCAGCCGAACAGGAAGAAGAAGCAGCAGCCGCAGCCGGATTTGCAAATAAAGTGAGTATTTATTTGGGCATGTGTGCGTGTGCGAGTGCGTATCTGTGAGCGTGTTAAAAAAAGATCATGCAACTATTTGGCCAAGACACGCATTCGCATTCGCCTCCGCTTCCGTTGTTTTGTCTCTGTTTGTCTCTTCATGTGACATTTAAATTTGACAAATTTGCTCGCAGCCGCAATTTAAAATCACACTTGCCCAATTGATCAGAGCACTAGCCAAAAGAAAACAGCTGCTGCTTGCTTTTGAAACTATCGCTGCCGCTGACGCCTTTAATCAACTGGCCATATCTTATCGTACAGTAAAATAAAACAACAATGGAAAAAGAGTTGAGAGTTGCTAGTTACGAAAGCTACGCCCAGCGCTTTGTAATTTTTTTTCGACTTGCTGTTTTATTATAAATAGGAAATTGCGTATGCAATGCTAATTTGTTGCTTGTTCGCTCGCTCAAAGCTCTCTCTCTCGCGCTCTCCCTCTCACTCACGCTTTCTGTAAATAAGAGCAAACAAGTCGCTGTTGTTGCTTAGTAATTGTAGACAAACTGCCTCTGCGCTACACCTCGCTGTTGTCATATTATCTCATTCAGCCATTTCCATAAATATGATTTTTTGTTTTTCGTATTGTCGCGCTCTCTGGCAGCGGTTTGACGTCGACGTTGCTGTCACTGTTGCTGTTAACAGCGGCGTTTGCATTTACCAATAACCAGTGACAGTCGAGCAACCTTCCTCCTGGCACGTTGTCTGAGCTGACGCTTTAGTTGTAGCCATTTAGCCGCCCAACCACCCACCCGAACACCACTCCTGGACGCCGTCACGCTCAGCGCGGTGAGATGATTCATATTTGTGCACAACGACGACGTAACAACGCCTGCCCCCACCCCCTCTTCACCATCATTCCAGCACTGCCATCTGTCCATGCCCATCCCCACCCGCATAGCCATTCACCTACTTTTCGCAGTCCAAACACTGACTTCATTTTTCACTCACACACTGGCACAAGCACGTACACATTGATACACCCTGTGTGTGTGTAACAGACACATGCATAAACACAGAAATTGTTGCCCATTTTACACGTTTGGGCGACTGTTGCTTTAGCTTCTTCTTCTCTTTGCGGCTGGTGCTGCTGCTTCTTCTACCTGCGCGCGCAGTGCTACATTTTGAATTGGGCGGGTAAATGTAAATTCATTTAAATTTGACTACTTTTTTTGAATTTTTATTGGTTTTATATTTAGTTGGCAGCTGATTTATATTTAGTTCCAACTTTTTTCAATAAATAAATAATACAGTTGGCATGTTTTTCGCATATTATGATAGTTAAATTTCAAGCATGTAGCTTAACAACTTTAAAATTGATTTAAAACTAAGCGCTTAGTTTGCTAATTATATATATATATATAAGCGATATGATTCCGGATGTAACTTTACCTCGTAGTATAGTTATATTCTGTACGAACACATTAATATAGCAGTATGAAAAATTATTCACAAATCTTGTTGCTTTCAAAAAATGGCAAGCAATCATCGCCTGTCTATTAAATAATGCATCTCATCTCTCTGCACAAATGCACTTTGCTGCACTGTGCAATTTATATTGACCTGCATTGTGGCTGTGATTTGTGTGGCATAAATATGTAATTCAATTTGCCAAGAGACCTGCTAAAATCAATTTTCATCCATTCACTTTTATTGCAGCTGCAAAATACACCACACGACCAAATAAAGAGAGAGGAGTGAGAAATCGATTCACGACAGAATGGCGTACCGAAAGCCCAGCGATTTGGATGGCTTCATTCAACAGATGCCCAAGGCGGATATGCGCGTCAAGGTGCAATTGGCCGAAGATCTGGTGACATTCCTGAGCGACGACACCAATTCAATTGTGTGTACAGACATGGGCTTCCTCATTGACAATCTGATGCCGTGGTTGACTGGCAGCCACTTCAAGATCGCACAAAAGTCGCTCGAAGCCTTTTCGGAGCTGATCAAGCGTCTGGGCAGCGACTTCAATGCGTACACAGCGACCGTGTTGCCTCACGTGATTGATCGCCTGGGCGACAGTCGGGACACGGTGCGCGAGAAGGCGCAGCTACTGCTGCGCGACCTAATGGAGCACAAAGTGCAATCACCCCAACCGTTAATTGACAAGCTGGCCGTCAGTTGCTTCAAGCACAAGAACGCCAAGGTTCGCGAAGAGTTTCTGCAGACGATTGTGAATGCCCTGCACGAGTACGGCACTCAGCAACTGAGCGTGCGGGTGTACATAACGCCTGTGTGTGCGCTGCTTGGCGACCCGACGGTGAACGTGCGCGAGTCGGCCATCCAGACGCTCGTCGAGATTTACAAGCACGTGGGCGACCGCCTGCGGCCAGACCTGAGACGCATAGAGGACATGCCCGCCTCGAAGCTGGCCCTACTAGAACAGAAGTTCGACCAGGTCAAGCTAGAGGGGTTGCTGCTGCCGTCAGCGCTGCGCAATGGCAATGGCGTTGACGAGGCTGACAACATCCCACAGCGGGAGCGGCCGACAAAGATTGTGAAGCGTCAGTTACACTCGGCCACCTCGATGTTGCGCCAGAAGCCGAATCCTAGTGATGTGGCCGGCGACGCGGGCGCCGTGACGATGGAAATCTTCGAGGCCAGCTTTGAGCAGGTGCCGCAACTGACAATATTCCATGCCAAGGACATGGATGACATCTACAAGCAAATACTGGTGATCATCAGCGACAAGAATGCGGACTGGGAGAAGCGCGTAGATGCGCTGAAGAAAATCCGCGCCCTGCTGCTGCTCAACTATCAGGCGCAGCCGCAGTTTATTGCCGTGCAGCTGAAAGAGCTGTCGATGGGCTTCCTCGACATACTGAAAGAGGAGCTGCGCTCGCAGGTGATACGTGAGGCCTGCATCGCCATTGCGTACATGTCTAAGACGCTGCGCAACAAGCTGGATGTCTTCTGCTTCAGCATACTGGAGCAGCTGATCATGCTCATCCAGAACTCGGCCAAGGTGATTGCGTCCGCTTCCACGTTGGCGCTCAAGTACATCATCAAATACACGCATGCGCCCAAGCTGCTCAAGATATATACGGACATGCTACTGCAGTCCAAGTCAAAAGACATACGCGCCTCGCTCTGCGAGCTCATGGTCCTGCTCTTCGAGGAGTGGCAGACAAAGGCGCTGGAGCGGCATGCGCTGGTCTTGCGCGACGCCCTCAAGAAGTCCATGGGCGATGCGGACAGCGAGGCGCGTCGCCACGCCCGCCGCGCCTATTGGGCCTTCCGGCGCCACTTTCCCGAACTGGCCGACCAGATCTACGGCAACCTGGACATTGCCGCACAGCGCGCCCTCGAGCGTGAAAGAGGCGGCGGCGCTACCTCGAATGGCAGCCAACCAGCGCTGGAGTCGCGACGCACGGCAGTGCCGTCGCGCATCGGACGCACGCCCACAACACTGCAGAAGCCGACGCCCAGCATGCGTTCCATTTCGGCGGTGGACACGGCGGCGGCACAGCGCGCCAAGGCGCGTGCTCAGTACACGCTCTACGCGCGTCAAAAGAAGCCCGCCGCGCTGACCAACTCCTTAAATCCAAGCGGAGCTGGCTCGTTGCCGCGACCGCGTCTCAATTCCAATAGCAACAGTGGCATCACCGCCGGCGGTGGCAATGGAGCACATCAGACAATATCGCCGGGTGCAGTGACGCCCTCCACGCGGATTGGGCGCACACGCGCCGGCGTCTCACAGTCGCAGCCCGGCTCCCGTTCCACGTCGCCCAGCACGAAGTTGCGAGATCACTACGGGATGGGCAGCTACTACAGAGGGGCCACGGGTGCCATACCCAAGAAGGCATCCGGCATACCGCGCAGCACAGCCAGCTCGCGGGAGACGAGCCCGACTCGCATGGGCGGCGCTAGCGGCGGCCTGATGAAGCGCAGCATCTACTCCACGGGGTCGAGTGCAAGGCGGACACCTGAACGCAATAATCCCGTGCGTATCACGGCTGCTTCCCGTATGCTGGCCCAATCCCGCGAAGCGGAGCACACGCTAAGCACCGATGTGGAGACGCCGGACTTTGTGTCCGGTGACTTCATGCGCACAGGCGGCATGCGCATTGGCCGCAAGCTGCTCGGCCGCGATGAGTCTGACGACATTGACTCGGAGGCGAGCTCGGTGTGCTCGGAGCGTTCCTTTGACTCTAGCTATACACGCGGCAACTCGAATTCCAATTACTCGCTGAGTGGGTCGCGTAACCGCCTCGACTGGAACAGCCAGCGAGCGCCCTTCGATGACATCGAGACGATCATACAGTACTGCGCCTCGACACACTGGTCGGAGCGCAAGGATGGCCTGATCAGTCTCACCCAGTATCTGGCCGACGGCAAGGAGCTGACGCAACAGCAGCTCCAGTGTGTCCTGGACATGTTCCGCAAAATGTTCATGGACACGCACACTAAAGTCTACTCTCTGTTTCTAGATACGGTCACCGAGCTAATCCTGGTGCACGCACCAGAGCTCCACGACTGGCTGTTCATTCTGCTTACACGGCTGTTCAACAAGCTGGGCACTGATCTGCTCAACTCGATGCACAGCAAGATCTGGAAGACGCTGCGTGTGGTTCACGAGTACTTTCCCACACAGCTGCAGCTGAAGGAGCTGTTTCGCATCATATCGGACAACACACAAACGCCGACGACAAAGACCCGGATTGCCATCCTGCGCTTCCTCACTGATTTGGCCAACACGTACGGCAAAAGCAGCGACTTTCCCAGCGATCAAAGCCAGAGCTGTGAGCGCACCATTTTGAAATTGGCTCAACTGTCGGGCGATCAGAAGTCGATTGAGTTGCGTTCCCAGTCGCGTCTCTGCCTGGTCGCCCTGTACCATCTAAACACGCCCCAGATGACGAAGCTGCTGGGAGCTCTGCCCAAGGGCTACCAGGATCAGGCGCGCCTGTGCATCCAGTCACACATGCGCCGCCAGAGTAGCGGCGCCAACTCGCCGAGCAGCTCACCGCTGAGCAGTAGCAGCCCCAAGCCGCTGCAGAGTCCGAGCGTGGGTCCGTTCGCCTCGCTGAACATGAATATCAACATTAACTCTAGTCCCCGATCGCGCCAGTCGTCTGTAGAGCAGGAATTCCTCTATGGCTGCTCCGAGCTGGAGGTGCAGCACAACATACAAAAGACCTCCGAGGAGATACGGAACTGCTTCGCCGGTGGCCAATACCAGTCGCTGGCGCCCAATGGCTATAATGGACATCTGCAATACTCCATTGAGCAGCAGCAGCAGCGGGAGCTGACAGCGCAGCAGGACTCGCTGTCTTCCAACTCGAAAACACAGTCGTCGGCCAACACCACGCAATCGAATACGCCGGAGTCGGCAACCATGCGTCTGGATGCAGCTGCTCCGGCGCAGCCAACGGCTAAGATATCGCTGATCGTTGCCGAGAACGGTGAGATGATACTTCCCGGCAACCTGCACGAGAGCGAAGTGATGCGCGTGGCGCTCACGCTCAACAAGGATCAGTCCGTGGAGCAGCTGCAGACGGCTCTGACCAACCTGGGCATTTGCATACGCGGTGGAAACTGCGAGCTGCCCAACAAGCACTTCAAGTCCATAATGCGCATGCTCCTCCACATGCTGGAGGCGGAGCATACGGATGTGCTCACCGCCGGCCTGCATGTGCTCAGCAAGATCGTGCGCAGCGAGAAGATGCGCCACAACTGGCTCAACTTCCTCGAGCTGATCCTGCTGAAGATCATGAATTGCTATCAACACAGCAAGGAGGCGCTGCGTGAAATCGACACAATGATACCGCGCATAGCACCGGCTCTTCCCCTCGACCTGACCATCAACATTGTGAATCCGGTGATAGCGACGGGTGCCTTTCCGGCCAATCTATGTGCGATCAAAATCCTGTTGGAGGTGACCGAACACCATGGCACAGATATAACAGATGCCCATCTGGACATCGTGTTCCCGAATCTGGCGCGTTCTGCGGACGATCTGCAATCGATGGTGCGCAAGGCGGCGGTCTTTTGCATTGTCAAACTGTACCTTGTGCTCGGAGAGGAGAAGGTCAAGCCCAAGCTGTCGGTGATGAATCCCAGCAAGGTGCGTCTGCTCAACGTGTATATCGAGAAGCAGCGCAACTCTAACAACTCTGGTGGCGGCTCCACAAAGAACTCCTCGGCGGCATCCTCTTCATGATTGCAAGCCAACGTTCAACGCTCACACACACACACGCCCACACACACACATTCACACACTCACAAAGAGATGGGCGCAGCGTCGTTATTTGCTTATGCAAAGAGGGAAAAGTAAAAAAAGAGTAATCAGAAATCAAGAAACACGATTGATGATATATAACGATAAATAATTACTTATAATACACACTAATTATTTATAAACAAAAAAAAGAACCTAATTATTACTGATGATGATGATGATCAAAATCAATAATTGTGTAATTGTTTATTATTAATACACGCAGAGAAAACAAAACAATTGTATCGACAGAAACAGAACAAACTATTTATATACGTCATTAACTAAAGAAAAAAAAACCGAAAACTGAAACTAAAACAAAAACAAAAACAAAGACAAACTTGTAGCCAACTGTCAGCCTCCCAAAACAACACAAAAGAACACACACTTTTCGCCACCCACTTAAATGGTATTCTTTCTTCTTCTGTTTCTTAGAAATATAGTCACTTAACCGTATAATTTCCTTAAGTTTGTAAGTCTCTGAAACTGAACTCTATTTTCTTGTACTCTAAATTATTATTAACGTAGTCCTGCCGTATTTCTGTTTGATTTCCGCTCAACTAAATGCTAATTATTATAATTACACGTTTTCTGCTGTTTTTACAACTGAACTATTTTTGTAATTAATTTAAACAAATCAATAAAAGCAACACTTTTAGGTTATGTAATAATATTTATAAATTAATTAAATGAATAAAACAGTTAAACAAAAAAAGAAAAAATAAAACAAAAAAAAGCTCCCAACATATAAACACCATTTTCTGGGTTTTATTTTATCAAGAAAAAAATTAGTAGAAAGCCAAGAAATTTGTTCAACAATGCTAATGTTTTGATTTCTCTGTTTTGTTTCATTTTGTATATTTTATTTGTTTCATAAAATTTAAACGCTCAAATATTGTTTTTATTTACACATGGACTTAATAATAGCTAAAATATATATATATATATATATTTGTTCTTTTTCTTGTAACTTTGAAAAGGTTTATCATAAAATGTCAACACTGCAAAGTTATTGTTTTCAGTTGTTTTGGTGAGTAATTTAACTATATTATTAACAACTAATTCTTTTGCAATGACTTCTATGATTTGACTAAAAAACATTTTTAAATGTTACTCGATGTGTTTGGATTTGGTTTTGATTTGTTCGTTTTGCAATTGTGAATTTTTGGGCCCATTTGAAACCTGAACTGGTTGTTATACATGTAAATGATAAAATTTGATTAATATAGTATTTGTTTGTATGTTCTCACGCACAATAATCAAAAAAATGAAACTAAATTAAGGCACTTAAATCGTAAAGAATTTTAAAAATCAAATGAAAACCAATTAAAAACTGTTAGCAATTAAATTGGACAAGTACAAATAAGTGCGGTGGTTTTTGTTAGTTTTTATCTATAGACTTAAAATGTAGTGCTTTGCTTTAACTATTTGGTATTCCAATCAATTCGAATAACTTTAGTATTGTTGTATATGTATGTATATAACTAAACGTAAACCTTAAAAAGTGTTCATGAATTAAAGTTATTTTCAATGGCACATCTTGTTGCTAATTATAATTACAATTACAATTATGACTCTTGGGCTAAAGTTAAGTGTAGTATTTCCGAAAAAGAGAGCGAGAAAAAATGTCTACTTAAGACTACAAAATGAACCAGGAGACAAGTTATCTAAATGGATTCTAAGACTACTGTTGCTTGGCTCTAACTTTTTTGTGGTCGACTGTTTCACTTGTGTGAGTAAACCGAATCAATACCATTACACTTAAACAAAAAGTACTTACGAAATGCATTGCTCTACGAGTATGTACAGTGGGACTAAGTTTTCAACATGCGTACAATACATTTGTATGGCTTGGCTTTTAAACGCTTGGATTTAAAACATTCAACTACTTAATTTTACGATTATTTTAAATTTTGGCCTGTTAGTTTTAATTTAGATTTGTTTTTTTGGTTTTCTTTGAGTTTTAAAATGAATTTTGAACGCAATCATCGCCAGCAATGCCCGAAAAATACTTAACATCTGGAGAGCATTGCCGAATTTTGACCGAAAAAGGCACACACAGAGAGAATTTCAAATGACAAACGACAAGGACACGAATACATATCTATGTAAATACTCATACATATGCACAAATAACGACTATATATGTATGTGCATGTGTTTGTGTATGCGGATGACTCGTCTAATAGCCATTGCAGCGTATTTCACCATAGCGCGACCTGCCCGCACTGTAGGCCGCATAGCCATAACGCTCATACGCCCCATAGTCCGGGTACGGGTAGACCTGGCCACGCATCCGACTGCGTGCGACAGCGTGCTGGTGGCTCTGATAGCCGAAGCTCGGCTGCTCCTCGTAAGGCCAGTAGTTGCCGTTGTGCATGCCACCAGACGTGCCATCATAGTAGCCACCTGCCACATTGTTGCTGCTCGCGTATTCCTCGGCGAGCCGCTCAACCAGACTCTCTGGCGTTTGCAGGAATCGCTCCGAAAAGCGTCCAATTTCGGTGGAGCCAAAAGCCTGCTGAAATCCAGGCAGCGGCTTTATGTCCTGCAATCGAAAAAAGCACACAATTAATTTCGCAACACAGTCAAGCTATTCAATACTGCTGTCAACATAAGCATCTACTCTTAAAACAAAACGACAAAATTATAATTATACTCTTTTCGAATAAAATAGTATATTAAGTTTGTGCTGAAGTTTGTAACGCATAGAAGGAAGCGTCGGAGACCCCAAAAGTTACTGCCAGTATGCTTAGAATGACAAAACAAATTGATCTAGCCATGTCCGTCTTTCTGTCTGTCTGTCTGTCTGTCTGTATGTATGCAAACTAGTCCCTCAGTTTTTGAGCTATCGCGATGCAACTTTGCACAGACATTGATTATTCAAGGGGACAGCTCATTGGTCGGAGCCGGCCGGATCGGACCACTATATCTTATAGCTGTCATACAACTGGAAATATATCTAATATTTCAATAGAAAATTTAAATTCATATTCATATGGCAGAGTGAAAATTATGTTAAGGTTCGAAAAGAGTATAAAATCTTTGGCACGCCGAAGATAGGCCTTTCCCACTTGTTTAAATTTGATTTAAATCGCTCTAATAAAGTGTTTAGTTTATTATTGAATTGAACTGATTTGCTAGAATAAGCCTAGACAACGAGGATAATTCGATTAGTATCGGACTTAAAATTTCTGCTAGTTAATATATTTTATAGAGGATTAAAAAACAAATGTTTTTCTATGTTTAAATGTTGAGGCCGAATCGATACACGAAGATCAAAAGGAAATTGAAAAATCCGTTGCAGACGGGAAAAGGTTTTTTCAAATGGATTTTCGCTTGCCACGGAATTTATGTTTAGCTGTAGCTGCTATATGTGTATCTGCTCACCCTTATTTGCTCCCGCACTGTGGACTCCGTCGCCTCCACATGCTCCGCTTCAGTTTCCTTTCTGCTTGCTTTGCGTTTTGATTTCTTGCTCGGTATGAGATCGCATTCGATAATGCGATTGTTGCTGCTGTTACTGTGCATGTGGCTCTGGCTATGGCTCTGACTATGGATGTGGTTGCTGTTGCTGTGGCTTCGATTTTTGGCATTCACATTTCGCTTACTGCTGACGGGTTGCTGCTGCTGCTGCTGTTGCATTTGCATTTGCTGTTGCTGCAGCAGTGGCGCCAGCGCAGGTGGCACAGTGGGCGGCGCTGACGAGGCAGCCAGGCCATAGCCCACGGGCGAGTTCTGTGGAGCGGGCGGAGTACGCGACCGACGTGACGCCGGACTCCAGTTGTGCGATGTTGTTGCAGCTGCTATTGGCGGGGGGTGCTGATGCTGCTGCTGTTGCAGCTGCTGCTGCTGTTGCTGCTGCTGCAAGTGAAGCAAAAAATCGATTTAGTTTTCAGTTGCAGAACTCGACGGGGCTGCATGGGCTAAAAAGTTGTTACGCTCAAGTGGCGGGCACTTGAAACTTGCGGCCCCTAACCAGCAGCAGCAGGCGCGTGCTCGCTGCCAAGCTCGATGTTGCCAGGCGACAGCAACCCTATGAAGGGCTCCCAGCTGCCACCACCAACTCCTACCAGCCAGCAGCCGCATTGAAGTTCAGCGCAGCCCCCAAAAATCAATAGGCGCCCAGTTTGCTGCTGCTGCTGCTGCTGTGACACCCTGTAAAAAAGGCTTCCGGCAAGAGAGTGAACTGTTTTATGCGCACTCTCTCGCTGTTTCTCTCTGGCACTGCCTAGAAAGCCGGTCGATGGAGCTAAACGCATTTCGCTTTTGGTCTTCTCTTTTTTGTCTGCTGCTGCTGCTGCTGTTGTATTGGGGCATCATTGTAGTCTCTGCGCGTCTGTCATTATCATCGTTTAGGTTTGGTTTGGTTTGGTTTTTTGTTTTATTGGTCCTTTGGCCTAATTTGTCTGTGCAGCTGCGTAGCTGTGCCTCTGTCACCTGGCTGTCTCTTAATTAGGCAGTACATTCAGGGCTGCCCGCTGCTGGCTGCAGTTTTAATTTGTAATTTGCGCAACTTACCCCAAGCTCAGCTGCATCCTCGTTTATTTGATTAGTTGCTGGCTGCTGCTCGCCAATATCCTGTGGCGTTTTTGTTGCTGCTGCTGCTGCTGCTGCTGCTGTGGCTGGCGTCTCCTTGTTGGGCTTCGCCAAATTGATTTCCGTCCGCCTCACGACATCCGGCAGCTCCTCGCCTGCCGCCTTATCAATATCGTTCACAATAGGCGTTGGTGTTGGTGTTGGCGGCGCCGTCGAAGTCGACGTCGACGTCGCTGCTGTCGCGCTTATGTCATCTGGAAAATTAGCGAGAAAAAGGCGCCCAGGCAGGCAGCGTGTGTTAAAAGAAAATCAATAAAGATTTCTTTTTTACATTATATGTCGGGTATTTCAGAGTATATTGTCAGGCTAGGCGTCTGTAATTATTTTGTCATGCGTGCTGGCGGCCATCAAGGGTTAAAAAGACAGAGGTTCAGGAACAGGTTGACCAACGCGAGAGAGGCGAATTCGCTGCTTTTTTTCGCAGTTGCTTTTTTGCACGCTTATCAAATTTCTGATATTGTTTTTACTTTGGGGTGGCAAAGAGAGCGTTAACTGGGCAAAGAGAGCAGCACATCAACATGCACTTGTTGAACGTGTCAAGCAAGCGCTCACACTCACACACTCACACACACACACACACACACACACACACACACACACACACACACACTCATAAACTTGCGCCCGTTTGCGTGAGTAGCAAACAAATGAAACCAATCTGAGCAGGGAAAAAACTATAGTATGCTTTTCAGCGCATGCGACTGAGCCTGCAATGTTTACGTATTTTTGTTGGGGCCGCTCCGTATGCGATATTTGGCTTGAGTTATTGTTATTTGAATGCTATTCGCGTCAAATAAAACCATTGCAATCAATTAAAAGGCTGCCACAGTACAGAATTTGTGCTTTTAGAAATAATTTAATTATTGAAACAACATTTGAAAATACCTGAAAGAATCATATATAAAATCCTGTAAAATTTCAACTAACATTGATCGCGATTACAAAAGCCTCTAGGTAGAGTAATTATTATAAGTTATCGTCAAGCAGTATTAATAATACTCGGGCATACTAATCAAATCCGCTTCCAAACAGATTATTGGGAAATGGTATTTCTATTATTTTTCTTGGATTCTTAAAATCCAATTACTATAGGATTTCCTAATCATATATTTCCTAATATCATCTACCTACTGCTGATCCTTTGCCGTTTGCAGGTGTGCATTTCCTTGTCTCAGCTTATTCGTCATAGCGGACATTGATTTTTGCGCCACGCGTACAAGAACAAGCAGAAATATTGCAACCGGGGTGTTCCAGGGTGTCTCTTATGTTTTCTGTATGTGTTGGGCAAACATCAGCTACAATAACCCACCACATAGCGTTGTAAAGTTCATTTACATGCTCTGCTGTGATGACATTCCACGCACACACACTCAAGTCAGACACCCTCGCAATAGCTTAAATGCGACCGAGTGTGGGTGTGAGTGTATGTTCGTGTGTGTGTGTGTGTGTGTGTGTGTGTGTGTGTGTACGTTGAGCTCCCATTGATAAGGACGGCATTGCCCACAAGTCTCGTTTGCATTACGAAATATTTAGAAAAGCTGTCATATGTTGGGCTCTGGGCTCTGTGTGTGAGGGAGTCGCACACAAGCAAATACACCATACACATACTTTACACCTTGCTATTGCGAGTGCTGCGCTGTGTGGGAGTTCATTCTGAGTGTGTGTGTGTGTGTGTGTGTGTGTGTGTGTGAGTGACGCGACATCAGAAAAGGTAACTTATTGATTTGCACACACACACATACTCACACACATAGAGAGGCCTCTGCCAAAAAGTCAAATCAAAAGCAACTCATCAAGAGGCAAAACTCGAGCTCCATGCCATCCCCTTGCGTGCCTAAATAGACAGCTAATTTTGAAGTCCTTTAAAGCAACATGACGTAGGCTCGTCACAGCTACAGTCGCACACCTACACAGCTACAGCTACACACACAGCAGCGCGTGTACTAAGTCGGGCCGACAGGAAGCGGAAGCATTTCAGCAGTTAACCAACGCTGATTGGTTGAGTGTCGACTCCTTGGAAGCGGAGCGACCGGCCGTTTGTCGTCGTGCAAATAGCTGCCTGACAGACTACGGACGACGGACGACGGACGATGGACGACGGGACAGTGCTCGCCAGGCGCTGACGAAGCTGTCGGTGGCGTTGATGGCGACTCAAATGGACAGTCTTTGCATTCATTTGCATGCAAAATCAAGCGAGCTACGCTCGAAGCAACTTGGCACTGTGGAATGCTTGATGAAGTTCTCACATAGAATTCAGCGAAATGTGATGAAAGCCAAACTGTGGTCAGGTGATAAATAATTAATCTTTCTAATTAATCTGTTTTACCTAATGTCAGTTAACATGCATTTGCAGTTATAACTGATTAGTTTATTTTACTGAACATGTTTTGCAGGTTTCTCTCACACTCAATTTGGTCCTTATGAATTGCCATTCGATGTTAAATATTTGATTTCTCAGAAATGTAAATTAACACGTAACTAGGCTTAATACGCTAGCCTAGACCACTTTGAATATAATTGTGTTAGCTAAGTGCCAACTTTACATTCTTAAAAAATGTTATTCAATTAGACTGTTGTCCCCAAATGTAAGTTAACATACAGCTTAACATTTTGAATAAATGTATACCAATTGGCATATTTACAATATAGTTTTCAGCGTTACTTACAAAGCATTTCATATACTTAAGAATATTTTAATACTTTCAAAAATATTTGAGTACGAGAAGCATATTCAGAAGTGCACAATATAACTAAAGAATGTAATCGAATGTACCAACCATGATTGTATGTAAGCATTGATATACATAAACATGATCTTTAATTCTTAACATGATCTTACCATCTGCTCGTTAATAATAACGTTGTTATCTTATGTTATAGCTGAATAATGTTATTTGTAGCTACACTTTATGCTTCGCATCTTTACTTTTACTTTTATGTACTTTTATACAGCGCTCCACAGTGCCGAAGTCAGTTGGTGTTGCTGTCATTGGGGCATTAATACTTGTTACATAATCTAGTCTGACATATGTTTGCATAAATTTAGCACCAACGCCCTGCCCCTGCATAATTGTAAGTTAAATGGAGCGTAATGCAAATGGTGACAACTTACCGGGAATATCGAGCGGTGTGGAGACAGCTGTTGTCTTGTTCTCCTCCGGTTCCGGGTGTTGCTGCTGCTGCTGTTGCTGCTGCTTCTGCTGATGCTGCTGCTGTTGCAGTTGTTGTTGCTGTTGCTCCTCCTCGTAGTCCCGGCCGTCGGCGGGACAGTGATAGGAGACACACGACGCAGACTCCACGGACATATTCACCGGGTAGTCGCCACTGTAGACGGGCGTGCTCTGGCTGCTGTCGCTCCTGGCCCGCGTGCTGCAGTTGCTGATGCCGCTGTCGGTGCCCGTGGCGCTGATCAGTGGCGGCGACGTGGTCAGCCTCTGTGCCGGCGACGTTGCCTCCGCCTCGTGGTCCAGCTTGAGCTGCTCGGGCAGCGACTCCTCCAGCTTGGGCGTTGCCAGCGACAGCTGCTGCTCCGCATAATTGCGCAGCGGCTCCAAATAATTTGGCGGCAACACTGTGCGATTGGGCGCCGGCGTTGTGGAGCGTCCGGTCGGCGCATAATGTGAAGGCGTCGACTGGTAGGCAGCGAAGCCACGTGACTGCCCATAGGAGGAAGCACTGTAGAGCGCAGGCGCCGGCTGCTCGTAGCTGCTGCTGTTGCTAGGCTGAAGTTGCTGCTGCTGCTGCTGCTGCTGCTGCTGTTGATGCTGCTGCTGCTGGTAGGCGTGATGCGAATGCGCTTGCAGATGCGGATGCGGATGCGGATGCGGCTGCTGTTGCGCATGTGGATGTGGCCGTGGCGGATAGTGGAGCACACTGGAGGGTATCAGCTGCTGGCCGGCGGGCGTAAACATGCCGCCCTGCTGATGGTGCGCCGGCTGACTGTAGTGGGGCGAGGCATACGGCGCATAGCGGTAATAGTTGGGCATATAGCCAGCGCCGGACCCGGCATAGCCATAGCCATACGGACTATAGCCTCCCGCATAGCCCCCGCTGCGATAACCAGGCGACGCATAGTGCGACATGGCGGCCTGCGCTTGCGCCTGGGCCTGGGCCTGAGCCTGGGCCTGGGCGGGATGCAGCTGCTCGTAATAGCTGGCCGCGAATCTGTCCGACATGGCCAGAAGCGGTTGAGTGAAGAGCGGTGCAAGTTAGTGGCGACTTTCGTGCAGCAACAGTAATAACAATTGCCAAGTTGACGGCCCCGTCCCGTTCGTTGTTGTTGTTGCTGTTGTTGTTGTTGTTGCGACGGCCATATTGCGACGCCTTCGCTCTTTGGTCAATGGCAAGGATATTCTCTTACATATGCCTGATATTGATTTTATTTTTGCTGTTCCTCAAAGCCCTTTCAGTGTCCTTCGCAGCGATACCCTCTTTATATGTTTGCTGTCGCCAACACCTGCAGTTATTGCCTGCTTTAAGCCTGCAAGTACACAAAACGTCTTTCAATATGAAATGCACAAATTGCGGGCAAGTAACCGAGTCTACTGCACTCAATGCGTGCATATTAGATGGCTCAGCTGTAGTGCATTAAACAGTTGGACACATAAATAATGCGGCAATTTGCACATTTTGTGAGTGTGCAATTCAATTAATGTTGGGCCAATAACATTTAATGCTCATGCTCATTGCCCCGGACATTAAAGCCGCAGGACATTGGCCCAAGGATGTGCCGTAGCCGATAAGGAGACACACAATTGCCATTAGGAGCTGCTAAGAATTAGCATTTAATTGCTAAAGGCCATCAAGTTCATGCATATGTGATACAAATTTGCTACTTAAATGCAAACGCCTCAAAATAGGCAATGACAATTTGACACATCTATTCAGATGATCCAATTGCAATGTTTCAAGCAATTTAATAATTACTGGAAAGCATAGATAGTAATTTAACATGGACACTTTTTGACAGATGATAAAGAGTAATAATTGTCTTTAGGTATAAATTCAAACATTCAAACTCATTTTTTTGTTAACCAAACTAAATGCTAAAAACTTAGATAAATTCTATTTTAAGCAGCAGCATAAAATAAATAGAAAAAAAATCGTACCCAATTCGCATTCCAGGCATAAATAAATGAATACAACAATTTGTAATAAATTCGACAATAATTTTTAAATCAAATAATGGCAAATGAGTTGATGCCAAATGAGTTTCTGCATCGGGCTAGACTTACAGCGGGAGTCCAAGTTGCTTAGTATTAAATTAACTGCTAATGAGAAGCAGATGCCAATACATTGACCAAATGTGAAGCAATATTATTATGCATAAATGTGGATGCATTGGGCGAATGTGATGCGGTTGCTGCAGCTGATGGATGATAAATGATGAATGCCTGCTTAGCCGCATGATGAGCAGCTGCGCAAATTGATGTCTGTGTTGCACTCACGCATACAGGCGACAACAGCAACAGCAACAGCAACAACAACAAGCCACTCAATCCATCAAGCGAGGACACAAACACACTCAACACACACACACACACACACACACCGAGATGCATGCATAATGACCACAATCATTTTGGCCGCACGCAAACCGTTAATGAGCCACAAAAGTGCACACATGCCGAGGAGTGAGCAGCATAGTGAGTGAGTGGCAGGAACAGGACCCGCAGCTAGTCAGCGTCTTGCAGCAGCAGCCGCAGCAGCAGCAAATGGTATATATGTGTGTGTGTGAGCCAGTATGTGTGGCAGCTAGCTAACGCCTAACGTATTTGGCCCGTTTATTGATTAATAAAAATGGGTGTTTAGTTGCTATTTATTGTTTTTTTTTTTTTGCAAAACAAGTGCTAACTGAATAAAGGCCAACAACAATGATTCAGGCGATAGATGAATTGGGAACGTCCAAAGCGATAGCAAGTATATTGATTGGGCGCTGACGTCGACATTCTGTGCTGATGATGATGATGATGATGTCCTGCCGCTAGCCGCAGCACAAATTAGCAAAACAGCGAGAGAGGAAAGGGAGCTGAGCGACAACTCTATTAGCAGCTGTATAACATAATCAATGTAAATGTAAACACGCGCTGACCAAAGAGAGCAGCGCCCAGCAAGAGAGCGCTCGACCGGCAGCGCGAGAGAGAGAGAGAGAGGAAGAGAGAGAGCGTAGTGAAAAGGGCAATTGAAAAGGGGTGATGGTGAGTGCGTGTGCAAGGCGCAAACTGTAAACCGTAAATGAAATGAGCCTCAAAAGTGTGTGGAGCAACTGCAATTGGTCTGAGGTTTGGGGCTACAACTGCCTCGCTCTCACTCTCTGCCACGCTCATGCGTTGCAAGTGAGCAGCAGGAAACGGAACTTGTGGGGCATGAGATGCTGCCTGTGTGTGTCTGTGTGTGTGTGTATGTGTGCGGGTGTATCGTACGGTTTTGGGACAGCAACAGCCGCCCCGCGTTCCAGCGCATATAAATCAATAAAAACATACAGCAGCCACGCCGACTCGAGTCAACTTACAGCTTTGGCTGCCGCTGCTGCTGCTGCTACTGCTACGGCTACTACTCGGCACAGCTTCATTAATTCTTTGCTTTGCTCTCTACTTTTGAACAGTTTCGTTGCCCAGACACATATAAGCACAAATATGTACACACACACACACACACACGCTCTCGCACACACGCACATACATAGTAATGATTACCGTTGACGTCGTTTCTTGTACGTCACAAAATGCGAGCGCACTTGAGCTCACAAATATTGACACTGCCCGAATGTATGTTGCAGGTTCTTTTCTTTTTCAAATGCAATTTTAATTGTGAGCTTCGTGCGCGCTGTTATTGTTGTTGTTGTTGTTGTTGCAGTAGTTGTAGTTGAGTTTTGTTGTTTTTTTTGTGGATGCTTTCAATAATTGGGGCAAGTGCGTAAGCTGTGTGCGTATGAGGAATATAATGAGGCAGGTATTGTGAAATCAATTGAACTTCGACCTTTGAGTATTCAAGGTATACATTTTGATTTTATTTTGCTTTAAATAATGTCAACACAAATCCAAACTAAATATTCAAATCGTTTCGGGAACACTAAACAGTATAGTTTTTAAATAGGAAAACAAAAAGCATAATTTTTTTTACAAAAATGTTCGATGGTTTTTTCCAATTTGAGGGTATTTATTTTTACCTATTTGTTTTAGAGCGTAAACGCCTCAATTTTGTAAGATAAACAACAATAAAACTAAAAAAATATTTGTGTGCTTTTTATTTGTACTATAGGTGTATTTACTTACCTAAAATTGCATTAAAAATGCGAATACACTCAATAAATGTAGCATAGTTTATATATATTTAATTTCAAAAATTGTTAGTTTCCTCTTTGCATGTCTTGCATTTAATTGTACGTTTTCTTTTCAATTTAAAATACCGTTATGTTTGAAGTGTTGCGCACGAATTCAAAGCACATTGTAACACATACACACACACATACACAATGTCATTCACGGCACTCTTCACACACTCTCGCGCGAAAAATCGAAGAGCGGCAAACGATCAAAAGTGCAGAGCTCGTAGACGCACTCACGCACACACACAATCGTATTCGTATTCGTATTCGCATTCGCATTCGCAATCGCATTCGCACTCGCACACTCAGATGGGCTTTGCCAAGTGGCAGTGGCAACTGATTAACCCTTGGATGTAACTGCGTTACGTATACGTTGCGTGTGCGACGCGCGCCAAAGTCCAACGTAGACTGAAATGCGATACGGCTGGCGCGCTTCCATTTACACACGGGCAGCCTCAGCGGCGTTGTCGTCGTACCCCCGAAAAAGAAAGAAGAAAGCTGGCAAAAGACGGCGGCGAAAAAGCAGCGAAACAACAACAGGGGCAAAAAAACAGAAGGAAAAAACGGCACAACGGCTGTGCTGTGCTGCACTGGGAACCCAGCGCAAACTATGTGACCCGATTTGATGGGCAACCTGCCCACACACGCGCTGCTTACGGGGCGAGCGAGCTTTCGCTTGGGTTCGCCAAGGCGAAGGCGAAGAGGGAGCGAGAGCGAGAGCGAGAGAGAGAGAGACAGGTCGAGAGAGAGAGCGCGCGAGAGAAAGAGCGCGCATTTGGCAATTGCAATGGGGCGAATCTCTCTCGCAAATGTCATTTGTAAATTCACTTACTTTGCTTACGAACTAGAGCACAAAACAGAAACCGAACAAAAACAGAGCGTGCCAAAACAAAACCAGAGAGCCTCCCAAAGTTCGCGCAAGAGAGCGAGTGCGCAGCTAAGCAATCGCCTGGGGGTTTCCCTGGTTCAGTACTGGTCATGTTATCACTGGGTATGTATGCGCCTGCTTTATTGATGTGTCCGGATAACAGATACCATAATATAGTATAGCACACATTTGGGAGCAACTTTTTACTGCAATTGCTGGCGCACACTGTACCCCAAGCGACACTTGACCGATAACGATATCCGAAAATAATATTTATACCGGAAAGATAAACAACCAGGCACACACACACACACACACACACACACACACACAGCCAATACGCGCCATTATTATTGATTGAATCTGGGAGAGAGCTTACTGCTGCTCTCAACAATACGTTCTCTCTCTCTCTCTATGTCTCTCTTTCGCTCTAGCTCTCACTAGATGCACGTGCTGTGTGTTTTGCGGTTTTTGCAGTCAACCGAAAAGCCTCCAAAATATTGTGGGTGACAACCGTGCAGCGGTAAAGAAAAGAAAGAAGAAAAAAACGTAAACAAAGCTGTGCGCACGCAACGCCATAATACAGTGGGGTAGGATGAAGAGTATGGGTAGTGGAATACCCAGTTAGACGCGTGCCGCCAAGGGTGTTTTTGTTATTGATTCCGTAGACGGCATACAGGGTGTAATACCCATAGAATAACTCCCTATTGAGTATGTCTGAAAGCTATGCAATCTGCAAATATATGAATAATGTAAAAGAACGCTTTCAAGTAAACCAAATACTGTATCAGCCAATAATTTGCAAATTATCCTATATTTATTTCAAGCATTTAAAAATTTACAATTTATTTATTGTATTTACAATTTGGAAGTAATTTTGTATCCTCTACAGGATAGCCCGCATATGCATTTTTTCCAGTTACTTTAACAGTCTTTAAAACAGCCAACAGCCAACAAACAAACATAACGTATAAGAAGGAAACAGAACAATCCCTATCCAAACCAATGGGCGCCCATGCAGTCACGCGTCCATTCCGTTTGACAGACCCAACACCACTCGAAGCCACAGCCAGCGCGTGTACAGACCATGTGCATGCAGCCACCTGGGAAGAAGTGAAAGTGGAGGGAGTAAGAAATGGCGTTGTATAAGGCACTGCTGCACTGCTCACCGTCCCGCTCTGTTGGTGTGCGACATTTGGGACACGGTTTGGTGCTGACTTTGATTGTGACGTTGGTCGCCTCCTCCCAGCGAGCCTCCGCAGCACGCTGTCAAATATTCGTAGTCGTGATTATACAAGCAATGGGACTATGAGCGCATATGCGCACTTACATTGGGATCCACGGTGTATTCACAGGAATTCGGGGCATTGCCCGTGGCGCCTTCGGGCAAACACTCGCCAATGTGATAGCCCTGCAGGCAATTGCGACAGAACACATAGCCGCAGCCGTTCTGGCAGGTCACCTTGCGGCAATCAGGCTCCACAAGCAAACCCATGCCACAGCCGGGCTGCGGACAGAGGACACCGCCCGCCTGCAGCACATACTCCTCGGTGGCAAAACGCTGATAGCGGTCGTACTCGTCGCGCGACAACAGCTTAAAGTGATGGATCTCTTCAATAAAGGAGTGCTCACAGCCGGCTGGGCAGGGCAGTGTATAGCCAAAGTCCGGATGCGGCATGAACTGGCGCTCGCTGAGACGGGAGCGACAGTAGTCGCGGAAGCAATCGATGCAGGTAACATGCTGTGAGGCACAGGGAAAGACCAAAACCGTCTCGCTGCAGAGGAGGGATATTAGAGAAGATTAGCTTTTAGCAGTTTCCACTTAATGCGTCGCTCACCTGACTTCCGTGCAGGCCAAACAGGGCACATCTTTGATATTGTTCTTGATTAGATTTAAAGGTGCCGCGAAATCCTTTTCGCCGCCCGAGACATGCTCTGCACACTTGAAGTAGAACTCGGCGAAGGGCGGATCAAACGCATCGTTGTCCACACAGGCGATTTCGAGACTCTCGCAGTGGCCGCGTATGCGTCGCGACTTGAGCACATCGTCCCAGCACTCGGGATCGCGATGCACCGTGAAGGCGCCGCCCTTGCAGAGGGCACACCTCACACGCAGCTTGCCCTTGCACAGCTTGTGGCACTGGCCGCAGTGGACAAAGAAATGCGCCTTGGCACGCACTCGCTCTGCGGAGTTGGCCGAAAGATAAGCAATAAGTTACGTAACCTGCCATCAGTTGCTCACCCTCTGCGGTGATGTTGAGGCGCTCCTCGCTCTCTAGCTGCAAATCGAGCAGAGTTTCATTCAACGGCTTTGACGGCTCCTCGGCGGCAGTTGACTCCTCCTCCAGCAGTGTGCTGGCCCTGCGTTCCCGCGTCCTCTGCACCGGCGGACGCAAGCGGATGGCGTGGAGGACACTCTGCTGGCCGAGATCACATTCCTACTGGGGCGCACTATTAAAAGGAGCAGTCTTTCACTTGTTTTCTCACTCACCTCAATGGTGGTTGCATCACTCAGCTCTTTGCCGGCAAATATGATCTTCACCTCCTCCGGCTGGAGTCCAAGCTGGGGCGCAACCAGCTCCTTGACGTTTTTAATGTCCCACTGCGGCTCCAAATTGACGGACAGTGTGCGACCCGTGTTCGTTTTCACGTAAATGCTCAACGTATGTGTTAACTTGCCTCCGATTTGTAGCAGCTCCAGCATTTTGCGTACAAAAGCAGCAATGAAATTGAATATAAAACTCATTTAAAGCAACGAATGATAAGAAGTTCTTGTAGACGGTTTTTTGTCAAAATAGAAAAAAAATAATCTAAATATGCACTGATAATTTTGTAATCAATTAATGGTATTTTTCGGTATCGTGTCACGCATGCAATTTTATTGTCAGTGTTGCAGATGTTAAGTCACAAATCATTTTTCATTCGAATATAATTAATATGCTCAATATTTACAATTTCGAGATTATTCATGTAAAAGCATAAAAATTCATGCTGACGGACGATTGTACATTTTGCGCTGCAGTGTGCCTCAGCATTCAGAGTGACTGTTTTTTAAAAGTCACAGCTAGCAACTCTTCACGACTTATGCCACACTGCAAAACTTACTCATTTTTCAACACCGACGCAATCAGCTGGTGCGTGGATTTTGACATTCGCTCGTCTACGTCAGTGCGTACTGTCGCGCGGCAATATTGGAAAGAGAATTTGAGAAATTATTTATTTGATGAAAATCGGAGTTTAACTATGACAAATTTAAAGATCAAAGAAGTCAATGGTGACTTATTTTCCGCTGGCGTCGAGTATTCCATGTGTCATTGTGTGGCTGCCGATCTGCGAATGGGCAAAGGAATTGCCATCAAATTTCGGTGAGCTATTTAAGTTTATTAAGCTCGGAACTGTTGGGTTACTCTGTGTATTGTGTTTTTCCCAGTAATAAGTTTGGTCAGCTTGCCGATTTGACAAAGCAAAACGTGCCGCCTGGAGGCGTAGCCATTCTGCAGGATGAACAGCGCTACATATACTATCTGATAACCAAGCAGAGCAGCTGGGACAAGCCGACTTATCAGCTGCTCCACAGCTCGCTGAGCGCCATGCAACAGCATATGGTGAGTTACTGAGTTTACTATATAAATATCTTTCATGATGTTCCATCCCCATCCATAGCTCAAACATAATGTGCGGAAACTAGCACTGCCCCGCATCGGCTGCGGCTTGGATGCCCTCAACTGGGCCAAAGTAAAGGACATGATTATTGAGATATTTCAATCAGACGCTATAGAATTGCTTGTATATAATTATGTGCCAGGCGCAGCAACAAAATAAATTGTAACAGATCTAGAGGCATTTGTTTCAGTTCTTTGTGTGATTACTCAGACGGCGGCACATAGTTGTAGACAGTGATCTCCAGCTCCTCGCGGCAGAAGACTTCCTGCAGCACAGCGTTGACCTTGTCCCACTCCAGGCCATCGATGCCACAGCCTATGCGTGGGATAGCCAGTTTGCGAACTTCGTACTTGATCTGCGGCAAAGAAAGCTCCATTCAATATGGGACATCTACTTGGGTACAGATTATAATTACCATGTGATCGCGCATCTTCTCCAGCGATGCCTGCAGCGATTCGTATGTGGGCTTGGCCCAGCTGTGCGATTTGGTCACCAGATAGTATATATATCGCTCGTCGTCCTGCAGCACGGCCACACCGCCACTGCGTGCCTTTTGAGCCTGCAGCTCATCCACTTTGCCGTAGACCTCCTTGAATTTGACAGCTATGCCCGCTCCCATGGCCAGGTCGGCGCCAACGCAATGGGCCAGCGAGTGAGTCTTCGGGGCCGAGAAGAGATCGCCATTGACTTCGTTTAGTTGGTAGCCCGTCATGCCAAAGACAAAAGCGCGACGAAAGGCGACACGCAAGTCGGAAACTGCCGGAGAGTACATTTTTGTTTGAGTTTGTTTGAGCACAGAATGATTGAATGTGTTGTCACAGAAATATACATACTACATACGATACAGCGAATACATACATATATGTCAATCAAGCAGGCTAGTCGAGAGTGGCACGACTAGTAAATACACTGTACACAGTCTTGAATTACTCTAGCATGCTACTTCTATTTGACTTAAACACACACATGCATTAAAATAGTTTCTTGAATAATTCATGTTTATTGTTCGATAGTGATATGGTATACCCACCATACCATACATATACATATACCAAAACTTAATTGTATGCATATTCTGAATCAAGTACACTTTTCGATTATTGCCAACCCAAGGGCGGTGTCTTTTATTTGTTGTACAATATGATCGTATATTACATAAATACCCATTAATACATACACTATGTATTTAAATATGTTTTTCTTGTGCTCTCAACTAACCGAACTCTTACAAGCTATATAAGTAACGGTGCATTTGGTGCTTTGTTCGAGTACAAATAATCCCATGCAAACCATTACGAGTGTTATAAATAAGCATAAATAAGTATATACAAAAAGCAATCCCACTCCGCTCAGAAGGGCGTCTTCTCTCTGTGGAGGGAGTTTCTGGAGGAGCTGACGCTGCGCGGCAACTGCATGAGCTTCATGTGGTGACAAGTGGGGCACTCCACCTTGATTGTATCCCGCTCCATGCTGGGCGGCTCGTAGAAGAAGGCAATAATGTCCACGCCATCGCGCACAAACACCAACTCCAGCAAACTGCGCACGCGCAGCCAATCCAGACGATCGATGCCACAGCCCAGCCGTGGAATAGCCAGCTTGCTGACACTGTGCTCACGCTGACGGGTGAAAAGAGAGCGGTTTAATGGGTTGCATGGAATCGCATGAGAGTCATGGACTCGACTGGCTCACCATGTGCTCGCGCATGGCCAACAGGGCGTAGTAGAGCGCCGTGTAGGTGCACTTCTCGTGTGCCCGCTCCTTGGTCACCAGGTTGTATATGAAGCGGCCGCCCTGCTCCAGCACCGCCACGTTGCCCGTGTGCCTCTGCTGCTTCTTGAGGTCGTCCACGTGGCCAAACTTGCAGCGGAACTGCAGATTAATGCCGGCGCACATGGCGAAGTCGGCGCTAACGGAATGAACCAGTGCAAAGTTTTCCGGAGCGCTAAACAAATTGCCCTTCGCTTCCGTAATCTGACACTTGGGCGCAGCCAGCTGCAAATGTGTGGAATCGCAATTGGATTAACAATAAGCCGCAACTCACACACACATATTCCATATTACTCACCTCGCTGGATATGTCGTCATGCTCACAGACCAGTATCTCAATGGGGTACTCGCTGTGCCCAAAGATCTGCTGCATAATGCGCTTCACTTGCTTCCAATCGAGGCCATCGTTGCCACAGCAGATTCGGGGCATCGCCACTTTGGTGATTTCATGATTGCGCTGTCATCAAGAGCAAAAACAAAAAAAAACAGAATCAAATGAATGTACACACAAATATATTTAATAGAGCAAATAAATTAACTGTAAATTAAAAAGCTGGCAAACAAATATTCCAAATGAGCGCAAGTTTAAAAGCGCTCTGGCAACGATATCTGTATACCCTTATAGTTTTGTAACGAAATGCGTATAGCCTTTATCAAATTGATCAAGTTTAATCTTATTGTTAAGCTCCTAATTGTATACATTAAAATATCCCTTATTATATGATAGCTGACATAGGAATGATAAGTTGATAATTGAGTTCTAAGCAAATTGTTCGTTTTCAAAGATATTTTGACCAAAACAATTACAGTAGACGCTCGAAAACAATAACATTTTGGTTTCAGGGGTGTCTTTTGAATATGTCTTTTTGGGTTAATTGAACTACTCATGATCCTATCTACAATTATTCATATTCATATATATTCATTTGGTTTCTGTTATTAAAAATACATTCTAAAAATTTTGTTTACAAAAATAAAAATAAAAACTATTCGGAAAAAAGTATTTTTGGTTTGAATATCTGACCGATGTTGAGAATGTTTTATAGGAATGCTGTTAACGTTTGAAAATTAAGTTCATATATTGAAATCTTCTTTATTTCTAAAGAAAAATGTTTTATTTTTGTATATACTGTTTGTCAGCACCGGTTAATTAAATAATATAACTACTGTTCAAAAATCTTCCTTAGACCGCTAAGATAAGAATATTGTATATCCATCAATGTGTGCCATGTTCTTTAATCTTTACCACTTTGAAAACATTTTTCTTGTACAATTAAATACAACAGAACTTAAGGTATTGATAATGATTGCTTGAGATTGCTGAGAATGCTTGTTGAAAGTCAAAATAGTATTTGCGGTGAGTTGTGTTTGGTTTTTGCAGCGATTTCTGTCTTAAACGAACGGTATATTCCTGTTTGTTTGTGGTGTTGCTTTTAAGTAGAAGCTAAACTTGTCTAAAGAAGATTGTTCTCAATTCACGACAGACTGCGTTGACTTAAACAAATTTAAATCTCATTTCCCTAAACGACTTTAAATAACTGCATTTAAATTGAAAAAGCGCTTCAAATCTCAATTTAGCCCACAAGCTTATATGTGTCTCAGTACGAAGATATTAATTAACTGTAATTGGCCTTCAATTGCTTACCATATGCTCCCGCATGCAAATCAACGCCGCCTGAACATCGTCGTATGTGCTGGTGGCATAGAGATTCGCCTTGGTGACCAGATGGTAGACGAATCGTGCATTGTGCTCCAGCACGAGGCAGTTGCCGCTGGCCACACGCCGCTGCCGCAGATCGTCGACGTCGCCGAAGATGAGGGCGAACTGCCAGGAGAGGGTGCCGCGGACTGCGCTGAAGGATGACTCAACGGCGTGCGCCAGTGCATAGCTTTGTGGAGCTTGGAACAGATCGAGTTTCGACTCGACGATTTTCACGTTCGTGTTGGCCATTTTTGTTTTGCTGTTGTTGTTGTTGTTGTGTAATTTGTTAACTGCAATTAAGTGAAATTATTTCTGGTTGCTTGCGCTGATGGTTTCAATGCCAAAAACTGAATTTCGTTTGCTGTTTTTTTTTTTTTGGGTACTTACATTCTGCACGCAGTGCGGAAACTTTCACGAGGCCAAACCGAAAGCACACTGAAAACTTTGATATATATATATTTTTTTGGCTTTCAAAACGTTTGAGGAACAACCAGAACCAGAACCAGAACCAAAGAGTAACAAAGCAATTAGCAAAAGTTGCGCTCGTCTCGCCTTCGATTAGTTATTATTGCCCCACACAGTTTAGCACAGTTAGTAGCTTGTTTAGTCTTCTTAGCAATATATATCTTTGCACACATATATTCTTCTTTTCGACCTGATTATTTATCAATCTCAACACGTATAGAGCGCTGCTGTTCGAATACTCGACTGTCCCGACCGGCGTTCTGCAGTGGAGTGGAATGCGCTGAGCGTGCCAAGCGAAAGCAGCGCAGAAAAGCCCAAACTCAGATCCAGACCCAAGTCGGCCCCAATGGCGGCTTTTCGGATGACAACTGTGACTCAGCAGAGCTGAGCCGTGTTTGTCGTTCTACAGTGTATGAAATGCCATCATGCTTGTTGATGATGATGATGACATATGATTATATTAGAGACGTCTGTGTGTGTGTGTGTGTGTGCGTGTTGTTTGCTGTTTGTTTGTTTTGTTAGCATTTGCTGTTAATTTATTGTTTTTGCCCCTAGGGCAACAGTTGAAGCTCGAGTTTTGTCCAAAATCAAAATTGAGCTCGTGTAACGAATTTCGAAATCGATGCCCTATGGCTGGGCGCCCATAAAATCCAGCTGCTCCGCCGATAACCATATTGATAGGCACCTGCCCATAGGTTGACAGCGTAGGCGACAGCGTCAACTGTAATCAGTGGCATGTGCTGAATAGGGGCAGTCAAGCGAGCACTCGAAAACACTTAAAAACACTAGAATCACTCGCGAACCGTTGACATTTGTTTTTGTTTATTAATTGTGTTTGCTTATGCAAATACAAATGTGACTTAAATTATAATTATTTGTACACATAGCAGGTGAAATCAAATATTAATACACATACACACACATACTTAAATAGTATACACATACACACACCGCATACAAATTACCATATTAAGCGGCTAGTTAGAATACCACAGTAGCAACAACAACAACAACAACAATGACGCATAAGCTTTTTGTATTTTGAAAAGTTTCACGTTTCGACAATTGGCGCCAACTATAGTATGTGGGTGGTGGTTGTCTTGGCTAAGGGCGCGCTTTACAGCACTGTTAGCCTAATATAAACAAATCGAATTTGTTTCGCACAGCTATAACAAAATAAGCACATAACTACACAATAAACTGTGAGAAAGTGACTTGAAGTGCTATATTGCAAAGTAGTGTTATTTTGTAACCATTTTCTCAGTGTTCAACTGTCTTTTGGCTATTCGTCAAGGTCATATTTATTTGTTTTATATGCGCGCTCTCTTTCTCGAACACTCTCTCGCTTCTACACATCTGTACGCATGGCGCGAGCAATTGTATACAATTTAAATTTCACTTTTCATCAATAGAAGCGGCGAGTCGTCGTCGCTTGGAGCACCTTGTGGAAAAGCGATATCAACGACGACGACGACGACGACGACAACGTCTCCAACTCAGTTCATGGCAGTTCAGCTTGGCGCTCCGACGGCACACAACGAACGCGAGAGGCGAAAAGCTAAATAAAATATATACGCATTTTGCCAGTGATTTGTTGTAGTGGGCTTTGTAAAATCGCACATTGTTGTTGTCGTCTTGTTGTTGTTAGTAAATTACATAAATAGCTGCTTGCGTGCAGATACAAACTACATACATACATATATGTATACAATCTACATAGTTAGTTGTGCATTGTAACTGATTGCGTTAATTATTATACTTTACGTAGTATTTGTGTAGTTAGTTGTTGTGCTTGCCGGCGCGCTAGAAACATTCGTATTTTCTTATAGTTGGGCAATTGTTCAACGCGTTAAATCTCCCAAACAAGGAAAAGAAAGAATCACAATTTGGCACGCGGCTAACAACAGTTAAAAAGCGTTCTCAAACACACGCTGCTAGAGAATAACTAAAAAGTGCAAGGCAAAAGGCAAAAAACTTGAGAGCAACAGCGCCAGCGACAGCAGCAGCCGCAGCCGCAGCAGAGACGCCGACGTCAGCTGTTTTGGTTTGTTCTCTTCCCCTTTTGCCGCGCGTTCGTTACGTAGTCGTTGAGTTTCTGTTGCTGCCTTACGTGTGTGCTTCTTACGTAGCTTTAACTAGTTTCTGTTTTTGGGTTTTGTTTGTGTATTCCTGTTGTTGTGCTGTGTGTATTTGTTGTAGCACTTTAGAACTTTTTGCCATATTTGCTGCAATGACTTCGTTGACATTGTGCTGCTCGCGTCGTGCGGTCGCTGCCAACGCCTACGTCAACGCCAATTGGCGGCTTATTCAAACACTTCAAAGGCGCCAACAATTACAACAACAGCAATGTAGGCGTCAGTGCGCAGCTGCAACAGCAGCAGCAGCAGCACCAGCAGCAACAACAACAACATCACCAAAAACAAATGCAAATCTCAGTGGTAAGTTGAAGCTTTATTATGCTAATTACGCGTGCAATTGTTTATTATCTATGCGCTATGATTTATATGCCTATCTCTGGCTTCCTTCTCCTCACGAATTTGACAGTTAGTTGACAACCCTGTTGTGCATTTTGAATTCGAATGCTGTCATCTAGTTTCCATAGACGAGAATCTTGCGTTTCTTACGTATTGCGATTTAGTAATTACGCCCACGCGAAATAATCCGAAATTTTGTATATAAGTCATACAAACGTATTTTTATAATTAAAGCAAATGTTTTTGTTTTGTTTGTTGTGTTTTTGACACACACAGATGGCCAAACAGAAACTTCCACACACAGCGCAAGTTGTGGCAACTGCTTACATATAAAAGCCATTTCATTATCTAATAATACAGAAAGGGGGCGTTCTTTTAATTAATAAAAACTATGTTTTTGCGGTGATAAGTCTTAATAGGAACGGAATGTGCCTTAGAGAAAGAAGAACAATAATAATACGAATAGTGATAATAAAAGAAAGACAGACATTTCAGGAGCATAATTAATATATTTAAAGTGTTTTTCCCTGTTACATCCACAATTTAAATAAATACTGAGATATATTACAATATAATGTGTATAATTCATTATTAGGCAAATTATTCCTATGGTAACTATACGATTTACTACCGGGTCAGCTTAAACCAGATATCTTTTCTCATCTTCGACCGATAATTCCTATGGCAGTTTTATGATATAGTGGTCCGATAAAACCAAAAAATATATCAATATCGACTCGGCTAGTGATGCTGATCAAGAATATATATGCTTTATAGTAATAATACCCTCTACAAGGGTACATTAAGTCATTAGTTCCACTCAGTTAGTAATAAGTTAAGTCACTAGAACAAATTTATTCAACAATCAACTGCGCTCTAAGCTCCGTATCTCCGTTTATATGCTGTATTCTGTATTCCCAAGTTAAGTATTTTATTATTGTGGCGGCGTTGTGTCTTATTTTGAGTTCAGTCATCGTTCCAGTTCGAACGAGCATTACTAATGACAATTTGATTGCCTAATTGAAAGCACATTAAATACGGCAACACTTGTTCTCTGTGTTAAACAAGTGCCCCAAACCTGTTTTGCTTCAATTAACGTCTAATCAGTTTTGTATACAAATCGAAACAGGCGCTGACAAATAGCGTTCAGTCATATGTATATATTTCTAATACATAACACTTCTGGACTTTATTGAAATTATCCGTTTATGACATGATGAAGTGCAACTTTGGAACTTTCTGAACCATCAAAATTAATAGTCGGTATTGGAAAACTCCGAAAATCGGACCATGGCGAAGATAAGCAATCTACATAATGCCCGGCTGATAAGATTAGGTTTGTAAGGCTATCAGCGTTATACTCGGTCATTCGTCTAAGTCCCCAGACTGTTTATAGTACATATATGCCATCTATCAAATTTCGCTTTCATTGTGCGAGGTCCACAGAAAATAACGGTCTCAAGTGGGTGTGGCTCTTGTAAACAGCTGAATACCACTGGAACAACACGACAAAGTAATTGCTTCATAGCAAATATTTCCGTAATTAAACAAAGAGCAGGCGCTAATGCAATCCATCCAGCACCTCATAATTAATTCATCCATGGGCTGCTATTTATGTAATTGTATTGGTTCTATTCAAGTGGATCTATTGAAGTTCAAGGTCATTAACAACAAACGCTCGAAACATTGCTCGTGCGTCCCACACACACACCAGACTTAAAATTAACAAAATAGATAAAAAAAATATAAAACTGGAAGTCGGCTACAACTACAGTCGCATACATACATACATATATATATATATACAGTCTCATGCATAATAAATTTAAGTATATATGTATTTAGACGAGCTGCGAGCCCCTCTAAAATAGATAGCTAGAGAAATATCTATATACTCGGCGTGCCGAAGAGCAAATACACTAGTGAGTTACTGATGTTTAGATAATTATATAATACCCAGTTTCGCTGGTGACCAATGTTTTTTTTTCGCTCATCGAATTAATTTTTGTTTAATCAGGGAAACATTAACGGCTGTGACGGTAAAACAACATTTTCCCCAATTTTCCACCCTGGGAGAATATTCCAAGTAATTACAAATTAAGAGTTGTCAGCTGATGGGAATGCACAAGTAAAATGTTTTACCACTTGATATGCTTATAGACGTGATAGCACAAATGTATATATATTTTTTTTTTTGGCAGTTTAATTATTTAATTTTTTTTGGCTTTCATTATTTGTGCCCCAGGTTAGTGTATATTTTAGAGATACTGCTAGAATGCGAAAAAAATAAACACAATCAACAATATTTACACGATTCAGAGAGCATTGCCAGCTCGAGCAGTTTCCATATCATCGACTGAGCCATTGGCACACAGTATACAGTATAAATCGAGGCACTTTACGACTGGCCAGACTGATAAGTGTTCGTGAACACGCTCCCTCTCTCACACGGGGTTCTTTAGGCAAATAAATATGATACGAGGGAATTCGGGTTTGCCAAAAAACAACAACTTCCCTCTCTGCCTTTGCTGTTTCTAACTGAATTGGTTGGGGTATCTAGACTCTAGAGATGTAGCGCTATGTGTTGGTGAGAATTCGCTAGATTAATTAGGCTGCTTATGTCGTTCAGGGCAGCTCCAGACAAAACAGAAACAGTCGCAAACTTGCCGCGTAGCCGAAAACACGCGTTGCCGCTAAATAGAATTCAAAGAAATTTCCATATTTGTTTTTTGTTTTATAGAATTTGCCATCTTATCGCGCAGCATGTCGTCCAGTTCCTGTGCTACTCAAAAACTGGTGGCCGTCGATGAGTCGCGTCGCTTCATGATCGACTGCTTCAAGGCCGTTAAGGTGCCCGAGGATCATGCTCGTGCCCAGGCCGATCTGCTGGTCGCAGCCGACTACCGGGGCCACTTCAGCCACGGCATGAACCGCCTCGAGATGTACATCAACGATCTGGCCATTAATTCAACGGACGGAGGCGCCAATCCGTGTGTGCTGAAGGAGACGCCGGCCACCGCCTGGGTGGATGGATGCAATGGCCTGGGCGCTGTTGTGGGCAACTACTGCATGGACCTGGCCATCAAGAAGGCCAAAACTGTGGGCGTTGGCTGGGTCTGTGCCAAGGGCAGCAATCACTATGGCATGGCTGGCTGGTATGCCATCAGAGCGATGGAGCAGGGCCTGGTGGGCATGTCCATGACGAACACATCGCCGCTGATGGCGCCCACCGGCGCCAAGGAGTCGGCACTCGGCACCAATCCGCTCTCGCTGGGCGCACCCGCCGGCGACTGCGATCACTTCCTGCTGGACATGGCCACCACGGCGGTGGCTGTGGGCAAGATCGAGATTCAGAACAGGAAGGGCGCTGCGCTGCCCGATGGCTGGGCCCAGGATCCCGAGGGCAAGGTCACCAACGATGCACAGCTGGCCTTTGCCACCGGCTGCCTGCTGCCGCTGGGCGGCACCGAGATCACCTCCGGCTACAAGGGCTACGGCCTGGGCGCCATGGTCGACATCCTCTCGGGCGTCATGTCCGGCGCCAAATACTCCACCCAGGTGCGCAAGTGGACGCATACGGGCGCCAACACCGCTGCGGATCTGGGCCAAGTGTTCATTGCCGTCGATCCCAATTGCTTTGCGCCGCAGTTCGAGGATCGCATGAGCGACTTCAACTCACGTCTGCGCAGCACGAAGCCAGTAAGTGTCCTCCGCGCTTTTAGTTGAAGTTGAAGTGGAAGTTGAAACTAACTTGTTAATCCTTGCAGACTGATCCCCAGAAGCCTGTGCTGCTGGCCGGCGACAAGGAATCGAAAAACATGAAGGCTGTGGATGAAGCCGGCGGCATTCAGTATCTGGAGAATCAGCTCAAGACCTGCGCCGCCTTGGCAGAGAAGCTGAAAATCAAGCCTCTGAGCTTTAACTGAACCGCAAACCAGACACATATTCATGCCATAAATTAAAGTAGCTTTTGCATTTTGAATGACCAAAGGACTTTCAGTAGTGCCTAAGATGAAAACAGTTGATATCCAAGATTTATATACGATGTACACCTAGACGCTTGATATACATTATGTAAAGCTAATAAATAGCTGTAAAGTTAAGTACCGACTATTTCAGATGAAACAATTGAAACTAGTTTGAATATAGTAGGACTAGGACCACTATCCTCTTTAGGAACAATCTACTTTTTGCTTTCGACGCTCCATCTGTTTCCGAAAGTGACCGCATTAATTGTGTTCACTGCACTCCTCTTGGCATTCTTGCCGGCTGTCGGCGACTCCCTGGTGACGCGCAGCTTAAAGTGACGGCACTTGGTGTCGAAGAGCAGCGGCACCTTGTCAATCACGGGCTTTACGATCATTGCCGAGCGCAGCTCCTCGGCATTGTCGGTTTTGCTCATCGATTTGATGAAATCAATGTGACGCTGATTCTCCTCGGTCAGCCGGTGCTTTTCCTCCAGCAGCAGCAGGTTCTGGGCCTGGGCCATGGCCTGTTGACGCCAGAAGTTCTTCAGGCCCTTGTTCAGCATGACCAGATCCTCCTCGGTGAGATCGACGTGCTTCTTTATGTCTAGCGTTTGCAGCGTGAAATTGTCATCGACTTCGCCCACATCGATGGGCTCGACTACCTCGCCGCCGACAATGATCTTCTCGGACTCCGTCTGCAGTTTCCTGCAAGTGATGGATAGAGCCAGGAGCAGCTCCCCGCTCTTCACGATCTTCTCGAATTTCTACAAATGCCAGTTGGGAATGTTAGTTGTGTTAGTTAAAGTGGGTATTGGGAACAATCGCACCTTGGTTAGCTCATAGCACTCGGTGCTGAGTATGCGCAGCTTCTCGTGTGTGGTCTTGCGATCGGAATGCATGCGATCCTCGATCTTCTTGCGCACATTCGAGAAGTATTCGAACTCGAGTCGCAGATCATTGATGGTCGCATTGTTCTCCGTCTCGAGACGCAGCATTTCGTGCTGGATCTCGTTCTGCACGCCTATCATCTTCATCTCCTCCGCATTGAGTTTCTTGCCCTCCTCCATGAAGGCCTGCTGTCGCTCGGTCAGCGAGCGAATCCTCTCATACTTGTGCGCATCCAGCTCGGTATTGTGCAGCGAGTCGACGAAGTCGTTGAGCTGACGCTGCATCTCGGTCATTTTATTGACCACCTGATCGCGTATCTCGAAGCGATGCTCGATCTCCCTGTTGACATTGTCGTCGCGCTGCTCCTGGTAGATCTGGTAGTCCTCCTTGAGCTGGCAGCGTGTGTACAGATTGGAGGCGTGTATAATGTTCTCGCTGTTGTCGCGCATCGCCTCCACCTCCTCGGTGCGCAGGTGCACCTCGTCGTAGAACTCCTTGAGCAGATCCTCAGCCTGCTGCTCGTACATGTGCTTGTTGCCCTCCAGCATGGCGTGGTAGCACTCGCCAATGTGATCGATCATCTCCAGCGTCTTGCCAAAGCTGCGCGAGTTCTGCTCCTGAGTCTGGGCCATGTCGTCCAGCAGCATGCGTATGTGATCGTTCTTGTTCTCCAGTATACGCTCCGAGCGTTCACCCCACTGGATGATTTCGTTGCGCAGCTCAACTATTTTGATCTGCTCCGCCATGGTGTTCCACTCGTCCATGCCGCGCAGCTCCATGCGCTTGCCCAGCTCCAGCTCAACTTCCAGCTCATGCTGCGGGCCCAACGTCCAGAATCAAGCATCAAGGATCAATTGGGAGCTACTTACGCGCATCACGAGCTTTTGATCGGCGATCTTCTGCAGACGCTTGGCCTCCTTGCGCGCTGCCTTCTTCTCGGCCTTAGTCGGTCCACGGGGCTTCTGCGCCTCCTGGTTCATTTCCTCCATGGTCTCTGCTAAATAGTTTGCCGTTATGCGCGTTATTCTTATTTCCGGCATGGCAACGTTTGGTGCGTTAATCGACATCTTGTTAGCGTTTCAAATATATTGTTCGTAAAATTTAAAGTGTTTTTGTCTTGCGTCTGACTGTACTTAAAGTTTGCTTATGTTAATTTCGAGTGAAAGCGACTGCAAAGCTTACTGCAGCTTTTCTAACTGCCGTTACTCGCAGCAGGCGTTTACCAACACTGCTCCTGGGGAGCTGGAGCTGAGCGCCAAAAAGGGAAAGCTCGCTCCCGCGCAGCATCTCGAGTGCAGCCAAGTCACGACTTTTGCGCTAGCCAAGTCAGTAGACGTTTAAAGCTTGCCACGCGCGGTTGGTCGGTAGTGCGCAGAACAGCAGCAAGGACACGAAGGACTCATAACAATCCTGGCACTAACGGCACGCCATTCTCTCTCTCTGTGCATGTGTATGTGTATGTGAATGTGTGAGTGTTTTGTTTTTTTTCCGGCAGCGCCTTGTAAACAAAAATAACTCTGCTTGTTGTGTCTGTGTCGGTAACTGTGTGCGTGTGTGTGTGTGTGTGGGGTTGTGTGTGTGTGCGTCTCGTCCTGGTGGTGGCTAACAACCCCCAGCGACGGCAACAAACCGAACAACTACAAAGCTCGAGTGGCAAGGGCAAATCCAGCAAAGTTTTCGGGGTTGCAGACAGTCGGCAAACAAGCTGCGAATTCCTCTTTAAATACCCATAAATACTCAGCATAAATAAAAAAAAAAAACGAATATAAAACGATATTCAAATAAAAAGCATCCAACATGAGCGATGCAGGCGCACCCAATGGCCACAGTGGTGGCTACCAGAAAATGCCGCCCGGCTGGGACTGCAAATATGATCAGACAACGGGCAACTGGTAAGTCACAAAAGTGCATAAAAAACGCTCATAAATATTTTTACATGCAATTCAAAAGCAAATAAAACAGCGTCGAAATGTTGCATGACGTGCAATTGGCAAGGGGCAAGAGGCAAGGGGCAAGAGGGCGTAAGGGCGTGTTTGCAGTACAGTTTACACTGTAGGCGCACAATTTTCATTGCATGCTTCTAGGCGGCGACATTAAAAGCGAAAACCAGAGAGAATTCTATGGCAACCCGCAGCAGTTGGGAGTCGGAAAATTGATTGCTTTGGGTCCGTTAAATGTCAAGTGTGTTAGCTGAACTCTTTAAATAGCACGAAATTACTAGATGCATAAGCTGGGACTCAGTATGAGCGAAAAATATGCTGTTTAGCCAGTTTATTTGGATATGCAAAGTTCGTTTTCATCAAATCCATAAATTAAATTTTTGTTGATTGGCTCACCAATTTCAGTAAGGTCTTAGTTATAAAATGTTAACTATCAGTTTTGCCTATCCTTTTCAAACAGTTGGCTATTGTTATTATTATTATTATTAATATTATTTGAATCTAGGTATGAACCATGAACCTAAATAACACTGTATTTTATAGCTTTCGGTCATTACATGTGGCCTGGGATTCAAACCCCGAAGCCTCGTTGACTAGTTGCTTAGAAAACTTATTTAATAATTCAGACATGTAAAGTTGAGGCAACTTGTGATGTTACTGCAGTTTACTTTGCCTGCCTTTAGCGCCACTCTTTAAGGCCATTCATTATGCTTATGACAACACTCGAGTCTCACAAAGAGCCCGCAACGCCAATTGGCCTCATTTAGGTGCATAAATTGTGTCACTTCCGCAAGATGCAGTTGCTCCGTACTGTGCTCCTAGCTACTTGTGTCGCATCTCGCAACTTCGCCGTGTGCAATTAAGCAGCGACTGTCATACGTTAAATTCAAGTGGCCACTTGGCAAGAGTCCCGTCTCCAGCTGGCAGCTGCTGCTGCAATCACCGCCAGGATTAGCTGTCAAATCTGATGATGTTGGCGTTGACGGCCTGACTGCCTTGCCTGACTGGCTGACTGGCTGATGTCTGCCTTTTGGCAGCTACTTGGCACGTGTCGCTGTTTAGGAGCTTGCCTTTCGCCTTTTTCCTTTTGCCCCGTGCCTTACCCTTTAGCATTACTTGTACCTTTACCTTTACCTGTGCCGCAACGAGCCGCAAATTTCCCAAATGTGCCATCAATGTGTGTGCCGAGAAATTCACCACCAGACAGACTCAAAAATCAACCCCTGCTGGAAGCTTTTGCGGGGGTCCGTTTTATGGCCTTTGATTGCCACTTTTATGCCGCAACCAATTGGGTCTCAGACTGTGCCATCTGTGTCATTGCAGCTATTACATAAACTATCTGACCAAGGCCATGCAGCTGGAGGATCCGCGCGGAGGACGCAGCTACAAGCAGTTGCAAAACGAACGCTGTTCCACAGAGTCGATAGCGCTGCAGGTGAGTGGACTCGATTAACTCATTTCCTCCCGACAAGCACTCAATCTATCATATCTGTATTATAAATAGCACATCACACCGAACTCACACAGCTCTCCCTACCACGTCGTGCATCCCAGCAATAATTTAACGGCAGTGCGAGCATTCCAGGAGCGCGAACGCCAGCAGCCCGCATTGCACAATTTGTCGACGAGTCCGCTACTCTCCGCATCTTCTCGTGGACAACTGGTAGGTGATAGCTGGTAACTAACGGAGCATCTTCGGATCCTAGTTGGTATACTCCTTTGGAGGTAGCTCAGTTTTGTTGTAAAATGTGTCTTGACTCCGACCCCATAAAGTATTTGCAGTGGATAACAAACGGAGCATCTCGGATCCTAATTGGTATACTCCTGTAGAGGAACTTATTTGTCTAATGTGTCTTGACTCCGACCCCATAAAGTATTTGCAGTGGATAACAAACGGAGCATCTCTGGATCCTAATTGGTATACTCCTGTAGAGGGTATCTTAGTTTTGTCATGAATTGTTTCTTGTCTCCGACCCCATAAAGTATTTGCAGTGGATAACAAACGGAGCATCTCTGGATCCTAATTGGTTTTCCTGTAGAGGGTATCTTAGTTTTGTCGTGAAGTGTGATACTCCTTTGGAGGGTATCTTAGTTTGGCCGTGAAAATGTATGCAGTGGATATAAGAACATTTTGAAATTATAGCATACAGGAATTATAATGACTATATCCATCAGAAATTTCAACCAAAAATTCGAATTTGCAATTGTTATTCATTTTTGTTTCTTACTACTATATATTCCTGCTCAATAGTCGAGTCGATATAAACGATCTCCGTCCATCTATGTCTGCTTCTATGCAATCTAGTCTTTCAGCTTTGAAGCAATCGTAATGTCTGTCATATAGCATAGGAACATAGGTACGAGTGTTATCTAAACTAGTAATTGCATTGAAATCTGAATAGTTTGACTGCAGTCTACCAGTGTATGTAATCTTCTGCTAATCGAAGATAGCTGTTCCTGCCTGTTTGATTAAATGTTTGTTCCTGTCCCACAGGAAATGTCGTCGCCTTTGCCCTTTCAGCGCGCTCGTCTGGCTTCCAACATGTCGCGACGCTCGACGATTCAGGAGACGTCGTTTAGTCATCAGACCGATACCCAGGCTGTGGTCACCAAGATACAGAACATGTTCCCCACCGCCGATGAGAATCACATACGTTTGCTGTTGAAACGGTGAGGGGTGCTCCAGAGTCGGATCTAGTTAGACGCAGCTCGTCATCCTTGCTAATCTGTGTACATATATGTATCTTTGTCTTCTCACACGCTGCCGCTTGTCGCACTCGCTAAACACTAACTCACACTCACACTCACACCTCGTTGCAACACACCACTAACACCAATGCTTACTAACCCGCTCCTGGCTATGCAGCTACTATAATCGCGAGGCCGTCGTCATCAGCGCCCTGCAGGTGGAGAAGCATCCGGTCACAATGCCCGGTCCATTTGTGACGCCGCCCGCTCAGCGGCACTTGTTCCACAGCAATTCTGCTTTCTATATGACACCACCGGCGCGTCGCCCGGACATGGGCTCTAGCCGGGTCACAGTCACCTCACGCACGGCCAGTCCCCTGCCCGGCGGCCGCTTCGGTAGTCTCATGAGCATGCAAAGTGCTCCTCCCTCGGCCGCCCATGCCGCCCACGCCCACGCTGCTGCTGTGGGCGCTGTGCCGCCAGCTGTCCATGGCTCGCCGCAGTGGCGCAGCTCGCCCAAACCGCACTCGTCGCCCAAAATGAAATTGAGGTGCGCCGCGGTTTGTTACTATCAGATCACAGATCTGAGATGAAAAGCAATCAGCTAATGGAAATTAATTATTAGTTGTAGTCGTCTGAAAAGCAGAGCTGAGCAATTATTGAATTGTATTTATTTCATTTCATTTCATTTTTTAACGCCTAAAGTATAAATACTTTCAACGTAGAGCACTAGTCACTTTAGTTTAATATTATTATCTTACAAAGCGCTTAAAAACTATTTTTCTATATCGAATTTTTAAAAACCCTATGAAACCGCTTCATATTAATATTTATTTATTTTGACTAATTGCATTTCATATGATATTATCTTGAAATTAATGTGTCAGAGCATTAGATTGCGAGTATAGCATCCTACATTCATTATTTTTAGTTATTTGTATATAAGCACTAGAAATCAGTGACTACTATAGATAAGGAATTTTGTTTTAACTCTGTGAGATTCGTATTTGTATTTCGCTTTAATTGAAGCTTAAATACATTATATTATTGAATCATAATCATCTTATGTAGTATAAGAAAGAAATTTAATATATATACATGATGAATCACTCATTTATTTCCAATGTTGATGCTTTTCATCTCGAATTTGGCTCGTGGTCTGTTCCAACTTACATTCTCTTATGGATAGATCCCTTTTCCCATTTTGTGAGCGCAGCCACTTAATACTGTTTTCCATGTCCTCAGATACATGAAGAACATATTTCCCAAGGCCGACGAAATGCTGCTGCTCGACGTGTTGGCCAATGCGGACAACAATGTGCAGTTCGCCTCGGAGAAGCTGATCACGTTGGGGTACACCAAACGCGATATGCAGCAGCCGCATAGACCCAACAATCGGCCGCCGCAACTGGGAGCGGAGCAGCTGGCGGCCAATGAGCTGGCCGTGAGGCACATTCCATTGCGCCCCAAGGAGTATACTGCCGAGCAGAAGACAGACAGTGAGCAGCCCACAAACTATTGTCCTATGAGGCTTTTAAATTCGGTTATTCATTTACAGTGGAAGCGCTGCTCAAGGAGAAGTATCCACAAGTGGCTGAGCGCATTATCTTAATGGCCCTGGAGTCGGTCAACTATGCGGAGGATCGTGCCACGCAAATTCTGCAAATTGTGCAGGACGAGGACGAGCAGCGCAGTCAGAAGCATGCTGCGCTCCACGGCATTGCTCTGGATAGCTCCCGGACGCTGATGGTGGACAAGGTGGATGCTCCGGCCACACACAGGTGCGTACCTGGTAAGCTGAGGTTAGGCTTCTGTTCTGTTCTCCCACTCATCAGTTGTCAGCCGCTGCCCTCTGCCTTTGCTGGTGTTGCTGCTTTATCCGTTTTGTTAATCGATTGACAATTTTCTCTGTAAACCTTTGTTGCTGCCTCAAACATAACAAATAATCAACACACATCCACACACACACACACACACACACCTGCATACATACACACCTTTGCTTGCTTGCTGCCCCCTCTCATGGTCATAGCAGCAGCAGCAACAAGCCACATAAGCAGCATCGTCATTTGCCATCCATCAACGTCACCACACCCACCACGGCCACCACTCAGATCATCCTCAGCAATACGCCCACACTGGAGCAGACGAGCGAGGTGGCGCCGCAGGCAACAAAACGCACATTACCATCACCCATATCCAGTGCATCATCGCACTCATATGCCTCACCCGCACAGTCACCAATGCGTCCGTGCTATGAGCGTCTAACCACCAAGAGCATCCTGGCGCGTTCCGTTCACAACAATAACATCAACCACAGTAACAGTAACAACAACAACAACAACAACTACAGCATCAGCGGCTATTTGCATGGGTCGAATAGCAACGCTAGCACCTATTCCTCCTATACAACATCTATGACGTCCTCATCTCTAGCATCCGCCTCGGCCAGCTCCATCATAACGAAGGCAATTGAAAGTCGCGCGCGCACCAAAACTGATTCACTGAAGTATGCCTGTTACCGTTACCGTTATCGATTACCGTTATTTATGTACAGTTGCGCATGCTTTTGAATAATTTACGCTGCACGTTTTCAGCTTTTATCGTTTCTTTTAATTATTTGTTTCCTGTTTCCTTTCTTGGGAATGCAAACGTAATTTTGAGCCATATTCATTTTCCCCATATAAGCATTTGTTTGTGTATATATACAAATATATATATTAAACCCTGATTATCTATAACAGACAGCGTCAGCATTCTTCGCATTTGGACAACTCCCACACTTTGGAATCCACCGAATTTCAATCGCTGCTCGAACGCATGGCAACATTGGGACCCAACCCGCAGCTGGCCAAAGGCGCCGACGAGAATCTATTGCTGTAAGTCATTGGCTCAAGTTGAGCTCTTGCAAATATTCTCTGACATACTCGCTATCCACAGCGCTGATTACGTCACCTGGAACGGTCCGAACACAGTGCTCAGCCACAAGCAGACCGCTCAAGGAGCCGACGCCAGTTTGCCGAGTGGTGAGCGTGGTTACAAGCCAACTGGCCGCAATGTAGAACTGTGCAAGGGGGCCCAGAAGGAACTGGCCAAGGGCAGCATCTATGCGCAGGGCAAGAGCGCAAACATCAAATGCAACTAGGACCCATGCAGACGAGTCCTTTCGAGTGCCAAAGACGAACCAGAATACATCACACTCCAGAAGTCCAGACTTAACTCTTATATGTCGTAAAACATTTTGCTCTACATGTGTTCCCTAACTACCAAACATATACTCGTTAATATTTAAGCATAACACGCACACGCACTCATACTATTCCATCCAATCTCCAATTATTTTTGGTGGTCGTATTCACAACTTTTTATGGACAAACTTTGCAGCTTGATAATATAAATCGATATTTAAAACTAACAAACTAACTTATTAATATGCGTGCATTAGACTTCGTCCTCGTTTAGCAGCATGTTGGGTATTCCATCGGTGATGGGAAAGATGCGTCCCGTTTCTGGGCACTCCATCTGGCCCTCGAGCACATCGATTTCAAACAGCAAGTGATGCAGTTTCTGCAACAGCTGCTCATCCTCGGCGATGTTCTCTGGCTGCGTTGCGGGAATATCTTCGGTAAGTTCCGCCTGAGACACAATGAAATCTTAGCATGGGTTTCTGACTAGCTATTAGCTACTTTATCCACTTACCACCTGGGCGGCACCATACACTGCTGACCAGTCCAGCTTGGGCAGCAGCCGTTCTATAAATGTTGGATTGAATTCGCTCTCCACCACATCCTTTTTACTTATCTGGGGAAACATTTAATTGTCATGAAAGAATCAATAATAGCAGATGCAGAACTCACCGTCAGTTTCAATGGATATCCAACTTTGACGCCCTTGATGGCCATTGAAGTTAGGAAATTATATGTGCTGAGTTTCATAGTGTAGCTTTAACAATTCGTTTTGTTAACAATAGTAGTCTTTTTTAAATAAAAACAAATGCGGTATGCAAAACGCACGTTTTGAGCATTCACCTATCAACGCGTGTGAACAGCTGACGATATTATCGATTGCAGTTGCAAGTGCACAGACTTTAAATATCGATGTTATTTAACAGTTCAACTGTAGTGTAACCAGCTGCTAGCAAAAAACGCGACGACGCCTTGAACCACTTTTATCCATATTAAACCGTTAAATCGGTATGTGTGCCATTATATGCATATTTTTTCTTAAGATTTTTTTTTTATTTAAACGGACTGCGTCAGTTTTCCTAGAAACGATTTCATATTTTAACAGTCTGTTAAACGCAACTGTTAGCCAGTGCTGCCAACTTTCGCCGAACCATAATTAGAAGCGCACAACGAACGAGCAACTGCTGCGATTTTACGGGTTTTAAACGATTTTAAATGTAAATAAAGTGCAATTCGTAATCTATACACTATTAAAGAACATAATAAACGCGTGGAGTGCAGATATGGAGGATATTTTTCACTGGTGCCGCGAGGGCAACTCAATTCAAGTGCGCCTCTGGCTGGATGAGACCGAGCATGACATGAATTTGGGGTAAAATCAAGTTTAAATGGCCAGAAGCAAAGACTAACTTCATCTGGTTTTCACATAAATTCGAATAATTGTGAGCTATACGTCATTTTGGGAAACACATTGCCCCAAACCAATTGGGGCGCTGAGTGTCGACGAAGTGACGTCATGAGTTATTCTTGTGTTGTGTAAACAACCTGCACCCATACAAACTGAACTAATGCGTTTGCGTGTGTGTGCGTTCATCTCGCTCGCTCTCTCTCTCGCTCTCTATGTTTATGCTTGCAGCGATGATCACGGCTTCAGTCCGCTGCACTGGGTGGCCAAGGAGGGGCACGCCAAGCTGGTGGAGACGCTGCTGCACCGCGGCGCCCGCGTCAATGCCACTAACATGGGCGACGACATTCCCCTGCATCTGGCTGCCGCCCATGGGCATCGCGACGTGGTGCAAATGGTGAGTGGTGACCAAATACTGAATACTATGAAAAACTCGACTCATTTGAATTTGAATTGGAATTCCATTCAGTTACTGCGTGAGCGCTCGGATGTGAATGCCGTGAATGAGCATGGGAACACGCCGCTGCACTATGCCTGCTTCTGGGGCTACGACATGATCTGCGAGGATCTGCTGAGCGCGGGCGCTTTGGTCAGCATTGCCAACAAGGATGGGCACACGCCCGTGGACAAGGCCAAGCCCAGTCTGGGCAAGCGCATACAGGACCTGGCCGAAAAGAGCGGGCAGGAGATGAAGGTCATCAGCTTCAAGGAGCAGAGCTGGCTAGGCATGAAGACGCGCTCCCGCGACGCCACCCTGTCGCGCTTCAAGGGCATCAGCATGGGCGATCTGGACTTGCACACGAAGGTGTCCGTGACGCCCTCCGGCGAGACGTGGCGCGGTCGCTGGCAGAAGAACGACGTCATAGCAAAGGTGTGTGAAACGAAACAGCTAACCAAATATCTGGAAGCTATATGCAGTATTTTATGTCAGATTCTAGCGGTGCGTCAGTGCACGTCGCGCATGTCGCGGGACTTCAACGAGGAGTTCCCCAAGCTGCGCATTTTCTCGCATCCCAACATTTTGCCCATCATCGGTGCCTGCAACTCGCCGCCCAATCTGGTGGTCATTAGTCAGGTGAGTATTGCTGGTGGTCATTTTCGTGCAACTCCTAATTATGCGCCTCCTGCAGTTCATGCCACGCTCATCGCTGTTCAGTTTGCTGCATGGCGCGTCGGGCGTCGTCGTGGACACCAGTCAGGCCGTGCGCTTAGCTCTGGATGTTGCACGCGGCGTGGCGTATTTGCACTCGCTGGAGCGGATCATACCGACTTATCATCTGAACAGCCATCATGTCATGATCGACGATGATCTGACGGCACGCATTAATATGGGCGATGCGAAGTTCTCGTTCCAGGAGAAGGGACGCATCTATCAGCCCGCCTGGATGTCGCCCGAGGCGCTGCAGCGCAAGCCGGCCGATCGCAACTGGGAAGCCTCCGACATGTGGAGTTTTGCGGTGATCATCTGGGAGCTGACAACGCGTGAGGTGCCCTTCGCCGAATGGTCGCCCATGGAGTGCGGCATGAAGATTGCGCTAGAAGGCCTGCGCGTCAAAATACCGCCGGGCACATCGTCGCACATGTCCAAGCTCATATCGATATGCATGAATGAGGATCCGGGCAAGCGGCCCAAGTTCGATATGGTTGTGCCCATTCTCGAGAAGATGAAGCGCTAATCATCGCACAGTCAAAATTCGTAAAAATAGTTGTTTCACGAAGGCAACGAAATTACCAAGCCAAAATGTGCCTGTTTTCAAAGTGTGTGTAACTAAAAGAAAAAGAAAACAAAAAAAGAAAAGGAGCGGAGCGGAGCGGAGCGGAAGGAATTGCTCGTTCGATGTGTTTGCCAACTAATTATAATTACTACTTTGTGTTATTTTACCGAAACTTAACCGAATCTAACCGACACCGCAAGTGCCTAAAAACGACAGTTTTGAATCGACATTCATTGAAATTTTCACAGGTAAAGCTTTTAGGTTTCCTTTTGTGTTCTCTCTGTATCGTATTTATGTTTTATTCATGTATTCATGTTTTGTTCTTATGAATTTTTAAGATGTTTAGACGGTGCTCGACTTTGTATACGTTTTAAGTTGAAATATACATACATTAACCGTTAAGCTTATAAAGTACGTATTTATACAGCATATATTTGTTACTAATGATTAAACGAAATTTGTGTACCTATAAACCGCATCGACTATTTCTGATTTCTTTTCGCTATTGCATTCCTCGAGTAGTCTTTCAAAGCTCTCTCAAGCTTGTGCCGCTAAAAAGCAAAACAACGAAAGCTTCCCTTGCGCATGTGTGTGTTTGGATGTGGTGGGTAGTCAGCGTGAACAAAACGGCCCTGACCTGATTTCCATTATGTGCACGACATTTTGCAGCGCGTGGGCAGAGCCAGAAGCAGAGCAATGCAGCGAGACAGAGAGAGAGAGAGACAGAGAGAGAGAGAGAGAGCGCCGACGTGAGAGCGCAGCTGTGAGAGCACTAACTCGCGATAAATATGTGTATGACATACATATGTAATATATTAGTGTTTAAAATGTGCTGCACCAATTGATTCTCGAGCATTTATGGAACAATAGTGGAATTTCCAAATGAACCAAGTTTGAAATGCACAAATAAACGGCGTTGTTTTGCAGCTTTCAACGCTTCGAGGCTACCATTTTCGCTTGCCGCTCTCTCGTCGCCTTGTCGGCTTGGTTCTGGGCTCTCTGTTTATGTTTTTGCGGCACCGTTATAATGTACATATGTATGTGTGGAGCTGCCGCTGCGGCTACTGTTGCTGTTGTTGTTGCGGCGAGCTTGCACCATGTGATTGTTTTGTTAGCTCGCTCTTCGTTGAACGGCACATCCTGTGCCTGCAACGGTGTGCGTGCGTGTGTGTGTGTGTGTGTGTGTGTGTCACTGCAGCTTTAAAAACTTTTGCTGCATTTTGTTGTCGTCGTCATCGTCGCTGGTGTCGCTGTCGTCGTGCTTTTCGGCCCAGAGGCTGGTCGCTCGGTCTCCAAACAGCAGCGGGTAACGCTGCAGTGTGTCCAAAAGCCGATTTACAGTTTTATATGCCAGTTATGAGTGCAACCAACAAACAGCGACAGCATTTCCGCAATGCCGAATCCCACAAATAGGCAAAGTAGTAAAATAAACAGAAAGTGCCAGTGAACTAGAAATAATTGAACAATAATTAAATGCGAAAACGACAATAAGGCTCTTACCGGATTTGAGAAGTTACCAAAAAGCTTTGTGCTTAACAAAATAAAAAATAAAAACACTTAAGCCGCAAGCAAGTTGAAATCGTGCAGTGAAAGTGCAAAAAAGCAAATTGCATGGCATCTTTTAGGCGCATCGCATAAAAGTTTCGCCCCCGATAAATCCTGTTATTGTTGTTGTTGTTGTTGGACCCCTGAAACGCACAAACAGCAGCTGTTTAAATGTATTTTAGTGCTAGCACTCAACAACGGCCAGCCCCCTTGAGGGCCGGCAATCCATGGAGTATTCAAACTCAAAGTGTTTGAATCATAACGAGCAACTCGAGCAGGAAACGTGCAGGTGAGTGTTTATAAATATATACGTATGCATGTATCAATTTGTAGTTGCCCCATTTTTGGTGGCCACACCTGAGCTCCACATTTTGTATGCTCTCGCTTGTTTTTAATTAACCAAACAATTGCCCAGGCACGACTGCTGCGACTACTGCGAGTCACGAGCCTTTTGTGTTGCGCTTGGCAGTGCAGTCACATAATTTACAAAAAACAAAAAGAAAATATATAGAACAGCTTTTCAGCATCCAGGAGCTGTTGCCGCTGCCGCTGCTGATGCTGATGCTGGTGCAGTTGCTCCACATCATTCATTTGGCTGACGAGTGAGCCACTAACCTACTTCCTGCCCCCGGCACAGTGCACAAAAGCCGCAGTAACTTGCGCTCAGTTGCTATTGTTGTTACCGCTGCTTTGTTTGCCGGCATGCCACGCCCACGCCTACGTCCACGCCTACGCCCATCAGTCGCCTGATGACGTTTGGGTGTTGATGAGTGCAAATGTGCAAATGTGAAAATGACATGGACCAAGTGGCAGCAGGAGGCGACGCATCAAATAAACGATGCCAGCCGCATAACAAATGATGAGATTCTGCCTCTCAGAGCGAGCCGGAGAACGAACGGTCGATTCTATGGCCTGGTGCCCTTTGTGCCCCTTGTGCACCTCATCCCCATGCATAAATCAAAAGTTCAATTTTGCACATTTCAGCAGAAAAGCACTGCGAAAATATACAAACACACAGGCTGAGATAGGCAGATGACAAAGCGGCTTCTTGGCAGAAACTAAAACGCCACATGGGCAAATATTTCACTTGTGCTTTCGAGCAGCGCATCGAAAAGCGAAAATATTGTGACAACATCAACAGCAACAGCAACAACAACAATAGCAACAACAACAGCAACAACAACAAAAGTAAAAGCAACTACAATCTGTGTGTTCGAGTGCTTGTAGGGATGCTGCACTTGTGTGAAGTGCATAACAACGTGGAAATATTGTAAAAGCAAACAACAAGATAGACGGGCTGAGGGGAACACAACAGGACAGGCCAGACCAGACCAGGCAGAGAGGCAGGTGGGCAGGCAGGCAGAAAGGACTGGTGGGCAAGGAATGCCAAATGCCTGAGCGGAGGGCCGCAAAGCGAAATGCAATAAAGCTCAGCAGAGGCATAGCACATCAAACATGGAACATGCAACATGGGACATGTGGAATCTGCTGGAGTTGCGCTCCACAAACGAACGATTCGATGGCCACGTCCTGGGAGATGGGCATGCAAAACGCATATTGATTTTTTAAGTACCCTGTAATCGAAAGCCCACCAAGTGGTATACATTAATGCACGTATCTATAAACGTGTAAGAGACAACTTAATAATCTAAAAACTATATTCATAAGACATATTTTTTAAAAACAATACACATTTTTTTAAAGTTAATTTTTTGTGATACAAAGTTAATAACTTTTCTGAATTCCCAATAAGATTCTAGACAAAACATAAAAAGAAAATACCAATTAGAAAGCTCATCATGTTTAAATTTATAAAAAAAGGTAGAAAATGGAAATAAGTAACAACATAACATTAATATTTTTTCACTAAGACGTTTGTTACACAAGTATGTGTTAGAATTTGCAGAGTATTTGACTGTCGAGTTCGGTGCAACTGCACTTATTGCTCATGTGCATTTGCTATGGCTGCTGTCAAATGCAAAGGATGCCACAAAGCAAGTTGGTTGTGGTTGCCTAGGGTAAACGAGTCAGGAATGGAAACGGATACAACTGCAGTGCGTATAAGTAGAGTAAGCAATTTACTAGAAGCTTTGCCGCAGAGTTACTGCGACCACAGTGCGTATGAGCAATGCGGAGTACGACTTTGAACTAGCGAACTAGCTTGAACAAATGCTAAAGTCCATTAAAAATACTACCCCATCTTAAAAGAAACCAAGCTTAAGGGATATTCGACAGTCGACTTTGGAGTAAACGATTTAGAACGTCAGCGTTTCAAAGCTAACTCAGTTTACTCAAACGTACAAGGCAAAGCCAATACAAATAGTGGCTTCTAAATGCTAACGTGAACCCTTTAATACCTCCGATTCATAGCCCCAGCTCTGCCCGCCCAGACTATCGATCAAAGTGGCTCTTAGCTGTGCGCCCAGTTTGAGTTGCTCACCCACAATGGTTGATATTCAATAAATTCTGTGCCGGACTTGTAGGAAAATGGCCAATTACGTGCAATAACGACCTACGAAGTACGAGCTCTGCCCAGAGCTCGGGGGTTGGGCTCAGTCAGGGGATGCCCGATGGAGGAGCAGCTTGTGGGCTGCCCTGCTCGAATGCACTCAAAGTGAATGGCCATTTTTCCAATCAATTAGGTGGCTCTGCGCCTGGTGGCCGGCAAATAAAACACAACGAGTATTTGAGCACAAAAGGAGTGGGGTTGCTGGGCTCTGTGATTCAAGACAATTGGCCAGCGATAATCATTTTAATACTGCTTCCTTTTAATACGTGCAATGACGCCCAATAAAATTTGGCATTGACAATGAAGAAACAATTTGTATATTTGCCGCTTAAACTAAGTTCTCCGTTCGCTTACCTTTTCAGACTTCCCGTTCTTGACAGCTACTTTCGCAGCACTGATACGCCTAGCGAAACAGTATCTGTAACACCAACAACAACTTCAACTTCAACTTCAAGTGCAACTGCGATTCCGGGCAGTCAACGTTGCCTAAATACGCCACCCACCACGCCCAGCAGCCCACTGAGAGAGCCACCCCAAAGCCCATCGGATGGACACACCTCGTCGCTGAGCTCGCATTCCGGTTCCAGCGATATTTTGTTGGGTAAATACTCTTCCATATAAATACAAAATAATAAACCAAACCAAGAACTAGATCTTGTGCTGAAGTTGTTCAAAGTCTGGCTGAAAGACTTAGAATGTTGCCGAACATTCTAGCTACAGACTTCATATTTGGAATATAAGTTCTCGTAGTCCCGGAACAGATCAAGCTTATTTCATTTTATCGATAACTCGTTCCGTTCAAAAGTAAAAAGTATATTTCAAGCCAGCGTTATTGGGCCATAACTTGAAAGTTATACGAGCTATAGGCACCAAATTTGGTATGTATAATCTCGAATAGCACACACATGTTAAAAATATTTCACTTTTTGGATACCAACCCCTAATCCCCGCAAAAGCTCAAAGAACCCATTTTTGAAGGTAAGACCTTGCAATTTGGTTTGGTCACACATTTTATTGCTAATTGTATGCCCAATTTCAAAAAGATCGGACACTAAACACATAAGTTTTTTAAGATTTACCTTTCCATAGTGTGGGGCCCTGCGAAGAAGTTAGCCTGCTTAAACTGCTTGCACTGCTTGCAGTATGTGTGTGCTTGTCTGAATGTGCATTGATAGGTACGTATGAATGGATGTAAGGACTGAGTTCAAGGTATATCCTAGTCGGGCACTCCCGACTTGTTTTATATTACTCACTTATTACGAACTCCAATCCCGAGATTTGCTGATTCTCTTCTCTCTGGCAGTCGATGTTCTCTTTCTGCATACTGCTTTTTTTATAAACACATTTGCATTTGCAATAATTAAGCTTGCATTAAAGCTTCATAGTTCATTTAAATTTTTCAGAGATTGATTTTGCTTGTAAAATATATTTAAAATAATATGTCATAATATAAAAAGTAGTTGCGAAATGTATGAAAAGTCTACATTCAGTTACATACAAAAAAAAAAATCTTGAAACACAAATAAAGTTTACACACTATTTTTCGGGATTTCTTAAAGTCTGTTACAAAAACTAGACTGGTTTTTGATTCTTATTTGGTCTTATTGAATATTAAAGACAAATCAGTAGAAAGTTATTAAAACACAAGACATTTCAGAATAAAAACTAATTTTCATTAGTTTCTTAAGTTAATGTTTTTAGCTAAGTAGTACTCAAATTTGTTTGCGTTTCTTGAATCAAGTACAAAATTCACAAAATTAAGATAATTGAATAAGGAGTAGCTCAGTCGGAAAACTCACGTGTCCTCAACGATTCAAGACCCAGAGATATGCATACATCAGTTTTTTTGAATTATAATACAAATAATACAAATTTATAAAGTTACTTAAACTTTATTATATAAAAGCGTTTAAAATTTAATTCAATTTCAATTCATTTCGACTTTAAAGAAGGCATACTTGACTCAAGTATCTTTCACTGAGCGTCTAAAATGGAAACGTAACTTTTTAAGTACAGATAACTTAATGTTTTTTTCTCCATTAAAGGCTGCTCTGACTTTCTTTGTTTGGAGTGCTAACGTATAGCCTAATATACTGACGTTTATCACTTGAAGTGAATGCAGTGCACAAAACGTTTGTTACACTTTGCTAGATGTTTGTATTTTGTTGCCTTGGCTCTGTTATTTATAGCTGCCCAGTTTCGCTCACGAAGCAGATCATGACCCAGGAAAGGAACACGGCAACAACAACACATAAAATCGCTACATTTTATTGAGGTTGCTGACATTCAGCCAAACATTGCACATGCCTCTAGCTGTCCCTCCCCATCTCCCCACTCCCCCCAATCCCTCCCTGCTGCCCTCCCGACCACAGCTTGCTGCTCGACCCAAAATGTCTTTTGTGCTGGGTTTGGGTTTCGGTTTCGGTTTTGGTTTCTCTGCCATCGCCAGGGCAACAGCCGCTGCTGCAGTCGGTTGCTTTTGGTAACACACACACACACACACGCGCTTAGAAGTGTTGGCCAGGAATGCCAGAGGCAACAATCTGTGCTCTAGGCCCATGTGGCAGCTGCTGCTGTTGTGTGGCATCGTGTGTGACATTTATATGGATTTTGTGTGCTTTTCCATTCCATGACATGGGAAATTCTGGCACAAACTGCGGGTGCTTGCTGCTGTTTTTCATTGTTCTACTCTGGGGATCGTTGAAGACAAAGCCTACGAGGCGTGCTGCAGTTTTGCCAGCCTAAATAGTCTGCTAGATGGTGTGATAAGTGAGCGAAATGGGTAATGTCGTCATTTACTTATCGCATCTCTTCCTCAAGTTAAGCTGGTGAAATACAAAAGACAGCTGTGTCTTAATTTGAATAAAATATTGATTTATAGTATGTATTGTAACTATGTTATGTTAGTAATTACTCCTTACCTTATGAAACCATGCTTAAGGCCGTAAGCAATCTAAACGCTTTTCCTAAAAGTATGCTATATTAAACAAGCAAAAACAGATCTCATTTGCATACCAGTTGAATCATTAATTAGGGGAGTTTAAGTTCGATAAAATGTCATTCAAAATAAAACAATAATGAACTTTCCACTATTTTGCAGTATTTAGTTATACTGGTATCAGTTCTAGTCATTGTCTCATCTTATTGTATACGGTAAATCTCCTTGATCCACCTACAAAGTAATTAGTTCCCACTCAAAGTGATAATTACTAACGCCCAGCACTTTATAACTTGTTTACAGCTTTGACGCTATCATATCAGCCCAGCCCCAAGCCCCAAGCAGCAGCAGCAGCAACAACAACAACAACATCAAAAGCCAACTAGACACAAGAGCAGCAGAAAGCAAAAAAAAAAAAAAAAACAGTAGCTATGAAAAAAATGTGCAAAGTAAACAAGAATTCAAGAATCTAGCAGCAGGGGCATAATAATGAGCAAATAAATAAAACTAAACGCATTTGCGCCACTTTGCTGTCGTTGTTGCTGCTGCTGCTGCTGCTGCCCATGACGTTACTCAAGTCATTGAACTTAGAGACAAGCAAATAAAAACGCAAAAAAAATGAGTAACAGCGGCAGCAGCCGTCGCGTTGATAAGTGAAATGCAATGGGCGCACGCCAGCACCAATGGGCATGGTCATATATTGGCATAGGCAATGGGCACAACAACAACAACAGCAGCAACAACAACAAGCCACGTGGTTGTGGTGAAGGGGCGGCCTACCAGCAAATAACTCTCACTCAAAGCACTCACACACACACACACGCAAATACTCTCTCTCTCTCTCTCTCTCCGTCTCTCTGTCTCTCCCTCGCAGATACGCACACACTCACAGCGATTACACAATCAATGCCTGCAGCAGCAGCAGCTGCGCCAGCGAGCGGCATTTTTATTTTTCTCTTCCTGGTTCGTCGGCGTCGACGTCGCGTGTCTTATGGCGTATAAATACATATACAAATATGCATGCATATGTATATGTATGTGTAGGTGTGTGTGTGTGTGTGTGCTTGCGGAGATCAGGTTTTATCAGGCAAATGCAATCGAACATGTTACAATTGTTGAGGGTGGCGGCGGGTGGGGCTGCGGCTGGGTTGGGCGTCCGTTCGGTTCGGTTCGGTTCGGCTTGCTGGCTCGTTCGGCTTCACGTTCGGCTCCACGAGCCGTTTGCCCCGTCTTCTCTGCGTCGCGTCGTTGACTTTTCGCTTTCGATCCTCGTTGGCTTCGCTATTGCTGTTGCTATTGCTATTGCTGTTGCTGTTGCTGTTTCTTGTTATTTACAGTTTCTGTTGCTTTCGCTGCCGTTGGAAAAATAGCAAACTAGCCGCAGTCGCCGTCGCCGTCGTCGTCGTCGTCGTCGTCGCCACACGCTGATCATTGACTTTCGTTGCTTCTCTTTTGTGCCAAGCATTCGTCATGGAAAATGTGTGAGGCGTTGCGAATTGGGAAAATGGTGTGCAGAGAGTACTTGGGTGATTTTTCAATTTTTGTCTTTTCTCTGCCCTGTGGCATCGATATGACATGAGTGCAGTAGGCAAAGGAGGTAAAGCAATAGAGATCTGGAATCATATTGCATTATCTAAAAGATATTGATGACTATCATACTTTGACTATAATGTGCCAGTTCTTTGGAATATTTATGAGCTCTAAATAGAAATTGCTGAAAATAAAATCGTTATTTCTAATTTCATTAAATTTCTACAAATTTTACATTCTTTAAAGAAAATACAAAGTGTTATAAGAAAAAAATTTAATAGATCAATAATACACGGTTTTCGAAATTCTACAGTTTCTAAAATGTTACAAGTTACAAAAAACAAGTGGGGAAGGATTATCTTCGGCGTGCCGAAGATTTGATACTCTTTTCGAACCTATAGGCAATTTTCACTCTGCCAACTGCACCACTGAAATTTCATAAGCTGTACCAAATCGTTTTGTCGCTTAACATTTTGTATACCCTGAACCCATTAAAAATGGGAAGTTGTGCAAAAGTATGTAACAGGCATAAGGCATACACGGTTTTCGAAATTCTACAGTTTCTAAAATGTTACAAGTTACAAAAAACAAGTGGGGAAGGATTATCTTCGGCGTGCCGAAGATTTGATACTCTTTTCGAACCTATAGGCAATTTTCACTCTGCCAACTGCACCACTGAAATTTCATAAGCTGTACCAAATCGTTTTGTCGCTTAACATTTTGTATACCCTGAACCCATTAAAAATGGGAAGTTGTGCAAAAGTATGTAACAGGCATAAGGAAGCATCTGCGACCATATAAAGTATATATATTAGTGATCAGTATCAACAGCCGAGTTGATCTAGCCATGTCCGTCTGTCTGTCCGTCTGTCTGTCTGTATGAACACACAGATATCAGAGACTACAAGAGCTAGAGACTTCATATTTGGAACATAAGTTCTCCTAATCCCGGGACAGATCAAGTTTATTTCATTTTATCGATGACTAGTACCGTTTAAAAGTTATCGATAAATTTCGATTTCGAGTGGTCCGATCCGGCCGGCTCCGACTAATATGCTGTCCCCTGGAATAATAAGTGTCTGTGCAAAGTTTTATCGCGATAGCTTAAAAACTGAGGGCCTAGTTTGCATACATACAGACAGACAGACAGACGGACATGGCTAGATCAATTGGTATTGTCATTCTAAGCATACTGGCAGTAACTTTTGGGGGTCTCCGACGCTTTCTTCTATGCGTTACAAACTTCAGCACAAACTTAATATACTATTTTCTTCGAAAAGAGTATAAATATTAGAACTTTTAGAAAAACATGACTTTCAGACAATTTTCTACTTCGCAAATTATAATCACCTGTGGAAGCAAAGTCTTCTGGGTTTAGATATACTACTTTTGTAGTATTTACATTTACGTATGTATGTAGTTCTAGTTAGTTTTTACTAACCTTCCAGTGCGTCTCTAGCAGGCATACAGACTCCCACTCCTAGCTCCCATGCCTGCATGAAAAGTTCTTTCCGCTATGTTGCAAACATTTTTTGGCCAGCTCCAAATTGTTGGCCCAAAACTCGTTTGGCACTTCTACTGCCTAGCAACAACAATTAAAGCAGCAGCAAGAACAGCAACAACAACAACAACAACATCAACATCAAGATTTTCACTTCCGCATTGTAGAACTGCGCTCACGTTCGCTCTTTGGCAGCGAGTGTGCTCAAGAGACGCAAAAGTTCTTTGACTCTGCGGCTCTCTCCTGCGTAAGCGCTCCCTCTCTCTCGCTCTCTCTGTCTCTCTCTCTCGCTGCTAGTGCAAAGTTTGTAACGGTTCTCTCTAGGCCCGTTGCCGTTCGTTGTGTGTGTGAAATTGATCTTGAGTGGAGTGTGTGCACTTGAAGTTGACGTCAACGTCAACGTTTACGTTAACGGCGACGTCGGCGTCGACGGCGGCAGCGGCTGCAGAGCTGCCCACGGGCAATAGAAATTGAAAATAGCAACCAGGAACCGAGTCGCGCCAGCAAATGGAAAATTGCTGCTAAAACAGCAACAACAACAAACAGCGAGAGTGGCAATATGTGTTGTTGTTCTTGTTGTTGCTGTTGCATTTGCTGCTGCTTGCAGATTAGAAAGATAGAAGCAGCAACAGCACCCCCTCCTCCTCCTCCTCCTCCTTCTTCTTCTCCTGCTCGTGCCTCTTCTGGTGCTGCTGCTGCTGCTGCTAGTGCTCCTCTCCTTCTGAGTCAGCCTCGGCGCTACAAAAGTTTTTCCTACTCCATGCACACACACACACATGCTATTTTCCTACTCTTTCCACACACATACACACACAGACGCACGCGCCTTCTTCTTATTCTTGTTCTTTTCTTGCGCTCTGTCGTCGTCGTTGTTGTCGCTGTAGTTGTAGTTGTAGTTGTAGTTGTCGTAGGTTCTGCAGTTCTGCAGTTTGGTTTGAATTTCTGTTGTGCATTTGGAGCGCTGCGAAGTTGGCGCTTGGATCTCGTCGAGACGAGAGTTTTGTACGCGCGATCGCACATTTTCACAATTTCCATTTGGCATTTTCCTAACCGCAGTTACGTCGTCGTCGTCATTTCGTTTCGTTTCGTCTCGTTTTGTTTCGTTTCGTTTGCCCCCCGCCAGCGCTTTCCCCCATTGACAATTTGTCTAATTAGTGAATGTGTCCTGCTTATCCGTCTGTAGGAATCTACGGACATTTTCGAACCGTTCCAGTGCCAGCGATGAGCTTAAGAAACACGGAAGTGAATTGAAAATTATGCATAATGCCAACAAATTGATAATCAATTGTAGTTTGTGTTGAAGTGAAGTGTAAAAATAGCTTAGATTTAAGCATTTTCAGCTGTTCTATAAATAAGTTCTTGCCAAGCGAACAGATATAATAAGATTCTTAGAATTTGCATTGATTTCAAGAGTTCTCTGAAGGTTAACAACAGCAGAAACTCTTGAACCGGGAAAAGCTAAGTATTGAATTGAAATGAAAATGATAGATAGACAGGTTTATAATTAGGTGATGGATTGGGTTTGATTAGGTCTCTTGTAAAATTTGTAAATAAAGAATCGAAAGCTTACGCATATAAATATTTAGCTGTTTGTAGTCTCAGTTAATTTTAGGTTTGCTTATTAAAGAATTATTTAGTTATATATTGATTAAAATAAGTAAAATATACAATCAAGATTCCCTCTAAACGGTGCTACAAGCAATGAAAAACTTTCTGCTTATCTGCTAAACTACTTTATCGAGTGCCAAAGAAAAGTAGAAGAAACTAACATAAATTAAAATAGGCAACTGGAAAAGGCCACAAAAATGCTGAGAACGCTCCAGCGAGTGTTGCCAGTGTTGAATTCAATTTGCGTGATGATGTTGTTGATGATAATGGATGCCAAAGCCAATGCAAATGCAGCGACGCCAGCAACATGGATGTGTACCAAATAGAGCTGGAGGCACAGGCACAGGCACAAATTCGCTCCCATCTGCTGATCGACACTGTGGTAAAGAACCTCGGGCATCCGACACGCCCACATCAGCAACAGCAGCAACAGCAGCAGCAGCAACAACAGCAGCAGCAGCAGCAGGACGACGACAGCAATATTGTCGAGCGGGAACAGGAGCTGGAGCAGCCGAACGACGACGACGACGACGACGAGGAGGAGGAGGAAGAGGAAGAAGAAAACGAGGAGGACGAGGAGGAGGCGGACGAGGAGAACGAAGCACTGCCGGAAGTCAGTTTCGATGCAAATTCCGATTTTAATTTGCATTTCTTTGACACGCCCGAAGACTCATCAACGCAAGGTGCCTACAGCGAAGCTGGCAGCCTAGACTCGGAGCCCGAAGACGAACAGGATCAGCAGCTGGTGCAGCAGCAGCAGCAACACCACCAGCAACAGCAACTGCAACACCAGCAGCAGCAGCAGCAGCAGCTGACGACGGCAACAACAGTTGCTGGCGCACAGGAGCTGCAGCATTGTCTGAGTGCCATTGAGGCGGATCCACTGCAGCTGCTGCAGTGCGAGGGTTTCTACAGTGCAGCGACAGCAACAGTTGCCGCTGCAGCAGCAACACCAGCAGCAACAGCTGTAGCTGTAGCAGCAGCAGCAGCAGCAGCAGCAACAACACAAGCGCAGTTGAGCTGCACGACACTGAGCAATGGTGGAGGTGCTTTGTACACCATCAGCAGTGTGCATCAGTTTGGTCCCGCCAGCAATAGTCCCAGCAACGCCGGCGCCCATTCTTCACCGGACAGCGGACGCAGCAGCGGCTGCTCCTCCAGATCCAGCTCGGCGACCGTCTCATCCTCATCGTCCTCATCGTCGTCAGCATCCAGCGCTGAGCATTTCAATCGAGCGACGCTACTCAATGCCAGCGCCGGCCAGCTCCAGCTTCAGCATCAGCAGCATCAGCTCAACGGCCAACATACAGCATCCTCAGCTGCATCCTCAGTCGCATCCGCAGCAGCAGCAGCATCAGCATCCGCATCCTCATCGTCAGCGGTCAGCTCCTCCTCCAGCCACGCGGCAGCATCTTCAGCTGCTGCGCATCTGAGCAAAGGACACGCAGGTATGTCGCCTTCCATCCATCAAGTGTGTCACGCTTCTTCCGCGTTGTGCTGCTCACACATACACCATACACATGTGTTGTTGGTGATTATGTCTAATATTGCATTTGCATTGCACAACAGCAACAGCAACAACAACAATAGCAACGCAACCAATTGAACGCTGGCTTCAATTGTGTCTCTTTTCTTGTTTGGCTGCCTTTCTTCGCCATCTCCACGCTTTCGGTCTGTCTTTTTGCGGAAACTATTAAGGCGCAGCATGGAAAATGTGAAAATGAATGTAATTCCCTGTTGTTGCTCATTGAGCGATGTGGCAAGGAAATTGGCTTTCATATTGCGAATGTCAGTCAATGATGCCGTTGCTGTTGCATAGATGAAATTGAGTTGAAAGCTTTTGCCAAATTGTTTTCATTTTCATAACATCTGCTTAGCCAAAGTAATCGCTGTCTGATTTTGAACGAGTTCCGCAAACGGAAAGTGATTCAAAGCAAAGGGCTCCTAAGCTCTCTTTATAAATAAGTGGCTCTCTTCTGATAAGTATCAATATGCAAATACTTTTTCCAAATTTCATACTTTATTTAAATTTATTGCATTTTTAGTTGCATTATTCAAGCATAAATAAATAAGCTATACGTGCTTAACATAATTGCATGTAAACTGCAATATTATGTTTATTTGTTCTTTATTCGATTGTATTCAAGTTCGTTTTCGAAGATTTATGTACTACTTAATTGGATATTTGTGCTACTTTTAATGGTAAATGAACTCTTTGGCAACTCTTAGGGGAATAAGGTTTGCAAGGGATAAAGTTACATTTTGTCCGAATTGGCTTTTAATAAAGATTCTACGACATTTTTAAAGGATTATTAAAAACAAAACGTGACATTTTTTGGAAAATTCATCCCGAAAGTATGAAATTGGACAACAAACTACTTTACAACATTTTTTGTTTTTCTCCCGATCTTTAATAACAAGTAAGATTGCCTCAGTCTTGACTGCTCCACAGATGAGTCCAGTCCTTACATTCATTCATAGTTACATGTTTGAGGACATGCACTCAAACATCAAGCTACAAACAACTTTTGTGTATATTATTCGATCTTTGGCAATAAAATGTGCGAATAAACGAAATCACAAGGTCATACCTTTCTTATTAGGTGCTTTACAATATTGGAGTGTAAAAGACATATGTAAAAATCTTATTTAAGATTGTAAACAAACAAATTTGATCTCTTATAACTTTCAAGAAATGGCAAAATAAGAGTCTGAAATTTGTCTGAAAGCGAAAGTTATCGATAACTTCTTAACAGGATTATTGATCAAGAATATACCTACTATTTAAGGTCGTAGATTATTCCTTAGACCCGTTATATACTTTTGCACAACTTTTATAAGGAACTTTAACCCAGTGGGTGGATTAACAGATTTTTAAATATGCCAAAAGACTTGCACCGGGCTAAATCAGGATAAATAATAATTAAAATTCTTATTTCATGTAGTATATGATATAAATAAAAATATATATGTATATGCATATGAAAAAGACAAATTCAAAGAGTTCCAAAATTGAATTAATGACATCCAAGATTAAAGTTTAGCGTATAATTCAGATGGTCGCCAAGTGTTAGAAAAGTGGCTGGCAGACTGCCTCTGCCTCTGCCTCTGGGGCGTCTAAATGCGCTTTCTGGATAACAAACTAAATGCCGTAGGAAACTTGTGGCAACATTGTTTGCCCCGCTTTCTAATTGGCTGCTGCTGCTGTTGCTGCAGTTGCAGTTGCTGGCAAGGATTTATTTGCAGCATTTAATTGCGGCAATTAGTGAGGCGGCAGTGCGCAGCAGCAACACAAATTAAATTGCAGGATGGAGTGAGCCGGAGGGGCAGGAGGAGGGATTGGGGAGCGAGGCGTCGATTTAGAGCTGAGCAGCCCTACCAAAAACTTGTTGTTGTTGTCGCTAACGACGGCAACTAGAGTTGGCATTAGAAGCGGCTGGCAGTCAGTAATTTCCAAAGCATTCGATCAGTTTTCCCTTTTGCTTTGCGTTGCGTTGCGTTTATCAGCGAATGCGAGGAAAACAGCTTGCAACCAAATTATGAACTGGTCGCTGCTCGTTGTCGCTTGTCGGCAGTCGGCTGTCGGTTGTTGGTTGTCTATCGCTTGCCAGTGTCTGACAACGCGGAAATGCCAAGCAGCTGCCGCTCCATGCTGCTCGTCCCCTGCCACCAAGCGGCAGCAACAACAATGGCGTCTAAATTGTCAACTCACAAAGGCGGCCAAGTGATTTGCATTTGAACGCGGCGCGAAAATGAAGTAAAGCAGCAGCAGCAACATCGGCAGCAGCGGCAGCAACTGCGAGTGGCACTTGAATTTCCTTTTGCGCGCCCAAGCCGATGACATTTTCCAGACGACTGTGCTGCCTGCCTTCCTGCCTGCCTGCCTTCCTGCACCACCTACTCTGCTCTTTTGGCTGAAAATTCAATTTGCAGTTGCACAAGCGCGTAACACTGGGGCTGCCCCTTCGCTTGCCACACCCCGCCTTGCCCCGCCCCGCCCCGCCCTTCACCGCCTCAACAGTGCGCCTCTTCCTCTGTGCGTCGCATTTGTTGGCGCGTGCAAGTTGCACATTAATTTCATTTCATTTCGCCTCGCATTTCGAGGTGTGGCAACGCCGATTGCTGCAACAACGACAACTACAACGACAACAACAACTCGTAGTTCAAACTCCGCGCTTAGTTCATTTGCCTTTTTTGCATTAGAAAAAGGCAAATTGAAATGAAATGAAATGCCAAGAAGCAAACAATTTTCCTGCTGCTATTGTTGTTGTTGCTGCCTCTCGTCTGCCTTCATTTCTCCAGCAATTTGCATTGCAAATTTTCGGCGCTTGCAGTGAAAATTGTGCGGCTGCTTTATTCGTTGTTGCAAGTAAGTAGTTGTTGCAGTTTTTCCCCGGACTGACGACAAAGCTTCTTCTTGCCGGTCTGACTGCCCGCTGATTGTTGTTTCTGTTGCTACTATTGTGTGGGTGGTTGACGGTGGCGTATACGTGCTTTTTGTAATTTTTGTTTTTGGCATATTTGCTTATCACACATTCGAGCAGCCATCATCGTTGCTGTTCTTGTTGAAGTTGAATGCACTTTTGAGCTGCTGCTGCTATTCGGAGTATGATTTACAAATTATTTATTTGGTAGTATTTTCGGAGAATAAAGGCCCAAAATATTCTTAAAATTGCATAACATAAAAAAAGGTCTAAACAGAACTGTAACTGTGAAGAGTTTAATGATGTTGTTTGTTGGCATGGTTGGAATATGATAAGCTCAAACCCATATTTTAAATAATATTTTAATACAAATTTACTTCTGCTCGTACCTATAATCCCCAATGGATTTTACTGCATTTGAGGAAAAAACAAGTAAGAGTGCTCTAGTCGGGAGTGCCCGACAAGGAGATACCATGAACCCAGTCCTTAATTTCATACTAATCTATCAGTGTGTAATTGAAAGTAAAATCTTAAATAGCTTCTGTGTTTATTGTCCGATCTTTCTGAAATTGTTAGGATATAACATTGGCTATAAAATGTGTGACCAAACGAAATTGCAAGGTCATAACTTCAAAAATTCGGCTTTTCAACTTTTGGGGGGATTGGGGGGTAGTATCCAAAAAGTGAAATATTTGTAATATGTGTATGATATTCGAGATGGGGCCTCTAGCTCTTATAACTTTCAAGTTATGGCCAAAAAACACTGGTCTGATGTCGAAATTTATCGATAACTTTTGAACGGGACGAGCTATCGATAAAATGAAATACTGTCCCGGGACTACGAGAGCTTATATTCCAAATGTGAAGTCTCTAGCTCTTATAGTCTCTGATATCTGCGTGTTCATACAGACGGACAGACGGACGGACAGACGGACATGGCTAAATCAACTCGGCTGTTGATGCTGATCAAGAATATGTATACTTTATATGGTCGGAGATGCCTCCTTATGCTTGTTACATACTTTTGCACAAAATTATAATACCCTTTTTACCCATTTTTAATGGGTTCAGGGTATAAAACAATTACAAAATTGCTCAACTATTCTCAAAATATTATTATTGGTACGATTAATTTATATATTCAAAAGACATTTCCCACAATAAATATTCTTATATAGAAAGTTCTCATTTATAAATTTGGCATAAAAAAGTTTGTAGAAAAGTATGTTAGACATATCCTACAAGAAGAATCTTAGAATTGTGCGTATAAACTTGTGAATATTTTCAATTGCAAATTAAACTTAATCACTTGACATAATATACTAAGTTTGGCCACAAGAATATTCTATTTATCTTTGGTCTATTTAGTTGTGGGTTGGTTTTCAGCTAAAGTGTTTGCCAGAGTACTGATGCAATTAATTTGATTTGCCTTTCCATTTAAATGGTGGCAATTTTCCACATGGACTTACCTTCTATGCTATCCTATCTACACCCACTCAGCTCTGCCCACTGGCAGCTCCATTAGAGCTGCCAATTGCTTAGAGCTCGCGCTTTTATTTGACATCTTTGGAAAAGCGATAAGTGGGATTGGAGAGGGTGCGGGGGCGGTGGCGGGGGCGTACGCTATTGACAGCTGAGCTGTCAGTGGTTGTCACTGACAAATGAGGCGACATGCACAAGCAGCATGCGGCAGATGTGGAGCAGGCGATAGCCGGCAGTGGCAGTGTTGCCAACAAGCTCATTTAGCAAATTGCCAGTGAGGCAATTCGTGGCGCCTGCCCAAGTGGCGTATGAGTAATGTGAAGTTGCGTTGCATAAACAAGGCGTGCGATAACTTTCCAAATGTAATAGAAAATATAACAGCAACAATTGCACTTTGCCATTGCAGAGCAACACTCGCAGCAGCAGCAACAGCAGCAGCCTCAACAGCAGCACCAGCATTCGCAGCAGCAACAGTTGCAACAGCAGCAGCAGCAGCAGCAACAGCAGCAGCAGCACGCGCAGCAACAACAATTCGGCATCGTTGACTCCAGCAACGGCAGCAGCAACAGCAACGGGACTAGCAACAACACCAACAACAACAGCAACAGCAACAACAACAACGGCAGCAGCAGCAACAGCAACGGCGTCTCCTCAAAGTCGTTTGTGCCCTGCAAAGTTTGTGGCGACAAAGCATCGGGCTACCATTATGGTGTAACATCCTGCGAGGGTTGCAAGGTGAGTTACTCAAACTGGAGTCTATGCCATAGCTAAATTTCATGCATCTTGCAGGGCTTCTTTCGTCGCAGCATTCAAAAGCAAATTGAGTACCGCTGCCTGCGGGACGGCAAGTGTTTGGTCATACGGCTAAATCGGAATCGTTGTCAATATTGCCGCTTCAAGAAATGCCTCTCGGCTGGCATGAGCCGCGACTGTAAGTACAAGCCAAGTGGGCCAATTTATGATTAAGTACTCCACTCCAAAACTGAGCAACTGAGCAACTGCAACTGCAACCGTAACTGCAACTGCAACTGCTGCCCATAAAGTGAATGGCGACTGCACCCAGCTGGCAGTTGAAGTCGCAGTTGTCGTCGTAGTTGGCCTATTGATAGCTTTATTAGCCAACTGTGAAAAAGTTGGCACAGTCTGCACTTTAACCGATTAAAGATTGTGTCTGTCGAGTGTCGAGTTGCTGCCAATGGGTACTGGCAGGCAGCGATAAACAGCTCGATAAAGAGTCGGGAGACTTGCAGCTCTTAATCTGCAGCTTAACTTGCCAATATTAGCAGTGTATTGCTTAATTAATAGGCCGCGATTAGTGCGATTAAATAAGTTTAGATAGTCTAAATATGATTTGGATAATCACCAACCAATCTGGGCTGTATATTATAAAGATTTCAAATGCTTAAATTGGCAAATCAGCTTATCTGTACTTTTGTCAGAAAAACTATATCTATATAACTTACATGATATAGCTAACGTAAGTATTTTGCAAAATTACCAGTTTTATACATTAGTATACATCGCGTAATCTTGTTGATATATTTCCTTATTCGTAATTATTGGTACCTTAAATATTTTCAAAATTGACAAAGATAAGACTTCCAAATTAAGCACAATTCGTTTTTATCAAAGCAAAATTATTCAAAATGCAACGGATTTTTAATAATTAATTAGATAAAATAACTATTGATGCAACGAAAGTTTTAAAAAATATTTGAAATAACCCACACAAGATTTAAATATGTTTATTATATTTCCATTTGACCAAAATCATATTAAGTCATGACACTTAATTATTTAACATTGACGTAAATATATAAAATAGCATTTTAATCTAAGTATTATATGTCGCACCAATAAGTCTGTATAAAGTTGTAAGCTCCTGTTATATTTTATGCATCGTGCTGAAAAATGTTCTAAAAAGTTCCCTTCGCAAGATAATTCCAAAATGAACTATAATGTTTTCTTTCTTAAAATTATGAAGTAAACAAAATATAATGTTTTACATAAACTAAAAAGCCCGCAATCGTAATTTCCAAAAGATTTGATAAATTGTTGGAATTAGTTTTAATAATAAAAACACATTATGGCAATATTAATAAGCAAAGACAACAAATTAACAAAAGTACATAAGGCAGTATTATTCTATAAGCCAACAAAAAAGTTTAGTTCCCCATTTTCATCTCTTTCTGGGATGCTTTTATTTTCTAAGGTCTTCTAAACCAACTTTCTTGGACTTATGTACCCCCCGTCATGTTATTATATCTGTGTGAGTTTTAACGCTCCCACATAAAGGTCTAATCAAAAACCAATTTGATTTGAAATAAAAAGGATAAAACCACTCTTCAAGCAATCCTGCAGGCTTGATTCGTTCTAGTTATATGGAGTTGCAGTTTATTATGTGTATCCTAATTAACTTTAAAGTATAAAAGTGAAAATGTGTTTGCTTTTAAAGTCCCAATTATCTTCTTACGCATTATTATTGGCATCATTGTTGTTGTCAGCCTTTGCGACAGTTGTTGTCTTTTGCCAATTTCGCCTGTGGGATGTGCAAATCTACGTTCTGAAGGCTCATTCATCTCAACGTGATTACCTTAGTTGCTGCCATGGCTTCGTTAGCCAGCTCGACAGCCCTCAAAGCAAAATCTCACAATGTGCCGCCAACAACAAGTTTTGTTTGTGTCAGTTGTGTGCTGCACATACATATGGATGTAAGTGGGAGTACTTCCTGGTTAGTCCGCAACGAAACTCTATCCACATACAGCAATCACACAGCAAAGGAGCCTTAAAAAGCAAATTAGTTTTTATGAAGCTTGTCAGACCGAAATGTTGCAACAGCAACAGCAACAACGAAAACAACGACAACGGCAACGGCAACAACAGCAATTGTTGCATACAACGTTGCAGTTGTTGCGTTTAAATGCAATTTATTTGATGTTGCACAATTAATTGCCTAAAACGCTAGACGGCGGGCAAAAAGAGAGGAAACTGAAGCTGAAGCTGGCTGCCATTGCATGCTCAGTGGGTGTGTGACAGACATTTGTTGTTGTTGCTGTTGTCACTGTCAGTGCTGTTGTTGCTGTTGCTGTGCTGTATTGCTTGCAACATTTATTAGTCGCTGTGCAACATTTGTTGCCATTTTTTATGGCCTTTGTCTGCATCGGGCCGTAGTGCGTCCAATGCTGAGCAAACACTTCCTTCATTTTGAACACCGTTTGCCCACGCAAGGCGTACCAATCCTCTCTCGCTCTCTCTCTCTCTATCTCTATCTCTGTCTGCCCACACAGTCGGCATTTTCGTGTTTGCTTTTCGCCAGTTTTAATGATTTTTCCAACGGCTGAGCCAAGTTTGCAACTTTGCAGCTTCCTCATCCTTTTAACTGTTGCCATTGCATATGGAAAGTTTCAATAATTCACTTAAATTGCTTTTGTGGCAGCTTGTGATTGCTGTTGTTGTTGCTGTTGTTGTTGCTGTTGTTGTTACTATTGCAGGGCGTTTGCTGGCTTTGATTTGCTCGCCTGTTTCGGGCTGCTGTTTAATTAGGCTCTTGGCCCGGCCTTTTGCGAGTTTATGGCAATGCCACTTTGCCAATCGCTCGCCGTGAGAGAATTTCCAATTAAGTTTGCAATTTTCATTTCGATCTAGCCAAAAACCAAAAACAAATCCAACTTTGCTGGCCCAGCTCCACTCTCAACTTACCTTAAATTATTTAGCAGGCAGCTTGAAAAACATTTCCATTTTTTTGGGTCAACTCACGTCATGCGAAAAGGCAAATAAATGCAATTATGCCGTGAGTGGGCGTGGCTGCCTTTTGTTGCAGACACTAAAATGCCAAAGCGTTTTTCCATTGCGGATGTTGCAGGAGCAGTTACACTTATGGTTCAATGACACGAGCTGAAAGTGGCACATCAAATGATTCAATTAGAACAATATGCCAATAAAAGCTTTAGCCAAACAACATTCAGTTCAAGCGGAAAGTATACAGTGTGCAAAATGTTGGTTGAACGAGCTTTAAGCTTTCACTTCAAAGCACTTTATTGTGCTATTGATTTTAATGTGCTTTCAGATATGCAGCTCCTGAATACATGTTAAAGCTTTTCTTGATTTAACTTTATCATAATTATTTATATTCATTATTGGTCAGTTTAAGTTGTACTTCATTTGTTATGCAAATAATACAATAATCTTAAAGATTTAATGTTGGAGTGAGTTTAATCATATTTTGAATTTAATATTTATACTCTTTTCGAAGAAAATAGTATATTAAGTTTGTAACGCATAGAAGGAAGCGTCGGAGACCCCCAAAAGTTACTGCCAGTATGCTTAGAATGACAAAACAAATTGATCTAGCCATGTCCGTCTGTCTGTCTGTCTGTATGTATGCAAACTAGTCCCTTAGTTTTTGAGCTATCGTGATCAAACTTTGCACAGAGACTTATTATTCAAAGGGACAGCACATTGGTCGGAACCGGCCATATCGGACTACTATATCTTATAGCTGCCATACAACTGGAAGTCGGTTTTGGCCATAAATCCCATGTTTTCAAAGCTATCGCAATGAAACTTTGCACAGATACTTATTATTCAAAATGTCAGCACATTGATTGGAGCCGGCCAGATCGGTCCACTATATCTTGTATCTACCATACATGGAAACAATTTAATATTCTTAGAACAAAAACAAATAAATGCCACGCGATAAAATGAATTATTACAGCATATGAAAGTGCTGCAGTTGGCAGAATGAAAATTGTCTAAGAGTTCGAAAAGAGTATAAAATCTTCGGCACGCCGAAGATAATCCTTTCCCACTTGTATTTCCTAAAATTAAATAAGCTGTTAGCTTAAAATCCAACACTCAAAATCAGGATATTAGCTTTATGTTGTATTAAATCTTTTAAAGTCTTTGTTGTTATTACGTTTGCATAATCTTTTGCCTCCTCTGTTAAATATGTATTTAATTATATTAGTTTCAATTTGCTTTAGTTGCTGATATTTGGTATCTTACGTCAAAGAAGTATTTGATGTTGGAGTAAGATTTTCAGTTTTTATTAATGAGACTCCAGCGGGAAATTGGGTCAAATATCACACACACACACACATATTCTGAAGCAGCAGGATCCTCAACTTTAATATTGTGTTAGTAAAATGTTTGGCTAATTGCAAAAGTTACTGCTGCTGCGCTGAGGACATCTCTGCAGTCACACGTGGCGTATGCGTGTTGTGGTCTGCCAATCAAAATGCAATTAAAACGCCAGCCTAGCGACATTTTCGAGCAGTAAAGCAAAAGTTCTCTCGTTGCGGAGTGGCTTGGGAATGGGCACAGTGTTGTCGCCAGCGGCAACAGCAACAGCAACAGCAATAACAACAGCAGCAACAGCAACAGCAACAACAAGAACAAGCAAGGCGACACAGTAACATAGACTGGCTCCACTCGACGTCGACTTCGACTCCAATTGTAGTCAATTTGAAAGCAAACTATCAAATGTCAGCTACACACAGATCTGCTGTGGCTGCTGTTGTTGTTATTGTTGTTGCCATTGCTGTTGTAGATGCCACTTTGGGCAGCCAAAATCAAGCTGTTGCTATTGCTGTTGCTGTCGCTATAGCTGTTGCTGTTGCTATTGCGTCTGCGCAGCCAGCAAATGACAGCAAAACAGACACAAAACCAAAACAAAGCCAAGACAACAGCCAAACAGCACAAAATGAGAGACGCAATTGTAATTGTGGCCTAAACTGGGTCAGCTGACAGACCACATCGACATTCACATTCACATTCACATCCACATCCACATTCAAGCTGCTAGTTCTATACGAATGCGAATTGTGTTGTTCTTGTTGTTGCTGTCGGTCGCTTCACTGCTGCTGTTGCTGCTGCTGCTGCTGTGATTTTGGCCCATTGTTGTTGTGCAGTCGCCTTTTTTTTTGACAATTGCTTAGCTTTGTTGCTGGCTACAACAAAGCGCAAGCAAAGCTACAGCAACACCTTTTGCCATTGTTTTTTGCACTCCATTGTATGGAATTTATTATTTGGCAATTGAAACTGCCAGAGACATGGAAAACGAAAAAAAAACCCAATTCATATTTCGGTCTGTTTGATTTGATATGAATGATTGCTGGATATTAGTGGAGTTTCTTTTTTTACATCATATAATTTAAATAGGTCACTACCAGGCAAATGGCTATTAAAATATCAGATTAGTTCATTTATTCAGATGTAAAGTTATTCTTAACTCTAACAAAATGTTAAACAAGCAAACGGAATTTGTCTGAACAAAGTGGGAGTAATTAAATATTTAGTATCTTTTTTTTGGAAATTATAAAAAAGCTTTTAGATCAGTCAATATATTATATTAATAGTGTCCGGAATTAATGTCAATCAAAGAAAATAATACCCAGCAAAGTGAAGCTGTTTGTGTAAATTAGTAAACTTTTATTGGATACATTCGGGGCATCATTAAACAAACATTTTTATTTATTTTGCATTCATAAATTAGATAAAATACAAGCAAATTGTATGCTCATATTTTCGGCTGTGACAAATTTGAATGTTTTATTAAATATTGTACTTAATATAATTTAATTGATTATGTCCATTAGCACTCTTGGCATTTTAAGTTGACCTGCGCTTTCAGCTGCTTGAGCTACCAAATTTCATTGCACCCGTCGAAAAACGCGAAATGATTCCACTTTTCACTTCCTTTACATTCTTCAAGCGCCTTTCACTTTCTTTCAGTTGTTGTTGTCGTCGCAGCCACTTCCGCTGCTGCTGCTGTTGTTGTTGTTGCTGTTGTTGTTGCGGTTCTTCCATCTCTTTCCAGTCGGATCAGCCGCCTGGTCAGTCAGAAACAAAGTCCAATGCACGCCGTTTTAATGACTTTTCGACAAACAAAAATAAACAAAATAAAAAATTAACAATTTAATTGTGTATTTAAAATGTTTGGCTTGTTGTTGTTGCTGTGTGTGGTATATTTATAAACATTTAGCATTCCAAATATTTGCACAATGATTTTTTGCGACAATTGGCAAGTTATTAAAAAGTTAAGTAAACAGCAATAAACGAATATTCGAATGATGTGTAAACAATTGATGAACCCGCAGCAATAAAGCAACAACTTGTCGCAGCAGCAACCTGTTGCAGGTGTGATTAATGTAAACAACTGCAGTCGCCCATTCACCTGTCGGCTGTCGTGTCACCTGGTTGCAACATTCTAGCAGCTAATTGCTGATGCTAATTTATGCGCGTCACTGTTGTTGTCTTGTTGCTGCTGTTGTTGCTGCTGCTGTTGCTGCTGTTGTTGCTGCTGTTGCTGCCGTGTTACGCATGCGCGCTCCCTGGGGCAATATCATCGCAATTAAGTCGCTCGTTTGTCAGCGCTGCGTTGCACTTTCTGGCAATTGTCGCTCTTGTTGCTGGCGTTGTCTATTTGTTGTTGAATTAACACTTTGTCGCTGCGCAAAAATTCGCAAGAAAACTGCCAGAATAAACAAACGAGCGTTTCGGCGACGTCAACAACAGATTTTTGCACATATTTGTGCGGCTGACAAAAGAACTCACAGAATATGCATATATATAGATATACATGCATATATATGTATATACAAAACAATAATAATAATACATAATAACAATTGTGAACTGCACCCAAAAGTTCAATGCACAAAATGTTGCAAAACTTTTGTGATTTACCCCACAGCAGCAATAGCAGCAATTGTTGTTGTTGCTCCCTGGTGAATAATCGTATTTGTTCTTGCCAAAAAAATTCTTGTTATCGCTGTTTTTGCTGCTGTGAAATTTGCACATTTCTGCATCAATTGCAAATTCATTTGCTCACAAATGAGTCAACGGGCAACATTTCAAGGCAGGTCATTTGCATTTGCTTCTGGGGTAACTTTCCACACGGCGTATGCGTAATTCGCCTGCTCTCTGCTTAAATAGCCAAAAATCACATATCACAAATCACAAATCACATCGCACCCTTTACGCTTGAAAGAGTCGCAACCAAAAGTATGGCACAACAAATTGTCATTGTGTGATTAATGAGCAACCTTGACACCTGACGATTGCCTTTTTCGAATTGTGCGACAATCAGGTGATAGAATTCTGGCCTGGCTTAATGCGTTTTATATGGCGGGTGCTTTGTGCCCGTAAATGGGCCAACGAGTGAGGGTTGAAATAGACTAGATGCGATTACTGTGCTCATTAACCGTTGCATCTACTTTTTACTGCAGTTTCTGCTGCTCATTTCTTCATTAGAAAGTATATAACGAGATATGTATTATATTCGTGCTCAAATTTCCAATATATTCGTTATTTAAGGATTAGGTATCGAAATATTAGTAGTAGTAAGCAGTACTCTAGCTCTAATAAAATGTTTGCTCCAAAGTATTATTTAAATAAATACTCCTTCGTATTGTTATTAAAATATAATCTACAAATAATAAAGTTGACTTGCAGTAATGAAAATGTTAGTTAGTTTTGCACAATAACATAAGTATATGTTATTTATACAAATTTCCCAGAGCTGCACCGCACTTCAATACAAATCTATAGGTCAAGAGTAATGTTACTAAATGCTATATCAAATATACATTTAGTGCAGTTTTCTCTCAGGAATATGCAGCTGTCATTTCTCATTGCATAATAATCTATTAGCCCCTACTTTCCATCTGATGTCCTCAACTATACGCCAATCGTTTATCGATTGCAGCTGAACAAATACATATGCACAAATCGCATAGATGCATTTTCCAATTATCTATCCATGTGTGCACACAAATTAATGACAAAGCCATCAACAAATTACCAGGAAAATGTCGCCCACGTTCACAACGTTGTCTGTCTGTCCGCTGTCGGTTGTCTGCTCCCTGTTCCCTGTTCCCTGCTCCCTGTTGTCAGTTCGCTCTGTTGACGAGGATTAGTTGAGGATGGGTTGAGGAAGACAATGACAATGGCGACAGCTGCGCTTGCGGTGCAAAACGATGCGAGTCGAGTCGAGTCGAGTTGAGTCGAGTCGAGCGTTGACTTCTAAATGTCAATCACAGTACACACCACACTAACTGATACCACACCTCACCCCATCCCATCCCATCCCCCGCAGTCCACCTTATCAAGCGCCTCAGTCCGACCGCCCCTTCAGACCGCTGCAATTGTTCAAGCGCGCGCTGCATACAAATTTCTTAGTAAATATCATAAAATCGTATAGTCGTATGCAAAAAAATGTGAAGCACTCACTAAACGCAACAAACAAAAACAAATCACGACACAGCGCAAGAGAAGTAAGAAGAGGAGCAAAACATGCAAATAAAGAAGTTTATAAAATTAGCCAAGGCACTTGAGAGCGCTGTTGTTGTTGTTGTTAGTGTTGTTGTTGTTGTTGTTGTTGCAGTCATTGTTGTCGCGGCTAGTGCGAAAATAAATGATTATGATGCGTTGCCATACGCCATAAAAATACACGCTCCTTCTATACGTATACTTAATAGTTGACAACGCATCGCAGCGACATCAACAACAACAGCAGCAGCAGCAGCAACAACAACATCAGGGAGTACGTTGACAATTGCACCCGCCTCGGGGTTCAACGCCCAGCGGTCCAACAACGTGACGGGCGTTGCACGCATTTTTCTTGACGCTTCCGCGATTCTGCGAGCGCCAAAGTCGACTTTATCAGCCAGCGACTGCGATGATAAAGCAAAGGAGTTGCTGTTGTTGTTTGTGTTGCTGTTGCAGCTGCAGCTGCTGGCAGTTCACGCGTCGTTTCGTTTGCTGGCATCTTGCAAATTGTTGGGCAAAGCGCCACCCGGAAAACATTTCGCATTTTCATTATGCAGCCAAAGTGATTGCCACATTATGCGAAAACATAAATTGACCAAAGCGAGTTGCAGCTGCAGTTGCAGTTGCTGCCGACAGTTGTTGCCACCAGCGGGCAATAGCAACAGCAATTTGCAGATGATGCAGGCGACAGTGAACAACTTTTTCAATAAGTCCAGTTGAATATATAAAAAGCAAACATTTGTTAATAATTTATTATCATAGTTATTATGTTTACCTAACTTACCCCAAGTCATTTTTTAAGTATCTTGAGTTGTATTAAAATATATATATTATGTAATGGTTTTTGACAAAAGCTGTTTGTCATTTATGTTGTGAAAGAAAATGTATAGTTTCAAATCCAAGTTTCAGTTAGTGAAAAAATTCATATATAACCAAAACTGGACTTCATCTGGTCAGTTGGACTTAACCACTTTTTATATTTTGATTAGTAAAACGAAAGCATAAGAAATGTATACAATTTATGTTTGTTTGTTTATTTATTTAAAATGCCTAGTACAACAAGATTTATAAACAATAACTTGTTGGCTGTTGTTTATTTAGATTTGTTGAATATAATATCATTGCAACCTACTTGTCTTTGTGTATATGATAGATTTTAAATTCTGATTGAGCTTTTCTCTTATAAATATATCTATATCAATATGCTCCATCCAGATGTGCCACATTAAACAACTTTATCTGTGGCACATTGTCTAAAATAATGTAATACACATAGCTAGAAAGTAAGAGCAAAAATGCAATGCAATACACATTGGCTGGACTTTGTCTGCTGTTGCGTTTTCGTTTTATAAGCCACTTGAGTTGCACTTTAGGTGTCTATGTATATAATTGCAACAAATTTACAAAGGCACAGCGCAAATGGCAATTGCAGCGAAGACAAAAGCAACAAACAGACAAACAAATAGACAAAATAAAAAGATGTGAACAGATCAAAGTGCGGGCAGGCAAGCGGAGCATTTAAGTTATGCGGTTGCACATGCAACAAAAATGAGGAAGCAACTTCAAATGCAGACAGACATGATTGCAACAGCAACAGCAACAGAAACAGCAGCAGCAACAATCGCATTTGCTGCTGCCAACGCACGAATCAGTGAAGCGTTTGATTTTTACCAGAAATGCGAAAACACCCAACAAGCAACAGCAGCAACAAACAAATGGCGGCAGTACCAAAGCAGAGACTTTACTTGCAACAGCAACAACAACAACAACAACAACAGCAGCAGCAGCTCTCAACCTCAACCTCAGCTTTGGCCAGTTTGCCTGCCTGTCTTCAATTAACACGCCGCTTCGTTAAGTGATGTTGCTCGTTGTTGTTGTTGTTGCTCGTTGTTGTTGCTCGTTGTTGTTGCTGTTGTGTGGCATTTCCCTTTAGCAGCAGCAGAATGCGTTGACCTTTTGCTTGCGGATCGTGCGCTCTCAAGTGTGGCCACCACGGCGGCAACTTTGACAGCAACTCGTTGGAACACCTCCGGCTGAGCAGCAACACACAACAGCAACAGCAACAACAACAACAACACACAACACCAACAACAACAACAACAACAACTCGCTGCCCATTCATCCGCTGGCCGTTTGATTTAACTGCTTAATCAAGTGAAGTTGCGGCTGATGTTGCATGTTGAATTGCTTGATCTGCTGTTGATCCGCTGTCATAAGCACAGCTTTATAAGTATCCACAACTGCTCAAGCGCCCCAACTACTCATCAGCAGCAGCAGCAGCAGCAGCAGCAGCAACATCAACATCATTATGATCATTACTTCCATGGGCTCTTTTGCAGTCGTGATCGATGACTGTTTTCCTGCTGTTTATGCCACTTTTTGTTGCTGTTGTTGTTGTGTTGCAAGTTGCTACTAAATTAAATCAAAGCTGGCAGCGTGTTAAAACGTGCCTGACATGCCAAAAAGGGGGAAACGCCGCTGAGGAAATCAGCACTTGAGACGCGTGTGCAGCAACTTCCCAGATGCCTCTCTCCCTCTCTTTCTGTCCGTGCCCCTATCTCAATAGTGCCCGTTTAATACCTCTTTGAGTATGCACTTAGTTGCATGTTGCGTGCTGTAAATTAGTTGCAGGGATAGTTAGTTAGTTCTTTCTTCTGGCCGGGGACCCCATAACGGTTCGCTGATTAGAGAGCTAGCCGGACCCCAAATGCATTGCGGGCTTCGCATTTGCGCCCATGTTTAGCAGCAACTTTAACCAGCCATTAGTTTATAAATCACTGGGCGGGGGCGTGGCGCCTTGGCACCATTTCATGTTTGACTCAAATCTCCGTTGCAATGTAACAATTATTTTTGGTTCAACAAATAATTGTAATTGGACGTGTTTTGCATAAACTGTTTGGGACAGCTCAAACTTGATTTTCCAATTTCAAAATTATATAAAAAATATAGCAAGGCATGCAACCGATTTTGAAACCACGTAAATGTTGTGAATTGAAAAGTAATTTGCCGTACTCAGTTTCATAAATTCATTTTTTAGTCCAAATCCTTATTTGGGTATTTGACAAATACCTAAGTATCCGGAATGTTGCTGCTGCCTTCTTTAGATAAACATATGATATTATCCAATCACTTGAGCAGCATTTCATTATATCTCTTAAGCTTGTATGCCTGCATTTTGGGTTGCATAAATTGGCAATCACAAGCGGGAAACTGTCGAGCGACTCATCCTGTTTCCTTTAGGCAGCGCAACTTGATCGAAAACTGCATGCAACATACAAAGCCGACATGAAAAGTTACTTCCTTATTGCCCCACACACACCACACACACACGTACACACACCACACACACGTACACACATCTAAGCCGTCATCTAAATCAAGGCTTATGTAACTGCCAGCCGTCGCCATGTTTGAGCCGCAACGTTTCATTTTGTGCTGTTGGTGCTGTTGCAAATTGTAAAACGTGCCGCCGGCCACGTTGCCAAATGTGCAGCAGCAGCTTCAAAATGCAAATGCATCTAACACCGGTTGTGCAGCTTTTTGTTGCAATCTCACAGATGCAATACACACACACACACACACAGACAGGCACAAAGCAGCAGCAAAATCTCGTTACTCAATTTCAATTGGTTTGCTGTCGCTGCCGACGTCGACGGCAACAGCGAAGTCGCTGCCACTGCTGGCTGCAATGCTTCCTGCTGCATTTGAAAGTTCTGCAAGAAAAGCTCGCTCCGAGACACAGTCTCTCGCGCGCTCGCTCGCTCTCTGTCTTTCTCTCTCTCTCTCTCTCTCTCTCTGTTACCCTCTCTCTCTCGCTTTGACTGACAGCCAGTCTCTCAGCTCTTTGCACTTCTTTGTTTTGCTTCCCATATTCTTGTACTGCTGCTGCTGCGCCTGCTGCTACGACTGCTGCTGTAAAAGCTTTGCGTCGACGTCGACGTCGACAGCAACTGGCCGAAGCAGCGGCCAGCGTTCGTTCGCGACGCTTCGCTGTCGTTCGTTTGCTCGTTTACAGTTGTCTCTCGTTGCTTCAAGCGCGCGGCACGCGAACGCTCCTCAAAGCGAACACAGCAGCAACAGCAACGGCAACAACAACAAACGCTTCTCGCAGCCCGATTTCGCGTTCGTTTTGTGTATTTATCAAAAACAACAAAAAATTGAAATGTTTCGTGGGTCAGCAACCAAAAACAACTAAAATCAAGCGAAAATCGTATTTAAAAAGTGCGTTAAAAGTTCAATACACAACCACACACACATACATACTCACACTCACACACGCATACATACATGCTTGCAACAATTGATGCGTCCAAGAGCTCGACAGTGTGTTGCATAAATTGCTAGCGGGCATTGTGATTTGAATTTCAAAATCAAGTTGAAGTTGCGGCCCGTTGAGGCTGCTGCTGCTGCTGCTGCGGCTGCTGCTGCTGCTGCTGCTACTGCAGTGTGTGGCAGAGAATTCCCCAATTCCAGCTGCGAAGTGACAGTGAAAAAAGTCACGAAAAAGGAAAATAAAAGAAAAATATATATATGTATGTATACAACAAAAAAGCAGAGCAGTGAAATTAAAGCAGCCCAGGCAAAAGTTTCGCCTTTAAGTGAAGTTTCTGAAATCAAGACGAGACGGCAACGAAGAGAGCGCCAAAAGCAATAAAATTAACAAAAAAGCCAACGAACGGGGCTCAAAAACCAACAAAAAACAACATACATATAAACGAAATTAAGGCAAAAGGCAGCGCCTATTTTTGGATACCAGCCGCTCGGAGATTGCGGCAGGACGGCAGCAAGGGAAGGGGCACGCAGTTGTGAGCTGCTCCCAATTGAATGGTAAATTGAATTCATTTCTTTTCTCGCATTTCCTTTTGCAAAGAGAGTTGCTGCTTGCTCTCTTCTTCTCTGCCTGTCTTCCTGTCTCACTCTCCCTCTCTCTCTCCTCTCTCGCGCTCAGCTTACGGTATAAATAATTCAGTATTACATGGCGTATGCTTAATATTAATATAATCATCAAAAATCACACACGCACACACACACACACCCTTATTTACTCCTTCGTTCTCTCTCTCTCTCTCTCACACACACACACACAGAGACACACACATCATTTGCAGGTTCGTTCACATCAATACAGCAAAACGGCCTGCAACTTCCTGTCTGTTATTGTTGTTGTTGCTGTTGCTGCTGTTGCTGCTGTTGCATTTTACTTCCTACATTTTCCGTACCGAAAAAAAGTAAAGTAAATACAAAACTGGTTTAGTTCAAGACTCTGCGACTATTGCGAAACTGGTTGCAATTATTGTTGCTGCTGCTGTTGCAGTTGCTTTGATTTTGCTGCTGCTTCTTTAGCCAATTGATTTGTGCCCAGTTAGTCTCGCAGTTAGCATTTGCATTCCAGTTTAGGGCGCATCTCCAGCACTAATCAGAGCCGGAAACATAAAGATTGCTGCCTGCTCGCTGCCTGCGGCCTGTCGCCTGTCGCCTTCTCAAATGTCCAGCTATGAAAATGGCTAACGACTTGGCCAACAGGTGCATCAGCATCAGCAGCAGCAGCAACTCAAGGCTGCCCAATAGAGAGAGAGAGAGAGAGAGAGAGGCGGTCAGATGTGATCATAGGATGATGCCACGCAACTATTTGCAGCTGCTGCTGATTTGGTGGCACTGTTCGCGTTTCGTAATCACTGTGCAAAGTCATTTGTGAGTGCGTACCACAAATCAGTTATTGATATCGAATAGGTCACACTACTCGACTACTAAATACGCTGTAATTAGTTCTTCAATACAACTTTGAATACTAGATATCTAGCTCTAAGCCCTGCTTATTTAACTATAAAATAATTAACGAAATTAACGAATCGCACTTTAGATTTTTAATTTATATTAAAAATTCTTACATAAAAAAGATGTTCATTTATTTTAATAGTTTTGTTTCTATGTTAATCTTGAGAGTTTAGGAAAATTGTTATGATAAAAGAAGCCAAAAAAGAACTCAAATCGCTTATTAGTAAATCGCTTTTGTATACAAACATACCTATTGATTTCCATTTATTTTAAAAGCATTACCATAAATGTTAGCTAAAGAATTTAAAAAGCTTATGTACTTCACTCAATGTCAAATGCAGAGGGTATTTGAAAAATCGCAGCCCCAACGCCAAAATGGCTTTGAATAAATTAGCTTCCATTATGTTCTACACATGTAGATCGTTCAACCAACGAATATTCACATTAAATAGTTGACAAATTGGCAACTAAAATGGCAAATACACACACACACACACACACACACGCACACACACACGCACACACAACAAGCGAGCACTTGCCGTCAAAATGTTTGTTTGCTGAGTTCATTAACATCAAGATTCGTCCTTGTGTGGCCAAGTCAACATAGTAGAGAGCGCAAAAAAAACACAAAGCGAGCCAAAGCGAATTGCAAACATAAATAAATAAATAAATTATATGCAACAACAACAACAACTGCACACAAATAGGCAACAAACAAAAACGCCACTGAGTTAGGGCCAGGTGGAGCTTAAATTGTCAAGGATAACAGCGACACGTGTGTGTGTGAAGCAATGTAACTGTATCTACAAGCATAAGAATATATAACTGTATAACTTTAGCTGTAACTGTAACAGAATATGTGTGTGTATCTGTATCTATATCTATAGCTCTATCTGTAGCAGAGTCAAGCGACTCACCTGTGTGTGTGTGTGTGTGTGTGTGTGTGTATGCCAGAAATCAGCTCAACTAAAACTGCTCGTAAATAATCATCATTATCATTATGATCATCGCGTAATCATCATTGAGCAGACTGGCAGCCAGTCGAGCCAAACGCTCAGCTCGCAACGGTATTCGTTGTAAAAACGCGGCCAATAAACTGAGTGCGGTGCGGTTCAAGGTTTGGCCAAAGCCAAAATGAAACTAAAGCAACAACAACAATAGCAACAACAATAGCAAGAACAGCAACAAAAGCGAACATAACGAAACGAATGACGAACGCGCGCCGCAGCCAAATGAATAACAATTAAATCTCACAAAAGGCATGAAATCATCTGCCGCCGAGCGCTAAAGACTAAAAAGCAGCAGCAACAACAGCAACAGCAAGAGCAAAAACCAAAAACTAGCACAAAGTCGAGCTGTAGTTAATGTATCCATGAGATACTCACAGCTACTCCTAGATACCACAGCAGCAGCAGCTTGCCGCAAATCTGCGCGAGCTCAAAGCTCATTGACCAAAACAGTCATCGCCCCAGTCTCCAATCTCCAGTCTCCAATCTGCAGCCTGCGCTAAGACTTACCGTTAAGCTCAGCTCGAGCGGCGGCCCATTAACAGTTAAGCGGGCCAATTACCAAGGCGGATAATTGCTTAAGTATGCGCCGGCTGCAGAGGAGGGGGAGGGGGAGGGGGAGAGGGGGATGCCTAGTGCTCTGGCTGCTCTTCGTGGACCGATAATGGCATCGAATCATTCAAGTGTCCGCCTGTCAATCAGCCAATCAGCAAACAGGCAATCAGCTGCTCATCAGTGGTTCGGTTCGGTTCCAGTTCCAGTTCCAGTTTCAGTTCTCCAAGGGGTAGTTCTGTGTGCCGTAATTCTATGGCTGCTTGCCTCTACTTCTTCCTCTTCCTCTTCTACGTCTACGTCTTCGTCTTGTTATTGTTGTTGCTGCTGCTGTTGCTGTTGTTGCACACATTTCTACTTTATTACAAAATTGACCCACATATTTGTTGTTGTTTACTCTTTTTTTTGCGCTACAAGCGAGTGGCCATTATACAGATATGTTTGCGTGTGTGTGTGTGTGGAGTATCTGTTGTTATTTATTCATTATTATATTATTTTAGTTATTTTTGTTGGCTCATTTTCGTCTGCTCTTCGCCTTAATCGGCGATTTTTTCCTCTGCCTGTTTTCTTTATACTCTTTTCGAAGAAAATAGTATATTAAGTTTGTCCTGAAGTTTGTAACGCATAGAAGGAAGCGTCTGAGACCCCCAAAAGTTACTGCCAATATGCTTATAAAAAAAAAACAAATTGATCTAGCCATGTCCGTCTGTCTGTCTGTCTGTCTGTCTGTCTGTCTGTCTGTCTGTCTGTCTGTCTGTCTGTCTGTATGTATGCAAACTAGTCCCTCAGTTTTTGAGCTATCGCGATGCAACTTTGCACAGACACTTATTATTCAAGGGGACAGCACATTGGTCGGAGCCGGCCGGATCGGACCACTATATCTTATAGCTGCCATACACCTCAAAGTCGGTTTTGGCCATAAATCCGATGTTTTCAAAGCAATTGCCTTAAATTTCCTTGTACACTTGAACATCCATATAACTCATCGATGGGTAAATCGCAAATCGATTGAGTCATAAACAGCGAAGATATGCGTCATTAAATATTTTGAAAAAACAGGTGCATATGAGCAAACAAAGTCAAGCGCAAAGCTTTTGATAGTCTGAGCAAACAAAGTCAAGCGCAAGAAAGCTTTTGATAGTCTGCTCTTCAAGGTATTTTGCCACCGATCATCAAAACGGTTTGTGGCGTATGGCGTAAAGAGCCGCGCTAACGAACGCATGTTTCGCAAGTTCAAGTTCGAGCCTCGGCGGCGACTGATTGTTAATTTAATACTTTTTCTTTTTCTTCCTTCCAAATATATAACTGTAATCAAATTAATTTGCTTCCAATAGCTTAGAACAAAAACAATGCCACGCGAAAAACAAATGCTGACAAACGCGAGTTGCAGGTTGCAGGAAAACAAAAGAAGGAAATTTGTAACAGTCGGCTCTTCAAGCAATTTTGTCAGCGATCATCGAAACGGCTTGTGGCGTAGTGGGTAAAGTTGCGAACTGGTGAGCGAGAGGACCCGGGTTCGAAACCAGCGGCGACTGGTCATTTATTTTCATTTTTTCTTATTCTTCTTTTCAAATATATAATAACTGTAATCAAATTCATTTGCTTTCAATGGCTTAGAACAAAAACAATGCCACGCGAAAAAACAAAAGCTCAGTATAAATCGAGTTTGTTAGCGATTCTTAAAACTGCTTGGTGTAAGCAGTACAAAGCAAAACAAGAAAGCTTTTGACAGTCTGCTCTTCAAGGGATTTTGTCAGCGATCATCAAAACGGCTTGTGGCGTAGTGGGTAAAGTTGCGAACTGGTGAGCGAGAGGACCCGGGTTCGAAACCAGCGGCGACTGGTCATTTATTTTCATTTTTTCTTATTCTTCTTTTCAAATATATAATAGCTGTAGTCAAATTCATTTATTTTCAATTTCCTAAATTGTTTCTAATTTTTTTTTCATACATAAAGTAGCTTTAATAGAATAATTCAAAAGAAAAATTTAAATTCATTGGCAAAACCAATGACACGCGAAAAAAAATATGGATCTCAAATTCTGAATATAAGCTCTCGTATGTTCAGATTAAGTTTTATGACAATTCAATTTCCGACAGCGGCCTTGAAAGGTATAAGAGCAACAGGCACAAAATTTGGTATGTATATTGTAGTATACATATGTAATGTAGTTTTGACTTTTTGGAAAAACTGAAACTTGTATATTGTTCAATTCGGTAGCACTTATGAATGCTAAGGGACGCGTCCACGAGCTGCGGATAGTGAAACGTCCCTGTTTACATGAATACCTTTATATATTTTATTTTATATGTAGGGGTATATGTATGCGACATTAATATCTGCGAATTAAATAAGCAGTCACGGAAAAATAGTAAAAATTGCTTTAAGGTTCGAAAAGAGTATTTAATCTTCGGCACGCCGAAGATAATCCTTCTCCACTTGTTTTTCTCTGCTTTTGGTTCACATGACAAAAAGCTGAAGTGTGTTGTGTATCATGACATTAATGAACTTATATGGGATGGACAATTTAGATTTGATGTGTCAACAATCCATTTGGGCGTGTTGTGCGTGTGTGTGTGTGCGTTTGTCTCTGTGTGTGTGTGCGTGTGTGTGTGAGATGGGCCATTCACTCATATATGTAATTGTATTGATTGTGTGTGTGTGTGTGTTGGAAAAGGGTGTGGTTTAGTGTTGAGCAATTAATTGACAGACATTAATTTGATCCAGACACAAAGATAAATGGAATTTCAGAAGACATTATATTTAATACAATCAAAAAGTACCAAGTTTAATCTATGAAATTAAGATGTATTTTAGAAAATTTAGTAAATAGCATAAATACATCATATCATAATATTCTAATTAAATATTCTATATTATGAGTCAAGGTAAAAACGGAAGGTACACATAGAAAAAATTTCCAAAAATTAAGAATATTTTCTTCATTCAAGAATAAAAAGTATCAAAAGTTAACACAGCGTAAAATTTGTTAAATAAAGAATAAAATCTTAGATCAAGTGCTTTTACTTTCGAATGAATAACAATGAATTGAATGTTTTCATCTTAATTTTTATTCATATTCAAAACATGTTTTTAGAGAAAAATACAGTTTAACAATTGGATTTGAGCCTGGACCTGTTTTCGATTGCAAGACCAATGAGATAATTCAAATGTTACAATAATGCCAACTAAAGATTCCAAATTCTTTCATTAAAGATTACAGATTACAGATTGATATATGTACATATCTTGATTTGAGGTTGAAATTCTCAGTCTTGGATTTTCATTCTAGAATTGAAAATTCTTGAATCAAGATTAGCAATCTTGTTTTTATAATGAAGTTCTTCTCGGTTGATATCATAATCATTGAATTCTTATCTAATTTGTTACATCTGACGGATCAGCTATGGTACTATCCATTATCCAATAAATCAACATTACTTCAAGGATTTTTTTCAAATCGCTGCCATAATTGCAGCATTTTTAAATGCTAAAAAACTGCTGAACCGTATTCGAGTTGTGGCTGAAACGCCCTCACTTCTGATCATAATTGACATTTTGGTGCCAAGATTTTACCGCAAACTGTTTTAGTTTAGGTTTACTTTTTGATTTTGGCTGCTTTTGATTTGGCCATGCTTGGCTGCAGATACAAAGAATACAGCTATAGATACAGATACAAATGCAGTTAGCACCGAGTGACCTCCAAATTGAATAGAATCAAAATGCCAGAGACGGCAACAGCAACAGAAACAGAAAGAGAACACACCTCCGACCCGCCACAATGTGAGGCAAGGTGCAGGCGACCATAACCACAAATGCCGCAAAAAGCGAGCGATGATGATTAAGAAACAGAAACAGATACAAAAACAGAGCTCTCGACTGTAGCTCGTAATATGTGTGTTTAATAAGTGCACGAGATGTGTGTGTGTGTGTGTGAGTGTGTGTGTGTGCGATTGTGTGAAATAAAAGCTTCACTCTGTGCCGGTTTCTATGTGGCTGTCATAGACGCTGACTATCCATTCAAAGTGGCAAACAGAACAGAACAGAACAGAACTGAACCGACCGAAGGGACAGTAAGGTCGAAAGCCAACCAAAATGATGTCCGCCGGAGCAGGAGGGCGGAGCTGCAGTTGCAGCAATTGCGGTAGGTGGTGCATATCAGGGCCGCGGCTTTTATAGAGAGCGCCTTTTATTGCGAAATGTATTAAAATGTGACACAGGTGGTGATTGGACTGAATTAGTAAGTGGCCAAGGGGGGACGCGGCCAAAGGGGTTCAAGTGGACAGGTAGCTGGGGCCAGCAACTGCGGCTCTGTTGATGGGCCTGTTAAATGCTGTTGATGGCCATTGCTGCTGCTGTTGTTGTTGTTGTTGTTGATGAGACATGCGATTAAAATGAATATAACTTTGGTGTTGTTGCTGCCGTTGCCGCTGCTGCTGCTTGGCTAATGACTGTGCCCAAAAATGCACAAGACAAGTTTAAAGTAGGTTAAATGCTGTGTGTAAGCTAGCGGAAAGTTGCTTTCGCATGTTTAACTTGAGAAAATTCAACACAAATATGAAACATGATGTCGCACTTCTATAGAAAAGAGAGGAAGTCTCGCCCTGCATATGAGATCTAACGATAGAAACAAAGGAAGCCATTTTCACAAACTCTGCACTTGTAATTCTCAAAGAGTTTAAGCTAAGATTCGATGAAATAGATTGTCGAAGTGGAATCGACTGACTGTCGAGACAGCCCTACTGGGGGATACCCTGTAACCGGCTCTAAGCCAAAAACATTCGTACAGCATGATACCCATTCTTACTAAGTTAAAATGAGGACAGAATATCAGAATCGTTGTGATCACCATTTGCTATCAAATTTCGACTAATGTGTGTCTAACACAGAAATCTCTTGAGATTTTAATTTTCGGTGCTATGTTTTCAAATTAGCAAACAAATCAACTGATTGTGGCCGGTTTTACTTAATATTCACTTTTTATTGCCGGGGTATCACAAAAAATGTAATACTTTAGTTTTGGTTGACAGCCAAGTCAATAAAAAGTCTATTCTAATCATTGCTGTCACATAATTTAGTCTAGCAATGTATCATAAAACTGATGTCAAAGTACTAGAGATTTGTAACCAACCAAAACTTTAGAGTCGAATGGAAGAACATTACCTTTTACAGAATATTAATAGGCTATTGCTGATAATATCACATTTTGCATCGGGTCTTGACCTCCAAGCGCACCTTCCTTATACATATGTATATGTATGTATGTACATGCATATGTATATGTGTTTGTATGTATGCAACTATGTATGCTTGAGTAGAACACAAATTCGAATGCCTGCAACTCGTTGGCTACTTCTCGCTGCACTGTGGAGGACCAAGCCCTTAAGCTAATGTGTGCCCATTTCACATTTATGCGTAACTGCGCTTGCACCACTCCTCAGCTCATTAGCAAACGGCAGACGCAGGCGACAAGGAGGAAGGACAAACGCCAGGGAGGGGAAGGGGAAAGGGGGATGGGGAAGGGAGCTGGCAGCACTTGGCAACTGCAGCCAGGGCGAGAGCTAACTCCAGTGTGTGGCTGCATCTGCAATTTTCACTTGCACTTTGCTGCTGGCAGTTGAGTTAATTTTATTTGCAAAATAAAGCGAAACAAACTTTAAATGGAGTCAAATGCCAATACACACACACACACATATACACACAATCGCACGGGAGGGGTGAAAGAGAGGGCACAGGCCAGACGTCTGCAGAACAAAGATTGCACACACAGCAGCAGCAGCAGCAGCAACAACAGCAATAGCAACAGCAACAGCAAAAGGCAACAAGAACAAAAAAAGTTCAAACGCCAGACAAGGATGCACCAAAGTGCAAAGGCAGAGAGCAAGCGACCAACGACCGAACAACGAACGTACGAAGAGAAGAGGGGCAGACGGCAAAGCACTCGACGCAGCAGACGACGGCGACGCGTCGCCAAAAGCGGAAAGCAAAAAGGATTGAACAACAGCAGCAGCAGCAGCAGCACAACAACGAAGGGTTAGCTGAGGGGGAGGTAGTCAAAACAGCAGGAGGCAAAGGCGACGCACGTGAAGACGCAGCAAAGCAAACGCATGGCCAGCACTCACACACACACACTCGCACTCACACGCAGAGACTGACTGAAACAAGAACAAGTGCATTGACACTTTATTGCGATGACGTCGCGACAGCGACGACGACTGCAAAGGGTGAAGCACCAGCGCGACGACGCTGGCAGCGCTGCATTTCGATAGCGCTGCGCTGCAAATATGCAAAGAAACATGAAGACGAAGCAGAAGAAGAAGCAAAAGAAGCAACAGCAGCAGACGCAGCCGGAGCCGGAGAGCAAAGCATAAAGGGATCGACCTCGAGCCAGACGAACACACACAGCTGATCAGCAACTGCGCAAGTGAGAGCGAAACAGAGGCAGAGAGGCAGAAAAGGAGAGCGTCAAGTGCAAAAGGGAGAGAGGGCAACTTAAAGCATGCCCAAAAACTGGCGATCGTTGCACTGCGCTGCGACCAACAACAAAGCGCTTTTTTTGTTGCTTTTTTTTACTGTTTTCTTCTGTGGAGCTTTGCCTGGAGCCGGTAGCTGATTATGAGATTGCAAAACGAGTCTTTCCCTCTCTCTCTCGCTCTCGCTCATTATAAGCGCGCTCATAATGTTTGTTTGGCTGCGGCCCGATGATGATGATGACGACGATGACGTTGCCAAACACAACGAGAGCGCACAACAACAACAGCAAAAAGTCAAGAATGAAATGCGACCAGTGAACAGCAATAACAACATCAACATCAACAAAGATCACTGACGAGGAGACGAGGCGACGAGGCGACGATCAACGACGACGTTTATAGTTCAACGCACCGTCAGAGAGTGCTCCCTGCTGGGATCGTTAGCGGTAGCCATTGGCCACTGCTACTCGATGGGGCTCCTGGCAGAGGAAGAAATCACTCAGCCGCTGGCTGCAACTCTGCAATTCTTTCTTTCTGTCCATTGTCGGTCATTGATCGTGCATGCTCATAATGAAGCCAACGACTCTCGTTGACTCTTTCATTAACTGCACTGCCGGATCTTATTATGTTGACAGACAGAGCGAGAGAGCGAGAGAGAGAGAGGGAGCACCCTCACAATTATGCAGCATATGAATAACCGATCTACAAGGTTGGCTATTTATCAACGATCTTTTATCGGATGTGCTTAGTAGTCAAATCTTTTGCTCTATCCGATCCGAGAATGCGGCTCAACGATCTGTTTCTATTCTTTATCTTTAGCTGATCGCAATTTGAGCTTGTTTTGACCCGTGTAGTCACAGCTACTGATCAACACCAACACCCACGCCCACACAAACGCCCACGCCCACGGCAGCCGATCGCTGAGAGAGATCGGGCTACTGGCTTGGCAAGATCATTGATCTTACCTACTTGGCGCTGCTAATTTGTATTATTAATTCAATCAATCACAGTCCGCTCGGTCCCTAACGATCCGATCCGATCCAATCGCAATCCATCGACAGCAGCTGCCTTCGAGCATTGATCTCGCATACACGTACACATATATTTATATACATATAATACCAATATATATGTATATATATCTCGTGTCGGTCATTCTCTGCCGATTGGCATTTCACAAATGCGCGCCGTTCTAGTTTTTCGCATTGGGGGCCCCTGTCGATGTGAATTTTTGATGTTGATGGCTGATTCGCATTTCGTCTTTTGGCCTCTTGGCTAATTTAATTGTTTGCTTTTTCATTCAAGCGCTGGGAGCGGTTGGATGAGAGGGCCTCTATTTAGCTCATGGAAACATTTATAGCACAAACGCGCTTCGCTCGCTCGGTCAGCGTTTAATTCGCTAATTGCTAATGCGCCCAGTGCTTATCAAATTGGAGCATCGCGTCGCAAACTTTTATTTTCCTCTTCTACTTTCTGTTCCCTCCGTCTTCTTTTTTTTTTTTTTGGCTACTGTCTGATGTCTTAGAGCTGCCGCTTGCCGCTGTCGTTGTTTGTTTTAATTTAGCTACACATTTTAGTTCAAATATTTGATAAGCAGCCGACGAGGCTGGCATTTGCGTAACTTTCGGCATTACTCATACGCCCGGTTGGTCGCCCCTCAACGTGTTTACAGTTGGAATTGCTTCCGTTCGCACAAATACTTCTGCTTGTGCCTAATTATTTGCACTACAGTTCAGAGCTCTTCTTCTGCTGCTGCCTCCATAGATATCGTTAAAGTATTTTAGTGTCTAATTAACATTCTCATAGCCACACGGAATTATGGCTAATTCGTGGGATGTTTATTGCATCTTTAATTGCAACCTTAGGTTGAAATGTAATTTTATTTGAATTTAAGCTGCATCGCAACAAGTTCAATAAACGCTTAATTAGTTGCGCAGTAGTTGTTTTTAAACTTGTTGGTTCTATTTTTGAATTTATTGAGCTTCGCACTGAGCAAAGTTCAGCGGCATTTTTGTAGAAACTTTTGATATTTTATTACTGAGTTGCTATCAGTAATCTCCTTTGCCTAAGAGGGGAAACACTCCCAGCTGTAGTCAACCTTTAAAGCAATCTAGCACTTATTATTTCAGCTTGCTCCCTAGAAACTTTAAATTCTGAAAATGGTAGAGAACAAAATGTTTAAAGTTTGGATTAAATGAAAATTGGATTTGATAGCTCTGTGCGGGGCTTGGTAAATGATAAGAAAATATATATATACAAGCAAACATTACATAAACTGAATGGAAATATTTAATAATATATAATATTCAAATGCTAGGCAGGTTAATATTTGATCGAATTCAAATGAATTATAAACTTTAAATTTAGTTTAGTTTGCCTAATTCGTTTGCATAGGTAATCTGCTTTTATGAGATGCATGACTATTGTATTTGCACTTTGGCAGATCAAATGGCAACAAAGTTGCCCTCATTCGCTGTATCTGTATCTGTGGAACATTCCAGTTTGTACAACCCCGGGGCACACAGACGCTAAGTGGGACACACAGGCGCTAATCTAATGTTGCAAAGAGACAGAACTAACTTACTTTCCAGCTGGCACAGCACTCGACACCCGCCTGCAGTTGCTGGCTGTGGCAACGCCTCCACATTGGAGTCAAGTGAATGCAGCTCTTAACACCTCCCATTGGGGCAGCGACAACAACCGCCAACAACAACAGCAACAACCACAGCAGCAGCGGCAGCCAACTGTATTTTTTATCTAATTAGGTAGTCAAAATATACAAAAAGAGAACGCTCTATGTGTATATACATAAGTATCAAAGTATGTGTGTGTGTGTGTGTGTGTTTGTGTTTCTAAACTAAACTGTGTCACTAAACAAAAATCCAGCGGAGACTGAGGAGGCGGCAGAAAAGCAGCAGCAGCCGCTCAACTTTGCGCTGCTTTGCCCAGCAAATTGTGTCAAACAGATAAAAGTGTTGACGGAGATGATGCGGATGCGGGGCGTATGAGGGGAAGGGCGGGGCGTGGTGGGGCGGGGCGGGGCGGGTCGGAGTGGTGCTGTCTATGGGCCACTCCTTTGGGGCACAGAGCAGCAGCGGCAGCAGTAGTAGTTATGATTATAACCTCAATTCTCTTGCGCTTGACGTGTTTAGTGGAGAAAACTGGCCCGAAAATTGTAGAGCATTTGAATAATTTAACAAGAATGCAATAAAGCAGCACACAAATGAGATAAAAGCGGCTAAAAAGCCACTGTCCAAAGTAGGCGGCGTCGGCAACGTTGATTTAAATAGCACCCAAAAAGTCAGTCATGGAACGAGAAGACAAACAGACACACACACACACACACACACACACACATACAAGTACACACATAGACGAACGGACGGGGAGACGGGCAGATGGATGGACAACTATTCAAATTGAGGTCATTCATCCCGCTTCGTTGAACGCGCTTAAGTGAATTATATGTACGTAGTTGTAGATACTCGTGCATGTATGAATGTATCTGAGAGATACATGCGAGCAAACTTATGGCTGTAGTAGTAGTAGTTATGTCGCCAGAGGAGCATCAGCAGCTGGAAGCTAGTGAATGGCAGCGTTTGAGGCAACGGGGGGCATTAAAACTATATTTGTCATCGCAGTCAGCGACAGAGAGAGAGAGAGAGAGAGATAGAGAGATAGAGAGGGGGTCAGAGATCTGTGCCACAACCATTTACACCTCTTCAAAAAGCACTCAACCCATTTGGGAATATGGGGGAAAGCCTTTCTCCTCGCCATGACAGCTAAGCGGCTTAACTTTTGGATTTACATGTCCAAGCAAGGGGCACACATAATGAACACGTTAATTGCTGACAATTTGCCCAACAGCAGCATACGAACTTTGTTTGACTGATTGAGCGGGCAACATTCATGTATCTAAACGATCATTCAGAGATCGTTCAACGCCCTCAGTTGATATCATCATCATCATCATCATCATCATCATCATCAGCATTCTCATCAATCGCACGCACTTTGCATAAATATCTGAATATATATATGTATATACGCGTTTTTTGTTTCGTACGATTTGTATTCGATTTTGGACTTTCGTCTGTCTGTCTGTCTGTCCGTCTGTCTGTCTGTCTGTCAGTCTCTAACTCTTTTGGGGCGTCTCTTTGCGTTGCCGTTTCGTGCGTGTTTCATATGGGAGTAGGTCAGTTCAAAATTTGCATATGCCTTGACTGATTTTGATTTCTGCTGATTTTTTATTCATATTCGCTACCCTTGCCACACGCTGCTTGACTCTTTGCCCCGCCCAGTTGCATTTATTGACTGACTTGGTCAGCTCCCCGCTAATCCCGTCACCCATCTGCCCCTTGAAATGGACAACACGTGGCGTAGCTCCTAAGGCGATTAGCTGCAGACTCTGGCAATTTGTTTGGCTTTGCTTGGTCCAAAATGAATGGCAAATTTTTGCATTTGGGTTGCTTCTGATACACTGCGTGGGACCTGATTTTTGACTGGCCAATAAGCTGATGTGAAAAGGTCGCAAAGTGCTCGACAGACCACAAAATTGACTTCAAGTGATTGTCAATAAGCAAAGCAGAAAGGGTTAACAGTGGAATGTCCTTAAAGCCAACAATTGGGGTCTGATTAGTTGTTCAGATTACACCTATGACTTAAAGCAATAACTATTGGATGATAATAACTTAAGTGTTTCTATGCAAAAGTGTTACAGCTACAAATTTATTGCTGTAATATTGTTTTAATAATGATCGAAACAACAGAAATTATCTTCTCATCAATTAGCTTTATTTGCATTTCTCTCTTCTTTATTCGTGCTTAGTTCATTTTATTGCAATTTGTTGAAAACTGAGATTCTAATATTGTGAAATTCATAAACACTTTATATGTTTAGTTTGTTTGGCTCTATATTTCGATCAATTGAGCTTCTTTTCAAATCGCAACACCACATCTACTCGGTTTCAAGCACAAGACAAAAGAGAACGAAACATTTAAAGTGTGACCAAACTATGCGTTTGTATAAATACTCAATATGGTATTCTATAATGGTATTTTTGTAAGTTTGAATAGGGATATTCCACTGTAAGACTTATCTAAAGTGCACATTCCAATCTAGTTTCTTCTTGGAGATATAATTATATATTTGATCAAATTAGATTAGTACAAAGTATGCAGCTCTGCAAATAAAGTGCATTATCAATTGGTAAATCACTTAAGCTATTCCAACTCCCTTCGCTGCCATCCACTGCAGTTGAGGCAGGTCAACAGCAAAATCAACAGAAGTTATCATTGTGCTAACTAACTCTTTTGTAATCAATGAGCCTGCAATCATATAAAATGCCAGCGATGGTCGTCGAGCAGCAATCAGTTAAAGTTCTTTCGCTTCAGAGACGGCAAGATGAAGATCGGTAAAGTTTTCCAGGAGTACAAATTAGAGAATGCATAAATGAGAGTTTCCCTTCAAAGCTCACCGGCTTCTCCTGCTGCTGCTGCTGCTCAGTGCCGCCTACGAGGTCCTTGGCCAGATTGCTGCTACTAGGATGTGCAACTCGCTTGGCATTTGCTTCTGCGCGGATCATGAGGTGGGCGACTTGGTGCCGGACTGCGAGGACTGCACTGCCTACTACATATGTGGCAACAATAGCATCGCACATGAGATCTGCCCCATCGGGCTGATCTTCGATATCCTGGTCATGTCCTGTGTGCCCGGCAAATGTCCACGCGTAGATGGCGAGTGCACGTCTCCAGTCACACCAGTCACACCAACCACATCAATTACACCACCACCACCACCTTATGATGACTGTCAAATTAAGGAAGTGCAGTGCAGCTTCCATGGCCAGATAATTCCACATGCCGAGCACTGTCGCTTCTTCTGGACCTGCGTGGAGCGCTGTCCGGTGCTGGGCTTCTGTGAGCTGGGGATGTGGTTCGATCGCCAGAGTTTCGTTTGTGACTTCCCTCACAACGTGCACAACTGTCTCGCTGGCGTTGATTGAAATGCAGAACAATACAACTTGCCACATGCCACATGCCAAATGGCGATTCACTTCACTTTTAACGCTCATCTAACTGCAATTTACTCCATGAATAGGCAACAACAACAACATCAACATTGCTGTTTGTTGCGATAATATACGCAAATTGCTTGACACAATTTTTTTAATATTTTTTTGCTTGCTTGTTGAGTGGGCGAGAGTGGGTGAGTGGTGGGGGGGGTGTGGCTGTTGTTGTTGCTGTTGTCGCTGGCAAGCAACAAATTTAGCACGCAACTAACAATTTTAGCTGCTCCAGATACAAAAACTACCGCCAGCTCATGCACACTCCGGGGCACACACATCGACACACCTTGGCACAAACAAAAGCAAACAAATACAAGCAATGGGAATGCATTTTAGCGTGCCGAATATTGAATACCCTTGCATACATACATATGTAAATATATTGTACTTAAGTTATTCAATTCTATTAGCCTTTCTGTAAATATAACTTGAAAGCAGATTTAAATTTATCAGTCAAACCATTTTGAATATACTACAACCTTTAACTATAAAAGAAGTTTGCTAAACTTATATTTTGTGTATAAATTATGATTCTTATATCAATATATTTCAATATATAATGTTCCTTTGTCTGTTATAGTTTATGTAAGCCAAGTTTTCCCTGTGTAGCTGATTGTGCATTTTTAATTTTATTTCTTAATTCTTTTATTTATTCAAATAGCAACCATATTTTCGTAGAATCAAAATACTTTAAACTACGGATTATTGCCAAGTGATTAAATGTCATATTAGACTAGAAGCACTGAATACTCAGTATCGTAAATATGTATACAGATTTCTTATAAAATTGCAGACTTGCAAGAGTCAACTAACATCACGATAGAAAAACCATCTCAAGTCAAAAGTGAGGGACGCTAAACTAATATAAGGCATATTCAAACTTCATCTCTTTAATAAACATTCAAACATTCTATAATTATTATATTATAAATATGCATTATAAAAGGTAAAAGACATGTACTGCAAATATCAAATGCTGTCAGTTGCAAATTGTGCTACTAAAACATAAGGTCTGTGGATTAACGGACGAACATAGTGACATAGTTATAGTAGCTACCGATTGCAGCAAACATACAAAAGTTGTTTATTCTTTTTGGCAGCGGCAGCAACAAAAGCCAACTTTCACCCAAGTAAGCCGCAGCATTTTGGACAATTTCGTAACTGGGTAAACACACCGACAGGCACACACACACACACACCAACACACACACACCAACACACACACACCAACACACACACACAGACATACGTATGTGCATGCAAATGTGGAGTGCATAAAGTGCAGCCCGGCGACAGCAACAAAAACAACATGAGCAACAACTGCGACAGGTGAATGAACGACCTCAAACGAGGTCAGCAGCAACTATGGGCCAAATTATGCCGGTGGTTGTGGAGCGAGGGCAGGGGCCGGAACCGGGGCTGGGGTTGGGGCCGGGGCTGGGTCCGGTCCCATTCATGCGCACAATAAAGCCAAAAAAATGAAAAATAAAAAAATCAACTATTTAAGTATGTATGCAGTATGATTATGTGTATGCTTTTACTGCTGGTGTTTGTTGCTGCTGTTGCGGGGTAGTTGATGGCTGCTTGGCTGGCAGTTGGCTTCAGTTCAGCTTCAGCTTCAGCTTCAGCTTGAGCGTCGCATGCTAATAGCCGACAACGCTCTGGTCAAAAGTGGGCAGCATTTGGGCCACTTTACGGCTGCGCCGCTTCACTTTTCAGTGACCCAAATCCTGAGCTGCCACTCAGATGGATGGATGAATGGATGCTGAATCCAAACAAGTTTTACCCCATCGTTCTCTCCCTCTCTCTCTCTCTGTTGGGTCATTTGGCCGCTGAGCTTTGGAGCCATTTGGCTGCACTAAATCACTTAAGATGCTTTTAGCAGGAAGAAGAAGTTTAGGCCTAGTCTTATTTATGTGACTGCCGCCTGCTCTCGACGGCTCTGTCCATAATGGATGATGTTGACCCGCTCAGCTCAGCTGTCGAGAGTGGAGCAGAGTGGGCGCACAAATGTGCTTGGGTGGGTGGCAGGTGGGTGGCAACTTATGTTCTCAAATGTGGAGCAGACTGCCTAAGCTGGGCACGATTGAATAGCTAATGCTGTAGATGATGGGCAAAAAGAATAGCAAAACTATTATTTATGTGCTCTCTGATTAAATGTGACTTCTTATGATAAATATTTGCGTAAACTCATTTTGTGCAAGTGCTAGATGAAACTAGCAATCAAATCTGAAAGATAAATTACTGATTTAGTTGCGATATCAAACTATATAACATATAATAAATATGCAAATTTCTTGAAGATGTATTGACTACATAATTGGGAGGTTTAAAAATTAAAATTTGCTTAAATATACTCAGATATACAGAGCATAATAGTTTGTATACTTCAGACTCTTTTTAAAACTTTGGTCAGATTTAACTATCTTATATTTTGTGCTTTCTTATTTCGTAGCTATTTGTGTACACCTATTTTTTTCAAAATTAGTTTTCGCTATTTGTGACTTAATATCTTTGATATTTTAATCATTGAAAGCTTAAAAACTATGGGAAATATGGCCAAGATCAATACACTATACACAAACTATATGTTAAATTAAATTACTATTTTCTTCGAAAAGATTATAAATAAAGCCACAACAAATAGACCAAAATGCTATTCCCAAATGGCAGTAAAATATGAATATTCATTACTATGAGGTATTTCGCTGCTCTTTGTATGTTTCATACGCTCAAAGCTATCAGCATCAACTTTGTTTGCCAATTGATAATACAACTTTTGTGGAACTTTTCACCTGCACACTCTGGGCACTGATCTGCTTCACTTGTTAACAACTTCAAGCGGCTCTGAAGTGGTACACCGTACCCTTGAGCAAAACAGGCAAACAGACTCCAACAAATCTGCACAAAAGGCAACAACAACAGTCGGCAGTCGAAAGTCGAGAATGGGCAATCGGCAATTGGCAGTCGGGGAACAAGAAGCGATAAGCAAACAAGTCGTGCATCTGGCATCAGCGCAATGAGCTGCTAATTGAATACACCTTAAAAGTAATAAAAATAAACAGAGCAGAGCTGAGCTGAGCTGAGCGCCCGCCACAAGCAATTAACAGAGTTGAAGGTGGCATCTAATGTGACATACAGCAACAATGTGCAGCTATTGTGCATGTATATGTGTGTGTGTGTGTAGTTATTATGTCATAATTAATTTACGAGCTGTGACAATTAACGAGATGAGCAACTGATGCAAAGCGTGACTGCAGCACTCACAAGGCCTGCGCTCCATGTGCGACAAAGTGGCCAAGCGATGTGGGTCAATGATGTTTTGGCCAACTTAACGACTAAACGAACGTCTCGCTCTTGGGCACTCGCCATCGCCCTCGTCCCAACCACCAGCAACCAACGACAACTTCCCACGCGCGAAGACTTTTCCGCACACACTGAGCACGCTGCGTATGCGCAATTTCTTTCGAGCTACATTTTAAGCCTATCCGCTGACCACTTTGCACAACTCGAACAGCCCCAGCACGCTTTCGTCATAAGTGCAACTACACAACCGTACGAATGTATCTTTTGGAGTGTCTGGCTGCTGCTGAAACTGACGCCACAGCAATAACAACAACAACAATAACAACACAAAGCAAAAGCAAATGAAAACGCACACACAAACGCACACTGGCCGGGGCAACAACAAAATCAGTTGCCGACAGTTTTTTATATTGAGCACAGTGGGTCAATGTCCCACTGATAAAGTGAGCGTATAGTGACGACGCCATCGCCATCGCCATCGTCGCCGTCGTCGTCGCCGTCGTTGTCGTTGCTGCCACTAGTTGAAAGCCAGCAGCAACTGGAGCAGCAGCTGCCGTTGTCGCTGTTCGGCTGCCAAAAGGCAAATGCGATTTTAATTAATAAAATATGCTGTGTATTTGGTTGCACAAAAGAAATTTCACGTTTACATTTTTCGCAATTTGTTTCGTTGGCTTTTGGTGAAAACTAAACCCGTCAAGCTAATGAACATTTCAAAAAATTACGTTTTTTACGTATATACATATATATTTGTATATTTTTTTTAGCAGGAACAACAATTTGCTGTCTGCCAAATTAAATTTTAGTACAAATTTTCTAGTTGAGATGGCACAAGAATTTTGTTGCCCATTTGCAACAAATGTTGTCTGTTTATTTGTGTGTATTCGTTTAAGATTTATGCGTGTGCCAGTTTTATTGTGTGACATTTTGCTAGCGATTTAAATTTAAATTGCTTTCTGAAACTAATAAATTGGTTTTTATTTTGGTTAATGCCCAGCGCATACAACATAATACTATGCTTAAAACACAACAATGTATTTCAGCTATTGAGTAACTGACAAACTGACAATCTAAAGGCAGTCGCCAATTAATGAACTTAATTTAACAGACTGTTTAAAAAAAAAGACACTTCCTTAAAGAATTGTTGGATAAATCGAAAATAAATATGGGAATTATTACTTTTAAAAGTATGCAACACTTTTTGGCGCAGCTTTAGCTGGAGTGCATTTGCTTACATGCATACTGTAGCATACTTTTCTGCTGCAATATTATTATTTCAATTTGAATTTAAAAGATTTTCCGTTCTGCACGTTGTTGCAATTTGAAATTGACAGCTAAGCTAAAAATTCTCTCTCTCTCTCTCTCTGTGTCTGTTTCAGCTGTGCGTTATGGTCGCGTACCGAAGCGTTCACGTGAGCTGAACGGCGCAGCAGCAGCAGTAGCCGTTGCATCAGCATCAGCATCAGCGAGCAGCACGCCCCTAAATGTGGATGAAACCAGTGCCAATAATTTGCATACAAATCTAATACAACAACAACAACAGCAACAACAACAGCTACAACAGCAGCAGCCGCTTGCGAGCAGCGTGCGTGTGAATACACCAAGTACACCACAAACGCCACAAATGTGTTCGATAGCCTCGTCGCCATCGGAGCTGGGCGGTTGCAATAGTGCCAACAACAACAACAATAACAACAACAGCAACAGTAACAATAGCGGTAACAACAACAGCAATGCGTCAGCAGTAGCTGTGGGCAATCATCATCAGCAATTGGTCAGCATGGGCAGCAGCGGCGACATGGCAATGACCCAGGTGGCCATGTGCCACCCACACGATCATCACGATGGCCTCGCCGGCACGGCCAACGAACTGACTGTATACGATGTGATCATGTGCGTCTCGCAGGCGCATCGCCTCAACTGCTCCTACACCGAGGAGCTCACGCGCGAACTGATGCGACGTCCAGTGACAGTGCCCCAAAATGGCGTAAGTACAACAAACCGAACCGAACTGCTCGGATCGACAAATAACCAGCCACCCGTTCATTTCACAGATTGTCACCACTGTGGCGGAGAGCCTGGAGTTCCAAAAGATCTGGCTGTGGCAGCAGTTCTCGGCGCGAGTCACTCCCGGCGTGCAGCGGATTGTGGAGTTCGCGAAACGCGTACCTGGCTTCTGTGATTTCACGCAGGACGACCAACTGATACTCATCAAGCTGGGCTTCTTCGAGGTGTGGCTGACGCATGTGGCGCGTCTCATCAATGATACGACGCTGACGCTGGACGATGGCGCTTATCTGACCCGCCAGCAGCTTGAGATACTCTACGATGTGAGTGGCTAGATGTAAACGCAGTGCAAAACAAGTGGGAAAGGATTATCTTCGGCGTTCCGAAAATGTTATACTCTTTTCGAGCCTTTAGGAAATTTTCACACCTCCAACTGCACCACTCAAATATTTAATGACGCATATCTTTGCTAATTATAACTGAATCGATTTGAAATTTTAAACATTGATGAGTTATAAGGATGTTCAAGTGTACAGGGGAATTTAAGGCGATAGCTTTGAAAATATCGGATATATGGCCAAAACCGACTTTGAGTTGTATGGCAGCTATAAGATATAGTGAACCGATCCGACCGGCTCCGATTAATGTGATGTATGTTTGAAAAACAAGCATATGTGCAAAGTTTAATCGCGATAGCTTTAAAAACATGGCATATATGGCCAAAACCGACTTTGAGTTGTATGGCAGCTATAAGATATAGTTCTCCGATTCGGCTGGTTTCGACCAATGTGCTGTACATTTTAATATTAAGTGTCTGTGCAAAGTTTCATCGCGATAGCTCTAAAACTGAGCGACTAGTTTGCATACATACAGACAGACAGACAGCCGGACATGGCTAGATCAATTTGTTTTGTCATTCTAAGCATACTGGCGTTACAAACTTCAGCACAAACTTAATATACTATTTTCTTCGAAAAGAGTATATTTGCAGTCTTATGCAATGCTGGGAAATAACACTTTCAGAAATCAGGTTCTATAATTCAGGATAAACTTTTCAGATAGTTCCAATGGCAGCTTCAAAATATAGTAATCCATATATACATATGTATGTATATAGTCCTAAAACTTATAGAATATATTCGGTAATTCACATTGTTACCATATTATAAGTGGGCTTCAGCTTAAAAAAGTTTTATTTAACTAAATCCAGTTAGTAATCTGACATCTGATATGTATATTACCAATTTGAAACTGAATCGATGCAGTGTCATTTAAACCCTTGGCTAATACGATTTACATTTTCAGTCGGACTTTGTGAACGCCTTGCTGAATTTTGCCAACACACTGAACGCATATGGGTTGAGTGACACAGAGATTGGCCTCTTCTCCGCCATGGTGCTGCTTGCGTCGGACCGGGTGGGGCTCAGTGAGCCCAAGGTGATTGCCCGTGCCCGCGAGCTGGTGGCGGAGGCGCTGCGCGTCCAGATACTGAGATCTCGGGCAAGCTCGACGCAGGCGCTGCAGCTGATGCCGGCGCTGGAGGCTAAGATACCGGAGCTGCGCTCGCTGGGCGCCAAGCACTTCTCACATCTAGACTGGCTGCGGATGAACTGGACCAAGCTGCGCCTGCCGCCGCTCTTCGCCGAGATCTTCGACATACCCAAGGCGGATGACGAGCTGTAGAATGGGTTGGAGCCCATGGAGCAACCGATGATATTCTACAAGCTGTATGTTTAAGTAATTAGCGTTAAGCGAAGAGTTGGCAGCATCAGATACATCAACTACGACTACTCAACATAAAAAAGGAAACCATTTACCATTTTACCAGATACAGATACCGATACCGATACAGATAGTTAACTAAAGCTAAAACTACAACTACAACTACAACTAAAGTTATGCATAAAATATTTAGAAATGTTAAAGGCGTTCGCGAACATTTTAAACAACACACACACACACACACACTCACACATACACTTGCAATTATAGACTTTGAGATACTCTCATCTGAGAAATATTTTTGTTAATTTTGAATCATTCTATCGAATCAACTATCAACTGCTTGAGCACAAGCCTTACATATCCCATGCGCAACATAAAATTTATTTATTTCATTGTCAAGCTCATCAAGTCATCAGCCCCTCTATAAAGCATCCCCTATGCATCCCAATCCTTCGATCCCAATCCCACTCGATTCCCCCATTATTTGCCAGCTTAGCGGGCAACTTTTCAAAAACTCGACTGAAGTGCGAGCGTTCAAGTTCGAAAAATACTGTTTATTTTTTTTGTAATACTTATTGTATAATTAATGAACTACTTATAAATATATCAAATTTATACATACATATATATACTATGTACACCTAGAGTTATCTAGTGTAGTCCAAGCAAAAAGACCCAATTTTCTTTGCTCGTTTATTGTAACTTCGTGTAAATAAATTTAAATTAATTTTTAATATTTAACAACGCTACGGCTTGATTATTATTTCTTTAAGTTGCTATATGATGCTCTTTCCAAATCCGAATCCGAATCCGAAGCGAAGGTAAATCGGCTAATGTGTGTCCTTATTTGGAAAGTGTTACCCAACGACGGCCTGAGACGTCGCTTTCATTCGAAACGTGTTCATATTCGTTTAAAATATCGCATAGTTTTAAGTGCTTCATTTGTATAACTTGGAACAATCAAATAGTTTGATGAATTTTTGAATAGATTGGTGCTAAATTTTGTGTATTGCGTTTCAAAACCGAATACATGTTGCAAAACAAAACTAAAATCATTATATATATATACATATATATGTATCTCCAAAAACTCTGAAAGCTCTTCATTAATTGTTGAATTTATATAGAAGATTTTGTAAATTTTATTAGTGTGAACAACAAAATACATATTATAAATATATAGAGGGAGCTACGCACAATCTCCATATAAATGACGAAATTGGCGTAGCGACCGTTTTATGCTCCATGTGTACCTTTCGCTTATTCAACTAGAATATGTATCTTAAACTATATATAAATTACAATTTGCAATATCTTAGTAAACACTCAACTAAATGTTCTAGCTGCAGATAACGATCTTTGCTTATCCAAGACATATGCGTTTCAGAGCCCAGAAAAGACCCAGAGTTAAAATTGTAATTGAACCTTGTGAATGTAGCGTTAATATTTAATTTAATTACATAAACATAATTAAAAATTATACAAGTAAATATATATTTAATCCATAGATAAAATTTTTTACCTACTGTAGCTTTGATTACATTTTTCAATGATGTGTCAAATTTTAAATGGTATTTATGGTTAGAACATACATACAAATACTCCAAGACAAGCATTAATAAAATCAACAAAATGATCATGATAATGTTAATGTTTAAGACCAAACGTCGACATCCTAAAATAACGATTCTCTCGCTCGTTGCTATATAGTTAATGTTAGGGCTCAGTCTACTCATAAATCGGATCAATCCAACAAGCAACAAATACATAGATGTTTTTATATGTATCGTATATCCAAATCGCTTTGCCATTAACTAAACAGGAGCACAACTGTAATTGTAATAGTCGCGTATTTCGACTATTTATTTATTTATGCCCAAGCAATATAAATGTATAACAAACAAATTATTAAAAATTGCAAGCCACAGGCATAAAGCAGAATAATACTGACAACAAGATCAGAAAAACCACTGAACAGAAGCAATTACGGTATCCGGTTCAGCCGAGTTCTTGAACAATGACAGCCATCATCAGTAGTTTGCATGGAAAGTTTTAAGATCTATGTATCTCTGTGGGTCAGATACTCATGAATCTGTATACTATATAGTATAGTATATACAATAGCGCTTGTCTACCATTTGTTTTCCTTAGGAAAAACCACATGTTTTCTATCAACATGCCATACAAAACAAAAACGCTTTACTATCAGCTAAATTATAAACAAAAGTATATAAAAGAAAACCAACAATATGCATAACAATAAGCTACAGAAGTAGATAAGAATATGTACGTGTTTGCAATAGAAAGGAAAGCAAGAACAAAAACGTAAACCAACTAATTAATTCGCAAAACAAGCGCCGCAGATTGTAATACAATTACAGAAAAGTACTTGAAAGCAAACAAACAAACGTCTTTAAATAAACTGATACGACTACTATGCTAGTAGTTATACAATTACAATTATATATATAACTACATACTCATATACTATGTATGTCTGGTGTACATGACACGAGTTTTATTTCGCACAACAATGGAAATGCCTGTAAGATAATTGAGATGCATAATAATCGAATGCTTTTTGGTTAGTCATCAGCTGCAGCAAACTGGCATCTGGCATCTAGTCGTCCCGTGGCTGGGGATAGAACTGCGTCAGCACCTTGGACAGCTCCTGGGCCAGCTGGGGCGTGGCAGCGGCCAGCACGCGACGCGACATGATATCAAAGTCACCGCCCGCCGGGTCGATGACAACGCCACCCGCCTCCCGCACAATCAGATCGCCAGCGCATACGTCCCAGGCATGGATGCCAAACTCGTAGTTGGCGTCGGCAGCGCCAAGCGCCACCATGGCCATGTTCAGGGCTGCCGAGCCCAGCACGCGCAGTCTGAAAATGGGAATATGATCGCGAATAAGTTCAATTAGCAATGTGGTATATAAATTCGCACCTACCCGTGCACATGCTTCGCCATTTTGGCGAAGTTCTCGTTGACCACTTGCATTTTGGGCTCATCGCGTGAGGTGCCAAATTCACTTGTAACCAGAGCCTTGCTCAGCTCCTTTTGGCCACTGGCCTGTATGCGGCGTCCATTATAGTAGGCGCCCTGGCCGCGGCGAGCCGTGAATCGTTGCTCCAACATCGGATTGTAGATGATGCCAATCTCGGTGACCTTGTTCACCTTGAGACCTACAGAAATGCAAGAGTGTGGAAATGCGTGCACGAAGTTCATGGTGCCGTCCACTGGGTCGATTATCCAGGTGGGCGCATCTGTCAGCTTGTTGACGCCGCCGCCAGAGCTGCTCTCCTCCTCGCCAATGAACCTGAAACAGAAGTGTAAGCGCTGGATTTTCGTTTGGCTCGAGTGTGCTTGTACTTGTGATCTGGAAAGTGCTGGCGGATGCCGTCCATGATCAGCTTCTCCACGTCCTGATCGGTTTGCGTGACCAAATCAATGTCGCCGGACTTGCACACAAACTCCTGCCGTGTCTCATTGTTGCGCGCAATCAACTGCTCGGAGACAATTTCAAATTATTTATCAAGCACTTGTCCAGTTTGCTGACTTACTCACCCGGCCTGCCTCGGTGGTCAGGTTGTTGATGATTTCAAAGCATTTGCCCAAATCTACGCTGTCCGCCATTGTATTTTGTCCACGTCCAGCCAGTTACTAATGCGTGTGTATAATTAAATTAAGTTTGCGCACTGTTCATATAGATATGTAAGCATGTATGTAGCTTCCAGTAATCAGCTGTTTGCCTAGGGTTGCACTCATTTGCAAATATTCAAAATATTACGATACAGTTTTACTCACAAAATGTTTAATTTAATATAGGCTGCATAATCTGCTAGCTATCTCGATATCTGTGTTATAAAAATCAACGGTAATTTTACCATTTGGGAATTAAGCTACAGCGATATTTCCAAATGACATTGAGGTTGCGGTGCGCAGAATTGCAATTATCGATTATAGTCGATAGCAAACTCAAAATGCAAGGAAACGACCGTTTCTTCTTATTCATAAACATACACTAGTTTTTGCAAGAAATTCTGAATAGTACACAAATTGTGTCAAAATGCAACAAAGATGTGATGCGACTCATGAAATAATTGATCGTCCAACGGTGTTGCAACAAAACGAAGCTTAAAGCTTTTCAATATGTAATTAACTAACTAAATAATTACGTTTTTTACAGCGAATTAAACTTGTCAATCAAATAAAGTAAAACATATTGTGCTTTTAAATCGGACAAATACCCACCAGAGATGTGCCTCAGCCTGTGGAGCAACTGTACTGGACACAAAATACTGGTCTGCCCAAAATCTTCGCATGAAGTCACGAACTTACAGCATTATTTCGGAAAACCAAAAATGCTGGATTGCTACGAAACAATAATTGACTGATACATATAAAAATTATATCTGGAAAATCTGATTTTGATTAGCCAACTAAATAATTGAAATGATAATTTTATTCTTGGCGAGCAGACGGTTGATTTAATTGCGTTATTGTACATTTTGGTATGCTGTTTGCCTCGAACTTTCCGAACCCAATGATGAACTGGAACTCGAAAAATCGGTCTGAGCAGTGAAATCCTTAGTTGGCGGCTCCTTCACAACTCTCGGTACATCATCCCGCGGAGTGGGATAGTTCTGCACCAGATCCTTGACCAGTGCTCGAGCCAGTGGCTCGGTTGCCGCTGCAAGCACGCGTCTTGACATAATATCCACCTCGCCGCCAGCGGGATCGATGACAGTGCCGCCCGCCTCAGTGACCAAAATATTGCCAGCCGCCATGTCCCAGACGTGCAGTCCAAAGAAGTAAAACGCATCTGCCACACCAGAGGCGACCATTGCCAAGCCCATTGCAGAGGAACCAATCGAGCGCAAACTGAAACCCAAACTATAACTATGCGATTCTTATTGCCCGGAGCATAGACTTACGCGTGTGTTGTCTTGATGAGCCGCTTGGCATTCTCCATAGAGGCGGAGGTGCGGGAGTCGTTCATGCCGGAGCTGTACTCCTGCAGCACCATGGCACTCTTGAGACTCTCCTGGCCACTGGTCTCCATGGGCTCGTCATTTAGCTGGGCACCTTTGCCCTTCCGTGCCGTATAAAACTCCTGCAAGGGTGGATTGAACACAATCCCAAATGCAGTTTGCTCCTCAACCAGCAGCGCCACCGAGATGCAGTAGTAGGGAAAGTGATGGACGAAGTTCATGGTACCATCGATGGGATCAATAATCCAGGTGGGCTCTTTGGTGAGGGTCACTTGACCCGTTTCCGACTGCGACACCGCTTCCTCGGCAATTATCCTGTGAGTGGATTATGTTATTCAATCAACTGAATAATCGTTTCCATTTAAGGTATAATAAAAAAAAAAAACATAAAACAATCGTAGGAAAAGTTTATAATTTCAATGAACGCGTTATAAAGTGAATAAAAAAATGCTCACAAAATTGCTCAAAACTTAAAGTACCCACGTAAATAGAGCGATCTTCTGGGTCAGCTGAGACTCTGCATATGAAACTTGTCACAGCGAAGACAGTGAACAAAATTAGAGATTCTTTGGCCTGGAAACCAATCGCTTCTTTTTATTTTTGCTGTCACTTTGTAGTCGATCTGTTTGTATACTTAGTGATTTCACTTACTTGTGATCAGGATATTTCTCCGTAATTGCATTCACAATCATTTCCTCGACCTCCATGTCGGTGCGCGTGTTGAGATCCTTCTCGTGCTCCTTGGTGGTGAACGAAAGGCGCGCCTTGTTGGAGGCCAGCGCGAATGCGCCCGCCTTCCTCACCAGTGCAACAGCGAATGCATAACACTCATCCATGTTTAAGGCCAATGGTGGCTTCGCAGCCACGACTGGTGGAGGTACCTCGTCCTCGTCATCTGTGTACAAACTTCCTGCAGTGTTCGTTGTTTTCGACGCGAACTCTTTGGATGGATCGAAGGAGACGTCAGTGTTGGTGAATTTCGAAACGGTTATCGTCTTTTCTTTCGCCAGATTCTTTTCAGGTTCACTGTGCGCTTTTTGTGGTGGTGGCGGTGAGATTGGTGCAACTGGTGGATTGGGTGGTGTAGGTGGTGGTGGTGGTGGTGGTGGATTGAAAACAACAACCGTTTGCTTTAGCTCCGTTTCAGGCGGGGGAGATGGCTGATTGGTCAATTCCGGCGGCTGACTGACCTGATCCGTCGGCGGTGGCACAGCTGGTACTGCCTTCACTACATTTGGATTCTGCACTGGTGGTGGTAAATTAGGTGACATAGAGCTTGGCTGCTCGGACAGCCCTTTGGGGATTTTCGAAGAGCGGCGCCCGTGCATGGAGCGCGAGTTCTTCAGCTCAGTCACACGCGGGTCCTGTGCAGTCGCCTCGTGATCCTCGAGGCCATAGGTGGTGGCCGCATTCTCCGGCCGTTCGGGTCTGTCAGCCTCCTTCGGTACATCGATTTCTGCATGCTTCTTCTGATCGGACATGGCAAGGATGTGGTGAAACTGAGGTTGTAGCTGTTGCTGCTGTCTGAAATCTACCCGCTGCCACCAAGAAATTGCATACTCCTAAACAAATTCAGACTGGACCCGACCCGATCCTTGTGTGTGTGTAAGTGTCGAAAACGAACTCAATTTGACTATTAAAACAACGCCACATTTATTTCCCACCTCATATTTAACAATAAATTCAGTTTTTCTTTGGGGGCGGCTCATCATCTCTGTGGTGATAGATTTGCATGTCGCCCAGCAGCTGCACCATTTGGCAGGCCAGCTGGGGCGTGGCAGCAGCCAGGACGCGCCTGGACATGAGATCAAACTCGCCGCCAGCTGGGTCCATCAACACGCCACCAGCCTCGCGAACGAGCAGAACGCCAGCGGCTACATCCCAGGAGTGGGGATAGAACTCGTAGTAGCCATCGGCGGCTCCCATGGCCACCAGGCACAGGTCCATCACAGCTGAGCCCGAAGTGCGCAGCCTGTGGCAGCATTGGTATTAATCTGGCTGGTGGTTTAGATGATCTGCACAGAGAAAGGTAAGTTTCCCCCACTACCAAATTCAGTTTGGTTGATTTGAGGATTAGTTGAGGCTTACATAGACCAACGTATTATCAAGCAAATCACGATTAGGCAATTACAATTTTAATTTAAACATGTGGGAATGATTATCTTCGGCGCGACGAAGATTTTATACTCTTTTCGAACCTTTAGGCAAATTTCACTCTGTCAACTGCACCCCCGAAATGTTTAATGACGCATATCTTTGGTATTTATAATTTAATCGATTTGAAATTTTTAACATTGATGATTTATAAGGATGTCCAAGTGTGCAAGGAAATTTAAGGCGAAAGCTTTGAAAATATCGGAAATATGGTCAAAAACGATTTCGAGTTGTATGGCAGCTATGAGATATAGTGGTCCGATCCGGCTGGTTCCGTCTAATGTGCTGTCCCCTTGAATAATAAGTGTCTGTGCAAAGTTTCATCGCGATAGCTCAAAAGCGGAGGGACTAGATCCCATAGATACAGACAGACGGACGGACATGGCTAGATCAATTTGTTTCGACATTCTAAGCACACTGGCAGTAACTTTTGGGGGTCTCCGGCGCTTCCTTCTATGCGTTACAAATTTCAGCACAAACTTAATATACTATTTTCTTCGAAAAGAGTATAAACATTTTATTTTATACCAGTGTTTTTAGCCAAAACTTGAAACAGCTAGAGACACCAAAATTGGTATGTGTAATCTCAAATAGCACAATCATGTACAAAATATTCGAATTTTTAATTCGTCTTATCTTTTCTTGATTTAAATGCAGAATGCATGTAGAGGTCAAGTGCTGATTTAAAAAAAAAACTTTTGATGCTACCTGACTTGTTTTCCGACTTAAGATTTAAGTAATAAAATTAACGTTTAAATCATAACTAATTATAAAAGTGAATTATATGTAGAAACCTTGCATAATAACCTATTTATCGATTTTGGTATGTCTCGATAATCCAGCCATTTTCATTTTTCTGACATTGGGCGGACCCTTATTGTCTGGATGAGCGATATAGTACAGTATTAATAAGTATGTATGCAAATATTAAATGTTGCTCACATTTCGCCAAAATTATTTGCTACTTTTTCGGATCGTAGTTGGTTAAATTGCCTAAAATATTCGATCTTCTGCCAAATTTCTTAGATAAGTTGTGTAACGTAGTTAAGTAGCCTAAAAAATTTGATCTCTTGCGTAAATAGTTTGATTTGCCAAATTGCCCCAATAATTGGCTTATACATATGTCATATGAATTATCTTATTTCAAGAAATGAGATTTTGCAAATCACTCACACATATTAATTGGGTAACCAAAAATCAACGAATTATTTGAGGTAATTTCACAAATTCTTTGGGTGAATTGACCAACTTTTTTCTGTGTCTACCAATACTAAATATGTAGGTATTTACGATTGTGTTCGCTGCAGCAACTTGTGCGCATTTGCCATTTGTATGGTCCTCAGTTTGGGCTCGAAATTGGCAGCGTTCAGCTCGTGCATGATCAGGGATAGCTGCAGATCGGTCTGCCCACTTACCCGCATGGGCGACCCATTCAAGTAGGCGCCTCGGTTGCGACGCGCCGTGAACTGCAGCTGCAGCAGGGGATTGTGGCAGATGGCCAGCTCGGGCTGCTTGTTCAGCCAGAAGCCCACCGATATGCAGCTGTAGTGGAAGCCGTGCACAAAGTTCGTGGTGCCGTCGATGGGGTCCACGATCCAGGTGGGCGCGTCGCTCAGCTTTCGGCCTGTGGCCGCACTGGTGATGCCCTCCTCACCAATGTAGACGTGATCGGGAAAGTGCTGCTGCAAGCCCGTTATTAGCAGCTTCTCAATATCGCGATCTGTGGCCGTAACCAAGTCCGCGCTATTCTCTTTGGTGTCGAAGGTGCGAGTGCCTTGGCTGGCCTTCCGCAAGTGCTAGAGCAGAGAGTCTCATTGGAGATTGGGACAGTCAGCTGCTTCGAGTGGAGTTCTTACCTCTGCCGCCTGGCCAACAAGCTGGCACATTCGCTCAGCACACTTGTCGACGTCCACTTTGAAACTCGCAGTGGAATTGCTTCTGAGGCACACCAATTTCAGTTGCCCTGCACAAAGTCTAAGCATTTTCTAAGAGTTGTTTATTTCCCAAATTTGATGACAGCTAATTTGAATGGATGTGTAAGCAAGGCCTTCTACAATTAAAAAGTACTGCCGGGAAGAGCTGGATCACTGGCTGGTGAATTGTCTCCTCTTTTCCTATTTTTGCGAATCCTCTTTTGTTTTTTGGGGGCTGGCGAGGCTGGCGAAGTACCCCGACGGGGTGACTTCTGTTTTTTAGGCTCCTCCTTTTCAGTGCTCTCAGTTGTGTCGCATTTATCACAATCTGTGGAAGGCTTGTTGTTCTCATCGTCTCGGGGCTTGGGGCACAACTGTATGAGCACCGAGGACAGTTGATCTGCAAGACTCTGCGTAGAGGCGCAGAGCACTCGGCGGGACATAAGATCCAAGGGTTTCATCGTCGGATCCATGACCACACCGCCCGCCTCCTGCACCATCAGCATGGCGGCAGCCACATCCCACGCATGGCAGCCAAACTCATAGTAGGCATCCGCATATCCCTGCGCCACCATGCACATGTTCAGCTGGGTGCTGCCCAGGCTTCGTAGTCTAAGAGAGATGCGGTTACAGCCGGGCTTAAGGACTACACTGATGGACTTACGCATGGGCTATGCTCGTGACTCTGTCAATGTTCTCCAGCTTCTGCGGTCGGAACGTCTGATCTGCGCCCAGCTCGTGCATGACCAGGGCCTCCGACAGATCACATTGAGTGCTGACCTTCAGCGGGCTCACATTCATGTAGGCGCCGAGTCCCCGACGAGCCGTGAAACACTGGTCCAGCAGCGGATTCCACACAATCCCGAACTCTGGCTGCTTGTTCAGCCAGAAACCCACTGAAATTGCCGCATACGGAAAGCCGTGCACAAAGTTCATGGTGCCGTCGATGGGGTCTATAAACCAGGTGGGCTCATCTGTTAGGGTTACGGCGCTGCGTGTCTGGAAGTTAATCTTATCCTCGGTTATGAATCTGTAAGGGGAATGAATTAGTGGTGTTTTCTTTAGCGCTAGGACAACCCACTTGTGCTTTGGATAAAGCGTCGAAAGGTCTTTCACCAGCATGTCCTCGATCAGCGTGTCCCACTTGGTGAACAAATCCAGCCTGGACTTTGCACTCTTGTAGCTGCGCTCCGTCTTGAGCGCATCCATCAGCTGTGTCGTGGTCTGCCGCACACTCTCGTAGCCCACCTCGAAGCACTTGTCCATGTCAAAGCCGGACTCGCCAGGATGTGCCTGGTTGCCTGCTGGAGCATAACTGCTGGGCGGCGGAGCTTTGCCACTGCCCCGAGTGCAGTTCACCAGGAACCCCCTAATCAAGTTCTGCATTTTTCAGTATGTTAACACTCATAAATTTCAAATGATTTATTTTCAAATATGACAAAGTTGATATATTACTATTGGCAAGGCATGCTAAGTAAGTTAGCATGCTTAGGATCAACGTTTCACACCCTCATTCAGCTCGTCGTCGCGGGGCTGAGGAAACAGCTGCGTCACCAGGGGCAGGATCTGCTCGGCCAGTTCGGGTGTCGCCGTGGCCAGCATGCGACGCGAGTATATATCAAATGCCCCTCCGCAGGGATCCATGACGACACCTCCTGCCTCCTCGACCATGAACACGCCAGCTGCCCAGTCCCAAACGTGTGGTCCAAACTGCAGGTAGGCATCGCTGAAGCCGCTAGCCACCTGGGCCAGATTGATTGCCGCCGAGCCCAGGGAGCGTATGCTAGAAAGCCACTTTGTGACAACAACATACAGCAATCCGAATCTCTACTCACCCGTGCACATGGGGCAGCAGCTTGAAGATATTCTCAGAGACCACATTCTTGCCCTCCTTATTCACACGCGACGACCACTCCAAGTAGATGAGCGACTGTTTAAGATCCCGCTGCCCACTTACCCTCACCGGTGTCCCGTTGAAGTAAACCCCCTTGCCCCGCTGTGCGACATATGCCTGGTTGAGCATGGGATTATCGATCCAGCCGAACTCGCCCTTTTTCTCCACATAGAGGGCAATCGACGTGCAGAAGTGAGGAAAACCATGCACAAAGTTCATGGTGCCGTCGATGGGATCGATGATCCAGGTGGGTGCATCGCTCAGCACCTGGCTGCTCTGCGTGCCCTCGGTTCCCTCTTCGGCGATGATCTTGTGATCGGGAAATTGCTTCCTTATGCCACTGATCAGCATGCGCTCTACAGCTTTGTCCGTTTTCGTCACCAGATCGCGAGCGTGTGACTTTATCTGGTAGTCGGGCTTCTGCTTCAGGGCCTTCATCATCATCTGCAAGTACTTTCAGTTAGGCCTAGCCCAAAGTCTAGGCACATGACAATTTACCTCTCTGCCTTCCTGGGTTAGCTGCGTTATCAGTTGGCATGCTCGATCGCGATCGACCGTTGAGAGTTTTCTGCTGAGACAGAAGTATGGAGCTGCTCTAAAAAGTACGTGCATTTCGACCTCTGCTGCTCTATTTAAACTTACGTAGGTAAAAATTAAAAGTTTATTTGTATTTGACAACTGCTGAAATAAACAGTTTACTGAACTCTTGAGAATAACGAATCCGGAAAGAAGTCTAAGAAATAATATATCCCTGGCTTTCCTTTTAACGAGCACTTCAATGATGGATAGAGAATTTTCTTTTAAGATCTTAGATTTAGATTAGGTATTTTCGTTGAAAGTCGTGTATGCAGATTTAAATACATTGAAACAATAAACTTTATTATACACATATATGTTTCGATAAATATATATATATCTTGTGTAATTTACATTTATATATATGTTTATGTATATCAGGCTAAATAAATGTATGTATTTGCTTCGATCCGACACTCTAAAGCTAACCAAGTTTTTACAATCAGACAGAAGCGCCAATTGCGCGCCAACTTTTAGATTAAGAAGCACTCCGTTCCATTCAATCTCATCAAATCTTTAACCAACGTTGATAACCAACAATAACAATACTTACTTACACAATGCTCAGCTAAACTTTAAGTTAGCTATCTGAACATCGGAAAACTCACCTAGCAATAATATATATGATATGTATATTTGAGTTTTGCAGCAGTAACTTCAATGATATGTTCTCGTTGCAGGAAGTCTTTTGACCATATAGCATATACTTATGTATATAGTGTGTAGTTCCATTAAATGTATGTATATATATCAAATAAGTATTTAGGAATGTCGATAAGCATTATGCAACATTGATATGTATCGTTCACAATCTTATAGTCTAAGAAACGTTCCGAACGTCCAGTAAATGATTTCGCTATTACGGATTACAGATGAAACCGCGAATAAAAAGTATTCTCCGGACTTACGTGTTCCTCAGCTAGTCTCAGCTGCTGCTGGAAATGAGTTGAAGTATCAAACTATTGACTACAACAAATATGACTCTACAGGATCAAAATAAAATGGTGATACGTGTGGTTGATGGTTATTAGTGAAATAGTGTATATATTTTGTTCGATATCAATTCTACTAAAAATACATACATAATCAATATAATTAAATTTGTATCACAACGAATTTAGCAAGAACTTAAGCTAAGACTACAACAAAGAAGCAAATGAACTGAAAAAATGTGCGTGCTCAGCATATTAACTACATATTATAAAGACATTCATGTATACGATACAGAACCAATTCACATGTTGAACATATCAAATATATACCAAAAATATATATGTAAGTATATCAAATAAACAAACGGGTGCACTTTCCATTGATCACTACTTACGCACACAGCTTAAGAACTAAGTGGAATTCGTAAGCCCGGATTTGGGGCCAACAGTTAGCGTTAAACGTAGGTATTATGTATGTTAAGGGGGGAGATTTACAAGATTCACGTAAATTGCATACGTGGATATAAACTGGTATAACGCCAGCCTAAATGCTATGGCTAAGTAGAGGATTGCAGAGCTGGGAGGAAGCCCATTAAGCTAGAAGCAAATCCAAATCCAAGGAGTAACGGGCACACGTCTACTTGGCCTCCACGGGACGATTGGCGAACAGCTGCTCCACGATGTGCTCGTCGGCGAGCGTGGAGGTGTCGCCCACATTCCGATCGTTGACGGCAATCTTGCGCAGCACACGACGCATTATCTTGCCGGAGCGCGTCTTGGGCAATCCGGGCGCATTCTGTATGACATCCGGCATGGCGAAGGGTCCGATGCGTTCGCGTACCATCTTTTTGAGTTCGGCGATCAGCTTCTGGTCGAATGGCTCGTTCTCATTGGGTGTTATGAAGCAATAGAGGCACTCGCCCTTCACCGGATGTGGGCGCGACACAACGGCCGATTCGGCGACCCGTGGATGCTCCGTGAGCACAGACTCCACCTCGGCGGTGGACATCAGATGACCGGACACGTTCAGCATGTCGTCCACGCGACCAGTGATCCACAGATAACCATCAGAATCGCGACGGGCTCCTATGAATTATAACAGAATATATACATTTTGCCTTTATTGTTGATTGTAGTCAAACTTACCGTCTCCAGTGCAATAGTAGCCGGGAAACTTGGAGAAGTATGTGTCCTCGAAGCGCTCGTGATTGTTGTACAGCGTGCGCATCATGCCTGGCCAGGGCTGCGAGAACACCAGGTAGCCCTCGCCCTCGCCCTTTATCTCAATGCCGCACTCATCCAGGAGCGTGGGCTTAACGCCAAAGAACGGAAACGACTGCAAATGAAATTATTTTCCGCTTATTGAACCCATTTGTTTTGCAACGTTTCAATTTACGTACAGCAGATCCCGGTTTCATGGGCGTGGCACCGGGCAGAGGTGTTATGACATGCCCACCAGTTTCGGTTTGCCAAAATGTGTCCACTATGGAGCACTGCTCCTTGCCAACGATGCGATAGTACCAGAGCCAGGCCTCCGGATTGATCGGTTCGCCAACGCTGCCCAATACCCTGTAAAATAAACACAAAATAGGCACATAAATAGTCTGTCCTGGCGTGACTGTCGCTACTCTAGGAACTTACTTCAGACCACTGAGATTGTGCTTGAGCACCGGGGCGTCGCCATACTTCATGAGTGCCCGAATTGCCGTGGGCGCCGTGTAGAACTGGGTGACCTTGTACTTGTCAATGACGCTCCAGTAGCGATCGTTTGCGGGAAAGAAGGGAGTACCCTCGAACTGCAAAACAAAGGGAATTCATATAAGGAATACGCACATTAGGGTTGGGCGAGACCAATTTTGTTAGTCCTAAGTGTTTTTAAGCTTTCTATAGCAATATCTTCGATTGAAAAACTATCCCTAATAGTACAAATATATTTTTTCAAATGTCTTTTGTTAGTTTTTAATTTTAATTGTATACAATACGAAAACATTTATAATTAGATTTGATTCTAATCGGAATTTCCATAATTGAAATTTGGTTGAAAAAACTGAGATTTGGTTTCGAGAAGTGACACAAATGAATCCAAACCTTCGATCTTCATAATCATTTTTTCCTTTTACCATTTTTTCTTTGCATTTTCAGTTGGGAGATCTAAATTTATTTTTGGGTATGATATTAGAACAAGTCATAGAGCTTTGATTTGTTGTATAAATAGTGGTTCATTCATTGATTGAGAATTCAGAAGATGTTTCACTTCGCATAAATCGATTACTTACAATAACCGAAGTAGCGCCATTGGCCAGTGGGCCGTAGACGACATAAGTATGTCCAGTGATCCAGCCGACATCGGCGGTGCACCAGTAGATGTCACCGGGCTTGTAGTCAAACACGATCTTGAATGTGGTGGCCGCATAGAGCAGATAGCCAGCCGTGGTGTGGAGCACGCCCTTGGGCTTGCCGGTGGAGCCGCTCGTGTAGAGCATGAACAAGGGATCCTCGGCGTCCATCCACTCTGGATAGCAGGCCGGCTCCTTGTCCTCCATCTCCTCGTGCCACCAGTAGTCGCGATCGTCGGTCCACGGAATATCCTGCTCCACGTGGTTCTCCTGGCAGGGCGTCACGCGCTTCAGGTGCGACACCACAATGCACTTCTCCACCGAGTGGCCCATCTCCTCGACCTTCTCCAGGGCCGTGTCGCAGAGGGCCTTCAGGTAGAGCGGCTTCTCGCCACGCCAGGCGCCATCGGCCGTGATCAGCAGCTTGGCCTTGCAGTCGAACATGCGCTCCGCCAAGGAGTCGGGCGAGAAGCCCGCAAAGACAATCGAGTGGACGGCGCCGATGCGAGCGCAGGCCAGCATCGCAATGGGCAGCTCCAGGATCATGGGCATGTAGATGGAGACGCGGTCGCCCTTCTTGACACCGTGATCCTTCAGCACGTTGGCGAAACGGCAAACCTCCTCCAGCAGCTTGCGGTAGGTGAGACCGCGCGAATAATCATCGGGGTGGTTGCCCTCCCTGCAATAAGCACAATAAATGAATAAAGGAAACGCACTCGTTATTAATCCGTTGGCAATGTGCCAACGTGATGCGACCCGCATCAGGGTACAGGGTGTCCCTCCCAATCGACCACTTAGGCAGACGGACGCCCACATTGCGCCTCAATTGGATCACTTACAGCAATTTGATGCTTCCTAATTGCCGGCGACAACTTAATTTGAATTTGCAACATAATTTGCTGATTTTACATATGTATATGCCGACTGACTACAGTGGCTGCTATTTGGGTCTAGGCTCTCCTCCCTCGCTGCTGCTCAAATGCCACCTTTCTCTTTTGTTCTCAACCTGTCAAACGAAGCCAATAGCCGAAGCACAATAGCAACCAAAGTCAACAGCTGCAGTGACGGCTCTATAAGCTACATATGTAAATATATTATTTTCCATACGGTCATCAACATAAGTATATGTACAGCGGCACAAAGGAAAAACACATTGAAAATGTTCCGAGTCTTTAAGATTTGGGAAAATGTAACAAATACATAAGGAAACGTCTCCGAATTGTAGATATCTTGCATATATTTGAAATATATATATATATATATATATATATATAACTACTCTAACTCGATTTTCCAAAAGCCGAATTGTATTTAACTTGAGTGAGAGAAATTCGACTTTATATCATTTTATTTCCATGGCTAAGCTAAGAGGTAAAGTTTATATTAAATATGTTATGTACTTTGGTTGTCTCTCAGCTTTTTATATTTTTAAGATATTGAATTAGTATTTACCTAACATTTGTATGCATTTGTATAACCTAAAGTTTTTAATCGATCCTTTCATACTCTGAATTCGTACCAGAGCAGAATGCCCTTACCAAATGGAAGTGCTCTTTAATAAATTAGCTTTGGTTCATATACGTATAATGCGCACTGTGATCCATTAAACTGCTTGGGTATAATTAATTGCAACCAAATACAAAATGCACACCATTTAACAATAAATGTAATGCGCGTTGAGCAAAACACACAATCGAATTAAAATCGTGACGGGGCATAAACTGAATAATGCACATAGAACGGATATCGTGGATTGGTTCAAGGACAATCGCAATAGGGAAAGCGACTTACAGGTCTTGGTCTAGGTCAGCTGTTTGTTCGCGGCATATATGTAGCACAAAACAAAACCCAAACAACCAACCAAGTTTCCAGATGGCTAGACAGCGCAGCGCACTTGAAATGACTCAAATGCAATAAAGTGGCCGTAAATCATTGACCAATTGTTAATATGTCATGCGCAGTGATAAGAATGAGGCCGTAATAAACGATTTAGCGTGTCCCTGGTCCCAATTTAAATCAGGAAGAACACAATACAATACAAAGCAGTTCACAAGCATGACGTATTCACGATTATTTTGGCACACCTGTCATCAGCGAGCGGCGGTGCAAAGTACACTCTTTTCACCTGCCTGACGAGTGGTCATCAATATGCAATTGAAAGCGATATCCGTTTCTTGTTAGTTGCTAATGAAATATTCTTGAGCTCGCGCGAAATGCTCATATTTAATTAGTAAGGCGTTAAAAATATCTGATTGATAAATGGGGAATGGTGAGTTTAAAGCGACAGCAAACCAATGTGCAGTTTGACATTCACTGTCCGCAACTGTTGCCAGCATTCTCTGCAAGTGACTAACAGTATGGCGCGACTTTTTCCCATGAGGCATACACACACACACAACATAAGGTTGAAGTGCCCTCTATTCCGATTAAGAAGTGCCACTTGTCGCCCGCCAATCTTTGGCTAATCAATTCGCCAAAACACCAGACATGAAAATTTCCATGCTGCCTAGAAACCAATAAAAGATGAGAACACCTCATGATCTTGACCGCTGTTGAGGCAGCAGACAGACGCGTGGCCGCTGCTTGCCCACCTCTTATCACAAATCAAAAATATCGCAAAAATTAGCTGCTATTTAAGGCGTGATGGAAATAAGGCATGTGTGGTACACACACACACACACACACACACACACACACACACACACACACACACACAAATCATGTGAGGCAGGCAAGCCGGCAACAACACTAATACTACTTATCTGAGCGCAAGCAGCTGTTTGTTGATACGCGTGTCTGAGCGAAAGCAGCAACAACAAACCCATTCGCATCGAATGTTTTCATTTGTTGTTGCTTGTTGGCGAAGTTGTTGCTGAAGCTTTTGAAAGCGTCGGCGCGTCTAGTTTCGGCCCTAAAGTTTGAGAGCAACATCGTATGATCTTTGTATGTCAAATCTTTTCATTTAGCCAACCATATAGTAGAAGCGGAGAGTTGTAAACTTCTACGCACATATGTATACTATAATGAGACCAATTACATTTAAATCGACAATTTACTAACGCGTTTACAAAACGATAACAAAGCGCAATGTGACATAGAGGCGAAAAAAGAAAAACAAACAAACATATGATGAGTGCCCACTTAATTGTATTATTGTTGCTGTTGGTGTTACTGCTGCTCTTTCACTCGAACTTCAGGTGTGTGTCAGCATTAACATTAGCATTATTTTCGTTTCGTTTCGTTTCTTTTACCCACACTCATACAAACATATTTTTAGCCGCCTCATCGCATGTGTAAATGTTCTCTCTCTCTAATTGGTTGTGAGTAATCGGACGATATGATCGCGTGATTTGCGCGCACCACACAGTGCAGCCAAAACTGTAGGCCCTCTGCTTTTGCAGAGCGGAAGCTGCGCTCGAGTAAAAAAGTCCAAGCTGTTGAACTTTTAGCATTTGACACTGGCACTCTTCTTCGCACCTTGTGCCGTCCATTGCCAGACGCACTGACACACATTAATGCTATTTGGTGCTGAAATCGAAATCCAAATCGATTTGAATAACAATTTGCGCGCTTTGTGCAAATCGCCAGCTTATATAATAGCTTTCTTGAGACTCATTTCTATATATATATATATATATATATATATATATATATATGTGTCTGCACACACATTGGTGCGTATTGGAAGTCTTAGTGGCATAGTGGTTTTTATTGTCCAGTAAATGTTTCAAATAAAGATACTTTGGTTTGGGCTGCTTTGCTTTGCTTTGCTTAACTTTATTGTTGTGCCCGTGTATTATCTGTTATTTTGCAGCGAGCTGTGTTAATTATTGCCCATTACGTGCAAATTGCTCGGCTACGCGCTTTATCTTATCTAGCTGATGAACGAACTGCGTTCGGGATTTGAGTTGGATATTTGCCACAGTCCGGCGGAGTTGGGGTAGCAGCAGAGTCCCACTCCCAGTCCCAGTCCCAGACAACACAAGCATACCGAGTTTGACCTTGCGAGTGCCTTTCATTTACCTGCCTTTACATTCTAAGAATATTCACATTACGCTGTCGGCATTTGCATTTCTTTTCGCACGCGTCCATCGCTGAACTGCAGTGATAACCCCGCAGATTAGGAAATTACCATTTTTGGCGTCACAAACAACAAACAACAGCGGCAGATGCCGAGAGTGATTTGAGCTTTGCGCCCGATAACCGCTAACAAAAATATTCCACAAAAAGGAAACAACAATGTACAGTGATCGCCGGAAATTAGAACTTCCAGAAATTAGATCCGAAAATATAAGCAAACATTGTGATTTCGTAATGCTTTCATTTTTGTCTTTACTCAATTTAGATAACAAATAGATACTATTTTAAAAAATTATGAAAGCTATCATAAGCACTAAACACACAAAAAAAACAAGTGACGAAGGATTATCTTCGGCGTGCCGAAGGTTTTATACTCTTTTCGAACCTTTAGGTAATTTTCACTCTGCCAACTGCACCACCGAAAAATTTAATTATACCTCAATCGAATTGAAATTTTAAACATTGATGAACTATAAGGATGTTCAAATGTACAAGAAAATGTAAGGCGATAACTTTGAAAAGATCGGATATACGGCCAAAACCGACATCCAGTTGTATGGCAGCTATAAGATATAGTGAGTCGATCAGGCCGGCTCACACCAATGTTCTGTCTGTTTAAATAAACAGTATCTGTGCAAAGTTTCATCGCGATAGCTCAAAAACTGAGGGACTAGATCCCATACATACAGACAGACAGACAGACGGGCATGGCTAGATAAATTTGTTTTGTCATTCTAAGCATACTGCCAGTAACTTTGGGGGTCTCCGACGCTTCTATGCGTTACAAACTTCACCCTAAAAGAAAAGGTTCTGATATTCGAGCACCCACTGTATGTACAAACTGTAAGACGCATTTAAAATTGCACTAAGAGGGCGTTATAACTTCTGGAGAGCACTTCAATGTAGCCCTCTTTAATTACACACTGATACAAACACATAAAAATCGAAAATAATTAATTCTGATTGCAAATTTGATTTGCAAGCGCGCCAAACAAAGTCTGGGAATACTTTTGTAACAGTTTGCCCCCTAGCACTTTAAAGTATTTGCATTTGTTTTGTTTGGGAAATGGGAGAGACCGCACATCTATTATTTAAACAAGGCGTGTCGAAACATTGCAATAAAAAATTGCACTCTTAGAACTTTAAGCATCCCAGTTGAAGCACACATAGTTGTATTTAAATTTTAAATACATAATGACAATCGGGGCCCTGACATTGACCTTCCCAAAGTGGCTGAGACACCTGAGTTGCTTAAGCTAATAAATTAGGCGTCAGCTGTCGGTTTGTGTGTTGCGCTTGAAAGCTCTCTACACCGAAAGCTCTGTCCTTGAGGAAGAGAGAGAGAGCACGGCGAAGTATCGCCTCCACCTTACCCTACCCCAAGCTCAAGTTAACAGCAAGTTAAACATCTGTTTCTGTTTCTGTCTCTGCGCACTGCAACGCTGACCAGGGGCAGGCAGAGAAGGGTGGCGGCAGGTCGCCCACGTCACGTCCACGTTTCATAATAGCAGACGTAGGAAAATAAAAATCAATACGTTGTTATCCTTTCGGACGTGAGTGTTTTCCAACTTTTGTTTTCATGCGACCTACTCAACTGAAGGAGGGAGGGCACTTACCAGTAGTAGGCTATCTGATCGCCCAGTCCGTTGCGCACATTCCGATCGAGGAGATTGTAACAGATGTTGGTCGAGGCGCCTTCCATCCACTTGATGGAGATGGGTCCTTTCGAGATGTTGAAATTGTACTGCATAAACTTCGAGGGATCCGCGGGCGTTTCCCAGTGAAATTGTTTCGCAACGCGTGACCAAAATTCGCCAGGATTGTCCAAGGACTCCTGGTAGAATTTCGTGTACTCCTCGAAACTGGATATGTAGGCATTGCGGCTAATTGCCGGATTCGGATTGAATATTGATTTTTCCGTTGGCATTTTGAGTCTGGCTATCTGTGGTTGTTTTTATTTGCTCGCTTGCGATTTGAATTCAATTATCCTTTGCTCATGGAACTTGCAAAGTGCTCGAGTGTGTTTTGCGTCAGTTTTGTTTAGGTGTCGCGTATTTGTATTTGTATGTGTCTGTGTCTGTGTTTGTGTGAATGTGTTGAACAATGCTCTCGGTTAGGGTTTGTGTTATGCTAGACGCAGCACACGACTTCTTGACACGACCGCACGATACGAGTTCAATCTGAGCACTGAGCGCAGCGCTCGCGTGTTCTCAAGCTTTTTGGCAGCCCGCGAGCTTTTCGCAGAGCTTTCGCACACTGCAAAAAGCCTGTTCGCGCCGTCGTCAAGTTCAAATAGTATGCGGCTTATCAGCATCTGACAGACAGTCGACTTGCCCATCAATTGCTTATCATACAGACATAAGGGTGTGTGTGTTTGTATTCCCCAATCGAGTGCGTTCGCTGTACATAATCAGGTGATAATCGCAGCCTCAGCAACAGATTCTCAACGGACATTTCCGCTGTCAGTCGGAGTCACGCTGCTTAGCGCTGATCTAACCTGAGTGAGTTTTACTTGTGCCGAGTGAATAGTAGCTTGATAAGAGCTAAGCGCACTAAGAGCACACTCTCTTCGAACAGCCGCTTATCAGTCCAGTCGAAGTCGCTGCGATTTCGTGGGGGGCAGCCGTGGGTCAATAGCAAATAGCCATAGCGATTGCGAGTTGTTTTAAATGTAATATTTGGCTGTCAGTTTATTCTTAAAGCGTAACGAAATCCAAATGCAACAACAGCGTGGACAATTGGTGTGTGAATGTGGATGGTGAGTGTGAGTGTGATGAGTTAAGGGCAGATGTGTGTGTGTGTGTGTGTGTGCGATAACAGCAGAAGTCTTGTGTCCCAGCAACAACTGCTCATCACTATCTAGTGCTCATCGCTGCTGCTCAGGAACGTTTTGTACTGCTCCTCAGTCATGAGTTTGTTGAATTCGTCAGGGTTCTTGAGATCGACCTTGAAGAGCCAGCCTGCGGGTGGAGATATAAAGTGTTTAGTCTCTGTGATCACGAACGACGAGTGTCGTCATAAACCCACCCTTCTCGTAGCAGCTACTGTTGACCAGCGCCGGCGTGTCCTCCACCTGAGCATTCTTCTCCGTCACCTTGCCACTGACCGGCGAGTACACCTCGCTGGCGGCCTTTACGCTCTCCAGAGCGCCGCATTCGTCGTCCTGCTTGAGTTCGGTGCCCGGATCGGGCAGCTGGGCGAAGACAACGTCGCCGAGTGCCTCCTGTGCATAGCTGGAAATGCCAACGATCGCCTTGTTGGCCTCCAGCAGCTCGACCCACTCGTGCTTGTCTGTGTAGCGGCGCTCTGCAAGCAAGGAACGTAAATGCCTTAATACCTGTTGCAGTTTTAGCTGCATTTCTCCAGTGGCTCTACAACTGTTGGTTGCATAAATTCAGAGCCTATTTACCTTTGTCGAGCATGCAGCTCACGTGGAAGCTACGCCACTGCGATGCTATGGGCGGAGTGGCACGCAGCTGGCTGACCGCCTGTATGCCCACACGAGCGAATTTTGTTATGAAAACCATTTTCCGTAGCAATATTTATTTTTATTTTATTTTGTTTTTCGTTTTAGGAATTTCACCGGCGTGTTATGCTCCCGAGCAAGTCTCAAAATGAAATGAGCAGTGTTAAGGCAAGCGTACTACGTTTAACTCCCGGCTATAGTGCCCAAAGTCGAAATCTGTTGTCAAATACGACCGGCTTATCAATATTTATATTTCGTTTTTAATGAACTTTTGGCTGACCTGCATAACACACACACGCACACGCTCACAAATTGGCTTTTTCACATCTGGCAACGCTGTTGTCTAATTACAGATGCATTACATTGAATTTAACAGACTGTTAAAATAATAACCAGTTCCGAGAAAAGCTGGTGTTTTTCGATTTTCCAAAAAAAGGTTCTAAACCGCATTTACATACTGTCATTGTCATAGAGGAAATATAGAAATATCGAAAACTGCGCAACACTAACGCGCAAATGAGCACATTTAGCGCAAAATGCCCAGCAGACAATAAGAAACTAGTATTTTTTGTATTTTTGCACGATTTTCAGTTGGCGCAAAAGCAAATCAGTTCAAATGTCATACAACAAATATCACATGCATATGACGTCGCACATTTCAAAATGACACCATTGACAGCAAGTGAAACGTTGCTGGGGGCATGATTTAATCAACAGCGTAATATAGCGTTAGTTTGCTGCTGCCTTATCAGCAACCAAATAAAAACAAACACATTAAATTGTATTGGGTGTGCAAAATAAGTATAAATATGTATGTATGTATGTATATATTATGTATTCACAGTTGCACATCTATTGTTATTAGAACGTAAATAAATAACAAAATAATACGTATAATACGCTCTGATAAAAACTACAATTGGCGGCAAAATTTAAACTTAATGTTAGCTGCTTTACTTGTTTGCTGGCTTTACTGGGGCGCGAATTATTTGAGAATTATATGGATTATTATTATATGAAAGAATGGTATGCCTTGGCGCCCCTGTGATTTAGTACTGATGATGACGCAAAATACCATTGGGGTTAGGACTGGGCTGTGGTGAGTAGTCCGGCATCGGGAAACCGGACGTGGCTACAACAATGGTCTCCTGCACAGGACCCTGCGACGACTGGCGTAAGGGTCGACTGCCCGGATTGGGTGCCGGATACTGCTGGAAGGCATCGATGCTGCGGAAGCGACGATCCATAAGGTTCGCGTCACGTGACATGTGAGCGGCTCGGACAATGGCCTCCTCGTTCACCTCGATGGTCTCCGTCGTGGAGCGAGTCTCCGGTATGAAGGCATCGTTGTTGTACGCCTGCACCTCCACTCTGCGCAGGTATAACAATATTAGAGACGGGCATTTTAAATAGGAGATGTACTCACTTTTCTTGCTCGTAGGCGCGGATGGGCGCTCTAGTGGTCAGAATATCATTGGAATCCTTGCGTGGCATGAATAGTGTATCCTGTGGAGCAAAACAAATATGAAACACAATTAAATTCTCATTTATAAGAAAAGTAGTGATTCTGTGTGCAAAAAGAGTAGTATGCGTGTGAACTATATCAATTAATAATGAGTTCATTTTCTTCAGGATTGTTAGCGGCAGCTCGAGAGCTTATTCTGCATCTGTGCAAAGTACCGATCTGCATTGAAGTAATAAAGCATAACGATCATTTTGCTTTCATTATAGCCCACTGATGTACAAACGTCATAAACTTTATGAACAGTCTGGTTCAAACTTTCCCGTTCTGCGTATTTATTGACTCGCAAATCATAAAAGATAACCTACAATATATTTCTTCTCAATAGTTACTTTGCCCTTAACGCCCACTTCAAGACTTTAATTTCCTGTATTTTTTTAATTCAACAAAAAACTAAAGCACCTCAAAAGGTGCTTGCATAAATAAGTCAAACGATAAAGGAAAATTGGAATTTAAACAAAATCTTTAGCAGATCAAAGGTTACTTAGATTAACAAGTAAAATTAGAAATAGGAATTATATTTTATATAGCAACTTTCAAGCATCGGCAACTATTTCAAATCAATGTATCGTATTTTGGTTTGGCAATACAGCAGCTAAAAATTTTATATTTAGCCCATTGGAATATTCAGTTTAATGGTCATATGTAAGAAAAAATTATAATTCGATATAGAAAACAACTTCATATATATATGTGATGATCTCTACTTGTATACACTTGTTAATAGGGAATACATTCATTTTAATAATTCCGAAATCTTCATGCATAGGTTCTACCAAGCAACTGACTACAGGGTATTTTTGCAGTTGCTCTCTCAAAAGGCTTTGCATAAAATTTGAACAACGCACACAAAAATTCCAAACGCTTATCAGCAAAGCAGTAAGCCAATTTATCGACTACTGCGACCGACAGAAGTGGACGCTTTCAGTTGGCTTATCATTTTCAGTTAGCTGCTTCGTGTACGGAACCTTCGGTGCAAGAGGTATTCGGGTACGTAGTGCTAACTTTAGACATGCCGTAGTCGGAGTCATCGAGGCAGTCGGAGTTTAATTTCGCTTACATATGAGAGCTTCGAATTTGTTGTCGCCATAGATATTTGTGGAAACAGCTCATTGATCTTAGTTTGGGGTGCTTAGTTGTTTGACAAGTGCTCGCCAGTATTTATAGTACCCCTTGGCAATTACATGAGGCAATGAGCCCATAATGATGATGTCACCCGCATTCATGTTCCCGTTCCCGTTCCCGTTCCCGCACTCACCGAACTATCCCTATCTAGAGCGATTTGCACAGCCCGCGCCACCAGATAGATGAGCAACTTGAGGTTTATGAACCACATGATGAAGCCCTTGAAAGAGATGATCATCATGGAGATGGCGGCAACGCCACCAGCTATCAGCTGCGCCGCATTCGGATCCACGTATCCTAGGTTAATGCTGTTCGCATTGTACTCAGACGCCTTGGTCTGGAAGCGTCCGTAGTCCACGCCGAAGATGACCCCAGAGGCCACATCCATGGCACAGATGGCGGCCATGAAGAACGCCCAACTGTAGATGGCGCCGAGGGTCTGCTTGACACTGTCCTTGCGCACGCCTGCAATGGAATAAGCGAAGTCAGAGATATGGGAGAAGTGGTCACAAGCACAATTGCACAATTGTACCAACATACTTTTTACTATGCTTGGCGTAATAATTACTAAGGCTAAGAAGAATATGCATTGGCTACATTTTTCTCCACTTTTTGATATACTTTGTTTTTTGAACAAGCTATAATTGGTCACAAGGCCACATCTATCATGTTGTCGCAGGCATTAGTGCAGCAATTACTGATGGATGATGGAAAGTGCCCGACATTGAGTAGAATGGCAAAGAATTAATTACTTTCGTTCATTGGTATGTTTGTGTAGTCAATAAATGTTAGAGATACCTCATCGTTTGTTATACAACAGCAACATACCATAAAAGCAAACCAACTAATCGTTAACCTTTGTTCAAATAGTTTTCCTTTTCTTCAATAGACCGTTTCAAGTATGGGGCTTTTGATTTTATCTTTAGCTTTAGCTGCGTGATAGTAAAAATGCCATTGAAATGCCGTCAGATAAGGATAAAACAATTTTTACTCATTCTAAGTTGCGCCACATGAATCATAAAAGTAAACACTACTTTTTAAATTAAAAAAAAAAACGTTGAATAAATTCCCCTTTGAATTTAATCCCAATAAATATTTTAAGTGCTCCCATTTCCACAAATGTGAAATTCGATTGAAAATATCATGTGGATTCTTTGGGTTAGTGCAACTATTTTGTAAGCAAAATGATTTGATTTTTCATAGAAATTTTGCCAATCGCTTTTAAGTACGTATCGTATGTGAATTGAATCCGAATGCACAAAAATGGTGTGGATAAGGAAATGATAGCACTTAAAATATTTTTTGTTTTCATTTCCACCTCTTTTGTATAGCTTGTGAATTGTTTTCTTTTTCAATTTGCGATGTTCGTATTTCATGATCATACTTACAAACTATTAGCACAACGGAAACAATTAGCCAGCAGGTCGAGACACCAAGATAAACACAATCCCAAATCAAGAGCTGTGTGGGATCGAAGACAGTTTTCACCTGCTGGAGTATGGTGGAGTTGTAGCTCTGATAATCCTGCGGCGCCATCTTGCAGTCGCCGTGGAAATAGACATCGAAGAAGACGGTTTTCACCAGGCTGCCATAAGTCATCTCATTGGTTATATACAGATTACATGTGTAGGCAACGATTGCCGTTATCGTCAGACCTATCCAGATGATAGCTTGTACCTGCAATCGAGTTAAAAGCGAGCTGATGAGCGAATTGAGGCAATCACAGCTCGTTTGCTGACACACGTCAATGGGCCATTCGAGTTCGTATTCGTGTTACAATCTATCTATCTCTGCACTGCAGCCAGAGCGAGTGACTCAGCTCGGTTTTGGGGCTCGATAGCGACTGTGATTGATTAGGCGCAGCTGATCAGTAGTACTGTGCTCCTGCTGATAGCTCTTCAATTTAAAAAAGTGCTCCACTGACTCAGACTACCTGATTTTGTAGCTGAAAACAGCAGATGGCCAAACAGATCTCTTATCAATCGGGTGAATGAGGTCAACCGACAATTCTAATCTCAACTCCAACTTCCCATCGAGTTCATGCTGTACTCACCACACCGAGTGCACCTGCCCAAACCGAAAAGGTTTTCAGGGAGTCAAAGTTCTTGATGCCCGCCGTTGATTGCCCGTACATTTTTATAACTCGGTTTTTTGCGGTCTGATGTGGACACGAAAATTCTCACACCACGCCCCTCGACTAGTGGGCGGCAGCTAACGTATTGAGTACGCGACGTACGTTAAACAACTAACCGAACCGGACACGGAGAATGCCAATGAGAATTGTTGTCGCCGTAACATGCGCCAATTAATTCAGATCGTTTTTTTTTCTATTTGCAATTTGTGTTTGTAACTAAAGTTTATTTTTCGATAACCAAGCGATAATGGCACACTTTGAATACGACATAATGCACTAGCAAGAACAACAACCGCCAGAACTACAGCAACAACGGTTGGCAATTCAAGAAGTGGCCAATAAAATTATTGGGGGGCAGTCACACTTTTATTTTCGACTTGTATTTTCGACTTTACGCTTGAAATGCGTTCGCTTTTCGTTTCGTTTGCCAACTGAAAATGCGTCTTTTTGGTCGTGAGCACCGTTACCAAATATGTATCAACGTTGCGTTGGTAAATACTATTATATTATCGGTGAGCGGAGGTAGCTGATAAGCGAGCCCCAATATTGCCAAACGCTTCGGCTCGCCTCCCCTCCCGCAGTCTCCTCCCCTGCCCCACGAGGGGTTTTCCACTCGAGGTTGAACGTGCAAAATCGAAATGCGAACCTCCAACAACGCACTTTTAAGTCTTATCGTCATATTAGCCACAATACTAAAGTATATTTGGCTGTATAAATGCTTATCGTCCATTAAAATCAAAAATCATGACAATATTGTGGACAAGCAAAAATTCAGAAATGCGGGGATAAAGCATATCTGTCACTTCCTGATAAACAAATGTGTTTTGTCCCTTAGATCGAAATTTTAAAACAAAGCTGTCGCGTTTTTTTGTATTTTGCATAAATCGATCATTTTAAATAGTGCGCCCTTTGAGCGCCACCTAGTGTCTGTTAGCTGTACTCATTTTGGCAATTGCTTGAACTGCAAGTTGTACAACAAAAGCGACGCGTGATTAGCGTAATGTATATTTAATATAATTGGGTGTTAGTGTATTAACATTCAATTTTAATGCGATACATTTTTTGTTTTTATATTTGCTGTGCATCCCGCGTATATTAATCACGTGGTTCGCTTGTAAAAGCCATTTATAATCATGCATGATACTCACTCAACGACAACAGTCACTCTAAACACAGTCTGAACGTGTATGCCTACTTGGACGGCCGCCATTTCCGCATCGAGTAAGGGAGACGGCTGACTATCGAATAGGCAAATAGCAAACCGCATGCGTACGCTAGAGCGAGACAAGCGTACTTTGCGCTGCAGCACATATGCATTTAACCCTAAATAATACAGCACTCTCGATAGACTTTAGTACAGTCGAAGTGACGCCGCGGCATACAAACGTGAATTAAAATTCGACAATTTGTTGTGGCCTGCCGAATAATTGAAACAAAAAGGAACAACAAAGTGCTGCGTGCAAATCACATCATTGTTGATTTGCCAAACAGTAATTGTGGAAGTGAGTGCGTGGTTTTTATTTCAGAGAAAAGCGCAAAACATATACTAGAATAATAACTACCGAGAACTGCACACAGCCACAGACAGACAGAACACACGCACACAGACACACACACACACACACACACACATAAAAACACTCACACTAACATGAACAATCAACTAAACCCGGCCACCTACCGCAAATTCAATAATTTGCTCAGCAGTGGCGCCGTCACCGTCACCGGTCCCGGCCAGCCTCGCATACTAAAAACCACGCGATTAGCGACACCTGGTGGCGGCAGCTCCAACGTCAGTGCCGCCGCACAACAACAGCAGCAGAGCATCATGGATACCGATGCAGCCGCTCGCTGCTACATCTGCGACGAGTCGCTGCTGCCCAACCAGACGCAGACGGCGCTCACGGATATGTGCACGACGCACACCTCGACGAAGTTCCCCAACAAGCTGGCGCAGCTGGTGGGAGAGGGCTTTCTGGTGATCGTTTGTAACGAGGACTTCGTGTGCTCGCGCTGCACCAACCTGGTCAACTATTTCGACCGCCTAGAGAATGACGTGGATCGCGTCAAGTCCAACTTGCTCAATCTACTGAACAAGAAGTACGGCATCAACGAGGACAGCGGAAGCAGCAGCGCAGATGCCGCCAGTCCGCCGCTCAAGATGCAGAAACTGAGCAGCGGCGCCGTCAACCGCTCGCTGGAGGAGGGCGGCGCTGGGGGTGAGCTGATGCGCACACGCAAGCTAGTGCAGCAGACGACGCCAGGTAGGTTTAATCTCTTAATTTCAACTCCAATATTTGCCAACGATAAATATCTGCTGATTGTTTGCTTTCAGCCTCGCAGCAGCTTAAACTGGCCACGGCCCAGGGCACTGCTGGCGGCACACAACAGGTGCAGCGCAAAGCGACCAAGATCTACAAGTGCACCTCGTGCGACTACAAGACCTCGGACATGCGTCTGTTTAATACGCACTACGAGACCTGCAAGCAGCAGACCTTCCAGTGCAAGACCTGTCGCAAGATATTCCCTCACTTTGGCGCCATGAAGCAGCACATGGTGCGCGACCACAACACCGCCATGGACAACACCTGCGCCATGTGCCACATTAACTTCGTCAACGAGGCCAGCCTGCGCAAGCACATGGAGACGAATCACGCCACTAACGTACTTGTCACCAGCACCACAACAATTCCCGCTGCCGCTGCGCCCGTTACAGCAGCAGCTGCTGCTGCCGCCGCCGCAGCTGGGGTCACCGAGTCGATAAGCGTGTCGGGGTCGGCGCTGTACACGTGCAACCACTGTCAGTTCAAGTCGACGGATAAGAGCATCTTTGATGAGCACATGCGTAAGCATATCATCGGCAAGCCGAAGCCCTTCAAGTGCCGCCTGTGCTCTCAGCGCTTCGAGACGCGTGAGGCAGCCACCGTGCACGCCAAGCAGCACCAGACGAACTACTTCAAGTGCGGCCAATGCGCCATGAGCTTCCCCAAGCGCGAGCTACTCGTCAAGCATGCCGAGCTGCATCAAACCGAAAAGCTGTCTGGCGGCGGCGGAAGTCAGAATCTGAACACACAGAAGCTGCTGCAGGAGACCATTGACGAAGCGCTCAGTGACAGTGTGCCGGCGCAGGGTGGCACCACTGTGGTCGCCACTGCCGCCGAGGCCGAGAACAACATACGCTTCTTTTCGTGCAGCATCTGCTCGTTGACGTTCATCCAGGAGACGTACTACAACCACCACATGGAGACGCACAGACGCGACAAGAAGGGCGCTGCAGCTGGCGGCGGCGGTGGTGGCGGCGGCACCACCGTGCTCAACTCGGCGGCCACTGCGCTGCTCAGCGACGAGCCGGGCGAGTCTGGCGGCGTCCTCAAGGAGGATAGTAACGAGCAAAATGCCGAGGCGGACATTGAGAGTCTGTTCGAGAAGCTGCACTCGGAGAAGAGCGACGGCGAGAAGGGCGGCAACAAGAACGAAATGGTCATCACCTCCCAGGAGGGCAGCGGCGGTATCACGTTCAACATCACCATACCGCAAGTGGATGCCTCCGGCGAGCAGGTCGACAAACACTCGCCTAACTCGCAGGCGCCTGTCTCGGTCAGCATTGACATGCCGGTGCTGGACCAGGCCGAGGAGGAGGAGTCGCAGTCGCAGGGCAGCAGCGACAACAAGGCAACAGAAGGCGGCAAGTCCAATGCGGCTCCCGTCTCCATGCCCAGTCTGGACGATGACAACGAGGCAGCTGCGGCTCATGCGGCGGACACCACAGATGGCAACATAACAAGCGGCAAGGTGGGTGAGAAGGCCAGCACCAAGGCGGAGCAAGCAGCGGCCAAGGAGAAGGCCATGGAGGCTGCCGCCGAAGCAGGCGAGTCAGGTGGTGAGGGGGAGAAGCACGAGGCCACAGACACGCCCACAGCTGAGCAGGCGGCTGAGTCGGAGGCAGCTGCCAATGAGGCTGCTGAGGCCGAAGCAGCAGCCGCTGCTGAAAATGAGGCAGGCGAAGCGGCTGGCGGTGAACAGCAGGTGGCCATGGAACTGGACGAGGCCATGCAGGCCCAGGTGGATGGCGGACAGATCAAATTTATTGTCAACGAGAACGGGCATCTGCTGCAGCTGGACAATCACATTCTGACCGATGCCGATGGCAACCAGATTATCGTGCAGGATCCGGAGCAGATACAGCAGCTGCTGCAGAGCGTCGGTGTGCTACAGTCGGGCGAGGGGCTCGAGGGCGAGACGCTGCAGATGATGACCGACGGTAGTGGCCAGATGGTTCTCGTCCATGGCGACAACAACGAGCAGCAGCTGATCGACGCCTCGCTGCTTAACTCCGAGGGTCAGATCATTATCCAGCAGGGCCAGGATGGTGAGGAGGGCCCCCATGTCATCAGCGAGGATGGCACACGCATACCAGTCTCCGTGTCCTACACCGAAGATGGCCAGCCCATCGTACAGGTGCAGCAGCAGGTTCTGGAGGCGGCTCAAGCCGGCGCCGAAGAAAAGGAGGCAGCGGCAGCAGCCGCCGAAGAGGCAGCTGAGGCCGCGCAGACCAGCGAGTCTGTGACAGTTACCACGGCAGCCGCTTCAGTGACCACCAGCACGGCCAGCAGTAGCACTGGTGGCACCGCTGGCTTCTTTGCGCTGGAGGAATTCGCAGATACGAAAGCTGACTAGGACTGGCTCAAGGGGCGAAGCAGTGCACATTACACAATTCGGGCATACGATGAGGCCTGGTGAGTGCAGACAGAATGACATCTAAAGCATTCTTTACTAATTCTATTCTATTCGGTTTTAGGTTTTAGCATATATTGACCCAGCAGTAGCTACCCAAGGCACTGACAAACTCTCGGCAAAACATCCAAAACACATATAACGCTCACATACACACATCAGCATTTTATTTACACACACACACACATACATTTAGCTTATGTATTAACACTCCAGTTGACAACATTGAATGGTGTAATCGAGATCGAACCACTTTACAATTGCGGCCAAAGATCCAATTTTGGCCAGGCATCTGAATTTGCAATTGCTATTGACAGTGTGTTAGTTCATTGCTGGCACTTGTCAAATGTGTTAGGCTTAGTTATATCATAGTTAAGACAAAAAAACACCAACTTTAAAATGTAAAAAAGCAAAACCATTCATAGATGATAAACAATACATGAATTATAATTAAAGTATGCAAAACAATTATAAACATAAACACTAAATAAAATCGACAAAAAAACAAAAATTAAACATAAATAAACCCTGTTCCATTGCCCATCATCTCCAATTCTAATCGACCCCTATTTCTGTACTGCATTCGAGCTAAAGCCAAGCTGAACTCAATGTTTTAAAAGATAATGAATGGTCACACACACCCAACCACACACATACGGAGACACGATTTGAATTATAATGTATGGCAAATGTAACGATTTGCGATTGTGTGAAAAACGATAACAACAAAAAAAAAAGAAACTTAAACAAAGCTTGTTTTATATTTTTGCATTTGGTAAATGATGCTGAGTGCTTGGAAATTAATTTGCATGTAGAGATGCAGATAAGGCAAAAGTATACGATACAAGCAATAAATGCATACATACGTAGATAGATCGAATTAAAATGTAGTTTGTACACACTATAAATTAAATATTCGCAGGTTGAACTCAATTCACAGCTCAAATTTTAATATAAGAAATTAGGTGGCATCTTATAACTTATATGGCAGTTGACTATTCTCTTGTTGGATGAACAAAAGATTGCATACAATAATTGTATGTAATAAATGCTCAGTTGTTTGTTATGTTATTGTCTATATTTACGTTTAATTATTTTAATTTCCCTTTGTTTTTAAATACTGCCGCACTTAATAGGCAGTTAAAAATTTCGCGTGTGATTATAGCTATAATCTGAGCAACGCCTCTGAAGGCATTTGAATGGCCCCTCCTGAGCAATAAATCTTCACTGGCTGGCATTTAAGTCGCAATCTGAAATCTTGCGACGACCACTGTTTGACTACCACTTTCACGGCTAAATGAAACTGCAACTGGATTGGGTCGTGGGTTTTTTAACGAATAGTTCTCTCGGTGGCTTGAGTCAAATTGGTAAATTAATGTTATATACTAGCAGTTTCAACTGTCGTATAATTACTTATCGCATGCTACACAAATGTGTTGAAGTTATTAACGTTTGTGGATGGAAGTAAGGCAAAGATACCTGATTAACTTGGAAGCTACATGAATAATTCATTAGATTTTTAATTAATGCATTTAACTCACAGGTCCATTTGAGCTCAAATATTTCCATGTCGTTCCACCTTTGGTATGTGCAGCCGTCAGCATTATATTTGATGCAGAATCTCCATTTGGTCACGTTAAATATATAAACACCAGCCATGGACCCAGTCTCAAGTATGTGGGATTACTCTATTAGTTGCATCAACAACATTTTGCTGACTTGCTGTTGTTGGTCGGTGACTTTAAAAGCTAAATCTGACAGCTATTTGGTTTATTCGAGTGGTTACAAAATGCCCAGCTCCAAGACTCGGTCAGTATTATGCAATGACCTCAATTAGGCGATCACATGCAAATGAGTGCCATCAATTTTGAATACAATTCGAAAGTCGTTCTAAACTACCTGTAAGGTTGGCCATTGCCATTTCTGGCCAATTGAAGGGAAAAGTGAAGGTGTACGTATTATATGGCTGATAAATGAGTGCAATAATCAGTTTAGATTCATTTGAATACTTATTTCGCCTGTTGGCAGTGTTTATACTCTTTTCGAAGAAAATAGTATATTAAGTTTGTGCTGAAGTTTGTAACGCATAGAAGGAAGCGTCGGAGACCCCCAAAAAATACTGCCAGTATGCTTAGAATGACAATACAAATTGATCTAGCCATGTCCGTCTGTCTGTCTGTCTGTATGTATGCAAACTAGTCCCTCAGTTTTTGAGCTATCGCGATGCAACTTTGCACAGACACTTATTATTCCAGGGGACAGCACATTGGTCGGAGCCGGCCGGATCGGACCACTATATCTTATAGCTGCCATACAACTCGAAGTCGGTTTTGGCCATAGATCCCATGTTTTTAAAGCTATCGCGATACAACTTTGCACAGATACTTATTATTCAAAGGGACATCACATTGGTTGGAGCCGGCCGGATCGGATCACTATATCTTATAGCTGCTATACAACTGGCAATAAATTAAATATTCATAAAAAAAAAAAAAAAATTTTACGCGACAAAACGATTTTGTACAGCTTATGAAATTTCACTGGTGCAGTTGGCAGAGTGAAAATTGCCTATAGGTTCGAAAAGAGTATAAAATCTTCGGCACGCCAAAGATAATGCTTCCCCACTTGTTATAATTTAAAAGTGACAGACAACACATGAAGTTCGTTTATTTCGAGAGACAAGAAATTATAATGGCAATTTATAATATAATTTACATTTTGGTAAATAGGTGTTGTAAATCTTTAATTTTGTTAGTTGGATATGTTTCCTCAAAAAAATTAGTGAAATAACGTAAAGGTTGTGTTATTGTACTAGCTTTCGGAATTCACATGTTTATGGGGATACTTTATGAGCTCTATTGCTCATCTTAGTGAGCACAAAAGCGGAAGAGAATAGCTTCAAAAGAATAATATGTACGCATAAGGCTTAAATTAAATTGTTGAAGAATAAATGACATTGCAAGATAACAGGTTGAAAGGAATAATTTAATAGGATGATGCTGTCAAGATATTTCGAATTGTTTTGATATTTCACTGTGTTATTTATACATTTTTTGTTTTATATTCCTAACTTCAGAACGTTTTAGATATTTGACTGTTTGCAGCTGCATAAGCTGCTTTGCGACAGGTTTTCATACCCTGTTCGCATAAAAGTGGGTAAAAAGGGTATCATAAGTCACACACCGATCGAGACATGTTCTAGCCTATGCACCAAATTTGTTGTATTAGTTAACATAATTTCGATACATAAAAGTATAATATCAGAGTGAGTTCGACCAACAACCTGTGCACCAGGGTATCCTACCGTCGGATACACTTGACTCAACAGAGCATTTTCATTGAATAAGGCACGCGGTGATAATGGGGAATAAAGACAGAAAATAGTTCAGAGTTATGTATGTGTAGTATTTGGTTGGGATAGCCCAGTTTCAGTTGCCGCTTGATTCTGGCCTCCATTGGCATTTAATGAAATTAATAATGCATTTAATTTTGGCTTCAATTTTATTTATCATGCTGCTATATTTTGGTATACGATCAAAGCGGCCTGCGGGCAGCTTTTGTTGTTGTTTATGTTTAGATGTTTAAATGAATCGCATTTGCATTAAAGAGCGATAAACATCAATTCGCATTCGAATTGTATATGTAACAATAACGATTCGGGTAATAATGACTTCTTATCTCACATGCTGACACCCGATTGCCAGTCGTTTAATTGACAATTTATCTATGTGTATACATATGTATATGTATTTGTGTATATTATTAGGACCCCAAGTCGGACAAACCCATGTGCCAACGTTACCAACGTCGTGACTTAGGCTCATCCACCGCCGGATGCGTCCGTATGTACTCCAGCTGACGCCCCAAGTGCTGCTGCTCGTGGTCTCCACTGGGCTGATACCCATTGCCGTCGGCCACATAGGTGAAGGTGACCGGCAGTCCCTCCAGCGACACGTACTGCACCACGCCCACGGCGCCGTGCTCGTTGCCCGCCGCCTTCGTGGTGATGCCGTTGGAGGTCTGGAACTCGAAGTTGTAGTGTCCGGAAGCGTCGGGCGCTTGATTGTTATAATAGATTGTGTGCGCTGCCTGCTGGGGGCGGGGGCTGGGGGCGGGGCGCGCAGCACATGTTGTTATCACAAGCAGCGTGAGTAGCAGTGGGAACAGTTGGTGCTGGGCAGGATTTGTGAGTAACGGCAGTCAGTAAATGAAATCGACGAACAAACCTTGACAAACGGGCCTTGCTGATGACGCGAACTCATCTTACGCTCTATATACTCTATGTATTCAATATATCTAACTGCGTATGACGATTGAGGTGTCCGGGCGTTGATCTGATCTGATCTGATCTGATCGGATCCGATTTCAATGTGATCACTTGCGAGATGTGGCGAGTGCGACGCGATCCGTTGGGCTCAAAAGTGAATTTGGAACTGCCAAAAAAGCATTTGGCAAATGCAAAAAGAAGCTTTTATTATTCAATTCAGGTGATTCTCTCTCAGAGCTTAGCGGAACCTGCAGTCTCCGTCTCCGTCTCCGTCTCAGTGTCAGTCTCACTCTAACTCTAACTCATTCTAAGCGGGCGGTTCTGGAAATTAAAACCTCTCTATAGTACTTATACATTTATGCGTATAATCAGGAGAACAAAGAGCCAGAAGTGTTTCGATAAATGCGCGTAGTATGATATATGGCCGCATAATCGAACAGCAACGAATCAAGTTGCTGGTTTGGAGTACAATCCGTTCAAAAATGTCAAATATTTGATAGAGTCGATTTTGAGACAATGTCACATGGCAACCAAGTGCGGAGCCATCTATTAAATCAAACAATAAAGTGGTTTTAATAATTGAGCCTCTTGGAGGTGTGGCTGCAACGTCGGACAGTGGGTCAACATCTATGGAAAGTGTGTGAAAAATACATTTTGAATACATTTTGGCCACTTCAATCAAGCCGCTCATAAGATATGCATTATAAATGACTTTGAAAATGATATTAATTTATTATACTGCTCGAAGGTTCATGGCCAACAAACCATGTAATTACTCATAGTGGTATAAAAATGCTATAACGTGATAATTTGGCAAGCAAATAAGACAGCTGAGCTATCAAATCTTTACGTATTACGGAGCGGATTTCGCAGCTTCAATTTCAGAACCTGCACGCAAAATGTTAAAGGTTTGTTTTTATTATGATCGTCACGGCGATTTATTAGCACGTAATTGAGTATAAGATTGTTTGCTGCCATTCGAATTATGCCGTCTTGCTAAACACCGATTTTATCATGGACTAATGAACTTGAATTATTGGTAAACAGATACGAATCCGAGTATTGATCAATTGTTCAATTTATAATTGTATTAAACTGGTCTCCATTCGTATTAAGACAACAATCAATTAGCTGGACATCTATATCGTCACACGGTCAACTCTGAAGTGCCTACATGCTACTGTGTCAGCCATACTGGCCCCACTGTGCAGCTATGTCGACCTAGACCTTGCACGTCTTGACCACACCCATCGAAGTGATCCAAATGCATAGCTGAAGAGCGGTTCCCACTCAGCCTGAGCCAAGCGGCTCGAAATCAATCAGCAGATCAATCAATAATTTATGAAAGAGCTGTGACATTTGCATTGTCGTCGATGGGTATACGAGTATGGGCGATCTGGCGATGTTGGTCAAAGAAATTAAAGCCAGTTCCATTGACGAGTTAATTTGATTTACAAAACGCATAACGGTGCCAAATAGCGCGCAAGGGCAAACAATATTTTTGATGAAGTCTTATGAAGTCTTAGTCATTTGCTAGACTGCTGGAAACTGACAGAGTTTCATCACGGGCAATGCTATTAATATGATTAGTTTAATAACGGCTTAGCCTTAGAATCACTTGATTGCTCTGCTGCCAAATCGAAACACGAAAAACTCGAAATATAGTTGGCTTGCAAGTTGAACCGCATTTTCAATGCGTGTCTGAGCATTTAGTCAGAGTTGCTGCTCTTTCGAAGCTGACTTCATATGAACTTCAGCAATCAATACAATTTAGCCGAAATACAAATGTGTCTGAATTTATATGTTAGCTTTCGGTTTCAGTTCTTAGCCGAATTTGCATAACTGGCATGTCACACCTCCTCAATGTTCTCAATGTGCTTTGGCATCTGTCCCAACGAAAGAGTTACGCAACGGACATTGAAAACTAAATCTGGTGGACCATCTCGGAATTGTTGAGAATCAGTCGTTGATTGGCTTTGAAGCGATATAGAACTCAGCTGGAGGGCTATTATTATTATATTGTCGATACGGAACTGATTCGGCTGGAAATTCATTTTCGTTTCGCTCACTTAAGATTCTGTTAAGTTCTGAACAAAATGAATTTCGTCTTTTGTTTATTTTACGTAGCATAACTCTGTGTTTTTTATCTGATTTGATGATTTTAATGGCATTATTGTAGCAGATATGCATAAGTGGAATGTGACGTATTCTAACACGATTTTTATAGTTTAAACAATAAAAGAAGCTTCCGTATTTTGGCTCTGGTACAAAAAAGTCTAAGAGTTATGTGAGCAAATTAATAAACACTTGCTAATTAGATTTTATTCCATTAGAGTGCTGAAAAGGCAGTGAGAACCGTTTCAAGGCATTGAGTTTGACAAAACTAAAGAAACTGAAAGCCACCATAGATAAAAGGAACCAGTAATTGCTCCGGACATACTTTATAAACAAACGAAAAACAAATGATTGGTTTGTGATGGCAGCAACACTAGAGGTCAAATTTGACAAGTAGTTAACAGATCCAATTTCTAATTCCCAATTATTGTATTCGCAATTAGTCTATCGATTCTTTTCGTTTCCTTAGTTTTTCTATTTCGGAATAAAATATATACATTTTGGGAATAAAAAGTAATAACAGAATAAAATTATGTAAAAGAAACTTGGAATCTGGAGTTTTTACAATGGTCCTATTTTGAGGAGAGATAACTCAAATTTGTTGTCGCACAACAATTACAAAACTGGTTCCAAACAAACAGCATTGTGCTGATCTTATTAGCGTAAGCAACACCATATTGATTCACACAGATGACGATTTGAGTTCCGTTTTGGGTGTTCATAAATTCTGCCCAAATTGGTTTCGGAACCAAGAATTCTGGCTGCTCAAATCATAAAATGCAGGCAGCGGCCATAAATATTGTGTAAATAAACAACACTTGGGCTATTAGCGCGACTTAACGGAAATGGATGAATGGCCATCGTGAGTGAGCCAAGCGACTCGGTCTGTTATCAAGCATGATAATTCGCAGAGGCAGACGCAAAGGTAGGAAAGAAGAGGAAGGGGAAGGGGCAGGGGCAGGGGTAGCGGCAGGGCAGACACCAAAGTATTCACAAACAAAAGACAGAGCGAAACTATTGACACTTGATTATGTTTATTGGCTTTTCATCGATTTCGCTTTGGGGCGCTGTGTTTCTCATCTCATATATAAAGTTGGTTACTCGCGCTTGGCCAGCGTCCAGTACGGTATCAAACTTTGAACCTCGCAGAGCTCGCGGCGAGATTAGTGCGTCTCGAAATCTAAAAGGCGAACTTATCGAATCGAAATCATACGAATTATAATTAAATAATTACAAGTGTTTGGTGCTCGAGAAATATGCGAAATTTTGTAAGCTACGACCTTGTGATGCTGTCGATATCAAGTGACCCAAAACGATCCATGTTGCTGATAAGCTCGTGCGTTTCTCATTTCGTTTCGTTTGAATGTAGTTGAGAGCATTGTTGTGCCTGGCGCTGCTGTGGAGCCAACTGGACGCCAAGCTGGTGCGGATTCGACGCATTCGTCGCCTCGTCGGCAGCAGTGAACGCGATGCACAGATAACGGATTACCGCGTCTCGCCGCTGGACGAGCAGGGCGTCTTCAAGTTCGCCTTCAAGACCAGCAACGGCATCGATGTGCAGGCAGCGGGCAGTGCTCTGGAAACGATTGGCATCTTCAGCTACACCTCGCCGGAGGGTGTGCCCATCGAGACTCGCTATATAGCCGATGAGCTGGGCTTCCATGTGGTGGGCAGACATCTGCCGCAGCCGCCACCCACGCCGGACTACATCCTGCGCTCGCTGGAATACATTCGCACCCACAACGAGGATGGCTCCCTGAAGCCGCACGTGCTGTGAATCCATTGGATTCGAAGTGCTCTAGAAGAAGGCTGATAATACCATAGCAATAATTAGTAGTAGAGCCTATCTATCGATAGTTTTTGATAGTTGCTCTTGGAACTGAGCTAGTCGTTCCGTTTGCATATTGTCGGATCTTAATCATCCATAATCCATAAAACTCATATTCTACCACCAGCGTAGGTTGATTCTGCTGAAGACACCGCCATATATTATTATTGACAGCATTAAGCACATACGAATAATTTATAATAACAACAGAAACCTCCATTTACACCCGAATATAGCGAAAACATAGAAAATCAAATATAATAGATGTGTGTTTAAGTTTTGGGTATGATGACCCCAACAAATCAACGCTTGTTACTTCAACAGCTGTAAAAATATCAATCGGATAATCAGATGGCGTTTGTGCTTAGCTGGACAGCTCATTAATATTTATGTTTCTAGTCAGAAATCACGAGATTAAGCTGACTGGAAATCAAATGGCATTCTACTATTTGGATGGCTTTTGTGGTTCTTTCCGGTTGTTGTTGTGTTCATTCACATTGTGAATTTATTGGTTCACAAATACGATATGCGCATTTCCAAGAGTAACTGCAAAATTGCTACACTAGATAAGTATAATCGAACTAATCTTATTTTTATATCTTTTCTAACAGAAATGAATTTAAATCCATTTAAAAAGTAGTCTCTGCTATCGAGATTCATCTTAAATAAATGATTTACATAGTAGTTCGGAGAAATCAAAGTTGAACAGATTATTTTTCTAGCTTAAATAGGCGTGTTTGTGAAAATAAAATTTGTTTGCATTTTGTAGGTAACTCAATGGATTAATAGACTCTGAGAGACTAATTTGGCTCAGTTGTGGGATCGATCAATAATATGTATACTTTATGAGGTACAACGGTCTGTCTTACCACATCTTTACGACTTTTATACCCATGGGACAACGGATTTTGTTTTCATTTTATATATTTTAACTTCTTCAGTGTATATAGCTCTGAGAGTATGAGCAATCTATTATCGAACAATTATTGTTTATATAATGAGTGATTTTGACTAGTTACCTGCGTTCCCTATACAAGACAGAGTATTAGTTGCAGCAAGTGAACTACTTTAGCATCAAGTTCAATGCATGCTGCTTTGACATGCTCCTTGGCACTGGGCCACAGAGAAAACCCATCAATTTCTCGAGCATTCGGAATGATCATTGTGCCTGTTGATGATCATATTTAGTGATGCTGATGATGTTCATATAGATATCTTAAAAATAGGCCGTCGTGCCGTCGTGTTCTCCCAATCTCCCTAAGACGGCGACACTTGTGCGCGACTCTCGCGCTAATTTGCTTTATGATAGACATGAAAGATCAGCATAAATATATCTTTTGGAGACAAATTTCTTGTTCCCTTCACGAGCTGGCGGGCGATTCTTGAATGCCTCAGTCTTGTCTTGGCGGTCGTCGGGAACGGTGCGTTTTCTGTTTTTCACATCCTGAATATAGTGTTACTGTACAATTCGATATCCTTCGCGTGGTATCAAGTGCAGGGGCAACCTATACCTATTTACATATACATATGTGTTCTCTTGTGCCAAGTTTCAATCGGATCTGCCGGCATATGTCGAGCATTGATTAATAGTTTTCATCAAGTTTTGCATGTGGTTAATGTTAATGGTGTGGAGTTCTTTTATCGCGTTGACAAATGGGAAAATAGTTTTTCCTATAAAATACAATTTATATATACATATATATATATATATATATGCAGATGAAGTGCTGTTCGTCTTGTGCTATTTATAATGCCGCCTTAATCTTAATGGATTTTTATACCGTCTACCTATATACATCTATATTTTCAGCCTACTCTCGCCTCCAAAAATGTTCTGAAAAGTGAAATTAATTAATGACTTGTTATTTTTAAAAGACAAAGAAAAAAGAACGTGCAAAGGTGTGAAGAAAATAGTTTCGATTGAATATTCATATTATTATATAGCATCAAAATGTTGCCAGCACATTTTGCTTTATGTGTGCTGAGCTGGATTGCGTTTTCTGGAGGTAAGTGGGTGTCAGAAAGTTCAAATGTGATTGGGAAATAGGAAATAAATATCACAAGAACATACATGTTTATAAGATATGACAGATGAAATATGACAGTGTGCTATTTGTATAGATTGAGGTACTACAGCTCACAGCTCTACAGGAAGCAATAAATAAGCTAGGTATATTTATAAAAATTAGACAGCCCAAAACTTGTAACCTTTTCGAATGGGCCGTAAACATATCCAGATGTGTCATAAAAACCATTTGCTATAATATCTAATGAACAAAATGAGTAAGCTATATTTGTATATGCACTTTTTATGACATCTTTGTATACTATATCTAGATCACCATATTGATGATTCATTGTCAGATTGTCTATGGCACATCTTTAGCATTATGACTGCCCCCCTAACGCTGCCCTACAAATAGTCCACTTAATTACCGGCCGGAATTTACAAACCATAAACATAAATACTGCTCGTAAATTTCGGAAGAGATAAAAATAAACATCCACGACAATAAAAATTGCTTTGACAAAGATTTAAAAGAGCTTTCCAACGATCTCTATAGAAAACTATAGAATCATACGTGAGATAGTTAACTGAACAATCAGGAACTTGTCTGGAAACCTTGGACAAAGCAGTTTGTTGTGAAGATTATAATATAAACTGAATCGAATTTAATACTATTATTAATACCTTGTTTGTTTTTGAGTACTCTTATTACTTATTTGGCATTATGGCCCGTCATACATGTAATTTTCAGGTCTAATTTATTGTAAGTTTTCAATTAAAAAAGTTTACAGTTATTGTTAATCAGGATTGGTCCAGATAAGCTTGAGCTATAAACAACCAAAAAATTCGTTAAATTTTATTATCGTTTTGTTCATCCTATAAATAATGAAGTTTTTTTAATTCCGGTGGAATTTGTTATTAGGGCAGAATATAAGCACTATATAAATACGACAAGATGTAAAAACTCGTATAGATAGCATTAAAGAACTTGTCCAACTTGACTGCTGTGGAATTTAATAATAGTATAATGTTTTTGTCAATTTGATTTTTGTATAACTGAGCGCAATTGCGAGTGTCAGTCTTAAGTGACGCCTAAGCCTAGTGTGTATGGGTGTGTTTATAGTTATTATGATTATTATTATTATAAAAAAATTGATATATTCCAGTGACGCATGCTGTCTATGAGGACTGCAAGACTCCACCACCGGTGGATCATGCCAGAGCTGAGCTGTTCGAGAGCGAGCACATCAATACCGCCATCTACAGCTGTGCGGGGGGCTATGTGATGAAGGGAGTCAATGAGCTGATCTGCAATGTGGACACCGAGGAGTGGCAGGGTGAACCGCCCGCTTGCATCAAGGGCAAAGGTAAGCGTGCTGCAGGTCTGTGCAGAACATTCTCATTATTTTGTGGCATGCTACAGTGAACACTCATCACTCCGAGCGCAAGAAGAAAATGCTAGCCATTCCCGAGGAGCTGAACGTGGCCACTGAGCTGGCGCAGCAGCTCGACTTGAGCTGCATCCAGGCCAAGGTTCAGGCACCCGAAATAAGCCACGGCATTGTCTCCAAATACGAGCGTCGTCGGCGGGGCGACAAGATCTTCCTGGTGGCCTACTATGCCTGTAACGAGAACTATGACTTCGAGCGGACGCAGGTGAATGCGCTCTACTGCAGCGCCAAGCAGTGGGTGGGTGAGCTGCCCACCTGCCTGCCCCGCGTCGAGTACCCCGACGAGGACGACGACGATGAGGATTACGATGAATACGAAACGATTGACAACGATGCGGCTGACGACATAGAAAGTGATTCGCAGCTCGGTGACACTGCTGATCCCCTGGCGCCACCACCACCACCGCCACCAGTCGAAAAGGAGGAGGTGGAGCTGGAGGAGGAGCTGGAGCCTCAAGTTGTGCCTGAGGAGCAACAGCCTGAGCCCACCAAAGCAGAAGTCGAGCCCGTAGCAGAGCCCGAGACACAGCCTGAATCAGAGCCAGAACTGATTGTACCAGAAGCGGAACCAGAAATTGTGGTGCACGTCAATGAACCGGATCTGGCAGTTGAACCGGCTGTTGTGGAGCAGAGTCCTGCCACCGATATCAGCATTGTTGTTGAGCCCACAAAGGATCCATTTTCACCACGCCTGCTGGACGAGGACTGTGGCGAGGACCGAGGTGGCTGTGCCCACAAATGTGAGCGTCTGCTCTTCCCCGGCGAGAATGAGCCGCGCCTCAAGTGCAGCTGCAACGAGGGCTATACCCTGGATCCCCAGGACTATGCCAAGTGTCATGGTAGGCCCAATGAGCTGAAAAATAGTTTGAAACCTAACTAATGCTTGCCGCTTATCACTTCTTCAGACATCGATGAGTGCCAGGAGTCGAATGGCGGCTGCTCTCAAATGTGCAACAACCTACCCGGCGGATTCGAGTGCGCCTGCGAGAAGGGATACCAGATCGATGAAGCCACGGGCATCAACTGTGTGGGTGAGTACAGTAGACGCATACATCCAGCTTACACTGTGCAGAATACTTATAACAACAGAGAAATACAGAAATGTGGGTTGAATAAATTATTATTATTCAATATATTATTCGGTTAAGTAATAAAATCTAGAATCTGTATATAACTCTTGACATCATTGATATTGATAGAATAATATTCTTAATGGAATTTAAACAAGTGGGGAGGATTATCTTCGGCGTGCCGAAGATTTTATACTCTTTTCGAGCCTATAGGCAACTTTCACTCTGCCAACTGCACCACTGAAATTTCATAAGCTGTACAAAATCGCTTTGCCGGCTCCAACCAATGTGATATATCTTTGAATAATAAGTGTCTGTGCAAAGTTTTATCGCGATAGCTCAAAAACTGAGGGACTAGTTTGCATACATACAGACAGACAGACGGACATGGCTAGATCAATTTGTATTGTCATTCTAAGCATACTGGCAGTATTTTTGGGGGTCTCCGACGCTTCCTTCTATGCGTTACAAACTTCAGCACAAACTTAATATACTATTTTCTTCGAAAAGAGTATAAACAGAGAGGAAAGAGGGAGAGAGAGAGAGAACGATAAGTGCAGGCAATTATTTATTTAAATTATCGATAATTTTTCTGAATAGAATCCGATTTCATGTTCAATTGCTTACGGCTCTGCTCGTTGCTGCGCCTTAGTCTCAAAGAAACTCGGCCAGGACATGCACTTCCTGCCTATCATCTTTGACAGTTTATCCTCCTTCTCCATTTTAAGCTTGACGCTTGCGTTTACCATTTCAATTTGTGATATTCACAAATATTTCTTTAAAAAGATTCATGACAGGATTCGTTTTAGCTAACCTTTTCGCAATAAGATTGATCTAGAATTCAACGAATTTCTTGTGGTATAAATCATTAGAAATTTCGTAATTAATTCTAATTGATTCCTATTTAATGGCTTATCTATGTTGCAGATATTGATGAGTGCGCATTGCCGGAAGTAGCCACTAAGTGCTCGAATGGGTGTGAAAATACGCCTGGTTCCTATCGCTGTGCGATCCCCTTAAACACTAAGGAGGAGACTAACCCAGAGTCCGCGGAAGCGGAGCTGGATAACGAAATCGAACTGACACCTGTGGCTCAACCGGAAGTGCCGCCAACAGCCGTCGAGCCGGAAGTGCAGCCGACTGAGGAGCCAGCTGTGCAACGGAGCTGCAATGCTGGTTTCGTCCTCTCGCCAGATGGTGGCGAGTGCCTGGACATTAATGAGTGCGACATCGTTGTGGAGGACAACGGGAATGCGGATCACGTGCCGCATCGCATGTGCCTGCATCAGTGTGAGAATACGATCGGCTCCTATCGCTGCACCTGCAACGAGGGCTTCCACCTGCTGGAGGATGGCAGCAGCTGTGCGCTCGATGCCTGCGATGACCTGGACAATCCGCAGCTGAATCGCATGCGCTGCGCACACCAGTGCGAGGACTTGCCCACGGGGGGCTACGCGTGCGTCTGCCCCGATGGCTACCGGCTGGGCCAGGACCTGCACAGCTGCGAGGTGGTGGAGACCGTGTGCAGTCGCGAGCAAGGACACGAGCGCTGTCGCCCGGGCACTTGTGTGGCCAGCGAGGACAACAGCACGTTCAGCTGCCTGTGCCCCAGCGGCTACGCCAGCGAGGTGTTCAGCTGCCAGGACCTGGACGAGTGCGCCATGGGCAGCCACAAGTGCAGCCACGACTGCTTCAACACGGCAGGCAGCTACCAGTGCCTCTGTCCGCGCGGCATGTCACTGCAGGAGCCCGACGGCCACACCTGCGTCGCTCCCGATCCCTGCGCCGTCAACAACAACGGCTGTGAGCAGCTGTGCCTCAGCGCCGACGGTGGCGCCTGCACCTGTGGCAAGGGGTACGTGCTCAGCGCGGACGGCAAGAGCTGCAGCGACGTGGACGAGTGCCAGGTGAAGAACGGCGGCTGCCAGCAGCTCTGCCGCAATCTCCCAGGTGCGTATGAGTGCCTCTGTGCGCCCGGCTACGAGTGGCTTCCAATCGCTGGCCCCAGCGGCTACTGCTTCGATATAGACGAGTGCGCCTCCAATGCCCACAGCTGTGATCCGCCCATGCGCTGCGAGAATCTCAATGGCTCCTACACGTGCCTGTGTGAGCCTGGCTACGCTCTGGGCATCTCATCCCCATCACCATCACCATCACAATCACCTTCATCTTCATTATCCTTGTCATCCTCATCTGCATCCGCTTGCTTGGACATTGACGAGTGCTCGCTGTCCAATGCCAACTGCTCGCACTTCTGCTTGAATCAGGCGGGCAGCTTTCAGTGCGCCTGCGCCGACGGCTTTGAGCTGGCGCCGGACGGCTTCGCCTGCCTGGACGTCGACGAGTGCTCTCGCGACTTTGGTAATTGCAGCAGCATTTGCATTAATCTTCTAGGTAGCCACGCCTGCGCCTGCGACAGGGGTTACGAGCTGACGGCGGACGGACGCGGCTGCCAGGACGTGGACGAGTGCGCCGGCCTGCTGTCCGGCGGATGCACACATGAGTGCATCAACCGGGCGGGCAGCTATGAGTGCGGCTGTCCGCTGGGCTACCTGCTGCAGGAGGACGAGCGCAGCTGCCGACCCGCCCTGGTCGGCTGTCCGCCGGGCACGCGCCAAACGGAGCAGGGCTGCGAGCCGCTCGAGTGCCAGCTGGGCATGCTCCTGGGGGCCGACGGCACCTGCGTGGACATCGACGAGTGCCGCGTGAACAACGGCGGCTGCTCGCACCAGTGCCGCAACGCGCAGGGCTCCTTCACATGCTCCTGTCCGGCGGGCTACTCCCTCGCCGCCAACTCGCGCGACTGCGAGGATGTCGACGAGTGCGCGGAGGAGAATGGCGGCTGCGAGGGCAGCTGCCTCAATGTGCCCGGCAGTTTCAGGTGCGAGTGTGCGGCTGGCAAGCGATTGTCCTTTGACGAGCGCAGCTGCTATGCGGTGCCGGTGATTGAGCCCCGGATTGCTCCGGTTGCTCCAGTTGCTCCAGTTGCTCCAGTTGCTCCAGTTACTCCCGCTGCACCCGTGATGCCCGTGCGACCTATGCCAACACTCAGACCGGTGACTTATCCGATCGCCGTGACACCGGCATTGCCCGGCTACCAGGTGCGAGATCAGTGCGTGCGCTTCGTGGCGCCGGTGAACGGACAGGCGCACTGCAACCGGTATCGGAACAAGCGGAAGCTTTTCTACAACACGCGCTGCAAGGTGCGCTGCAATGCCGGATACCAGCTGCTGGGCTCCGAGATCAGAAGCTGCGGTGCCTCCGGCAACTGGGAGGGACAGGACAACCAGTGTGTGCGTAAGTAGCCCTAAATGTCACATTCCTCTGCTGAAAGCAAAACTTGATGTTTGCCTGCTTGCAGTCGTTTCCCAGCCACGTCTTTGGACCCAAGGCACATCCCGCTCTGCGCCCGGACCGTCGGCGTGTCCTGCACTGCCGACGCCGCAGAATGGCGTCATCTCGCCCGCCAGCTGCACCAGGGGTGCCTCCAGCTTTGGCTCCATCTGCAATCTGCAGTGCAACATGGGCTTTGTGCCCGTCGGCGGCATGCTGACCACCTGCATGAACGGTTGGTCCCTGGGCAGTGTCCTGGAGTGCAAACGCTTTGGCAGCTTCGGTAACCAAATGATCACTCGGGTGCAGACACCCTGGCAGCAGCAGCCATTCAGGCAGCAATCCTCCACGATTCAGCAGGTGCGAAGACAGCCACTGCCCATCCAGAGTCGAGGTCCTGCCGCATACATCAAGTGCCCGGAGGACGTTGTCATTCTGCTCAGTCCGCAGCAGAGCAAGGCGCACGTCATCCTGCAGAGACCGGCAACGAATGTAGACTATCGTCACGTGGCTGCCTTCCCGGCCTGGGCCAAACAGTTGCAGGGCCATCTGCCCACGGGCATCCACAAGATCGTCTACCGAGCACACGATCCGGTGACGCAGCAGAGCGTTGGCTGCCAGACCATCATTACCGTCAAGCAGGCAGCTAATACTAATTCTTTAGCCTCCTTTCCTGCGTTTAGACCAGCGTCAACGCCAGCTTTCAGATCCACCTCTCTGTCGGATTTCAGATCCGCCTCTTTACCGGACTTCGGATCCGCCCCTTTGCCGGACTTCAGATCCGCTCGAGTCTTTGATTTTGGTGCCCGGTCAGCAGCGAAGCCTTTTGCTAGCCTCATCGATGCATCGCCACTGACGAGGCGTTCTGAGAGCCTGATCGCCAAGAGGCCAGCAGAGAATGCAATTGAGGAGACTTTACCTTCTAGAAACTCGGAGAGCACAAGAATTGATCTAGGCTCATCCTCGTCGGGCTACTGTCCGCCTTCGTTTGAGGTGTATTTGAAGGAGAATCAAAATCTGCGCTCCGTTGTCTGGGATGAGCCCCGTTTTGAGGGCAAGCTGCTAAAGATCTACAAATCATCTGTGAGTAACAAGTGGAAAGGGTAGTGAGGTGAAGAAATCTCAGTTCATACTTTTTAACCCATTTGCAGTTCCCTGGCGCTCTATTCGGTCAGGGGGATCATGACGTGAACTACGAGGCCACCACCACAGATGGCTTGACTCTGCGCTGCAGCTTCCAAATACACGTCAGGGGTAAGATGCCAGCAACGAAGCCTTCACCTTCGAATGCCCATGTTAACTATAAACCCACCCTCACAGCGGCCGCTCCCACACCCCCGCCCACGCACGACGAGATCAGCTTCACGGACCAGTCCTCTGCCCCAGCAGCGTTGACTCAGCCTCCGCAGCACAGCAGCCTCTTTGCCGGCCACGAGTCGTATGTGGTTTGTCCCGGCAAGGAGCCGGTCAAAGTGACCGCCAGGCAGTCCGTAAGTGCCAACTGCAACAGCTAACACTCACTCAAGACCGCTTCCAATGCTAACGCCAATAGTAACCGCAATGCGAGAAACCCAGCGAAGGTTTGACACGCTTTTAACGCCTGAATGCTTAAGCCTATCTGCCTATCTATATCTATATCTATATCTATGTACATGTGCAACTGCAACTGCAACTGCAACTATATCTGTATCTGTATCTGTATTTGCATCTGTGTCTAGGTCAACCTGCCCGTAGGCTGCACTCTGAAGAATGTGCGCCCGCTAGCGACTACACAAACTCATCCAAAGCGTGGTCTCCTCACCTCGCTCTGGCGTCAATATAATCGTTTCTAATTGCCCATTTATTATTTATGGCCATTAAATTGTAAGGCACATTTGTAAAACTCTATGCACTTTTGATAACTTTTTATGTGAATTATTTTTGGATATCTTTTATGCGTAATTTAAATAAATATTTTAATGAAATGAATTTTGTTGTTATTTTGTGCGTTTGTCATTCGATATATAAGTTGAAAAACATTAATAAATTGAGTGGTAAATATTTTGAATCATTCAACTAAGTCTGCAATACTATTTAACATCAAAAATACTGATCTGTTAAATGATTTAACCAAATTACTTATCAAATACATATGTTAAACATAGTTAAAACGTAAATTCAAAGAAGGAAGCTGAAAGTTTCCACAAACACGTTTTCCCAAACGATAAGTTGAGTTACGAAAAATAAATCGGCGTAAATAAAATGGTTTATTGCATCAGCTTTTCTGCTGATGGAGCAACCGACAAGTACTTATAAGTTTTGACCTTATGTCGCATTTACAGAGCTACATAATCTAAAAGAGGGAGAGATACTGCACTTTGCATCATTTATTTTAATTTAATTAAAATAAATATTAAAAAATATATACTTATACATTTATAGTATTCATTTTAAGCAATACGCCAAATTTGATTTGACATTGAGGGCACAGTTTGATGGCAATAGGCTTAATCGCTAGAAACAGACATCTGGTCAGACCCCCACGATCGTGTGATCTGAGTAATTTCATTTAATAAAATTAGTTTGATTCCATTAAATGTTATGATGTTAATCAACAGCATCTGCACAAACATAAACTGAGTTTTTGAAATGTATTATTAGAAAAAACCAAAACCTGCTAAATGAGTAAATAGTGTAAGCGGTTTTGTTTTTAGTGACAAAAACATTGCATACTTTAAGACATATTGGTTAAAAATGCTCGGTATTTGCCAAAACCAAACAGGTATATGGTATATTTTTGGGTTTGATTGGCCCCTTTTATTGATTGTGCATCAAAAAAGTATAACATTAAAGCCAAAATCATAATTTATTTTAAATAACTAATTTATTTCAATTACAGTCAAACTTTTCGTAATCGAGATAAAAACTGCAGAGTCACAGTCAGAGTAAGATAACACCTAGAAATCACTTAATATCGGTCCGGTCGACAACATAAATATATAACACAATCTTAATATCTGAATTAAAAATTTTAGCTATGAGTTATAGAGACAAAATGTTCGATTTATAAAGCTATTGCCACTCAATTTGGTTAAAGTTACAGAAAATTCGATTTATTGAAATTCGAGATGGAAAGGTTCGTAAATATGTAATAAAGTTTAAAACAGAGCATAAAACTATACCTTAAAATTAAGATGAAATGAAAATCTGAGAAAATGAAATGTTTTGGTGCATTTGTACCACGTGTGGCAACATTGGATGCTGCTCCAAGCTGAGTAAGATTTCATCCACAAAACACGTTCCACACGATCGCTTGGAGCACTCGAAAAGCGGCCCCGTCTATTGAATGAAAGCTGATTTTGCACACTTGTCAGCTTGGGGCGGTTGGGCGGGTCAACATTGTAGTTGTTGCTGTTGTTGTCGACATGATAAGCAGAGCGACGCAAAAACACACTTTGTGCCACTTGCTGAAAACTTAAGACAGGTTGCTGAGCTAATCAAAACATTATTTTGATAGCTGTTTTGCTGAAGTGCCAGTTTTAGAAAGCTCCCAAGCGCTAAATGCCGCATTAAAAACTTTATTTACCTCCAATAATTGCCCAGAAATGCCGTTGAACTCGTTTGGCTAGAACATGTCATTAGAATTTTGATTATTTCAGCGCTGTTTTCCATTTTTTTCGTGTTTGCAAAATAAATTGAGACCACAAGCAGCGCATGTTAGTGACAAGACAGAAAAGCATATACACATATAAATATATAATTCTATATAATCGAAGCACATAATTAGGATGACTCTGCCACACGGCCTATCAAACCTATTAAGACGTAAGCTGATAACCCCCGAGCTCGACATACAAGTAGTACCATGTGGATGCTGTTCTCTGATCGACGTATTTTCTGTACTCGGCTTTGGTTGTATTGTGTTGTGTTGATATTATTTGTATTATTGTCTCAAAGATTAGCTTCAAGCTGCTGCTGGCTGAAGTCTATAAAAGCTTCTGAATTACTAAAAATCCAAATCAGTTTAAAAGCGAATGTTGTGCGGTGCGTTTGCATTGTATTAAAGAATCGTTTCTGAGAGCATCCGTGAGTTCGAGGCATACAAAATGTATCAGCGTCAAGTTTCCTTCGATAAGGTTGGTTCACTACGCAGTTCCTACCAATTTATATACATACTATGTATGGAAAGTGATTAATAAATAATCAATTAAAGTTTAATAACTATGTGGTGTATACCAAGTGTATTTTTCAATATTCAGAGAGATATTAATGGACAATAAAAATATATGAATATTTATAATTAAATTAAACGACATCAAAAGCTTAAACCAAATGCATATTGCCAATAAACAAAGACATTTATGTTGAATACTAACATTATATTTGAATATTTAACTGTGTGTTACTATATACGGAGACAATTAAATAATACAAAATACATTAAAATAGCAATCACAAAATACATAGATTTATCGACTTAAATCAATTATAAATATTTTAAAAGTACGACCAAATACGAGAATTTTTTATCAGAGAACGAAATTCTTATTTCGAAAAGATTTTTTGTAATACCGAAAAATCAATTATGATTTATAAAACCTTTTACATTCATATTTTAAGTACAAAGAAATTCGTACTTGATTCAAGAGCTTTTTGATCTTCTTTTTTATATGTATGTACATATTTTCTTTTACGGATATTCAAGAATTATTTGTCCTTTAAATTTCTGTACTCCGGTTGTTCTTGAATTTAAGACATAATTTTTCTCTGAGTGTATATTTTTGCAGGCAGTATTTTTAATATTTTTATATTTTAAATTATATTTGCATACTAAATTGAGTATTATTTTCAAGAGATATTTTGCGCATTGTCAAGAAAAAATAAATCCTCAAGTGAACCATGCTGATAGACTGAAAACCAAGTTGTAGGTGAAAATCACGGCTTGCAACAGAGCATTGCGGTTAGATAGAAGCCTTCAATATGCAGCGAGGTAGATCTTGCGGTGAATCTGAGCTTTAGAATCTGAGTGATCAGGTGAAAAAACTGCCATGCTGTTAATATCTGTTTACAATGCCAATATGGAAAATAGTATACAATACTCGTTTATTGTAGAACATTAACTGATTGATAGATGGGTAGCTTAGGTTTACTGACGTCTACAATGTCTGGCTATTATGCAAGCACCTTATCGCTTTAATTGATAAGCAAGTCTAATCGATTACTAATTAATAAAGTAATTGTTATTTATTGCAAATATTCTTGTTTTTGTTTTTACTCTCGCCCAGCCAACTCGCATCGAGGACTCTGCGTATATAGCGGAGGGCGTGGACATGCAGGAGGCTCGCAACACCTGCCTGTTGTTCTCGCCCAAGGACTCCTCGCTGGCTTGCGGCGCCTTGGCCAATACGCTAGCCATCTTCAAGAAGCACGACATCAATCTATTGCACATTGAGTCCCGATCCTCGCTGCGTGTACCCGGCTACGAGTTCTTTGTGGAGTGCGACGGCAAGTCGGGTGCTTTGGGCAAGGCCATTGAGGATGTGAAGGATCAGTGCAGCTACTTCAACATCATCTCGCGCGATTACAAGGACAACGCAACGGCAGTTCCTTGGTTTCCCCGTCGTATACGTGATCTCGACCGCTTTGCCAATCAAATTCTGAGCTATGGCGCCGAGCTGGACTCCGACCATCCCGGCTTCACAGATCCCGAGTACCGCAAGCGTCGCAAGTACTTTGCGGACATTGCGTACACCTACAAGCATGGGGAACCATTGCCGCATGTGGATTACACCAAGGAAGAGACCGAAACCTGGGGCATTATATTTCGCAATCTGACCAAACTATACAAAACACACGCCTGCCGCGAATACAATCACGTTTTTCCATTGTTGGTAGACAACTGTGGCTTCCGCGAGGATAACATACCACAGCTAGAGGATGTATCCAACTTTCTGAGAGGTATATTAATCAATTTATCGATATGTTATTAGTGCTTACCAATTCTTTGACAGATTGCACGGGCTTCACGCTGCGTCCTGTAGCTGGTCTACTCAGCTCACGCGATTTCCTGGCTGGACTCGCCTTCCGCGTCTTCCATTCCACACAGTACATTAGGCATCCCAGCAAGCCGATGTACACACCGGAACCGGATGTGTGCCACGAGTTAATGGGACATGTGCCACTGTTTGCCGATCCGGCCTTCGCACAGTTCAGCCAGGAGATTGGCCTGGCCTCCCTGGGCGCCCCCGATGACTATATTGAAAAGCTATCGACGGTGAGCTGACATTTCTAGATTGACCACGTTTTATTCATTGCTAACGACTTTCTCTGTTGCAGATCTTCTGGTTCACTGTTGAGTATGGAATGTGCCGTCAGGAGGGCGAGCTGAAGGCCTTTGGTGCCGGCTTGCTCTCATCGTATGGTGAGCTGGAGTACTGTTTGACGGACAAGCCGCAGCTGAAGGACTTCGAGCCGGAAGTCACTGGCATTACCAAGTATCCCATTACGGAATTCCAGCCGCTTTACTATGTCGCCGATAGCTTTGAGAGCGCCAAAGAGAAGACCATGTAAGTTGGAGTCAAAATGAGTTTTATTTAAGTTGTTCATTCAACACGCATCCTTCCAGCAAATTCGCCAACTCCATACCGCGTCCGTTTGGAGTGCGCTACAATGCCTACACCCAGAGCATTGAGGTGCTGGACTCGAAGCCGCAGATCTCGAATCTGATGAACAACATCAATTGCGAGTTTCAGATACTGCAAAATGCGATTGTCAAGCTGCGCGTTTAATTCGATGTACATATAATATATGTCCATCAGTAGCTTAAGACAGTTTTTATATATATATTGTATGAAATGGATAAAATGATATGATATGTTATGCTTTGTAAACTATTTCTTTTCAATCTTTTCATATATTGCAACATGCGTTCGATTTTACAAGGGTTCAGTTTATTTATTTTTGGATTAGTTTAGATACTTGAAACCACATTTGAATTAGAATTCACGCATTATAGAGTTTACGTTACATTTATGTAGGTAGCCTGTACATGGCTTTCCTTGTAGTAAATAATGAAATAATTTGAGTTGAAATCCATACTTAATATGAAATAAGTTTAAGCTTTCAGCATTTGGTAATGAGTGAGTGAGTGTATATGAGTGTAAGTCTGAATGTTAATGTGATCTAACATCTAACATATTATTTTCGATACATAGAAAAATAGTTCAGTTCAGCTAAGAGTCCAAGACAGATGATTAATCTTATTAAATTAAATTTATAGCTCCAATACTTAAAAAATATTTGTAAAAAAAGTTGAGACAATATTATTTTTAAGCTATACCATTTTGTCACTCGCGCCCAGAGATAAATTTAAAGCTTTTACACATACAACTCATTTTCCACCCAAGGTGGAGTTTGGAACTTGAATCGGAAAGTCTATCTTTAACAATAAGTTTGTGCATAAAAAAAAAATAAAAAGTTGTATGCAACAGTTTTTCGGCCAATTTCAGACCATTTCCCAAGTTTTACAATCGAGTATTAAATATTTAAAAATGAGTCTTTCTTTCGATTTCAGACCAGCGTTTTTGGGCTATAACTTAAAAGTTGAATAGTTAGAGGCACCAAACTTATTATGTATAATCTCGAATATACATAATATACATGAAACATATATTTTACTTTTTGGATCCCCCCAAAAGTACAAAACGCATTTTTGAAGGCATAACCTTACAATTTGGTTTAGTCACACATTTTTTTCATTGCCGATTTTATGCCCTCAGAATTTCAATATGATCGGAGATTTAAATTAAGTGCAGAAGCAAGCTAACTGAGATAACTGCATGCACTGCTTGCAACATGTGTGTGTTTGTATGTATGTACACTGATAGGTTAGTATGATAAATGTATGGACTGCGTTCAGGGTATCTCCCAGTCGGCCACTCCCGACTACGGCGCTCTTAATTGGGGTCAAGTTTGTTAGTCAATAGTTTAATTTTTTGCGATAGCATTGGTCATCAATAATTGATCATTTAAAAAAAAAACAAATCAAAACATTTGACCCAGCCAAAGCCCTTTGTTCAAATAACTAAATATGAAAATAATCGCTGTCTTTATGGTTTTAAAAACATTGCATACTTTAAGACATTAATTTTAAATGCTCGAAATTTATTAAAATAAAACTATGTGCTCTTGAAAATAAAATAAAATTTAACTTTATTCAATTTTAATAATTTATTTTAATTACCCTAAATTTTCCATAACTTGATGGTAGGTAAATTTGGTCAAAGTTTTGTTATAAATGTTGCAATCGATTTACTTACTTGAAATCGTGCTAGACTGGGAGGGAGGTGTGAAATAAAGCCACAAGGGTGGAGGTAACGACCGTAGCTACCGGTTGGAAGTATTCACCACAGCCAATACACGTGTTAATAAACGCGGCATTAGATTTAAATCCCCAGCAAGTAAATGAGGAATGGATCTTTCGTATTAGGTCTTGTCTACTTTACCGATCACACACGAGATATCATTCCGGTGAGCATGTGCTAGACTTAACTGCAAGATTCTAGGACCATATGTTAATAAGTTTTATTTACTTATTTATAGCTTTACTTTCAAATTGCTAGAAGAATAAAGTATGTTTCTAAATCAAAGGATATATGTCATATCCTCTTGTCGATAATGTAAAAGTTGATTCATTGTAAGTTGTATGTTGATTCTCTAACGCTTATAATTATGTGTCCAAGCATTTAAGCGTAAGATATAAGCCTGAATAGAGCATCGCGAAGTATTGTCTGTCGTATTTAGATTAAATATACATATGTATGTATAGGTATCTCGATGTATTGTTGAATTTAAAATTAAGCATTAAGAGTTAAATATTTGCATCAGAGTTACAGAAAACTTTCACTCCATAAAATATTGTTGTTGTGGAATAAAGTTTATTTGTTATGTCTTTGGAAGCTGTATGTTTTCCCTAAAGCCTTACGAATATGGTCATTCACGTATCGTTGGAAATTCATATAATAATATATGTGCGTATCGAATTCAGATCCTTTATTTTGAATCACAATTTTTTAATTTTAATCAATATGAATTTCTTTGAATTATTTTTCGTTCCTGACCGCACACATGTGTTCTAATATGTTCCAAACCTATTTTTCCTTGCACGAAACATAGAATCACTCCCGAAGGTCTTTGGATATGCTCGGTTTTAGTCCATTCACGCACTGGACTTTGGCTTACTCACTACACATTGTTTGTTGAAGTATACGCACTAAACCTTAACTTCTTTGTTTCACGATGCTACAACGATTGTCTCGAGAAGTTAACGCAAAGAACCCTCAAGCCTTTTCTCAATCAGTCCGATCCTGGGCGCACAGAGGCTCACTGCTTTGCGGTCCGCAACAACCGTTACGCCAGCGAGGTACAGGGCTCCTCTATTTTTCGGTCCTCAACAACCGTGCAAGACTTTTATATATTTTAATCTGTTGGAGCCGTTGTGCCAGCGCAGTGCAGGTCCTTGCAATTTAAGTCCTCAACAACCGTTAAGCCGACTTTATTGCGATGTTTCCGAGCGGCGCTGTTCTCTTCTGTGCTGGTTTGGCTAGGGCTTTCATGTTTAGATTAAAGTTTAATGATTAAACTAATATCTAACTTATGTTTTAAAACACATAAGTACATAATTATGTCACAGTTAATAATATACCTCAACATATTTATATACATACATTTCCTACTCCACTTGTTGCCATGGACATTTGGCATTCAATTTTCTTTGTTAAGGGCTGCGCCACTCTTCCTCCACACTAATTTTCTCCCTTTTATGCCAAATATGCAGAGCTTGTTCTCATCCGTGAGAATAACTTTGACCCAAAAGTCAGCAGTCTTTGAGATGTGGTCTTTTGCAATTCCATGCACTTCTTTTTATTTACTTCGGATATGTGTGGCTTTCTCCGGGCAACTCGGCTGTGAATCCAGTTTTTTCAAGATGCGTCGCACTGTGTTGTCTGAAATATTTTTGGAGAACCTTTCCGCCACCTCAAGTCGCAGTTTCTAAGCAGTCATCCTTGGGTTTAAGCGCGCTATGGAAGCGATAAATTTTTTTCCCACTTTGTCAACAAAGACGGACGGCCGGAATAAACATAATAATTATACACCCTCTGACAAGAAAAATGTGTTCTGCCCACCACCTGACCAATTTCTCGGTAGGATTTGCCTTGTACACATTAATGATCAATTTGCGAAGATCACTGACGATTTATTTTCCTGGTGGCGCCACGCTGCTATTTATGGTGTTATGGTTTTGTGCAAAAGTATGTAGCAGGCATAAGGAAGCATCTCCGACTATATAAAGTATATATATTCTTGATCAGTATCAACAGCCGAGTCGATTTAGCCATGTCCGTCTGTTCGTCTGTCTGTATGAACACGCGAATATCAGAGACTATAAGAGTTAGAGACGATAAATTTCGATTTCAGACTAGCGTTTTTGGGCTATAACTTACAAGTTTTTAGAGCTAGAGGCCCCAAATTTGTAGAGGCCCCAACATGTATAATCTCGAATAGCATACACATGTAACAAAGTTTTCACTTTTTGGATACCACCCCCAATTCCCCCCAAATTTGAAAAAACTCATTTTTGTAGGTTCGACCTTGCAATTTGGTTTGGTCACACATTTTATTGCCAATTGTATGATCGGAAGATCGGAACGCAGACGTTATTTAAGATTAAACTTTCCATTGTGTGGGGCTCGGTGAAAAGCAAGCGAACTGCTTAAACCGCTTGCACTGCTTGTACTGCTTGAACTGCATCATGTGTCTGTTTAGATTAGTATGAATTAATGTAAGGACTGGGTTCAGGGTATCTCCTAGTCGGGCACTCCCGACTAGAGCACTCTTACTTGTTTTATACCAGTATTATCAAGATCAGTTCACAATGTTGGATCTATTAATTGTTTCCCATCTTCCTGCATAATGAGATGGAATGAAAACTGATTCAAAATTTTATATGTTGCTGTTCTTGGCTACGTGATAAGCAGCGCTATGGAAAAACACTTGCCACTTTCTGAAATCTTAAGACAGGTTGCTGAGTTAATAAAATTAGTATTTTTATAGCTGTTTGGCTGAAGTTCCAGTTTAAGAAAGCCGTTTAACTAGAAATTTAAATTTAAATTTTTATTGTTTCAACGATATTTTCCATATTTTTGTTTTCGTTAGTAATTCTATATTATCTAAGCTCATCAACAGGATGACTCTGACACACGGCCTATCAAATCTATAAAAAAGCCAGCTGATAACCCCTTAGCTCGGCATACAAGTAGTACTAAGGGATGTTATTCTCTGGTCTCAAACCAGCTAACCCACTCGACGTATTCTCTGTTCTCGGCTTTGTGTTGAGTTGTTATTATTTGTGTTAATGTCTCAAAGATTAGCTTTAAGTTGGCGCCGGCTGAAATGTATAAAAGCTTGTGAATAACTGAAAATCCAATCAGTTTAAAAGCTTATATTGTGCGGTGCGTTTGAATTGTGCTTAAGAATCTTTTTGAAATTTTCGTGAGCTAGAGGCATACAAAATGTATCAAACTCAAGTTTCCTTTGATAAGGTTAGTTCACTTTGACTTACTGCCAGTTTAAATACATACTTGTATATAAAAATTGAGAAATTAATATTGTAACTAATGTTTAATAAATATATTGTGCATAGCTTGTGTAATTCATAATTCCAGAGAAAATAATCATATAAAGACAATTGAAGTTGAAGCAATACGTTGTCAAAATCCGACCAAGTCGAAAGTCCTAGATTAGAGAATGAAATTATTATCAGTAGTGTTGAGAAGTTTATATATCCTTGTATGTATGTTAGACTTTTATTTTCATTCCCGTTTGCTTCTCGTCTAAACTTTTATATTCGTTTATTTTTTAAGCTACTTTGTGAGGGTATCTTTTTATTTATTTAAATTGCCTTCTAGTGCTTCAGGCTAAAGCATATTAATTATGACACTAGTCACTAATATTTCTTTGTTAATTCTACGAATACATGCTTTGTTGTATCCGCAAAAAATTTATATTTTTTTATATTATTAATAAAAATGCATCATCATTTTATATATCAATCATAACAATTTTTAATTTTAGCTATAATATTTTAGGTATATTCCTGTGGGCGATTTGTTAGTTTTATTTGAAATTGCGTGGAGCTACTAATAGTTATAAAAGAGTGTGGAAGTTGCGAATTGACACGAACATCATGTAAGGAGAAATGTTTTTCGGAGGTAAAAGAAAATATACATCGCCTTAGTTGTTCGTTTTGTTTTAAATGTTCTTTAAATGTTGTAAATGTCCATGAGAGAATGCGGTTAGACACAAACCTTTAAGATGCAGCGAGGTAGATCTTGAGGTAAATCTGACCTTTGGAATCTGATTGCTCAGGGGAAAAACTGCCATGACGTTAATATCTGTTTACAATGCCAATATGGAAAATAGTATACAATACTCGTTTAATGTAGAACATTAACTGATTGATAGATGGGTAGCTTAGGTTTGCTGATGTCTATCTGGCTATTATGCAAGCACCTTATCGCTTTAATTGATAAGCAAGTCTAATCGATTACTAATTAATAAAGTAATTGTTATTTATTGCAAATATTCTTGTTTTTGTTTTTACTCTCGCCCAGCCAACTCGCATCGAGGACTCTGCGTATATAGCGGAGGGCGTGGACATGCAGGAGGCTCGCAACACCTGCCTGTTGTTCTCGCCCAAGGACTCGTCTTTAGCCAGCGGCGCCTTGGCCAATACGCTTGCCATTTTTAAGAAGCACGACGTCAATCTATTGCACATTGAGTCCCGATCCTCGCTGCGTGTACCCGGCTACGAGTTCTTTGTGGAGTGCGACGGCAAGTCGGGTGCTTTGGGCAAGGCCATTGAGGATGTGAAGGATCAGTGCAGCTACTTCAACATCATCTCGCGCAGTTACAAGGACAACGCAACGGCAGTTCCTTGGTTTCCCCGTCGTATACGTGATCTCGACCGCTTTGCCAATCAAATTCTGAGCTATGGCGCCGAGCTGGACTCCGACCATCCCGGCTTCACAGATCCCGAGTACCGCAAGCGTCGCAAGTACTTTGCGGACATTGCGTACACCTACAAGCATGGGGAACCATTGCCGCATGTGGATTACACCAAGGAAGAGACCGAAACCTGGGGCATTATATTTCGCAATCTGACCAAACTATACAAAACACACGCCTGCCGCGAATACAATCACGTTTTTCCATTGTTGGTAGACAACTGTGGCTTCCGCGAGGATAACATACCACAGCTAGAGGATGTATCCAACTTTCTGAGAGGTATATTAATCAATTTATCGATATGTTATTAGTGCTTACCAATTCTTTGACAGATTGCACGGGCTTCACGCTGCGTCCTGTAGCTGGTCTGCTCAGCTCACGCGATTTCCTGGCTGGACTCGCCTTCCGCGTCTTCCATTCCACACAGTACATTAGGCATCCCAGCAAGCCGATGTACACACCGGAACCGGATGTGTGCCACGAGTTAATGGGACATGTGCCACTGTTTGCCGATCCGGCCTTCGCACAGTTCAGCCAGGAGATTGGCCTGGCCTCCCTGGGCGCCCCCGATGACTATATTGAAAAGCTATCGACGGTGAGCTGACATTTCTAGATTGACCACGTTTTATTCATTGCTAACGACTTTATGTGTTGCAGATCTTCTGGTTCACTGTTGAGTATGGAATGTGCCGTCAGGAGGGCGAGCTGAAGGCCTTTGGCGCCGCCTTGCTCTCATCGTATGGTGAGCTGGAGTACTGTTTGACGGACAAGCCGCAGCTGAAGGACTTCGAGCCGGAAGTCACTGGCATTACCAAGTATCCCATTACGGAATTCCAGCCGCTTTACTATGTCGCCGATAGCTTTGAGAGCGCCAAAGAGAAGACCATGTAAGTTGGAGTCAAAATGAGTTTTATTTAAGTGGTTCATTCAACACGCATCCTTCCAGCAAATTCGCCAACTCCATACCGCGTCCGTTTGGAGTGCGCTACAATGCCTACACCCAGAGCATTGAGGTGCTGGACTCGAAGCCGCAGATCTCAAATCTGATGAACAACATGAATTGCGAGTTTCAGATACTCCAGAATGCGATTGTCAAGCTGCAAGTTTAATTCGATGCTTAAGACAGTTCTTATATATATTATATGAAATGGATAAAATTATATGACTATGTTATGCTTGTAAATAATTTCTTTTCAATCTTTTCATTTATTGCAAAATGCTCCACAGCGTTCGGTTTTACAATGGTTCAGTTTATTGATTTTTTGATTAGCTCAAATATATGTAACCACATTTGATAGTTATTTACAGACATCTTCAAGTAAAATATATACATATATACACGCTTAAAAGAGTTTAGTTACATTTGTATAGGTATGTACAGGTTTTCCTTATAGCTAAGATTACATTTAGTTTGAGTTGAAATCCATAATTAATATGAAATTAGTTTAAGTTTTCAGCATTTGGTTCTTAATCAGCTTGAACTGAGTGAATGTCGATGCGAGTGTGAATGTTATTCAGTAACATACTCATTTCGAACCCAAGAGTTCATAATGGAGCAAATGTTGCGAACCTGAAACAGAATTTACTATAATAATCTTTCATGTACTGTATACACACATAACAGATCTTAGAGTGATTTTTACAGGGCTAATCAAATGTCAAGTAATTAAAGAGAATTTATGCTGTATGAAAAAATAATAGCATTCATAGTGATAAAATTTGTGCTAAATAAAAGAAATAGAAATTTGATATATGATATTTGAATATGTTCACAGCAAATAGTTCACTTGCAATCTCAACCTGAGTTTGGACTTACATTCTATATATATACATATATATACTTAATACACAACAGATGATTTATCTTATATTAAACTATTTGTATGACTCCAAAAAAGAAGCGCAGTCTTCAAAATAATATTTATATATACAAATGATATGATATTATTTAAATGTTACATATGTACATAGAATTTTGTTTTAGTTGCTTTTAGTTACTTTTCGTTTATGAATATCTCAGATATCTAACAATTTAATAATAAATGGCGTTGCATCTATTAATTATTTTTAGGTTCGCTTATGCATATACATATACATATATATATATATATATATATATATACATGTAAGAGATCTTTGTTGGTGCCAATGGCACTTACTGTATAATGGTAACTAATGGAGACGTTTGGCTGTTCTTATCAAATTTATAACACAGCTACCTATAACTAGATGTTTTCACTAACTAATCCTAACATAATTTTGAGAACTTGCCTTAATGATGAACATAAAACTTATCTTTTACATATATACACTAGTTGGTTAAGAGTAGTTAAGGATTACACACACTAGATTAGAACAATACTCAGTCTGTTGAGATCTACAACTAGTTTTGGGTATTGTGTATGTTCGATCAAGAGAGCCAGGATTGGACCTTTACACAGTGCGACAGTAGGATTGGGGATAGCAACTGTCTGTCCTACAACTATCACTATCGCTATCACTAAGCCTATCAGTATATCTAAGTTTAAGGAATTCATATATCAAGATGTATGCCACGCCCCAGAGCTGGCCATATGCTATTGACTGCTGCCGGCCGTGTGTGGTGAATTGAACAGATTCTGTGATTGCTCCTGTGACATTTGATACGGCAATATTTCCAGATCGTTGGGCAGCTGACTCTGGTTCTGATTGCCGATAAGAGATTGAAATGGATTCGTGCCGAAAAAGCTGTTTGATTGCTGTTGCTGCTGCGTTGGGTGCAACAATTGCTGATGCTGCTGCTGCTGTTGCTGTTGCTGCAACAGTTGCTGATGATGCTGTTGCAATTGACTGGAATTGTGCATCATCTTGTTGTTGTCCTCGCTGTGAGTCTCCGAGCCATCGTCGCTGATGCCCATGTGAAAGTTGAGCGAAGGACTCGACTCGGTGGCCATTTGCATATAGGACAGCAGCGAGTCCTCATTCGTATTTTGCGGCGCATTCGAGTTATTGTTGTTGTTGTTGTGGCTTCTGACGTTGTTGTTATTGCTGCTGTCGTTGTTGTTGTTGTTGTTGTTGTTATTATTGTTATGCTGACTGCTGCTATTGAAGCTTTGATTGTTGTTATTAGAGTTGTTGTTGTTGTTGCTGCTGTTGTTGCCACCATTGTTGAGCGCTGACAGCGGCGATAGATTAAGAAACGCATCAATATCCTCAATATCCTCACGCGAAAACATGTTGCTGTGCTGCTGTTGTTGCAGTTGTAATTGATGCTGTTGCTGTTGAGTCTGCTGCTGTTGTTGTTGCAGCTGCAGCTGCTGCTGTTGGTTTTGCAGCAACTGCTGCTGATGCTGCTGTATATTATGATTGTGCTGCTGCTGATTGTGCAGATTCTGCTGTTGCTGGATCAGCATCTGCTGGTCCTGTTGGTTCAGCATCTGCTCCGAGTTGAGTGCAAAGCCATACTGATTGAACTGCGGCTCCACCGCGTTGCTGCCACTGAAGTTGAAGCGCTGCATTCCGTTGGCCCCGCCAGCAGCATTGCTGACGACAGCAGCTGTAGCTGCCATGTTGCTGGTCGCGAAGCCCATGGGCATCATGGGCTGAATGTACGTGTAGCGCGACAGCAAGAGTTGCTCCGAGACCAAGCGCAGCTCGTCCTGCTGCTGCATGATCAGTTTCTGCAGCTCGTCGTGCTTGCGCTGCAGTTGCTCCTGCACTTGGGTCTGCGTGGAGGTCATCACCACAGTGCCCGGCAGCAGTTCCGGCTGCGATTGCCCTGGCAATGGCACTGACACAGGCACTGGCAACGAAGATAGAACGGGCGTCACCGGAAACGGCGCCATCACAGACTGCATGGGAATGGCGGCTAGATACTGTGGTGGCTCTAGGAAACTGGATGCTACCAGCGGACTGGCCAGCGGGTAACTGGACTGTGGAAACTGGCACGGATTGCTGGTAACAATCTGCGTGGGCGCCAGCGGCAGCATGGGCACTATTTTGGGCTGTCCGGCGCTCTGTTGCAGCTGCAGATGTTGCTGATGCAAGTGATGATGGCCAAGCTGCTGGTGCTGTTGCTGCTGGTGCACTTGTTGCTGCTGCTGCTGTTGTTGTAGCTGTTGCTGTTGCTGCTGGTTATGGCGGTTGCTGCTGTGCTCACGTCCATGATGATGCGAGCGCTGGCGTTGACTTTGCTATGAAAATGGAGAAAAGTTAATCGACTATTGGTGGCTAATGGATAATGTCTAGTGCTGCCACATCGTGGTTTCTTATTAAATCTCGCTAAATGCAGCTGACAGCAAAGACAAGTAAGAGTGTTCTAGTCGGGATTGCCTATTCCTAACATGCATACCTTCTTATACATACATACAAACACGCACATACTGCAAGCGGTTTCACTTAATAATTTACTGAGCCCTACACTGTGGAAAGCTGACTCTGAAACAACTGCATTAGTTATTGTTCGAGCTATGTGAAACTTTTACAACTTTATTTGGTTTGGGGGACGATATCCAAAAAGCCAAACACTTTTTAAATGGCTATTCAAGCTATGCCCAAAAAAAGATGGTTAAAAATCGAAATATAACAAATAAACATGATCTAACTGAACTAATATGATGATAACTCATAAGCTAAATATGATATCTCTAGCTCTTATAGTCTTTGATATCCGCGAATTCATACAGACGGGCGGACAGACAGACGGCCATGGCTAGATCGACTCGGCTGTTGATACTGATCAAGAATATATACACTTTATATGGTCGGAGATGCTTCTGATGTCAGTTACATACTTTTATGCAACATTTAGCGCAAGTGAAGCCGAGAAATACCTTCTAATAATAACATTAATTAAAGGACTGTCGAAAGATATTTGAGCAGCAGAAACTCGTGAACTCGTTTTTTATACCCTGAACCCATTAAAATGGGTAAAAAGGGTATTATGGTTTTGTGCAAAAGTATGTAACAGGCATAAGGAAGCATCTCCGACCATATAAACTATATATATTATTGATCAGTATCAACAGCCGAGTCGATCTAGCCATGTCCGTCTGTCTGTCTGACCGTCTGTCCGTCTGTCCGTCCGTCTGTCTGTATGAACACACAGATATCAGAGACTACAAGAGCTAGAGACTTCATATTTGGAAGATAAGTTTTCCTAATCCCGGGACAGATCAAGTTTATTTCATTTTATCGATAACTCGTACCGTTTAAAAGTTATCGATAAATTTCGATTTCAGACTAGAGTTTTTGGGACATAACTTCGAAGTTATAAGAGCTAGAGGCCCCATTTGGCATGTATAATCTCGAATAGCATACCCATTTAACAAATATTTCACTTTTTGGATATCACCCTCCAATTCCCCCAAAAGTTCAAGAGACGTATTTTTGAAGGTACGACCGTGCAATTTGGTTTGGGCACACACTTTAGTTAATGCTATGTCCTAAAAATTTCAGAAAGATCGGACAATAAACAGAGAAGTTATTTAAGATCGAACTTTCCAATGTGTGGGGCTCAGTGAAAAAGCAAGCTAACTGCTCAAACCGCTTTCACTGCTTGTACTGCTTGTACTGCAGCATGTGTGTGCTTAGATTAGTATGAATGATTGTAAGGACTGGGTTCAGGGTATCTCCTAGTCGGGCACTCCCGACTAGAGCACTCCTACTTGTTCTAGCTTTCATTCTTCATTTCTTCGAGCTTAAAATAGCTTATTTGTCATCTTTAAAAAGTGGGCAACACTGGCAATGTCTCAGCTTGCAAACTCACCGAACTGACGTGCGTCATGAGGGACTGCCTGCTGGTAACCGAGTCCGCCGACATGGATGTGGAATCCGACTCGTTGCCCCTGCCGTTGTAGAAGTAACACTTGCGCTTGGCCTTGGGCGAGATGCCCGTGGAGCTGATGTTGCCATAGCTGGAGGCAGGTCTTGAGGTCTTTAGCGGATTGACGGGGCACGAGCCGGCCGCAGTTGTCGCCCCAGTGGACCACATGGGCGAGGAGTCAACGGTGGGCGAGGTGGCTGCTGCGGCGACAGCAGCAGCAACTTCACTGCTCAGATCGGCCAGCGAGTTGCCCAGGAGCGTGCTGTCCAGATTCTGATTGCTCATCTCAAAGTCGCGCAGCGTTGTGGTCGCCGAAGCGCATTTGCTGCTGTTGGTGGAATCGGAGGTAAGAGCCTTGCTGACCTTCAGTCGATCCTTGTGGTTCTGCTTGATGACCTCCGCATAGCTGACCACCTTGTGCGTGCAGACTACATAGTCCGGCTTGGAGTTGTACTGATGGTAGCTCACATAGTAGTCGGTTTGCAGCCAAATCCACTGCTGGCCCTTGGTCAGGAAGCGATAATAGCAGGACTTGCCCTCGCCCGTCTGCCGCACTGGAGCATGCCGATGGAGATGGATTGGAGTTGGTGTTGGAGTCGGAGTTGGAGATGGGGGATGAGAAGCAGAGATTAGAGCTATGCTTGCTGCTGAGCCACTGCTTACATACATTCCTCGTGGCAGGCCACAATGCTGTCCAGGTCATCGAAGTGATAGTAATCATAGCCCGAGGTGCCCAGCACCTCGAAGGGCATGTAGCCTATGATGGGCGGGGCTCGGTGGTCCAGGAAGAGGAACTTCCACTCCATGCTGTGCTTCGAAGTGAACTCGTTGCTGGTCGGATCGATGATGCTCATCTCACGTATCAGCTGCGGCGTCTGTATGCGACCCGTGCCCACGAACACCAGCTTCCTGTCCACCTCCACGTTGGGTTTCAGCTGGAAGATGCGTGGGAGCGTCTGATTGCTGCTGCTCTGGCTATCCACACTGGAACTCGCATTCGTGTTGGCATCGTTACCTGCAGGATTAGATGGGGATGAAGTGCTGTGCGGCAGTACGGCTACATACCACTACATACGAAAGTAGCCCACAAACTTGACCAGCTCGTAGGAGTTTGCATCCACTTTCTCGATGCCGCCGCGTTTGAGGTGGGTGTAGAAGGTGATCTGATTACTGGCATTGATGTCCGTCTGGCGGGGCTCGATGGCGGGCGTGGGATTCAGGAAGATGTTGAGCAGCGCCTCGTGGTCCATTTCGTAAGCCAGATCATAGATGCTCAAGTTGTACAAGTCATGCTGCATGCAGAGAAGCGGACAAGGTCTAGTTAAGTTATTCAAGCTGTCGGGGGTGGCACCACCTACCGGCAAATATCCCAGCTGCGAGGTTATACTATCCGATGCATAGAATATGGTGCCCACGCTGCTGAAGACAATCATGAAGCCATCCAAGGACTCTAGCATCAAATGGGTGAACTCATCGTTTGTGAGAAATGTGGGCTTCCAGTCTTGTTGTATCTCAAAAACCTTCGATCGATCCGTTGCCTCTGCGTAAATACATAGATGATGTCTTAAGGACGACGATGAGATTGACTATTACTTTTGGAGATTTACCATTGTGGTTCTTCAAGAATGAAATGGTGGATTTCAGCACGGTTGACTTGTCCATTTTGCGGTTGGATGTGCTTATTAAGGTACTCAAATCATTCACCAGCGAATTGAACTGATCACGTCGCTTCTTCTCGCTCAGATTACGGGATTTTCTGCAAAGAAGACTGCGAGTTACAAAAAAAAAACGGTGATATAAAATTCATAAGGCAAGCAAAATACCGTTAGGCGTTAAGATTAGCTCAAACGTAAGAGGATTTTAGAAAACCCACCCCAGAAAGGAACCCATGCGCACACACACACACACACACATACGCACACGGACACTCACACGCACACATGGAACAGCTGCTCACCTTGGCCCACGTGTGTCCTGCGACTGATGCTTTGTCTGGCGGTTATTAGACCAATCCGCCCACATGCTCACCTCGCAACTCTCTCGCTTAGACACACGTATGTATGTGTATGTTGACTCGCATGGATGGAGAGGGGGTGGGGACAACAACAAGACTTTTCTTTTCTATTGTCGCTTTGCATTTGTTGCGCTAGGACAAACATTTTTCGGCTTGGATTTATGCATTTGACATTTGCGTGTCAATAAAATGAATCATACACAGAGAAAGATACACATACACATATAGATACAGATACAAGAAACGAGAAAGATAGATTGAGAAAGAGCTGGGTAAGCGAAGGTATTTTCTTGCTTTTGTCAGTTCCTGGAATGCAACGTCGATTGGCTATAAAGTAACTCAATAGTCAATCCAAGCGCTCAAATGAGGCGGGCATAATCCAGTTCCTTTTGATTACCTACATCCCCATTCCCATTTTATGAGTCAGTTTCATTCTTCGCACTTTCCCCTTCCTAGTCGGGTTTCTCTTTATTAATAATGTTTGCTTAATTAAGCTGTGGCAACGGTGCTAATAGTTTTCAGAAGCTCAAAACTATGAGAAGATGGTCATTAAGGACTCCTTTACATTATCGAGTCAATACTCTGCATATATATATGTAAACGCCATAGAGTTGTTGAGTACCTTCAATATTGAAATAGCTAAATAATAATTTGATATGCACAAAAAGAGCGCACAAATATATATTGCTTTTTACCGGTTCAAGGAGCCCTTAAATAATTAAGGTCAAGCAGCAAAATTAATCTTGAAATACCGTATATTAATTATGCTCTTTTCGAAGAAAATAGTAAATTAAGTTTGTGCTAAAGTTTGTAACGCATAGAAGGAAACGTTGTAGACCCCCAAAAGTTACTGCCAGTATGCTTAGAATGACAATACAAACTGATCTAGCCATGTCCGTCTGTCTGTCTGTCTGTATGTATGCAAACTAGTCCCTCAGTTTTTGAGCTATCGCGATAAAACTTTGCACAGACACTTATTATTCCAGGGGACAGCACATTGGTTGGAGCCGGCCGGACCAGACCACTATATCTTATAGCTGCTATACAACTGGCAATGAATTAAATATTCTTAGAACGTAATTACTTTACTATGTGAGCCCCTTAACGCAAACTACATTTAAATGATATATATGTATTTATATTCAGTAAAATCGATCTACATTAAATCTTATCAATCTCTATCTCTATATGTATACATCCATATCTCAATCCATAAAAATATATTAAATTAGACTACAAACTATTGTTTTCATGCCTCATCTTTTTACTCTTTCCGAAGCAAACAGTATATTAATTTGGTAACGAAGTTTGTAATGCATAAAAGAAAGCGTCGGGGATCCCAAAAAGTGACCTCGAGTATGTTTAGGATGAGACAACAATGTAACTGGCAATGTCCGTATGTCTGTCTGTCTGCATGTGTAAAAACTTCTCCCTCAGCTTTTGAGTAGTAGGGACTAGTTATTCAAGGACATGTGCTATAACCGGTCGGATCAGACCACTCTATCTTAAAGTTGTCATACAAATAGACCATGTTTCCCATGATTTTTTAGTTATCAACTTCAATTGCCTTGTTAGCTTGAATATCATAATTACTCATTAGACTTTAAATTTCGATGGAGTCATAAATATGGAAGATATTGTATATGGACAGATACGAATTAGTCGCGGACTATTCCATGACATATGCATACGCGTAAAATATGATGTAGTGAAATCAGCCCAAAGATTCGAAAAGATAATCCTTCCCCAATAGTTTTTCTTTCCATTTCACACTAATTTCCACTAAATTTTCATAGCACAGTCAAATCAAAAGAGACTTCAAGTGTTTCAATATATAGAATACAATATATAATGAGATTACCTCACTTTATCTATCTATGTCTCTCTCTCTCTCTCTCTCGTTCTGTTTCAATTCCGTCACTATTCATGGCTATTGGATTACCAATTTGATATATTTATTGCCAAACAAAAACACAGAGCGTCTATATGTTATGCAATATTAAAGAACAGGATTAAAACAGCTGCAATTAGCTGTAGCTATATATATCTATATATGTGTATGTATGTATGCAAGAACTGGTCACAGTCCAATAAATCAAATCATGCTCAAATTTCAGTTAATTGAATTCAGTTTCGCCAGTCTTTTATCTAAAGGTGTATATTACCTGGGCAAAGCGCGCAAAAGAACTTGCCAACCAAAGCTTTTTTTGGGAATGGGGAACTAGAAGTTGCTTGTCAGCCGATTATGACATATTTTTGGCAGGTTTACGCAAATATATTCGCTTTGCACATTGAAATTTTCCAGTAAATATTACTATCTATCTAAATAAGTATCTTTTCCATGGGAAATATTGCGTTACATTTTATTGTGGATTGTCTACGTCTTCTTCATATCATAACTGTCAATTGCAGTGCGTCCCGCATATCCTAGCTCTTATGTGTGTATGTGTGTGTATTTATAATCGTTGTTGTATACATGCTTACCTTTTCGTGTCATCCTTATCGTCGCTTTCGTCGTCCATTTTCGTATTTTTTGGATAATCCTCTTCCAAGTTGTTTATTTAAAATATTCTCAAAAGCCACAAACAAAAAACACTGCACAAAATATTTCAGGTTCACAGTTTGATTTTTACATATTTATTTGATTTGTTTGGTTTTGTGGTTTGAAATGAAATTGATTGTAGTTTGGATTTCAAGTAACATTAGCACAGCAGATAATTTCAATAGGCCACATCTTTTTTTTTTTAGTTGAGAGCTGTTTAGATACAAGATTTAATTTAGTGTTGTTAGAAATTTGTCTACTTATTAAGTATATAATTATATATAAAAATCTTTTATTTAATGCGTAGCGTTTTGCGTTACCGTCAGCAACAAGTGCAGTTAAGCTTCTGCCTGGCCTTTGCCAGACCATTTGCTGTCGCCAGCACACACACACACACTGACAGACACACACGCACGCACACACAGGCATTGTTCTGGCTTTGTGCTGCTTTCAGCAGCAGCGACTCCTTTGCGAAGGATGCTGCTGCAGTTACGTAACGCATGTGGCGCTTGCTGTGCTGCGCCTGCGCCTGTGCCACAGCGGGTGCCCAGTGGCGAATACTCGGCGCCCGAGCACCAATCATTGCAGCCGTGGCAGATGTTGCACTTGTGCAACCCCTAAAAAGTATGCTACGTTTTTTGCCCCTGTTACTAAATGCGACAGCGAATGCCATAACAACCTTTTACGAGTTGCTGCTGCTGCTGCTGCTGCTTCTCAGAGCAGGCACGCTGCGTGTATCTGTGTGACTGTGCGTGTGTGCGTGTGTGTATGAGTGTATTGAGCATCTGCTAACCAATTGCCTGGCTGCGTTGCTTTATTTATAGTCCACACACACACACACACATGTATATTGCATAATGCGAGCGTGTGTGCCACTACATTTTTGAGCAGTTGATTTGGAGCTTGGGCTTGTGCTTTTCTTTTTCTTCCAATTTTGAATTGAATGCCATCGTTTTAAGCCAAGCGCCCGCTGTTTACCATATCGTTAAACAATCGTTTGCTTAATTGCCAATTGGAGGGCTTCACGTGAAACAATTTGCTCGCAGGAAAACTTTCACTGCTGCCCCATAAGTTGTTTCCAAAGTAAATGTCAAAGAAGTTGTTCTCGCTGCTTTTGTTTTTGTTGCTGCTGCTGCTGCTGCTGCTGTTATTGTTGTTGTTGTTGTTGTTGGTGAAAGCCTGGCAACTGCCTGCCACCAAACTGGCAAAGGTGCAATGCTGATGCTGCGCTTACCCTTAATTAAAAGCGTATCGAGCGAAGGCTTTAAATATGCAGCTCAAAAGCGGCAAACAAGCAGCTTAAAAACGTACTCACACTCGCACACACACACACACACACTCAGATATGTATGTGTGTGTGTGTGTATTTGCGTATGTGTTGCTGTTTAATTAATCCGTTTAGCCGTTTGTCCGGCGCACAGCAAGTGAAGCAGTTAACGAGTCATAATTTCCCACATGTATTCAACAGATACAAATCCAAGCGACCAGCGACATTTTAAATACACATCAAAGCCAAAATGCCGACAGCTTTTCCTAGATTCATTCCCTTCACCCTGAATCAGAATCGGTTGCTCCTGGCATAGTTGCTGCCCGTCAAGTGTTGCTGGTTAACCCTAAGTATCTGTTGACGGGTTGTGCTTGGTTTGAGGACTGTGGTTTTGCCAGCTTTAAAAATTAGCCGCTGATAATTGCCAACAAGTTGTTTAATGGCTCGAATTGCAATTAGTGCGGTTTGTTGGCTGCAAATTGCCAATAGCGAGAATATCGAACCTTAGATACAGTGAACCAGGGACAAAGAGAGACGGAGAGAGAGATAGAGTGGTTGTGGGATCGTATGTCTATTTTCTGAGTAATACGCAACAATGTGGAGCTCTTAAGTGATTACTATGTTTACTATGAGTACAAATTATGTGTTTTACTCAAAATTTAAACATTTTTTTATGCACTGAACCCATTAAAAATGGGTAAATAGGGTATTATGGTTTTTTACAAAAGTTTGTAACAGGCATAAGGAAGCATCTCCGACCATATTAAGTATATATATTCTTGATCAGTATCCGTCTGTCTGTCTGTCCGTCTGTTCGTCTGTCTGTATGAACACGCGGATATCAGAGACTACAAGAGCTCGAGGCTTCATATTTGGAATATAAGTTCTTGTAATCCCGGGGCAGATCAAGTTTATTTTATCGATAACTCGTCCCGTTTAAGTGTTATCGATCAATTTCGATTTCAGACAAGTGTATTTGGGCCTCAACTCAAAAGTAATTAGAGCTAGAGTGCTCAATTTTGGCTTGTATAATCTCGAATAGCATACACATGTAACAAATATTTCACTTTTGGATATCACACCCCAATCCTCCCAAAAGTTCAAAAAACTCATTTTTGAAGGTACGACCTTGCAATTTGGTTTGGTCACACATTTTATAGCCAATGTTATGTCCTAGAAAGATCGGACAATAAACACAGAAGTTATTTAAGATTTTACTTTCCATTGTGTGGGGCTCAGTGAAAATGCAAGCTAACTGCTTAAGCCGCTTGCTTTGCTTGCAGTATGCAGTATGTGTGTGTTTGTATGTATGCACACTATTAGGCAAGTATGAATGGATGTCAGAGCTGGGTTCAGGGTATCTCCTAGTTGGGCACTCCCGACTAGAGTACTCTTACTTGCTTAAACGTATACTTAATCATTATAATAATATAAGTACATGTGTATGTATAAGTATACTAAGCCCCAAAAGTAATTTTATATGGAACAAATATTCTTTAAATAACTTCAAATATTTTTAGTGTGTAAACAATAAAAAATGTATATACACTATGTGTATATATATGTGTGTCTTTATACCCTGTGTACATTAAATATGTTACAAAAGGATATAATGAAGTTGTGCAAAAGTGCTTTTCGATACAACCCCCTTATCCCCCAAAAGTGAAAAAAACGAATATTTGACCTTGCCAATTTGGTTACTTCTCACATTTTATTGCAAACTTTATGCCAAAGCAGTTTCAATAAGATCGGACCCAAAACACAGAAGTTGTTTAAGATTTCACTTTTCATAGTGTGGGGCTCAATGGAAAAGAAAGCCAACTTCTTAAACTGCTTGCACTGCTTGCAGCATGTGCGTGTTTGTACGTATGTACACTGATAGATTAGTATAAATGAATGTATGGACTGGGTTCAGGGTATCTCCTAGACTAGAGTAGTCTTAATTGCTTTAAATTTGTACATTTGTACGATATTCATATACGATTATAGTATTTAAAATGATGGAACTTTTTTGTTTTAAAAATACAAATCATTGCATACAGTTAGTAAAACTGGGAAGACATATAAATTCATCCACCTGTATTTATGTCATTATATAATATGGTCAATATATAAAATAGAAACGAAGAATAACACTTCACGTATCTTATATGTAAATAATGTTATTTTAAGTGTCTAACGGGAAACAAACAATGTAAGGTTTAGCCCACATTGTCTCGAATCTTAAACATCGTAAATATCATCTAGATTAAACTACAATATAATAATAATAATAAACATTATCTACATAAGGAGAAGCTGTTTACACATAATTTGCATACGCTCCAACTCGACAATTGCATAATAAACAATAACAAATGAATCAAAATGTAAACAAATCAAAAAGTTGCCCGAGCTTTTCACTAGCAATTATCCTCCCCACCCCTCCCCCTCGCCAATCAGACAACATTTTTGCCTATGCTTATTTGACATTGGTAAAAGCTGCATTTGCAATGCGGAAGCTAAAAGCTTAAAAAGCCGGTTGCCAACTGCAGCCACAAGATCGTTGACTGACCTACTCATGCCGCAGCGCAAAGCTCTTCGCTCTCTGCACTCTCTGCTTAGCGCTCTCCCACTCGCACGCTCGCACGCTCACACTCTCACTCGCTCACTCTCTCACTCGCTCACTCTCTCGCACGCTTGCCGTAAAGCGAACGTCATTTGATTGCATTTCTAAAGCTTCGCTCAGTGCGCAAATTATCGCATAGTTGCTGTTCACGTGTGTATGTGTGTGAGTGTGTGAGTGTGTGTACATGTGTGTACATGTGTGTACTTGTGTCGGTGTTTGATTTCTTTGTCAGTGAACTTGAGCTTTTGCTGGCTGCGCTAATTGCATTGCGATTACAGCATAGCGCAGCTGTATGCGTGTGTGTGTGTGTGTGTGTGTGTGTATGTCTGAATGTGTGAATGTGTGTGTCTGTGTGCTCTGTGCTGTGTGTGATAATACCTAACAATCATACGCCCCGTCGGCCCCTCCCCTTCACAGCTTTTTGCTTCGTTTTCTTTTGCTACGTTCCGCCTTTTCCAAAGCTTTGCGAGCGTTTTGTAATATTTTTTGTTGCACTCGCCCTGCAGCACTTTTGACGAGTTTCTCTCTCGCTCTCTCTCTGTCAGTCAAACCTCTCCATCTATCTTTGTCTCGCCTTGTCTATCTGAGTTTTGTACGCTCTTTGGCTGTGTTGTTGTTTGTGTTGGTTTAAACTTGACTTAATTAAATTTTTTCCTATTTCTTGTTGCTTTATTTTCATTTTTTGCCAATTGTCTGCCATTCATTGATTTATTTTATTTCGCGTTTCGTTTTTGCATTCTTTGTGATTATTTCTATATACGCTTTGTTAGCCAGGAGCCGGTAGCTAGGCCTAATATCTGTCTAGATTTTGGCTTAATTGAATTTTCAACAGCCATATATAAAGAAATTTCCAACTAAAGCGCTAACTGATCTCAGCTCTAAATAAAGTGTCCGTTTCAAGTCTTATATCCCGCCTTACCAATAACTGTCGACTGTCGATTGTGATTCTATATTATTCACAATTGTAATGATTCGGCTTGTGTCCATAACAAGTCGATCCATAAGCACTTCAGCACTTCACCTTTAGTGTGCTCATCTTTTAGATGAACATTAGAAGGGACACACAAAGCGGATGTTCAGCCAAATGCCCAACTTCTAAGTTTCTCGTTAATTACTCGTGGCTTTTTATACTCTGATACCGAAGGTACTCATAGTATATTGGTTTTGTCGAATGTCCGTCAGGCCGTCCGTCTGTCCGTCTGTCCGTCTGTCCGTCTGTCTGTCTGGATGAACGCGCGTATTTCCGAAACGATATTAGATAGACTCTTGAAATCTTTTGCGTTATGATTATAGCTATCTGCTTCAGATCAAGTTTATTCCAAATTTATGCCACGCCCACTGGGAGGCTGGCAAATCGATAACATGTCGATACACCTCAAATCACAAATCGATTAAACGTGAATAACTCCCACAATTTTGAAGCTAGAGTAATCAAATTTGGTAGGTATATTGCTGGTGACCTCCCGAAAAAATTGGATCCTAGGTTAATCGGCCACGCCCATTATTACGCCCACCAGCCCCCCTCCAAAATTAATTTGAAATGCTTATATCTCCCGCAGTTTTAGAGCTAAAGCCACCATATTTGGAATATATATTACTGGTGACGTCCTCTACAGATTACAGAAACTAAATTTCGACCACGCCCACTCCCGCCCCCGTAATCGCGAAAATCGATATACATGAATGCACAATTCGATAACACGTGTATATTTCCCGCAATTTTGAAGCTAGAGTCCCAAATTTGGAATTTAGACTAGGGCTGACCAGCCCAAAAGATTGCGTCCTGGATTTTCCGGCCACGCCCACTAGAACGCCCCCAGCCACCCCGCCCCCACGAAACATGGAAGCCTATATCTCGCACAGTTTAAGAGCTAGGGCCACCAAACTTTGAGGGTAGACTTCTGGCCAAGTCCTCTAAAGATCGGACAAAAACTTTTGGGGCCACGCCCCCGCCCGCCCCCAAAAATCGCGAAAATGTATATCTTCCACAGTTTTAGAGCTAGAGTCACCAAAATTGGAGGATAGACTTATTGTCAGCCCCCTAAAGATCGGCAAAAAAATTTGGGGCCACGCCCCTCCGCCCCAAAAATCGCGAAAATTTATATCTTCCGCAGTTTCAGAGCTAGAGTCATTAAACTTGGAAGATAGAATTCTGGTCAGCCCCTCTAAATATCGGTAAAAAAAATTTGGGGCCACGCCCCCTCCGCCCCCAAAAATCGCGAAAATTTATATCTTCCACAGTTTTAGAGCTAGAGTCAAGAAATTTGTAAGATAGACTTCTTGTCACTCCCTCTAAAGATCGGCCAAATTTTTGGGGCCACGCCCCTCCCGCCCCCAAAAATCGCGAAAGCTTATATCTTCCACAGTTTTAGAGCTAGAGTCACCAAAATTGGTAGATAGACTTCTGGTCACCCCTCTTAAGATCGACCATGCCCCTCCCGTTCCCAAAAACTTGGAATGCCGATTTCAGGTCACCCAAACACCAGCAAAAATGTTCTGTTCACTTGCTTTCAGCTGTTCTTAAAATGGTATCAGAGTATTTCGCAGTCGGCTCCGCCCGACTGCAACGTTCTCACTTGTTATTTTTGTTGAAGCACGCTCCATACAAAGTTATCGAATAATTAAACATGTTTTTTAAAAAGATGATCTTTTCTAGCTTAACTGAGAATGGTTTTTGTTTGCCATTGAATAATCTCAGAAGGATGTATTATTCTGTACTGCTTTCTATATTGCATATTTGATTCTCATGTTTTGTATTTAGGTATTCTAAGACAAGTTGAAAGCCTATATGATGACATGTACATATGTAGTATATACTTATGTGCTGAAGCTCTCTGGTGCTCTGAGAGTGCAAAGTTGTCGTCGCTTTTATTCTTTTGGCAATGTCTATCAATGAATTGAATTGCCTTTTTTGACAAATATAAGAGTTTTTTTTTTCAAATGTGTATGTAACTAAAGCATTTAATTTTAGCACTTCCTAAAACGTCATAGCAACAGTTAATTACCTTTTGCAATTTTTTATTTTTTTGCCGGAAAGGACATATGTACAATCAGCTGCCAATATCATAATCTATTATATTATCATAATCTGACCAATGGATTATTGTTATTACACTCTTCGAAGCATATACTATATTAATTTTGTGCTGAACTATCTATTGCATTGAAGGGTAAATTAAGTTTTCAAAAGTGAACAAAACTTAAATGTAGAATAAATTTAGAGGAAAAGCCATGAGCAAATTACTCTCAAGCTTAAAAATCGGGCTTGTTTTATGCAAAGTTGTGTGTGTGTAAAGTCATCAAAGAGCATTTCTAGGGTAGCAAAAATCACTTTAGAAGATTAAATTGTGTAAAATTTTCGAAGAAAAAAGTTTATTCATTTTGTGCTGAAGTGTGTAATGCATAGAAGGAAGCGTTGGAGACCACCAAAATTATTTTTAAATCTAAGCTATCTGCAAATTAGTCGCGAATGGTTATAAAGCATATGCATAAGCGTAAAACAGAAGCTAGTGAAATCTATCCACAGACTCGAAAAGAGGATAAAATCTTCGGCAGGCCGAAGAAAATCCTTCCCTACTGGTTTTTTTGTAATGATCGTATATATTTGATGGCAGAAGTTTGAAGTTAGTTAAGGCATACGCTGGTAACCGAACTAAACTGCATAGATATAATATAATAATAAATATAATATATAATCGTTTAATCTCAAACGAGCGTTTGATAAACATTTAACTGAATGCCGACAGCAACTGCGTTTTTATGCAGTATTATGTCATATTTGAGAATTGATTGAAAGACATATTGCAGAGATCTATCTCTCTGTCTCTCCCTCTCTCTCTCGTTTTCTCTCTCTCTCTCTCTCGTTTTCTCTATCACTTGAAGTTGTAACATATTTGTTTATAATTTACTAGTTGTCAATTGAAATGGTTTTACGCTGGTATTCTAGCTGCCTGGCGCATGATCACAGACACACTCACATTTAGTTCCACACACACACACGCATACACGATCGAACTGTCAAGCACACGAATGCACAATGCACACGCGCACTCACACATAGGCAGACTGGGGTAACACACACACTCACACACACACACACACAGACACAGTCGACTCGACTCGACTCGACTTGACTTGACGCTCAAACGCTGACGATGACGTTTCAGAAAGACGCTACACAGACAAGCGACAGACCCCAAACCTAAACACAAGCTCAGAGGTACAGGTAAAGCGGGCACCCTACTGCCAGCCCACCCTCCTTTGGCAATGCAAAGTCGTTAAAGTAACAAAAGTCGAAAATATATAGGGGAAAAAAGCTAAATGTATTTTAAGCATCTTAATGTTTTATTATTTTTTCCCATTTTTCAGATTAGCTTTTTTGCATTTTATATTTGTTTGTTTGTCGGCTACTTATTTAGCTGGCACCTTTGAGCTTCGGTTTAGTGCACTCTCTGTCTGTTTTTGCGTTGCATACGTAGAACATTTTTGGTTGAATGCACTTTTGAATAGTTCTCAGTTTTGCTTATTTGCTTGTTCGCTTCCCATTTGTTGCTCTCATATCTGCCTTACACAGCGCGTTCTAATAGATTTTTATTGTACTTAGGCACTTGTTTTTGGCTGTTGGTTTTCTTTTCTATTTCGTTTGTTTGCTTTACACCTTTTTGCCACACACACTTTGTTACTAATTTAATAATCACTGTTTAATTGTATTATTATGCAGATATATTAAGCTCTTACATCAGTTGAATGCAAACCAGAGTTTGTATCATTTCTATAAAGTTAAAGAATTTGTTGAACTTGTCATAATGAATCAATAAATATTATTTATTTTACCACACTTGAAGCGATTTTTATCACAATTCGTAATCTATGCATTTGCATTCAATTGTTTTAGCCATAACTTTCATTGTTTTAAACAGAATTACATCATTTTATCAGCTCTGACTTCTTTGCAAAGTTTTGTTTACTTTGCTTTTCACGTTCTTGTGTGCACATGGCTTAAAAAAAGGTGTTTGGCATGTTTTTATAATATTTGCATGACATAATTGTCCATTTCCAATTGACTCTTCTTTTATTGCGAGCGTTTCGTTTACATTTATTTTGTTTTTGGTTCAAATAATTTCTGATTTAAATATTTTATGCTTCTTTTTAAAGCAAATCAGCAAAAATGTGTTGAAATACTCGCGCAGGAAGAAAACAAAAACAGAGGCGAAGCCCAAAAAGACGAAGCACACACACACACACACACACAAACACATCGAAAGGCACACTCTGTGAAGCGGGCAAAACGAAAGCGTGTAATTTACGATCGAGTTACAGCTGTAAGGCAGTTAGACATAACGAATCGCGCATTAGAATATACGACAAACACAACGATAAACGAGTTATAAATTGCCGTACTGAAGATCTGTAGAATATTATGTATACTATACTCGTCTGACATATATTGTAAGGTTTGCACTACGTTTGGGTTCTCGAATGGACAATATCGATTGAAATGGCGCCTCGAGCTTTTGCTGGCTTGGATGCTGCTGACTTGATCGCGCGGCAACCCGCTGGAGTAGAAGCTGATGTGCAACTGGGTACTGGGTACTAGGCACTGGGTACCGGGTGTTGGGAGACGCGGTCGACGCTCGTTGTCGCTGCGAGTATCAAAATAAAACTGAAAGAAAAGGCCCCAAAAACGGCAGCGCACGAGAATTGCAATTTCTAAGCTGCGGCGCGCTCGCAAAATTGTTCTGTTCTGTTCTGCTGTGTTGTGTTGTGTTGTGTGTGGATAAACATTGAGCGAGTACGAAATGCAATGAAATGCGAGCGCAGGCCATACAACAACGTGTACACGTTCTCATCACTCATTCACACACACACACACACACACTGGCACACTCGCACACTGGCACACATGCACAAATTGTTGCCGTTTGCTTTTAACATTCGTCTCGCTAGCCGGCAGTTGCAGTTGGACGCAGAGGCGTATGCGCAATACGCGCTCGCTTTTAGCATTACCTGCCTGCATTTGCGAACATCGACCGGCTATTATTTAATATTACAACTCACACTCGGCAAGCCGCACTCAATGATCGGCGAATGCTTTGCCCTTATCTTGCATTTGCAGCTGCTATCAGTTATCAGCTATTAGCTATTAGCTATTAGCTATCAGCATTGCCTTTTGGCGGCTCTCAAACGTTTGCTGGAAGACGCTTCCCGCAATTTATGTGCTGTGTAACTAGAGACTTGTGTTCCTGCCCCCTTAATCCTTCCCCCTTGCTTCAGCATGCTTAACAAAGTTGCACACGTTTTGGTTTTCCTGTTGGTTTGTATCGCGTTTTGTTTGCCTTCTTAAATGCTGAGTCGCATTGAGTCGAGTGTCGAGTGGTTCAAGGTCTGCAAGGTTTGCTTTGGCGTAGGTTAAGGCTGGAGGAAATTTGCACCTAACATGATCTCTCCCTCTCTCTCACTCTCTCTCTCTCTGCAATTGACATTAGCAGGCTAATTATACCTTTTGACTATAACTATAGACTCACAAAGGGGTCTGGTATTTCCAGCACAACTGGAAATGCATTTTAATTATACTCTAAGAGACCAATTTGCAGCAATTAAATTTAACAATACTATGATAAGTGTGTTCATTAATAAACATAATTTCATTGCCTCCGCCGCAGCCGAGCGAAACAGGGATTGCAGGTTCACCACATCAAATTGGCAATAAAATAGTATTATTTATGCCTCTGGGATGCTAAAGATCTGAAAATGCACTTGAAGAAAGGAAGAAATACATTTAAACAACTAGGCAAATGAGAGCAAAGCGCAACCGAGGATACATCTGGGGAAATATCGTAAAAAATATCGTAAAAATATAGTAAAATAAATTGTTACCAATGAAACTTATATAACTTTATTAGCATACGAATGTATCAGTATCTCTTTTTAAGCATATCTTAATGAAGGTATAGAGGACATGAATTTAAGAATAACTCTGATAACAGGGCCTCCAGGGAAAAACTGATCTGTTTTGAGTCAAGTTAGGCATTTATCAACGCACTGTGTAACTATTACATTGTATATCAACTAAGTAACTGCAGAAATATTTGTAAAGCAATGCCTTAATATTTTCTCAACTCAGCTATAGAATAAACCCAAAACATAAGCAGCTAATGAACAAAAATAAGTATAGCTTAAAAATATTAAAAAATGCAATACTGATTTCTCCAACTTATATTTAACGCCTATGCATATGTCATAGAAAAGTCCGCGACTAATTGGCTAATTGTATAAGCACATGTTTCTTTCAAACTTAAACTAAAAAGAATTTGAAAAAATTATGAAAATTTAATATAAATTTTGTCGCGTGTGGTAAGCGAGCTTTGGAACCACTCGACTCCCAAGCCATTACGTATGCGCGGCACTCTACCATTTACACCACCGAACCGTTTTCCAATCCTCTGACAAACTCGATTAAAGTGCAGACAGTTCAAAACAAGTTGTTCAAGTGTGCAAGGAAATTGAAGACGATAGCTTTAAAAACATAGGATATATATCCAAAATCGACTTCCAGTTGTATGACAGCTATAAGATATAGTGATCCGGTCTTGCCTGTTCCGACAAATGTGCTGTCTCTTTGAATAATAAGTCTCTGTGCAGATTTTCATCGCGATACATATGGACAGACAGACGGGCATAGCCAGATCAATTTGTTTTGTTATCCTAAGCATACTGGAGGTAACTTTTGGGGGTCCCCATTACAAACTTCAGAGCAAAATGAATACATATAGATTCTTCAAAAAGACTTCAAATATTTAAAATATTATTAAATTAGGCACAAAGTAGACCAATCTAATTGACATAGCATTATTAGTCTCATCGTATCCGTCCTTAGAATAAGACCGACTAAGAGATACAGTTATTATCCCAGCCCCTAATCGATGAAAACCGTAAGAATCCAAATTACTGTTAGAGCCGAAAGAACCGTAAGAACTGCCTTCAAGCTATGGTGATTGATCGATTTGTAGATTGAGCTGTCGCAGCTTATCAAATAATCGATTCTAATTCAATTCCTTTGTCAAATGCACTAAAAATTTCGTATTTATAATATGCTTACGTAATGCGCAGAGATTTGCATAGTGTATTCGAGTTGTTGGGCAGTTTTTGTTTTGAGGTCTTATGCATTTTATGCAACACAGGATATATTGAAATTGTATATAGTGCAGTGGCCACAAATCAGACAGCTAGTGTTGAATATTTATGGGCCGCCCCAGTAAATCGTATGCCTCAGATCGCAATCGCAATCGCAATCACTATCACAATCGCAATCGCAGCTCAGTTGCAGTTTGGTGTTATTGGTTTTGATTTTTCGTAGCGTTGAACTCAAATTGCATCCGAAGGCTATGCGAGAATGGATTGCAATATCATGAATCTAAAAGTAGGGGAACTCTAAATTTGTTTTCAATTTGAGTGTGTGTTTTTAAAGAAATGAAGAAATGCAGGTAGTGAGCTCATTTATCATTTGTAGTATACCATCTATTCATTTATTTTCTTCATTTTTTTTTAGTTTTTTCGGTATAAATTAGACACAAAAAACGTTTACAAATTATGTCGAATATTTCAAACTTAGTTGACAAAAATTATTAATTATATAGTATAAAATTACATAGCTAGGTGCTAAATGTGTGTGTACTAAATTAAATTCGTGATCATATAAGAAAGATGCTTGTTTATGCTTTATAAGGCGTAGTTCAACAATGTCCTAACTATATACAAGTTCATATATCAATGAGCTGACTGGCAAAGCAAATTGTGGTTTTTAAAATTGATTTGCTTTACAATAGAAAAATTAAATGAATCATGAGGCTTACAGCTAATTAAATTAATTTAATTACTACTTAAAGTTTTTGTGTGTTTTCGTTTATAGGAATGCGGACTTTAGATACAGATACAGATACAGATTTAATTTAATTATACAATATAATAAGTAGTTACAGATACAGATACAAATACAGAAAAAGAGCATTAGCATTAGCCGGTTAATCGTTTTGAATTGGCATATAGAAGTTTATAGGTGAGCATACATAATAGTACAATATATAACTTGGATAGTACTCGTGTGTTATAGCCTAATCAAAACATGTTCAGAGAGACAGATTTTTTTAGAGACAGAGAGAAGAGGTAAATTACTTATAGAGCACAATTTATGGGATGCTAACAGAAAATTGATTGCAATTGAAAGTGTTTGTTTACTTGAATTCTAACTATACGCTAGTTGAGAGCATTCCCTCTTTACATACATACATACATATTTTACGGTACTCTATATCTATATATATAGTTTTATCTTTTCTTTCTTGTTATACAAAAAAAATGTTGCAGATTGTCTTATAGTTCCAGCCGCTTATACTAAAATAAAGCCAGAAATACTCCAATGAGTATTATCTGCTCTTCTTCTTATTCAATTGTTTCTTCGTTTGTTCTTGGTGAAAAATCGTTCAAGTAAAGTTCTTCTTTTTTTTTGAGTTGCATTGAGTTATTGAGTTTTCTTTTCTTCAGTGTATGTTGTTGGCTTTTACATAGTTTTGGTATTTTTTTTCTAGTTTTAATATTTAAAATTTGTGTGTTGTTTTGTAGAAACCATGAGTTGTTGTTGTTGTTGTTAAAGATAGTTTTGCAGCAGAGAAGTATTTGCAATGTCAAAACGATGACGAAGATATTGTTTTCTTTTTGTTTGTGGAATGTGGTTCGTTGTTATGGTTTAAACAAGAAATTGGGGGCTCTCTAGATTGTTAGGGGCGTCCAAACGACTTTTGATTGTATGTGTAATATATATATATACATATATATATAGTATAGTTCTAAATTGTAAATTTCTCTCGTTTACTACACATCGAGCAAGTTTAACTTTTACGCACATTTAGTTTACAGTTTACAGTTAACAGTTAACAGTTTAAAGATTACAGTATAGCTACAGTTTACATTTACAGTTTACAGTACTAAGTTACAGTTTACAGTTACAGTTATGTTTTCAACTACTGATAATTTGGTTCTGCTAAGTTATTATATCTTTTCGTTTTGGCCCCTAGGATAACAGTAACGTGTAATACGAATGGCTTAGACACAGAATTTACGCTTGTTTTACCACATTGAGAAACTTCCGACATTTACTACAACTACAATTCAACGCTCGCCACTACAGCATCAGCTCCTCATCGGTGTGCGGCTCCGCATACAGGCAGCACTCGTCCACGCCCACTCCCACGCCCACGCCCACGTCCACCCCACCAGCCGCCTCATCGCCCACCTGCTCCTCGCAGTCCAGGCTCAGATCGTGCGACTGCTGCGGCGACTGCGGCGCCTGTTGCTGCGGCTGCGGCTGGCTGAGTTCCCGCAGCCAGTCAAGTGTCTTGTCGATGGCCCGCAGCCGCTTCTTCAAGGACGTGGTGGCCAGTATGTCCACCTGTAAGGACAATAAGCAAACGATTAGACTCAGTTGGGCAGGCAATTATTTGGCTAAGATGAATTTTGTGGGCTTTTTGTTATTGCTAGTGCTATTTGTAAAAGGGGCATACAATTTTAAAAATAATGAATATGTTTCTGATCGATTTTTCCTGACGGAGGGCAATATTCCTTACTTGCTTAACAAATTCACTAAATGTATTTACTAAAATCAATGACCCCCAAAAGTTACTGCCAGTATGCTTAGAATGACAAAACAAATTGATCTAGCCATATCCGTGTGTCTGTCTGTTTGGATGTATGCAAACTAGTCCCTCAGTTTTTGAGCTATCGTGATCAAACTTTGCACAGAGACTTATTATTTAAAGGGACAGCCGGCCGGATCGGACCACTATATCTTATAGCTGCCATACAGCTGGAAGACGGTTTTGACCATAAATCCCATGTTTTCAAAGCTATCGCGATGAAACTTTGCACAAATATTTTTATTTTTCAAAAATACATCACATTGATTGGAGCCGGCCGGATCGGACTACTATATCTTATGGCTGCCGTACAACTGGAAATAAGTTTAATATATCACTGGAAAAATTTCATTTCAAATGATATCAATTTTCACAGCTAATGCACGTGCTGTGACTCAAGGAGTGTAAAATCTTCGGCACGCCGAAGATAATCCTTTCCCAGCCGAGGCCATTGTTGCCAGTGATTATTCCAAGTTATGAAAACTAAAGCCTATAGCAAGCCTATACTAACAATACACATTTATACCATATAATTACCTTCAGCTGCTGGGAGAGCGGCAGCAGTGCGATGATCCACCAAGCCCAGGCTGGCCCGTCGGAGATGAGCTGCCAGCTGTGCTCCAGTGGCGGCATCTGGCCATAGCTCTGGAGTATCTCGTGCTTCTGCTCGGTGCTGAGGCTGTCGAACCAGCCGGTCGCCTTGGTCAGCACCAGCGACTGCATGGCGGCCAGCGCGTTGACCTGGTCGATGGCGATGGGCTCGTCGCAGATGTACTCCACCTTGGCTGTCTCGTAGCCGTCCTTTTCGCTGCGCGCGAGGATCTTGAAGCGCTTGCAGCCGATGGTGCTCAGTATGGAGCAGCCGTCGCCGAGCAGCACGCAGTCCCTGATGTCCAGGATGGTGCCCACGTCGTAGTAGCGCGACTTGCCGCTGTGCGGCTGGACGATGCCGAAGGTCTTGTCACCGGACTCGAGGGCGCGGCGCACCATGAGTCGGTAGCGCGGATCACAGACGAACAGGGGACAGGGTACCGAGGGGAAGGCCGCGGTGCAGATGAAGACCGGCACCGAGGGCTCCTGATCGATCTCCTGGCGGAAGCGCGCCTCGTAGTGGTCTGGAATGAATCGTTTCATTGCGGCTTCTAGGAATTTCGTAACTGGCCGCTTGGCCAGCGCAAAGGGTACTGGCGAGGATGAGCCCTGATACAGATTATTATTGACATTTAGTTCCACAAGTGGTGACATGCACAATGGACACGAGGAGTTGTAATCCATGCAACGATCCAAGCATACCAGACAGTAGGTGTGTCCACACGGAGTCACCACCGGCTTCCACAGCGTCCGACAACACAGTACGCAGTCGAAGTCGCTGGCGTCGATCAGCTGCCCCGAGACGAGGGTCAGCTGCCTCTGCCCCGACTCATCCAGCTCTGCAAAGTGGAGAATGGGTAAATCAATTAGTTGCGGTTTCTCTAATCAGTCTAATTAGTCGCACTTTATAGTACGCAATTGGTCATATAACCGATTGATATGCTCCCATCCCATCGCTTCTACTCAGACCTAACAACCGATTCGACGCACACTTAAAACAATCAGTTTTGAGGATGTAGGTTCGAGTCCCAGCCCTGTGTATAGATGTATCAGTCGTAAGTCAAAGTCTGAAGTAGGCAGTGGCACTTCAAACTGACGCTAATAGTTTATAAATATTTGGTTAATAGCAATTAGTTTTAGCCACTCACTATAAAACAAGTTTATCTTCGAATCGCTATCAATCGGGTTTTCAAAATATCTAGAAAAAACCGACACAGAACTTCAAGAGATTATAGATTTTAGAGTATTCTTTCCAGAATGAGCAAATGGTTGTTGTCAAACTAATTTTAGAGTTGCCAGATGCCAAATCTAATATTGTTAAATATTTGCTGCGTATACCAAATTAAAAGTGAATTATTTAGGATTTTGGGCCTATACTATGTATCAGTCAGAATATTAAATATTTAATATTTGCTTGCAAATAAATAAATACAATAATAATATTTTACTAGATATTTTATAAATGAAAATGCAGATTGCCTAGGCAAACAGTACTACGTTTACTCGAACTGTGAGATTAAATATAACAAATGTATTTCACAGGCCAGAATCAGTGTCATCCGAAAGAACTTAATGATCTTATTAGATGCAAGCTGAAATGTGGAAATGCCCAAATGTGCATTTTGCAGCTCAATTCCAATTAATAAATTCCCATAAATTCCACTAATGTCAACTTTTTTACCGTTTAACTTGCAAGTCGTTTCAGGGTAGAACAAAAATAAAATACTATTTGCAATGAAATGCTAAATCGTATAATAATGAGATTCAAACAAATCCTAAGAAATATTATACTCTTTTCGAAGAAAATAATATATTAAGTTTGTCCTGAAGTTTGCAACGCATAGAAGGAAGCGTCGGAGACCCCCAAAAGTTACTGCCAGTATGCTTAGAATGACAATACAAATTGATCTAGCCATGTCCGTCTGTCTGTCTGTCTGTATGTATGCAAACTAGTCCCTCAGTTTTTGAGCTATCGCGATAAAACTTTGCACATACACTTATTATTCCAGGGGACAGCACATTGGTCGGAGCCGGCCGGATCGGATCACTATATCTTATAGCTGCCATACAACTCGAAGTCGGTTTTAGCCATATATCCCATGTTTTTGAATCTATCGCGATGAAACTTTGCACTGATACTTATTATTCAAAGAGACATCACATTGGTCGGAGCCGGCTGGATCGGATCACTATATCTTAACCCTTTTCAAAATGCGCTGTTAACTGAACAATTAGTAATATTTCAAGTCCGATTCTCTTTTTACTTTCTTAGCCCTAAGAATACTGCTGAGCCGGGTTAGTAAAGTATTGAACCCAAGCCTTGTCTGTCTAGCTTTCCATCTAGCTATTGCAGTCGCACTCACTTCTCAGTCGCTGCATCTCCAGCTGGGTGCGTTCGAGGACTCCGCTCAGCACTCGACTGCAGCGGCGACTGCCGAAGGACGACTCCTGCGGCAGCTGGGAGGCCTTGGTCAGTGGCCATTTTCTGCGACAGTGCTTGCGATTCGTGTGCCGACGCGCCTGCAGCTCGAACTGCTTGGCGCTGTGCAGCTGGTCGTACACGCTGCTGTGCTGGTCGATGTAGTCGAGGGCGCTGGGGAAGAGGAAGTCGCTGTCCATGTGCAGGCGACTGGCCTCGTCGTCGTCCTCCTCCTCCTCCATGCCCTGCTCCACCTCCTCCTCGTCCTGCTCGTCGGCCATGATGTAGTTGTCGTAGTGCTGCTCGCAGCTCAGCCCGAACTCGTCCTCCACGTCGTCCAGGTGGACGTGGTGGTGCTGTTTCCGGCGCCGGCACATCTGCTCCCACAGCAGCGCATACGGCGTCTTGGCGGCGGCGTAGCTGCGCTGCTGCTGCGCTGCCGACGGAGGCAGTGAGTCGATCGCCGGGCGACTTTTGGGCGTTTGGGCCAGGAGACGTTGCAGTATCTGAAAGGGATGGACGAATCAGTCAGTAGGCTGTGTGAGGCATGAGGCATTCGCCTTCTGGTCGACTTACCTTGGCGAGATCATGTTGAAAGATTTCCGAGTTGCTGAGATTTGTGTTCTTGTCCAGGCAAATGGCCAGGAACCCATTGTACAAGGCCTCCTCGAGACGACCCAGTCCGCTGAGCGCCAGAGCGCGCAGATAGTGTGCCTGTGGAGAAACCATAGGAGATCGCTATAGCGTGACCCGACTGTACTGTGGGGCACTGTAGCCACTCGTGCCACTCACCTTGGGCGATCTGCAGCGAGTCCTGAGCGCGTTCTCAATGTCCGCCAGGGAGCTCTGATAGTGGCTCAGCTTCAGCAGCACCTCGGCTCTCAGGCAGAGACTCTTGAAGTTGCTCGGCGCTGCAAGAGAGAAGAAGCAGACGATGAGCAAAATGTACAGCGATTGCAAATCAATTAGCGCCTAATTGCTGCCTCTGCTTCAAAAGTCAGCCAAATTATGAAAATCGTGAGAAACAAACACTTAATGTCAACTACTCGAGATGAAAATGTCAAAACGACGCCGCCGCCGCCGCCGCTCGTCAAATTGCTTTTGGAGGCGACCGTTTGCCAATCACTTGCCAGCCAATTATATATGTGTGTAATATACATACATACATACATGTATATACATACATGTAGTGTTTACCTCAACCACCCAGCACCCCAGCCAACCACCCACTGCAACAACACGCGTACAAATGCGACAATTAGTTCGATGTTGACGTCGCCGTCGCTGTCGCCGTCGCTGCCAGCAGTGACTGCAGTCGCCCACGCGCAGCATCTTTTTGTCAGTCAGATCTAACAGCGCTGTCGACTGCCGCTAACAGTCTCTGTTAATGCTAGGCACGCGCCTCTAATTAACTAGAGCATCACAATTTTGGCAAAGCGAAAAGCGTACACATAATTTATTATGGTGTAAGCAAGCAAACTATAATTTGATTTTACTACTGATTTAAGTCAACATTGTTGTCACGAAATTTAACTAAAAGCAAACTATTAAGCTGACAGTCCATTTCTGTTTTGTTACACAAACTGTAACTATTCATTTGTTATTTATCATATATTACATTTGATGATTATTAAAAATTAATCAAAATTTTCATATTAAATCAAAAGTATTTCGCATAACATAGTTATAACAGTCAGCAAATGTTGCCAGCAATGTCAAAATGTTGCCATCAATTTGTGCGCCACTGTTAAATCTGACGTCTGGCAACATTTAGCCAAACGCAGGCGGCATTTAACAGAGCTACAAAATGGCGCACTGCTCCCAAATAAAGCAGCAGCAGCGTTAACATGTTAAGAGCAATAAATGTTAGCTCGCTCTTATCGCTTGCTCTGTGCTGCTGTGCGCGCTCTTACGCTGTTAACTGTTAAGAGTGCTATTTTGGGTAGGCACATTGCAGGCAGCTGCTGACGCGTCTGTTAAAAAACGCGATTATGTAGCCTAACATTACGCAACATAAAAACAAGCGCAACAACAAACAGCGCAGCGGCTGCCTCAACGTAGATATCAATAAATGTGTATGTGTGTGTGTGTGTTAGTGTTGGCCCTCCAATCGTGGTTGTTGCTGTTGTTGTTGTTGTTGCAATTGTTACACAAATTGTTGCAAAAATGATTACATATCAGCAGCCAATAGCTAAATGCAGGCACTGCTCATCAGCAGACACAGTCAAAGATACATTTGCATTTACATGCACAGAAACAGATACAGATACAAAAATTAATTTGCATCTTTTGCCATATTCGAGGCGACGCAATGTTCAAAGATGTTGATAATGATGTTGTCCAAGTATCCGTGTTTATACTGATGTCTGCTCGCTTATGTAAAACACTCACTCCAAATGTTTGTCAATATGTTTGCCCCAAATTGATGTCAAGTGTGTGCTCGCTGTGTGTGTGTGTGTGTGTGAGTGTGTGTGTGTGTGGCAAAGTGATAATAGAGAAAGATAAGGCAGGTAAATTGAGGATGTGAGTTGGGTAAGTGCTTATGCAAAGGGGGCAATATTATATTGTGATGGAAAGTGTTTGCCTTACAGCAATTACAAAGTTCACACGTGTTAGATAAGTGGCTAATTATTGGGATTCTTGTGCTTGCTTTTGGTATGTAAATAGATAAGATAGAAGATATGAGTCATGACTGATTATGAATATTGGATTTGTAATTTCAACAGAACTGGAAAATGGTAAGAATCATATTCTATCTTTACTTTCACATTTTAACGAGCAAATGAAGGTTAAGTTAGCTCATTTGAAATTATTACGCATTCTAGATTTTATCATGAGAAATTTCTATTGAAAATCATGTTTAATATATGAAAGCATTTCTGTTTCCCTTTTATTATTTCTACAATATTGAAAATCATTTCTGTTATCTATAAACAATATTTTTCTCATTAGCAACTAAATCTTCGACTTACTATCTAACCAAACTAAATTTGCTTGATTTAAATGCATTCTTATCACTTCTGCTATTGATATATTATTTCTTGCTTTCTTATCAATTTATTGAAATATAACAAGCAACTTTTTAAGAAATACTTATATTTCGTATAAATCTAGCTTTACTTTTTCACATTTGTTTTCCACTGGCATTGATTGTATTTTCTGTAATTTTCCCAAGCTTAGATATTATGCAACCAAGTAGAAATCGCTACTGCCTTCATATCTTAACTATTATTGCATAAAGCAATTAAGAACATAAAGAAACTAGATAATTGAATGCAGCTCACTTCCCTATAAACTTGAGCAGCTGGCAACGTGCTCAGCTGTATATATATATATGTATGTATCAGATGTATATATAAATCAGATATGCATACATGTATATATCTCATTGCTAAAGCCGCCACGTTCAGCACTCGACTTCCCGTTCGATAGGCGAGCGCAGAGAATACTACTTATAGACGTAATTGCTTACAACTACTCGAGCGCAGAGCAAAGCAAATTCAATTAAAAATGCAAAACGCCGAATGCCTCACTATTGTTGTTGTTTCTGTTGCTGTTGCTCTTGCTGTTGTTGTCAATTTGCACTTATTAGAGAATTTAACGCCAGGCCAACAACAAATAGATATATATATATACTATATGCATGTAGATACTCCCTCGCATTTGCGCATCCTTCGCTTGATCATTTTTCCGTAACGCTGCAGACAATTTAAGCCCAACTGTTGATAAATTGCATTTGGCTGCAGATAGTCGTGCTATATATAGTACATAGCTTATGCATAAGGCGATCTCTTCCACTACACACTAAATGTGTGTGTGTGAGTGTGTGTATTTTTCTTGGCCACATGCGACGCTTGCATTGAAATCAGATTTCGTCACGTACATTAAAAATCATTTCGCGAATTTCGCGATACTCGTTGACAAGTGGCCGCCACTTGCAGATTGCATAAGTCATAGTATAGGCAAATCAAAACGAAAACAAACTATAATCCAAATCGGCAACTGACTCAGAAATTCATGCATCAACTACAAGAAGCAACAACAGTTCAGTAAAATACAATACACGTTGAGCTAGTGTACAGTTTCAGCTGGGCGAATGAATGAATCATTTATATTTATTGTTAGTTTCACCAAATGATGAATTGCAAGGCGAGCGCATTTCGCACCACTGTGCGCCAATTGTGGGTCAGCATCGGCTTTATCATCATCATATGAGCATGCTCATGATTGTCGTATAAGTCAGCGTGTTCTCCAACCGAAACTTAATTGTGCCTAAACTGAGCGCACAATGAGATGAAAAAACGTCGTTAAACAATTTGCTAAAAATAAACGTTGCGTATACGCCGCATGCTCCAGCCATAGCCATAGCTGGGCATAGCTGGGCTTTGATTATGTTGTGCAAATTGCTTCGCACAATGCAAATACACACTCACACACACGCACACACACACACGCACACTTAGATCGTTATGTAAAGCCAGCTGAAGGAGAGACGGCAAATGCCGAATGCTGGAGCCAAACTGACCCAAATTCCAAAATGAATGCCCATAAAATTGCGCCGCAATGACAGCGGGCAGTCGACTAGTAAGGCGCTGGAAGGGAGCTAAGGGGGCTTGTTAAGGGAGCTATTGGGCCAACTTTATGCGACACCACACACAAACAGACACACAGACAGTCGGACAGATAAAGCGGCCAAGCAAAAGGCGCTGAAAAGTTGAAGCTGCAAGCCGCAAGGGAAACGGATTTTATGCGTTTTAGGTTTCGCCTTTGTGTTGTTGTTTTTGGTGATTCTTGTGGTTGCAATGGGTGGTTTATCGGCTCGGTTTGTTGTGGTTGTAATAAAATATATATGTATGTTCGATTTGCAGCTAAAGTTCATTTAGCTAGTTTTATAGCGCACACTAAAGTTCACTTCTTGGCAGAAAAGTTAAGCTAAATTGAATGTCGAATGGATTTTGTTTCGCACAAACTGTGCGACTAGAAAATGCCCTAAAGAGCTTTTTTAAAACAGGTGCACATATTAAAGACACATATATTGAATACTGTTTGATTTGATAGAGCAATAAATTAAAAATATAATAAATAAATATGAAAATATAAACCAGCATTTAATTTCTTTAGATATCAAGGATTCGGCAGATCGCACGCATAGATTAACATATGTATTTGACCTTTATCATATTAAATACTCCTAAGTATTATGATGATATGTCCCATTCTAGCTTTCATGATATCCATTCATACATTCATCGAATAACAGAGCATATATATTTGCAATTGAGTGCTCATTGTTAAATCTCTATTTATATATGCATACACATATATGTTCATATGTATGTGCACATATAAAATTATTATAAAATACAGCACATTGGCATTATTTGAACAGGAAATGGGATGCTTTGTCTGCTTGGCCCGAGCGTCGGCGGCTATTTAACGTTTCATTTGCAGCCAAATTTCAAGTGTCCATTAATTATGTTTGCCGGTGCAGCAGCAGCAGCAGCAGCAGCCAGAGAAATCGCGAATTGTGAAATTCAGCAAAGTTTTATTATTGAAATGACAGGCGATTGTTGCTGCAGTTGAAATGCAATGTTAGCAGCTTTTCAACGGCGGCACACGCTGCGTATACGTATTGTATACCGATGCACACAAGTATTTTGCATTTTATGACATTCAAATTGACAGAAAGGAAATGCGAAAAAGACAAACAGAAAAGAAAATACTGAGAAAACCCGAGGACAGACAACAACCGAGTTCGCAATTCATTTTCACAAATTCCCAAATTCTCCACTTTTTGTCGGGCAATTGTGGAAATACTTTGCACTCCCATTGCGTCATGTTTGCTGCGGGGGCGTGCCACGCCCACAGCTGGCTGCTAAATGTCAACGCCAGAAGAGAGCCAGAGCAAAACGACACTTTCGTTTTGTCTGCGCTTAAATTCCCTAAAGTTAGAGTATGTCAGACTGGTGCATGAAAATCTATGTATATTTACAACACTAAGCACATTTCATAGCCACATTTTAGGGCTTGCTATTTCATTAGTGTGATCTCGTCTTTACGTTTTATCATTCATCATTCTCCTGGTGAAGCTTCTGTCATCGAGTCTCAGTTTGATTATTTAGAATAAGCCAGTTTTACTCTGCAATCGGAATGATACAATATCTTTATTCACATTCTCATTCATTCAAGCAGTTAAATTGTACATTAATAGTGACTCTTAAGTGCCTTCAATTACCAAGAGGTTGCCTAATTGGGTGCAATATTTATCCTAGTGCATCTTAGTTTCGGTTTCTGTCAAACTTTCCCAAAACTTTGCTATTCCAGCTTAGATTCAGCGAAGTGCAAAGATTGTATCTGCTGGTACATGGCGGCGGCCAAATGTCAGCTCATCGTTCGTGGGTTCAGGGCAAGGTCAACAGGAAGTCGTGCGAGTAGGAGTGGGTGTAGACCGAGCGCGCAAGCTCATAAAGCTGTCAATTGTGTTGCGCACAAAGCATTAAAGCAGCACCAACTTTGAGCAGAGTTAGCTGGAGACTCAGGGAGGGGGAGCGAGAATGGCTGGGTGGCGGATAGAGCAGAGATAGAACACAGAACGCTGCATCTCATTGGCGTCTCGTTTAGCGCCATGGCATCTCTGGCTACGTCAATGGGTGACTGACCCACACCCAGCGATGGCAGTTGGCAGTTGGCAGCTGCTTCTCATGTTTACTGTTCACAATTCGCATTCGCTGCCGCTCGACAATTGCGACGCAGTTTTATTTGTACAACGGTACGTATGCGTCATTTAGCAAAGTGTGCAGCTTATCTGTGTTCTGTGGCCCAACTACCACAACCACACACACACACACACCTAAGCGTATTTAAACTTCGCTTTGAGCCGAGACCCCAAGCAAAATGATTTCAAGGTAAGCCAAACAAACAAGCAAACGAAAACATACAGAAATAAACAATCTCTAAACAGTTGTTATATAAGAGCTGGGCTCATTTGGGCTCAGCCAGCCGCAACCTTCAAGCAATGTGGAGCGTTAACAACAACAACAACAACAGCAACAGCAAATTAACATTACAATTAGGCAATTTGCAGCGCATACAAATGTAAAATCGAACTGAGAAATATTCGTGTGGCGACGTTCCGTAAACAAATGCAATAAAAATACATTTTAGATATTATTTCATATGTTAAATCTGCAAGTAGCTGCAAAAAGTAAATGGGCGAAATAACAAATTTTATGAAGCGCACAAATTGTGTGCTGGAAAACGAGCGTGCAATAAGCACAACAACAATAACACAAATCGCTTCAATGAGCAGCAAAAACAGCGACGCCATCGCCAGTGTTCAAGGTCAACCAGGCAGCCCGAGCTCCAGTGAGAGAGAGAGAGAGAGAGAGAGAGAGACAGAGAGAGGGGGAGTGGACAGTCAGGGGGAAAGTAGTCACACAGCTGGGCATTTGTTTCTTTTTTTTCTGCTTCCTTTTTGTATAAAGTTTCTTATTTATTTTTTGTAAATTATGTGGGGCGTAAGATAGAGGCAAGTGGTTTTTGATGGCTATTTTTATTGTTTGTCGTTTGTTGTTTGTGTTGTTGTATTTGTTATTGTTATTGTTATTGTTGTTGTGGCAGCTTAACATTGTTAACATTTCTGTGTGCTGCTAAGCCAAGCAGCTTATGCAATTGAGACACTGCCAGCCAGCCAAAGACTAGCAAGCCGACAACTTCAAAGACCACACGGACAGCAAAAGCAACAGCAACAGCAACAAAAACAACAACAACTATAACAACAACTATAACAACAATGTGCTCAGTTTGCCAATGGGCAGCACAAACATAGTTGCACTCAAATATGCATATGTTCTATACACAAATACGACTCTTATATAATAGTCTCGCTAATTAAATATAGTCATATAGAATGGCAACGAAAATTAAATTAAGAATGTATTCAAAGTTGAGCGTATGTCATAACGACTTTGGAGCATGACTAATAACAAAAGCTGTAGATAAAGTTGTTTTCAATATAAGCCCACGCTTTGAGTTACAAATACAACATATTTACACATACAATAGTTTAAAAGCCTGCAGACAAGTGAAATGTATTCAAAAATGATAATCTACTTTTAGTAAACAATTATGTTTTAGACATTTATTCCCCTTATCAGTCAAATAATATATTTTATTTTTAGGTTTTCTGCTGAGACATGAAAACATAATTTTAATAACAAAATTCTGAGTTAATAACCATGGTTAACTCGCTCAGCTTAGCAGTAAGTGTATGCAAAGTGCGTTGTGTCATTTTAAGTTTATAACTCCTGCTGCAGAGACGGCGCCTTTGTTGTGGACGCACAACTGGAAGCCCACAAGTCCGGCCCATCGAGATATGAGCCAGCGTAACTCGGACCCCAGCACACTGCCCCACACTGCCCCACCCTGCCCCACTCCACAGCAGACCAACATGCAGCGAACCCCCTCCTGCAACTCCCCTTCCCATTTGCTTGCTATGCCATATGTTGTGTATTGACTTTGCCCAGGCATTTGCCATATGTTGTCGTTGACATTTGATAAATGTTCTCTGTCCGCATGTGTGTGATTGTGTGTGATTGTGTGTGTGTGTGTGTGATTGTAGTGTCGACTCTCTTATGCACATACACACACTTCCACTTCCGGCCCGTCCGTGGTCAGGCATTTTTGACGCGCAGTTAATTGATTTGTGAGACCCCCTCAAACCACAGCTGGCCCCACCGAAAGCTGTCGCCACATACGCCTATAATCCACTTAAAATGTATGTGAACTGAACTACATGCGGCGAACGGAACCAGTTCTCTGATTCTTACAGCAGCGTCTATTTTTAATTCTCGGCTATTTTTGGGCAGCTGCACAGACTCGGACCGAGTCTCAGCTCGACAGCGAGAGAGAGAGAGAGGGAGAGCGAGGCAGAGAGAGAGAGAGCGAGGCAGCTTATGTAATGATAGAGGCGCAAACAGCCCCTAACGTTGCCAAAGAGTCGCAGCGAAAATCAAAAGACTGACAGCGAAACCGGCTTTTTATGCAAAGCTGCCAAAAAATGAGGCGTTCGACTAATGGGCGAGGGGAGAGGGGGGGGACAGTGGGGCAAAAGCATTGCGTGAGCGTAAGCTTGTGCAACAACGGTAAGAGCGAGAGCGCAAGAGTCAAGTGAAGACAGCGGCTTACGAAACCAAGCGACGTTCACAGCAACAGGGCAAAAGAGCAAAAAAAGCCCGACTGAGTAGCATTAAGAGAGCGCAGCCTTGTCTGAGAGAGAGAGAGAGCGCAAGCTTGGCTTGTGTCAAAATTTGACAGCTGCCTGTTTGCTCTCGATGTTGGCGCTCTTGTTACTGCGACGGTTGCCAAAGCCAACAAAAGTATGTCAAAGTCAAACGTTGCTGCCGCAGTCGCAGTCGCTGCCGCAGTCGCTGCCGCAGTCGACGCTGATGTTGGCGCTGTCGCATTACTAAACATTGCTGCTGGCTGTGGTTGGCTTTATTGTTGTTGCTGTTGCTGCTGTTGCTGTTGCCGACGTCACTTTTATTATGTTTGTTTGGTAAGTGGAGCTCTGGTTATGTAAGCCCAGCAGCAACAGCAACAGCAGGCAGCAACAGCAGCCAACTGTTGGCCATCGTCATCGTTGTTCGTTGTTCGTTGTTCGCTCAATTCGTTACGTTAAGCCCAAGCCCAAGCACAAGCCCAAGCATAAAGCTCTCCCCCTCCTGCCCAACCCCCTGCCCCCCACTGCCCTCTGCGCTCATCATCAGCTCGCATTCATCGTTCGTCTTAGCCTTTTGTCTTTTTCACGCCGTTTTTCCCCCATCAGCTGCCCCATCTTTCTGCATCCACTTCCATTCTGCGCCGTTCCCGTCGCCCCGCAGCTCATTTGTTTGTTGCCAATTTCAACGCTTGACTTTTTGCGTCGGCGGCCTGAAAATTAAATCGTGATTTGTAAATGCGCTCAATTTTTCGTCTCGCTCGCCTTTTATGGGCGCATGGGTGGAGGGAGGGAGAGGGAGGCAGAGGGAGGGGGGATTCGGTGAATTTGGCAATTTTGTAATAAGTTTTTGTTTCGTTCATTTTGTTTGCCGCCGCGATTAAATAATCAGCAGCAACAATGTGGCAACAAGCGAACAACTGTTGAAAGTGATTGTTGATGTCTTGTGTCTTGTGCCTTGTATCTTGTGTCATTCTCTCTGCAGTGTTGTATAATTGTTTTATATGCATATGTGTTTGTATTTGTATTTATTTTCTCCATTGCGTTCTTTATGTAAGCTCGCTTGCTTGCATAATGATTACTTGTTGAGTTTCCAACCCGACCCTCCTCCACGCCAAGGGCCAGAACTAATATCGCTTTAGTCAGGGCTTTTAGCGAGCTGTGATATAATCGACAACTTGGGTTCCATGTGTGACAGGCCAGGCCAGTATGTTCTCAATGAATACGTAATGAGCTTTGTCAACCCCTTGCAAAGTAAAAGCTTTATGAACATTTCATTTAATTTGCGCCACTGTTTGCTGCTTCTTACAACCACCTGCATTTCTGGGCACTTTGTCATGGCGGTTTTCCAGGGCAGGCAGCCAGCAACTGTTGCATAACTTGCGGCTCAAATGCCACTTTTTGCATATACATGTGTGTGTGTATGTGTGTGTGTGTGTGTGTGCGGCAGATGGATACCATTTGATAGCTCATTTGTGTGGCAAATTGAAATGCTACGATTTGCTGAGCCGTTACGCCCAGTTTTATTTTTTATTTTTATGGCACTTGACTGAACTTTGCGTTCACTTGGAATGGATTTGGCTTTGGCTTTGGCTTGTAATTTGAGTTTGCACTTTGGCCTCTACGTTGTTGTAGTTGTTGTTGTTGTTGTTGTAGTTGTTCGTTGGGTGTTTTCCCAGTGACTTTAGCTAGTTTCTTGTTTGCATACAAATGTCAGAGATTGATGAGACTGTGGCTGTTGTTGTGATTGCCTAACAAATTGATAGGGCAGTGAACTTAGCTAATGCTTTAAGCCAGATCTCAGGACAGACAGCCAGACAGACAGACAGACAGACGGACGGACAGACAGGTATCTGTGCCCACTTGGCTGGCTCGTGTCTATTACTCAATAGAGGCAAATGATTGTTGCAATTGCAGTCGCTGATTGCCGTCAAATCGCTAACAGTTACAGCAGCGATAAAGCGAACATGAGCGACAACAGCAACAACAATACCAACAACAACAACAACAGCAACAACAACAACAGCTGCTGCTGCTGCTGCATGTTGCCCGCCATCGCTTACGAGCTACGTTCTATGACATAACTGTAATTCAAACGCGCTCGCGAGAGCCGCACAGTGAATGGCAAAAACTGAGAGAGAGAGAGAGAGAGAGAGAGAGACAGAGAGAGAGAGAGACATATGTTGTTTTCGCCAGTGAGCGAGCGACTTACTTTTGATTTTTTTATTTTTGTTACTGCTGCTGCAGTCAATTGAGTAATCCGATGTTGTTGTTGTTGTTGCTGTCGTGTTTTGTTTACAAATGTTGAAAGTGAATTTCCAATTGCAACTCACAATTTACAATAGAATATTACTTAATAGGCAAAAGGCGCAAATCTGACAGACAAAACTGACTCACAGCCAGAGTTGCCAGACTGCCGCTGTGTTTGTCTTTTGGCAAATGAGGACAACAATTGCTGCTGCTGCTGCTGCTGCTGCTGCTGCTGCCGTTGCAGCAACTTCGCTTCAATCGCGTCCAGACGCCATTTGCTTTCTGTTTCGTACCGTTTTTTTTCCAGCGCCCGTCGGGTCTCATTATGCAATTACAAAGCGAATTTTGCACAACAAACAAATAAACAGAAATATTTAACAGAGACAGAGACAGAGACAGAGAAACACCCCCTCGCGAGCACTTTTGCATGCGACTAGGCGGAGCTGTGGGGTTAGTTAGTCAGTTAGTCAGCTAGTCGGTTAGTCAGTGCATGGGAGATGGGGGCCATTTAGTTTTAATTAAGACAAGCTGCAGCAAGAAACTGCAGCAGTGTGCCAGTTTTTGCATGCATACAATTTATTTGTATATATATGCAGAGATAGATGTCGCAAGAACTGGATATGAATATTGCCAATAGCAATTATTACATCATTCTGCTTGGCCAGGCAGAATTTCGCATTGGCCATTGGAGCTGCAAGCTGACTGCTGTAAGCTGTAGGCGTAGCTATTTTGGGTTCAACGCTGTTGCCAGCCACTTTTATGGCGACTTTGGAGTCGATGAGTTATTACTGAATATTATGCTGGCGCTTTACGACAAGTATTATGCATTCATTATTCGCTGCGACTGCTCAATGGGGACTCTGCTGGCATTACATATATACGATGTGCATAACAGGCCCATTTATATTATGGCGCATAAAACAAGCAACTTCGGATTCAAGGCTGCAATTTTAGATGGGCTTTTTCATAGTTTCTCAGATGGAATCCCATGAATAATAAGTGAGGAGCTCGGCTTTGTATAAAGATATTAAGATTAATATGTACAGAATGTTTTGTTTAGAACTTATACAATATTTAAATATCTCATTGGCTGTTAAAACTTATATCAAGATGGAGTAATAAATTAGAAAATTCTACAATATACAAAAGTAAGCATAGCAAGTTAAAAATTTTGAGCTGCGAATGATAAAATGGTATATTTAAATATGACAACAAATTGAAACCCATCTTGAATTTAGTTTATAATTTTTTTCACTTTAAGTGAACTCCTCTGCTCCAAGGGATATTGCAGTGTGACCACGCCCACCCGCCCACTCAGCCAGTCGTCCGTCCAACCGCATAAATATTCGAGCTAAACAATTTCTGGGCCACGAGTCTCATTTCAATAGTATTGTAGAATGTCTGCAGTTCCTTTTGCATTTCTAGCTGTGAAAGTACGAAAAATGTGCGCTGGCATTTCAGAAATGTGCGCCAGACTTGAGAGGGCGGTGGATGGGGGGGGAGGGGCAAATAAATAGCAAATAGCAATGAGACACATTGCGAGCGCCAAAGGCGGCGCATGCCACAGCGAAAGTATCTGCAAGATACAATTGGGGAATGCCGACAATGCAGCGCATGGCAAGAAGTTAAATCCAATGTGGCGTCTACACGGCATCAAATAAATAAATCAAATCGCAGGCAGCACAAAAAATTAACACCATTTTATACTAGATGCGTTAAGAGACAAACATATATATATGTACAAACATATATATATACTTATATAGAACCCGCGTATGTGTGATGGGTGGATTGTGGTTCCAAAATGGCTCGAAGAGGCTGACGACTGGCTTCGTCTCAAGGCCATGTCAATTTGTTGGTCGTTAAACTTTCGCCAAGTCTGCTCCCTGCCTGCCTCTCTTTCTCTCACACACTCCCTCTCTCTCCCTCTGTCTCAGTGCGCCTTTGTTCACTTTCACAAAGAACATTTTTCTTTTTTTCAACTGCGCATTAAGTAACCAAAATACAAAAAAATGGCAAAGTCGGTTAATATAAATATCGCAGCGAGTATATACAAAAACAAATGGCCCGCTGCCCGCTGCCTCGCCCCCTCCCGCCTGGCTAATTAAAAAGCAGCAGCAGCAACAACAAACCGAATGCCAAAAACAAATGTTAATTAGTGCACTCACTTTGAATGATTGCAGATCGGGGGCAGGGGATTGCGGCTGTTGTGGGGGCTGCCAAGAAGCAACGAAATAAAAAACATATTTCTAGAGAGCCGAGTTGAGAGACCTCTAATGCAAATATGTACACAGTCAGCTAGTTTGGCTATAAATATGAGCACACTTAGGCATACACTTAATACGAATTTGATAGTCGCGTTTATCAGCTGTTTTTCAGCTGACAGCCAGCGAGTCACATGTATATAATATAGGTGGTATAGGTGTTGATAGCGCTGTGATTATCGGACATAGCATGTATTTGGGTTATGGCTATATGTGGCACGATAACCAACACACATCGAGTGCGCATTGGGTGCGCAATTAGCCGAACTGGCAGTAGAAAGTGCTCATACCAACACTTCTGAGAATCGCATAGAGAGGCGGTCAAGTTCAGGGCTAGCTGCTTATCAGACAACTTTCTGCGTCTTGAGCATTGAGTTGGAAATGAATTCACTCAATTTGCGACTAACTAACCTGCAATTACCAAACATTCCAACTAATGAATGCGTAGCTCCAGTTACTCATAATTTGTCGTTTGGGTTCGTGTGACCTCATTATTAGCCTTCTAGCTTCTGCGAAGGTACAAATATCATTTCAGTTAGCCGCTAATTAAACACGCCCCATATTAAATCCATAAAACAAAATAAGGCTCTAGCAGCGAAGGGGGCGTGGCAGGGGCGGAGGGGCGAAGGCGGGCTTGGTCAACAGAAATAATTGCATGGCGCGTGCTAAATTCTTTCAGCCGCTTCCACATTTAATGCACATTTTGGTCAGCCTAAGCACACGCCATCAAATTATACGATCTGCGATACACGATATACTTATACTATATATGTGTACACTTTTATATGTGCACATATACATAAATTACAGCCGAGCTGCGTGCAGAGGCCACTAAAAGGCCAACAACAACAATGCTACAACATTGCATGATATGTGGGCATTTTCGACTGCAGCAACAATGGACTTCTTTTTATGTACTATATGTACATTGGAGCAGCACCCTCCACCCTCCATCCTCTTCCTCACGCTCTCTCCCCATCCACATGTATTCAGGCCAAGTCCTCGCGGCGGTTTAACAACTCTTTATACTTAGCCCAGTCAAGTCGGCAAACCACCAAATGCTCTTGTTATACCCTGTAGCTATTAAACTGAATGGAAGAGCTATTACTCTTTATGAGCTCATCACCTAAAAGAGCTGAGCAAATCAAGTATACTATGTGGGTTCTCTTTGATCTCAGGAATTATGAATTGTTGAAAGCGATAACTTTAGTCTTGCAACCTCGACAAATTGAATGTCAATTCGATTCAGAATATATGAAATACTCTGGAAACTATCCGCATAATTTCATGACAGTCGCATCACTCTGATTGTAGGGTAACTGCTAGTCGCGCACTTTCAACTGGACCATTTAGACTTGTGATATTTCATTTGTGTTGTTTACTCAGACCCTGTAATTGCAAATTCGCCATGCCTCGTGTGGCAACGTTGCATGAGGTCGACGACTACATTAGCAGCTCTGTGGCTGACTGTTTTTTGTTTTGTTATCTGGCACATCTTTGGGCAGATCTTTTGCGTGGGTGTTGGTAATCCTCATGTCTGGCACGTGTTGTGGCTCATTTAGTGCCAGGCGGTTAAGTGCCTCATCTAGGCAAAGCAAATAGCAAACAGCAAACTGCAAACACTGTTGTGTGGTGGCAACTGGAGCTGTTTCTGTTGCACTCATGTCTCGCTTGATGTAAAGGCTGCTGCCACAACAATGCAAACAGTGCCACAGTTGCCCCAGTGTTCGCCCTTGGGCAGTAGTCAGTGTCTTCCTTTGTCACTGTCAACGTCAAGTGACCTTTTGGCTGTGAGCTTCTGCAGCAATTTGGCAGCTTCCAATGCCTTATTTGCTTTCTGTTATGCGTCTAATTGGCTCTGACTTTGGCTTTGGCTTTGGATTCTGGTTGTGCTTCTGCTAAACACAATGACTTCGCACTTTGTTTATCAACAAAGAGCAATGAATAAATGTTTATGGACTGCTTTTGAATGTATTTTTCATTCTCTTTCTTGCCCTGATTTCGATACTGTTTTTTGGCCTGTTGTTTATCAGCACAAAAGTCAATAACTGATTGCGAGAGAACCTCACAAAAAGAATAAATACGTGAAAGATAGACGAAACACAAACAGTGCTTATAAATAGCATAACACACTGTCCTCTTGGGATTTTGTTTGTATGCCTGGCTGTGTGTGTGTGTGTGTGTGTGCTGTGATTACGTGTGATCAGCAACGTTTTGCCTGCTGCCCCAAATTGCCGTTAATTATTGATTCTCATTCCTCGGGCCACTGCTGCAGTTGGACAGGTAAACAAAATTCGAAAAAACTCGTACGATGATGCGTCAGCTTTGACTGCGGCTAATCAAAGCATTGAATCACAACTGTGTACTGTGTACACAACAACAGCAACAACAAGAAGAAAAACAACGACAACACAAACGCTCTGATAATAACAATTATGAAAGCAACACGAGCAGTCGAGCTGTTCCCCACTTTTTGTGTGGGGGCGACAAACCGTAAAAGTCACGCAACAGTTCGGCATTAGCCATGGCAGAAATCCCCCACATCAGCACACTCAGCGACTAGATCCTGCCCACAAGTGCTTAGCTTTTGTTATTAGGAATTAGCTAAAGACAAAGGCAATCAACGAAATAAAGACAATGATAAGTGTGCGGAGGCAGCAAATCAGTTTCAGAGAGATGTTAATAGCAAATAAGAAGAATAACCTCTTGAATAAGGTTTAAGATGCCAAGTAACTCCAATATATTAATACTCTGATAGTAATAATGCAACAATTTTAAAACAGAATATTTAAGAACTCGAAGAAAAAAGTAGAAAATAAGCGATAGTCGATCAGTTTTCAATAGGTTTATAACCAGTTTTTAAACGTCCATTTTAAAATATACTCTTGTTTTGGAACTTAAATATGCTTATTACAAAGAAAATAAGTCGGTGAACAAATAGGCCAACATTGTCTTAAGAGAACTTTTATGAAAAATAAAATTTGCATAAGTTGATCTTCCATTCAAATAGCTATATAAATTGCTAATCCACTCCGACATAGTATCTACATTTATCATAACATTACGAACCTATTTCATCTCTAGCCCAATAATTTCCGTCAATTGATCTGGTTAATTTCAGTTGGTTTAATGCGAAAATTGCCCATCAGCTGTTGGCTGCCATTCGATTTGCTTTGCTTTGCTTTGCTTTCTTTAGCATTTTCCCCATTTTCTTTTGCTTGCCAGCCCCCTTTCTGCGTCTGTGGACTGCGTTAAACGTTTCATCTGGCATCTGACATCCAGTCAAGTGTCTGGCCTGGTATTTCTCAAGTTGTTTGATGGATTTCTAAGTGCGTGGATCGCTGTGATTTCTCAGAGAACAACAAAGCCAAGAAGAAATTAGGTAAGAAAAGTAAAAGCAAAAAAAACGTTGGCAAACTATTTGTGGAGCTGGTTGGGGCGCAAAAGTGTCGCGGTAAATGATTAATTAGCTGTTATTTCGGTGCTTTTTTTTGTGTGTTTGTGTGTTTGTTGTTGTACTTTGTCTGTTTGTCTGTTTGTGGCTGGGAAAAGCCTCCAATGAGTTGACTCAGCGCCTCAATTATTTATGCACAGTGGCCCCTGAAAGTATCTGTCTGCAATTTGGAGCGGAGTGTGCCAAACAGTTTTCAAAGTTCCTGATGTTTTTCTTGCCCTTGTCGTTCTTGTTGTTGTTGTTGTTGTTGTTGTTGTTGTTGTTGTTGTTGTGTCCCTTAAGTAGACATTTTAATTTGCTTTGCTTGGCAGCTGTCCCAAGTGCTTGGCCCCTCCCCCTTCCCACACCGCCTCTTTGGCAGCCCATGGTTCTTGGCATGGTTTATTTACTTTGAATTTGCGACGTAAATATTTAATAATCGAGTCCTTGGCACACAGAGCAGCAGCGAAAGAGAAAGCAAGAGTGGGTGTGAGTGTGAGTGCGAGCAAGAGGGAAAGCGACAGTGCAAATAGTGGCCATAAAATCAACAAGAACACAATTAGAGCCATAGCAACAACAGTTGACAAATGATGCTCAGGCTGAACGCCGCTTTGCCCCACTGTTCACTTCATACTACGCATACGACCTGTGGCACATGCCACGGCCCTGAACAGTGGGCGAAAGGGTTTTGAGTAGGATGTGGGTGTGGGTGTGGTGGAGTGGGGTGGAGTGTGTGGGTTTTTCACTCAAAACCTGTTGCGCAGTTCAGTGCCTGCTGACGTCAGCATTAACTTCAGCTGCTCGTATGTGGCTGTGTGTGTGTGTGTGTGTGTCTGTGTGTGTGTGTGTGTAGGCGTTCATCCTTTTATTGATTTTCCAAGCACACATCAAAGGGGCCATTAAACACTTTGGCGCTACACTAAGCAAAAATCGTGTCTGGTTAGAAATTATTATTTCGTTTGAAGTGGCATTGTTCTGCAGAGAGAACACTCAAATGGGCACTGATCATGATTTTATTTAAAGAGTGCTTCTAGACAAATTTTCAAAGTATTAAAGTATTCTTTTCATTTAAGCTAAGAAAAGTCTTGGCAAAGTACGGTAAATATCTCTTTTTTAGTATATTCGATGAATCTGCAGCTGAAAAATAATATGAAATACTGATGTTTATCAGTGATATTCGAGTTTGGGTATTAAATTTGCTGATTATACAATTCCAAAAATAATCATGCAAAAAGCTAATCAAATCGAATGTCCACTTGATAGTAAACGTTTGTGTTTGGGGAATTTGTAAACTATTATCTGATAATAATCGGTTTGTCTTGTTTTGTTTCTCACCTTTCTCCAGGCTGGCATTGCAGAACTTGAGCGCATCGTCGAGACGATTGAGATGCATGCAGCTGGTGGCCCGCTCGATGATCTTCTTGGCCTGCAGCTCGGGGCCCCACCACTTCTCCACGAGTCGCCTGACCAGAACGTCCGGCATGAACTTCATGGCTGTGGCGCCGCCCAGCGCATAGCCGCCCAGGCCGGCCACCAGTGCCGAGGCCGAGCTGGTGGAGGCCATCGTAGTGGTTGCCGTCGCCGTCGTGGAAGCCACCGTGGTGGTGGTCACCGTCGTGGGAGCAGCCACCGGCAGGCGCAGGCCGAGGCCGCGCGGAAAGCTGCTGCTCACGGGCGCTGGGGGCAGGCCCGCAATGAAGCGCGCCGTCGCGCTGGCGGAGCTGAGGTGGAGGCCGCTCGCTGTGGTGCTAGTGGTGCTGCTGATGCTGGTGGTGCTGGTCAGGGCGACGCCCTGCGGCACCCGGTCGGCGCTGCGCGGGAACTTCACGTGGCAGATGTTGCACTGCGTGATCGTCTCGCAGCACTGGCCGCAGAAGCTGTGCCCGCAGCTGGTCGTGACCGGAGCTCGCAGCATGTCGGCGCACAGCGGGCACAGCAGCGGATCGTAGTCCTGGCTCAGCGCCGGACTGGGCACGCGTAGCTCTCGCGTCGGCGCATGCAGATCCAGCAGATCCTGCCCCGCCGCATCCGCAGTCGGCAGCAGGTCCAGGCCCAGCGTGTGGGCCGTCCAGTTGTCCATTTGCTGGCGCGCCTGCTGATAGCGCGACTTGTAGCTGGACTCCAGCGTGTGTCCTGTGGGCGTGGGCGTGGGCGAGGGCGTGGCCGAGCTGCCCAGCTGGCGTATGTGCGCCGTCAGGGCGCTGGCCAGCGCTGCCAGCTTGTCCAGCGGCACGTGTCCCTCCTGCTGGCGGCTGGCAATCAGCTCGTACACATTGAAAGCCTGCGGCAGGCTGCCCAGCCGGGCGAACGACTCGCCCAGCAAATAGGACAGCTGCAGCGAGCTATTGCTGTTGTTGCTATTACTGTTGTTGCTGTTGTTGTTCTGCTGCAGCAGCGCCTGCAGCGTGTGCGTTGAGCTGGCAGCGCCAATTTGATGATGCAGTTGCTGTTGCTGCTGCTGCTGCTGTTGTTGATGCTGCTGCTGCTGATGCTGCTGCTGCTGCTGATTCTCCTTGCGCAGAGCTTTCAGAGCGCGCTTGGTGGCCATGTAATAGCCCTGGGAGAGCGGCATCTTGACAGCTGTTGCTGCTGATGCGGCTGCTGCTGCTGTTCGGCGTTGCTGGCCGTGGTCACGTATGCGACGACGGCGTCGACGCGACGTCCGACAGTCGCCAACGTCGCAGTAGTTGGCGCTGCTGATGAACTTATTGTATGTTGTTCCCTTCCTTTTGGATGTATTTATATTAAACTTTAAATTTAAATTGAGTTTGCGTTCGCTCTTGCTGGCGTTATTATTGAGTTAAGTTTGTGTGTTATTGTCATGCTATTTCATGCACTTCTTCTTTACACTAGCCGACGACTTTTGAGCTCTGCGTATCAGCATCTGGCCCCGAAAAAAACACAGCACTGGGGCCTCTTTATACTTTCATTAATTCACCTATATCTGTATATATATATGCATGTATTTATTTCAATACATGTGTGCATATATATGTATATATTTTTAATTTTTGATATATTTGCTCTTGATGCGTGCGTTGCCCTTCGCTGACTGAAGCACTTTGACAGTCATTCACTGGAGTAGAATATTAAATGTTGTTGCTTTAACTGCTGCTGCTGATGTTGCTGCTAATGTTGCTGGTCAGCGGAAGCGACGACTCGCTCGGTTGGACATCTGAAAGCAGAAGACGAGACCAGACGAGATGAGACGAGATGGGCCGAGACGAGACGAGACGAGAAATGAAATGAAATCAACTCTGTATGTATGAATTTACGTAACGTACAAAATGCCGTTTGCGTTTTGCCTGATTCTGCCGCCATCGCAGCTTTTGATTCTGTTTTATAATTCACACACACACACACACACACACATGCACACCAATCACATAACACACACCAGCACACTTGAAGAGCGCGCTGCTGAAGAGAGAGAGAGAGAGAGAGAGAGAGTGCGAGCGGCTCTCGCAATCGCTCTCTTTGATTCAATTTTCTTGTTATTGCCTGCGCCTCGCTGCCTATTTTATGACAGCTCCAAATAAAAAAGCAAAAAGCAACAAGGAAAAATAAACCGTATCTATTACTCAACCTGTGCACAGGTTTGCTGCTATCTCTTATTATTTGCAACGCTCTCAGCAGCGCGCTCTCTCTCTCTCTCTCTCTCTCTCTCTCTGTCTGCCGCTCTCTTTATGCAGTGACGTGACATTTGTCGCGTATGCTGTTAATTGACTGCCCTAAAATTCTGAGCTTTGCAGCAGCAGCAGCAACTTTTGAGACTTTGGCGCGTTATATAAACGACAACGGTCAACGAACCTGCAGCAGCAAACTCAACTCAACTCAACTCACTCAGAATTTTGCAAATGCTCGGCACTATATGTATGTATGTATGTACATATATTAGTATGAATGATAATAGGAGCTGTGCGCTTGAGTCCAATCATCGCCTCAATTGCCAGCGGGCCGCACATGTTGTTACATAATATTATGAAAATTAACACTGAATCACGAAGCAAACTGACGCGGACGCTGGCGCAAGTAACGAAATCAAAATCCAAATCGTCGACACACACACACACACACACACACACACACACACGCACACACTCGCAAACGCACAAAAACAAAGCAGAACGTTCGCCCGCCGTCAAGCAATAACAACAACACGAACTCAGAGTCGCATTAACAGCGACAGAGTCGACACAGTCGCTCTTTGCAGCTGCGCCGCTCTCTGGCGCTCTTTGCCCGCTCTCGCTCTCTCTTTAGAACTGTTCTGGTTGCCTCGCGAACTGAGAGAGCGAGCACTTTGTGCTGTTGCGACTGTTTCGCTGCTACTGTTATATGCGCACGTTTTTCTTCGATGTTCAGTTTTTGTATCTTAAAGATAAACAATGCCGGCACAACACACCAACACACTCGTACACAACCACACACACACACACACACACACACGCTTGGCGTCGTGGCCATTGGCAACGTTTGAATGTTTTTGGTTTTGTTATGTAAACAATCTTTTTTTTTGCTGTGTTGCGCGCTTCTATTTTTTTCCGTTTCATTTTTTCTTTTTAGCTTATAATTTGTTTACATCTCGCACAGCTACACAGATAAACAGGTACAGCTACAGCTACAGATACAGCTACAGATACAGATACGTTTTCAACGCCAACGAAATCAAAGTGTGCCAAAAAGAAAATTGCGTGCAAATAAAAACGTTGATTTCTTTATCTTTTTTTCGGTTTTTGGTTTTGGTTTTGGTTTTGGTTTTGGTTTTTTTTGTTTGCTTGGCCATCTCGTAAGTATGTGAATCGTATGATTTTGTACGCATTTGGCCCAGTTGCTTTGGCCAACAAATATTGTGCATAAATTTCATGTTAAGTAATGCCGAAATATTGTCTATGCTATTGGTAGTTAGCCAAGAAAATAGAAACCACAACAACAGCTAGGAATATATGCTCTGCTCGAATGAAGGATCTTATAGACATTCTTATTTATATACATTTTATTTCTTTGTGCCTAAAACAACAATAGCAATAATTAAACTGAATGATTTTGAATACGACAATGCCGCGAACATCTCAAAGTCGTTTCAAATCAAACGTGTCAGATATGTCTGACTTGTTTGTATAAGTGTTATCTAGAAAATTCCCGAAACAAAAATAAACACTTGACGACATTATTTAAATATTGCTCTTGAAGCAAATGGGTGGTCTGCTCAATGAAATGCTTGTAATTCTCAAATGGTTTAGGCGTATACATATATGGGTCACTATCGAGGATAGCTAATTGGACACAGCTGTTCCAAATGATTCATAATGCAGACAGCTCATGAATTAAATAAAATACAATTTATTAGCGAGTTGTCTCTTTGTGAATTCCGCTTTGTAGTAAAATTTCTTTTCTAGTCTTAAGTAACATTCGCTCTGTCTCTCTCTCTCTCCTATCTCTATCTATATATCGTTATGTAAAGCAACAGCTCATTAGTTGCACAATAAAGTACTTGCGGCCAATCGACAATCGACCTTCAAATACTTCAGACTGTAGGTCTGAAGTTCAGTTATTAGCTATCCTAGATAGGAACCACTTAATCATTGCACGGATGTAACTATGTCTTACATTCAGACACTCAGTCAACATGTGACGCAGTTGTCGCGGTAAAAGTTGGTAAACAACTTTCGGCTACTCGATGATTCTAACTGCTCTTGTTTAAGTGTGCGCCTTTGCGTAAGTAAAAATTATGTATACGACTCATATAACGCGCACGTGTATCTAGATGCAATCGCTGTTGTCGGCTGTCGGTGTTTTTATGCGTTTGTGTGTGCTGAGTGCTTATACGGGTCTGTAATTGCATAATACCTATAACGACGCTGATAAACGTTCCTAAACGAACTGTAAACATGTTGCACTATTTGTTGCTATTTGTTGCTATTGTTGCTACTGTTGTGTGAGACTATGCGCTGATATATGCAAGCTCGTATATATTATTTCATTCTTTTTCAGGTTTTTTTCATACTGGTATTATGCAATGCCAATCATATTTCGCGATTGCATTTATCGTTGCTTCAGCTTCAGCTTCAGTCATGGCAGCAATGGCGACAACATTCTGAGCCGGAGACCGGAGACCTGAGGCCGGAGGCCGGGAATGCAATTGAAACTGAGACGGAGACGGAGACGTAGACGGAGGCCGAGGCCGAGATCGAGACTAAAACCAATTACAACGACGACGTAACTGTTGTTTTTTTTTATTTATTTTCTATTACCCTTGCTTTTAAATCAAATACATATATTTGTTGCGTAAACACGCTATTAATGCAATTAAGATTAAACAATGAAGAAAGATAAGACATATGTATACAAAATACAAATATGCACATAACAGGGAATTATTTCAAATAGACTTTACAGAGATGAAGAATGAAATTCAAATTTGTAGTGTAAAATGAATTAAGTCTATAATAAGCAGGGATTTTATTGTAAATAATTATATTTTACAGAAACTGGAACAGTCTTAATATCAACTAATTTAGCAATATTTAAATAAATATTATAATTGTTGCAACTAGTTTCTTTTGACATTCAAACATTCACAAGCCATCTTTAATTTACCATGAGAGGGTATCTGCTAGTCGAGTTGCCAACATCGCTTGCACTTATTATTACTTAAGTCAATTGTTGTGGGTGGCGACAAGACAAGAAATTGCCATGAAATGCAATGTCAAATGCAAATGCGAATGACAACAAATTCCTCCAGCAGTTGACTAGTTGTGTGTGTGTGTGTTGTGTGTGTTGTGTGTGTGTGTGTAGAAAGGCATGCGTTTTGGGCCTAATGAAATTACATAATTGCTGTGATTGCCATTCAATAAACGAGCAGCGAGCACATTTGCGAGGCGAAGGCAAAGTTATGTTATGAAATCGCCTCGAACTTATTATACAATTTTCGTAAGCATTTTTCTTGCTGCTTATTGTTGTTGTTGTTGTTGTTGTTGTTGCTATTGTTGTTATTGTAGCTGTGTGATTTCTGCTTTGATATTTGTTTTATTGGCTTTTCATTTGTTTTTTTACGGCGCGTTTTATGACGACGATAAACGCCACAAAAAACCAAAGAAAAAATCTAAAGAAATAAACAGCTGGCAAAATTATTGACTCAAGCATTTGGGCAATGGAAATTCTATTTGCGTTTAGGGCTGTTTGTGAGTTCTGCTTGTGTCGGCCTGATTTAATTTGTAGCCCCCGCTTACATAATGCCAAATTGCTTGCGTTTCTGACTAATTGTTGCCCTATGTCAGCCCATTCACTTATGTAAGGGCCAATTGCCAGCTTCCCCCAGTGACTCGATTCGCAATCCTCACGAGCCGCATTTGCTGTTGTTGCTGCTGTTGTTGTTGTTGCTGCTGCTTTTGCATAATGCCGAAGGAAATATTTGCAAATTTTCAGTTAAAGGTTTTTTTGTTGCAGCTTAACCGTTTTCATTTCTAGACCCGGGTTGCTGTTGCTTTGGTTGTTGTTGTTGTTGCTGTTGTTGTTGTTGTTGTAACTGGTCGCATAATGCGTCGCGTGTCGTAACGTCAACGTCAACGTCAACGTCAATGGGGCGACGACGCTGCCCACGTCACGTAAACTGCAGCGAGCCGGCAATCGTTGCCCCCGGTTGATAGTATCTGGGCAGCTGTGCGGGTCTCGGGGGTATTTCGGGGTGTATTGGGGGCCAATGGGCCTGTTAATTTGACAAGCGTTGCCAATTGCAGTTGTTACTTTGCAATAAAGTTCAGAGTGTAAATAGTTTGCATACTTAAGCATATGAAACATGAAACACTTAACTTATGCAATTGTTCATTTTCATAGAAACTTTATTTGTTGGCTTTTTTAAGTTGCAAAAATATTTTGTTGTTGAGTGGTTATAAGATGCTATACTTTCCAAATTTGTTTTTAATTTTTGTTATTGTCTTGTATTTTACATAATTAAAACAATTAACACATTATATAAATTCATATTAATTGATTTTATTTAATTTGCTTTATTACACTATTATAACTAGAATTGATTGGAAGTGTTGTGTATTTATTTATTTGCCACATTTATACGAAATTGCATCATTTAATTCAATTAAGGAATATTTTGTATGCCTAGTAGCATTATTTCGAGTTCTGACTGCTTTTATCACAAATTAAATATAAATTATTATCAAGTGCTGCCAATTTGAATTGCCAGAGCGTCACCGCAGCAAAATGGCAACAAGAGAACAACAACAACAACAACAGCAACGACAACAATTGGCGCAAACAACAGAAAAAACCGCTTAGTAATGCCTTTAAAAATATGGCAACACGTAAGCGGCGCAAAATGACCCCACAAGCCCACCCCCTTTGGCCCACCCACTGGCGCGCATTTTGTTTTCACAATCAATTCGCAGAAGCAGCAACAGCAACAGCAACACAAATGAAAAACAGTTTTTCCGCTGCTGCTGCGCTGCTGCTGCGCTGCTGTGCGAAGAGCAATGCAACTTAGTTGAGCGCGCGTTCATTCACATTGCACACGCACACCAACGCACCAACGCACGCACACACATGTCGCACTCGTCGCATACTCTGTACAGCGGACGGCGACGTGTGGCCTGATGTCGTAACATAGGCAAGAGAGCCGAACTGCCTGCGAATGCTGCGCGCTCTCTTAGCGCCACTCTCTTTCAGCCTTTTACCTGTCGCACAGACAACTGCTGATTCTTCTTTTGCTGCTGCTGCTGCCGCTGCTTCTTCTTTTTGCTTTACTCGTACTGCACGACCGCGCCTCCTGTCTGAGAAAGCACTCTCACACACACTCTCGCACACACACACACACTCACACACAATAAATTCGCTTGTGTCAAAATTTATTGCCACACGCGAAACAACAACAAAACAGCGCAAAAATTCTTTGCTCAATTTTGAATTTTTTTATTTATTTATTTATTTGTTTTTGTTGTTGTACTATTTTGTGTGCTTTTGCTGGCTGCTTTTTTTCGAGGCGTGCGCGTAACTTTTGACTTTGCGTTTTTCTTTCGTTTCGTTACGTTTTGTTGCTGTCGCTGTTGTTGTATTTGTATTTGTATTTGTATTTGTATTTGTATTTGTTTTGTAAGAACTCAACGGCTCGGCTTTACGTAACCCACAGACGGGTTTAACACACTTCGCGCGGGGCAAACAAAGACGTTTCTATGTTTGTGCGGCACTCCACTTGAGGCTTGGCTGATTTGCGATTTCAAATTGATGCTGCTGAGCTGCCTAATATCACACACTCACACACACGCACGCACACACACACACGTTGTTACGTTGACAAAAAAGCAAAGCAAAGTTGTCGTTGTTTTGTAATGCGCTTACGTTACGGTTACGCGACGAGCGGGGAACCTTGTTGTAAGGCAACGTGTTCGAATGTGCTGCTCGAGGGCGGCTAGCGCTGTTCTCGTGCGCTCCGCTCGCTGCTTTTGCCGTACTTGCCACGGCCGCTGTTCGACAGCAAATGAGCAGCGAGCGGCGAGCGCGAACCGAAAACCGAAAGCAGCAGCAGCAGCAGCGACTCTCGCTCTCTCTCGCACACACAGCCATGCTTATTATGTCATAGCTCTCTTAGGCAGCCAGCAGCGCTGTTGCGTCATCAGTTTGGGGCTCTCTTAATACGAGGGCTGTCTCTGCTGCTGCCGCTGCCGCTGCTGCTGCTGCCTGCCTGCTGCTGCCTGCTTAAGATTTGCCGGCAAAACGTCAACTGTCAAACGGGGCGACGCCAAACTTGGGCAGCTGGCATCAGTTTGAAAAGCCAGATGGGCCGGGGGAAGGGGAAGGCGAGTGCTGTTTATGTTTACGCCCACACTAGCTCATCATTTATCGTTTGTTGTGTGCTCTGTGTGTGTGTGTGTATGTGTGTGCTTCCGGCGCCACTCAACACAATACAATAATCGAGAGAAATGGCGAGCAAAGGTGCCCAAATGTTGCCAGCTGGCTGCCGTTCGGTTTCATAAGTTTGTCATTTAACGCACATTACGTATGCGACGCGTTGACCTCATTTGGCGATCAAAAGAGAGCCCCCTGGCAATAAACAGCAAGCAGCAAACAGCAAGCAGCAACTACAGCTGCAGGCAGGCAGCATTGCAGCGCTGCTCAGCTCAGTCAGCTCGGCTCAGCTCAGCTCAACTGAAGCTCAGCCATGCAGAGAGACAGTTTTGCCGCTCACATTTCAAGCTCAAGTTCATCGCTGCATATTTCCAGTTTGGTGTTTGATGTTGTTGTTAACATTTTAAGTGGCTGTTGCCGTTGCTGCCGTTGTTGCTGTTGTTGCTGTTGTTGCTCCTGCTATTGGCAGTTACCATTTTCGTAATTTGGTAATTTGTTGCGTCTGGCTTGTGCATAAATACACGAATGTATACACACATATGGATCCCATGTGTTAACACTGCTCGCATTTGTTGCAACATTTGCCACGCACGTTTATTCGTAGGAAGTAATCGACAAGCGGCCTTGTTGTTGCTGTTGTTAATCAACGGAAATTGCTTGGGAGTTTGTTAAGTATGAGGAAATTCGTTAGCGTTTTGCATAAGTTAATGGCAATGGGAGGTGTGTCGCTGAATGTATTTGGTAATAATGGTGTGGAGTGATGTTTTTTGAGTAATCTGTGGCAATGAGTACTTCAAGTTAGTTAAGAGCTGCCTAACAGAGCTAAGCAGCTGGGCAACATTGTTGCTGGCGGCATTCATTTCGCTCGAGCAACATGCTTGGCAACATCTTGGGCTGGTCTTTTCAGCTGCCATCGTTATGCAACTGAGCCCAACAATGCCCAATAACATACATTAACTGTGACCATAACATTTTCAAGGTCATCCCGAAGCTCTGTTATTTCAACGAAAGCAGAACGCACAAACAGCTGCGATCAGCTTTTCTGGTGGCAAGAAATCGAAAAAGCCGGAAATTACGTGAGTAAACCTGATTTGACAGCAATGTTAAGGAATAACAGATGCGTAACATTTACTTTAACAGATGTTAAAAAACTAGCAATACGTAATTTCCATTACGCAAAATGATTAGGAAACAAGAGTGCTCTAGTCGGGAGTGCCCGACTAGAAGATGCCCTGAAAGCAGGTTCATAGTAACTTATCTATGCAGTTTAAGCACTGCCTCTTCCCAAAATCCCACCCTTCACTTACCCGTTTGACCTATTTTAAACGGTAAAATGGTAGCTTAGGTAGTTTTTGGAGTTGCTTATCTAGAAGTTCTAAGGGTGGTGCATAGGGAAGGGGGAGGGAGGGGGTGTAGTGAATGGGAGTGCAAGTAGGTTAAGCATTTTGATCCAGGGGGAGGTACAGCGGATGAACTCTCTGGAGTCTTCTGGTGTTGTCATTATCCAGCAGTCCAAGGGTATGTTGGTGGATCCTTAGGTATCTGGAGCTACTTTTGCTTATCTCTTCACTAAGGAAGACGTGTAATATAGGTATGTATTAAATTCTGAAAATAAAATTGGGCTCTTAAAATACTTTCGGTACTAAGTACAACAACTAAATGGAAAGTAAAATTTGTTTGTATATTCTTTGATTATATATATATATATATATTAAACTATAACTTTTTCAATAATATATATATATGCCATACAATTTAATCTGACGTAGGCACGAAAGAGCTTATATGCCAAAAACTTTGTCTCGAGCTCCTAATGTCTCAGACATTTGGCTCGATTATTGATACTAATCAAGAATATTTATACTTTGATGTTTTCTATAAACATATTGATATTATTTTTATACCCTTTTCGAAGAAAATAGTATATTAAGTTTGTGCTGAAGTTTGTAACGCATAGAAGGAAGCGTCGGAGACCCCCAAAAGTTACTGCCAGTATGCTTAGAATGACAATACAAATTGATCTAGCCATGTCCGTCTGTCTGTCTGTCTATATGTCTGTCTGTCTGTATGTATGGGATCTAGTCCCTCAGTTTTTGAGCTATCGCGATGCAACTTTGCACAGACACTTATTATTCAAATGTGCAACATATTGGTCGGAACCGGCCGGATCGGACGACTATATCTTTTAGCTGCCATAAATATTCTTAGAACAAACAAATTAAATGTTACGCTATAAAACTTCGTACCCATTTTTAATGGGTTCAAGGCATTAAAATGATCATAGCATAAGTTTAATGCTTATGTGAGTTATTATACACTTTTAGGGACAATTTATCATAAATATTCTATTGATGGTCAGAAATTATATTTTAAGAGCATACTTTTGGGCGGATCAATATTTTATCCATTTCTATGGAGCAGCCAAAGTAGGCCACACAAATATCTCGCTTAGCATTTGTAACTCCATTTGCTCACTGAAGAAAATGTATTTCCAAACTTTTAAATGTATAACGTAAAAGTTTCCAATTACAATAAAATCATCTTTAAATTTTTTACATTAAATTCAATTATACAACCCACTCTGCAAAGCACAATCATACGAACTACATCTGAAAGAAAACCAAGCCCGTGTCCTCCTCGAAACATTTCGAATCCAATACTTACATCGATTTCAATTAAAAAGAACACATTTGGTGTTTTTTTTTTGCATTTATCGTTTCAAAATTTGTATCTAAACCTTTATTGTTTTGCAGTTTCAATAAAACATATACCATGCCATATTCAAATAATGCCATTTTGTAATTCCTATGAATATTCATCTTATTGGTTTCATTTTCATTTTACTTGCACTTCACAGAATTTGTCGCTTGTCGTAACGCAAAATGTGTAAAAGAATGAAAGCATGACAAGAAAACATTTTCAAATTAGCTCAACTAAAGGGAAATGTTTCACATTCAGCAACTTAACGTACAGTTGGAGACAAGTACAAAAATTTAACAAATAATTTAGTTAAAATTAGAAACTAAACTAATATCTGCAGCATTTTTGCGCCATTTTGTCGAGCACTTGTGTTTAGTTCGTTAGCATTTCTTTTACGCTTTTTATATTGTAGATTTTGTAATTTTTAAGTACGTTTTGTTTTCTTTTGTTTGTTTTTTTTCTTTTTCTTTTTCTTTCTTCTTTTTTTGTTTTGTATATATATCTAGGTACATGTTAGTGTCCTTGCATAGGCTGTTTTTACTTGAATTTCTTTTTTTAATTTAAATTTAAGTTTTATATTAATTTTGCATGCTGCCAACAACAACTAGGCGCAGTTTTTTTTTATCTTTATTTCTATTTTATATTTGCATTGCTCTCTATTGCCGCAAGCGGATTTTTGTTGTCCTTATTTTCTTTTGTTTTGTTAGTTTTTGTTGCTAATACAAACGCTTTACAAATTGTTAGTTCTAAATTATGTTTAGCTTTAGGCGTTTAATTTATGCCTTTTGTTATTGGTATTGTTGTATCTCATATAAAATAATTTGCATTCGTTTCAATCGCAAAATTCTCAAAATATAAGTAAAGGCTCTAAAACGCATGTGACTGTGTGTATGTGTGTGTGTGTATGTGTGTGTGTGTGTGTGTGTGTGTTTGGGGTGTTTTAATTCTTTTGTTTAATTTAGGGACTTTTAGCTTCTTTTGCAACAACTAACAATTTTTTTTTGTGTATTTTTAGTACTTTTTCCTTGTTTTTACTACATTTATCAATTTATCAGCTTCTGCGTCTGCTGCGCTATCTGTTTCTGGATTTTATTCTTATTGATTTTAAAATTCAACAACGTTTTCTCTTTAATAATATGTAAGAATATATTTATATATATATGTATACATATATATAAGTATTTATGTGTATATGTTTATAATATTATATATCTAAATATAATAATATATATATGTATATAGCATTTAATATGTTCGCATTGCCGACGCTTCCCACAGTTCGCCTTACAAACTAAAAACACTCAGCACTTTCATACTTAACTAACTATACTTGACCCTCTGCCTGTAGGCTTAGTTGTATCTTCTAGATTGACGTACTCACCTACACACTACACATATTGTATGTAGTAGTCTCTATCTGTTTAGCTAATTTTTGCTTCTTTGCTTTGCACTGCAACAATTTGTGTCTTTAGTTACTATTTATACCCCTGCCTACGATTACGATGCGCAACAGTTCCATTGCTCTATGTGGTATATATATACTATATGGTAGTATATGTTAAGTTAAGTACATATTGTAATGTATGTATGTATATAAGTACTTATAAAAAATCATCAGCTACAATATTGAATTTATCTACAAAAGTTACTCCAACTAATCGTTCGAATTGCATTATGGTAATGCCACTCTTTGTAATTACAATTATAATTAATAACATGCTGTTTCCATCTGCTGTATGTATTGTATATGTATATGTATATACTATATGTATATTGTATATAAGAAATAATTTCGTTTTTACTAACAAAAGGTTTTACTTTCAGTTTTATCGTCTTGTGTTGTTGCTAAAGTCTACTTTTTGTTACGGAACATTCTTATCAGAAATATTAATACATATTCTTGCTGCAAGTATTAATTGCATTTAATTAAAAACCTAATGTTCAATCACTAACGAAATAAATGAACCTACAACAAACTCGTTGCATAAAACTTGTGTATAATTTTTCTTCAAACTCTATTCGCTATTCTCTATTTGTATTCCTATGCCTATGCTGTGAGCTGTTTTTGCTTTTTGTTATTTTGCGTATGTTGCGTATGTTGCTTGCTTTAAGGCTGTGCAAGGTGACCCAACAGTGCCGCCTGAAAGTATGCTCTAAAGTGGCCAAAAATAGCTAACCGAATTAAATGTTCCAACTTTTATTCGAATTTAACAAAGAAAACACACTACAAAAATTAAATTTAAGCAACTACAAACTACTAAAATACTAAATAACTAATTATTTATAAATGTAAATATATATATATTTTTTTTTTGTCAGGGCTGGTCACACTCATGCAGCTGCTTGTTTGGGGTCACACTCGCAAGCCGCTGGCTCACATTTAACGCAATTTCTATTTTCACCTCTATGCGCATTTATATCTTAGACATAAATATCTTTATATAAATATAACACGGTTTTTTTCAAATTTTCTTAATTGAATTTATAGTACAAATATGTAGCAATTGCTTAGTTTGTGAAGTGTATCGGGCTAAATCCACTACTGTAGTTATCATTATCGTTATCGTTATCGCTATCGCTATCGTTATCTTTATAGTTATCGTATATTTTCTGTGTCACTTTACAAAACAACCGAAGCTCAAACATTGACTCAATTTTTCCAATGATACGAGTACATTTTATAGTTTCTTTTTTTCTCTCTAGGTGGTTTCTTAGCAGTGCAAAAGGCTTTAAGGTTCGTTTTTATAGTGGGGGGAATAAGTTGTCAACTTGACGCTCAAAATCAGGAATTGTACAAATTGTTTGGAAGTCGTCTCGACGCTATTCGCTAGGTGCACTCGTTGCTTTCATTTCATTTCGTTTGTGTAGGTCTACTGGATAAACATCTAATAAGTTAGCTAGACATACAATTGTAGATATCTATAAATTGCCTTGCTTTTTATTATCGTTAGGGTTAGTTTCGGTAATTGGTAATTGCTAATTCGTTTTTAGCTAAACTGTACTTGCTGTGAGATCCTTGCATTGCATACTAGTTAAGTTGTTCTGTTTAATGAGGTGTACCAAGTTATAGGGGTCATACATAACATACATATACGAGTACATTTAGTAAAGCAATCGTGTCAAAATATAGCCAAAAAACAAAAATTTCAATCTTTGAATGCAACGCTTAGTTTTTTATTATTACACAATTGTTTTTGCTTGCTCTTCTTTGCTGCTCTCATTATTCAGATTTTTTAATCATCTTTAAATGGTTTTTTCTTCTTAGTGTGTGTTTGTTTTCTTTTCATCACTTGCTGTTTTTGCACAATTTCCATTAAAAAATAAATAAAACTTATTGAAATTTGTATTGAAGTGCTTAATCGTAAACGCTTTTGCTGCGTTTGAAAAATAATTGAAAGTATTATGTAGATGTAAAATTTAAATGAATTTTTTAGTGTTTTTTCTTGTTGTGTATAAAATTTATTTGATTTTTCTTATTTTTCACTTTGTTTCTTTTTTTTCTTACGGTTGTTTGTTATTTGTTAGCTTACAATGCTAGGTATGCAGGTAAAAATAACTCAATGTTTAACAAATAAAATTAATAAAACTTAGCTAAAACTGTAAACAGTAATAATAATAATAATAATAATAATATAATAATAATAATCATAATCATAATAATATTTATGTATGTATAAGATTTAAGATCTTTGCAAAATCACACCAAACAAATTAGTTAAAACAAAAAGAATAGAACAGAATAGAATAGAGTAGAAATAGTGAAAAATGTTGCGAAATTGTGAACTGTTAAATGTTCCATAAGGAGGAGTAGTTGAGGGGGGTGGTGATTAGTTATAGTAAGAAAAGTTGGCTCAAATCGAAGTTTGAGCAAGTTTGAAGCATATCTCATGCTCGCTGACTATATGCCCGGTTAGTGCTGCTTAAATAGTTAAATATCTTTCTCATTCTCATTTCGTGAACTTAATCTACTTCCTCATCGTATTATTGTAGTTATCAACAAATAACAAAAACTATGAAGTAATAGTTTTTTATGGGTATTGTACCATAATTAAATTTATAATTTTTGTAACTTTTTTATAGCTGGTTTATAATATAAAAAAATCATAGATCGCTTAAACTAACAGCTGCCTGGCGCCGAGGCAACTGAGGAGGGAAGTTCTTTGCTCATTTCTAATGGTTTACTTGTAGTAGTTTACATTTTTTTGTTTGTTTACATATCATATTTTTGTAATAATTTTTTTTTTTATTTATTTTTTATTTTTTTGGGTTTTTTGTTTAGCAAGTTTTTGTTTGCTTTGCTTTTGTTTTGTGAGTCAAATTGAAAAGAAGGCAACGAAATTATTTACATATGTATGCACGATTTGTGTTTAAGATAAACGTTAAAGGAGAAAAGCAAAAATTAACTAACAAAACTTAACAGAATAATGCAAAAACTTAAAAGCTGGTGCGCTGAATATATGTATGTATATATGTTTAAAGGTTTACAACTCTGTTTTAAAAACTAATAACAAAAGGCGCTAGGTAAAAATTAACAACTCTAGATAATAGGGTTCAGGTTTTAGGTCATCCAACTGGGCTAACTTTCAACTAGTTGTCAACCAGCTGGGGTAGTGGTAGTATATGCTAACGGTACTCTTTTGCTTGAAAGACCAGGGTTGCATCTGCGATATATAAGCCACGGCATTTGCTATCGATAGATCGACTCTTTTCGCAATTACTGGTGAGAGACATTTGTAGTCGGCGTCAGAAATTGATGTGTTTTTGTTTCGTTTAAGCTACACTAAAAATGTAAGTTAAATGTTTTAGTTAATTTGCATTTAGTTTTACGTTAAGTTTAAAATAAATATGCGGTGCAGGCCGCAGCTTACAAATGTGTGTTTGTTTTTTTTGTTTTGCCCTAAGCAGAGTGTGTGTGTGTGGGTGTGTGTGTGTGGATGTGTGTGTCTGCTTATCATATATATATATGCATATATATATATACGTATTTATAGTGTACTTTTCATGTCTGTTTACTAAAAATTATTAGTATTTATCAATTATCGATAATCAATTATTATTATTATTATAATGTAATTGTTGATGTGGTTTCGTATCGCCCAAGTCACATTTTTCATTACACATCCTGGAATTTCGATAGACGTGCACGCAAGTCCATGTTCTCCTGTTTTAGCTGCTCAACCTCCTGATGTAATGTGGCGTTCTATCGGAACAGAAACAGAAACAGAAACAGAAACAGTGTAAGTCAAGTGTCCTAGCTCATATACTAGATGATGCTACTGAGTAGTAGATTGTTCACTCACTTCCTTCTCCAAGTAGCGAGCACGCATCGCAATTTGATTCTCCTTTTGGCGGCGCGCATCCCTTGACCTCTTGGCAGCAATGTTGTTCTTTCGTCGTCGGGCCCAGTACTTGTCGTCCTTGAGCTCATCTGGAACAAATTGTTTGCGTGACTTTTTAATCATCGGCTGCGGTTTGAGCTCTTCGTCGGAGAATGCTCTGGTGCGCGGATCGAAATCACGCCCCGACGATGCGAATGAAAATGCTGGAATATCAAATACTAAATGTTAACAATGTTTCACAGACTGTTCGTGCTAAATTAAATCATAAAATGGAGCACAACTTTAAGACAAACGAAATAGAAACAAAATTAGCAAGAAATCGTAAAGAAAAAGACTAAAAGAAAATGATGTAATAAGGAATACAAAATTTGCCTCGATTTGCACAAATTGGAATGTAATCAGCCTTTAACATTTAGCATTTGATAAGACATGAGCAAAAACATTGTTGTTTTTTTCATTTCGATTCATATATATTTTGTTGTTGTTCTTTTTGTTTTGTTTAGGGGGGTTAGGGTTTTAGGTTCGCTAGATGAAAAAGTTGTATATGGTATATATATCAAAATCATAATCAAATATATTGTAATTAAAATTCAAATTCAAATTCAAGTTATATAGGCGCAATGTCCATTCCATTTGTGTTTAATATTGAGTAACAAATATATAAAGTTAATATTAAATAAATATGTTTTAACGGAAAGGGGGTTGGGGGGACTCGACTGATCTCTCTCTCTCGCTCTCTCTCTCTCGCTCTTTCTCTCTCTCTCTTGTTTTCTCCGCTTCGCATACTCACTTGACTCGGCCGGCGATGGCGGATTTAGCGTATCGGGACTAATGCAATCCGATGGCGATGGCGATCGCTCGCGCTTTGTGGTTATATGCCCCAGACCCAGCGACAGACCCGCTGCATGGCTCAGGGAGTCGGAGCGATGGCCCAGGCCACCAGAGTGGCCCAAGTGGGGGCCGGGGAGGCCATCAGGTATATTATTCTCCGACAAGAACTCATCTAGGTCCGCGTACTGAATGCGAAAAGAGTTCACAATTGTAATTCATGCCTCAAAATGTTGCATCAAAGCGTTCAAAATGGCAACAGAAACAGCAACAGCAACATCAACGATAAAAAAAAACACTGGGAATATTGTGTGGTAGCAACTTTCAATTACTATTCCAATTACTTCGTTAGGGGGACAATAACATAATTTATTTAAAATAAAAAAATTATTCATTTAATTACACTTCTTGGATCTTGAGTCATTTTTATTTCCAAACTCAATGCAACACAATTACTAAAGTAATTGTAGCTGATTTAGGAAGTAATTGTAAGGGTAATTGAAGGTAATTAAGTATTGTCGTTCTTCGTGTAGAGTATAATTTACAAAATATTATTAGTCAAATTGAAAAGAAGACACAAACTGATACTGTACTTATATACAATATGATGAGAATACAATTCTCGCACTACGTTAAGCACCGAACTCTGGTTAATTTTATGGTTCTTGTTCTGATCTCTTGGTAGTATGTGTGTGGTTGTGTGTGTGTGTGTTTGTGTTTGTGTGTGTGTGTGTTTGTGTTGTGTGCAACTGTTTCGTTTGCGATTTTGGCTTGTGAGGGTGGGTGGGGTAGAGTAAAACAGACGCAGCCACTACGCAGCGATGAAATGATACTAACTTGTGTTACCTTGAGGTCAGCATCGTAGGGCAAGGTTTTGTCCCACAGATTGGGGCCGAGAAATGCCGTTTGCGCCTCAACATTCCAAATGTCGCCCTCCTCTTTGTATTTGTCATCCGGGCAGATGATTTCTTTGCTATTCGATGTGGATTTGCCTGTAAATAGAATTAAGTTATATATAGTAAATATCAATTCGTAAATGAATCAGAGAGCTCACAGCTTGGAATGATAACCAAGAACAAAGTTCACGGTTTTTTTCCCCCATTTAGTTTTACGAATTATTATTATTAATCACAAGTAGACGTCGACAAATGAGGCTGATAAGGAGCGTTCCATCAAAAAACTATTCAATATATTTATTTATTTTTTTTTTTGCTGTGGGCTGTCAAGTGCACCTTGTATGTGATAAGGGCCTGAGCACTACTTGGGCGGCTGTCTGCCTCTAAAGTGGGTCAAAACTGCGTCTCTGTTAACATACACATAAATTGCAAAATACATATAAAACTGGCCAATTCTTTTTTTGGCAAAGTGGAGTTAACAATTTCCGCATGCGCCCCAAACGACAAACAAACAAAGCCAAAGCAAACACACAGAGCGAAGGGAAGGGGAGGGGGCAAAGTCAAACAAGGCAGGCAAACCAACAAACAAAGCAAACAAAAGAGGAAGCAGCAGCAACTCAGCGCAGCGCAGCCAGCAGCAGCTAAAAGCGAAAGTGAAATTACAGCTTTCAACTGATTTTTATCGTCACTCAGCGCTGCGCAGCGCTCTCCTCTCTCCACTCTCCACTCTTCTCTCTTCTCTCTCCTCTATGCGCTCTCTGCAACTCACTCAAAAGCTGCGCTCAGTCGACGCTGCGCATGCGCAGCTGAGCGTGATTTTGCTTTTGCTTTAGCTTTTGCTGCTGCTAGCGGCGCTGCTGCCGCGCTGCTGCTGCGCTGCTGGCTGCGCTGCTGCTGCTGCTGTCAGTGTTAAGCATTAAGCGACGCGCTCTTTGATTTCTTGCACATTTCACATAGAAACGAGTTTGGCCGATGTCTGCCGAAACCCGTTGTCGTCGTGCAGCGCTTTTTGGTTTCGCTTGCATTAGTTTCCGCTTTCTTATTCACTCTCACTTTCATTTGCGAACTTTTGCTGCTGCCTGTTACTGTTGCTTTTTAGGCGAATTACCAACTATTGCGAAATTTTATGCCATGTTGCGGCGGCGACTGAGACAGAGACGGAGACGCAGACGACCACATTTCTGGTCTGTGGCAGTGAAGTAATATTTTCTTTTCTTTGCTTTTCTTTTCTGTTTTACTTGCGTTTTTTGTGTGCCGCTGGCAGCGAAGCGAAGTAAGTGAAAAGTGCGCAAGTGTTTGTTGCATGTGAATTGTGAATTGTGAAGTAATAGCAACAGAGCGAGCACACACACGCATACATGCACACTCACACACACATGCACACACACATGCAAACTATACATACAAAATTAGGACTTGCAAATCTGCATGCGGCAACTTGCAGACGGCTTACACGGCGTATGAGCAACTTTTCATTTGGCTTTTTAATTAAGCAGATGTATGTATGGATTTGAATTTGTGTATGTTGTGTGTTGTGTGTTGTTGTTGTTGTTGTTGTCTGCGCGTTGAGAGCTTGGTATTTAGCGCTAGGATTTATGTTTGGGAAATTGCGTTGTCGTTTGTTTTGCTTAACTGATGCTGGTTTTATGTTTGTCACGAAACGAGACACGAAAGTCAGCAACTAAATGATAAATGGAGTCGACGGAAAGGTTGACCTAGGGTGCATATAAGATATAAATAATTGGTTAGCCGAGCAATTACAAATTTCAGTCTACAGAAAACATTTTAACAGGTGCGTTAGCTCTTTCAATGATATTAAGAACAAAGCATAGCACAATACAGATTATTTAAAAAACACATTGAAAACTTTCGCAAAGCAAAAACTAAAATAAACAGAAAATATTTGCGAGTTGCAAACAATTATCAAACAAAATAGCAACATAAACTTAGAGAAAAAAATACAACAACAAAAAAACCAAAAAATTACCGTTTGCTTTGCAAATGAAACCCAAAAATGGAGATTTCCTGCCTGTAAAAACAGAAGAAAAATGAAAGAAGATAGAGAGAAGAGCAAATACAATATTTACATATAGTGTGAAGCAAAACAAAACAAAACGCAACGAAATGGAATGGAATACAAGACAAGGAAACAGCAATGAAAACAAAGATACGCAACACACACAAGAGCAAAACAGATGAGCAGCGGTCCCAAAAAATAACAACAAAGGTATTCGTGAGATACTTTTGTATCTTTTATATCTCTCTTTAAGCCTGTGTCACTTTCACTGCCGCTGATAAGGTGACAGGAGCACAATCTGGCGCAGGGCTTATTTTTAGACACAGCCACATCGATGACTTAAGTCTGTTCGGCAGGCAGCGGTTCGGATCGGTTCGGTTCGGGAGTCGGAGTCGCAGTCGGAGCTTCGCTTTGGTTCGGTTTCGTTAACAGTTTCTCTTGCCATTTTAAGTGGGTCAACTGTGCGTTGTTGCTGTTGTTGTTGTTGTATCTTTTTTAGGTGCTTTTTCGTTTTTTTTGCGGCCCAGCAACACAAAAAGCGCGTCATTTTGTAGCCCTCGCACTTTTTATGGCATTTTTTTTATACAGTTTTGTTTCTTTTTCGGAGTTTCTCATTTGTAATTAAAATAATTTGCATAATTTTCGTGACTCTTTTGCATTTGGTTTCCGCTGCGGTTTTTTTTGTGTTAAATTTTGTTGGTTTTTTCTATCACTTTCATTAGAAATGCTGAGCGTACGATCTTTTGGGGAACACGCACCCAGAGCGGGCCTACGACAACAAAATTTATGGTGTTTCTTTGGTGAAAATAAAGCGCTGTATGCGCTGAGAGCGGTTTATATTTATTTTTCTGAGTGAGTCTGGCCCTATTATTGTTAATACTATTATTATTATTTCTATAATTCGTTAGCCTCCGGCCTGGGCATGGGCCTGGGCCTTTGTTGTGTTAATGGGCAGTTCGAGTTGGTCACAATTTTTAGTGGACTGTGATGTAGGTTTTATTCGTGCTGTATTTTTTATATTATTATTTTAATGCCGCATTAAACTTTCACTTTTGCTGTTTCCATTTAGTATGAAGCTGCGCATTTGAGTGATTTTTAGTGAATATGTGACAGCATTGGACTTTTTACTGGTTAGGTCTAATTTTATGATATTTGAGCTGGCAAATTGTAGTTCTCGTTCGAAAGCATGAAAGGTAGATATCTAATATTTGAAAGTTAATTATACTATAGCTAAATGAATACACATACATATCAAACAATATTGAATGTCTACGTAAATATTCATTTAGCAAAATCTCTAAAATAAGTTCAGTATGTTAAATAGATGAAGAATCGATCAAGATCGACAACAAATCGAACTATACCATTAGCTTATCAGTGGAACAATTTGAATTGCAATACATTATTTGGCATGTCTCAAAAGTATTACTTCATCACAAATTCCATCTGTAAAGCAAGTCCTGTCTCTGCTTCCCCACAACATCCCAGCTTTCGGCACTTGCCTTCAGCATTGAGGCAAGCTGCTTTTCAGCTTGATCTCGATCACATCCGTTTCGAGGCAATAAAAGCCAAAACCCTTGCCCCGCTGACTGCACTTCAAAGCACGCCTCGCATTAAAATGAAAGTGAGAGTGAAGTCTCCTGCAAGCAACAACAGCAACAACAAAAGCCCAAACAAGTCGTTGTGGATGAAACAGTGAAGATAAAACAAGTGAGAACGTTGCAGTCGGGCGGAGCCGACTGCGTAATACTCTGATACCATTTTAAGAACAGCTGAAAGCAAGTGAACAGAACATTTTTGCTGGTGTTTGGGTGACCCGAAATCGGCATTCCAAGTTTTTGGGAACGGGAGGGGCATGGTCGATCTTAAGAGGGGGTGACCAGAAGTCTATCTACCAATTTTGGTGACTCTAGCTCTAAAACTGTGGAAGATATAAGCTTTCGCGATTTTTGGGGGCGGGAAGGGGCGTGGCCCCAAAAAATTTGGCCGACCTTTAGAGGGAGTGACAAGAAGTCTATTTTACAAATTTCTTGACTCTAGCTCTAAAACTGTGGAAGATATACATTTTCGCGATTTTTGGGGGCGGGAGGGGCGTGGCCCCAAATTTTTTTACCGATATTTAGAGGGGCTGACCAGAATTCTATCTTCCAAGTTTAATGACTCTAGCTCTGAAACTGTGGAAGATATAAATTTTCGCGATTTTTGGGGGCGGGAGGGGGCGGGGCCCCAAAATTTTTTGCCGATCTTTAGAGGGAGTGACAAGAAGTCTATTTTACAAATTTCTTGACTCTAGCTCTAAAACTGTGGAAGATATACATTTTCGCGATTTTTGGGGGCGGGAGGGGCGGGGCCCCAAAATTTTTTGCCGATCTTTAGGGGGCTGACAATAAGTCTATCCTCCAATTGTGGTGACTCTAGCTCTAAAACTGTGGAAGATATAAATTTTCGCGATTTTTGGGGGCGGGAGGGGGCGGGGCCCCAAAATTTTTTGCCGATCTTTAGGGGGGCTGACAATAAGTCTATCCTCCAATTTTGGTGGCCCTAGCTCTTAAACTGTGCGAGATATAGGCTTCCGTGTTTCGTGGGGGCGGGGTGGCTGGGGGGCGTTCTAGTGGGCGTGGCCGGAAAATCCAGGACGCAATCTTTTGGGCTGGTCAGCCCTAGTCTAAATTCCAAATTTGGGGACTCTAGCTTCAAAATTGCGGGAAATATACACGTGTTATCGAATTGTGCATTCATGTATATCGATTTTCGCGATTACGGGGGCGGGAGTGGGCGTGGTCGAAATTTTGTTTCTGTAATCTGTAGAGGACGTCACCAGTAATATATATTCCAAATATGGTGACTTTAGCTCTAAAACTGCGGGAGATATAAGCATTTCAAATTAATTTTGGAGGGGGGCTGGTGGGCGTAATAATGGGCGTGGCCGATTAACCTAGGATCCAATTTTTTCGGGAGGTCACCAGCAATATACCTACCAAATTTGATTACTCTAGCTTCAAAATTGTGGGAGTTATTCACGTTTAATCGATTTGTGATTTGAGGTGTATCGACATGTTATCGATTTGCCAGCCTCCCAGTGGGCGTGGCATAAATTTGGAATAAACTTGATCTGAAGCAGATAGCTATAATCATAACGCAAAAGATTTCAAGAGTCTATCTAATATCGTTTCGGAAATACGCGCGTTCATCCAGACAGACAGACGGACGGACGGACAGACGGACAGACGGACAGACGGACAGACGGACAGACGGACAGACGGACGGCCTGACGGACATTCGACAAAACCAATATACTATGAGTACCTTCGGTATCAGAGTATAAAAAACCCCGAAAAACCCAATACCACAAACCGAATTGAATGGAACACAAAACCAGTTACTCAAAGCAGCCAGCAAAAGCAACAGCCAGCCAACAACAACAACAACAACAGCAACAAACGAAAGTAAAGCCGCATTCTAAACAAACACAAAGTAGAACAAAAGCACGACCAAAGACCGCGACATTGACATCCAATAGAGTTACATATATGAGTGTGTAGAAAGAAATACTTGGAGATAGCATAATAATTGCCAGTGACTGCTTTTCGGCTACCAGTAGAACAAAGAATGCGACATTGACATCCGAATGTGTTACATATGCCAAGAAATACTCAAAGATATCTATTGCAAGCACTGACTTTTTCAGCACATTTGCAGCTAGTTTTTCAGCAACTGGCAGAAATTATGTAATGCACAAGTTATTTTTTCGAGTCCAGCTCAACAATTGAGGCAGCCACGGGCACGTACGTTGCTGTTTCTGCTGCTGTCGCTGTTGCTGTTGCACGCCCCTTTCACCTGTCTCGACGTCGCTGTCGACGTCGCTGTCGACGTCGCTGTCGCCGTCGACGTCGCGTCGCTGTCGCTGTTTGCGCATGCGTCTCGTCGATGGCGCAATTGCGGCAATTTTAGCTGCAATACAGTTGTTGTTGCTTGTTGTTTGCTGCTTGTTGCTGCTGTTGTTGTCGTTGTTGTTGTTGCTTTGCTGTATTACATGGCACTCGTTTATGGCTCTGTTGGCTCTTGTTTTGTTTGACTGCCTTTTGCCAAAGTGCAGAAAGTGTAACACTTTCGATTGTTGTGCTGTCTCTGGTTGTTGTAGTTGTTGCTGTTGCTGTAGCTGTGATTGTTGCTGTTGTTACTGTTGCTGTTGCTGTTGATGTTGTGTGCATTGCATTCATTCCGCATTTGCGCTCATTTGCATAGCGCTTTTTATGTAGCACTTTTTATGTTTAATTTTTGCTTTATTTTACCTTCTTTTTTGCTGTGTGTTAAATTAATTATGTGTGGGAAAATGTGTTGGCCATTTAATTTCCGGGTTTGTTAGCTTTTGTCATTTGGGCAGCCTATGCTCTTTGTAATACAATCACTTTGCAGCTCCTTTGACTTAGCTAATATATTCAAATGCTAACTGAGCGATTTGCTATGTTAAACGTAGAAACAAATCAAACGGCATCTCGATTAGTTGTCGCTTTCTTTTGTATTCACAAATCAGAGATTTCGTTTTTAAACGTTAACCAAAATGAAATTTGCCAATTTAATAATGATTTGAAATCTTCTTCACCGCTAAATAGTTTTAAGTATAGCAGATTATCATAGCGAATGATTTGACACTTTTCAAAATATAAAATAATAGCATGGCCCATTTAAGACTTATTTCAATTCACATAAGTGAGTGAATGCGAAACTAATGCCAAAATTCCATTAAAAAGTCGATCGCGATTTTGCAATAGTTAAATTGCTGGAAAACTGTTACGAGGCGAAAGTGAAAATATGTAATATGAAAACAGTTCACGCCACGCCTACCGCATTGACGACACGATTTGTAACATATTCGACAGACAGACAAAGAGAGAGAGAGAGAGAGAGAGAGAGAGATACACTCTGTCCTTCTCCCAGCCGCCCCCCTCGATTAGCCGCAATTTGTTGGCTAGTGAAAGAAAGCCGGCGGCGCCGTGCAGTTAATTAGCTGAAATAAGGAAGCAGACGATAATGATAATCATAGTTGGGCATATCGCGAGCGAGCTATAAAATTACAGCCCCATAAAACAGTAAAAAGAAAAATATATATATATATGGATGTATGTATACCGAAACACAGACACCGAAACCCAAATACAAAATTGGCCACATGTATGCCGGGCACGGAGGCGCAGGGGCGTGGCAAGCCGCTGTAAATTAAAACGTAATCAAAAGCAAAAAAGCAGAGAAGAGAAAAAGCAACAACAAACGAGCAGCAGAGACACAAACAAGCACAGAAATTCAATCAACATACATGAGGAAAATAAGTGCTTCTGGTCTTTTGGCAACGACAGGCGCGACGACGTGTGAAACAGTAACAATTAAAAGATTGCTCATACGCCGCGTGGTGCGTTTCGTTAGTCGTTGTCGCTGTCGCTGTCGTCTCGGGCCCGCTTTCACTGATATATGTGTACTTTGCAGCCAGAGTACGAAACGAAACGAATCGAAACGAGTGAACGAGCGAACGATCGAACGGTTTCCCACCTAAACTCTAAACGATGCCGCATTTTGCACGTTTTTACAGTTGCTGCTGGCGTCGATTGCGCAACAACAGTTGCTGCTGCTGCCCCTGGACAACAGCAATTGACAGCAGCAGCAGCAACAACAGCAGCAATCAGCAGCAGCAGCAGCGTTCACAAAAGACGAGTAGCCCGTGCTGTGCTTTTGCCTCTTGGCTCTTGCCTCTGCCGCTTGATTGAAGTAACTGTAATACGTACGTTGCATTTCGGCTAGCAGGCAACGCGCACTCTCGTATCTCGTATCTGGGTGAGTGTGTGACGGCAGCGGCAGCGCAGTCGGCGCCTCTGCTCTGGCTGCCCCTCAATTTGTCGTTTGGTCATGTCTGCGGCACATGCGCAAAGTGCATTTCAAATTTGTCGGATAAACGTTTTATGGCCAAGAGCACGCAAGGAGGTTGCCAACTCTGAAGCGATTGGCTTCGAATTGTATATGCTCAATGAGCTCAATTGGCGAACTTCTGTGATAAGCAGTGGCAAAAGAAGAAGACGCAACTCGAGCTGAACGTTAAGTGAGAGAGGCTTTTGAAATTCGGAGTTTGCTTAAGATTTCTATAAGCAATTAACATAAAAAAATAACATTCTTTTGAAATTGCAAACATTTAATTTCTTAATTGATTTAATTAATATAAAAATCTTACATATAATGGTGCTTAAGCCTCCATAAATAAATATATATATATAAATATATATTGAATGTAAAAGATATTAGAAATTCTCGTATAAAAAAACAGTCATTTTGTAAATTTGTGAGTCGAACAACTTTCGAAATAAATTGTACATTTTTGGTATGGATGAAATTATGTTTCCCTAAAGCAGAATCAGCAGCAGCAGCTACACAAAATTCGTTGCCAACAGCCACAACGAAAACAAAAAATAAATTAAATAAAATGCCAGAAAAAATATCAACACAAAAAAAAACCAAAAACGAAGAAGAAAGAAAGAAATGAATTTAAAAACTGCCGAAAAAGTGAAAGTTAATTTTTGTGATGTTGCTTAGCAGGCGCCGGGGCAGAGCAGCTGACTGAGACGGCAACGGCAACGGCGACGGCGACGTCGCTCAATGAAAGTAAAAACGCATTTTGGGCAGCCAAAAAAAGAGTCAAATGAATTTTGATAGTGTTGCTGTTGCTGATGTTGTTGCTGATGTTGTTGTTGCCAGACACATATTAATTATGCGGCAATGTCACACGTTAGGTAGGGGAGGGGAAGGTGGGAGGATGGTGGATGGAAGTGTAGAGGGGAAGTTGGGGGCAGCAGCGAGTGCCAAATGTTGCCCTTTTGTGCGATTGTTGATTGTATATGTATTTGTATTTGTGGCTAGGCCGTAAAAGCCGGCCTTTTATCTTGGCCATAAAGGCAAAGCGGAGAACGCGCAGATAAAAGCCATGATAACAAAATGGCCAGCACAAAAGACCACAGTCAACTGGATGCCGGCCAACAGACTCTGTCTGTGTGTGTGTGTGTGTGTGTGTGTGTAATTTTTTCTCGCTTTTGTTAAATAAATAAAACAAAAGTTGACTTTTGGGCATATGGAAAGCACCCCGACCGAAACGAAAGTTGTCTGAAAATGTCGCGGGCCAACGAGTTGGAGGTTGGAGCTTGGCTCTTGGAACTTGGAAGTTGCCCCGTTGTAAGTTTGGCAGTTGGCGGCCCTTGCGGCGACACCCGAAGTCAAGCCCGAAAGCAAAAGTGATTGTGAATTGCCGCAAGAGTCGCGGCTTAAGAGTCACAAGAGAGCCCAAAGCTAGGGTTTAGTGCACCAGTTGAAAGTGGAGACTCTTGACTGTTTGCGATTCACCCCCAACCCACTATCCACTATCTACTATCCACTATCCACCACCCAACACCACTCACTCATCATGCACGCGGAAATGGGAAACGGCAGCGCACCGCAATGAACCCATAGAGCGGCTAACAGTCACTTGCCTGTCATAAGGCAGGAAAGACAACGAAAACCCCAAAAACAGGCAGCAACGAGCAGACGAGTGCGATCGATATAAGCCGACTTTGACACCTAATCAGGGTCATTAGCGGCCGATAATTAGTCGAGCATGCAATCAATATGTGGCTGAATTTGTGGCCACTATAGGAAACTCAGCACAAGGTTAGACAGCAAGTGAGGAGCAAAGAGACTGCAGTCAAATTTAATTAAATACAAGCAGATGCCAGAGAAAGAGAGAGAGGAAGATAGAAAAGGAGAAAGAGTAGCTTGCATAAGTTTCAACTGTTTGCTTAAGCGCCCATTCTTAGCCATTTAAATATTGGTATCAGTTTCAAGTAATACTTATAGTCAACAACAATCAGCTATTTCCCACATGGGGGTTTAATGGCAAAGTTTGGAAGTAGAACAAATATGTGTTATCTTTTTGATTTGAAGAACTAGTTTTCACTGTAAGCGCCTTCTTTAGCCTTTACCCGTTTCTCACAACATCTCTTTCATAGAATTTACAAATTGAGTACATTGTAAATACATTCAATACATTTGCAGCCACAATTTCAGTTAGTTTTGAGAACTTTGCACACGAGTACACGCAAATAATTACAAATGTTGCCGACAGTCTCAGCAAAACTAATTGTGATCTATATCAAACTATAGCATCATGTTGCAACAAGTATTTGCTGCTGATGCTTAAAATATTGCTAGTAGCTCTGGCAACAAATTTTGTACTTATATATATTTGAATTTAATAGAAGTTTCTAGCATGAAATCAACCTAATTATATTTAGATAAAATTGCCGCAATTGTTGCTGGCACATTCGGCTGCAACGTGTTGCTTTTGCAGCAATAAGCTCTTGCTGCAGTAACAGTTCCGACTTTAAATATCAAAAAACTTCAGTCATACCATTCAAATAGTTAGCATGTTGCTTCCACAGCTGTTGCACCTGAAATTGTGTCCATCGATTGTTATCATCGCCGTTATTGTTGCCGTTTATGTTGCTGCTGTTGTTGTTGTTGTTGTTATTGCTGCTGCCGTTGTTGTTGCTGTTGTTGGTGCTGTTGTTGCTGCTGCCGTTGATGACGCCCACCAAACTGTTAACCAAACTGTTCTCGTGCGCCTGTTGCTGCTGTGCCACGGCGGAGGCTGTGTTGACAGTGGGCGTGGCTGTCGTTAGATTTGCATTTGGTGTTGCTGGATTGTTGTTGTTGTTGTTGTTATTATTGTTGTTGTTGTTGTTGGAGGTGTGATTATTGATTATAATGTTGAGATTGTTGTGGTTAAGTATAGTGTTGTTGTTATTGCTGTTGTTGGTGTTGGTGTTGCTGCCACTGTTGCCATGTTGCAGATTGTTGCTGAGATTGTTGGCGGCAACAACAACAACAGCGGCTGCCGCATTTACATTGACATGCGCCAAGTGTTGCAAGTGGTGTTGCAACAGTTGCGTGGGCGGTGGCAGTGCTCCGTTTGCCACATGCGACGTGTTGCCCGCACTGGCGTTGCCAATGTTGTTGTTGCTGCTGCTGTTGTTGTTGCTCAGATTGTTGAGCAGCTGCTGATGTTGCATGCTGTTGCGCAGCAAGTTGTTGCTAGCTTGGCTGCCGTTGTTGTTGCACGACACATTGTTGCCACTGAGATTCGGATTGCTGTTGTTGTTGTTGTTGATATTATTGCTGCTGTTGTTGTTGCCATTGCCTGCCAGCAGCTGCGGCAAATTGTGCACCACCTGGAGCGGCAGGCTGCTCAGCGGTGGCAAGGCTGCCGTTTGCGACATGTTGCCCAACATTTGTTGTTGCTGCTGCTGCTGCTGTTGTTGTTGTTGCTGCTGCTGTTGCTGCTGCACACTCTGCAGCAATTGCAGTTGGTTTTGTTGGTGCTGCAGCACATTGTGTGTTTGTTGCTGTTGTTGCTGCTGCTGCTGCTGCTGCTGCTGATGTTGCTGTTGCATTGCCAAAGCTGGCGGCGGCATTTGATAGTCCATTCTCATTGCTGAGGCGCACAAAATGTTGCCAGCCAGTTTTGTATGAAATGTTTTTCTTTGCGATGCTTTTGTTTTATTTAGTTAATTTGTTGCTATTGCTTTTTCTGCTAGTTTCTTGCGTGCTGCAACATTGCTGCTGCCAACGCTGCTGCTGCTGCTGCGCTGTCTTTGAATTGATTAATTGGAATAGGGTCGAAATTTGAAATTGGAACTTAAGAACAAGCCAAAAGTAAGAAATATAACTACATATGTAGAAATAGAAACTAGAAGTAAAGCTTTTTATCGCACGCGCGTTTTTCTTGACATCGCTACTCGCAGCACGACCGCGTTCTTACAACAACAACAACAACAACAATGACAATAACAATAAAAGCAGCAACAACTGTCGCAGCAAGCGCAGCTTTGAGAGAGCTTACAGAATTTCAGAGCGCGTTTTCTCAATTCTCTGCTCGCGCTCTTCGCAATTTTGTTGCCGCGCTTCTGCCTTTTGTTGTTTTGTTTGTCTAGTATTGTTTTTTTTTCGCTCTGCCTTTTTAATTTTTGCTATTATTATGTGTGTTCGCTTTGTTGTGCTGTTGTTGTTACTGTTGCTGTTGTTGTTGTTGCTGTTGTTGTCAACTATTTCGCGTACTTATTGGCGCTGCGACTGGGCTTTGGCTGGCGTTTTTAAGGGGTTCTCGCGTCGTCGTTGAATGAGAAAAGTTTGACCTTGAGTTAGCAGCAACAAAACACAAATACAAATGTTGCTATGCGCTATTTGCTATTTATTTTGTTTTGTGGGCTGTAATTTGTGGATTCTCGCTGTGGGTTGTGGGATGTGGGATGTTGAGTTTGTTGGGTGCACGGGATTTTTCTTTTGTTTCGCTGTTGCTCTCCAATGTTCTGTTGTTAATTTTGCGATGATTTATCTGCATAAATACTAAATACGTATTTATGCATGTACATGTGCTTAACAAATATTCAGGTTTTTAAAAATTGTGGAATTTTAAAAGAAATTTGTATGCACTTCGTATCACAGCGTAAGCATAATTAGCATATTTTAAAATTTTCAATATTAATGGGTTGCTTTAACGTCTCGTTAGGTTTGCCTTATTAGAGATACTTTTCGATTTTGTAACTATATATAGAAATTAACACTGCACTGCATGACATTGTTTGAATTTTCACTGCATTTCCTAGTGATTTCCAATATACGTATATTTTCCATCAACTTGCACTGCATTTTCTTGAGGTTTTCAGTATGAATATATTTCCTACAAATTGCTACATTTATTTATTTATTTATATTTGTTTTGTTGTTGATTAATACATCCAATCCTTCTGGTTAGCTGCTGCAGTTGCCGAAAACGAAAGTTCACAAGTTCGCACGAATTCGAAAGCAGTCGAAGACGCAGACGTTGACACGCGCCGACGTTGTTGTATTCCGTGGGGGGCTTTTGGGGCTTTGGGGCTTTCGGGGGACTTGGGACTCGCTTTCGTGGGCTGCCTTGTGGTGTGAAGCCGTGAACCGAACCGGTGCCGCCGGACTGCAAACGCTGAGTGAACGCGCGCGCTGTGCGCCTCTTGCAACGCAGCTCAGATCGGCTCCAAAAAAACACACACAAAAACAAAACAAAAGCAAGCCAGCAACGACAGCAACAACAATAAAAGCCCCACGCAGAAAGCGCCACAGCCAAAAGTTAACGGCGACTGCGCAGCCAGCGTCAAAGCCAAACTTGAAACCGAAAGCATCAAGCAGTGGCTCTCTCTCACTCGCTCTCTCGCTCTCGCTCTCGCTCAACACACAATGTTTGGCCTGTGGCTCTTTCACATTTTTTTTGCGCATTCCGCTGCTTACTTTCTTTCGCGCAGCCTGCTATAGATGTGTGTGGAAAAAAGCTGCCGCTACGCTTCGCATGAGCTGCGCTGTCGCTGCCGCAGTCGCTGCTGCAGTCGCTGCCGCAGTCGCTGCATGCGGAAGCGTTGCTCGTTTTAGATTTTCCACATACACAGCGACGCGTCACGACGCCAGCGTCGACGTTGGCGTCTGCGCCAGCTGCGACGCGAGCAGCGTTTAGTTTGAGTGACTTTGCCGACTGCGGCGCAGTCTGAAAGCTTTTTGCGTACATTGTTTTGAGTGCGCAACTGTCAGTTATTACTACATGTGTACATACAAACATACCTAGAGACATAGGTGCAATGATAACAAGCTTACCACAAGCATTCAACTCTACAAATGCGCAACGTGTAACGAGCTAAAGCTAAATGCAGTCCTCAGTCACGTTTGGGACCCAACTCATCTCAACTGACAACGAATGCCGACATTCAACACAAGCGAACGATCGATGCTTACCTGCAAAGAGAGCAATAAAAACGGTAAATATTAATAAATATAGTGACAGTGACAAAATGCCAAGTAACGACTATTAGGCTAATTTCCTAGGCACCCACCCACCCCATAAAGCGCACGCCCGCCCACCCACAGCGACCAAATAGATCTAAGCTGCCACTCCCGTTGCAATTTGCACACCCAAAACCAAAGTATAAAAACCCATTTCCCCATTTTTGTTGCTTTCGGCTTGCCATTGGCATTGACAGTGGGCCACCCCATGGCGCACTCGTATTCGCATTCGTTTCAGCTGTAGCTTTCCCCTGCTGCCCACACAGCAACAACAACAACAACGACAACGACAACAATAACAACAGTAGCCTGCCTTTAAAAGGTCATTTTTGCAATTTTCACTGCAAAAACAAAACACAAAAACATAAATTAAATTCAAGCGGCGCAGCGCAAAAAAAAACAAATTCGATTGTTTGCAATAAACTTGAAAAAAATTTCACCCGAGCAGCGACAAACAAACTACAAACTACAAACTGAAACCGAAACCAAAACCGTATCGCATCGTATCGCATCTCTCCTCCCCCCGCAGCTCCTCTTCTGTTTCGTGTCGCTTCTGAGAGCGAATGTAGTCGAAAAAAGAAGAAGACGAACTTAGTACAAACAGAACGCCTACAAATCGCATGCCAGGTGATGACTGACATCCAAAGCGCGGGCACGTGTAGCAGCATTATGGAGGGGCGTAGTGGGGGGGGGGGGAGTGGGAGTGACATGTAAATGCGACACTGAAATGCCGTCCAGAGGGTTGAACAAGGGTGAAGCGGAAGTAGTTGATGTGATGAGCACCAAGTGCTGTGCTGTGCTGTGTGGGCAGTTCAAATTTGCAAATACAAATAAAGACCGACTATATATGCAAAATTTAGCAAGGGTTGTGGAAACTGCCCACAATGCAGTTTCATTATTGTTATTGCCTTTTCGAGAGAGGTGTCATTATGAGGATGAAAGCAAGAGGTGTGCCATACCGCATATGATCATCAGTTCTCAACTAACAAGCTGAATTTGCTAGCTATTTTGTATCATCACTTTACCCAAGCAAAATACTCAAAGATCTGGTTGTTTCAAGAGCAAACTTTATATATAAGTACAGTTTTAAATGTGCATTGCCAAAATAATTAATTTACATTTATGTCTATTTACTTTTCTGAAATTGATTTTAATTTTTGAATATAGTCTGCTCTAACATTAATCCCAATAAAATGTTATGCATTTTCTAGCATACTTCTTGTTTGTCTTGCTGGTAATTCATAATACAGGGTATTTCAAAGTGCATCACTTGAAGCTGCCTCTTTGCCACTTTTCAATATTCAATATACATTTCATAAGTATATTCTTTCCATAATTTAACCTCATCTCATCATCAACTAATTTCAATATGTGGCCTCTGTTCTATTTTTTCGCTTTTTCCGCTGACCAAAAACCTAATCAAAGCGAATGCATTTTGAGTTGGCCAAAAACGGGCCGATTGCACAAAGGCTGACCTCGTCCAGCGGGCCAGCAAAAATGGTGGCTTGGTCAAAGACTAGATGCATACATATGTATATGTATGTATATGTAAGTATGTATGCATGTGATGCATGGACATCATAAAGGTGGCAACATTTGATGCCATTTGTCAATTGGTCTTTTAGGCTAATGAGCTCTTATTTGACCCATTTGGCGAACTTAACCTCAAAGCAGTTCATAACACTGACTGCTCTAAACAGGCATTGCAAATGTCTGATAATGTGCATTTAATTTATGCAAAACGTAAGTTTCACAACTCGTCAAATAATTTTCCAGCACAAAATACAAATGCTACAATCGCAATTTGCATGCGGAGAGAGAAATATACTGGTAGATAGGGAGCGAAAGAGCGACAGAGATAGAGATAGAGAGGGACAGACATGGTGATATTTACAACTATAATAAGTACTTGGCGTAGGTCGTAACTTATCAAATGATAAGTCAAAGCGCACTCTAAACTTTGAGTGAGCGCTGTAAAAAAATGCAAGCTTAGCACAACTTGTTTGTACTCATATTAATTAAGTTTTCATTGCGATAGGCTGAATGACGCAGGCGATGCACAATAAGAGTCTATGCACACACACACACACACTCACACACACACTCACACACACATTTGCATACAGCCAACTCACGTGTGTGCTCTTCAAGCTTTTCTGATATTTAACTAAATGTTCCCACATTGACAGGCAATTGACTTTCCGATGATATCAGCAGCTCATAGAGCGCAAAGACAAAACAGAGTGTAAAAGAAAGACAGATAGAGAGAGAGAGAGAGGAGAGGAAAAACAAATCATGATAGAGGTGTTATGCCCAGAGCAACACCTATGAATAATTAGACTTAGGAATTTAACTTCCATTATAAAAACCACAAGCACAATTTATGATAATGCGAATATATTCATCATACATTTAGTCAGCACAACTTAAAGGTTCTAAACACTAAGGTACATCGCTTTCAATGCTCTGTGTATGCTTTATATTTATAATTTTATAATATCACATATAGTAACGAATTACGTAAGTGAAGAATTCACAATATTTTGTTTAATTCGAAAGCTTGCCGCGCCTTAAGTTTGTAAAGTATAAAATAAAGTAAAACATCTGTGACACACAGTTAGCAACAGTTGTATGTGAACAGATCGATGGAAGTTAACATGATCCAGATGGTGTTTATGAACCAAACTCAAATATCTTCAAAGTTTAAGACTCAATGTGAAAGCCCTATGCCAAAATAAAACTAACATTTAAGTAAAATCGATGTTTCAGTTTCAAATAGAACTCAAAAATGTACTATTTTAAATCTTTTTATATTCGTACGCATTCCGAGAGTTTTCTAAAGTATAGTTGCAGGCATAAAGACAGATTAGAACACAAAAGTAAAACCAATTTTAATAGCTTGCATTATTTATTAACCTTTTTTGCGGCTGTAAACATATGACTATTTATTTGAAGACCCACCTGAGCTGGATGGCTGAAGTCGCGCCTTTAAGCTGTTCAAGTGGTTTTGATGCTCGTTGGCGATAACCGCAGCGGCAACCGCAGTTGCCACGTGTTGCACTGACGAGTTGCTATTGTTGCTGCTGTTAGTGTTGCTGTTGGTGCTGCTGCTGTTGTTATTATTGTTGTTGCCGCTGGCAGTTGGCACAGCACTATTATTGCCGCTGTTGGCGCCAACGACACCCGGATTGCTGTTGCTGTTCACGTTTGCTGGCGGCGCGGTAGTTGCCGCAGCAGCTGCAGCAGCGGCAGCAGCAGCAGCAGCAGTTGCTGCTGCTTCATTGGCAGCAGCAACGCCTGCTCCTGGACCCTCCATGAAAGTGTTGCGCTGATGGTAATGCGGACTGTCCTGATAGATGCGCTGGTAGCTCAACGTTGGCAGCGTCCACGAGTTGTTGGTCTTGTAGTGGAAGTTGCCGGTGCCGAATATCGAGTGAGTGTTGGTGTTCGATGCGGCGGCAGCCACAGCTGCTGCTGAGGACAATGTGTGGGCCAATTGGGCCGCGTGATGCGAGTGTTGCTGCTGCTGCTGCTGTTGCTGTTGTTGTTGCTGCTGTTGTTGCTGATGCAGGTGTTGTTGTTGCTGCTGCTGTTGCTGCTGGTGCGGATGGTGTGGATGCAGATGCGGATTGTGTCCGTGGGGATGATGGTGATGCTGCTGCTGCTGCTGCTGTTGTTGTTGCTGCTGCTGCTGCTGCTGCTGGTGAGCATGTTGGTGCTGGGCGTGATGTGAGTGTTGCTGCTGATGCAGTTGCTGTTGTGCAGCGGCCACGGCAGCAGCATGTTGCTGCTGTGCATGATGCTGCTGCAGCTGCTGTTGCTGCTGTGCATGCTGTTGCTGCTGTTGCTGCTGCTGTTGCTGCTGATGATGATGCAGTGCTGCCGTCTGCTGCTGCTGCAAGTTCCACGCATTGGCTGCTGCTGCCGACGATGAGCCCACTCCAGTGGAGCTGCTGCTCTTGCCAGAATCATTGCTGCTGACGCTGCTGCGATTGTTGTCCAATGTTGCTGTTGAGCCCGTCATGCTGCCATCGTTGCCACTGTCGCTGTTGCCGCTGCTGCTACTGCTGTTGCCGTTGTTGTTGCTGTTACTGTTGCTGTTGCTGTTGGTGCTACTGCTGCTGCTCTTGATGATGGTGCTGCTGTTGCTGGCGGAAGCTGCTGCGGCAGCCACCTGCGAGTTGAGCTGCTGAAAGTATTGCGAGAGCGTCGCATTCGCATGCTCCTGGGCAAAGAAGCTGGCGCACGAGTTAGTGTCGGAGGACATCTTCTTTTTCACTGGTTCTTTTTTTCACTGGTTGAAATTCACTAGTTTTCGTTGTTGTTTCGTGCTGCTATCAGTTATCTGTTATCGGCGTGATTGTATTTGCTGCACAGCAATGAAAACTTTGAGTAGCGGCTTAAAGTTGTGCGCATTTTCAATTTTCAATGTTTTCCAGCACTGATTCTTTGCACAGTCAATGCCTGTTATTGTTATATCTAAAATACATATTGCTTTCATTTGAAAAACGCCGCGAATTAGAGATGTGTGCGATTTTCAATTTGATTGCGGATTTTGATTTCTGATGCCAACAATGACGATTGATTGCGATCAATTGATAATAGAATTGATAGTGATAATGATAGTGATAATGTGCATGATCATGATAATGATGAGTGCTTGTTGAGGTTGTTTATTTGCTTAAAATAAGTATGCAGCTATGTAGTCGAATGTGTTTTCTATTTTCATTGGTGGTTGTGGCGATAAGGAATAAGAAAAGGCATTGTTCATATATACATATATATCAGTACATACATATATAAATATGTTACTTTATTCTTTTTGCTCGCTTGCACTTGGATTCAATTAATTTGAATAATAACATTTTTGTAGACTATATTTTTTGGTTTTTAATTAAATTCACAGGCACCAAGGTGTGCTAAATTACATCTGTTTACATAATCAAATTTGTTTTGCTTTACTTTGTTTGAAATTTTGAAAATCAGAAAACAAATAAATTGTTATTTGTTGAATCAATTGAAATCTGTATTTTGCTCTCTTTTTATACCTTTTCTTACTCGCAAATGCGTTAGAATTTATTTATATAATATTGATTATATATTTTGATTATCTCTGTATTTTGAGTTTTGTTGTAGAAAAAAAATCAGATCCGTAACTTTGGCGACGACGCTTCTATTTGGTCTAGAGCATATATAGCTATACACGATTTGCCAGTTAACTATCCATGTGTAAACTACTTGGGTATACACACACACACACACACACACACACACGCACGCACACACTGAAACTTTGCACAATTGTTGCTATTTATTTGAAACACTTGAACGATTATATTTATGTATATATAGTACACGATGTATGTAAATATCGCTTATAGAATTTGTTAACGTGCGCAGTTGCTTTTTAGAACTTTGCTCCGAAAGGCTTTCTTCGACGACTCTGACTTAGTGCGCAGTTTTTAATTGCACATATGTGCATATTGCATTTTTTAATGCGGTACACTTTTTCTTAGCTGCTATCGATAGTTGCTTATTATTGTCTGCCAATTTCGTATTTTTTGCAATTTTCTATTAGCAATTCTTCACAGTTTTTCACGTTAGAATCGCACGCGCAGTTGACGACTGGCTGGAAAAGCTGAGCGACAACCAACTACGACCATTTGGACATGAGAACGCGATGCGACCGAATGCCGGCCATAGCCGAGCCTCAGCTCAGCCTCAGCCCTCACTGGCAGCGCAGTCATTGCTGCCGCTGCCGCTGCCGCCGCCGCCGTCTCAGTCGCCGCCGCTGCCGTCGACTGCGCTGCAGGCAGCGTAAATTGCAATTTTCTGCAAGTAGGTAGAACAATTAGCCCTAACTACAACTTACGTAAAGGATGGACAGTTAAGTTAAGCGACTATTTACTTTTTAATATATACAGCTTGCTGGAGCAATCTTTGGCTGGACAACAAAATGACGAGCTAGTGCTAGTGCAAAATATTCACAAATATATAAATACAAATATTTCAAAATAAATAAATAAAACAAGACTGCAAGCAGCGCAGTTGTAGCTAACGAAATTTCGCTGGGCGACAACAGCGACTGCAGCTGCGACAGCGACTGCAGCGTCGACAGCGACTGCAGCGTCGACGTCGAGAGCGACAGCGGCGACAAAGTCACGCGGATTTCAGTATGACCCAAAGCCCAACGTCTAGCAACGTTCTAAGCACGTGTTGTGAACACACCGGGACACACACACACATGCACACGACAGCTGAGACCGAGAGACATTTAAGCAGACACACACTCACAGACACACACTCACTTACACACAGCCAGAATAGCGCGCACGTTGAACGTACATTGCAGTTGGCATACTTAGAAATACTGATACAGATACAGACACAGCAAAATAATAACACACAAACAGATACTCAGCTAACCGGGCGTACTCAGAGAAACAAGCTTGTATGCTTTTTTCGTGCTGCTTATTTTCGATTAGTGTGCGGCGCTCTCCATGGTTACAGTTAGCGAAAACTCGCCCAAGTCCGTGCACTGCCCGCTGCTCGTCTACTCATCTGCTCGTTTCCTGTTTGTTGTTGCCTGTGGTATTGTGCCAGCGACTTATTAAAGTATCGATAACCAGCGCGTCAGCGTGCAGGCCAAAAATTAATTGGCTTGCAACACGTGACGTATGCGTAATTTAATGGAAATTTCCTTTGTCGGCCTCAGTGCACAGATTAAAGAGGGGGATAAACAGACAGGCAGGCAGTCAGTTGCCAAGACAACAATTGTAAGCCGAACTGAACGTGAATCAAATGATTCAATTCAACATTACCATTAGACATTTATTAAAAGTTGTAAGTGCTTTTATTGAGTAATTAAATTTACAATTAGAATTGATTAGCATTCAACTTCAAAATTAGCAACTCTAGACACTCAATATGATAAATTGCTTGTGCACTTTTCGAGAGTTTTTTAAGGGTCTGAAAACAATAATTATCCATGTTCGAAACTCGTTGAGCATTATTAAAGGAACAAAGCTTGGAAGAAAAGTAATGCATATATGAATGTCATATACAAAATTTAGAAATACTATACAAAAATTAAAAAATAATGAACACGAGTATGGCATATTAAATAAATAAAAATAAGAAAATAAAATATACACTCTACTCAATCTAAAAAAAAACCTAATTAAATTAGTTACAAAAAACTTCAAATATATAGTCTTAATGCTCAATCTAAATATAAATAAACTCAGCTAGCAGTGAGCTTAGCGAAATATTTTTTAATTAAACCTTTGAGCTCAAGATCTTGATAGTAAGTTGAAATCAAATCATTTGCAATAATTAGCGTATACGCTCGCATTATTTTCAAACATTTAAAAATATTCGCCGTAAATAGATTAACTATTTTTAAATACATACATGTGACCCCTGCCTCGCCACACTCACCCCGTCCAATACTCTCATCAGCTTTTCGCAAAGCAGCTTAGCTCGTTTGCAGCCCCCTCGTCGCTCACCCTTAAAAATACGCATCAGCGAACCAAATCAAGCATACGCCCCGTGATGCGTTTATTTTAAATGCCAACGACCAGCAACAAGTCGTCGTCTGCTGTGTCGCTGCTGCTATTGTTAATGTTGTTGCCGTGCAGCTTCGTTGTGTGCTTAAATAAAGCCGAGTGCTAAAATCTCCTGCCCGGCTGCCAATTGCGAGCAGCCGAGCGGAAAGGATGCCCGCTGCGTTGGCTGCCATTGGCGCAGCTGCCTCGTGCCTCGCCTGCGCCAATCAGAGCAACAGGCGCTGGCAACAGTTGCGTCGCTGCCTCAGTCGCAGTCGCAGTCGCAGCCGCAGCCGCAGTCGCTGCCAGCGTCAGACGAAGCGACAAACAGCTGCGCCGTTGTCGTCGTCAGGTTTTCTATTTGTTTTGCTGTCAGTTGTTTTGTGTTGTTGTGTTATCACGTTTAGCTACCACGTGCGCCGGCCCCCGTTTTATGCATGTGTGTGTGTGTGCGTGTGTGTTTTGTGCTTTTGATTATACACTGGCACACATACCCGCACACACACACACACACAGAGGAACAGACACATGGCTGGAGTGGCGCTTGGGCTACAAATGAATGAGCGCCGTCGAGTGCGAGAGAACAAAACAAACTTGGAAATAGCAAGAAGGCGGCAAGAGGCAAGAGTGCCGCCTAGACTCTGAGAATGAGAATGAGAATGAGCATAAGAACAAGCATGAGAATGAGAATGAGAATGAGACGAACAACAAGAGCAACAATAATCGAGCAGACGGCGGCAACTGCGACAGTTTGTTGTTTATAAATAGCAAATTTAAGGCAATGGAAATGCAGTCAAACACTGACACACACACACACACACACACACACACACGCAGCAGGCAGCCACATCAATGAGTGTGCTTCACACACACACACAAAGTTTCATCTGAAGAAAAATCAAAATAAATTGTGCACAAATAGACATACAAATGTATACGTATATATACCTGCATATACCTAACGAAAGCTTGCAAATAGCTATGCACAAATAAAGCTCCACAAGCCCCCCTTTATCCACCAACTACATCCTGCAACCATTTGGCAGCCCTTGACAGAGTAAACAAAATAATTGTAACAATTACAAAGGGCGGGGGGCGTTGCTTACAGTTAACGCTAGTTGTCGTGCCTATTGTTGTATTTATTATAAATTTGCAGCTTTTGTTCATAGTTTAATTGAATAGCGTCGTACACTCACACACTCGCACACACACACACACACACACACACATTTGCATTTCTTTTCGTTGTGCATTCAATTTCAATTTGGCTGCGGTTTTTTTAAGGGGTGCAGGGTCGGTTTTTAAGTCGTTTAACTGTGTGGCTCATAAACTACCCTTAACTGCTGCAGTCAAGCAATTATTTTGAAATGCTCAAACGTTTTTTATGCAGCCACAAATTATAGCTATAGGTATAATAAGTGGGTTGACCCAGTTAAAACAAATGATGGAATCATATGAATAACTTGTGATGTTAGCATTTAATTATCCATATATTACACAGCAATAGATAGTATTTAGTGCATTTTAAAAATATTATTAGATAAATAATACTAACACCAGTTTTCGGCTCCATTACGATATGAATTTACGATATGACTAGCTTTGTTTTAAACTGTTTTGTTTATCGGGTTGCATTTTGGCAATAGAAAAAGTGTTAAAAATTGATATGTGAAACTATACACAACTTGGATATTAGTTACGTACATTTTTAATTATGAAGTATTTCCTTTAACGTAAATTGACCTTCAAACTATCCTCAACTTCTATTCAATTATCTGCTTTGCATACCATGTTTTCTTTCCACACGTTTACTACACACAATATCTAAGCCGAATTCCCTCTAATTATGTACATATGTATGTATGTACTATATTCAAAACAATATCGTCTGTCAAACCCACTCGAGTACCGTTAGGAACGCACATAAACTGCCACGTGCCGACAGGTTTTGTGATATCGTATATGTATGTATGTATGCAGGTATGTTTGTTTGTATATTGGCATTGGTATTGGATATTTATATGGTAATCGTGTTGCCTATGCGAAGCTTCTCAAATATGATTATAACAATTCGGTGCTTATCAGCAACCGGTTCCGGTGTATGTAGTTTACCCATACATGAAACATAAAACAATACAAATATAAAGAAGACCGCATATCGAAAGATACCCTGCTTAATTGTTCGGGAGGGGAAGCTTGATAGAAGTGGCCAGTGCAAAGTTAAAGTCGTATCGTTAATCAATTTAAGTAATTGTTAAAAGGCAAGCAACTTGGCCGAGTCAGCGAGCAGCCGTTTGGCTTATTAACCTGTGGAAAACTTTGAGTTGCAATTCGAAGCGCGACAAACGCAAAAGGCAAAGCACACAAAAAAACACAAATGAAAAGGCAAAGGCGAAAGAAACCGCAAAGGCAAAGGCAACTGCTGCTGCTGCTGCTGCTGCTGACGTCGATTCCGACGCGACGACACACTGCGCCAACATGTGACTGTGTGTCCAAGCGAGAGAGAGAGAGAGAGAGAAATATAGAGATAGAGAGAGGGATAGAGATAGACAGAGGGTGAGAGGCAAGACGACAAACGGTGAAGCGGAGAAGCGGAGAGCAGCAACCAAAACAAATTTCATTGCAATTTGTTGTCGTAGACAACTACAACAACTGAAATTAATTGTGAACGGCGGGGCAGAGCAGGGCATGGCAGGATGGGCGGGGCAGGGGCAGGGGTAGGGGTAGGGGTAAGCGGTTGCATTGTGGCGCTGCGGAGGCGTTGATTAAGCGCTGCGCACGTGTTGCAGCCATCGGTGCGACGACGCGTCCGTCAGTCGGTGGAGTGGGAGGGAGGGAGGGAGGGAGAGAGCATGCGGGATGCGCAAGCGACGCGCCAGACAAGCTGCCTACAGCATGAGAAGAGCAGCAAGAGCGAAAGAGAGAGCGAGAGGGTGAGCAGCAGCAGCCGCAGCAGTCGTGAAGCTTTAAAGCACAAGCTTTTGCTCAGCAGTTGCGCCAAACGGACACCAGTGGGCGCTGCTGCGAGAAAGCTTTGCGCCGACAGTGTTGCCTGCACGCCTGCTGAAAATAGTAGTAGAAGAATATCAAGAAATAGCAGAAAAGTAGCACAATAAGTGGGCTCTTTCACTGAATAGCCAAAGTTATCGATATACAATAAGTGCTTATCAGACTTTGTGCCTTAATTAAATGAATGTGAGAAACTGATTGATTGTGCGCCCAACTATTAGCCTCTGGCAGTTAGTTTAATAGAGCACATACATATAAGTAAAATTATCAGCATGCAAACACACAATCACACTTGCAATCACAAATACAAAGTACAATTCATTCAAATTGAAATTGGAATTGGAGTGAAAACATTTTTGGCTCTTAATTGTGCGTGTGCTTTCTATCTCATTATTGCTCTCTCTCTCTCTCTCTATTTCTTTCTCTGAGCATCGTTATAAATAAATACAATTATTTCGATTCATTCACAAAAATGCCAAGAAAGAGAGAGAGAGAGAGAGCGAGAAAGCTGTCGGTTACCATCGCCCACCAACAGAGGGCGCCACCGCACTGCTCTCAGTATTGAGTCGCTGTTCCCAGTTATCAGCTTGCAAGCGTCTTATATGAGTTATATCCTCATCAAACTGGTATTAATGACAGTATTTATGTTTGAGCTGACAGGCGGGCATTATCGTGGGTAATACGTGATGTAATTGGGGATTTTCTAGTTTATTTTGTGTGAGCGTGTGAGTGACTAGCATCATTCGCCATACAAAGCTTCGAATTCAAAACAATTACTTTCAATCAGCAGACACAAACGATCCCAAACTAGAGAAAAACGTTCGATGTGATCATTATAACTCAGGGCAAGGCATATACTATAGCTATAGAATAATATTGAAAACGTTTACGAATGACGCAGAAAGCACAAGTTAGAAGATCGCGTTTAAGTTTGAAGAAAGTTGGGTTAAGGAGACTCATCGCTTGTTCTGCTGCTTGTTTCTATTATAGTATCCAAATTGATGCTTGTGATTTATTTAGACACACAATATTTCTGTCTAACCTTCTGTAGAGGGAACCACAAATATTTCCAATTTGTTGTCGTTGGGCACCACTTGAAATAAGTACACAAAATATGCGTTTATCTTTCACTAATTCTTTAAGTTTTCAACATAAATATTTGCGACACTTGCTTCTGACAGTTCTAAAAATGTGTAAGCATAAAATAACCAGAAAAATATAAATATATATATAAATAAAATCAAAGGCGCGTGTTAAATTTCAGTTTTCGTGTAGCTGAAAATCGACAAAAAATTATTTAAATATGTGAAAATTACTTATAAATGCCCATGCAATGACAACTTTTTGTGGCGGCTGCTTTTTTGTAGTTTTGTTTAATTTCCGTTCTCAATGGAAATTAACCCGAGCTGCTGCCCGAAATGATGTAACCGCGTTTTCTAATTGCCGTAGCGCAGTCTCATGTGAAACTACTTCAAACTAGTAATTTTGTATGGTTTATGAATGCATATAGACCACCCCACCCCCCACCACCCAAACCCATCACCCCCCCCCCATGCCCTCACCCTTCCATCAACCCCTATTAACTGCTGTCTCTCCGTTGATGTGTGTCTGACTGGCGTTAATTGAGCTGCTTATTGTTATTGTGAATAGTGTGCTCTACGAGTTTTGGGATTGCTATTGTTGTTGTTGTCGTTGTTGTTGTGGTTGTTTTTGTTATTGTTGTGCCTGCGAGTGTTAATTAAGTCGCATTTCAAGCAAACTTTTGCGTCCCAAAAAGTGCAATTGAGCAACGATTTCAGTTGAGAAACTATCGATACCCCATCTTAAAACTTTGTTTGTCTTTGGCTGACTTGGGAATTTCTTACAGCTACCTAATGGTGTAAATATTCAGCTCTTACAATCATGTAAGTCAGTCTATGCGAACTAGTCTCACAATGCAACCAACTAGATGCAACTTGATATAAATTTAACCGGATAGTAATAGTTAACCGGAGTTGTCAGCACAATCTGTAATACAGCTAACTGCCTTGGGAAATTACGTTATGCTGAATAACAAGTAGTTCTATAGAAAGGTAGAGTGGCTTTTAAATCAGATTAAAGCTGATCCATTGTTGAAAACTATTTTGTATAACTGATAAGTATAAGATGTAACTTAAAATACTATTTTCATAATAATTAAATATTTATAGCATTTATATATCGAAAGCCAATTCAATTTACTAAAAAGCTTTTCCGTCTATCAGAAAGATTGTTTGGGTTATTATTACCACTCGCACACTTATCAAATTACTAAAAGTTTTGAGCGCAAAATATTTTTGCAAGCCAGGCACTTTCAACTTGCTCGTAATTAATCAATCTAAAGAACATTTTCCCATTTACAGTTTTATAATTTCGACTGCTTTTTGTAGACCCAAGAGCAGCCCAACTAAGAAGTATACTCACCCATTTTAAAGATGTCATATGCGAATTTCAGTGGGATATAGAAAATGTGCACTCACCTGCAAAGAGCAAAAGCAAATAAATGAATTTAAATTAGTAAAAATTAATAGAATCTCTGTGCAAATGGTAGACTAATAATGAAAGCCAAACACAGACATACAAAATGCTAAGACATGTGTTTCTGTTTCAGTTTCTGATTCTGTTTTTCGGCTGTAGTACTATGTACAATTTGGGCAATTAAAAGTACAAATTTAATAAGCAGAACACACGAGGGCACGAAATACTCGTATTGCCCATAGAGTCCACAGCACGTTTGCCTGCAGTTTGTCTTGTGATCCGAGCAACATCAAAAGTCATTTGGTCAACTGACGAGCAGATAAAGCAGATAGTGAGGGCGAGGGAAGTGGGGAGGGCCGAGCGCTTCTGTCGACCAAGGAGGTGACTAAATTCATTAAGGAAAACACAAAAATCAGCATGTTTGCCTTTTTCGGTGCAGCACATTGACACACAGAGAGAGACAGAGAGAGGAGTGACCGAGAGGAGAGAGAGAGAGGGAGAGTGTTAGAGTGTGAGAGAAACGGATGTGGCACATACATCAGCAGCTGTGGGATTGCAGGGTATGTGTGGGGGGTGTGTGCCTGCCAAATGGACAGCAATCATTTAAAAATGCTGCGCACTGTGCCAAAATTTCAACAGTTTGCTCGACACAAAATGCACAAATGAATTTCATCACGAATTTGTTCAACTCTCAAGTTTTTCGTCTATTTTTTTGACACTTTTGTTGAACGCATTTCACTGTGCCGCCCATTTGCCCATTTGCCAGTCGACTGCCAAGTAATTAATGGCACAACAAAAGTAAAGCAGAATAAATGCATATAGTTTATCACTACAATTTAAATTTTTGTGGTCACAGACCCTGACACCTACAAAAGGCCAAAGCCAACTGCAGTTTTATTGATTTAGCTGCAAAAACGCAGCTCAGTTTATTGGCTCATTAAGTGTGCAAACATTTGGCAGCTGCGCGCCCCCACATGCCTCCCGCTCCCTAATCCCTACACATTGCCCATTACGCATACGCCACATGCGCCCGCAGCTGTTAGTTAGCCATTTTACAAGTTGGCACTTTAATAACTCATAGCCGCATCAAAATGATGGATTCCACTGCATTCGCTTCAATGATCAAAGCCAAAGTAAAAATAGTCCAAAAAGCCAAACAAATGTTGGCAATAAAATGGAAAGTATGCATAACAATTGATCAGAGAGCTGATATGGTCGGAAATATGCTAATGCAGATATATTTAGGTATAAGTGTTGCTATTTTTGTTGAATATTTTATATGGAACGCAAGAAATGAATTGTAAAATTATTCAACATATAACATTTGGCGAAATGCTTTTGGAAGTCTAACAATACTCTTTTACATTCATACTAAAATACGATACTTAATACAAATATTTCAGTTGCCATTAAGTATTATTTATTCTCACATTTCTAACAATTACTGCTTCGTACAAGACGACTTATAATTATTTGAAAATATTATTGCACATTTCACAATCATTTTCCATCTGTCTTCCATCTTAACTGCATTACAGCAAACAATTTGATAGCTTTGCATTCGTTCCCACTTCCTCTTTAAGTGACAACAATAACAATTTCTTAGCCAACTTATTTTCCAGCTCCTCTTTCGCCCTCTCTTTTCGTTCAATTGGCGGTTTTTCTTCTTCTTTTTTTGCCGCCACCCACTAAATGACAATGCCGTCCGCGTTTTGTTAGCGTTTTCCGGCCACTAACCGCAACTTAATTGAAATGAAGACCAAAAATTTTAATGAAACTGCCATCGTTTGGGCATTAAGTGGACGGCATTAGGGGAGCAGCATTTCCATTTGCAAGTGGCTGTCGTTGTTGCTACCTATTCTATTTCTTTAATTTCCCCTTTTTACTCTCTCTCTCTCTCTCTCACTCTCTCTCTCTTTGCACTATTTTTTACAACATTGTCGCCGCCGTTGCAGTTGCGCTGCTCAAGTGTTTTTTTATTTCAATGCAGTTTTACGTCTGCTACAGTCCATTACCGCCCCCTCCCCCTCCCCCTCCTCACTATCCACCTTCGTTGCCGTCCAACAGCCAACCCCTAACCCACACCCCAAATGACGACGCTTTCATCAAATGCAAAGCATTCACAATTTCTTGTTGCCTTGCACACACTTTTCTTCACTATATTTAACGTATATTTTTTCTATTTTTGTATACCCTGCAATTCTTAATGGTACAGTGTGTCTCAAAACAATTGCTTAAAACATTTATTTACCTAGGTTTGTATACATATTGTAAAAACCTGATCTGCTTTAAGCTTGGTTTAACTCTAGTAAGGGTCACTTACCCCACTTTTACTGAATACAGTGTTGGAGGCAAAAAGATAGGAAACCATATATGTATATTAAGGCTTTTTGTATTATTTATAAAAATATACGAAATCTCAAACTATTCAACTAATATAAAACTAGATAAAGCTGCCACTAAAGGTAGCAGAAAACTTGATTAAATAAAATATACAAATTTTGAAGAACAAAAAATATAAATAAATAATAATAATTTGTACTTTGATTTAACGTCTTAACAACATCCATAAACTGGGCTGAGATTGAAACCCGTAAGAGCTTCTTACACTTGACTTTTACATTATCTAAATGTTAGATTTCTTTACAGGGTATCCGTTTGTCAAGCACTCACAAATCATTTCATACCGCTTTGGCAATTCGCCTTTTTGCGAGAGCAACATTTGTGCTCGATGCACTTGCAGCACTTTTGTTTCTACAGCTGTCCCAATGAGGAGGGACCAATGTGGTGGATGATGAGTTAAGAGGTTCTTCTGATCTTTCTAGGGTTAAACGCACCTCAATTTCGGCTGTGCACGACTAATTATTGATAGTCGATGAACTACTTTAAACACATCTTATTTGCTATTTTTATGTTGATTGCAGCTCTAACAAACTAAGTCAATTTTGGCAGCTGTTTGTTGTGTTGCGTGTTGTTCTTGTTGTTGCTGTAGCTGATGTTGTTGTTGTTGTTGCTGGCATAAATTAATGCATGCCTCATTCTCCTTGGTAGCGTCTGCCAGCAGGCACTTGCCTCTCGCCTGGCCCCCTCCTCTCCCATCCCGGACAGTGGCAGTTTGTTAATTGAATAAAAAGTGTAGCATGTGTAACTACTGAGGATTGGGGGAAAGGGGATAGGTAAGGGGGCGGGTGCGGGGGCGGGGGCGGGGAAGGTGGGTTGTTAAAGTGTGTAGAAGAAAAACTTAGGGCAACTACAAGCTGTGAGAATAGTTGAGAGCACGCTTTCGGCTTTCAAGTGACTCTACTCGTTGTTGTTTGTCGAGGTTGTTGCCAGCTGAGCCCCCTGCTAACAACAACAACAACAACAACAGCAACTATTGCCACGACAACAACATCACACAAGTCGCCCTCATCTTGGCACGCTGTGCATCTTAAAGCTACACTAGCAGCTGTATCTGTATCTTGTGTTTGCTGTGTGTATCTAATAAACGCAAATTGACTAGCGCTCTATCTCTCTCTCTCTCTCTGCCTCTCTTTCACTCTTTTGGGGGGATGCTGGAAGGGAACAGTTGGCTGGCAGCTCGTGACACTTTAATCCGGCGGATAAGGTAAATAGGCAAAGTAGCGCGTTAGATCACAAAACAAACACAAAGCGCTGGACTCTACATAGTTGCAATGCTGTTGTAGTTGTTGTTGTTGCTATTAAGTCAGCAATGGCTGACATTAGCTGGGCTATGATCTAAGCGACAGCTAGTGCAGTGAATAACATCCAGTTATGAGGTGTCACAATTGACAGGAACTTGCTGTTGGTTTGCTTGAGGCGTGAGATTCTTGCTAAAACTTAATCATATATTTTTCTAATCTTTAAGGTAACAGAATTTAGCTATTCTATTAACGCTGTTATACATTCAACCGCTGAACATAGCATTAGCATAACACACAAATGTTAGTAACAACATGTATGCCAAAACAGTAGCGTATGAATGCTTATGTTATATATATGTTATTATATGCCTTACAACTTAATATAACAGATGCGAATTAGTCAAGGCGAACCTAACTCTTCTTCATTTCAATCAAAAGCTAATCAATTCAATGCAGTTTGCACACAACCCAAACAAGAAATAAGCTTCTCATTCACAAGCAATCAAAATGTCCCAGCTTATCTGGAAGACGACACTCATTCTTTCTACTTCTATCAATACCAACTGGCTCTACCTGGCATGCACGTAGAGTTATTTACAACATCAACAAACGGTGTGAATAGCATGCCAAGTGCAAATGACCCCAATAAATTACACAACATGACTACAACAACTAGACTGCCCAACTCCTCTGCAGCCCCACTTTAGCTTTGCGAACGTTAAATAAAAGAATAGGGTATAACACTATACCCCAGAGATACGAGGGCGTCAGGTGGACAGATTGTTGTCTAGCATGGACGTTGTCAGCCAAAATAAATGGCCATCAAAGCCGATCAAATGAATCACAATCAATGTGCAATGCTCGCTTTAAAGCGCTTGAATAAAACAATCGGTAAGACTTATTGTGTATATGAAATGCCATTGATTTAATGCCCCGAAAAAGTAAATTTATGTGGTAGCTAATCTGATATAAATGGACTAATATTTAATTATTTAATGTCGACTATTAACAGTCGACACAAATTACCTTTTGTTATTAATTACATGTAAAAAAAAAGAAAATGGTGAAATATACAAAACATTTAACATAAAATGTGTATTTAATGAGTTTAGGTTTAGTTTTAAGACGGCTTTTTCATTTTGGCAGCTCTATGACAGAGTAAACCAGCATATATATTTTAGTTTCACACATTAAGTCGACATTTACTAATAAATTACAAGCTATTTCGGTATTCATATACACACATGTGTGTACAATAAATATTTATAAATAGAATGCAATTCATTTATAATTTATTCGAAGCTTCGCTCAAACAGTTGCAACTGCACAAATTGTGCTCATCATTTATTAAGTGCATTAAGTGCTTTATTTGTTGATTTGTTTTACTTTCATCAAAATTCTCAACAAACTTGTTGTCATTTTTGTAATTGTTGCTGCTATTGTTGTTGTTATTATTACTGTTGGCACTTCTACTTTCTATAATATCACGCCCGACCGGCTGCCTGTGTTTTCATTTTATATACGAATTTTGTTTCATTTTCATTTGCAGTCGCATTTATTGGCCCCATGCCAGGCAATCTCCTGGTATTGTACAATATCCATATCGCAGTCAGATATACATATACACATATACACATATACATATATATATATGTATGAGCGTACATATAGACCATGTTTATCCATATCGCTGTATATGCATGCTGATGATGACTCTAATCAAGACAATAAAAATAAATACTACACAATACTTTATTGCATGGCCACTGGTGTAAATTCTTGGTCATATTTAATGTCGCATATACTTCAGCTTATATGTATGCAGAATGTTTTGTTTCTTTTTTATGCCTACTTGCCTTTTGGTATATTTTGTGTGAAATTTCTAATCGTAAATTTGAAAAATATTTCAGATTTTGTTGCTATTCTTAATTTTAATGGCATAGTTATAGTAGGTATGCATATGTTGACATATATTTGTGTATGGATTAGGGAAAGCATAGAGCATAAAAAAATCATAGGGTATATATAGGTTTGGGGGACATCTGTCAGCTGTGAATGGTCAAGTGTTTATTAATGTGCCTGTGGTCGATTTTTTATGTGAACCTATTTAATGTTCATTGCGTACAGCAGAATTTATGACTACTCAAAACATGGAATACGAAATCCATATATAATTGTTAAGTGTATGTTTATAATTTGTTTGTTTAAAACAAAGCTCAGACTGTTAGAGGGAGAGAGGGAGTATGATATAGAACTATGCGCGAGCAGTAACAGCGTTATGTCGAATGTTAAATAACATATGTAACTTAGCATACGCACAACTGTTATAGAACCTTACGACCTTCAATTGAATGTTATATGGAAATGTAAGAGTATAATAAATTTGTTGAAAGTCTTTTATAAGTCCCAATACTTAATGGGCGTCAATTTAAGTTCAAGGCCATTGAAATGTAGCATGCTCAAATTATGCTGCGGCCCCAGCTGCTTTGGCCAACTTCAATTCAAAGTTTGCGCTGAGTGTCGGGCACATTAAAAAATTAAATGCCATTTGTTATATGCCGGCAATATGATTTTGCTGCTGCTGCTTCCGTGGCCATTTATTTTGCTGTTTGACTCTCTTATCAACGGCCTTGAGCGTCTCCTGCGCAAACAAACCGCCACCCTGCTTTATGGCGCCCCATAAACCAATCAAGCAGGGCGTGGCTGGTTGGGGCTCTGTTTCGGGTTCTGGGACAGGGGCCAGTGGCCCAGTGGCCAGTGGCATGCCACAGACGCCTGCACACAGAGCGTCCAAGCAAAATAATTTTCACATGACTCGTGTGACGGTGACGACGTCTTCGCTGTTGCAGCTGGGAATGAGATATTCGCGGAGGGGCTGAGATTGGGGTCTGTTGCTGTTGCTGTGGCTGTAGCTGTGGCAAATGTCAATGAGCCAACCGAAAATAAAAAGTCGCGCGCTAAAAGCGACGCCAAAGAGCCAAAAACTAAAACACAAAATGAAAACTGAAAGCTGAAGCAACAACAATGGTGCTAAATTTAATTTGCGAGCGGGCAGCACAGCGAAAATGGCTTAAACTAATACCTTTAACCAGGCAATGGCGTGGAAAAATACCAAAGCGCCCCAAATGCAAAAGAAATACAAATCTAACGCAACAACAACAGCCACAACGAGAGCAACAAGAAAAACAAATCATTTGTGTTTCGCACAAAAATTATGAGAGATGAATGACGTCTAAATGTTCTTGAAGGTTAAGACAAATGGCGCACGTTGCCGCCACCGAGCTGCAAGAGTGGGGGTTGGGGGTGTAGTTGGGTTAGAAAAGGGGGGGGGGTGGGGTAGGAGAAGGAACGTGATCTATTATACATTCCGCTTGGAGCGGGAGAGCTGAACCTTCTGCGACAGAGTGCTAAAAGTTTTATTTTCCAATGAGATACATTTCAGACTAGCTACACTCAGCGAAAAAGTGCAAATGCATTACCGTGCTGATTTCCACATGGATAAACTTTTTTGCTCTTTTCTCGAGTTTCATTTAGCAGCTAAAGTGCTACATATATTTCGGCTCTATGCAATTTTCTGCTTTGATTTTTTTTTTTTTATCGATTATTAAAAATCCACAAAAGAAAATTATTTAAAATTTAAATTATAAAAATATGAAATATATTTCATAAATTTATTTCACAATTTGAAGCTAATTTACATTTGAAATTAACATATTTTAGCTTTTGTTCCATTTGTTCCAAAGATTTGGGAAACGCCAGCAAAACTCAATTAGACCAAATATAAAAAAATGCTAATTTTACTAAAAATTAATTGTGTATAAATAACTCTACAAATGCATAGAAAAATGACTAAAAATAGATTATATACCTATTGGTAAACCAAACACACTAAATTTAATACCCTAGAAAGTCTATTGTGTACATAGATGAAGGTCTACATGTAGGTATAGAAGGAACAGGCGAATTTGGCTAAATTCACCAGTTATTCCACAAGGAAAATCTTTAAATTGTAAATTTAACTTTTTGTGCATAGCTATTTTGTGGTTTATTTTTATCATATTTCGATCACTTGTTTTGCTCTGTATGCTTCAAATATGTGCTTTCTTTAATGAATATGCCAGTAGTAGAAGCCACGCCCACAAGCTGACTCATAATTTGAATGCCTTCTCACATTTGCATTGCCGCAATTGGGGCAACTTGGGAGTTGTGCCATTTGACTTTTTGATCATAGGCCTGGCAACAGAAGCTTCCATTGCAGCAGGACTCAAGCACCCACTCAGCCGTACACCCATCCCTACACCCAACACCCTACACCCCTGCACCCCTTCGAAGTACACCGCGCACACAGCTGATGGCTAGGTAGCATTTTATAGTTTTGTGCATTGCTTTTGGCCCATTGCCAAGGCGTCTGCCATCTTGATAAAGTGTTAGCCAAAAAATGTACGCCACATTAGCGGCGAACGACAACGGCAACACGGGCGGGGGCCTGTAGGTGGGGGTAGGTGTAGGGGTAGGTGTAGGGGTAGGGACTGCCAATACACACATAGGCAAAGCAGCAGCTAAAGCCAAAATCCGTTTTGGCCATGTGTGTGTTTTACTTGAAGAAATAGAAATGTCATTTAACAAAACGAGCACGAGAAATCAACAACAGCAACAACAGCCACAACAAACAACAACAACCACAACAACAACAGCAACGTTGCCAAAATGTCAAACGAATGCAGCCACAAACTAATTGCCAAGCGGCTAAAAGCAAATGAAAAGCCAACTAACTTAATGAAGCCAGCTGCTGGTATTGGCCCAGCTTTTGGCATTTTGGACAAATTGTTTGTAAACGACCAACAACAACATCAACATTATGTTGCATATTTTATAGAGGCGCTCATAAATGCAGCCCCCTTGCCCCCCGGGACGAGTGCATGTGACACACATCAATTATGCAGGCAGACAGAGACGAGTTGCTTATTGTTGCCAACTGACAGTCAATGGGCCATCTTTCACTCCTGGCCACAATTGAGGCTAGAGGCCAAGTCACAGGATGTGGCACGAACAACAAATTATAAGCCATTTTGAGCCGACCATAAGCAAATGAATATTTAATACGCACTGTTTTCATTGAAATCTAGCTACACATGTATACATCTATATCGACATACTATATACATATATATGTATATATAGCCGTAACTGTATCTGTGTACACATATAGCTACAATATCTTTGTCTTTTTGCCTTTCTGGTCTTCTGCCGGGGCAGCTAATGACAGTTTGACAGCACGGGACACTTGACACAAATGAGTTTTGAGCTTGAACAGCTCAGGGAATTCGTGACAACGGAGTTGATTGTGCATACAGGTAAATAAAACTAACCGGAAATCGATAAACTTGTTGGAATTTAGTTGGTGCGAGTGCCGCGAGCAATAAACTATCAAGTTTTCTGCTCCCTGACATGTTTTAATTTGGAATCGTTAAGTGGCAAGCACAGCAAATAAATCATTTAAGCGGCTTGACAAGTTAACTGTTTTAGGATTCTCAGCGTGCTGTTTAATTATTCAATTCATTCATTGCAGCACATCCAAATAACTTATCACTTTTTAAGCTTGCAAATTTACTTACAGAAATATATATCATTATGTCTCGAATTGTGGAATAAAAAACAATCAGCAATCAATCAAAAATGTATAAATGGATTTCCGAAATTAGAACTTCCAGAAATTATAACGGCCATATCGATCAGACAATAAAGTCAAACGCTAAAATTTTGGAACATTTTAATTATTTTTCCACATTTTATAAACCGAAAATATTTCTAATTCAGTAAGCAAAATAAATATAAGCATAAATTCATTAAAAATGAAAATGCAAAATAACTTCATAAATCGTTTAATTTTTAGACACATAAAGATGCCATATTATTCTTTTTATCTTTCATTCTAATTATACATATATTCGCATATATTTTTATCAAGATCTCATTCAACCTCATTCTATTAAATGATCTACAAACATATCTTATGTATCACAAAATGTGCTGCTATTTTAGCTAAACATATCAATCGTATAATCAATCTACATTAACATTATCATCAATACTGTGATTTCCTGTTGCCAACACACACGCCCACACACACATTCGCAAAACCGATTAGATTCGGTGCTCATATTTCATTTAAACAACAAAGATCTTTTGTTTTACTTTAGTCTAACACCATAATCGTTTGTTTATCATATACAAATCTCCCACTTTCGATTCGAAAAACTATTGCAAAGCAACCATTTAAGTGAGCCAGCCCCCAAATACAGGGAAAAGTACACAAAGCCGAAAGCTGTCTGTGATAAAACAAGCAGACAGCAAAAAAATATATACGAAAACAAAGATATATACAAATAAATTTGCAATGCTTGCAATTTTGAAGGCAGTCGAGGTTGATTTATGCGCACTTTAATCGTAAACATTATCGATAAAGAGCTGTATACATAAGAGTATAGATATCTGTATTTATATTCGCAACCATTCTAAAATGTTTGTGTAAAAGAGCCGCCGTGACAAATGAGCGCAATAGTATGATATATATACATATCATATACTATATAAATACAGAGTTAAGTAATATGATATTTAGAGTTCTCCCTCTCTATCTCTCTCTCTCTCTCTCTCTCTCTTTGTATACAAACAGCTTATCGATAAATTGATGATTGACTTTTACCAAGAAACTAATCAACTGCATCGTAAAACTTTGAGGACAACGCTTATATTTATGATTCTGCAAAAGTCAGCATTTAGCACTAAATAAAACCCCCCTTGGAATGCACTGTGTACGCTCCTGATTGTTCACTATCAGTCCGCCATTTAATAAGCCGCAACAATAACAACAACTGAAAGACCGCATATCAATCGATTTCCGGCGCTTAACGCAGCAATTTTATTTCTCAGCAGTGTTTTTCGGCTCAACAGCAATTAAGGCCACAAACAGAAACATTGCGAATTTTTTATCAATTGCGAAAATAATAGCAGAGCACGTGCTAGACTTGAGAGATACCCTGTTCATGTTGCCACACCTATTTTTAAGTGCTAATACTTTCCAAAGAACTTTAAGCAGCTGACTACGCCTACAGGGTATTAAAGTAAAGGCATTTCAAAAAATGCGTTTAATGCTGCTAGGAAAACTATTTGAAAACAATCGATATTTGCGTCAGCAAAAGACTTACTAAAACAAACAAAATGCTGCGAGTTAGGGAAAACAATTATATATGTATATATGTTGAAATATATGTATATATTTCATGTACAGACTCAAAATTCTATTGTACACAAAATATTTGGCAATTAAAAAAACAGCAGAAAGCTAAAGTCTAAAATTGAAGAAAGAAAAAAGAGACAGGCCAACATGAAAATTGAAATGAAAATGAATTTTAAGGTAAATTAGCTGCGTGGGCGTGGAACATGAAAACAGACGCACAGCAACCAACGAATGCCATCAGCAGCAGAAGCAGCAGCAGCAGCAGATGGTGGGGATAGGGGATGGGGGTAGGGGTAGGGGTAGGGGGATCTTACTATATGGAGGTGGGGGTGGTTGCTTTTGTTCCAAATTGCATTTCATATGTTTGCTGCAACTGTTGCAAATGTTTCTTGATTTGAAACGGTGCATTTAAATAGCAGCGGCAAAAATTGCTTTTAATTTTAGTCTCAAATCTTTAAATTGTTGCATGCTATATGCGAACTTATATATAAAATATTTGTTTATATGCATATTCTTGGCACTAGGCGAACATAAAGGCGAATACATTTGCGCCATACTAACTTGCAGCTCATCTCTGCCAGAGCAGCATTATCATCATAGTACTCATCATTATCACTATCAACAGCATCAGCTGAGCTGTGTACGTCATTCGAAATGGGTTTGGGAATGAATTTTCTGTCTGTTGTGTTAACATTAGACCTGAAGGTCGTAATCTTGATTACGTTTAGGCGCCAATCTAATTTCCTTTTTTCCTTTTTCTAACAATCAGCCATTTCACAATTTTATAAAAATGTTTGCTAAAGAGAGTGGAAAGATTTGGCAAATTAAACATATTATTTTAAGAACGAATTGACCCAATATTTAAATGTGTAATAAATTTTGTTTGGTTAACATATGTATATAGTACAAACATTATTCTGTTTTTCTAAGCATAAAAAAACAATGAGTACAAAAGAAAATTTTCTTTAAGTGATTTAAAAATTGTAGGTAAATGAGAACCATTGAAATCAGGTTACAAACCAGTCGACTAAAACAAATACAATGTTGGTAAAGTATACTTCTGCCTGTATTTGTTAACCCGAATATTGTGAATGCCGATAATGCTTAGTGTAAGTAATTGATGCAGCAAAATTTATTTGATTGCGTTCATTGTTGTGGCCCATCGATTGCAAATATTAGCCAGGCAACCGTGCGTATGCTTAATGCTCAGCCTTGAGCATGTGAAATGTGAAAGATATTTACAGATAGCAGCAGCTATTGTTAAGATTAAGTGCTTTTAACCCCTAGCCAAGCCCAGGCCAGCAACACAGTTGCGTATGAGTAATATTTGGACACACACGCATACGCACTGTTGTACCCGACTGTATCTAGCAAGTCAATCTACAGCCCAGCCCCACTCTCCACCATTATCTATTACCAAATCTGTTACGTACGCTAAGCTTTAACTCACAGCGCATTTCATCATCGCTGGCGAACTTTAAGTATTGTTTTTTGCACTAATAAAACGTAACACTTGCTAAACACAAATTTGCACAACAAACGAGATGAAATTTAAGCACACACACTGGCATATAAACTAAATGCTAAGCAAATTGTGAGCGTGCAATTTTCGTGGCTGTTAAACTGAAACTCGTGACGCCGCGCGCTACACAACATTTTTTCAACTAGTTTAAAAAACGGGGCTGCTAAGTTGGTTAATAATTTAAACACGCGCTGCAAATCACACAAATTTGGGTAATATACTGAGCCATAAGCGGGCAAAGGGGGCGTAACAGTGTGTGTCGCACACGTAGGACGCTAACTTGGCTTAAGACGCTTAGCGTTGACTTACATTTACACACACACACATGCACATACACATACACACACATGGGGGACACACAGAAAGCAGTGCCGGCACACAATAAGACAATAACAATTACAACAGCGAGGCCAGCAATAAAACGAAAACAAAAGAAAAGCAGCCAAGAGAGCGCACAGCGCTGAGAGAGCGGCTCAAGAGAGTGTGAGTGCGAGTGTGTGTGTGTGTGTGTGCGTGCTAGTGAGAGAGAGAGAGCGAGTTGTGGAGTGCGCAGGTCTACAATTGGTGTAGAGTTGTCGGTGTGTGTGGGCGATGTGTGGGGGCTGCGGGCAGGCTATTCGAACATGTCCTTCGAATTTCCGGGTTTTGCTACTTTGACATTTGCAACATGCTCCTGGCCAACAAAGCGAACGAGAGAGAGAGAGCGAGAGAGAGAGAGAGAACGAGAGAGTGTATCGGCGAATCCACGAGGCAAAAAACATTCCGCTAGTCGTTCGCTTCGTTTGCTTCGGCTTGCTTCCTGTTTACAACCAACACATGTTCGGGTCAACTGGCGCAGGCTGCGAGGGTGTTGGCGGGGGGCTTGTTGCCTGGCCGACAGCTATGTGGGTCTGTGTGTCGCTGTGTTGTCCTTTCGTGCCGGTCTACACAGCCATTAAAAGTGTCGAATGTGACCGGTGGGTGGGTGGCTCGGGGGCAGTTGCTGTTGGGCCCTTTGTATTTGTATGACGGACGCAAAGTTCAACAAAAGTATTTTTTGCCCATTGTATTTCGATTTTCAGGCATGTCCTTATTTTTATTTCTCTTCTCTTCTTTTTTGTTGAATATTTTTATTTTATTTGTATTCCTTCTGCTTAGTTGTGCTTCTTCTCTTTTTTGACGTCATTCGCAAACAAATGAAGTCAACATTATTTCATTTATGGATTTTGTTATTAATGTTGATTTGTTGTTGTTGCCGACCCTCTTGTTGTTGTTGTTGTTGTTGTTGTTGTTGCTGTGTATTTTTAGTGCCCTTTTCTGCGCGAGGGCTTTCGTGACTGTTTTCAACTTCCGCTGCTGCCGTTGTTCTTGTTGTTGGTGTCCATCATTTTGCCAACACAATTCCGGCGGCAACGCCTACGATGCCTTTAACAACAACAACAACAGCAACAAAAACAACAACACCAGCAACAACAACAATCTAAATAACAACAAGCGAACGAAAATGCCAAAATGTGTTGCCTGCTTTAAGGCGCCACCGCCAGCGGCACACGTATTTGTGTGTGTGTGTGTGTGTACGTGTCTGTGTCTGTGTGCTTATGTGTGTGTGTTTAAGTCTGCTGCATGCTTTTGGCTTAGTTTGGATTTAAGGCATAACTATATACATATGTATGCATACATACATACACACACACACACATATACACATTACGCTTGTGTATGTGTGTGTGTGTGTGCTATACGCTTTGTGGTATTTAACCTTAATTTGATTTTTTTTTTTGCCTACGCTTCGTTTATTTTTTTTGTTGCCTTTCGCAGGTACAAAAGTTGCCGACTGGCAAACGCCATTGTTTGTGCTCGTCCTTGCCGTATCCTTGTGTGTGTGTGTGCTTGTGCTTGTGTGTATGTGTGTAAGTGCCTTAGCATTCCTCTATTCTTTTTTAGTTTTTTTGCTTTTTTAAAGAGTTTGAGTTGCGGCATTGATTAAACAATTTCGCAGTGTTTGTTAGCATTTTTTTGGCTTTGCCCGCTTCTAACTGTCAGTTGGCCAAAAAGCAAATTTTACTATAAAATGTGGCCAGCTCGTTGTTGTTGTCTTTGCTGTTGTTGTATGTTTAAAATAGCTGCATAAACAAATTGTTTGACCGCATTTTGTGACAACAAAACTGTGCACAACAACAAATGAGCATCAGCTGCTATGCTTGACAAATTCACACACATCAACACACAAGCACACACACACACACACAGACAACGCTAGTTGCATGCAATTTCACTTCATTTCTTGATAGGCAACCCTGCCCCGTTCCCCTCTCTTACCCAGCTGCGGCATGCAACATTAAGATTATGAAAATATTTTTCACACTTTGTCAAAATATTTGCGCTTGTTTCTTTTGTTTTTTGCTAGCATTTCGTGCTTAGATATATTTTTGCATTATTAATATAACGAAAATTGCACATACGACGCGGTTTCACGCGTTTTAAATGACAGAAATTTTAATCAAAATTGTTTATTAAATTTGCAACATTGTGAGAAAGTAGATTTTTAATTCATATAAATTAATTACTTTTAGCTGTTAATATTCATTGTACATTATACATATTTTTAAATACAAAATTTATATACTTGGTTTCTAAATATTTCGTAAGCTCTTAAGTTCAATTAATACAGTAAACATTGCGCATACGCAGGGTGTAGCTCATATGTTTTTAATCTGTTAATTAAGTTGATTAACTTAATACAAATGTTTGCTTTCTAGTATTTATGATTTTTGTAAATTTAATATAGCTAAAATTGCGCATACGCAGCGTGAAATGCCCTGAATGTAAGTACATAAATATTCACATCAAACACTTGCTCAATACGAACAGACCTTCCCTGTAGTGGGAATGTCTTAAGCACGTTTCATCACCATTTATGAATTTTGCCAATAACATTTCACTCGTGCAAAGCCATTGAAGTGTCTTTTTTGTGTGCATTGAACATTTTCAATTAAAAGTTTTAATTGCAAAAGGGGGCTGCGCGCCGGCAATCTCATGAAAGGAGTGCCAACAGGAAGAATAGCTTACAGGTAGAGTAGCTCGATAAGAGCACTTGAAAAGTATTTAAATTCCAGCTGCTACATTAAGGATGAGCGAACTTATTCCTTGACTTGCATTTGTCATGCTGTCGACAGCATGAGTGTTGAGTGTTGAGTATTGAGTATTGCAGTTACGCCAATCGAGCTTATCGGTATGGCATTTTATAAATACAGTGGATGGGGTATGGAAGGTGGTGCAGTGGTGCAGTCAATAAATATGATTATGTCAGTCAGAACAAGTGATCCATATTCCACATTTGTGATTAGCAACTAATTTGCAATCAATAACAACAACAGCAGCAACAGCAACTGTTAATTGGCATTGCGCATCGATTTGGCTGGCAATATTGTTCGGCCACTTTGTTTATGATGGCAAACAAATTATAATCTTTTTTCGTCAATTGTTGTTGTTACTGCTGCTGCCTGTGCTTTATGCAATGTTAACATGCACATTGAATTCCATATAAACATGCAGGCTACAGTCAAACTAAATGACACGCGAATTTACTAGGGACCGCAGCAAAAGGCACAAACGTTGCAATAACAGTTTTGTAAGAGTTGCCAACAAGTAAAAAAAACGGAAGCTACTCAGATTTAAATATATTTCAATTATGAATATTAAAAGGGTTGAGTAAGAAATGCCTGTAGACATTTTAGAAATTAATCGGAGACACCTCTTTTATACCACTCTATACCAGTCCCAAGATCACACCAGTGCATCCCGTTGCGTGGCCCACTTTGGCCCGCTGTCTCTGTACCACTGTGGCACAAACTATCGTAATCTTACTCCACACCCACTCAGTGCCCCTCAGCTGAACGCAATCTTATCAATCTGCTCATGTAAGATTTACCAGCTCGCAGCTATCACAATCGCTCAGTTGACCGCGCACATCAACCCTTGGCTAGCTTCTAGTCTGTCCGATTCCCGTCCGCTTCCCGCTCAGTGCTCTTGCTGCCCGCTCAGCGTATCTGTAGACGGGCACTAAAGTGGCTTATCAGCATTCGTATTTGTATTTAACTAGCGTGTGTTTTATACAAGTTGTTAATGCGGTAATCAAGCGCTTGTTAACACACGCGGCGTATGCGCAACGTAAGCGTACACGATAAGCGACTTCGAGACTTGAAAATTATGCTACAATAAATTAAACCCGCCAGTAAGTGCTGCAGGCTGGCCAGAGGAGATTGTGAGAGGGGGAGGGGCGGGGCAGGGTCAGGGGGAGGTGTTGCCCCTCGATTGCTCGGTTTCCGCTTATTGATTTATGAAACAAGACGAAGACGGCGACGGCGACGACGGCCGCAGCCAAAAAGCAAACGAAAAGTGCACAAAACAGGCTGCTCAGACCATGTATCCCCATCCCCATCCCCATCCCCCACAGACATACAACTACTCTTCATTATGCTGACCGATTATGACACTTTTTAATGGCATTTTCTCGTTTGCCTTTTGCCTCTTTATTTTTTATGCTATTGATTTCTGATGGTTACGACGCCACATGCACCCTATGTCGAGGGGTGGCAGGGGATAAGGGCTGATGGTGTGGTGTGCTTGATTGTTGATACGTTTGCATTTTGGGCAGCCAGTACAGTCTGCCCACACAATGAGTGTCGCTTCAATTGCAATTATTTGCTGTGAAAAGCCGGCGGGAAGCAAAGCGCAAAACTTTATAGTAGAAAATTCATAATGCATTTCCCCTAGCATTACGACTTCTTTAATGCCCAGACACTTAAAATGCGCTTTTAGGAGCGCTTTAGCTGCAGAAAATATTGCGTTTAAAAACAGTTGGCAAGTTGCACAAGCTTATGAAGTTTAAGCCAAGAACTTTGCACCAGATTATAAGCAGAGCAAAAGGCTGCAAATAAAAAGGATATCTTAAATCACACTATTATTCTGCAGCTTTTTCACTTGCCAGATGACTAATAAAATATAAGCTTAAACGAAAAATATAATTTAATAGATATAAATGAAAACACAAATAACATTTTTGTAAACGACAAGCTTTAAGATATTTTTAAATTTGTAAACAGCAATGTGACGAAAACAAGTATTGAAAAGCAAGTAGATAAAATGTTCTAGTTCTACTTAATCAACAATCATCTCTTATGTGTGTATTCATATACTCAACTGTACAAGTTTCAAACAGAACTCATAGTACAACTTTCCTAATTACTCGATATCAATCAAAGCTTTCAACAGAAGCTCTATAAAACCACTTTGTACTACAGTCAATTCATTTAATGTTATATGTATGTCTTCAATCTCGCTCAGATCTGCGATCTCTCTCAGTCTACGCGAACTACCTTCAATTGTCATTTAGCTCCCTGTGGCACCATAATGAACAACAAACAAACAGTTCCATTAAATGTAAATGAAACTAAAAATGCCCTTGGCGCTGTCAATGGTTTAATAACCTAATCAATTTTAAATCGCTGCTGTCGCCTCGAACTTTGCACCCGAGTGCAGATACTCGTACTTGCTGTAGGTTTTACATGCTACTTAAGATTCTAATCAGCTGAATGTCTATCGCAGCTCATGGGCTACCAATCGATCGATATGTGTGATTTTCTTTTCGCTACCCATGCCAAACTCAATTTCTGTGCCATGCTCAAGAGTTTTCCCATTTTTCCGTTTTCCCATTTGATTTATGGTACAAAAATGTCCCAGCAGAAAATATACTTAATGCTTGAGCAATATTTTATAAATTTTCAGCGCATTAATATGGATTTAGTATAACAAATTGGCCAGCTAAGCAAGCAAAGGCAGGTCACATATTAATACCCAGCAAAAAGTATACAAGTTTGATGAGTTGTACGGGCAAATCTTAAACGAAAGCTAGCAAGTGTAGCATATAGGTCACTAAATACCCTACTTAAATCCAGTCACTTTGAAATATAGATTTATTGCTAAAGCTCCCACAACAAGAAATAAAAGCACAAGAATGTTTTTAGAAATATTTTAATAATATTCATTTATTATGAATGCAGAGCATCTGCTAGTCGACCATAGCATAGAGTTATCAATGGGTTTTTCCTGCATTTCTAGCATTTATCGTGGAATGTTTATGAGACATTCAAGTTTCAAGTGGCGCACATAAGTTTTTTAAATGGTTTCTGTTGGCTGCAATTAATGTTGCAGCTTAGTTTTCTATCTGAACTTACCATTTATGCCGCTGATCAGTGGATAATTACCATCACGGCCGCCGATTAAGTTTTTTAAGCCAGTTTCGATCAGTGTTGGGGACGATCGCTCCCTGTCGCTCATTTTTTCATAAAAATGTTGTCACTTTTGTGATTATACACGAAATATCAACCAAAAAGCGTGACCAAAAGCGAGTTTTGGTATTTATTTATAATTTTCAACTTTAGTATTTTTTTTTCAACAACTTTTATTTTGTTTTTGTTACAACACGAGGCGTAAAGCCGACTCACAACAATAGTAATAATTGCTTATAATAATTACTAATAGCAATAACGAAAAACACTTTTCAATTTGTTTTTTGTTTTTTTGATTTATTTGCTTGCGTTAACTTTTTGTATTTAATATATAACTTTGCTTCTGTTTTTGTTTTTGTTTTTGTTTTTGTTGAAATCACAATGTACAAAAAATTAGTGTTATATGCTAAATTTAATGTAAACTTTAAATATTGCACGTTAACGTTTCTTTATTGCTTGGCTAAATATGTATGTCGATTATATGCTATATAATAGTATAATTCTTTTTATTTTGTTATATGTATGTATGTATATATAATTATTTATGCTGCTCGCTATAAATAAAGGCACCGCGAATTCATTCAACAATTTGTTCTTTTATTTATAATTTGTTTTCCTTTTGCTTATTTGAATTTGTGTTACTATGTTTTATATTTTTATTTTTGGTTTTTTATTGTTAACAACAACATGCGAGTGGAAAGAGCAACGCTAATGTGCTTTCATATAAAAAGACAACAACAACACGAAAATATACAAAAATGTTGATCTCGAGTGTGTTTTACTTCAATGTGAATTTCATTTATTTTGTTCGCTGTTTTGCTTTCCTTTCCTTTCCTTTGTGTGTGTGTTTGTTTTTTCTATTTGTATTTTTGGTTGCAAAGGTTTTCCTTCGGATACTTTTTGGTTACTTTATAGATTAGTGTTAGTTTTAGTTTAGTTTAATTTAGTTGAGTTGCGTTTGAGTTGTTGTTGTTGTTGTTGCTGATTTGTTGCATTTGCTAATTGTGCTATTTTTATAGCGTTTTCTTTGTTGTTTTTTTTTGTCTTCCGTCGCGTCGTGCGTTCTTTCAAATGCCGTTGCGTTTGAGTTTTTCTTTTATTTTGTATTTGCTTTTTTTGTTGTTGTTGTTGACAGTTTTTGTATCTCAGGGCTTTGTAGTTGTAGTTGTTGTTGTTGTAGAACGTTTAACGTTGCTTGCATATATATATGTATATATACTATATTTGTTGTAGGCTTTTCTTTTTTTTGGTGTGGCACTAAAAATAAAATCAATTGCTTATTTTCCTCCTTTTCTTTTGAGAGTCTTCTCGTTTGTGTGTGTGTTTGTTGCTGTTGCTGTTGTTGTAGTTGGTATTTATTGTACAGTTATAAAGCACTAGTATGGCATTTGCATAGTTGTAATGTAGTTGACAAACTTAATAACAGTTAGCTCTCTGGGGGGCGGGGGGGGTGTAACGAGGGTTGGGGGCAGATGCCACCACGGAAATCAGCGCCCGGCGTGCGACAGAGACAGCAAGATGCGCGCAGTTTTATTTATGTGGCTCTTCTTCTTCTTCTTAGTGTTTGGTGTCGTTTCTGAGCTTTAGCTTTGCCTGATCGAGAGGGGGGTATGCTTACACGCACACACGCGCGCACAAGCGCTCACACAGGCGCACAGGCACACACATACGACGCACACAGCGACACGACAGGACGATGCTTGGAGTCGCGGGCGCCGACGAGCGACAACACACGACGAGCCGAAAATCGATGGAAAATGTTGACAGCTCACCGACACGAAGACTCACGCACACACGCACACTCGCACTCACACACACGCACACACTAGCGGACACGCACGCTGAATTTGTTGTTTCGCACAAATTGATTAGCTGTTAAAAACGCGCGCGTTTCGCTGGCGTTTCTACTATTGACTGGGTGTCCTGGTTGTGGTCAAAAATTGTGTTGTTGTTCTTGCTGTGGTTGCTGCTGTTGTTGTTGTTGTTAGAAGAGCGCGTGGCGTGTTTTTGGATTTTGCTGCTGCTGCTGACGCTGCTGCTGCCGCTGCCTGACGACGACTGTTCGAACGCTTAGCGCTGTCTTCGGGCGTTGTGGGTGTCGTCGACGTAGCCGCTGCCGCTGCCTCTGCTGCTGCCGCTGTCGTCGCTGCCTATGCTGGCTGAGCGCGCATGTGACAAGAGCGAGACATACACACACACACACACACTATCAGTTGGCGCTTTCGAAGTACGAAGGGTCGCATAGGATGCGGAAGCCGTTAAATCTCTACACAAAATGAGCGACGCTGTTGTTGTTTTTTTCGCTCAAGCTTCCGCTGCAGCTAGGATGCACTTTCGAGTGGGAGAGAGAGAGCGCGCGAGAGAGCGCGAGCGTGCTTTTATTTTTGGGAAGAGAGTGCGCACGAGTCAGCTGATTTGTTCTGCATTTGTGTGTGTGTGTGTGTGTGTGTGATTGTGTGTTGTTTCCTTTTGCGTTTTCGTTGTTTGTTTTACGCGCTTGCTGCCAATGCTTGCTTGTTGTTGCCAATGCTCTGCTCTATAGCTGCTAGCTGCTAGCTGCTTTTTGCACTATGAGCGCCCGCACTAACACACACATGAAAAGCTCACACTGAAGCGCACCGACACAAAAACACTTTGGTTGTCAGGCTGGCTACCCCAAAAAAAAAAACAAACTCAAAGTGAACGCTTTTTTCTGTTGTCTTTTTTGCGTTTTGCGTTTTGCTTTTGTTGCTAAAACTTTGAGTTTGGCACACGTGCTTCGTTGTGGAATTTTTTTGTAGCTGCTTGTGACTGACTGACTGACTGGTCGACTGGTCAGCGTAAATGGTTAATATGCGAACATGTTTCGAGTGTCGTGAGCAAGCAATTAATTAATAATAATTTTTGCACATATGTTGCTATATTTTTTATCGAATTTTCTATGCCAATCTATAGTTGTTTGTATTTAATTTGCGTCCACACGGCTTTGACTGTTCATCTGACTCTGACTGGGCACACGCGCTCGTTGCAAAGTGTACAAAATGCGCTCGCACTCGCCAACAGCCAGCTATAAAGGCAGAGAGCTGCTACAGCATGAGAGGCACACATTGACCGAGAGAGAGAGCGGGAGCGGGAGAGAGCGCCATACGAAGGGCAAACACACACACGCACACACGAGTCGGCAACGAGCGATAGCACGCTACAGATACAGATACGCTACAGCTTAGAAGCATGCTGACGCTGCCATGTGGCTGCCGACTGCCACTCTCTCTCTCTACCACACTCTCTCTTGTGCGCTGCTACGTCACACTCGCTCTCTCAAACTGTCACTCACTCACTCAGTGCAGCTCTCTCTCGCTCTCAGTGGGGCCGCGTGTTGAACTTTTATTTTTGGCAACCATTTTTTTTTCACGTTTCGTCGCGCGCGCAACTCAAAGCGACAAGCGGCTGGCAACCGAACGAAGCTCGGCTCAGCTCAGCTCAAAGCTTTGCGCTCTCGCTCAGTCAGCTGTTGTTGTTGTTGTTGTTGTTGCTGTTGCTTCTAATGTTCTATTGCTCAGTTGCGTTGCTCGCAGCAGCTTTGGCGTTGGGCATTTTCCATTGCGTCTCAAAGTTCAATTTGATATTTTTAATTGCGCGACGCTCTCATGCTATCGCATCAGCTGCTCTCTCTCTCTCTCTGTCGCTGTGTTCGTCTCTCTCTCTCTCGCTCTCTCTCTCTCTGAGATCGCAGCCGGCACTCGGTTTGCGCTGGCATTTTATTTATTTGTGTTATTTTAATTTACTCAGCGTACTATAGTTTTGCTATTACGTCAATGCGACGGCGGCGCTGACGTTTGTATCTGTATCTCAGTAGCTGTGTATCTGTGTGTGTGTGTGTGTGTGTGTGTGTGTGTGTGTGTGTGTGTGTGTGTGTGTGTGCATCTGCACCTGTATGAGTTGTTTTAGCTGCGCGGCACTGCGGCAAGCGGCATTTGCTGTTCATTTCAATGTTTTTAGGTTTTTCTCTGATTTATCTGCCATACGCGCGGTTTTTTTTCGTATTCTTTTTTTCGTATTCTTTTTTTTTGTTATTATTTCTAATATTTGTATTTGTGGGGCTGCTGCTGTCAGCGTTGGCGTTAGCGTCGCTGTAGCAGCGCTCACGTGAGTCAATTTCATAGCTAAAAACTTTTAATGTGTGGAAATTTTTGTTGTTTGCATTTCGCTGTAATTTGTATAAATAAACACAACAGCAGCGTAACGCGACAGCAAAAGCAGCCCCCAACATATACTCCCCCCTATCTACCCCTACCCCTACCCCCAACCCCACACTGTACCCCCATCGCCGCCGTATCGAACACATTTAGATATGTTTTGTGTAATTTGCCAACTGTAATTGAATTTGCAATTCACGTACCGACAAGACGCGTGCAATTAGAGCGCCTTGAAAATTTCAGTTAAGTGGGGGTTGGTGCAGGGGAGCAGGGGGGGCAGTGGGGCAGTGGGGCAGACAGATATTGGTAAGCCACTAATGAGCAGCGGGTAAATAGCATTCGACTGTATTCGCCGAAAGCTGCTCAATCAAACGCTTTAGTTAGGGTATATAAATAATATTTCAATTGCAATATGTACGAGTTTATTGAGTAACAACATCATTTTTGAGATAAGAGCAACGTTTTCGTAATTAATAAATAAAAAACAGTAAATATATTTATAAATGAAAGGCAATCAATAGAGCATATTCTGTTTGCTGATAAAGTAGACAAATCAAATGTTAATTATAGATTCAAAGACAATTAATAGAACCCTTTAGAAGAACAGTTCTTATAATAAGGTTCTCACTAGTCATTGATCTTATCACAAGAGCTGTGACCCAGTTAAGCAGGCTATAAACCTTATAAAGTAACAGTTTTATCATCTCTGATTTTCGAATCGATTCCCAACAGTTAAAAACCAAATCCCATCAAAATCAGCTTCATAAACCAACTCCAGCCATTCATATTTTGAAATGGATTTATTATTTTCAACCTTTGTTAGCTATACGCAAAGTGACCTTTGTAAATGCTATTAACCCTTACAATGAATTCCAAAGTAAAACAAAAGCCATATAATAGAATTCAACCTTCAACTGGCTCAACTACAGAGCGCACTAAATATAAATCGTATTGCTTGAAATTATCTATTCGTACAATTTAGCTATTTCTGTTGATGTTCTGACTCATTCCAACACACACACACACGCACACACACACGCACACCCGCACAACCAGAAATATGCACAGCTTAATACCCAAAAATTGAAAAAAGTTTTGAAAAATATATATGTATGTAGGGTATATAGAGAAAAACTGTCGCCTGTCATCATGTGACATTCTGTGAATGAAGCAACTAGGAAATGGCAGCAACAGGAGGCGAAGGAGGTCGTTTTCAATATGTACTATATGGCGGCTATATAGCGTCAAGCAAAACGTGTTCAAGCGCAATAAATTATAAATGAGCCCCGAAGCGACGCAACTTTTGACTGGCTGCCCCTTATGCAGCAACCCCTGCCCCTGCCCCCTGCCTCCTGCCTCCTGCCCCCAACCCAGCCCCGCCCCCTCCATTTGTCACCTTTACAGAAGACAAAGCGAAATGTGTGTGTTGTGTGGGTGTTTGTCGTTGGAACCAGCAACGCATTTCTCGTCAAGATATCATATAGAAAAGATACACGTACTATACATAGTACAAGCATCTACTATGTATCTACATATCTACATATATGTAGCTTAGCATTGTGGGAGATGAACGCTCGTCAGTCACTCAGCTAGTTCCAACAATGTTGCCCCGTCACTATTCTGCTGTTCTTCTTGGTGTTCTTCTTGTTGTTGTTGCTGGTCTTGTCAAGGAACCGAGCAGTCAGCGCTATAGATGGAACTCACTTATTTGCTTTGGCATTTGGTATGTCGCAGCCGAAAAAGAAAATGTATTTCGACTCTACAACACATTCTTTCGACTGGCTAAGCTCTCTTTGGCCCGCAACCTGGCGAATGGCAAATATTGCGCTCTTATCAGCCCAACACGCTTGCATATCACTAAATAAACATACGACAACGCTGATGACAGCCAAAAAAGAAAAACAAAATGTATATTTAAAAAAAAAACGTGTTCTTTTTTGTGTTTTGTTTAATTTTGTTGTGTTGGTTGGGTTTACCTTTATAACGCACATCATGCGTTTTTTTTCGTCGGTCTGGCTTCTTATCAAAATCATCAAAGGAAACACAACCAAAAAGTCGCCTTGACTACAACTCAAGCATGCTGTTCCAAGTTTTATAAACTTTTTCGAAACTAATTTTTGTGCTTAAGTAAAACTAAAACATTTTATTTTTTCGGAATAAACAGAAATGGAACAGGTTTTATAATTGTAGCATACAAATTTGTACATTTTGATTTATGTTTGAACACATAAATCTGTATCAATGATTTATATGCTATATAGCTCAAGCATTTAAGTCTCTTTACAATTTATCGTTAAGATTAAGACTAAAGGAAATGGTCGAACATAAAAGAGTTTTGTATTATTACAGTTTGAGGTAATTGAAATTATTACTTTCGGAAATTGTAACATCGATCAGAAATGAGAACTTAAAGTTTCTAATGTATAAATTTTTTCATGAAAACGATCATAAATAGTTAATGTGATGCAAAAGGAACACGTTCAGAAATTAGAGCCACCCCGGAAACCAATAGGTTATAATTTCCAAACGTCCACTGTAGTAATTAACATCCATAAGAGTGTACTAACTCATAGAACTCGGGGATAGCTATAGTTACTAAATTTACGACGTAGTAAATAAATATTTTAAATAAATGTATAAATATTTTAGACTTGAGAATATTGACTTTATACGTTAACTTGTTTCTTTCAGTAGTACCATATAGTACCATAAAACGTTGACTATACATGTTATACATAAATTCCGAATGGACTCTAGATTGTTGTGGCAATTAACACAACGTTGTCAGGCAGCAAGTTTCCTTCCAAATAGCGAATGATGCATTTGTGTTGGACTTGCTGTTCTGTTTGCTTCTCTAATTTGCCACTGAGAGATGATTATATACGCTCGCTCCGAGTGGCCCATTATCAGCACAGTACCTATGCACATATGTATGTACATATGTATATGCACAAAGATCTGAACTACATTTTGCTCTATTTGAAATCTCGCACACTTATACGTAAAAGCAAAAACAAATTTGTAGACGACGAAGGCAGCAACTTGTACAAATTAACGTACAAATGAATGACGGAATTAGTACGTGTGCTATAGCTGTCTAAGCTATAGAGGGGTCTACAGAGGGGTCTCTCAGGGCACTAGAGGGAGCGAGGGGTACCTAACACATATATGCATATGTAAATGAGAGCAGGGCGGTAGCGTTTGGAGCATTATCAGATCAAGCATCGATTGATAGCTCCGTGTACATATATATCTTTCGTTGCTGCATCGTGTTAGGGCAATTAATTAACGGCACTCTAATGAATTAATAACACCAAACTACGAGAATCTGTAGTTTTAATTTTTTAGCACTTTTTCACAATTTTGTAAACGTCATGGCATCAACTGAAATCCAATAGCTACAGAAAACATCATTGACAATCATCAGTATTTCAGATCTCAAAGAATATTGAAATAGATCAAGTGTACTTGAAGTTTCCTATTGATTCTTTCGACATTTTAATATGATTCAGCGAGCGTTGTTCAATTGTTTCATTATTGACCCAAATGCCATATAAATGTACTTGTAATCATTTATGATTCTTTAATATAGGAAATATGGTTTTCAAAACGCATAAGATGCAGCGATTCGAAATAATGCTACATAGAGAGAAAAATTGTGATACAAGTGGAAATAATTCCCTACAAAATAAGACAGACTTTGAAAAGCTTAGATCAAATGAATTTATTTTAATGATGCATATACCGATAATGATGTTAAGCACAGAACACAGATACTTAACAAATTGATAATATCATTAGAAATTACACAAAAAAACAAATTTCTGCATAAATAATATGTTTCCTGAAAAAAAACAATAAAAACTTCTAAAAACTTCTTAAAAATGTCTGCACATAAGGAAAAATGTTTACAAAATGAATATTTTTTCCATGAAATATATTAACGAACAATTATGGGCTCCCAATCGAGGTATGTATTTTTTTTCGGCCATTGTTTTCAAAGTTGAATATTAATTTCTGTTAAGTGAACAAAATTTCGATGACAGAGAAATCTTGTTACTTAGAATGTGTATTTGTGATCATTTGTATTTCTTTCATTTACTGAATGTAATCAAGGGGCAAATGCCAGTTTAGTTTTCATCTTCACACATTTAGGTATATAAGAAATTCGTAGGATTGTCACGTGCTCAAATAATTTCCTGTCTTTTACCACGCCACTAACTTTAGGCTTTTTCACTTAAATGCTGTCTTAATTACAATGCACACAAATCCAAATTTCCAACTTCCCAATATTTTTTTTTAAAACTAAACTTTAAGCAAGACTATTGATAGCTGCACAGCACTAACAACAAATGCAAACACTAGACACACACACAATATACACACACACACTACACACACACACACATGCAGAGCAACTGTAGAGAAAGACAAACAAACACACACGACTTAGGCTGTCAAACAACTCACCCCAGCTTATCAACCCACCAACTCGCCACCCCTCCGCTACCCCCCTCCCTGCCAACTCACCACACCCCACTCCCCACACCTCCACTAACACTGCAACAGCCCCACGCACGATCATTTATAAACTTCCTTAGACTGTCAGTCGCAAGGACAGCTCTGCACTACGGTTGGGAGGGGGGCGGTGAGTTGTGTGGCAGGAAGTGCCCTTAAACAGCGCACGCACACACTTAACTCAACCACACACCGCACACGCACACCCATACACCTTTACCTCACACACACGAAATGCTCGTCGCCTTGGCTGCGTTTTTATTGACCTCAGAGCTGAGGGTAACCTAAAAAATATATATGTATATGTATATGTCTATGTATGTATGTAAAAAAGCAAAAACACGCGAATTTGATTGAGCTTTTAGTTTACTCCCCACCCCTCTCTCTCTCTCTCTTTCTGTCTCTCCCCCTCCCCACCTCATACCCCTGGCTTGGACAGTTAATAGGCAATCGTTTTGCCTGCCTTTTATTGCTGGCCCGTTAATTGAATTAATTTTATTCCTCCTTTCGGCCGTGTCTTTATCAAATGGCAAACAGAGCTCATATCTATTGGGTATTTGTATCTTTGTATTTGTATCTGTATCTCTTTTTTTTTTGTGTGAAATGTAAATTCAATTAAAATATTGCGTGTGACGTTCGCAGACAACAACGCAATGGCGCGTGAGTTCTGAAAGGGGGCGCCAGAAGGGGGCGTGACTGCGGCCACATAAATAGTTTCATGCTTTGACCTTGAACTAAACATTCGAATTTTTCGCATCGTAGCAACATTTATTTTTTCCCTATTGTACAAATAAATCTACAGATCAATTTGCTGTTTTCATTTTGTACACAGATTTTACATTTGCGCTTTGTTGCCGAGAAATCTCAACAATTTTTCAATTTACTGTCACAGCGACAATGACGAAGGCAAAAACTGTCAATTAACGCGGCAGATTACAAGGCAAATGAGAGATGAAATGGTGCGGAGGAAGGGGCGCGCTCAAAGTTGTGGGTCTAGACGTGGACATAGCGACAATACGTATGATGGATCACAGAGTAGCAAAACGGAATGGAAACCAATTCGAGCGGAGAGTGTCAGTTACAAGAGTTCAAAGCGAAATTTAAAGAGAAAACAAGAATTGGGAAAACTCAGTTGGGAAAGTATATCGCATGCGTATACCCAGAAAGTGTCAGCATTGACACGCCGCTCACCTTTCACACACACACACACACACACACACACACACACATGAGCACATGTGAACTCGAGTCCTAGTGGCCCCGCAGTCCTTGCCCCTACCTCTGTCCACCCCGCTGCTGCTGCTGTCAATACATCAAAAAACGATGCGGGTCTCTCCAGTGGCACATTTGCTGCTCCAGCAACAACAACAACAGCAACAACAACAACATCAACGACAAGTGTGTGACCACAAAAAACAAGAAAAAACAACAACACACAACGTTTGCCGAGCATCGCTGCCGCTGTCAACGTCAACGTCAGCGTCAACGTCAGCGTCAGCGTTTTGCGTCGAACAAAAGTACAAGTGCTCAAGAAACAATTGAAAGTGCACCACACACACAACAACAACAACAAGAACAACAATAACATCAGCAGCCAGCAGCCAGAAGACAACAACAACAACAGTATCACGCACCACGTGGTTATTAAAGTTGGCTTTTCAATTAAACTTTTGCCGGCGCTTTATTGTGAACGGCGCACAGTGGTGCAAGTTGCTCACAGCAAGCGCATCAATTTCAAAGTCTTGACAAAACAAGAATACGCATGCATATAAGAAGAAAAAGTATGTGCATTTATGGACTTTAACACGCTTTATATAAAAATAACTATAAAATGTATATCGCTTACAATAAATATAGCTAATTGTTCCCATTTTTAAACTCTTTTCGAAAAAAAAAGTATATTAAGTTTGTGCTGAAGTGTGTAACGCATAGAAGGAAGCGTCGGAGACCCCCAAAAGTTACTGCCAGTATGCTTAGAATGACAAAACAAATTGATCTAACCATGTCCGTCTGTCTGTCTGTCTGTATGCAAATTAGTCCCTCAGCTTTTGAGCTATCGTGATAAAACTTTGCACAGACTTATTATTCAAAGGGACAGCACATTGGTCGGATCCGGCTGGATCGGACCACTATATCTTATAGCTGCCATACAACTGGAAATATTATTATCTTAAATATTCTGAGACCAAAAAATACAAATGCCACGCGATAAAAAGAATTTTTACAGCATGTGAAAGTGATGCAGTTGGCAGAGTGAAAATGGTCATAAGGTTCGAAAAGAGTATAAAATCTTCGGCACGCCGAAGGTAATCCGTTACCACTTGTCTTAGTTTATTTTAATCTTACACCTCACATTACCAATTGGATACTTCTCCAAAAATTTTGCTACTTTCCAATACATATGACAGACGATGTTGTAAATGTAGCTTATATTTTTATTTTCAATGACTACTATTTTAATAGTAGTTCAGGTGTAAATTTAACACATTGGTTAGCAACTTAGCCACATCTTAAAATAGAAAGAAATATTTATAAAGTCATCTCATCTTGAAACGTATATTTAGTAATCATAAACATAATTAACACATTAACGTAATAATATCTCATATGATCAAGCAGCACATTTTACTGCAGCTGTGTATCGTAGAAAGAAATATTAATACATTTCGCCATATCAAAATATTTCGCCGTAGAAAGTAATATTTATATAAGCATCTCATCTTGATACGTATATTTAGCAATCATAAACATAATTCACACATCAATGTAATAATATCTCATATGATAAGCAAGCACATTTTACCGCAGCTGTGTACCACGGTAACCCGTTTGGTGTCACTCGTGTTCAAAAGTTCTCCCGCTCTGGCTTGGCCTTCTCTTTTTTGTTTGTGTTGTTGATACGTGCTAATTATGTATGCATGTATTTTTCGCGTTTTGCACCTCGATGTCTGACTTGCCCTCCCTCTCTCTCTCTCCCTCTCTCTCTCTCTCTCTTATTTGTCCTCTCTCAAAATTCAGCTCTCAGTGCTGAGCACTTGACTTTAAGCACTTTTCTATTAACCATACATATTTATGTATGTTTACTATATTGAATGCGAATGTAATGGCATCATTTTATTTGTGCTTTTTGTTGTTGATTTATTTGCACTTCATGTGTGCACATATGTATGAATATACATTGGTTCATAAACATATGTATGGCGTCTATCATAAATAAAAGTTATACTGCGCTGTTTTTTTCATCTAGCAAGTACAAAATGTATGTGTCCATTTTTTGCAAATGGATTGCTTGCAATTAATATGCGCACCTGGTAGGCGCAATCTACCGTTTTGTATATTTTATAGTGCCGCCTATTCAAAGCGGATTTAAATACCTATGGATATGCTTATACATATATTTATACTGTACAATCATATGTGACTGTGGGCTTGGCTAACAAGGGCCTGTTTTAAAGCTACCAGCTCTGACTGCCTCTCTTTGCCATGACGCTCTCTGTATAATATGTTAATCAGCTGTTTGGTCTCGCTTGCGTGGCAATAAACGATCATTAAGCAGCACGTGTTTATCGAAACGAAGCTCGAATTCAAAAGCACCCAAACCCGACCCGAACTCGACTCGTGTGCACTAATTACACACACACACACACACACACACACACACGCCACACAGCCAGACTTGGGCATGCAAAGCACAGACCACAATACTACAAGTGTATATGACATAATAATAATTTCGCCGTTGTCTGCGTTGTTGTTGTTGCTGTGGTTGTTGTTGCTATCGTCTACGGCGCCGGCGACGCGTCGACTTCTCCATTAAAGCTCCCCCCGCCCGCAATCTTATTTGCATTCGCATTCACATTCGCATTCGCATTTGCTGTGCAATTTGCAGTTCTCAGCTTTGTTTCTGTTCCTGTGCGGTTGCTTTTATTACAAGCAATTTGAATGCGCTGCGTGCGAGCGAGATAGCCTGCTTATTACCGCACTTGATGGCGCTGCAGTTTCATTGTTGTTGTTGTTGTTGTGTGCTCTGCTGTTGCTTTAGTTGTTGTTTGCCATTGCACATTGACGTAATATCGACTGGAACAAGTCGAATAACAAATTGCCGCGCAAATTAAATTGGGGAATCAGCAAAAAAAACTTTGAAGTGAAGTTGAATTATTGTTTATACTCTTTTCGAAGAAAATAGTATATTAAGTTTGTGCTGAAGTTTGTAACGCATAGAAGGAAGCGTCAGGGACCCCCAAAAGTTACTGCCAGTATGCTTAGAATGACAAAACAAATTGATCTAGAAATGTCCGTCTGTCTGTCTGTCTGTCTGTCTGTATGTATGCAAACTAGTCCCTCAGTTTTTGAGCTATCGTTATAAAACTTTGCACAGAAACTTATTATTCAAAGGGACAGCACATTGGTCGGAACCGGCCGGATCGGACCACTATATCTTATAGCTGCCATACAACTGGAAGTCGGTTTTGGCCATAAATCCCATGTTTACAAAGTTATCGCAATAAAACTTTGCACAGATACTTATTATTCAAACATACATAACATTGATCGGAGCCGGCCAGATCGGATCACTATATCTTATAGCTGCCATACAACTGGAAGTCGGTTTTGGCCATAAATCCCATGTTTTCAAAGCTATCGCGATGAAACTTTGCACACATACATATTATTCAAACATACATCACATTGATCGGAGCCGGCCGGATCAGATCACTATATCTTAAAACTGCTATACAACTGGAAATAAATTTAATATATAAATTCAAATTAATATCATATGATATCAATTGTTACAGATGAAAGTGCTGCAGTTAGCAGAGTGAAAATTGTCTAAAGGTTCGAAAAGAGTATAAAATCTTCGGCACGCCGAAGATAATCCTTTCCCCTTGTTTTTTGCTGAGCTGGTCAGCTGGTCAGCTTAATCAAAATGACAGCGAATCGGTAATGGAGTTCTGAAGAAACAGAGATGAGCCGTCAGATTCAAAATAAAGCTTAGATTGTCTATGTGTTCAGGGTACACAGGGTGGGAGATGTAAACCCTTTAACAGAATTGACTTGAGCATCTATGTGCCAACTGTACCGTCGCTCAATGAATGAAATTGTACGCCCCGTCGCTTCTATCACGCCACTAGAGTCCCCGTCGGAGTCTGAGTCTGCGGCCGTCTGGTCTGACCTCAAGGCCCGACTCAATTTGATTGAAACTTTTCCAAAACTGCCCAGACGCGTGCCAAGGCTTCGTCGCACTTGGAGTGTTTTGGCGTCGCATTTACTTATGTATTTACTTTTAATGGCCTGAGTTTAGAACAGATTAGTGGACCACACAATCCCCAACTGGCGATGACAAACGGAATTCGGTGGCACGCTTGCTCCGATTAGCAGCTGTGTGAGCGTGAGCTCTGATCGTGATCTTTAACTGCAGGCCAAACAGCTAAACAGCTTGCAGCCAAAACGAATGACAAATTTTCCATTTGAATGTGGGACAGAACGGCGCGATGTTATCACAGCAAGTGAACGGCCGGTTCGGTCACGTCACTGATATTCCAATGCGACAAATGTGAATGCGACCATGTGATCTGATTGCCAGCCAAAAAGAGAGAGGCGCGCAGAGACACAGAGAGAGAGAGACAGAGAGAGAGAGAGAGAGCGCGACTTTAACGCTCGCAAGCTTTTTTTCGCTGGCGCTTTTGCATTGGCTTCGTTGATCGCTTGAATGCCCTTTTTGCCGCTTTGCACTTTGAGTTTAACTGTTTTGTGCAGACTTATCGATAAGGTGGGCGTGGCCGCGATCCGCATATTCGCAAAATGATGAATGGTGCGCATTGTCCATGTGTTTGTGTGTGCGTTTTGAGTCGTACAATTTGTGGATAGTGGAAGCTCGCTAATTGGAACGCTTTAGTTATATATGTGCGTTAATTTCCGGTAAATCATATTTACAGTTGATTTTAATATAGAATATTTTCGATTCTTTTACTAATCAAAAACTGTGTTTCAAAAAACCGATTCTTTAAGATAATCATATAATTAATAATACCAATTATTATATTATTATGAGAAAAAAATCAGATAATTCGTTTTATGCATTGATATTAACACTTTATTTATTCATTAGTTCTGATTTCCAGACAATTCGAATTTCGGAATGTGCTAATTTCCAAGCGAGTACTGTAATTAAAATTCGAGTCCCATTCCGTTTTCATTTGCCCAGCGGCTTTTTCATCATCCACTACTCAAATTGTATGCGGCCCAACAATAATCAGGAGGGTAAATATTTATAGTCGCGTGGTAACCTCGTCGCTGGGCTGTGATAATGATAACGAAACGACAACGATGACAGTGCGTTTGGCTTTTGGATTTTGGGTTTGGGTTTGGGTTTGGGTTGATGTTTGATTGTGGCGACAGGTTGCCGCTATTTCATCAATGCGAGACAATGTTGGCAAGTGCTTGAGGAACTGCCCAATAGTTTATCGAGTTTTGGCGTCTCTATAATTAGTCTGATATCAAAGGCCATAAAAACCGAAGAACCGAAGCGAACCGAATCGAATCGAATCGAATCAAGCAAATGGAGGCCAATTGATAAGGGGGTCAGTCTATCAATCACAGGTGTTCAGCATTCAGCTGGATCCATCTAAAGTCCGTCGAGCCAAGCCAAAACGTGTTTATCTTACGGGGTTGTAGAAACGGACTCGCAAGTAATAATAAGTATTAATTAGTCGGCATCTCAGCTAGACTAATTACACTTATACACAAAATATGGACATACGTACATATATATTATTCATTTGCCATGAGAGTAATACAGTAGTAACTAGTTTTTGACACATGATTAGAACATCCATTCAACCCATTTGCTTATCTCTTAAAAGCATTTTTTTTTTAAACTTATAAATATTCACGGTACGGTAACAAATCTAATTGTAAGTGTGAGTTAAATTTGCATCAGCTCAAGCTTTTTACTAAAGTTTAAAAGCTTGCCTAAAGATCACGTTGGATTATAAGCTCAGATGCTTAAAAGCTTTAGCTGGTCTTTACTGTACTACAAGATAGTTTTACAACTAGTGATAACAATTGCTCTCGTACTGGCTCCCTCTCTCTCTCTCATTCTTTATATGTATGTATGTATGTATGTATCTGTTATTCTATTTTAATATTCCACCCATATCATTATTTGTTTACTGTTATTTGTTCAATTCGCCCCAGCCAAACCAATTGGCGCGATATAAAAAAAGAAGGCAAAGTCAAATAATTTGTCACATGGTCTTTCGAATGGAGGCTTAACTCACACACACACACGCACACACACACACACACACGCACACTCACACACATCCAAGTCACGCAATAGTCGCGTATGCATTTGTGTAAACAAAGCACACATAATAAAATGTACATACATATGTATGTATGTATGTATGTATGTCAGTTTGCAAGTGCACGTGTTTTGGTGCCGGGGTGAATTGAAGAAATTGGCCGGCAGAAGCTGAATGAGTTGAGTTTTGTGCTTGGGGGAGGCAAACTCACCTCTGATTGATAAATCCATAATGTTCTCACGCTCTCTCTCCGCTGCGCTGCTGCTGCTGCTGCTGCTTGGACTGCAGCTACTGCTGCTCTCGGCGGACATGACGATTGTTTCACTCACTCTGCGCGCAAATATGTACATATGTATGTATGTATGTATGTATAGAACGAAACTGTTTCGCTCCAAGAGCAACAACAACTGCTTAGCAACAGAACAGAACAACAACGGGCACTTGTAAAGGCGCCAGTCACAAATCAAAGCCGAAACAGTTGTAAAATTAACATCGAGTTATGAGCGCAACGATCAGTCGACGAGAGCAGCGCTGTCGCTGTCGCTGCTGCTGCTGCTTCCACTCAACGCTGCTTTGGGGGGTAGATGCAGTCACGTGGTCGCCGTGACGTAGTCGCGGCTGGAGTGAGGGCGAGTGCTTTTGAATGTGTGCCAAGCACGGCTGCCACAAGTGGTACAAGTGGTACAACAGCAGCCGATCTACCAATTCGCGAGAGACAGAAAGAGAGTGCGAGAGCGAAAGCAAAAGCAAAAGCAAAGCGATTCACTCGCTGTACAGAATTATCAACTCTGCCGGCGAAGAGCAGTCGTCTCGCTCGCACACTGCTGCGTTATATAAGGCTTATGTAATTGAGCAAGAAGGAGGCATGCGCACGGGGCCCACAGTGGGCAACGAAAATAGAAACGCCAAAGAGATCTCGATGTGATTTCATGTATGTATATCAATTTGCGCTGCTTAGGCGAATGAGTAATTTTGGCGCTCGATCATTCTATTTTTGGTAGTGGCCATAGCCGTAGACTAATGAGTTTTTACTGCCGGCTCAAGTTGCAGCAGGATGAGCGATAAGCAAATACCACTAACAACTCATGAGCAACAGCTGTCAGAAGTTTCAACTGGAATTTAAACTCAGTAATGCTCTTTGTTGTCGTCGAATAACAAAACAGGCAACGTCGCACAATCAATTTGATTGGCAAGCTGTCCGCCTATCTAGATGGGGCATAAAGTTAGGGGATTTGTGTGGGGATTATGTTCGTGCACTGGCAACCGGGGCACAGGGATTACTTGTGAATACCAAAAGCGCTTACCCATTGCAGACTACAAGTCAAGTGATATTATTTAGTAAATTAGTTTTGTTACAACTTATAATATATTTTGCAACTGACACTCGCCTCCTTCTTTTGTTGACAATTCTCAATGCTATTTTAACAGTATTCTGCGACAGTTGACAGAGTTACAACCTCTTTTTGTAATGTTGAAATGAATTTGGTTTGAAATTGTGTTAGGAAATTGAAATTAATTACTCGACTTTAGTGGCATATTTTTAGGATTTGCTCAACTTCGGTTATTTTGTGTTGCATACTTTTACTCGTGTAAAATATACAGTATAACAGATCATCTGGGCATAACATATTCAATAACATAACAGAGGGATAGCATAAGCAACCACAGCGTGGAGTTCCTCTTTAAAATCATAAATAAATACATATGTACATTCGGATGTATTATAATTGGGGAATTCCTTTCGAAATAATGATGACTATAAGAGCGACATCAGATAAAATAATTTTTAGCTTTAACAGGGGAGTATCAGTTATTAACACAATGCTGTTAACTTAACATACAGTTTGAGTTGCCACATTACTTTGATGTCTGTTGGTTTTCGAATTTTATTCAAAAAATCCAGCGTTATCAATAAAACTTTTATTCATCAAGCCACCAGAACGGTTATTCAGAACGTTTTGCATAATTTGTAATACACTTATTCAAAATGTTTTTTTCCAAAAAGTCAGTTGCTGCAGCAAATGTTGTGTTTACATTAACAGCCTGTTAAGTGCATGTTACGCTTCTGTTATGCCATATCAGCTTTTTGCGCTCATTCTCGCTTTTGCCTTACCGCTCATTCTTGCAAGTAAAGCTGATCGAAGCGGTCGTGTCTGCGCGTTATGTTGTTTTTGTTTGAGCGCGCGCGTTAAGTCGTCGTTGAAGTTGAGTTTGATTAAAAAGTGGCAGCCAAATAAATAATTGAAAATTGTAATTGAAATTGAAATTGAATGAGTGTAAAATTGGCAAAACAAGCCAGCTGTCAAAAACCAATTCGTGAGCGTGGCGTTGTGTGTGTGTGTGTGTGTGGCGCGTGTTTGTGTGTGTGTGTGTTGATCGTGCGTGGAAAAATGCACTAAACAAGAAATCAAAGCAAATTAGCGAAATCAACAGCAGCAACAACAATGCCAAATTAAAGGCGCACAAACCAAATAAAAACACAACGAATTCAAATTGAAAAGTGAATAGATTCCGGTTCGCTTGTTTGTTTGTGTCCGTCCGTCTGCAGCAATATGCAAAACACAATGCAAGCGTTTCCCGCTGCCGCCGCGGATGCGTCGACGTCGACGTCGCCGTTGGCGTCAGCGTCAGCGTCGCCGCCCGACTTTGATTTCCAGATGCCGTGCCGCTATTTCAAAAGTTCTTTTGCGCGTTCGCTTTCGCTGAACAACAACAATGGCAACGGGAGCATCGCCTTGGCATTGGCCAAGAAATCGCCGCAGATTGCAGCAATTGAGGCCAAGCAACAGCAGCAACAGCAGCAGGATTCACAGGAATCTGTCTGCTTGACGCCGCCGCCAGCGCTGCCCGCTCGCCGTCCCACGATAGCCAGCAACAACAGCAATAACAACAACAACCACAATTTGGCACATTTTAACACAGCGCCTGCTAATCAGCTGCCACTGATGCAGCAACAACAACAACAGCAACCACCACTTCAACAACTGCAACAACAACAACAACAGCAGCAGCAGCAAATGCAGAGGAATCTGAATCTGGCCGTCACTTGGTCAATGCAGGTTCGTATTTTCTGCGCTTTCATTAAATTTTATTGCCTACTTCTCCACCTCTCTCTCTCTCTCTATCTATCTCTTGCGCTTCTTGTTCACATGTTGCGCTTTGTTATACTGTGCACCATTTAAAAGGGGTATAATCAACTTGTGCAAGCATACGTAACAGAGGGTAGGGGGACAAAGGCTTTAATCTTAGAGAGATTGTTTTTCTGCATATGCTTATTATTATGAACAAAATACGTATATTAACATATGTATATACAAATATAAAAACTGATACAAAATTATAAATAAATAAAAAAGGTGTACAATAAATAAGAAAAAACCAATTGGGAATAAAAGATTTCGCGAATTAAAATACATAATTAAATAAATATCATATTAATATTTGAATAAACAAGTAAGAGTGCTCTTGTCGGGAGTGCCCGCTACGAGATACCCTGAACCCAGTCCTTACAATCATTCGTACTACTCTAAACACACACATGCTGCAGTACAAGCAGTACAAGCAGTGCAAGCGGTTTAAGCAGTTAGCTTGCTTTTTCGCTGAGCCCCACACAATGGAAAGTTAAATCTTAAATAACTTCTGTGTTTATTGTCCGATCTTATTGAAATTTTTGGGGCAAGCAATTGTCGATAATATGTGTTACCAAACCAAATTGCAAGGTCGTACCTTCAAATTTTTTTTAACTTTTGGGGGGTTTGGGGGGTGGTATCCAAAAAGTGAAATATTTGTTACATGTGTATGCTATTCGAGATTATACATACCAAATTTGGGGTCTCTAGCTCTTATAACTTTGAAGTTATGTCCCAAAAACGCTAGTCTAAAATCAAAATTTATCGATAACTTTTGAATGCGACGAGTTATCGATCAAATGAAATAAACTTGATCTGTCCCGGGATTAGGAGAACTTATGTTCCAAATATGAAGTCTCTAGCTCTTGTAGTCTCTGATATCTGTGTGTTCATACAGACAGACAGACGGACATGGCTAGATCGACTCGGCTGTTGATACTGATCAATAATATATATACTTTATATGGTCGGAGATGCTTCCTTATGCCTGTTACATACATTTGCACAAAACCATTATACCCTTTTTACCCATTTTTAATGGGTTCAGGGTATAAAAACAGCATTTGACTGTTTCTAACTATCAAGCATCCACTATATGTGTTTATATTATTATTCAGTATGATTTTTTGCTTTTAGTCCGCATTTAAATTTGGAAGTTTCCTTCTGGTTTTCTTTGAAAAGTGTGCATAAAGAAAAGCCTGTGAAGTCAAGAATTTATTTTTCACATATTGCTTTATTTCGTCGATGGAATTTGTTTATTTTTACTGAATAACTTATCTTAAGGAGTGTTTTAAAAGGGTATACAAAAAAGCTCTAAAAAATATATATGTATGTGAATGATTTTTATTTGATCATTTAGTTTGAAAATAATTTTGAACTTTTTAACAACCAATATTATGATTTATGAGCAAAGCACAAATAACATCAAGAAGTTTCAAAAGAATAATTTATAAAAAAAAGCTTTAAGTGTGGAGTTTATACATATTTGCAAATATTGAGTTAATTTCAAAAAGCTAGCAACGAAAAATGGCATTTATAATTTATCGCCATTAATTTTATGGAATATTTTTTAGATTTCACAAAATTTGGAGTTTTAGTTTTTCGTTCAATTTTTTGTACATCAATATTTTTTGAATGCCGTTTTTATTTGGCAAGTTTTTGTATGATCGGAAGTAATTTGATCATCAGTTTGCATAATGTGGATTTGAGAGAAGGAGAAGAGCAGCCTTAAATAGCAGTTCAAAATAGAGTACAGGGTATCTGCTCGGGTACTCACGACTAGAGCTCACATTGCTTGGTGTTTGTGGCAGGCTGCCTTGGCAAAAGTTTAGTTTCCTTTTTGGAGCAACTGGATATTTATGTCACCTTGTTTATTTGTCTCTCTGTCGTTTCGTCTGTCTGTCTGTCTGTTTGTTTGTTTGTTTGTGTGCCTTGTACAGCATGTAGCCTTGACAGCTAGCAGCAGGAGTGAGATGAGGTGCCATCTCCTCCGGCTTCAGCTACGGATTGAGATTCAGCTACAGCTTCGTCACGGTGGCCATGTTATGACAAACTTTTTTTAAGGTCAACTTGATTTATGTGCGAACATTTTATGGCTGACAATTTAGCTGAATATATATATATGTGTGTGTGTGCGCGCCCGTTTAGAGAGCTGTTTGATCAATGTGAGAGCTATGTGGTTTATAGCATTATTAAAGCATGTTTAATTGTGGGATGAGGGTGAGAGGTTACCCATAAGTGGTCGAAGTTCTCAGCTGGTGGTCAATACCATCGTAATAAACGACCAACATACTACATATGTATGCAATTGTATATTTAAGATTTTCAAAAAATAGCAAGTAATACAATTTAGCTAAAAATATGCGATAAATCAAAATTTATAGAACTTTCTTATATCTTCATGTTCTTCTTTTCACTTTTTAATATCGATTGAACAATTTTGTATTGCATTATATATATATATATATATATATATATATATATATGTATATATCGATTGTAAAATTTTTAATTATTGCTTTTAATTAGATCTTAGCAAGTGTAACTTATATTACATCTATTTCTGCTTAATCTTAAAATAGGAGTACTAATTTGAATGTTGATTAGTGGCTCTCGATATTGGAGACAAACAGAAAAAATATAACCTTATCTCAAAAATCTAAATTGTGAATTTAATTAGGGTCTTAGTATTTTTTTACACCACATTTTTCTGAAGGCCTCTTGAAAATATGAAATATGTATTTAAACAAACTATAAACCACATTTAAGTGCTCAATACGCAAATAAAGTGACTCTTTAGAAATAAGTGACTATTTTAGTTAGAGACTTTTACTTATTCTGATTCTCAGTCGTAATTATATGATATTATAATGTCTTATAAATGGTAACTATTATCGTTTGCGTGTTCCACTTACTCTACAGCCAAATAGCTAACGTCAACTCTCGACTCACAGTTCAGCTTTTAGGCCTAAACAAATTACGTCAATTAGCCTAAATGTCAATTTGGTAGCTGGTCTAAGAGGAGAAAAAAGATACATACAATTGCCATATAAAGCGCAATACTTATTTTGGTCATGGTCTGAAAGGCGCACAATGAAGACATTTGATATGACAATCTTGAAGCTCTACGCACTAGCGACACTTCAGATTATAAAACGCAGCTCCAATCTGAACGATAGATGGCGCCAGCTTATGGTCAACGCAGCTCGCTGCTGCTTATCCCAGTCAAGATGTTGCCGGTGGTTGCGTGGGGCACAATGTGGTTGTTGTTGTTGCTGTTGTTGTTGTTGTTGCTGTCGCCAAGCTGCAGCGATGCGTCGCCTGTTGTGACAGCAGCTGCCAGCGTTGCGACTTTGCGGTTTTGCCAATTGAAAGTGAAAATCAGGCAAATGCAATGAACTCTTGGGCATGCCGAGGCGGCCAAACAACTCCTACACAGTCAGAGCAGGAGCAGAGGGAGCGGAAAGCAGGATGGCAACAGTTGGCCGCCAATTGCAGCCGGAGACGAGGCGAAAGCTTTAGCAGCAGCAGCACCAGCAGCAGCTGTGTTAGAAAAATTCAAATTATGCGCCTCAGCGCCATTGAAGTGTGGCCAAGAGGCCAACAGCAACAACAACAACAACAATGAGTATCGAGTGACAATCATAAAGAAAAATACAAATAATAAACTGCAATTGTAGTTGTTTTTGCTTTGGCTTTTGCTGCTTTTACCCATTACGCTTTTAACGGCGTCTATTAAAGCCGCAAATCTTGGCGACATTTCGTAATGAGGCACAGTTGCCAGTTGCCAGTGGCAAAACTTTGGCTGCCATATAATATTACAAGCAGAGAAAGAGGCGCAGGAAAGATAGAGACAAAGATATACTATGTATGCATATATATAGGGAAGCTTAACAATTGGAAAGATTTGTTGTTTTGTTCGGAAGTTTGTTTATACAAATTAATGAGAAATTTGAATTGGTTTTGTGGATATAAAATAAGTTAATAACTGTTCACGTTAATTCATGGTTGACTATATAGAGCTTAGTTTTTAGTTAATCTTTATTTGAAATAAATATATACAAAAAATGCATATTATATCAAGCAACAAATAAACAAGCATCATTAGAAATGTTCGAAAATTTTAAAAAATACCTAGTATCCACTTTATTTATATTTTATTTGTATATATGCATAAGTATATAATAGAGAGAGCTGGGTTAAAAACAAAAGGCCATTAAATTGCTGCTGAAAAGTATCTGGCAGCTAAAAGTAAATTGCACAGCCTTTTGCTTTGTCTGTTTTTCGGATAAATTTCATATTCACACCACTCCCCCCTCCCCCCTCCTCTACCCTCTCCCAACCCCACATTGTTCGACCTCACTTAATGAATCATTAAATTTATGTTTGACCTTTGCCTTGCACGCATTCGCGAGCCGTCTTAATGATTAAGAAAGGCGTTAATAGAAGTAAATAGCAAACACACACAACAAAATTCTTTGGCTAATTACAGCTGCGCCCATGGCATAACCTAATCACAAAGAGCCTTGGGAGCAGCTCCCCAACCGCTCTTCCCTTGCTCAATTCAGCGTGTAATTATTGAAAAATTGGTAGGAAAACTCAATTGCATAGCTTTTATAGCTTTGGTCATGGCCAAGAAAACAGCAGGAAGAAATAATAAACTGTTTACATGTTAAATGTTTCACATTCAAGGCCATTACAGCTTTTAAATGTTTATATTTATTTGCTGGATTTGCGATTGTTGTTTATTTTAACAGCTCATGGGGGTGAAAAACAGTGAAACAATAAAATTTAAATTGTTTTGTAGTATATACACATAAGCTTAATCATTAAATTCTTCAATGGAATTGAAGATAACAAATATAGAAAAAAAAATGTTAAAATAATTCCAGGAACAATAAAAAAGAGATCTGAGATATATATATAAATAAATTGGAAAAACGTACATTTATTCTGTTTCTGAAATGCCCAAGTTAATCATAACAAAGTGAGAAGTAGTATATACAAAAGTTGTTTTCGTAATTTAGAATAATACGATTATTTATATTTGCTAGCAGATTTCTTAGTTCCTATTGATGATGTAGATGGCATACAATAAGAGATAATAATATGGGATGCACTTTTTAGATTTTTAGCATGACTTAGCTTTAATTAAGTGTTAAAATGGTTTTCCTTCTCAATAGCTACTTTAGATATAAGTTATAAATGAAATGAAAGAAATGGAAGAAATCTTTCAACAGCTTTTCAAAATTGTATTAATATTTGTACTCGGATATATTCACGAATCTGATCTTTCTTTCGCTTAGAAGTCGCTTTGAAATTACAAAAAAGAAAAAAAACCTCTGGCACTTCGTTAAGAGCGCACATCAAATCCATACATTATTATGGCTATATATACCGATAGATGTATATATATATATAAACAGATATGTGTGTAAGTGGGAGCTGAGAGATGTGGTACTTTGCAATTGCAAAGACAAACACTCACATTTCCTCCATTTTCGCCCATCAATCGTCAAAGTGGGCATGGCTGTTGCCTCAGGTTAGAAGGCGAAACGAAATAAATGTGACTGTTGATTTTTGCACATTTTACTCGTTAGCTGCAGGATGGGGGCAGGAAGAGGGGTGGGGGCGGTGTTGTAGGTGGGGAGGTGGATGAAAATCGGACAGGTCCCACATAAATTTATGGAAGCCAGCGAAGAATTTCCTCAGTTGCCCGCCAGCAGCAGTGGCAAGTGTGATATTTATTTATAGTCGAAGTTGGTGCGTCTTTTTTGCGAAAAATAGCTTTATGTCTATATCTACATATCTGTGTATGTATACAGAAAATGGCAGGAAAATGCGAGATAAATGGAAATGGGTTAAATCGGTCGCCCGCTCGATGTTTTATTCATGAATTGCAACGCACAAAAATGCAGTGAATGAAATGAATCTGGCAAAAAATTAAGCAAACCGAAAGAGGCATAGTGACAGACAGAGAGAGAGAGAGCGAGATAAAAGGGGGAGGGAGCGTAACATATCATAACAATTTAGTTTTTCATTGAATAAGCGTCTCGACAATTGCAACATGCGGCAACTTGCAACTGTCAAGGCAATTTGTGCAACGGTTCCACAAATTCCCCAAACGAAATGCGTGTAGACTCGCCTAGACGTAATTAAAAACCAACAAAACGAGTCGGCAATTTAATTGTTAAATTTATGTAGCCAGTCCGAGATTTCCAGAGGTATTTCAATACTACGAGCCGAGTCTATGGCAACTAATCGCGATGAAACTTGGTACAGCTGCCCGATTTCAAAGCACACAGAAAATATGTTAAAAGCTACGGAGTTGCAAAGTTATATCAGTTATGGGAGTTACCTCTTAAATCCCAAATTTTTCTTAGACATCTTTTGTAAGATACAATAGATAAAATATCTAAGCCAATTTAAGTTTTTTTGTGGCAATAAATTTGCTTAATACCGAACATATTTTCTGAAAACAACGAACAGATAATACAAAATTTTGTTGGATATAGTATATTATTATTATTGGTTTTAATATTATTATTATTATTTTAAATATTATTATTGTTTTGTTGTAATATTATTATTATTATTTTTAATATTCTTATCATTATTTTTAATATTATTATCATTATTTTTAAAATTATTATTGTTTTATTAAATATAGCAGAACTTTTTATACACCTTTAAGCTATCTTAAATCAATATATAAATGAACTAGGTTGAAAGCATAGGGTATTTAAGATTCAGCTACCCATCGCCAACTTTTCTTTTCGTTTCAACAACAATTTGCTGCTGTTAATTTCGTGAAGCCAAAGAATGCGTTTAACAGCCAAAGAAAGCCGTTACCAAATCAGCAGCTAACTAACTAACTGACGTATCGACCATATATGTATGTACACTGTACATGCATATATGTATGTATGTATGTATGTATGTATGTATATGTACAGTGCATACATATCTACAGATAACTCTTAGCCTTGATCGGCTTAGTCGGGTGCAACCCGTTGTTCGTTTTGGGATTTGGCTGTGTGAAATCGTCGCGAGCTCATTAGGCTTTTGCCATACCGGAAACTATTTGGCCATAATATTTGGTCATTTCTCCTGAACACTTGTGGTTGCTGCTGCAGTTGCAGTTGCTGTTGCTGTTGTGCCTTGTTGGCCAATTAAGCCATTTCGATGGCATCTCCATCTCCATACGTTGCATTGCATGACAATCTATCGGCAATCTGTCAGTGTGGCAGCCTTTGATTGACACATTGATACAGTTTGTTTGTTCGTTTGTTTGTGTATTTTTCCTTTTGGCAGTTGGGTAACGAGTTGGCAAAGACAACTTGCTGGTTGCCAGCCATGGGTGCTGGCCACATTTGGCCAGTGTCTATTTGCGTTTAGGCCATCATTTAAATGCCAGTTGAGGCAACACACAACTCCAGCAATGGCCAAACAATTAGCTTGCCATTGAAAGCGTTTTAAGTATGGAGCGATCCGATCCAAGTGGCTAAGAGCCATGAAATTGCTTTCGACTCAATCGGAAAAGCTAGAGTGGCCATAATTAACATAAGTATGTCTGTCCAGCATTGAAGTATCAATTGCAAAAGGGTTCCCAAAACGCATAGACAATGAAAGATGCAATGTAATTGTGAGTACACAGCGAGAAAAGTGTGATTTGTTCTTAAATAATAATATTAATATTATTATATTAATATTCCTTATACATTTTTCAGCAAAGTCAATGTTCTTGATATAAAAAAAGTATGCTACGAAATTATATTACATTTTAAATTTTATTATAAAAAAGTTGTAATAATAGAAAATGCTTGAAACATGTCTTGAAATTTCAATAATAGTAAATTAGCAGACATTTTTTTGTCGTCATCATAGATTGTGGAAAATACTTATGTACTTCCTTTTTATTTAAAATAAATATATTTTTAACTATACAAAATTGAGAAAAAATAACTTAAATCACATAATATGTATATATGTGTTTGTGATTTCATGTTGTGATTACAATCTCAAGAAAATCTCTATTGGCTTTTTAAGAACTATAATCCCACACCTAATTCCCAGTCGTCTCCAGGTTTTGGTTCGTTGTGCTCCCACATTCTTTTATGCTGCGCATTAAACTGAAATTGCGCATTGGTTGTTGTTTCCCACTTTAACAATCTTTCACACGCTTTGTCCAAAATTCACCCCTATGACTCACAAACCCAAAAATACAGAAAACTACAAAATACAAATGAAAACTTCCCACCGTATTATTAAACATTCGCTGAGTTTGTGTATATCTTCCTCTGCTGCTTGTTTAAATGCGTTTTACCTTAAACGCTGTTAATTTAGTTGTTACGCTTGAGACAACCTTAGCAAACGTAGCAAAGCATCTAGATAGCATACATATATGTAGGTACTATAAAAAAAAGAAGAAATTTCCAAGTTACATGAACGATATTTTCACCAAAGAAATGAAACTTAAATTTAAAACAGGCAGAGCGGAAGGCGGGATGGGGAGGAGGCGTATATGATGACGCTATCATCCTTTTCATTTCTTCTTGAATGCTGTCATGTGTAATTGTATCTAAGTACGTCATGCTATCCAGCAACTACATTTACAACATCAGCAACGAAAGCAGCGCCGCTTTTAGCTGCTGTTGTCGAGCTAGAATTTATTATTTCCGCCAACATGTTGCACGACAAACAAAAAAAGCGCTGCCACCCAAAAAAACATACAAACAGAAAAAAAAGTTGACAGGCGCACGATGTTCCATTGAGTCATGCGAGCAGGCAGCGCAGCAGCAGCGACGCCGACGCCGACGTCGACGCCGGCAGAGCAACAGGTACGCATGCGCAACGCCGCCGTCATCGCTGCTGCTGCTGTCGCTGCTGCTGCTGCTGCTGTCGCTGTCGCTGAGGGTGGCCGCTGAAGAGGAACGCAGCAAACGCAGCGAAACGCGTTCACTGCGGGTTGCTTTACTTTAATTTGGTCTACCTTGTAGTTGTTGCTTTTTGTTTTTGTGTTTTTCTGTTTCTGTTGTTTCGACTCTCGTTGTTTTTGTTGCTGGTGTTGCTGCTGTTATCGGCGCAATTCCGCCTTTGGAAATTTGCTGCTCTGTTGAGCTTTTTTCTAGTCTTTTGTTTTTGTTATTTCGTTTTACACTTGATGAACTCTGTCAGGCAAATGCAGCGGGCGAGTTGAAAAGAGAACGCGAGAGTTTTACACTTGTTGAATCAGACTTTTGTTTTTCAGAGCTGTAAAGAAACAGTTTATAGTATCAACACTCAAATGTACAGCATCGTTTCTACATAAAAGCATATTTTCGAAATTCAAAGTTTATTATTGAGAGAAGTTGTTTTAAATAATTGACAAATATTCAAAAATATTCCCAAATCTTTCTCAAATAATAAAAAACTCATTTTGTGATATTTTTAAATACAACTTCTTCAAGAGTCACACCTTGTCGGCTTCAACTGAAGGTTGTTATCATCATTGCAATTACTCGTTAATCTGCAACTCGGATTTGCATGAATCGCAATTGCCAAGAGCGCTTGCCGCTTTTGTTTAAGCTACGGCTAAGACTGCAAACAAACAAAAACAAAAACAATAATAATAAAAGCCAACAATTCCTAGGTCAAAGCAATCATCAGGAAATATCTGCACGCCAAGAGGGGATATAAGACTCAAAAATAAAATCTCAACCTCAAACAATTTGCCATTACACTTTTATGGCAAATACTCCAAACTAATTTCATGGCTTTAGCGAAAAGCTCCACAATAACAGCAACAAATTGAAATGCTCGTAATAAGGTCAAATGTGTTGCTTCAAAAAGGTCACGGAAACGTGGCCTGCACTGCGCTATCGCTATCAGGCGCCATTGAGTGGGTGGATTGCTGGATAGGTGGATGTGTGGGTGGGTGGTCCTTCTCCGAATTTGAATGCAATGCTGAATGCGCCCCAAGCGGCCAAAAGCGACGAAACGTAGATAGCGAAGAGACCGAAGAGGCAAGAGACAGAAGAGAACGAAGAGACCGGAGAGACCTCGGCATCGTCGACTTTGTCGCTGCAGTCCTTTCCGCAACAAAACAAAACAAAAAAAAAATCAAACAAAGGGCTCTTAGGAAGATGACAGTGCAGCACATAGTGACTATAAGATACCCTGTACACAATTTAGCATATTTGTTCATAGAAGAATTTCAATATATTTTACACTCAGACGAAACACCTCGATTCTGGCCGAGTTAGAATTGGGAGTAGATCGATTACTTAAAACGCGGAATGAGAAACAAAAAAAAAATTGAAAATATGTAATGAAATCTTTTACGCATGTATCAGTATTAATATTTCAGTTATACTTTACTTTGATTTTTTTTAAGGAATTTCGATAGGTAAAAGTATGCTCGAGGTCCAGATAAAATTGTGTTAAAAAAAAAACAATATTGGAACTTTTATTCTTTTCTTTTTCATTGCCTAATTTGATTTTAAATATTTTTTTAATCTGTAAATATTCTTAAATATTGTAAGAGTAGATTCCGATTTTGAAAACTTACCACGCTGATTAGGAAACATTGCTCATAAATCTTCGTAGGATCTGCCTTCTTCCGGTGCTTTAATGCATTACGCCCTCTTTTGTCTTTAGAGCTACAGGGTACAAATAACTGAAAACAAAACAATGCCAGAGAAAAACGTTGAAATAATGACAGCCCCAGGAGGGGGCTGGCCTTATATTCTTTTTTGTATACCCTTGCTTTTTGTTGCATTTGCTGTTGTTGTGTTTTTTGGGAGTGTGTGTCTGCTGATGGGGAGAGGAGGCAACTCTGACAACTGTGGCTGATGCTGAAATCAAAACACGGCTACAAACAATGCAACAGACAAAAAGTGCAACGCGGCAGCCAAACAATGGCAAAAGGGGGACACCCCAAAGAGCAGGGGTTTGTTGGAGCGGGAAGCGAGGAGGGGGAAGGGGGAAAGGGGGTGGCAGCGGGTGCTAACGGGTACGCATATTTTCTATGTGGATGGCCATTAATGAAAATGGCCAACATGCAACTGCCAGAAGTGAGTAAGTGGGGAGATGAGGGGCATTGCAGTCTCTGTGCCCGCATTGTTTTCATTTCAGAAAACTGCTCCGTTTTCGCATGCTTAATTATGGCCATTGACATGCAACGTGTTGCACGGCCGCATCTATGAGATACAAACTAATAAGCGAGCGCCTGCAGTTGCCAGTCGGCAATTGGCATTGTTGTTTGCCACAGTCGCCGTTGCAGTCGCAGTCGCAGTCGCAGTGGCAGTGAGAGGGCCTATCAAATTAATCATGCGGTATCGCATTTCGCCAGCGCTGTTTCGCAGTTACATTTATAGCTCAATTCGTTTGCTGCCACCCATTTGTGCCGCATGTGGCGCACAACAGTCGGCAAGGGGCAACACTTGCTGGCAATTTATGTTGCTTTTTTGGCTGCGACATAAATTACTCGCATTCGTGGAGTTTTGCCTGGGCAACATCATAGCAAGCAGTGCTCTTTAAATTTAGACTCTCATCGTGCTGTTGTTGTTGTTGTTGCAGCTACCGTATCTGTATCTGCATCAGTATGCTCTTAGTGGCTCATAAATCAGCCGACTTTAGTTTCAGTTTGTTTACGAGCTGCCCGTGCACGTATTTTAATTAGTTTTTGCCACCTCTCTTATGAGTTTTGTAATTGCTATTTACCACTTTAGCATTTTTAGGAGTGTCAACAATCGGTTTAGATAGTTAGCTAACTTCCGTAAGTGGCTTACGATAAGCTATGATACATGCAGCTAATAAATAGAAATTTATTAAAAGTGCGGTACATAATATAACAACAACTGTTTGCTTGTTTCTTACTTTGTTGTAAATCATTCAAAGCACTTGATCCTAGAACAGTAAAAAGGAAATCGTTAAGTAAAGTTAAACCATTTGTGGGTATTGAGACCGATCCGAATCCTGATCTGTCTATTTATTTCTTCACGCAATTAACTTTGAATCAAATCCACTCCTAAACTTTATATGATTATTTATTTTCATCTATTTATTGACATATAGTATACAAAAAATTTGTTTGTTTTTTGTCTTCGGTTTTGATCACTGCAATTAATTAGGCGACACCTTGCAAAAGCATCTGCCTCAGGCAAAGCGAGGTAAAGCGGCGGAAATAATTTTCACCGGTTTTTTTTTGGTCGACTTCGTTGCTCGAAAATACTTCGAATTTGGTAGAATTGCAAAGACAAATTGCAATTGCAATATGCAAAGACAATTCCATGCGAGCTTGTATTTGCAATGAAAAAAGTTGTTGTTGTTTTACGCACAGCGCAGACGAGCTCATCAACACGAACGTATTTTCGAGCAACGAAGCCGACCAACAAATATAACGGTGAAAATTCTGCTGCTTTACCTCACACGTTGATGCCGATGCTTTTGCAAGGCGTCGCCTAAATATTTGCTGCGATCGAAACCGAAGACAAAAAACACGGACAAATTTGTTGGTTGTTAGTTTTAATGCTACAAAGAGATGCAAGTACTTATTTTCGAATTGCCGCAAGTTGTCAGATGATTTTGTATAATTATTCTCGATCCACCCCCAATTTAGTACTGACAGAGTACTAAGCGCAAAAGTAGGTAAACAGATACATATCTCCCATAATATTGAATATTTCTAGGATCTATGGGTTTTACATATATGTACATGCTAATAACGTGCCAACATTTTAGTCAATGCTCGATGCTCGTGCTAGCTCCCTGGGGCGTGATCAGCTCAAAAGTGCGATAACTATGGTGTTGCTTATTGTTAGTTCAAGCTACTTACGCAAACAGTAGATCGTTGATCCTGAAAGCACGTAATTAGCACTTATTTCTGAGCCAAATACCAGATCCATAAGATTGCTAGATGCTTGTGCTGGCTGTAGTCCCCGTGCCAAACTTTGCCGTGCGGGCACTTTGATTTTTTTAAAAAAGTGTTAAGTGGATTTTGGAAGGAGTAGGTTCTTGATTCGTTCTTTTTTCTTGGAGCTCGTAGTTAGCACGCAATTCTAATCCAAGCGGGGTGTAGTCCTCGCGACATGGTGCACCCCGCACTTTGATCCTTTTAAAAAAGGGTTTTTTTTCGAGCAGGATATTTTTGACATTGGGTTATATTCGGTTGAGTGCGGGGCGTACCGTGTCGCACCTAGCTAAATATCTTTTACATTCACATTCAAGAGTTCCCAAGTGCGCCAAATCTCAGCTGCTTTATGGCCAAGTCCTCAACTGGCGGCAGTGTTTTGGCTAATGAGCCGCCATATGGACGCATTAAATAAATATTTTAATTTAAAAAAATGTTTCCATTTCCAGGCAAGCAAAGAAACATAAACACACACACACACACAAGCACAGAGACTTTAGAAATGTGTTAAAAGGCAATTAAACGCAATTAGCCAATTAGCATGGGTCATCAGCGCCAACAGCCAGTTGCCAATTGCGAGAGCCCAAGAGCTGGCTAAGAGCTGCAGCAACAACAACGCCAACAACAAGTAGCCAAAAACATTAGCAACAACTTCCGTTAGAACCAACAACAAAAATCATATTTTAAATTGTGCGCTGTGTTTTTCGTGTTTTGTTTTGCTTCTTGTTTTTATTTCTATATATTTTTTTTTGTGTTTTAACTCTTAAGCGTGCAAATTGCTGTCCCAATTTTTCAACCATAAAAACTGACGACCGCCAGAAATAGAGAGACCAGAAGAGAGAGAGAGAGAGAGACAGAAAGAGAGAGAGGGGAAACGTTGGAGAGCGATCAAAGAGCTTATGAAGTTACTTAAATATGCCTAAAATAATAATAATAATATTTGGTTTTGCAATCAGCAAGCGCGAGTAGACACATAAAAAAGAATTATTATGCAATTTTTTGAGTTGGGTCTTTAAAGGCATGATAATGCTTTTTACCCATTTGGCTGGCATACGTACATATATATAATGATCGTTAAGTATTATAAGGTGCTCGCTTCGTTGGGCAAGCCAAGTGCCTCATGTGAATCTCAGACTTGGGATGACCTAACCGAGGCTAAAGAACTTATTTAATATGCTGGAGATGGGATCAGTTGTGAGAGATGGGCAGAGTTCTAAGAATGGGAAGCAACTTTCTGCCCGCTTCAGACTGTCATAATAACAAATTTCGCAACTTCAGTTAAGATCAGTTGCAAGATTGGGTTAGATAAATGACCTAACAGTAGCTGAATGCGTTTGCGATTCGGATAAGATCAGCTGTAGGAATATAGGAACGGGAAGTTGCTTAATCACTGCCTTAGCCTTAATACCAAACTTCGCAGCTTTAGATGAAATCAGCTATAAAATAGGCAAAAGAGATACAAAAAAACCGTCATTCTTCCTGCTTTAGACACTTGAAAAACCGAATGTCACAGCTAAGCATGGAGTTAGTTAAAAACAAAAGATACTTTACGAGCAGAAAGTTGCATCTTTCTGCATACATAATATTAGATTTCAAAATGAAATCGGCTGTAAGATAGCAAAAATATCACGTTTCACAACTTAAGATGGCATCAGTTGCCAGATAAGAACAGAAAGTGACTTTCTGACCCGTTTTGGACTTTCATAATACCCAAATTTCGCAGCTTTTATTTTTATTATTTCAGTTGCCTACATCAAATCACCATATATTGATCGACTGATCAAATTTGATGTTTCTTTTGTGCAGCTCTTTTTTTGCAAATGAATTTTTGATCAGACAGTTCGTTGAACTCGTTGCCTTAAAAGTGAATTCTGCCGAAAATCTCATAAATACATATAGATATACATATAGATGAGCGATATACATACATAATGTATGTGAGTACGTAACATCGCGTGTCTTTTATAAATAATGTAATGTACGATCCCCGAAAGTTCGCTACACCCGAATCGACGACGCGTTTAGCATTTTAAAAGCAATTTCCACAGCTATTTCAGTTTATGGGCCGCTTTAAAATTTATGCTAACGGGCAGTAAAGTTTTATGGCTGCTTCTGGGTGTGAACACAACCATATGCTAGAATCGAGCTAAGATATTCAATTTTGATTTGCAAATGAGTTCCGAGCTGGCGAGCATATCCTTGACATTCGCCTGTCGAAGGATTCAGTCAACAGCCAGCCACCCACCCACACAGCTTGTATTTGTATTTAAAGCCGAATGCAGCCAGCCAAGTGAACCAATTAAATTGCAGTTGCAAGCGAGAGAAACTCACTTGCAGCGTCCGTGGCAAATTAATGTTACTTCACACACTGAATTATGAGCTTGCCACAAGCGGCGCATAAATAAAATCAGTCTACCGAACCCATCGTCGACACGACCCAAAAGAATCAAAACACACCGGCAAAGTGCAAAAAGCAAAAATGGCAAAAATAAAACAGCAAGTAAAAACTCATGGAAAGTAAGCCGCAGATTGAATACCCTCGCTGAGTAAAACAAAAATGTTTTACTAGATCAAAATGAACTATTACACGAAAAAGTGGAAAAAGTATTAGTATTATTATGTTGGTAATTTATGGTTGCCTGAATTTGAATATAAAAGCTAGTATTGTCAACAAAATGTGTAAATATCAAATACAAATCAAATGAACTAATAAATGTAAATAAGTATATTGAGTTTGGTACTGTGTTCTTTAAATTAGCAGCAATGACATGTAATTAAACAAGTTAAAGCTAGAACCAACAAGCTTCCAAAGCTCGACATCAATTTTGGTTTGTGTTTCACAACTTAGTATATAAAGTAATACAATTTGTACATTTGTTATTTTTGTTTTAAGTTGCCATATAGATAACGGAACGTTAAAAAAGATACATAAATTTTGTACCTATGTATGTAGTTCCATGTACATATTACGCATTACGTAACAAAATTAGAATACCCCTTCGCAAATAAGGAAAACCACTTGGAAAAAGAAAGAGAAAAACGTGCAGAGCTTTTGTTCGCATCGTCATCGTCATCGCCATCGCCCATCGTCGCTGGGGCGCTGAGCTCATCAGGTATGCAGGGCGCGCATTATGTTTGGATTTTTTGCCCCCACCACACGCCCCAGAGCAGCGGTAAAAATTTGCTGCACGAGTGTCGAACCTATTTGTAGTTATCAGAAAATTAAAAAGAACGTGCGCCAAGGGGAGGAAGCTGACTGAGCCAATGCCAACAGCAACGGCAACAGCAACGGCGACGGCGACGCGCAGTCGTGCGCTTCTAACTGTGCTTTGCAGTAAGTGAAATACATTTATGGAGAGAAGGCTAAAGTGTTAAGGCCAACAGGCAGCAGACAGCAGGCAACGGGCCCCAAGCCAGCCACACGACCACCACTCAGCGCTCTCCTTAAAGCAAAGCTTGTAAAACAGTGCGTACATCAAACCGTTATCACAGCTATTGGGCTTTCATTCGCTTCTGCCTTCGTTACACGCAAAAGCACAGCAATCTTGGCACCGCCTGGCTATTGATTTCAATTTGTATTTAATGGCTTTATAAGACATAGTACATACATCAGCTTGTAGGTCGACCGCAAGCACTTTAAATTACATAACAAGCTGTGGTGGCATAATATTACTGTAATGTCTATTCAAAAGAACTCACTCACAAAACAACGCTTGCAATTGATGCAATGTTTTCACCTTGAAAACGCATCAACTGACCCCACTCACTCAATTCACCCACCCACAACCTATAAAGAGAGAGCACTCTCTCACAACGCAAACTCACCACGCTGCTTGTTTTGTTGTTGCTAAGCTACTACACAGGAGATTTGGATTAGCACTTTGTGGTTGTGTGTGTGTCAAATTCACCACAGATGAAATGTGAAGTAATGCGAGTAAAGCTGAGTAACTATTGTGTGATTGAGCGGCACTTGAGTATTTTAGATCATGGTGACGCAAGTGCTTACTATGTATGTAGAAATCTCCTCCCCGCCTCTTCACAACAGTATCATTTAAGCGAGCGAGACGGCAAGATATGCCCATGTGCACATGTGTATAATCATTTTGTTGGGCCCATCAATAGGCAGGCGATTTTCCAGTTCCGTTCAGCGCTTTGCCGGTTGCATTTCTGCTTTGCATTTCCGTTCTTCGTGCATGACAGCCATGATAGCCATGATAGCCATGATAGCCATGACAGCCACTCCCGCCTAGCATCCGCGCACCCCGTTTCGGTTCCGCCACATTGGCTGGTCACCGAAGGCCAATGGCTTTGGAAAAGCCTAAACGCAACAGGTCTGCAGCCCACCTGCAACACGGCCAGAATATGCCACTCACTGATCGGTTGTTCTCTGGTGCTGGTGCCTTCGTGTTTGCCAAATGATTGCCAGCTGATAATTGACTGAAACGAAAAGAAAAGGTTAGATCGGGCCAAATTGCTATAGCGTAAATTGATTTTTATTGTTTTGCTGGCCTGTTGCGAATCTAGTGGCTTTCGAAAGGTCTCTAGAAAGCTGCCAGTCCGAATCCATTTAGTATTTTTGTGTGTAATTCAAGCGTATAAAAAGAACTTCAAAGCGTCAGCACTAAACGCTTGGCAGGCGTTGGCAATGACGCAGCGCCAGCCGAAACCGTTACCCGAACCTGCCTACGGGGTATGCTTTAGTCGAGTATGCACACACAACCTGCTGGTCTATTGCGCTCCTATTAATTCAATTAAATTCCGCTGCTTTCAAATCCATAGAACATTACTTTTTCTGTTGTTCTGTTGCGCCTTTTTTTTTTGAAAGTTTTCGACCGTGCCAAGCGATATTAATCAATTTAAAGCATAATCAAACCATTTGCGTGATTCGCAAAAAATAAAAAGAATTATAGATGCCTGAAAGAGAAAAAAACAACTTGCGAACATTTTTGAAGTGTTGTCTTTAGCCGCAGGGGCGAACCAAATTGAAGCTACTTGAAGCTTGAGAAATGCTGGCAACTTTTTGCCGCAGGCCCAGCGGTAAAAAAAATCCAAAAAAAGAAACACAAATTTCAATTGGCTAAAATGGAGCAACAAAAAAAGAGCCTCAAGAGACAGAAATTGTCAAAATGTACAAAAACAAAAAGTTTCAGAAAGCCTTAATGAAATATGCTTATTCATTTCATTTATAAAAGTCAACAGAAGACTGATAAAAATTGAATTGAAAATTGCTAAAAACTGAGATGCAAATAGTTTATATTGCATGATTTATTAGAAGAAAAAAACCGATAAATTTATGATACTTTAAAGTTGTGTACTTTAATAATTGACTTATACTGAGCAAGTTTAGTAAATTTTAGATATAATGAAAGGGAATAGCCCCCGCATCACTAACAAAAAGAGTAATTGACGTTTGCGCTACATATATTCGTCGTTGACGTTTTGTCGTAAAGTCCAGTGTATTTAACATTTAATTAAGCAACGCGTCGAACAACAATTGAAACTGATTGTGCGTAAAGAGCAACAACAGAAGAGCTGCCACCGCACCCACAACACAGCAACACAGCGGCACAGCAACGAGTCAAACAAAGGGCCCAGAGCGAACAGTTGGCCATTAGGGCGCCATTTAAAATTACATTTTGGCCCACAAGCCGACCCCAAAATGGCCAACATGGTCAGGGCGCAAACAAAGCGACCGCTGCCTGTGGTTCACTGTCAATACAATTGCCGTGAAATGGGCGCATAAGGCGCACGGAGATACTTGCAACAGCTCCCCCAAACAGCCAGACGACAATGAGAATTGAAGATTGACGACTGACGACTGGCGTTGGAGAGTTAATCAGCAAAGCGTTGCCTAATGAAGGTCGAATGTGTTGACAAAAAGCGCAGACTACGTCTGATGTCGCAGGTATTTCATACATATACATATGTATATATGATAGGTACATAGTCGCTCTCTGGCGGATATCGAAATGCGTTCCACTTCGCAGCGCGTGCATTTCAGTTATGTGCGCCCAGCATTTGTATCTGTATCTATCAGATGCACAACGCACACACACACATACACACACGCGTAAAACTGCGAACTACAGCGCTAATAGCAGCAATTAAACGGAAATGCGACAACGCGTCGTATGAGTAACCTAATTTCGTTTCACTCTGCAAAAGACGTGCCACATAAACGGAAGCCGCAACAAACGACGTGCTAACGATTTTCATCTGCTTTAAAGTCGCACAAATGATGTAGCAAATGAAATGAATCGAAATTCCTACGCAAAGTAGCAATAATAAAGCGAAATAAAAGAAAAATAATAATAATAGTACTTTGTAATTATGCCCAATAATAAACAGCAATCAGTCTTTGGGCAAACTGTCGATTGCGAAAAAGGCCGGACAACAATTGAAGTTTAAAGTTTTGTCATTGTTGTTGACTTTTGTTGTTGTTGTGCGCACTCATGTGAGAAAGTTGTGCCAAATGCAGATTTTACTATAATGATAGTGTACCAAATGATAGCGCAACACTCAACTTTATTTGCCTCATTTTTTCTTTCAAGTTTCTTAACTGCAAATTTCAAATTGGTAACTTCACTTTGAGTTTGAATTTGTGTTGAGGGCATTTAGTGGGCGGTCTTCAAGCTTGCGTTTTGTTTTGTTTTTAATTTTGGTGGGTACATAATTGTAATGACATCAATTTGCCGAGTTGTTGGTCAAGCCAAAAAGCATTTTGTGTGGCATTTGGAGAGTTCCCTCGCCTTGAAACATTAGCCACAAATTGAAGGGGGAAACTGTTTCGGTTAGTAATGGGTGGGTGTAGCTGTATCATTTGTGGATTGTGCACAACTAATATAACAATGGCATTAGATATGGCTTATATGCAATGCTACAATTTGTATTTATATATGCTTTTGTAGATTGTGTAATCTAAATCTTTTCAAGCCATACATTAAAGTGGCTTAAATCATGTTCCAAACGAAACGAATCTACAGTAATGATATACTACTATCTTCTCAAGTATATCATGTATAATATTAGCATGCTGAAATTTGCTTTGTATAGATAATCGAAACAAAACAGAGGTGCGCTTGCTAAAATATTTTATTATGGTATGCAAAAAATATAATAGATTTCACATGTGTGTGCTATTTGAGATTATACATACCAAATTTTGTGACTAGCTTTTATAACTTTGAAGGTTTGGAAAAAAAAGACGCATGTCTGAATTCTAAACTTATCGATAACTTTTGAACGAGACGAATTATCGATTATCTAAAAGAAACTTGATCTGACCAGGAACTACGAGAACTTAGATTCCAAATATGTTACATACTTTTGCACAACTTTATTATACCCTTTTTAACACATTTCTAATGGGTTCAGGGCATAATTATAACTGAACAGACTGGCGGCTATACTGGCGGGCACCACTGTGCAAACTGACAGTATAAATTTTAAGTAAACCATTTTACTGGCCGGGTAGCTTTATTACATATTACATATTAATAGCGAGAAAAATCCATATCTCTGGTTGTACTCCAGCATGGATACATTCAAGTTGTTTCACATCCGTTGCTGGGTACATTTGGCAGAAAATTACAGTTTAAATATTAACGGATTATTGAATTGAATGCAGTCAATTTGGAAAACGACAATCAACCATGGGCTGCCTATTTGGAATTCTGACTCAAACTCTTGTTCTTCTGTTTTATACACAATAAATTAATATGCATATATATGTAAAACAGAACAGATATAAAACACATTAAATTATTTATTGCATAGCTCCCTTTCTGCTCCGTCAATTTCTGATTTATATGCCAAAGTAGATGCTGTAGTTATGTAGTTTTCTATACAAACTTTGGTTCCTTTTTTCAACCTCTGGCGAATCGAATTTAGCGCTTTCCTCGTAAAAAAGAAACTCATACTTTTCGTCTGTCAGTCAATCAATCAATCATTATCTTTTGTTTCCTTTCATTCATATTGCCATTAAGTTACTGTTGTCTTTTTATTATGATAACCAAACGTCAATTAAATGATAAAACTCCTTTTTGAAATCCGTATGCAAATTTGTAAATTCCATTTATATAACATTAAATGTTGTATCTAAATAGTATATGTACATAAATGGTGCCCACCTGCTTCCATATTTAAAGAGTTGATTTCTATCTTAGGTTATTCATTTCTGGCTTAGAATCCAAAATGTAGATGGAAAATGATTTCATTTGCAGTTGCCATTTAAATATTATGTTATCTGTAAATATGTATGTATATAATTTCTCTAGCTGTGCCAGTTCCAGTTAATTTAAATTAAAATTTAAGCTCAGCCCTTTCCCCTCATTTCAACTGCTGCACTTTCCACACACACACACGCACACACACACACAACTTCCTGTTTGGCTTGTATCTGAATCTCTTTTCTGGCCCAGCAACTGTAACAACAACAACAATAACAACAACTGCAGTAAAAGCAGCAGCGACAACTTTATTGTGCACACATCTGTTTAATCAACTTCATCATCATGATCAGCAGCAACAACAACAACTACAAGAACAACCTGACATAGTAGCAACAACTCCATTCCATTCCCAACTTTTTTGTTGTTGCTTTACGCTTTTTCTGCATTTTAGCTACTTGTTTTTACGACACCCCCGCAGTCGTGCTGTCTCTTCCTCTTACTCTCACTCTTTCCGTCTCTCTTATGCATAACTTCTAGTGCAAAACAATTTAAATAAGAAGTTGGTAATGGAACCGCATCTGGCCTGGGAAACTTCTTTGCACCATATGTGGCAACCCTATGTTGCACTTGTTGATGCTCTTGATGTTGTTGCTGTTCTCGTTGTTGTTATTGCAAGCCGGGCAAAAAAATTACTGGAGCATGCAATTGTTTATTTGTTGCTGTTGTTGTTGTTCGGTGCTGATTTAAAATGCAGATTTCTTTTGCCAAATGGAAACTGGCTGCTTTGCTGAGGTTTCATTGCATTACTCCGCATTGATGAGCTTGCAACTGGAACTACACTTGCCACTAAGTACCGCCCCCTACCACATTTGTTGTTGTTGTTACTGTTGTTACTGTTGCTGCTGCAATTGCAATTGACATTTGTTGGCAGGCAACTAAAAATTTGCATGCCAAAGCCATTTGCAATGAGGTCACCCGCTGTTTATGCGAATTGTAACGCGCATTTTAATTAGATTTCTATAGAACGGGAAGGCAGTGACTTGGGGACGGAGACTAGGACGGGGGGGATCAGAACTGAAATGTATCTCAACTCTATGCAGATTGGATTACAGCTGCCAGCCGCAAGTGTTAGTTGTGAGCCGTGTATCTAATGATAGCGCAGTGCACAACTTTGGGAAATGGATTTTTAAAGCGTCACACGAGCTGCATATAATTAATTTCGCATATGTGGTACTTAGCATAATAATGCAACTTGCATCACATATACATATGAAGAGCGAGCGCTTAAAATGCAAATTTTAATTGATATTTTAAAAAAAGCAATTTTCAAAATGTACTTTGTGGAAATAATGCATTATCTATTATATAATTAAAGTGGTGCTTTTGCAGGAAATAGTTAAAACAGTTGAATAGTCAAATTACCGGCTCAACTAACCCTAACTAGTAACCTTAAAACTAACGCTTCAGAAATATTCAACATATTACTTTTATTATTTTCATGACCAGTTTTTATATAAAAGTCACGTTATCCCTTAACAGCTCTCTTTTAGTACAAATTGTCACTGTGTCATAGTAAAACAAACATTATACAACAAGCAACCAAACTAAAGCTTTATAATTATAAGCAAAACTAGAAATCCATCCCAACCTAAATCTTACATAACATTAGTTAAGAGACGTTTTCAAATATTGTTCAAGAAAATAAATTTAATTATAAATTTGTCTATATCAATATGAAATGATATTCTAGTTAAGTTAGGAACGATTTGTAGAGCACGTGTTGAAACATTTAAAAACATTTCGATAAACTCATGCCCCATATGTAAATTACTTAATGTGTTTTCCAAAAATATCTCCATCCTATTTGGAGCACATTTTATTGCCACGAAAAATTAAAGTAGCGCTTTATCTATTTAAATTTCATCTGTGGGCTATTGTGGTCAGCTCTTTGATGTGCCGCCTGTCTAGCCACAACAACAACAGCAGCAACAATAACAGCAGCAACAACAACAATATCATATATGCTCTTTTGTACATTAATGCACTGTTAATGCACTTTTATGCAAACTTGGCCACAACAAGTTCCACAATAGATAAATCATAATAAAAGCATTAATTAACAAGCGTTCAAATTGTGCCAAATTGAGTCGACTGCAGGCTGGGGCGCTGGGGGCGTGGCACTCGGCCACAAAGCCAACCGCAAGTGGTAAATTTTGTTGTGGCCAGCACAACAAATAGTCCAAACAACTTGGCTATCAATTGTGATTGGGAAAAATTGTTTATTTTGTTCATGGCAAGGTGAATTTAAGTGGTCGATTTTATCGGGAAATGAGCTGAATCAATGTGTCTATATGAACTAGGCCGCAGTTAACTTATGCTGTTTAAACTCGGTGCAGTCTACACTCGCAGAAAACGTCGCTCAAAATACAAACTTCAATTTGTCAAAATTCAATATTTTTTAAGAGAGAACAAATTAATTAAATTCATCATATTCCTAGCTGGTTTTATTTTAAATAAATGAGAAACGTTTAATAAATTTAGTTCTAATATGCAGTAAATCATGAGATCGAAATTCTGTAGATGAGAGTCTCATTCTCTGATCATACTTGAATGGAATTTGACAATGTGTGTGATTGATTTAAGTACACTATTCTCGATTTTACGAACATAGCAAGATTTTGGCCAAAATGGCAACATTACGTATATTTCTATATAAAATAACTAGGTTAGTTAAAAGATTTGCTGACGACCAAATGAGAATTCCAACTAGACTCCCAAAAAAAGTTATGTTGATGAATATTGATTGTGGTGCAGCTGTTCTTTTGTCATTATTTATAATTGAAGAGTTCGAACTGCTTGGATCATAACTCACTATATAGCATTATATTAGCTGGCAAAGATTATATCTTGTTTGCAGCTGCCTGAGCAATAATTACCTCATTATTTCGATTTTACAGGGCATAATACAGGTCAAATATAGGTGTTTAACTAGACTGTGATAACTTTTGACTTTGTTTTCTTTTTGCATTGTGGGTCAAAGTCTTTGAAAAAATGACGTTACAAAAGAAAAAGTAAACCATGCACATAAAAAAAAAACAAAAATGTTGTTATATGAAAAACAAAAACATGGCGCATAACTGCCAAACGGGTTCTGGCAGACAGATAATAACAACAACAACAAAAAGCCTCGCTTGACTAAATGTTAAAAATTTTAAGTATACCAGAAATTTATTGCAAGTATTTTTTTACAATGTAGTGTGAAAAAAAGTAGTGGAAATAAATAAAAATTCATAATGAAAACAAACAAAAAAGAAAATAATGGCAAAAACATTGTGAAACAATTTCTCTAATTAATTGTACATGGGGGGATTTAGTTTTATATATTTCTTTTTTTAGTACACTTTCCGCTTTTGGTTATGCGAATTCGTTTGAAAAGCGCAACGCGCAATGCAATTGCCAGTTATTGCAATTAATGGTGGCGCCGCCAAGTGTGGTGGCAGCTTGCAACTAGCAACTTGCCACCCAGCCACTGGTCAAATTGCCAATCGGCGCGACAACATTTTTGAGATGGCAAAACTTTTAGCTAATTTAACGCGCATTTTGAGCTTTTTCTGCTTTTTAATCTGTTGACAACATTTGCAGGATGCCAGCAGTGTTGCCGCACCCAGCAACAGCAACAACAACCACAACCACAACAACTGTAGCTACAACAACTTGCCACAGCAACATCAGCAACATCAGCAAGCAGCAGCAGCCGCACATGAGCAAACGTTAAATGTCGAGGCTGTCATATTGCAAAATCAGGTGGACACATTGCATTGGCAATTGAAGCAGGTGAGTGCCACACAAAAGACTTAAGACACATACCTAACATGCCGAGTCTAGACTTTAGACTCTAGACTCAGCGACACACAAAACGTGACTTGGACACTTTACATGCGAACTCGCCTCTTCCCCCACTCCCCACTCCCCACCCTACTCCACTGTACCCCTTTGCAGCTGCTCCAAATACCTTCAACTTCAACCTGTTCGCCTGAGTTTTCAGTCGCTAGTCTTCATTCTAGGCAGCCGTTGTTCTCACGCCTAATACACTCATAATTACCACTCAATGCCAAAGAGACGTTGTCATGCCAGCAACTTCTCCAACTTCCCTTTCCTTTTGGCCCCCTCCCTGCCCCTGCCCCTGCCCCTGCCCCTGTCCCACTCTCACTCTATAGTTGGCTTTCAGCGCCATGTTAAGTGGCCTTTGTTTTGCTGTTGCTGCTATTGTTATTGTTATTGTTATTGTTCTTTTTCTCTATCTCGTAGCATTTCCTTGATTTGTTTTTTTTTCTTCATTTTATTTTTTATTTTATTTATTTCTTCTTCTTGGGTACACTATGTTCCGTGCTGGCCGGCTCCGGTTTCGAGTCGCTGGACGTCGTTGGGGCGTCTCGACGTCCCGCCACATCCACAATTAGGCGGCTCATTCTTTTTAACGCTTAATTATAGACTCCGGTGGTCGTCAAGTTGCCAGTTGCGAGTTGGCAGCTTGTGTTCTATCTATTCTCTGTCTCCCCTTTTCTATTATACTCGGTCTCGTCTCATTGTCTTTTGCTTCTGGCCATTTCCTCAATGGCTTGGAACTTTTGCGGCATCAATTTTATATACCTCTCACTCAAAAGGTTCTTAAGCAGTGGGTATGTGAAGGGGGGTCGATTGTGGATAGACAACTGGAAATGGATAACATATGAATGCTTGACTACTGTGCGGGCAATCAGATTGAAATGTCAAAGATTTTGATCAAAGATACTGACTTGAAATTATAGAGGATATAATGTGACGGGATCTTCAAGAACATCGTTTTAGATGGTAATAAGAAACCGGATATTTGCGAATAGTTCATTTATTTTATTTTGTTAGTAAAACAAAAGTAAAAAGTTTGCATAAATTATGAAAAGAATCTTTTTAGAAATATATTTAAAAGTAAATATCTTACTGATAAGTGAGTAATTGTATCGAATTTTTTATTGGTGCTGAATTTGAAATTGGAGTCAACTTATAGCTAACATTTTGTAAATAGGAAATTCGAAAATTTTAAGCTATTTTATAGGTGTATATTTTGGCATTTGGATTGAAAATGTTTATTTTCTTTTTTAATATACGTTAAATAATGCAACAATATACAAAAAGTCAAAATCTAGTTTATCGAAATAACAACTGTTTGCTTACAGAGAGTTCGTGCAAGAACTATAAACTTATATCAAATATCGCTTCTCTAAATAAACTTTATATTCAGCTTACAGAACACATTTTAATTGCATTTATTTTGTAAAGCAATCGAATGATTTTGTTTAGTTATTTTAGGCATCCATTATATTAGTTTGTGCTACAATCAGAATCCAAGCTCCATCCAACTAGCCGACTAATTGTTCATGGTCATATTTGGAAAACTACAAGTCAGAAGTATTTGGGTCATTTTCTTGGCAGCAGCAACTAACCGGGTTAGCATCTAAGTCCAAGCTTGTGCTCAATACTCTTCTTCTCGGTGTGTTGTGTTTGTTTTTCTTCAATTTGTCTAGCTATATTTGAACCGCGTTGACCTTCAACTTTCTCATATATGGCCAAAGAGGCGGTTGCGCGGCTGCTTGCACAGATTGCAACACTTTCAATCAACACACTGATTTCAGATTCTATAATTCATCAAGCTGCAACAGCGACAGCAACAACAACAAAATCAATGGCAAAATATTTACGCTTTCATTTCGATTTAATGCGCTTTAAATGCGCCCCAATGAAGCTGCCTCCGTGGATGGATGGAAAGCAGTCGACGAGGCGGCAGAAAATTGCAATATAATCAGTGATAAATATTTTCCACACTTTGTTGCTACGCGTCTCTCTTCAGCTCCAGCTCTCTTGGTAGCCGCTTGGAATGCCGCCGGAAAACTTAGCCAAGTCAAAAAACTGGGTTACACTGTAGCCGAAGGCGGTCAGCAGCAGCAGCAGCAGCAACCGGCAAAAACAATAACAACAACAACAACAACAACAACAACAATAACAACTTCATTAAGCAACAAACAAATCACGGACGAGAAGCGTGGGCTGAGACCAAAGACCAGACCAAAGACCAGACCAGACCAAGACCCAGTGCCAGAGCCAGAGCCAAGTCTCAGACACGAGGCACAATCCCTGAGCCGCTTTGATTGATGGCGTCGATTGATATTGATTGAAGGCAGGAACTTTAATTTATGCGCCCAGTTTTCACCGAGTGTGTGAGCGGATGCTGGCGCAGCTCTAGATGGGTTTTTAATGAACCAAATGCTTTTGGCAGGAAGTGTCTTAGATCCATAGCAAATTACAGCTCCATTCATTCGCCTAATGCATTAAACAAGTCAAAAGCTTAATGCAGCAATAACAGCAACTAAAAGTGCAGCAGCAACGTATTCACATTGATTAAACTTGTGTAGCTCAGCAGACTATGTGTCTTCTAATATCAGTTGAAACAAACTTAAGAGATATGTTTGGATAGTACCACTATAAAGTGTTGCTTAGATAGAATACATCTTTCGAAAACAACGTTGTTATTATTATCGAAGATCGAATTTATTATTTCAAGAACGTTTCTTTGCACTCCCAAAACTACTTATAACAAGTGGGGAAGGATTATCTTCGGCGTGCCGAAGATTTTATACTCTTTTCGAACCTATAGGCAATGTTCACTCTGCCAACTGCACCACTGAAATTTCATAAGCTGTACAAAATCGTTTTGTCGCGTAACATTTTTTTTTGTTCTAAGAATATTTAATTTATTGCCAGTTGTATAGCAGCTATAAGATATAGTGATCCGATCCGGCCGGCTCCAACCAATGTAATGACTCTTTGAATAATAAGTATCTGTGCAAAGTTTTATCGCGATAGCTGAAAAACTGAGGGACTAGTTTGCATACATACAGACAGACAGACGGACATGGTTAGATCGATTTGTATTGTCGTTCTAAGCATACTGGCAGTAACTTTTGGGGGTCTCCGACGCTTCTTTCTGTGCGTTACAAACTTCAGCACAAACTTAATATACTATTTTCTTCGAAAAGAGTAAAAAAGGTAATTCAGAAATCTCCAGAGATATCATTAGGGTCTTAGAACTTGAAAAGATTTCATCTGAGTTTGGAGATTGCTTCTGAGTTTGGGCTCTCAGATACAAAAACTGCATTTGCTAAAGTTCGACTCAGCTTTATTCGTTGTCTGGGTCTGGATAAGTAAATTACAAAAAATCATTATGTAAATGGCAGTCATAAGGTATTTAGGTGATAGTAGTAAATATTAGGTGAATTATTTAGAGGCAAATATTCAAAATTTTGTGATTTTGGCAATCTTGCAAGCCTATCCTCAATAGACGGCAACAGTTTACTAGAGATTTTTTTTTATTTTAAATTGTTGCATTTAGTTTTAAAGCCTTATTAGATTATAGATTTCTGTGTCACCAATTAATTGCAAAATGTGTGGGAAAAGATTTATGTTTGATCGTTGCTTTTGACCACCTAAAAAAAATTAGCAGATAATATCGGTCTTATCTCGATTTTGTTGAAACTATGCTTTTATATCATTTAGTCGTCACAACATTCAAACGGCAAAGAAAACAAAGTTAAATGTAATTTACACTTAATACATTCAGATACTATATCTACACTTACTATATGCCTATTTAATTTTGGTATGCCATACAGTTGTATTCAAATATCCGAACATTTATGTTATCCTCTTGTTGTTCCTGTTGTTGTATTCGCATAAATCTCATAAATACATGGGTATACCTGGCGGCACTCGTAACTCGCATCTTCAATCCAATAAACACGCAGCAGGAAAACTTTAAATGGCAGCTGCTACCAAACGGAAAAACGAACTCTTGCAGCGAAACATTAGCAACAATTTGAAAGACCGCAGCAACAACAAAACATTTTGTATCTTACGTAATCAGCAGGCTGGCCAAAAGCAACAACAACAACAAAACAAACAGCAACAACAAAATGCATTGGCTAAAATCGTTGCTGCCAAATTGCATTGCCAACTTTTCGTTGTAAGCCTCATTTGGGCGTCGTGTGAAACTCTGTTGGCCAATTTGGCCGCGTGGCAGAGGCAGTGGCGGTGGCGAGTGGGTGTGGCAGTGGCAGCGCCAGCATTTTGGTCAGGTGGCATCTTAACACTTTGACTTGCCAATTTGGCAACGCCTCAAACAATCAAACACAACTCGATGTCTGTTAATTAGATAGGCAGGCAAATTTTTGGGCCAGCTATTTGGCCTAAAGACTACAATTTGGGCGTCCAGATTTTGTTTGAACGTGGCACACAGACCGACTTTAAGCCGGTCGAGAAGACTTTTTGTCGCGTGGCTCAAGTGAAAGTTGCTTAAACGGTTGGGTGTGTGATGAGGGAGGGGCAGGGGTTGGGGTAGGGTAGGGGTAGTTGTGGTGTGGTGCAAAGACCGCTGAGTGCTCTACAAAGGCAATGGCGTCAAAAACGATGGAAACTGTTTGATAAGCAAATTAACATAATCTATAGATTGTTAATAGATTGGTATCAAATATCATATGCTCATTAGAGTTTATTGTGGCAACGACCTTGCGTCGGAGAAAGGTGAATGAAATGCGAAGAAATGCAGAGAAAAGCTGGAGAATGCTTACGAATGTTCAGCAAATAGGCGTTAAATAAACTGAGTTATGAGAGCAACAAAAAAGAAACAGTTAAACAAGAAAAGAAAATACGAATGAACACTCAAAAAGAAAATATATATATATATATATGTATATATATCAAAATAAATTCCAATCTAGAAAATGCGCATAAATTAAGCATTCAAAGAATTTCAACCTCAAAAACAAAGACAGTCAAAATTGAAAAACTGTCCAACAAATTTGCATGCAAAATTACCTAAGATAATTAACATAACAAATTGCTGTGAATGAATTTAAAATAGGAGCAGGCGAAGCGTAAAATGATATCCACGATGAACACAAACGACAGACAGACAGACCGACAGACAGACAAACAGAACAGACACATGCAGAGAATACTAGACAGAGCGACGATTATGCAATCGAAACTAAAGACTTACTATTTTTAGACTTAAGCCTCTATTGTAGTATTATCAAGTAAATGGCATATTCATATTATGAAACTGCTACAATATTAAATAAAAGTGTGTAAAAATCCCAAAAGTAAAAGTGTTGTCAAATCCGAGAATATTATAAAATGATTCGATATAATAAGAATAAGAGGGTTTTCATAGGTAAATATTTTCATTACATGATTTTCAGTGTAAGATCATGTTTTGTCCTATAAATGTTTTACAGTTCTTCTGGATTAAAATCGCGTTTTTTTACTGATATGTCTTATAAGAAAGACATACAATGATATTATGCAATAAATATAAAACTAATAAGCTTCATCAAGATTTAAGACATATATATATCTATATATACATATACAAGTAAGAACGTTGCAGGCGGACTGAACTGATTGCGTAATACTCGGATACATTGTAACTAAAGCTGAAAACCGGTGCAACAGAACCTTTTTGCGGGTTTATGGGCGAACGCGTTAGTGGGCGTGGCTGGACCTTTGAGAAGGTTTAACACCAATCTACCTTCCAAGTTTGATGACTTTTGCTTTAAAACTGTGGTAAATGTAGGCCTCCGCGATACTGGTGAGGCTGAGGGACGTTAAAGTAGGCGTGGTCGGCAAATCCAAGTTGCTATCTTTGGGGGAGGTCATCAGATTCCAAGTTTGATGACTAGCTTCAAAATTCTTAGAAATATACAATATCGATTTGAGATTTGAGGTGTATCGACTGGTTATTGACTTGCCAGCCTCTCAGTGGGCGTGGCACAAAACTCTTAACACTTTATCTGAGGCAGATAACAACAAGTATAATAGTCCAAGTTTCAAGTCTCTATATTCAATAGCGTCTAAAAAAATTTCATTCATACAGACAGGCAATGAACAAAGTCAATATGAAAACCTTCGGTACCAGAGTATAAAAAAATGAAACTTTTTGCGTTTTTCGGTTTGCGAACAATTAACAAAGTGTTAGTGGCTATAATCGTAGTTATTGTGTAACAATATGTTGTCTACCTTAATTTGCGGTTTTAGACTGACGTCAACAATCGAAAATGTATTTTGCACAAGACTGTTTTTCATGAACCACAGTGACAGTCTCAAGCTTTGACATAATCCAACTAATCGCATATGATAAGCAAATTCCAAATAAACACAGACTTAGCATTATAAATATGTGACAAATCCTAACTTAAGTCACACTTCACACTTCTTTAAACCAATCTAAACTAATTGACTCTGAAATTGTTTGCAGACGGAAACCAATTGTGAAATGTACCGCGCTGTCATGGAGGAAGTTGCTCGCTTCTTCGAGCGCTATCAGCAGCAGCAACAGCAGCTGCAACAACAGCAGCAGCAGCAGCTGCTGCAGCAACGCCAGCAACAGTTGCAGGCGAATCGGCACAGTCTGGGCGGCGTGGGTGAGCAAATCTCGCGCTCGAAGAGTCTGCATCATGTGGTGCCGGGTGTGCAGAGCGATCCCAATGGTGGCCTGGAGGATGCCACTGGCGTCATCGCTGCCAACGGCTGCGCCAGCAACTCCGCCTCGTATTCGCGGGCACGCAGCAGCACGAATCTGTTGCTCAACAAATCCATGCTGACGATGAACGAAAAGCACAGCTATGAGAGCATTGCACCAGCGGGCAGCTACAATGCCTTCAAGGACTTTACTTGGTAGGTGTGCAAACAGACGTTTGAGCAGCAGATCTTAATCTGTATCTTGTTACCTCTTCCAGGCGGCGCTCACCCAAAAAGCTGGGCGGCTGCAAGGCGCGTCTCACCTCGGCAGAGGCGGCCGAGGAGAAGCTCAACCAGGAGGCCTTCCGCCTGGCGCGCACCATACGCAACCTGCTGCACACGTCCGAGCAGCAGCCGGATCTCACACAGGCGCGTCTCTCGATGGCCGCTGGCCAGCGCCTGTTCAAGAACCAGAAGGCGAACTCGGCGTTGACGCTGCTCGCACCCCCGCTGCACAACTCGACCAGTCTGAATGCCACCATGGATGCTATGCCTGCCGGCGGTGTCGGTGGCGGTGGCAGTGGCAGTGTCAGTGGCAAGTGCGGCGAGAACGAGCGCGAGAATGCTGCCAGCAGCGCTGAGATGCTCTTTTTGCGCGCCAATACAATGCGAGACTCGCGTCTGTCGCTGCGCAGCTCCACCGACAGCTCTGTGCATTCCACCATCTCCTCGACGGCTTCATCCTCGTCCAAGATGGAAACCGATGAGGAGATCACAGCCAACGGCAATATAATGAACAGCAACAACAACAATAAGCAGAGCAAACCAGCTGGCAACCACAATGGCTCCAGCACCGAGGATGAGAGCGGTTTCAGCTCCATCAGCTCCTTCCATGATGTGGGTCTGCCGCTAAGCTCTACGCTCATTGGAGGCAACAGCAACGGCAATCGCCGCCTGTCGCTGTCCACGGAGAGTCGCAATTCGACGCTAAAGTCGGCGCTGAATGGGGTCGGCGTGCCACTGCAACCACTGCAATCGCTGCAACCGCTGCAAGCACAGCACTCGCCCAGCATCAGCCAACCGCATCAGCAGCAGCAGCCAACACAATCGCAATCGCCCGCAAAGACCTATCGCAATGCTAATCGCTATCAGCGCTTCTCCACGCTCTCCAACGAGGATGCAGCCGCAGTGCTCTGGGTCTAGGGCGCAACAATTTTAAACTGTATATCGCACACATCCCCTTCCCCTTCCCCCAGTGGTACTCTCCATATAAGTTAACTTTTAGAGTTTGTTTTTCGCTAGTGCCTGTCGTTTAGTTTTTTAGTTGTTCCTTAAGCTAATTGGCAAATTGATGTGTTTGAAAAGGCCTTTATTATAATTATGTATTTAGTTTCAGTTTCTCTATGGAATACGCCGCATTTTTACATTTAACGTTTTGTAAAGTTATAAACTAAGTTTTGCAGTATTTATATAATTTTGCAGCTCTAAATAAAAGTACTAAGTATTAACTATTAAACACGCATTTCCAATTGAACGGGCTAATTTGGTCTTCAGCTAAGGCATTGCAACTTTCTGCCCTTTATATTTTGTATAAGAACTAATTTCGAAAACGATCTAATTTTTTTAAATCCACGAAAATCGAAACACTTGCTTAAGCTTGAGCCAGCTTTCGAGTTCTTTATTTAAAACCTATAGAAAGCTTCTAGCTTGACAAAATAAATAAAAATTATATAAAATTGGTAAGAATGTCTGTAAATTAGGATGAATTGCTACATAATGAATATATTTTTCATGAAATAATAATAATAATTTAATTTCATTTTAAGTGAATTCAGAGTACATTTGCGGAAAAGTACCGAAATTCACGTGATGTGGCAACCCTAGAGCTCCTCAATAACGAAATATAAATCTTAAGTAGCCGGAATGTGACAGAGTTACCAGGGTTGTGTATTAATTTGTTATTGATTATTTAGGGCAGGCTTAACTTATATAACATTGGCTTAGTTTTAATTGTCATTCTTGATTATTTGTAGTCTGGACCACTCAAACGTTAGAATTCCTCATTTCGGCAAGTAAAGTTTAGCTTCAAGTTTTAGGTATTCTCTGCAAATATTTCGGCAAAGCACTCACCGCTAGAGGTGTTTAAATCAAGTTCAGAACGAGGATCCCAAGTATGGCAAGCGCCCAAATTCAAAGCTTTGAGCCGTCGGTCTTTGAGCCAAATAAGTTTCTGCAGAATCGCTTGGTGCAGTCGACGCACGATAAGAAGTCGCAGCTGCAAAAGGAACCAGAAAATGCGCTTGAAAGGTTGCCCGACGAACAAACCGACCACTCGTTCAGAATCGAATATAAACATCCGCTGGAGCATGTGTGGACTCTGTGGTATCTGGAGAATGATCGCACCAAGCACTGGAAAGATATGCTCAACGAAATAACTCAAATCGACAGCATCGAAAACTTCTGGGGGTAAGTTTCGAGACTGGACATTACACCATTGTAATCATTTGCTTTTCAGCTTGTACTATACCATTAAAACACCATCGGAACTTAAAATTGGCAGCGACTATTATATGTTTAAACATGGCATACAGTATGTACAGCTAAATTCCAACTAGGATCCACGCTAATTCTCCCTCGTTAGGCCCATGTGGGAGGACGAGGCGAACATTAAAGGTGGTCGCTGGCTTTTTACAGTTGGTAAGAGCTCGAAATATGCGCTGGACCGCGTCTGGCTGGATATACTGCTGATGATGGTGGGCGAGTCCTTTGAGTATGCCAGCGAAATCTGTGGGGCTGTGGTCAACATACGCGGAAAGAGCAATAAGATATGTAGGTTAATTCAAACTCATAAAGGATCACCTAACTTGATAATCCTTTTGCAGCTGTTTGGACGGCCAACGGCACCAATGAGCTGGCCGTATTGGAGATTGGCTTTAAGTTGAAGACGTTATTACAGTTACAGTCCCACAATTTGCAGTACCAGCTGCACTCAGATGCGATGTCTAAAATTAATTCGGGAGTTAGATCTGTATACAGTCTATAAGGACGTGAGTGTTTCAGGCAGATGAGACTGCCGTAATAATAGGACTTATAGTGACGAAAATTATTGTGATATAGCCCAAATTGTATTTTGAAATTCCAGCAAATTTAGGCAACGAAATTAACGTATTTACCTTATTATTTTGATGAATAAAGCTGTTGTTCGCCGCAGATTGTCAAGGGCACAATAACGCCTTTTTATACCCTGAACCCATTAAAAATGGGTAAAAAGGGTATTATGGTTTTGTGCAAAAGTATGTAACAGGCATAAGGAAGCATCTCTGACCATATAAAGTATATATATTCTTGATCAGTATCAACAGTCGAGTCGATCTAGCCATGTCCGTCTGTCTGTCTGTCCGTCCGTCCGTCTGTCTGTATGAACACGCGGATATCAGAGACTACAAGAGCTGGAGACTTCATATTTGGAATATAAGTTCTCGTAGTCCCGGGACAGATCAAGTTTATTAAATTTTATCGATAACTCATCCCGTTCAAAAGTTATCGATAAATTTCGATTTCAGACCTGAGTTTTTGGGTCATAACTTCAAAAGCTTATGAGCTAGAGGCCCCAAATTTGGCATGTATAATCTCGAATGACATACCTATGTAACAAATATTTCACTTTTTGGATACCACCCCCCAATCCCCCCAAAAGTTCAAAAAACGCATTTTTGAAGTTATAACCTTGAAATTTGGTTTAGTCACACATTTTATTGCCAAGTCTGTGCCCAAAAAATTTCAATAAGATCGGGTGATAAACACAGACGTTTTTAGGGATTTAACTTTCCATTGTGTGGAGCTCAGTAAAGAATCAAACTTACTGCTTAGACTGCTTGCACTGCTCGCACTGCTTGTACTGCAGCATGTGTGTGTTTAGATTAGTAAGAATGATTGTAAGGACTGGGTTCAGGGTATCTCGTAGTCGGGCACTCCCGACTAGAGCACTCTTACTTGTTATTTGTATCAATCAACAACCTAGAACCCCACCAAGTCTGAAGAAAAAGACAATGCGAATGAAAGTTTTATATTATGGTTCGTGTATTATATCTTAAACATCATCAACATGCTCTGCTCACGATACAACATTGGGCTGTACGCCTGCCTCAGATAATGAATAATAGGTTTAGCATTAATCATTATGTATTTCTTTTTTAAAAATTTACTCAGTAAACATTCACAGCTTTTGCAGTGTGGCGGACAAGCCGAACAAAAATGAAATCGAACCGATTCAAATCGATCGACCGACCGATCGATCGATCGTTTTCAGTGCGTGAATGCGATTTCAAGTCACTAATACGATTAGTTACATTAGACGATTACATTGAACATATAGTTATATAGATATGGTGTATATATAGAGGGTGGTTTAAACATATTATAAAGAGCTATTTACAATTAATCATACACTTGAGGGTGACATAATCATCGAGAATCGCAAACGCTTCAACATTTGCGAGCGACAATGGCGACAAAACTTATGAAAAATTCTAAAATTACGACCTTAATCTGATTGGACGCGTGATTTCTTGTGAGATTACGAATTTCGAAAGTATGAATTACAGTTATGGTTACGTGTGGGCACAAGCGAGTGTTGTTTCCTTTTCGCTTTCTTCTTCTTAACGTGCGTCGAAACGTACTTAAAGCCTACACAAACAATTTCAAATGGAATACACTTATTGGAGTTGAGCATCAGCGGCGATCATAGGCTCAAGCTTCGCTAGCTAAATTCGGCCGACGACGGCCTTGTTTTTACGCGTGGGCTGCACGGAGAGTGGCGGCACTACCAGCAGTTCGGACTGCGTTGATGGTGAACTGCTGCGCATGCTGGAGCAATCCTCATCAGCTACTTCCTACAATTAGCAATCGATTAGTAAACATGCATCAATGTCGATTTTACATCCGCAACTTACATTAATGTTGGTACAGCTAGCCAGACGCATCTGTGCCAGCTGCGAGGCGGGCGTCAGGGAGTTTGTGCTGCCAAACGGTGATGTCATCATTGTGGAAACTGCCCGTTTCAGCTTGTTGGGCGTTTTATTAAAGGAAAAGGCGCGTCCCACCTGACGAAATGCAGCACAAATTGATTAGATTACATAATTTTGGGATAAGCTGTTGGGCAACACACCTTTAGACGCGTTTTTGCAGCCAGTTTGAAAGCCTTGCTCAAAGTGCTGACATTTACATCGCTGATATCCACCTCCAGTTCCAGTGAAGTGCGACTCAGCAGCATTTTGTCCTGCATATAAGGAAAACTTTAGTTGCTAGTTACACAGCTAACAACTGTTTATGCACTCACCGCGTCTGTGCGACATGTGTGGGCGGCAATCGTCATGCACAGCTTTTTAAGATATACCATCTTATCCGTCTCATCATCGATGATGCCAAAGGTGTAGAGCTTCTCCTTTTCGCCACGCAGCAGCAGCCCAAAGGCACGCGGACTATCTGTGATATCGATAACCATGCGTATCGTATTCAGCGATATCAGCTTAACGTGCTTATGCGTCTTGGCCGTGCTGGGCGATTTGGCCGAGTTGAAGCCGCGCGAGCGTCGCTTGCATAGTTCTATGGAATCGGAGAACAAGTAGAGCAGTAGACTATCGCCACGCCCACTCAGTGAATCGGACAGCTCGTTGACCTCACATTTCGATATGAAGCTGCGGTTGGAGCTGACAAGATGCGCTGGACAACCATCGATGTCGTTGAATATGTCAAAGATAGCCATGCGCGACTCTGTGCGACGCTTGTCCTCGTTAATGTGCAGCGTCACCTGCTTAATGGCCTTCAGAGCCTCCTCGAGACGCGCGTGATCTACGTTGCTGCCACCCGTGTGCTTCAGTATATCGTTCAGCAGTAGGCTAATGCTGGGCAAACGCTGCACGGGTCGTATCATCAGATCCTGCAGGCTCTGACGGCCGCACTCGGGCTTTGTTTGATTGATCTTGAGGAAGGCGTGGAAGCGCGGATATTCGCGATCACAGTAGAGCAGCTGCTCCTTCATCTGCTCATAGAAGTTGACATAGGGCGGATAGGCCTTAATCAGCTCTTCCTGATGCTGTATAATGATGTCGCCGATGAGGCAATCCTCGCGCCAATTGGCATGCAGTTTGCGCAAGTGCTCCAGCATGCTCTGATGCACCTCGTGTATGGGCAGAAAGTTACCAAAGATTGACTTGATCTCCGATTTATTCAGCAGCGGATCATTCGTTTCCGCCAGATCCTCCAATTTGTTTTTGAACAGCTACGTTGGGAGGGAAAAGGAAAGAGTTAGTTACAACCGATTAGGTCTCGCTGCGACTGCTTACATTTAGTATGGTATCCAGTATGCCGACATAGTTGGACTCTGTGGTGAAGAAGTCCATAAAGTGATTGAAGCGCATGGATTTCTTGGTGGGCGTGGCATCGTTTGCCTCTGGCTCCACATGCAGCAGCAGCTTATCATTCTCCAATTTATCTGGACTGGTGGTGCAGTCAAAGAAACTGTTGGAGACGGACAACAAACCCGCATCCGACACAGAGGAGCGTCGCTTGCCCGTACCTAAGGGTGTACCCTCCAATTGAATGCGCTGTGAGAAACGCTTGCGTTTCCGCTTGTTAAAGCTAATGGGCAGCGAGTCGCGACGATCTGTGCTCGGCGTATTCGTAATGCTATCCAAGTACTGCCAACGAATCAATATTGTTATATCTAGGACATATTTTAGGGTTAACGGCTATCGCTTACATCGCCAAATAGATAATCCATCTCGTTGGCATAGCCATTCTGTATGGTATACCAGAACCAGTCCGATTTTAGAATGTGCGTATTGTGATTCTTGGGCTCCGGCTTCGACACAGTCGTGTGCTCGTCAACGACCTAATGAGCAGCGTAATGAATAAAATGAAGAGGAATCAGAAATTGTTATATTGTTAATGCTCGTGATTGTGCAATAAACCATATGGAAATGTGCAATGTTGAAAATGTGATACAATAAAAATGTTTTGTTTGTTGCCAAATGCATTCATACAATCTTAAATCAAGCGTCTAACTAATTAAATCTATTGTACAGTTCACAAACGCAGCATCAGCAGCAGCAGCAGCAGCAGCACAATAAATAATTCGTTTATATACATAATCCGATTCGGAATCTGAATATGAATTCGATTCCGTGTTCAATAAATACGTACAAAAAGGCCAAACAAAACATTTTTAATGCACATTTTGGCAACACTTTGAAACGGGCATAAAAATCGCAAGCAAAACAGAAATAAATCAAATAAAACGAACAAATTGAAGTAGAAAATAAATAGATATTGTTTATCTCGAAATTCCTGACATCGAATGTACTGAAACATTTGTGCAAATATTTGTTAGTCAATAGCGAAAGAAATAATTTTTTTAGGAACTCAAGAATGCTTGCTTCAGCTATTCTTTCTTTATGTATATGATTATTGTTATAGTTTTTTTTTGTTTTTGAGTTTTTAAGCATTCTTAACATTTGTTCAAGCGGAACGTGTGCTGCTATTCGTTAGGCAAATAAATGTTTATCAATAATTATTGTGCTGCTTTTTTGTTGTTGTGTGCGTGTGATCGGAAACCAAAGGAACGGAAAATAGAGTAGCATTATAGAAAATATTGAAAGAAAAAAAAAACTAAAAGAGCAAGAAAAAAACACCGCACCCAAATTAGGAATATGACGTGACTTAAACTACAAAACATAACCATAAACAATTAACATGTAATTTAATTTAATTTTGCTCTGAAATGGGCAAAAATCCGCAGCTCGTTGAGCAACTGAAAAAATGTCGAAAATGCGCGTCGAATAGTAAACAGATAAAAGTTAAAATAATAAATAAATAGCACAAAATGTTTCAATGCAAATGAACAGTGAGAAGCGAGTGAAAAATAAACAAAAGTTGCAATTAATATGCTGAAGATGCAAATGGAAGCTGAAGCTGTTCATCAATTGATACGTGTCAGATCTGATAACATATATAGCTTAAGAGGCCGAGATTAACAAAGATTAACCTTTAAAGCTGATCTGACACGCGTGAACTGTGCGTATCCATAAATGACTCAGAGTTAAATTTGATGTCTATGCACTATATAAAATGTTTGCTGTGCCGTTTCAAAGCGTGTCCAAATTCGTATTTGGTTATTATCCATTTAAGTACCATTTGCATGGGCTCATCTGCAACGGATGCGTTCATGTTGGGCAGCGGCGGCGTCGACGCTGTCAGCTTGGGAGCATCGACGTCAATGATTTGCACAGCAATCGCTGATGATATGGTCGATGATGATGTTGTTGATATTGATGAGGTGACTTGCATGGGCAACATGGATGTGGCAGCAACACAGCAGGCAATTGTGGATGTTGCATCATTGGTGTTGGCATTGGCATAGGCATTAGCATTGGCATTGACATTGGTATTGAGATTGAGATTGAGACTGCTAGCATCGTTAGTTGAAAATGTTAGGGAGCCACCTACAACACCGCCACCACCACCACCACCCGACGGACCGAAGAGACGCTTTGCCGTTTTCTTTGTGGCCGAGGCGTACGAACGCTGCAACGGCGCCTTGGGCGTTTTGAAACCGCTATCCAGCTGCCCAAATTCAGGCGTGGCCTCGCGCTCCGCACGCCGACTGCTGCTGCGTGTGATGCGATCGCAAATGCTGCGCAGTGCCTTCACTGGCTTCCGTATCGATTCATTCAGCGTGCTGTTGAAGCTGGCCAGCGAGCATACGGAGTCATCCGGCCCGATTGTCTCACTGCCCAGGAAAGTGGACGTATCGGCGACGGCAATCGAGCTGCGTCGCGTGCGCAGCGTTTTGATAATGGGCGTACGATCGGCCACAAAACTCATTGAGCGCTTCAATGTGCGCGTTATGGATCCGGTGCGTATGAGCTTCGGTTTCTTGGTGCTCGCGGGCAGGGCAAAGGAGTCCACAGACATCAGCGAGACGTTGTCGAAGCTGTCGCGTTTGCGCTTCAGATCATTCTCGGCTGTCGTTGCCGTCAAGTCATCCGTTTCCATGTCGCATTCGTTGATCGTCTCGATGGTCAGCAGTTTGGCCGGCGCCTTCAGTATGGGCGACAGGCTCTCCGTGTGCGACTGAAACTCGCGGGGGGACAGGCTGCCATTGCAGCTGGTGGGTGTGCCGGCAGTTATAATAATGCTGGGCTGCAAGTACTTGCTGCTCTTTGGCGTGCTCGCCTGTACATCCTCCTCGTCCTCGGAGTCGGGCAGCGGCAGCTCCTCCGGCTGCTGCATATCGCCTGCTTCCACAAACAAACGCACATCAAAGTGTATATCATCCGGTTCGTCAATTTGATTTTCCTTATCAGCGACAGGCTGCAGCAGTTGTCTATCTGACACATTGGCAACATCGAGACCGCTGGCAGTTTTGGTGGGTGTAGGCTTGGGACTGCTGCTTATTTGGGTTTTAGTGTTAGTGCTGTGGTTAGTATCAGTGCTAGTAGTGCTAGTGCTAGTGCTTGTAAGGACAGCGCCCGTATTGGGCATCACCTGGAAAATATATACACGAGAATCAGCCATAAGACACACAAACAAACAAAACGTATAAAAGCCAAATGCCAGTGAGTTGAGCATGCAACTACAACTAAAATGGGAAAATGGGGTATAAAGAGCCCACTGTGGGGCTGGGCGGGTAACTCACGACATGCGAGCACTCGGGATCATCCAGTTCGGCACAGACGCCACCATTCTCCAGCAGCACATCGACCATGTGCTGATGCTCCTCGGCGGGAAAGCCAAAGAAGCAAACCTTCTGCCCCTCAAATGCCTTCAGGCGATGCGTTTTGGTAAAGCTATCTTCTGTCGCCTCAAACTCCATAGAATCGCGCGCTAACCAGGCGGCATAGACCCAAGCGGGTCGCACCACCGTCAGGCGGAAGGTTTTGGCGTATCTGTGTAAATAAGTTGACATAAATTAGTAACCTTAAAAATATTAATGAATTGCAGCTAAACAGTTGATATTCGAGCTTTTCAGTGGCCTTTTTTTATGTTCTTAGTGCACTACATTAAATCTAAAGCTTTGATGCAATTTCAAGAGTTGTTTTTACCAACTTCCAGAAAGCTCTTTGCACAGAAAAATCCAATATTTTAGCTTGAAGAAATATCAACTAAGAATTAATCGTAGTTTAAACATGCAGGCATCCACAAATATGAATTCGGATTGTACATATCTTGTAGATTCTTCTTTCTTCGTAGTAACGAAAATTGTCTGGCAAAACTATCTTAAAACATTACAGAATACATATGTATATACAAAATAACTCTTTGATATACAAGATATGTAGTCTACACATAATTTTGCCAATTACTTTTCAATCCCCATTGTACTTCATAATAGATTAACTCCGGAGCATGCCTGAATAATCACGCACAACATTTAATCCGAGCTACAGTCTAGCATCATTGTACTGAAACTATACTTACTGATACTTTTCGCCGCCACTGTGATTGCATATCAGATGCGTGGTTTTTGTATTCAAGTCCTTCTTGATGCAACCGCCCATGGAGTGTATGAGATTCACCAGCTTTGTCTGCAAGCAAATGTTGCTAGCTTAGCATCCAGTGCATTTCATTGCGGGACAACTACTCACCAGCTCATCCTTTTTGCGTATGCCCGTGAAGCAAGTGACCACGCCACGCATTGCATAGTTGTAAATGGGCCGCGTGTTCTGGCCCAGTGTCTGCTTCATCTCCGCCGCATACTTCAAAGCGGGTGGGCCCAAAATGCTGCAATGCAAGAGGTTGAGAAGGTTGAGATGGCGAAGAACGCAATTAAATATTTATGTGGCACACTTTCGAGTTATGCAAGGCAATGGCAATACTTGTGTGTGTGTCTGAGTGTGTTTGTATAATTGTAATGCCCCAATTGACCTTGGCCATTGCGCTGCATCAGCCATATTTCAATTGTTCGAATCACTCAAGACTATAAATCGGTTATAAGCGCCTTCAATTGCAGTCGCAACAGAAGACAGAAGGCAGAAGACAGTCGAGCAGCCGTGCGATCAGGCTATCCACGAGTGACTGCAAGTTAACAATCAGCGACGTTGCCACACAAATACACACACAAGATATATACACACACACACACACAGAACACACGACACCAGGTGGCAATTGCTGGGCATGTAAACAACAATCAAAAGCCAGACGAATTCTCACTGAACTTTAACTTGAGCAGAAAGCCCCCCACCACCACCCCCACTCCCAACCCCACCACACCAACCACAACTCATGCGGCGATCAATTTGTTTAAGGGCTTTTTTGTTTATTACTTTGGGAGGCAGCAAGCAGGCGGCAGGCAGATGCCAATGGGGCTGACTGTACGTACAGTCTGTACTGGGACCACAAACCGGAAGTTTTTATAAACAAATCAATCGAGCGGAAGTGGGCGGATGCTGCCTACTGCCTGCTGGCTGCCCGCCTGCCTGCAGATGTATTTATGATATTTTTAAATGAGCGCCCAACAATATTGAAATTAATTTATGTACATTTCATTCATCATTCATGCGTGCGTTATTCGTGGCTAGGATACACGCTACACACATCCATTAAATGGTTGAGTAACAATGAGCGATAATCAAAAGTATGTAAGTATGCATAAATATAGATCGGAATTGTTCCAGGAAACAGCATTTTGGCATAAAACAATCAAAAAGTGGCAATAAGTGAAATGCCTACAGATTGATATGGGACACACCCTAAAAGGAAAGGGGGGATTTTAAGAATGTATCTCGAAATTATTATGAGATAAAATAAAAGTGTGCAAAGATATAATAATCCCGAAGAAATATCTCGTATATGTATTGAAATGGAATTTTTAATAATAAAACTTGTAGAACACAAATATTAAAAAGAAACATAGGTCCAAAGTTTATTATTATGTACTCAAAAATATTAATAGTCAAACAGCACATATAAGATTTGAAAAAAGAAATTAAATGTAAAAAAATTTAAATCCGTTGTTCATATCTAAGAGTATGAAAGCTTGCTGAAAGATATTTATTCAATTCATAAAAATCAATGGTCTAAAATGTTTGGCTCTGTGAATCATCTTGCATGCACTTGTATAACACATAAAATCAATAAATAGTCTGTAGCTCCCACACAAATTGTTTTTATCGCCGAATAATGATCACTGCACTTCGTTTAACACAAACACTGTATTAACTATGCCAACAACTCGCTTGTTAGCCAATTGAAATTTGGCCTTATCCCACAGTCCATTGCACAATGCGTTTCGTTTGAGTTGGATAGTAAAACCAAACAATACATTTGGAAACTCAAGACTTGTTCCAGCACAACTAATCCGCACTTAAATTTCACCTGATAAGGCGAGACTTCTCACAGCTTTCACGCATTTGAAAAGCAGACACTTTGCACTTGTTTCACACACACACACACACACACACACACACACACACACACACTTGTGTCTCTCTCTTACCATAAATGATAAATTTCCATATGCAGCACAGATATTTAGACAAACGTTGACTTTTGTCAGCATAAACTGAATTTGTATTGAGGTACACGAATATATTGGGGAAATCCGAAAAGCCTTTAGATGATTCTAGCGGCACAACTTAACAAACACAACTGTTGCGTGTTGTGGGCCTGGGGAAAATGATTGAGCCAAATGCCGAGCGACGGCAGCTGCGGAACGCGTTGGAATGAAAAATTGTGGAAATAGAAAATGCCACTTGATGGCACACACTCAAGTGCCAAATGCCATACACACACTCACACTCACACACACTCACACACACACACATACTAGTGCTGCTGTAAGCTGCGCAAACATTGAACGCTAGAGAGAAACCCACGAGCCAGATGACAAAACGGCAAACAAAGCGCACAGTGGGACGAATTGGCGGGGAGGGGGAAGGTGCCGGCGACAGGTGAATTTATGCAAATATTTGATATATATAAAATATATATATATGCATGAATTTCATAGGAATTTGGTAGCACAATCAGAATGGCAACAAGGAAAACCCCAGCGATTCGCTTAGTCAAAGCACAAAAATGCGCAGCGCGTGCTCCCGAGTTGCGTGTTGGGGTTGAGATGAGCTATTGGGGACGACCTCCAAAGTAGACGTATGCGCCGCTGATGGACAAACCATGGAGAACTTGTTGCTTGTAAAGTGCGCTGATCTTTCGCCCCGACACAACCATAACCACTCGAACTTTGCGAGGGTCAAAACTATAGAACAGTCAATGACAGCAACGCGTTGAGTTCTTCTCCGCAGCCAGATCCCGCGCCCCACTGCTCCCAACCCTCCTCCCATCCCACCACACTCTCCACACACAATTAATTTGCCATACTGAAACTGATAAATTATAAATTATATACATACACGCACTGCGGGGAGCATACTATACTATACTATACTATAGATATATGTACATACATATATCAAAAAAATGCCATAATAAAAAAGTATATATGCATATATATATTTTCTGCGATTTGTTGTTCGTGTTTTTGTATTGAAAATCTTCTGTTTGTTGTTGCTCTTTGCAAGAATTTCCGACTTGCTGGCGACGCTTTTCACACTTTCTACGCGTCTTGACATCGTGTTCCATATATAACATTTTTATAGAATCTTGGCGCCAAACGATTGCTGCAATATGACGCAACCCCCCCCCTCGCCTATCTTCAACCACCTCTGCAATCAAAGGCGAGCGATTCATTTCGATTTCATTGGAAGTACGCAAAGTTTTCGGCTTAACGAATTCCTCCACGAAAATTGTCATGTGTTGTCAGGCAAATATTCATTTTCATTCGGATTTCATTTTCTATTTAATTTGTTTTAGTCGATGAATGAAAGCGCCCCAAAATAGGCAATGCCCCCATCGGGTTCGCAATGCAGTCGAATGCCTATGATTCAGTTTATCTATATATAATGTACATCTGTATATAGCAATTAACAAGATCTTTGTGGCATAATTTGCGAGAGTTTAAGTGGCCGTTAAGTGTGTGTGTATGTTTCTGTGTGTGTGTGAGCATTGAGCAATTCTCAAAAGCCGTTCAAGGAATTTTCTCAATAGCTGCTCCAGTTTTCCCCCTTCTTTGCATTTCGTGGGAAGCCCAAAAAGTTCTCGTGAATTTTATAAAAGACCATATGTATCCACAATGAAGATACATATGTTTATGCACATATAGTATACATTCATATCCATATGTAATATCCGAATTGTACACAGCCTTCTTCTGATGAAAGGCTGTTTAGTTTTATGGCTTTCTCCTCAAAGGGAGGGGGAGAGAGATAACAGGGCAGTTATGCCAATATGAAAATATTTTAGACTTCACATGAAGAACATTTAAATAGGAGCGGAATATACTGATCCTTGAGCCTGAACATATCGCGAATTGCAGCTAAATACGTAGTTAACTAATTCGTATTCATGAAATGTTTACAATATTTGATATAATTTATTGCCAAGTGACTAAGCTTTTCTTATGTTTCCAAATATTGAAAACAATATTTTTGTCTTTATAATTCTTAGCTAATTAAGGATTATTTTTAAGTGTTATGATAAATGTATTTTGAGCGAAATGCCATAGAAAAACCATCCATTTATATATTTACTCTTTACTAACTAAAGAAAACAATTTTATGTGCAAAATAATAACAAAAAAGAAAAAAAGAGAAGAATATACATACACTCGCATAAAAAGAAAACACAAGCATTCGAAACATGAATGAAATTTTGGCAAATAAATAATAAGTATTTATGGTGGAGGTGCTCTTCTACGAGTTCTACGAGCAGCTTCCGTTTCTGCTGCCATTCTTTACATGTTTTGTGCGAGAAAAGAAAAATACTAATGTTCAACATGAAAGCGTAGCAAAACAGGCAACAGCAACAGCAACAACAACAGCAATAGCAAAAGCATCCCTCCCCTTTCCCTTTTCCTGCTTCCTCCTGCCACAATTTGCAAGCCAACAAACGCATTTGTTGACCTTCAATATGATCGTAAATAAATACACACAAAAGTGCTAATCACTAATTGGGCCTGTGCATGTTTTTTGTGTGTTATTATCATCGTTGTTGTGCTTGTTGTTGGTATTGTTTTATTTGAATGTTGCCATTACTGCGCAGCTGGTAGATTAATCAAGCGTGGCGAATTATGCCGCAAGTCTCAAATTTGACAACAATTTGTAGCAAATGTGCAGAACAAAAATAAGGAGCAGTGCTCTAGTCGATAGTGCTCAACTAAGAGATACCCCGTAAATAATTATATATAAATATATATAAAACGAAACCAGAAGAACACAAATATATTCTTGATGAATGAAATCTTTATCAAATCTCTATGAGATAGATGAATAGAAATATCTTTTTGTCTACCAATTTGTGGATGAGATAGTAAACAAAAGTGTAATATGTCAAATTCTTTTGTATTTGAGATAGTCTACATGAAATACATAGTAAATATCTTTATGGTTACAGGGTATACAAACACAAAACTGGGTAGAGTGGATTGTCAACGGTTTGGCGCTGTCAATCTACCGCAAAAGCCTCTGACTATGCCAGGAGGGTTGGGGGGTGTGGTTGGTATGTGGTTTAAGGAAAGAGGGGGAGGGGGGAGGTTCGGGGAGGCAGGCAGCACATGCGTATGTCTCAATTTCAAATTTGGCCGCTGCTGCTGCTCCACTCGTGGCATTCTGTGGCGTCGTGACATGTCTTTTCCAATTTGGTGCCATTTTTTTCGAATGTGTATTGTATTTATTAATAGATGCAGTTGCTAAGATTTAGCCCGAGCACTTACCATTCCTTTTGCTTGTGTATGGCATCAAAGATCTCGTCCTCAAAGTCCTGCAGCACGTAGAAGGTGCGCCATTCCATATCGTTGATGATATCCAGACCAGTCTCCGATTGGATGACAGGCAAGCCGAAGCTCTCGGCTGCCTGCAGCGTGTCTCCATCCTTACCAGCATCGCCCACCAGGCAGATGCGTGAGGGCAGCTTTGCCAAAATGGACATTTCTGTGCAAACCAAAAAGAGATCGAGAATGACAAAGGCATTAGCATGTGCTTTATATTTAGCATAAGATTATACTGTTTAAGTGCTCATGAGACACTTCGTATGGATGCTATTTGTGTAGTTGGCAGTCTGTTCGACTTTGATATGCTCTGTTAATTGGATATATATCTCGATTGCGCTCAAGTATCGAATCGGAGGTATAGTGAGGCAATTAAACCCAATTTAAGTCGAATCAACAGCAAATCAATTTAAATTTGTATCCATATAATGTTATCGTAATAAACAATATTACATACTTTTTAAATCTTAAAATTAATTTTAAAAAACATTAGAAGTACACTAATAATTTAAAATAGATATTTAAAAAACATATATTCAAAAGCCTACTGTATGTAGAGCAAATACTTCCTGACCTAACTATCTATTGATATGATGTGAATGCATTCGAGATTTAGTTACTTTCACTAAATGTTTTGCCAAGCTGATGAGTTGTGTTTGATATTTATAGAGAGGTGATTTGCATAAACGATTGTACAGTTGTTGCCTTCACCTCCCCCAAATACCCTATTAAGTACTTTGCACAAACAGCCCACTAAATTTTAAGTACACTTTGTGCGAGAGTGGAGAGCGTATTCAAAGTTTGGCGCTATGATTTATGGCCATCAGTTTTTGTTTGTTTATGCAAATTGCAAATTGCGAAGTGAAGCAAAGACGAGGCATCACAGAGGGGGGCGTGGACTTCGCAACAGAAACCAGAGGGCAACAAAAAGAAAATAAACAAACGCGAGACAGGCCAAATAGTAGAACTACGAGTAGGATCTCTCCGAGCATCAACCACAGCTGAAGGGCAGAGATGATCGCTCGATCTACGTCGATCATTTAGCCGCATTTTGTGAGCTGTTGACATCAATTTTAATTGTGATCGCCAAGTGCTGATTGTTGCTATTATTATTGTTTGTTTGTTGTATACCCATTGGCAGCGCCTCGCTCCCTGCTGCGACCTTCAGATCATTGCCATCGTAGTTTTGACAAGCCGAAAAATGCAAAAACAAAACGAAAATGCAGCCGCCACCCACACGAGCACTGCACAAATGTTCAAGTGCATTCAATTTTCCACCAGCCCCTCGCCAAGCCCCAAGCCCCAAGCCCCAGCCGCAATCCCATTCCCATTCCCACCACCCATGGCTATGGCTGGCAGTATGGACATGTAGTTGTGCATTCATTTTATCCAGAATTGTGCAGCTGTAACCGATGCCAATTGCGCTTTTGTATCTCTGCCGCTCGAGACGACGACGTCGTCGACGTTGTTGTTGTTGTTCATATTGTTGTTGTTGTTGTTGTCGATGCCCGTCGCCACAAGTGCAATTGAGCAAAGTCCAGACTCCCCTCTGTTGCATGGAAGTGCTCCAGAGCAGGAGATGCAGCGTACATAGTTCTTGTTGTTGCTGCTGTCGCCACATGACGCATGGAATTTTTAGAATAACTAAATAACTAAATTCTTGATAAACATTGCAATGGAAATTTATGGGAAATATTTCGTAAGTTTTACTATGTTTACAAAGGTGTTAAAACGGCCGATGCATGACATGCACTAATTACTAGTGTTGTTGTTGTTGTTGTGAGTCAATGAAAATGCATACTTGCTAATGCAATAACTGAAATAATAATACCGAATGGAGCACTTGTAATTAAATACAAACATATTTTGTATTCTCAGCCAGTTCAAACAACTGAGAAAATAGCACGGCAGGGATACTTTATACATAATAAAAGTCTGGCATGCACAAGTTGTAAACAGTTATTTGTCAACCAATACTTAACTATTAAAAGTAAAGTTAAACAGTAATCATACAATATCGATTACAGCACTCACTGCACACTTTTCAGAGAAAATGGGGGATAGTGTGTTCTGAAATATGTGTAAACTTAACTGGGAGTACTAAAATTATAGATATTAAATTGCATTCAATGGAAATTTGATCAACATATTATTAAAATCGTATACTTAAATATGAAGAAAACCTTGGTAGCTGGAAATTTTATCCCTGCAAATATTGAAGAGGTATACGAAATAGTCCCTCAGTTAAAACTTTATATAAGCATATACATAGTTCACATTTTCCATTTTCCGCAATTCGATCAGGTAAAACTATAAGCCAAAACTAGTTGAAATGTTCTTGAATTCTATCACAGTGGTATTAAGTTAATAGACATTCCCTTCAAAAATAGTATTTGTAATTCCTATTATATTCAAAATACATAGGGTAGCTAAAATTGAGAATTTTGTGCTTGAATTCAGAGTTTCTCTGGTCTGCTTGAGATTCGTTGCGGTAAATTCCAAAGATTGCGAACATGTTCAATTTAATTTATTGTTATTCAGACTGCGTAAAACAATTCGAGAAGACTAGATATAAACACATACATATAATAAAGATATACATACGCTCTTAAAGATGCCCCTTGCATGTGAAATTCAACTGACCCTCAAAATCCACCCGTTTTTATACCTGAGACAATGCCTGTGTTCCCTTGAAGGTGCAACGAAATAAATACCTGTAAAATCCTTATACACTTGACATAGTGCAGCCTGCTTAAGATTCGCCTGTTTGACTTCCTCCGGCGCTGCGTACGTGAAATACGACCACGCCTGACGACGAACCGTGACCAACTTTGTTGCTTTCTTGTTGTTACAGCCGCTGCCAAAGCTGAGCTGAGAAGTCGCTGCTGCCACAGGCAAGTGCAACATGGCGAGACGACGTTAAGGATCAAACTCTGAACTGCAACTAACGTGAGGACCACGAAATTTTGATATTTTTGCATGAGAACGCAGTCAGGCGGAAGGAAGCCACAGGTGTTCCTGGCCCCTCCCAGGCAAGGGAAAAAACACACACGAACAAACACAAACACAAATGGAATTTTAGGGCAGAGTGCGAAAGAAACTCACAGGTGGTGGTGAGGGAAATAATGGCAAGTATCTGCAATTTAGGGAATTTCCCTCTGCCCGTGCTCCCTTAGTTTAACAGCTGGTGCTGCTGCTTCTTCTGTTTCTATTCTGTTTCGTCGCTTTGGTTGGCCCAGTGCCAGGAGACATGATGAAAAACTAATTGAGTGCCATTTGAATAATGAAAATGCTGGCTGCTACACGCACACGTTTAAGCCAAACGATTTTGTCAAAGCGACTCATCAAAGTGGAATCTTGTAATAAAATTACGTTGTCAGTTGTCTTTGAGCCTTGAGCGCAGACGCAGAGACCTTCGCACACATGCTAACATGCATATGTGTGTGTAAAAATGTCATTAACATTGAACATTGGCATGTGCGCTCACTGTTAAGCATATGTATGCGTATCTATATACATACAATGAACATATACCCGGAAAAGGGAATAAGGACAGAGGGGAAAGCAGACATGCAAACGTGGTAGGTAAATCACTAGGCTCTAGTAACAATAACAGAGAGTATGTGAGAGCGAGAGAGAGAGAGAGTGCGCAATTTGTTTCCTTTTCTACCTACGCAGGCAGTCAGAAACTTAGCCGCGGCGGCTGCGCTTTGTTGTTGTTAGCGCGCCCGCCTTTGGTTGTTGTTGTTGCTAGCTGGGTACAGTGCCGGTTCGAGTGCGGGGCGAGGGGCGCAAAGCATTTAGCACACATTTTTTATCTGCGAGCGCCTGCCATTCACTATACATAAATATGCTCTGCACCGAAATAAATTCAAAAAGTAGCTTAAAATTTACTGACGCGTTGCTGCTTGGTCTTTTTTTAGTGACTACAACAGGAAAGTAGTAGCAGATATTTTTTGCTGGCAGTGACATTTTTTATGCGATTACTAAGGCTTTTTCTTAGCGACGACATTGAAAAACTAATAATATATACAAACTGTGAACAGCTGTTGTCTCCGCACTTTCCGTATTTTGCAACTCACCTGTTTTTGATTGCTCCTCGATGGTCTCCATTTCGTTTGAATTGCATTAAATTTTGGCAAAAGACGCCGCACACACACATACACACACACACAGTCAAATGCACAAAAGCCTAGTTTGTGTTCGATTCACTTTGTTTCTTTCAATGATGGTTTGTTTATGTTTTACTTATTGTTTGAATCAGCCCAATGCCACAGCATCTTTGTTTTTGCACAATTAAATTAAACAACGCTTGAGTCAATTAAAAAGCGGCGCGCAAAACAACACATACATGCGAAAAACAGTCACAAATTACGCACACACACGCACACAGTAACAAACACTCGGGCGCTTTAAACGAATTCCATTGAATGCAGCAGGCTGCGACGCTCTTTTAGCTCTTTTCACAATCCTTACAAATATTTTACTTTGAGTAGACGCGTTTAATTGCACGAGTGTATATTTTTATTGGTATACATCAAATTACACAGCACCTAGTACGTGTTTAAAGTGTCTTCTTGGCAGCGCGTCGGAATTACAAATCAAAATCAACGGTCAAACACGTCCGGTCGCACGGCTGTTCGTCTCGCTTTATTTTACATGAATGTTAACGCTCCTGCTCTTGCTACTCAAAATGGCGCGGTTATTGCCGATTACCATTGCTATGCGATTTTCATCGAATCTATCGAAAAGCCCTGTTAAGTATTTCCACTGCTTCCGCATCTGCGTTCTAAAATTGAGCTGATATTCAATTTATGCGGCGTCAAATAAATAATTATAACGAAAATATTGGAGTTAATTCAAATTTTTTTATTGATAAAGTTTATTTTATTAGAAGCGCTGTCGGAGACAGACGGTGGTGCTACGTTTCTGTTATTGTGCTCTCTGCCCAAAATCGATCATCATTTTTGAAACACCTGCTGTTACTACACATTTAAGATAAATTAAATATCTCATTCAATTTCCGCAGCTTTTGTCAAACACACTCCACAGCTATGTAATTGCTCTATTATTAATTTATTAATTATTATTAATTATCGATAACAATGCAGCAATCGTCCAGCATTCCAACTTGCTTTAATTAGGAAAGCAGAAGTTAACAGCACAAAATTTTCTTCTGAGCTACCGACGTGTGTTAAAGATTTCGTAGTGGCAGTTCCCCACTAATTGTACTCAAGCTCAATGAAATGCTAACAAATGATCGATAGCGATATCGATATAGCGAAATCGATTACCGGAACAGTGCTGCCACTCGAAAGAAAAAACAAAAATACCAGCGGACAACACTTGTTGCTGTGACGTCACACACACAAGCGCAGTTACGTCAATGTAGCAATATGCCCAGCAATCTGTCAAACAACCCACCACCAGCACAACTACAACAACAACAGCCCACTGACATTTCGTCAATAGGTCCATGTATACATTTCTCAGTTGTTCGCTGGCTCGCGAAGAAAAATTCGAATCGCTCCTGTGTTTTACCGCCCAATTCAGGGGGCATTTTATTTGAAAATAGTTTTAAAAAATGCTGCACCAACCGCCGCCGCCGCCGACGCACAGCATCAAGATAATGTCGGGCGCGGAGGAGAATCGCCACTACCTGCGCGCCTTCATCCAGACGTACCGCGACATGCCTGTGCTCTGGGACACCTCGCTGCGGGACTATACGAACCGAGAGAAGCGAGCCGAGGCGTATCAGCGCCTGGTGCCCATCTACCACTACCTTAAGCGAGACGCAACAGTCGAGGACGTGAAGAAGAAGATCAACACGCTGCGCACCAACTACCGCAAGGAGCTGAAGGTCGTGGAAAGCGCCATGCGCTCGGGCAGCCTGCACACGCCGCGCTGCTGGACCTTCCAGGAGCTCGACTTTCTGCGCAACACCGAGAAGTTCCTGGCGGTGAATCCCACGTTTAAGAACGAGCCCTCCTTTGCCTTCAACGAAAACTCCAGCTCGACGGTGGCGTTCATGGAGCAGCACGCCGCCAGCAGCAGCAGCGGTGCCTCCGCCCTGCATTATCCCTACCGCAGTGTAACCGGACAGACCCCCAACATATCAGAGATGTTCCACAAATCCTTCGGGCACGTGCAGAAGGTAGATCCGCTGCCGCCGCCACCGCTTCCGCCTGCAGGCGGCGTCATGCATCAGCCGGCACACTCGCAGGCGGATTACACGGTTGCCAAGCGGGCGCGGCAGACGCCGCCCTGCAGCAGTGGCAACAATGTGGCCACAGCGAGTACGGTGAGCACTCACCACACAGACGAGCTGCTCAACATTGCCTGTGAGTATCTAGCCGGAACCTATCCCGAGGAGGAGTCCATCTCACGCACCTGGACGCACAAGCTGAAGCGTCTGCCGCGCGAGCAGCGATTGCTGGCCGAGCGGTTCATCAACGAGATACTCTTCGAGGCGGAGTCCAATAACCTGCATCGCGGCTCCGTGCAGATCAACAACAGCTTCGAGCCCTACGTGCGTTTTGAGGAGCCGCCCGCCTGCCACGAGGAGCAGGACAAGTCGCAGAGCCCCAGCGTACACACCTCCTCCGAGTCGACGCCAAAGCCCAGCACAGGCGCCTCCAGTGGGCTCAACGAGCCACCGAATGCGGGCATTCGAGACTTCTAGCTTTAAGTACGCTTAAGTGTTATTCGGTTTTTATTTAAAGACGCGGACAGAGACTGTCGCAATTTAGCTACAGGACATGACATGGCACATGACAACTAGACAGAAAGCTAAGCAAAAAATGTTTGTAAATATTTACGAGGACCTGTTTTTGGTATACTGATATTTAAGTATGCGGACACAGCTCAGTCCACGCGCTGATAGTCTACGAGATTACGTGTTAGCCAGACATAGGGCGAGGCGCCAGCCAGGAACAGACAGGCGCCAATCACAGGACGATGCAGAATCCACGCCACGGCGGCGATAGTCAGTGCCAGCGAGAAGGCGATCACGAAGTTCCCAGTCACCGGGAAACGCGCATCCGGCGCCAATGCAATTAGCAGCGGAACGCGAAGCACTGCAAGATATCGAAAGGAAAATCGAAAGATAATTATACGTATCAGAAGATAATTATACTTATAATTGTGTACATATTAATATGTATTGTAGTATATATAGTAGTAGTAGTAGTAGTATTTAGTATGTAATTATGTCTTAAATTGTTTTTATACAAAATTGTGCGATCAGAAAATTGCTATTGCTTTTCATTTCATGGCCTTGCAGATGATGTAATAAATTTATTTTGATGCAATCAGTTTCGAAGTAATTGTGATAATTATTTATTTGGATTATTATATGGATTTATTCCGTTATATTTGCTCTATCAGTACAATAAACGATCGAAAATAGAGAGATTGCAGAGATGGGAACGTCCTTAAATAACTTCGGAATGTTTTTCATTTTTGTTGCTACTCATTTTAGAAACCGAAAATATTTAGAATGGTGTCCCAATAATATAAAGCATAAAAACAAGCATTAATAGACATTGGAAAATATGAAGACTATCAAAAGTAGTTAATTTCAAACGGCGTGCCCAATATTCTATCCTTTTTCGAAACGCTTAACAGGTTTCACTAGCCTAAATAGAGCAGTCCGAGACTTCTTACTTAATTCACAGATTATGACGCATATTTTCGCTATTGCTGGCTCAATCGCTTTGAAATTTTAAACATTAATATAAAATAAAAATATTCAAAAAAAACGATCAGAAATTATAGCTGTTCAGAGCTTGGAAAAACCTCTAGTAACTATACTAGCCTAAGGATTTGAAGTTGTTAACTACCGAGGACTGCATATGTACACAAATATATCCTACATTTGAAATATATCAGCAAGGAAATTGAACCCCAGCATCCCGATTGCTAAGTAGACATCTGTTTCAAAAACACGGACAAGGACTTACGCATTTGACGCAATATCTTTGAGTTGCAGGTGACGCCGAAGAAGATGAGCAGCCAGCCGACGAAGCGCCACCACCAGGTGTTCAGCACCTGGGCACGATACTCCAGCCGGAACACCTCGAGAGCACTGATCTCGCCCGGATAGACAAGCAGCACGGGCACACCGCGAGTCGTAATATACGGCTGCACCTTGTTGCCCTGGAGGCGGCCCACCACGCTGTACACTTCACCCTCCATGCCAGCATAGGTGAAGAGTATGCGCAGATCGCCGACTTCCGGATTGAACACATCGTTGGTATGATAGTAGAGGCCGAGATGCAGCTTGATACTGCTGTCGTCCGGCCGTATGTCCGAAGTGAGTTCATTGTAGTTGGTGAACTTATTCTTCACCTCGGCACCCAGCTCGTATTTGCCAATGTAGACGGCGTCGGCCACCTGCAAGGCGCTCTCGATGGGAAAGCGCAGCGGATTTATGTGTCCATGGCGTCTGTGAAAGTTGCGCGAGTCGATGAGCTTGTCGCGCCACTGGCGCGTGTAGTAATAAGAGCGAGTGTCCCCTTCGATCGAGCCCACAGGCTCGGCAAACTGCTCGACGATCTCCTCCACCCACTGGAACATCTGGACGCGCCGCCGCAGCTTGACAGCCATCAGCTGGATGTTGTAGTCCGGTTCGGTGAGCGGCTCACCGCAAATGATCGGACCCGACAGGTGCACAATGCGATTCTCGAAGCTCTGGTCCTGCTCCTCCTCGGTGAACCGCATGGAGTAGATGTCTGCGTAGGTCTCGTCCAGCGCCAGCATTGTGTGCACCGCGCGTCCCTCGTTCCAGTAGAGCACGCCGGTGCCGGCTACGAAGAGCACCAGGCCGAAGCTTGCGATGAGCCAGTGGGCCCGCAGTGTTTCACGTAACGTGGCCATGTGCAACAGTTAAAACTTTAGAAATGCATTTGCCTGTGTACATAAACAGCAACACAAGCTGCGCCGATAATCCCTTCAGTCTCTTTCAGTTTGTGCGCACTGCGCAGTCACAGGCCGTGCATTTTTTCAACGCCGTTCATGCAACAGCTGTCATTGTCAGCTGTTCAAATTTCCAGTGTCGAGCACTTAACAAAAACAATTCAGAAATAAAAATATTAGAATTTTTAACAATGTGCAGCAATAGCTTGTCCGATTATCAAATTACAAAGGCACTGAAGCATGGCAAGTTCGGGTCGGCCTTTAAAGCCAATTATATTGTCAACAATCGCGTGGTTGTTGTTAAAAAGTTTTCGCTGAAACACAAAGATGATGCCGATTTAAAGCAGCTATTCGCCGAGGTTCTGTGTTGTCGGCAATTCAAGCACCCAAACATCATTAGAATCATCCATAGTTTTATATGCGAAACCGATATGTTTGTCGTATATCCGTACATGTGCTTTGGAACGTGCCAAACTCTGCTGCAAAGCATTTTCACGAACGGATTCCCGGAACCACTGATAGCATTGATTTTCAAGGATGTCCTCTCCGCACTTATGTACATACACATGAATGACTTTGTCCATGGATCTGTGAGAGCCCACCACATATTATTGGATACCCAGAAAGCAGTATTATCGGATTTCCATGACAGTTGCAGTTTTATCAAACATGGCAAAAAGAAGCCCGTCTTGCACGGCGTTTCACTCGAGAGAAACCTGAACTGGGCCGCCCCGGAAGTCCTAGATCAGAATGTCAATGGGTATACCGAAAAGTGTGATATATACTCCGTGGGCATAACGGCCTGTGAAATGTCCAACGGCATCCAACCGTATTTCGAGACGCAGCCCACACTTATGTATACGGAGAAGATTCGCGGAAATGTGCCATCCCTACTCGACAAATCGACGTATACAATGCTGCTGGACGATCAGGGGAAAATGCCATTTGAGAACTCGACGACGAGAAGAACTTATGAAATATTTAGTCAACGCGTACTGTCCGATGATTTTCATCAGTTTGTGGAAATCTGTTTGAATCGAAATGCGGAAAATCGTTGGAGTGCCAAGAAGCTAACGACACATGCATTTTTTAAGCAATGCCGACACACGACTTTCTCAGACCACATCAAAAAATGTCACTCAGAAATCGACAATAATTCCATAAAAGACGATGAAAGCATTGGATCCCTGGATGACCAAGCAAAAGAATGCAGCGAAGACGTTCAATGGAATTTTTAATAATCATTATTGTACTGTAGGCACATAAGCTCAAACAAATAAATAGTCAAGGATTTTAAAATCGAGTAAAGTTTATATAACAGTTTCAGAACTTATTCTACCAGAAAGCACAACATGGCGTTGTCCAGAGCGAATCTGTTCTATTATATTATGATTGACACTGTTTCTTACTCATTGTAAAGACTTTTTAATTTTCCCAAAATCGGTGAATTACGTATTCAATAATTTTGTATATATAGATTTATAAAATGATCTTAAGGGCAATAGGACTAAAATTTATATTTAGCCGGTACAACGTTGTCCTATTTCAATCCAATAGGTGCTATTTTACGTAAGAAGACTTAAATCCATTCTTCATATTGATGCTCAGAATGCCAATAGGAATTTCCGACTAGATCAAGCATTTTAAATTGTGTCGATGTGGATTTTTTGAGAAAACGGGTATACATTTATCCAATGAATTTTTGCGTTGATCATCCGAAAGGATGAAAAACGAAGATACCAAAATATTCAGCTATTTGAGGGTAACATTTTCCAATTTTCTATGTGCTTACTTACACCAAAACTTTAGATACCTATAAAGTTTTGTTTTCAACTATGTAACATATTTATTAGAAAGGTTTCTGCAAAAAAAGACTTTACTTTCGCATAACTTCAATTTTCAATTTAGAAGAAAGCAGTTTATGTGTAAATCAAACAAAGATTTTGAAATTGAAATCCATAATTTATTTCACATAATTTACTTTAATATAAATGTGGCTTTATTTACAGTACATATTCTTGTGTTTTTTGTTATAATTATGCATAGTCATTGTTAATTAGTTGCTCGAATCAAGCCAAAGCTAATGCGTAAGTTAGCCATGTCATGCAATATTTTGCATATTGCATTGTGTAAAATGGTGTTTCCGATAAATATTTATATCCAAGGTGCTTGATAAAAATTATATATCACTTGGCGCCTCTAAAAACTAAGCAAATTGATATAAAACAAGATGTTGGTCACGTATTTTTTATTACGTATTAATTTTAAACAAATTAATAACAATTAGGCGAAATCGGTTCTACTAAAATTAAAATTATTTAACAAATAACTAAAAAAACTGTTTTTTCTTGTGTTGCTTTGATTGTTAACTTAAAGAAGTAAAATTTAACTAAATATTTGGACAAAAATCACGCACAAATTGCTTTAAAAAGGCGGTCTTTAGTGTTTTCAAGGTTTTTGGAGATTTGTTAAAGGATAAATATAGAAAACATAACTTTGTCTGTCAGCGCAGAAAATGTACAAGTTTAAATCTTAATATATATATATATATTTGTTATATATATTTGCAATATTTAGCGGGCTATCACTGACAAATAACGCTTGTTTTTGTTATATATTTTGTTATTATTAGCACAAAATTAATTGTTTAACTAAAATTTGTTAGTACCCAGTGTTTTTCTTCCTTTTTTTGGCAATGCTAGGGCGCATTGTGTGATAAATTAGTTGGATATTAAAAAACTAAATTAAGGTATTCTTTCCTCTAGCCTGCAAAACTTGTAACTTCTTAGGTCGGATTATCATAAATATGTGTAACTTGTTTTTATAAATATTTTACTTAAAACAAAAATAAGTTTTAACGTTGACTAACATGCCACACAATCAAATAACTCTTATCGCCTCGATTTTCGATTGTTTGATTTGGTTCCAGTTGAATACTGTTCTCCATGTCATTGTCATCTGCAAAAATTTCATAAAATGTAATTAGTAAATTTATTCAGGCATATAAATGATGCATATTATATACACATAGTGCTGCGGCGACAAAATTACAAAGGATCGAAAAGAGTCTTTTTATATTTTACATGAAAGCTTTAAGTAATATTATTATAGGCAGTTGCAGCAGCTGAAGAACACAATTTATATAGAAATATTAATACTTTGCTGCACAAGTCGATTGATATTAGATATATTTTGTTGTGGTTAAAGTTTAAAACGTTTTAGTTTTGATTAGTAATTTTTTGTGTTATGTGAAAGTGCGCGTTTTGTTTGGTAGTTTGTAGCATAGCCAGTAATTCAAATAATATATATTAAGCAAAATAAATATAAATGAAAGAAAACTAGCTACTCAATAAAATCAAGTTAACTGATAAGACAATAGATCAATAGCTACAACCAAAAAACTAAAAAGTTAGAAACAGATAGATTATAAGACAAATAAACTAAATAAATTCAAAAGTGCCGAAAGGATTTCTTATAATGTATATACACGATTGGATGTATTTATTATACAATTGTTTCCTTTATAAAATTCAGAAGGACAAATAACAAGGACACCAATGCGAACAATTTAAACAAATTAAAATATATCCACTTGTGACCTGTGTGGATTTGGTGGCACTGTGACAAGGGTGCAGAAACATATAGGTTGAAACGTGATATCCAATTTGCAACAGAAATAAAATAATAACATTGAACATAAATTTGCATAAACCTCAGGGGTCTTGAATCAGGTCACACGGCTCAGACAAATGCTGCAATCCAATTTCGAGCGTGGGCCCATAGGCAGGTGTCGCGACGCTCAGCGGAGCTCTACAAATTGAAGGTACTACACGGGCGGCAAGTCAAACGAAAAATCATTATTAAATTAAATCAAAGAATACGAATACGCAACAAAACATAACTAAGCAAAAATAACTCAAAACGGCGCAAATCAAAAGATTAAATTGAAATATGTATAAGTAAAAACCGAAAATCAAAATCAAGATAGAAAAGCTTACGTATCGACTTTCCAAACTATCAAATGCGCTGCATTATCACTAGCATCGAATTTATCATGTCCTGGATAGGAATATGGAACGATTATTCAATGAATTGCATACAAGCAGATAGAGCGAGAGAGAGAGCGGTCTCGCTCGCAGATTCTGGGCTGCCAACTGGTTAACTAGAGCTTGGACGGCCGCTGGCTGCACTTACTTATGCGAAAATCAATATAGCCCTCGCCGCCGCACATGACCAACATATCGGGGCGTTTGTTGGTGAAGGTAAGCGCAGCATTCGGCTGCTGCAGCATGGGTACCGATACAAAGAACTTGACCGCATCCCGATGGCCATGGAAGGACAGTTGAGCGTTGGCCATGCAGCACAATGGCATGTGGCCATGGGGATCAGCTGCGAACAGATGGAGCAAGGATTTAATAATGTGTCATGTTGTGTATAGTGCGGTGCTTACATGGCTTTTGCTGCGTTTCGGCCAGCGGCACGGAGATGATGACGCCGTTGCTAGTACCAATCCAGAGGCGATTGCACGATACCATTAGCGCTGTGATGCGCACAAAGCTAAAGCCCAGCTTGCCGGTGCCCAGCATTTTGGACACATATGGCTCAATGTCCACATCCTGCTTGTGCTCAAATGTATGCGTATTGTACAAACGCAGCGTGGAATCCAAACTATTACCAAAGATACCCAAGCGATTAGAAGTGACTACAATCAGGTGGGCAGCTGACTCACCGTATGGATACCCAGACGCCGGCACCTGTGGCTGCCATTTGGCGCACCTGGCTCTCCTTGCGCGGATGCGCGTCCAGCGAGTGTACAATGTTTAGCGATATGGGATCAACAATAAAGATCTTGTTGCGATGCGCGGCCCAAATGCGCTCGCCGGCCACACAGAGGCAACGTATCGAATGATTGCGATCACCGAGCGTAACCAGGTGATAACTATTCAGATCCCATTGGCCGTCTGTCTGGCGGCGGAACACGGCTAACTGAGCATTGGCCAGCGCAACGACAACCCGCGCCTCTACATGCACAATCGCCAGCACCGCATCGGGCAGGAGCACCCGGTGCAGACACTCGTGCCAGCGCCCCACACTGCTGTGCACGTACAGCCAGCCGTCCTGGGCGCCCAGCCACATGGTTGGACCCACCGAGCTCATGACCGGATCCTCGCGCTCCTTGGTGCCCAGTATGGGATTCAGTGACTGCACATTGTTGCTGCTGCCGTTGTTGTTGTTGACGTGATTGGTGCCGTTGCCATTGTCAGCGCTGCTCGACAGTCGCTGCGGCGCGCCCGGGAGCGCCTGTCGTATCTTGATGGCCTCCACATTGCCCAGCGGTTCGGTTGCATCAACGGCGGGCAGCTGCTCATTGGATTTCTCGGTAGCCTCTTTGGCCTCTGCCACACCCACAACTGTGATAGCTGCCACCTCCTCTTCCACCTCCGCCTCCTCCTTGGAGGGTTGTTTGCTGTTGCTGTTTTGATCCGGTTTGGGTCTCACGCGCACAAACTCCACCTTGCCGAGCAGTTCGGTGCCCTCACCAGGACGCTGCAGCATCTCGCCCGCCTTGACCACCTCCGATTGCTCCAGGAGTGCGTAGTCATTCTCCATGGCGCCCTGCACGGAGGCAATGCACAGCAGATGCGACGCGCATATGGGAAAAGCATCCAACACAGTGGCCGATTGATTCGCATCCACGACACTGACCGTGCTGGCGGCATGAGTGCTGGTGCAGATCCACACAAACGAGCTCAGCTGCGTCTCCGGCTCCAGAGTCTCGAGGCTGGCACGGGCCATCTGACGATCCAGCGCCTCGGCACTTTGCTCCGCAGTTGGGCTGGTGATCTCGGCTATCTTGAGCGTGGAGCGCGGCGCATAGGGCGAGTTGGCGGGTATCACTGACTGGCCATCCTTGGTGAAGCCGCCCTGCAGATTGACACCGGCCGCGCAAAACACTTTCATGTGCGGTGATGCTTCCGCCAGCGGATTGCAGTAGACGGGCACGGGCACACCGCCCGAATGACGACTCGGATTTGCGTCCTGATTGGTCTTGTTGATCGGCAAGCTCCAGCCATACGCATGCAGTCTGCCGTCCTCCTTTTGCACGTGGGCGCGCAGCTGGCGGTATTGCTCGCGCCGCCTGGCGCTGATGCGCTCCGAGGTGCCCTCCTCCGCATAGTCCTTGGCCATGATTAGGGCATTGGCAAGACCGGCGCTGGCCGGATGCGCCATTGAATGTCCACTGGTTAGGGCAAGGCGATTGTCGCCTCCTCCACGGCTGGGAGATCCATGGCTGTGGGCAGGGCTTCCTCCGCCTGTGTGACGAAACATCGGCCCCCCTCCGAGACCGTCAGCGACGCGTTCCGTCGGACGATTGGAGGGGCTGTAAGAGGGGTGGTAGGCAATTAATAAGAATCCCTTTGCAGCTACTTCAAGACCAATACTCACGTAAATAGATTACTAAAGTATTTCCAAATGCCTTGCTTCGACTTCTTGTCCAAGCTGTCGACTGTGCGCGAGGCGCGCAAGATTTCGGTGAGGCGCACCGCCTCCTGGAGCTCCATTAGCCGCTCCTTGTACTGATTACGCTCCATCAGCACCATAGCCATTTCAACGCGCGTGAATCGTTTACGCTGCGCCAGCGGCACATCATTCTCCTCCTGCTCGGTGTCTGCTTTGGTATAGGGACTTGGATTAGCTTGTCTGTCTGATGGTTAACAAGATCCACTTACTTTGCTGTTTCACCTGCTCCTTGGTCTTCTTGAGCTCGTCCTCCAGCTCGCTGATGCGCTGCCGAAGCTTGGTTCGCGACTGTTGCATGGCGTTTAGCTCCTCACGCACAATTTCTACCTCGCCCGTCAGCTCATCCACTTTGACAATCAAATCGTCCTTGACAATGTTGAGTGCATTTCTGTAATGATGGATGAAGTGGACATATTGACATGAGTGAGTTGATTGTCCTTGTGCACTCAAATTAGTCACACTCACTTGGTCGCTAGCAGCTCGTTATTTTCCATTATGAGATTTTCCACCTCCTTGCCCATGCCTGCAAATGCATTGATAACGTCATTAGCAAAATAAAACGATATAGAAACAAATATGAAATGAAACTTTCTGCGTGGAACGCGTATGGTTGTTAGGTGGAACGTAAGAAAATTAAATTAAGATGAGTAAATTGAATGTGCAACGTAAAAATGAAGGCAATATATTTTAAATACATATATATTTAAATATATATAATATATATATTTTCAATCTTATTACATATTTAGTTTTTATATGTATTTTTAAGATCAAAGACATGCGCTTGATATTAGTGTTGAAACAAAAAACGTTAATTTAAGTTTAATTGAATTGATGTAGTTCGAAATCAAAGTCATAACCCAAACCAATAAAAAGTAATCTCTAAAAAAGGACAACTCAAAACCAAAACTATGTTTAAACCATGACAGGGCTAGATCACCCACTAACACCAACAGAGAATTAAACTGAAGTTTGAAGACCAATGCAGGCGAAGAGAGAGACTAGAGACACTACTTACATAGGAGAAGACTACGATAATTAGGATATATAGCTATGTAGTATGTAGTATACCATAGTATCGTATCAAAAACTTACCAAAATAGTTGTCGTTGGCTTTTTTGTTATAGGTGTCGGTGTTTTGTGTTTTTGTTTTTTGTACAAAATGAATTTTTGTTTTTTTACGGTTTTTTTTTTGTAAAAGTTGTAGGGAAAGAGGATTTTGGAATAAATATATTTGTTTCGGCATAAAAAGAGAAATTTGAAATTTCATTAGAGGTCAATAAATATGATATTTTATTAAGTTTTGCATGGTGACAACATTATCTCGAGCACATCAATTCCAACACATATCACAAAAACAAATATCGCTAATGGATCCGTTGTTTTCTTTCAATCTTTTTGTGTTCTTTGTTCAGTCGATTATCGTATGATATTTGATGTATTTACAGGTTATATAGATGAATCCATATATGTAGGAATTATATGGTGTTGGTGGTGGAGTTTGTAGTGGTTGTTGTTCTTGGACTTGGTCTTGTGTGTGGTACCTACCTGAGGATGCATACTCTCCGGGATGAACCCAGCTGCCTATTTCAGAAAGAGAGAGAGAAAGAACGGAAGAGACAAGAGTGGTAACCATTGAGTCCCAGTTTCGCAGTGTGTAGGATTTTATATATGTATGTGCATTCATTGTGGGTTGTTGTGCAACAAGAACATTCAAAAAGAGATAAAAGAGCGTTGTAAACGTGCGAGAATTCATTCGTCGTCTGAGCAAGCATCCAAGTCTTACCTGTAACAATCTCATTCTCTTCGCTCTCTTCGTTATCCTGGAAGGACAACTCTTGGTAGAGATTATTGTCCGAGCGTTGCTCCTTTTTGGTGGTCGAACGACCAACTGGGATTGGTATTTTTTTTTTTATTATAGTGGTTTGGTGTGGGTTCGATTTGTTTTTGTTTTTTTTTAGTGAAATTAACACAAACACAAAAGAAAGTAGAAAATTTGGAAAATTAGTAGAGTTGCAGGTTAGCATGTGGATCAGCCAGATGTTAGTCGCATCCACCTACCATTTGCGGGCACATTTGGCACAACTGGACTCATATCGGGACTCTGTGGTGAGTTGGCCTGATGCTGTTGCTGCAGCGCATCTGTTGCCGCGCCGCGGTCCACAGTGCCAGCCAAATTGTCAAGCTCGTTCTGCAGCGACGGCGGTCCCGAATCATCCGACTGGCTGCCGACGCTGCAGATCGTCTCCGTGTCCAGCATAACAGAGTTCTCCAGCGAGGCGAAGCCGTACGAGACGGGGCCAGAGCTGCGCGCCACGGGATTGAGGCGCGCCCGACTCACCTCCATGCGATCGGAGGCATTGCTCATTTGTGAGTGAGTCGAGCCCATCAGCATTTTGGTGCGTTCCATGTAGTCCACATGATTCTTGAACAGCTCCGTGTAGCGCTCATGCAGCCTGGCATATTCCTGTGTGTGTTGGTTACAAATCAATACAGGTCAAAAATCTGTTTGTCGAAGGTCACCCACCTTCTTGAGGTCCGCCTCGCGCTCCTCCAGGCGACTGGCATGCTCCACGCTGTTTTTGTGTTTCAGCTCCAGCATGCGCACAATGCTCTCTAGAGACTCCAGACGGCTGGATAACTCTTTGTTCTCCTGTTCCGCCAAGTCCTCCGCCTCCAACAGCTGCCGAGCGAAATGTTTTATTTATTCTGATTGCAGTGGGATTCACTTTTGAGCATTCTCTCACCTTTTGTTCGGACTGTTTGCGGGCGCTCTTCTCGCGCTCGTACTGCGTTACCAGCTGTTCATTGTCCTCGCGCAGCAGCTCCACCTCCACGTCCTGCTCCTGATTGATGCGATAGGAGGCATCCAGGCACTCCAGCACGTTCACCAGCAGTGGCATCAGGTTCTTAACCACATCCTCATCGTAACGATTGATCATTCGCTCGAACTCCTGATAAATGCTCCCCGCCAGCTGCTGCACCTGTAGTGGGAAGAGTGAGTGCATCAGTTTCAAAACAATTGCAAATGCAAGGCAACAGCAGGCAAGTTAGTGCGGCTCAGATAAATATTAAGAGACAGCGAGAGAGAGAGAGAAATAGAGAGAAGGGAGGTTGGAGAAATATGAATGCTTTAATTAAAACTTATCATAATTGCGGTTTGCGGCCGCTTTGTTTTATGAATGAAAATCGTAAATGAAAGTGCTTAAAATGTGGGCCACACAAGTCGAGCGCTGTTAGTCCCGAGATTGCCCAAAATATGGTTAGGTAAGAGCAGGCAATAGGAAAGCTGAAAGGTCAGAGTTAGAAGTTTCCCATGCCATTTGGTTAGTAACAAACGAATAGTAACGACGAAATAAAACTCAAAGTGCAGAGCGTAACAAATTAAGAGAGACGAAAAACACTTAAACAAACTTAATATTCGTGCGTTTAGGTTACAGAAAAAATGTGAGTAAACAATTATAAAAGCACCAACAAATTTTGAACTCACGATGCTGACAACCTCTTCATTCTGAAAGAGAGAAAAAAAAGAAGAGAAAAGGGAACATAAAAAACTAAAGTTTAAAAAAGTTAAAGTTTACACACTTAATAAATAATAATCAATCGAAACCCACAAAGTGCAGCGCCTATGAAAAATGAGTGCGTATTAAATATGAAACATAAAATGAAACTTAATACTAAAGTTAAGACAACATGTAGTTTACTAGTAAATAAACCATTTTTAACTGTTTGCTTCGGGGTGATAAAGATTTAATACCCTTCCAGTACATATGTACAGACAGATGTACGATATGAAATACTGAATTTTAGCTTTTAAACACTAGGTTCGTAATGTGAAAGTCGAAAGGCAAAAAAGTGTTATTAAGTAAAACCCATGAAGGTTCAGAGTACAATTAAATATTTTAGGAAACCCATTGCTTATTATATATGTATATGTGTATATATATATATAAATAATAAAATCTACGGTATAAAGCGATACCCATTTCAGTAATACCCATCATTTTGCAAATATTTTGGTAGTGCTTAGTTAAACATTTCTGGTTTTCCAATTGGATTTTAAAAATAAATCTTTATTTAAAAAATTTGCCAAAATATACTAGTATTAATTTTTTCTTATTGAGTCAGTTTTTATATTCGATAAAATGTGGTCCAAATGATGTCAAATTCAATGACAATATCATAATACCCTATTTGCGAGCAAAACAAAAATCAATTAGAATTGAATTTCAAGCTGGTGTTTATGCGTTCACTCAAATCCGCCTTTCCGCATTGACAAGAGACTCCAAAAATAATAGTTAGCTCAAGGTTGGGCTCCCTGCACATGCTTTATAAGGCCAGCATGAATATGCTTAGCAGCTAGTTCTGCTCAAAAGTTGTTTAAAGTCTAAGCAGCTTTATTACTCAGCAGCAACAACAAGCAAAGTTGGAACCATATGCCTCACAGCTCTGACGGAACGAGTTGAATTGAGTTAAGTTGGAGGCGGCTTTAACTCAATTAACAGGTAGTTAAATGGAAAAATGAAGCAAGTGCTGTCTGAAGGGTTCTTGATGGGACACAATTTAATCGCTCGATGAGCTCATTTCCATTGAGGGTAGTGATTAAAGCCCTGCGAAGCTGATAAAGTGCAAAAATCAATGGAGCTGCTTTGATTGCGAGCAGAAGACACAAAAAAAAACACTAAAAATGTGTGGAGAAAAGGGGGAGACGTATAGACTAAAAATAAACTGCTGCGAATTGCGAGAGGCGACATTAAATTAGGCAAACGGACGATTTTATTGATTTCTATTCTTTGTTCCTCTCTCTCACTTGCTCGCTCTCTCTCTCTCCTCTCTGTCACACTTTCAACTCCTTTTTGGTCAGTGTTTTGCCACTTGTGAATGTGAATGTCAATGACTCGCAAATGTGGTCAGCTGATGCATAATAAACAAGCCAAAGAGTGTGAGAAAGAGAGACAGATGAATAGCAGACATATGTGTGAATGTATGTAATTGAGATTGTGGCACTTCCTGCCAAGCAGGGCTTTTTATCTTGTCTGTTCTGGTTACAATCCACATAATTGAGCAGCGAAAACGACTTGTAGTTAAAGATATGAATGGCCTTATCACAAAAGCAGTGCCCGCATGAATCAGTTGATAAGAACATACCTTCTCGGACATGACCATATTGTTGTCCTCGGTGCCGTAGACCGTTTCAGCGCCCGACTGCGGTCCACAGTTATTGAGCATTGTGTCATCGTTGTCCATCATTTTGGTTGGTGCTATTATTATTATTATTGTGGTCTTTGCTCTCTGTTGAGTCTCTTGTGGCAATTTCTTCCTTCTAATTTCGCATTTGAGTGCGGGTGGCTGTGTGCGTGTGTGTGTATGGGGTTGGGTACACACTGTCACACGTCACGCGTTATGCAGCTTTCAACCCCCCAAACAAAAACAACAAACACTATCCAGCTACTGTGTGTGCTGCACCCACACATGCACACACACTTGCATACACATACATACAGTCACCAATACAGGTGCAGTCGTTTGAATGTTTTTGTTTCGTCGTGTTAACAAGCGAGTTGTGTATATTATTCAGCTCGATTTATTTTAATATAATTGCATTCTCTGCTTGTTCTGCGTGTCACTTATTTGCGTTTTTCACTGGGGCTATGTTTGGCCATCATCCTCTTTCCCCCTCCATTTGCGACGTATTTTTGACTAGATTTCATTTTTTTCACCAACGTTTTCACACATCTCCGCTACGCGTTGCACATATCTTTCGTATTAATGGGATACACGCATATTCGGGCTACAAGTTTGTGCACTATTAATAACAAAACAGTATGTTTTTAGCGCATTTCTGCAATACAAATTTTAAGGCTGGCAGGCGAGCAACCAATTTTCGTGATGAATGAGAAATTACTGCAGTGTTGCAGAGCGCGAAAAGCACATGGAGTGACCATATACCGCAGTCCATAAACTATCGCACGCATCGAGCTATCGATATATCGAGTGTGTTTCTGACACGCTGTCTTTTGACATTTGTGTTGTTGTTGCCGTATTTCGCTTTCGCAGCTGTGTTTCGTTTTATTTTGCATTTAACAAATTAAATTCAACATGGTTTTTGTTAAAAACTGGGAAGACTTCGAAATCGCCGCCGAGAATATGTACATGGCGAATCCGCAAAACTGCCGCTACTCCATGAAATACGTACACTCCAAGGGACACATACTACTCAAAATGACGGACAACGTTAAGGTATTAAATTTTGATTGGCCCCCGAATGAAGTGTACTCATTAATTGTTTTTCTGTTCGCAGTGCGTGCAGTACAAGGCGGAGAATATGCCCGATCTCAAGAAAATCGAGAGGATCACAAGTAATCTGGTCGGTCATATGGCGTCCAAGGAGTAAAGTTAACAAAACGTTCGCCACGGCAGCAGTTTGGACCAAACGGAACAACAACAACAATGCGAACTATTTGTTGTCGTCGCTGTTGCTATTGCTATTCTGGGCTGTTCGCCGTGTGTTGCACCTGAAATTGTTTAGTTTGTAAGCGCACTGGCCACTCACTGCGGCCAAGCGTGTGGTAACAAGAGTAGTTACTGTTTAAATGACATTTTATAAATGTTAGCTCTGTACACAGCAGCTAGCCGGAACGGCGCCAGTGCAGTTTTTTAAATTTACTCAACTTTTGTATTTATTGTAACGTGAAATGGGTGCAGCCAGCTGCATTAGTGTGACATATTGAAAGTAGTGCACATTTCCATGAAATGCTTTAAACAAATTAAAATGGTGGTTTATAAGAAAATTACATTTATTTATGGCTTTTGTTGCACGTATAACAACTTCTGTATTTGGTAGAAAACATACAACAATTTTTAATACGTTTTTGCTGTCGGTACGCTAATTTTTGGAAACACATTACATTGGAATGGCAAAATTACAATTCCCTAAACCCTTTTTTAAGCACATGAATAGGATTAATAAAATATTCACGGTATGCTTTTTCATCCGAAGGTATGAATTTGAAATGAAGAGCATTTCGGATAGTAAGAATATTTTACTCAGAGCTCTGTTATTATCATGTCATAGCACCGTATTCCGAATTAGTGGAGTAAGACGCGACCTCAATAAATCTGAACATCTGAACCTTTCTCCTCCAGTATCACGTTGTTGCGTTCTCAACGAGTTCGTTTTCGCTTAACGATAAAAAGACGAAACAATCAGGACCACCGCCAACTTTCCATAAAACTTAAATATTGCGTTTTCAAATTAAAATTTTGAATAAAAACATGTATAGGGTCAATAGGGTCGAAAATACTTGCGTTCATACACAGACGGACATTGCACAAGCTCAATATGCTATGAATACCTTCGGTATCAGAGTATAAGAGCCGCAGATGACTTCCAATATATTTTTACCATGTAATACATTATAAATCGCTGTCTATCGAGGGTTTTTGCATTTGAAGAGAGCCCTACACAACAAACAATTACCTTACGTAGCCTATCGATTATCGTTGGCGAAATGTATCGACAAACACAAAATGAGCTGTAGAGGGCGCTGCACTGCCGTTGACATTTAAGACTCGTCTGGCCATGAAATTGAATATTTTGTTTGCAACATTTTACACTTGTAAGCTAGGCATTTTTGTAATTTTGTCGCTGCCACTTTGGTTCAAAAATGTTAATTGCCTAGCCATTAAAGCGATTAAACAGGCAAAGCAAACAATTTGCAATGCACAGGTGTCTGTCTGAGTCAGAGAAGCGAAAGAACGTTGATGCTGCTGCTCGCTCAGTCGCTGACCGCTGTTACTCACTTAATAAGCGGAGAGCAAATATTTGACTATTTGCATATTGAGGCACTCGAGTATATTTGCCACAGGAGATTGACAGCAATGTGAGCTGCGCAAGTTTGATGCCTCAGATCATGAGATCACAAACGAAGACAGAGAGCGAGATACAGAGAGTGAGAGAGCGAGATCGAGAGAGATCAGTAGCTCTGTTTGCTGGCTGGCCGAGCAAAGTGTTGTTGACCAAAATGCCACAAGAAGTGTTTGCGCATGCAGCATCGAGTGCCTGCAACTAGGCAACTCAGTAGCCACTTTGGATTAAGGCAGCTAAAAACGTTTCTTTGACCCAAAGAGAAGCGATAAACGTTTGCCGCTGTCCAGCATTTCGGCCGCTTTTGATCGCCGTCCCAGGTCCTACAGTTGCAGCTCAAGCGGCTGCACTTGGGGCTTTGATTAGAGACCGCCGAAGCCGACCATAGATCGAAAGATGACGGTCGGACGGAGTCATCGTCACATCACTGTTTCCGGCAGCCCGGCGACTTGAGTTCGGGACAAGCTCATTTGGCTTCTGTTTGTTTCTGCGATTCAAGTCGGGCTTCTTCGGCAGCATCGGATGTTTGTGTTTGTGTTTGTGTTTGCCGTTTTGTGCTTTTGAATATGTTGTTTACCGTGCATTCATTGCAATCGCAATCGCAATCACAATCTCAATCTCAATCACAATCACTTTAGGCGGCTGGCTTGAACACCGCTGCAAATGCACCATCGTAAACAGCAGCGAGTGTCCATTTTGTGCCGCTCATAAATTGAAAGCACATCGAAATCAAGAAATCAAATGACAACAACAGCCTTTTTAAATAAACATTCAATCTGAAAATATATGATATGGCTACTGGTATTTGAAAATCATAAACGCAACATTGAACGATCGTTACAAGTTGATAAAGCACCACCCCGGGTTTAATTAGGCACAGTGGTTACCCACGTAGAGCTGCGCGCTACTCAGTACACTCAGAGAAAGAATGGCCTTCAATTTACAGAAATCGAAGTAAAAGCTGGACCAACTTTTTAAATATACGAAATGCATTTTTTACAATTGGAAATCGACAATGCGAAATATATCTTTATACCCTTTTCGAAGAAAATAAGTTAATTAATTAAGTTTGTGCTGAAGTTTGAATGACAAAACAAATTGATCTAGCCATGTCCGTCTGTCTGCCGGTCTGTATGTATGCAAACTAGTCCCTCAGTTTTTGAGCTATCGCGATGCAACTTTGCACAGACACTTATTATGCAAGGGGACAGCACATTGGTCGGAGCCGGCCGTATCGGACTACTATATCTTATAGCTGCCATACAACTTGATGTCGGTTTTGGTCATAACTCTTATGTTTTCAAATCTATCACGATAAAACTTTGCACAGAGACCTATTATTCAAAGGGACAGCACATTGGTCGGAACCGGCCGTATCGGACTACTATATCTTATAGCTGCCATACAACTGGAAGTCGGTTTTGGCCATAATTCCGATGTTTTCAAAGCAACTGCTTTCAATATCCTTGTACACTTGAACATCTTTATAACTCATCAATGTTTAAAATTGCAAAACGATTGAGCCATAAATCGCGAATACATACATACATAAATATTTTGAATAAACAGGTGCATACGATTTTTTACTGTGTATGAAATTTGCGTGGTGCAGCTGGCAGAGTGAAAATTGCCCAAAGGATCGAAAAGAGTATAGAATCTTCGGCACGCCCAATGGTTTTAATTTCACAGTGTCAAAAAAAGTATTTTCTTAGAATTCTATTTCTGATAAGCTTAAATATAATTCTTAGTGCAACATTTTTATAAACGTCCTGTCCAAACAACCGAAAAATATGTTGTTAAACTAATTTCAGAAATATTGTAATTTTGTGCAATGGATATTACTGGTTTTCCGAGAAGATTGATGTTATAGACAGTGCCTGCCTAACATTTTAGAGCATATGTGTTCTCAGTGTAGCTACCCACGCTGTGGCTGCTTGCGATAAACTTGACAAATAACATAAATGCATTTTATTGCGGGTGGTTGTTCACTTCGGTTTGGGGCTATGCCGTAAGCTTGCTCAAACATTGCCATAGACTATATGTGTATGTATGTACATATAGTACACTACCAGTATTACGCCGCGATGCGTTTTACGACACCCACTGGCGTCAATTATAAAGATATTTAAGTACAGTTAGCTAGCAATTAGACAGGGACTTAAACTGCACATGGCACGAACAAATCCCTTAGGTCTCACGTATAAATTACGGCCATTGATAGTCGCTCGGTCATATGACAATTAGTTGTAAATTAAGACCACGTCGCACTGCCTTATGCAAGTGCACAAAACTTAATCACAGCAATTCGCGCATTTCGAAGGCTTACACAGAAAAATGGCCGCCGAGAAGCTTTGGGGCGGCCTCCTTTGGACTCTGGGTCGAAGTTTGCATTGCTCAGCTTCCCTTCACTGTCCCTTCGCGACCACTTCAGTTATGCAAATAGGCCACGTTTAATTATTGCCATTAGCCACTGTTGAGCGGCTACCGTTTTGAGTCAATACGATACGAATGGGTGTTGATGGCTCTGCGACTTTTTCTTCGCTTTTGGCGTTAAGTTTGAGTTTGAGTTCGAGTTTCGGGTTTGGTTTTCGGCTTTCGGTTTTCGGTTTTCAGGCGGCTTACGTTAAAAGTTCGCTTTGTTGTGCAAATGGTAGGCGCAACGGTGACGACTCAATGACGATAATGGTCATTAATGACCACTCTATTGACGCAAGCCATTGACCGAATTGTGATATGCCGAATTCGCAGTGACTCACGCCACACTCATTTGCTGGTACTTTCGAAAGGGGTGCCATGCCAAAATTACCAACGATTAAGTTTGAGATAATGCTTGTTTGTTTGTGTTTCTTCAAGATATGATTGAGCATATTTTCAATATTCTTTTATCCGAGCTGAAATCTCGGCAAAGTTTTGTTCATAACACTTCGAATATGTACACCCATTCCACAGATCAAAACGTCAAATTTAAATAGGTCGGTTAAAATTCCAGATAATTACAAAATTAACAGAATCCAAGTTTAATGAGGTAACTCCATTACTAAATATTTTGTATACAAATTCAGTTCGTTTATTCCATTATTGTGTATGTACAAAGTAAGTTTGAGTATCGTATAAAATGCAATTTTTCAGTTTAGTCAGTTTGGTAGCCTATATTGATTACCAAATAACAACATTTTTTACAGATTATGCGAATATTTTATTTGGTTGCATTTGTTTTTTCTTGTGCGTATGTATATTAAGTTTTTCTATTTTTAAGAACTTTGTTTTTGTCAATCGACTCTTAAAAATGATATCACATAAGTTTCAGTCAGTCAGTCTATAAGAGCCATTACTATTATTAAACACTGACCCGAACAACACCATTTCATACGATCACTTCCTGGTTATATTCACATTTAAAATGGTTATACATAAACATGAATAACCGGAAGGGGCGACACCTCTGGACTCTGTTTGACGTCAAAGATTGCCCTTAGTAATAGTCGAGTTATCAATATCATTCATCATTTCGCTATAGCTGGGTAATCAATGTCAGTGAGCAGGGGTGACACAATGTCTATAAGGAAACCAAATATCATTTCATTATAATTGAATCACTTTACAAGCAACACAAATTTTGAGAAATTGCACAGCTATCAATGATAATAGTAATAATATGATAGAGAAGTGCTACAGCTAATTGGAAACTGAATTTGAAGCCAAGTCGGTCAGGTAAACAGATTTGTCATACAACCCTACCCTATATACTAAATGGAAGGAGTGTTCCGCTTTTGGTGCTCTCCGGTTTATCAGCGCACACAAATCAAACAGAAACTTCCAAAGTGTGTTGATAAATGCAATTGTTGCTAATAATACATGGTATACGGTTATATACGACTTTTGGCTGCCTTGTACTCATAATGTGTTATTTATAATGAGGCATTTGGAAGGCATGCCGTTGCCTGATAAATCAACGTCTATGATTAGAGCTTAATACATCTTGATAGGCAGCAGTGGCAAATTGATAAATCAAATATTTTTACTATAACTAGCTGGGGCTTATCATGGGAAAAGCAATCTACATATGTATATGAAAACTTACGCTAATCGCTAGATTTGCCCAGCTCAAGTGCCAATTTCCGTGCAGTAGTTTTCCGAATCGCGCAGCGTTTTAAAACGCACCCAAAACGCGCCTAACTTCAACTTTACAGCTACTGCTTCAGCTTCAGCTTTAGCTTTAGCTTTGGATCTTCACCGCATCCGCAGCTGTTTACCCATTAGCGCTTTGGGCGACTAAAATGTTTGCGCTGCGGCGTCGCCATCGTGGATGCTGTCTGCCTTTGGATGGGGCGTTCGGGGGGAGTGAGGGATGGAGCAAGGGGCGACATAAAATCATTTTCTCTAAGCATTTTTGGCATTTGTTTACCTTCGAATTATTGCAAATGTAAGTACAGACGTAGAGCCGTAGAGCCGTTGAGCGTAAGTGCGGTAGCTTCACTCTTCTCGCCAAGTGTGGACAATGATTGTCGGACTTTAGAGCAGAGTGCTTGCCACTGGCGCCACACTGTCCCACATTGTGCCCCAACGCAAATTCATTGAAATTCCCTTTTAATGGAGATTAATGTGCGAAGAGGCGCCCGTTGCTGTTGACTTTGCTAAATGTTTTCGAAAAACTCCTCGGCTCACATATATTTGCTTTGACATTTTTTTGCTTTTTGGCATTTTTTACGATAGTCGGCTAATTAAGAACGTGGGAAAGCACCGTGATTGTCTCAACTGCTTGGCGACTACGTGACGTATACGTAATGTGTGGCTAAGGGCAGCAAAGATTCAGGTTACAAGATGTTGCCTAATATTTCAGGAAATAGTAATTGAATTCGCTCGTACAATATTATAGATTATTGAATTAATTTGTATCCCTTAACAAAATATTGCAATTGAGACAATTTTTTAAAGCGAAGCCTTCGGGTATCTAATGGAACTGAAAATAGATATGTTGAGTACTAAATACATTCAAATAGCATGTATTAAATACATTTAGTTAAATACATTTTTATTAAAATATATTATTTTTATTATTCGTAATTAGTAATATATAAATTACTAATTTATTACTATCCATAGAACAAATTTAAGATAATAAAAAATTAATTTTACAGTGTTTGAACTATTAAAAATGACGAAAATTTGAGAAAAATGTGAAAAAAGCAATCGAACCAAACAAGTTAATGTTGCATTAGAAAAAGTAACAAACGATAAGAAAATTTATAATAAAAGCAAGTGAGAGCGGAGTTACAATTAGAGTTGCTAACTGGAAAACTAAAAGAAGAATCGAAAGGAAATTGCAATTCTACAGAACGAGGACAAAGTTATATCCTACATATATTGTAATTGCGTCATGATCAACATTAAGAATCAATTTGTTTAATACAATCTTTGTGTTCAATAAACGCATAATCAGCTTTTCCACTAATTGAAACTACAGTTCCCTCTATAACACAAATTTCAAAGCTCTATTGGGCAACCGGTGCCTAAGCTTTGCACCCGCTGTCATCGTTGCCACATGCCCCCGACTGCCAGCCGCTGATCCACTTGAGAACCCACAAATCAAGCGATACAACTATAACCCACATATTAATGCCGGACGAAATAAAACGATTAACAAACAATGGAGCTAAGAAATGCGATCGACTATTTCACATTTATGAGCAAATCAATCAATTTCAATGCAATTTCAATTAGAGTGCCACAAAGTAGATGAGCGATAAGGCCCACGTCTACGGCAACTTGGAGCGATCACAAACCAATCAAACTGACCGAAGGGTGGCCATAAAACATGGCCCACAATCCACAATCCACAATGCAGACGTCCGAACGAAACTCCGCTCCGGCAGATGAGATTCCGAGTGGTTATCGCGGCAGTCCCGCACAATTGCTGTATGTATAATCAACAATTTTAATATTTTTTAATTATGAAAACAAGTTGATTATATAAATTAAATCGCTGGCGCGATTAGATTACGGCTCGAGTGACTCTACGACGCTTAAAGTGCAATTTAAACGGCTTTAAACAAATTTCTATAATTTTTATATTTATTTTTGATACAAACCAATGCTATCGGCTCCATGATTATGCGCCCCCAAAAATAGGTGTGTGGGACTGGGCGACTTGATTCTTGACTCTGCCTGATATGCGGTTTGAATTAATTGAAAATTGATTATTGGCCATGGTGATGGTGATGGCATCGGTAACGATAGGGTTGCGGGGACTAACCGAGTGCCTGCCCCTCCGGGCACTCGATAAGCAGCTGGGCAACGGGTTTGAATAATTGAAAATTAATCCATCATAATAGACGTCAAAGACGAGTGAGAGGACGACGCGCAGAACTTAAGAACTAAGGAGCGATAACTGCGCTCACAAAAACAGATAATAAATTATGAGCATACGAAAGACAAACAGAGCCTAACCGAAAATAAAATATTGATATCTGAGCAGGCTCAGGGTATGGCTACTTAACCAGGATACGATAACAGCGTCGTCATCATTATCTGTCAATTGAATTTACAAAACAAATAATTACAGTATGCCGAACAAATATGGAAAATGTGACTGAGTAACTCGTAACTCGAAACTCTCGTGTTGTGTATCTGATCAAATACGGAATACAAATCAAAATGCGATTTTCAAGCAGTCAAAAGGTGGCCTTATCTTCAGCACACGTTTATGTACCTTCCCGACTGTCGTGTCGCGCTCAGGCCTGGCGCTATAAGGAAGTGCAGTGAGTCCCGTTCCCAGCGAGGAAAGGTTAAAAAACTTTGTCGCAACAACAACACCAACCAAGACAACATCGACAGAGACAACAGCAGCGAAATGTATCTGAGCAAACAACTGCCGTGCATTGCTACACATTTTGTTCCACTATCCGAGTGGTTGAGTGGTTGTGTGGTTGTGTGGTTGAGTGGCTGGTTCATTGGTTCGCTGCCTGGCTTGCCTGATGCTTTTCAATGGCAGCGAATTTGTTTACGCTGCGCCTAATGAGCCAACTTTGTTTGTGCAGCGCAGCAAGACGCGACCGCAGCTCTCAGACTGCATAGATATGTGCAGATAAAGATACAGATGCAGATGCAGATACAGATACAGATACAGATACAGATACAGATACAGATACGCAGTCTGCATATTGATAGTCTGCATATTGATAGATACTAAGCTTGTGCACGCTAAGATTAAGTAAAAATGATACAACTATTGCTTTGTTAAATACTAAAAATGATTTAAAGAAAAGTCTGCGCTTAATTCTATACTCAAACCCTCCTCGTGATTATTATACTCTTTTCGAAGAAAATAGTATATTAAGTTTGTGCTGAAGTTTGTAACGCATAGAAGGAAGCGTCGCAGACCCCCAAAAGTTACTGCCAGTATGCTTAGAATGACAAAACAAATTGATCTAGCCATGTCCGTCTGTCCGTCTGTCTGTCTGCCTGTCTGTCTGTCTGTCTGTCTGTATGTATGCAAACTAGTCCCTCAGTTTTTGAGCTATCGTTATAAAACTTTGCACAGAGACTTATTATTCAAAGGGACAGCACATTGGTCGGAACCGGCCGGATCGGACCACTTATCTTATAGCTGCCATACAACTGGAAGTCGGTTTTGGCCATAAATCCCATGTTTTCAAAGCTATCGCGATAAGACTTTGCACAGATACTTATTATTCAAACCTTCATAACATTGATCGGAGCCGGCCGGATCTGCAGTTAGCAGAGTAAAAATTGTCTAAAGGTTCGAAAAGTGTATAAAATCTTCGGCACGCCGAAGATGATCCTTTTCCACTTGTTTTAATTAATTACACACACTTTATTTAGCTTAGCGTTTTCTGACTATGTCTTTCCGCACACACTTCAGGTAAAACCATGCGAACTTTTCATAAAATCCAATTTCTTCATTATCACCACAAATCTAATCCTCCAGCTTAACGCAGCTGGCAGCCGATAGCTGATTGGAATAATTTGTAATCGTTTAGCAATCGCTTACCACTTACCAGCCCAATTTCCTCTTTAAATCCTCTTTTATGGCTCGAACGCTTAACGTCGAAATGCTTATCGCTGCAGAGAATTTTATACACACCCCAATTTCATTCGGGGCATTGTCGTCATCAAAGTTTACGCAGAAGCTTCTCATATTTGCGCCATACTTATATGCATACATACTCCATTGTCCAGCCTGATACATAGTGCATACATACATACACACACACACACACACACATACACTTGCATACTAGCATACATAATAAATAATATTCAATAAAACTCATTTATCAGTTTTTAATAAGTTTGCTCTGTATGGAAGTCCCAACAAAACCAACAACAACAACAACAATAATAACAACAACAACAACAACAACAGGCAAATCAGTTCGCTCACTTAATGAAAAAAACACAACTCAATTATAAACTTTATCAAGAATGGGGCGAAAGAAGAGGCAATGCGCATACGTTAAAAGTATTTTTCAATGTTGAAAGTGAATTAAAATTTTAAGTCAATAATGAATTGAAATTTACTTTATTAATGCCATCAGTGTACGTATTTGTGCATTCCCAATATCTATATTGATAATGATAAAATATATAATGATAATAAAACATGGTAGCTGATTTTTAATGAAAACTTCAAGAGCTGCTTGTGGGAAAAGATTATTCTATAAATATTGGTAGCACTTTGATTTATAAAAATAAGCTACCATCCTTACGTAACTGTAAAAGATGTCAAATAAAAGAACATTGCATACTATTATAAAATTTCTTATAAATAGTAAATTAATATTGTTCTTTACTATCTGAATAAATTTAGAAAGCTATGTAATGAGCGATAAGTGGTGAATGATTAAACAAATAATTGAGACTAAAAACAATTTTAAGGATGAAAGAAACTTAGAATCGACAATTTGTAAATAAATCCAAGAATTTATTATAATAAAGATATAATAATTAAAATTGAGATTTAAAGGAACATTTAAAATATGATTTGATGACACTTCTACCCTGAATGCATTACGGCAACTCCATTAATCAAAGTCTCGCCTCAGTTTGCATTGTAAATTGTAATAAAAATGGGAAAAAATAAATAAATAAAAATACGAAGTGCAGTAACGTTATTATGATGTTCCTTTTTTGCATATAGATTGACTCTGACTGAGCGCAACTCGGTCAACATAATTAGCCAATGCTTAAATATGCAGCGCGTATTTGTGGATACTACGTGCAATGTGCAACAGCAAAAGCAACTGTATCTGTATCTGAGAGTGTATCTGTATCTGAGTGTATCTGTATCTGTATCTGAGTGTATCTGTGTAACCGTGGCAGTTTATATCAGCGCTCAGTTGTATAAATTATTTATTGATAACGCAATTTAATGCCAATTATTTGTACATAAATATTTGTTTAATTATCAATTGCATGTCGCGCTCAATTGACGTGAGTGGGTGTGGCATCAACAGGGCGCGTGATTAATAGTGAGTACATTCATTTCATTCACTCGATACTGCGCATTGTTTTAAAATGTTTGCAAATCTTGTCAAATTTGCTGGCTAAACAAATCGTTAGTCTTTAAAGTGACTTGAAATGCCAACCCTTGCGCTAATGAAACCCCTCGATTGGCCAACCCTTAAGCGGCATTTGTTTGCTCTGAACTTTTGTGAAAACTGGCTGGCGTCTGGAATTTTTATGGCATTATTGCGCACTTATCGGATGAATTAACGCCATCGAAGCGAGCGCAAGGGGTGGCTGCTGAGCTTGTCGAGGGGGTGGGCATCGACACGCCCCCCACTCCCACCCCCACCCCCTTGACCACAAGCTAAATTGCAGCAGCATATGCGACAATTTTATTTTATTTTATTGGCATTTCAATTTTTGACATTTGCCCGATAATGCCTGATTAGAGTCGTGCTAATATGCCGGCAATTTCACTTACCAACTGCAGTAGGAGTAGGAGTAGGAGTAGAAGTAGGAGTTGAGTTGTGGAAGGAAGTAGTTGCACAGCTGCCACAGTTGGGAAAATGCAACTCTAATTGCGTATTTACGCAACCATTTCCACAAAATCAAAACGAAATCAGGCGCAAGGACAATGACAGACTCCCGAAAACCCCAGTGAACCCAAGCGTTTGTCTGTTGTTTGTTCTATACGTAAACTATTTTAGAACAACACCAATCATAGTGCACACAGCTCCCATTGTTCTGGCTGATGGCCAGCTCACTCTGCTGCCCCCTTGTTAGCCCGTAACTGTTAGTTAAATGCACGTGGATGAGTAGATAAATATCGTATAATGAAAACAAAGTAGGAAAGGGGTAACAACAACATCACTAGCAGTAGCAGCAGCAGCAATCAGTCGCAATCCTCGCTGCAGTCATCGCACTAATTTGGAGCTAGTTTTTGGGTTCCATTTCGGGTTCGTGTTGGCTGAGTACGTGGCCAAAGAAAATACACTTTAGCACGTTTCTTGTTAGCCAACAGTTTTCTAGCTGCCCGGACATTGCATGATATACTTACTTACACATGTCTATACAATAAATAAGTGAAGTGAATTGTTTTCAACTGCTACTCCCGAGTCTGTGGACTTCTTTCAGCTCTCGTGGTAGCTGCATGGTCCGTTGTTTATTTTGGCATAGGTGAATAGTTCAAATTAAGGCGCAGACATTAGATGAACAACAAAAGTTGGAGTACAAAGAGTGTGGAAGGAGAGAGAGAGAGAATGGGAGAGAGAGAGAGGTGGGGGACGTTAGATACGTTGACGTCAAGGGAAAGAGCTAAGTAGAATGGGAAATTGGAGAGTTCTTACTACTTTCGGAGGGACAAATGGGGAAATAGCGAGTATGATGGAAAGTTTATTGGGTTAATTGCGAAATGTAAAATGACCGTTAAATTTCAAAGATTATTTTCATTTTTTTTATTTGCTCATTACAACAAATTAAACTGGGTTAATTTCTTGACATACAAAAAATATTTTATGGTAAAAATATGTGATTAGAACCAATAAAATATTTTCAATATTGATTTATTAATTTATTAGAAAAACTAATTATAAATTAGCTTCCAACTATAAGAAGTCATATCAACTAAGGCTATTTTCAATACTATATTTCTAGCTACAAAGAGAAGTTTGTGGGCTCGAATGTAAAACCTACCGATTCAGTTGACCTAAGGCAAAAGGACACACTCTTAGATATTTGGGTCTTTGTTAAGCTTAAGTACATAGTTCCAAAAGAAGCGACTTTTCGATTAAAGTTTTTTAATGAATGTTTCATGTGCTCGCCTTTCTTTCTTTTTTTACGGCTACCAAATTATAGAAGCTATTTAGCTAGTCATTGCGCAACCAAATCAGAATGTCATCTAAAAGATCGCTTAGTAATCCATCAGGGCAACAATAAAAGTCAACACGCACATTCATTTGATGACCAAAGTGTATGTGCCATAAAATGCTTACCAAGCTACGTATTTGTAGAAGAAGGCAAGAGATATAAACTCGTCCTTCCAAAACTGGTACTTATTATAAAAAATGCATTATATGGACATTAGCAGTTGGACGGAAAGTCGGGCGAGCAAGTTATAAAAACCAAATGACGATATTGCCAAACGATGAAAGGAATCATTTATATCATTTATTTTGCGGCCAGAGACGAGACACCGATTTGAGTGGCCATAACAATTGAATATCAATGAGCAGACGAAGGACGAAGGACACTATCGATTTTCGGCCTTAAAGCGTAGATTTAACGAAGGCTTCAAAACGAATGTCAGTCAAGTCAACTAACTGCCTCCTTAATTGCTGCTCTAATGATGTGCCAGGCTAACCAGACAGACACAGAGCCGCCGCCCAAGTTGATTATGAAGTCGAGGCCCCAAACCCAAACCCAAACTCAAACCCAGACTCAGACCCAGACCCATCTGCTGCTCAACTGGCTCAACACTCCATAATGATGGCAATTATAGCTCGTTTTTCCAACAATTTATATGAAATTTTGCAGCCAGGAGTGCCAAATCAACTGGCCACGCCCCCCGCACACACCGCCACACGACATTTTTCCGGTGGCCCCAGCAGCGACAAATGGCAACGCCCAGCGATTGTTGCCAGCTCGCTCACTCGCACATGGGTGCAAGCGAGTCGGCATGCGCTGAGCGCCTCCATCTTGAAAGCGTGCTGCGAGAAGAGAGCGAGCGTAGAGCGAGTGACTGAGAGAGGTGAGACAGAAAGAGAAAGACACAGCTAGAGAGAGAGAGCGCACGCAAGTGAGCGAAGAAGGTGCTAACTACTTTTTGGTGGTGGGCAATTATCGAGTTATTCGACTATACACTGAGAAAATGCGATGCAGAAGTTTAGTGAATATAAAAATGATGACTGTCTGGTTCATCAGTTTTTTTTTAAATTTATTCTAATACGTTCGTTGTTCTGCTTTACTACTTGAACCCTAATTATATATTTTAAAATACTTTAAAAGGAATAATATACATTTTTACAATAGAATTTCATTTATACTGTTTATTGTAGGTACATAAATAACTAAGTTCATATCTGCTTAGACATTTCTTTAAAATTATATAAATTAACTCAATATATATATATGCTAATAATACAAAATACAGTCAATCTGCTCTAACTCAACTAACCATCGGTTACAAAAGAATTTCTCTCATAGATACTTCGAATTAGAGATCTTGTTAAAGTTCTTGTGTGTTGTTAAAATATCCTACCATATCTCACTAAATGCTACAACAATCAAAATTATTACTGATAAATTCTACCAATAGTATTACAGTACCAAATTGTTGTTCACATTACACAGAAAAAGATAGATTAGAATTATTCATTGCATATTCGCTCAGTGCATATAGCACGTCTCTCATTGCGCTGCTGCTGCTGCCAGCCCACCCCAATATATCTGCTCTCCGCATACACACACACACACACAAACGCACACACGCACACACGCATACACATGGAAAGCGACGTCGACTGCTTTGGCTCAGCCCAATCATTGCCGATATGCGACTCCGCTACTACTACTATATGACACAGGCACGGGTCGGCGTTGAGCACAGTCGTTGATTAGCGCTCGTCGCGTCGAGTTCGCAGTCGCAGTCAGTGAATTTTTGGGACGCGCGCTTCACAGCAGAAGAGAGCATAGAACGGAAGCAAATCGCACGCTTACGCTTACGCTAACGTTAAGTGCACAGTGTTGATAGCAAATCAAAGACAACAATAGCAATAATAATAGTAATAGTAATAATAGTAAGCAGTGTAAACACAAGACGTGCAAAGCATGTCCAGTGCACAAGTGTCGCAGCCGCCGCCGCCTAACACGCAGCAGCAGCAGCAGCAACAGCAACAGTCGCCGCACATTAGCCAGCTGCTTATTAGCCACATAGCCGCCGCACAGCAACGCGCAACCACAACGCCACCCACCGCTCCAGACTACGATCAGGGCAGCAACAATTCTACTTCGCCCGGATCCAGCGGCAGTCACAGTCCAGCAGCCGCTGCAGTTGCCTCCAGTCCGACGCACTCTTCGGCCACGACTGGCTCGCCGCACAGCGCCTACGCACCCACGCACAGTCCACAGGCGGCTCCAACTGATCATCAGCAACAGCAACAGCTGCACTCCCAAACCCAAACCCAAACCCAATCCCATTCGCAGTCGCAGCTGACAGTTGCTGCACCCGCGATGCCGCTGCTTGTGGCGCCCATTCCGATGGGCTGTCAGGCGACGGGCAACGTTGGCGTTGGCCCACCTCCGACGCATCATCAGCACGCACACGTGCCGCATCAGCGTCTCTATGTCGATAGCAGCTTTCCGGCTCATCATGTGCCACATCCCGCGCTGGTCAATGGCAACTATGCCCTGCCACGGCTGCCACTCACAGCGGTGATGTTGCCCGCCAATGCAGTGGCACCTGCCTCAGGGCTGCCCCCGCCTCCGCCTGTGCCGCTTCCCATCGGCAGCTGCTCGCCGCCATCAACCACAGCACTGCAGCAGGCGCAGAGTCAGCCCAAGAAGTCCTTCTGCATTGATGCGCTGCTCGCCAAGAGTCAGCATCAGTCGAGCGACAGACCGCCGCCCACAGCAGCCGACATGATTGTGGATGATCATCGGCTGGCCGCTCTGCACTATGCGCGGGATCAGGCGGAACTCAATCATGCCTTCGTGGCAGCTTCGAATGCCGCCGCAGCAGCCGCCGCCGCCGGCATCAGTGATCATGAGGCGCTGCAGCGGATACGCGAGTCGCGGGAATATGATTCACCCAGTCCCGACGGCATGTCCAGGTGTGTTTCTCATTGATTAACAATTTGTTAATATTTATTTGAATCGCATTTAATTGAAACTCAACATTATCTGTCGCTTTAAAGATTAATTGAGTAAACACAAACAGTTTTCGTAAAACAAAGATTAAATATCGCAAAGTTAGAAGAGCTTGGGAATAATTTCTTATTTGATCAGTTTATGATTATTTTGTTAAGTATTCATCTGGATTTTGATAACCACCCTGAGATAATATAGATTTAAAATCGTAACTTAAGTGGAAAATATTAATTACAATTAAATTTTTACTTATCTGCAAAGAGCTCAAACGATTAGAATTTAGTATTATGTATTTAAATTATTTGTATATTTACAAATGTGATTAGTGAATTGGTGATGTGAATTAGTTTGTTCTTATTTCTTCAAAATAAAATCTTTCTACAATCAAAAATCCTTAGCTGAAATTATCTTTTCTCGTGTCTTTTTGAATTAACTAAACTCCATTGTTCAATAAAATATTCAAATGGTTTTTAAAGTCACATTTAATATACACACATGATTTCCCTAATAAGTGCCACTTAATATAAATATATATGTATAAAATAATAGAAGTGATTTTTATCTTTTAAAAATGCTTAAGCACTTGTCATAAGATTTTCCCTTATCTTAATCACCTTAAAGATTTTCCAAATCTCATGCTCTTAAGCATATTAAATTTATAAATTAATGTTTAATTCCAAACATATACGGTAGCTTTCTGGTAACTCCCTAGGAATGGCAGTCGGGAATAGCAACAATGCTTTTTGGCTTTAAATCAGCTTTATTGGCACTCGACAACATGGCCAAAAAGCCAACAATAGAGTGAACCAAACTGGTCGCGTTGGCTTCATTATGATTGCGATTACGTATACGCAATGTGCGCGTTGTCCCGATGCGAAATTTTCAAGTGTGCAAGTGGAAAAGCAAACAAATTAGTTTCGCAGTCGGTCGAGGCAGGTTTTAATTGTTTTCAAAACTGTCGCGTAACATGAAATTTCCTTGTTTATACTAGAGCTTAGATAATTGTGCAGCTACAGGGTGACTAACTACATAAATGTATTATTTATTTTTCTGCAGATCTGAATCTCCCAGCTCATCGCATCGCTCGAGTCCGCCCATCAGTCCCGGCTGCGAGGATCAGCAGCCCCAGCACACGCATCACACACATCATATGGGCATGCGCATGTCCGACTTCCATGATGAGTTCAAGAAGCCCGTGCCACCACACAGTCCCATCCGGCCTCAAGATTTCCCACTCTATGCGGGACATCCCTACCAGCTACTGGCGCAAGGCGGCTCAGCTTTTCACAGGCCGCTCGATCCATCCGGCAAGCCCATACCGGTAAGCAAGACAACTGCTCCTAATCCTCAAAACGTATGCTAAAACAAACGCTTCCGCTTCTTATCTTGGTCTCTTGCAGATACCGATGGGTCACAATTTCATGCCGTCGCAGCTGCAGTTTGAGTTCCTGGCACGTGCCGGCATGCTGCACCATCGCATACCCGAGCTGGCCGCCTATCCCCATCATGCGATCCTGGGCAAGACGCGGAGACCGCGCACCGCCTTCACCTCCCAGCAGCTGCTCGAGCTGGAGAAGCAGTTCAAGCAGAACAAGTACTTGTCGCGGCCCAAGCGCTTCGAGGTGGCCAGCGGCCTCATGCTGTCCGAGACGCAGGTGAAGATCTGGTTTCAGAACCGGCGCATGAAGTGGAAGCGCTCCAAGAAGGCGCAGCAGGAGGCCAAGGAGCGGGCCAAGTCGCAGCAGCAGCAGCAGAATCAGAATCAGAATCAGCAGCAACAACAGAGTAGCACCAGTGCCAGCAGCACCAGTTAGTTTCACTTGAAGCGGCAACGAAAGCACTTCTAGTCAGTCATGCCATGAACAACAACCGTCCGCCTGGTGAGACACCCTGTATGCGAACCACCACCCCCTCTCCTGCCCGCCCCTACATGTCATTTCATGAGATTGCGCAAATTAGCTTCGCAATTAGTTGAAATTTTTTGGTCATTGTTGTTGTTGTTGCTTTTGATTTCGTGTTGTGGGAATTGATTTCGCAAAACAACAACAACAATACGCACTGTGTGATATATGTAAACAAGCAAAAATATAAATTAGACACTGCTACATAAAAGTATTTTCCCATGTATGTACATACTTACAAACACAAAACCTAACAATAAATTTGAATTACGTTAAATATAATGCAAAAATACAGCTAATGAGATTAATTTAATTAAGTTTAGTTTGTAAATTGTAGCAATCGTTTCTTGTGTAATTGTGTAAATAATTGTAATTATGTAATTTTTAACAAAATGTTGTTGCCATCGAAAATGCGACTGCGTTAGTAAATCTTATTATAAATTTATTTTGAAATTGATAATGAGAAATAAAATGTGCTATACAAATTTCAAAAGGGGCAGTAAATTACGTTTGTTTCGGCGCCTTTAAAGAATTTTTGCAATGAATTCTAAATACAAACTTGTTGGGGATATAAGAAAAATATTTTATCACCAAACAATACTTGAATTCATATTCTGGTTTTATTGGAGGTTCTAATTCCTGAGCTCTTCTAATTTCGTGTATATCTTATTATTTTTTGTTTCTAAAATAAGTAAGAACAAACAAAAATTTAGAAAAATTTCAAAATTATAACTTATGGTTAAATTCTGACAGATATGGACTTTCTAATTTCTGAATTAATTTAATTTCCAAGTATCCACTGTATAGTCAAAATGTTTTATTACCCAAGTTTCTGAGTTAGTTTCTAAGCGTTTCCAAAGCCTCTGACGTATCTAATTAAAAATTTAGCAATTCATTTTGAGAAGTGCTCTTGAAATCAAAAGCTCATTATTGTGTTTAGGTTATATTTAGTAAAAGTTGTAGCTCTCATTGTAGTTGATTGCTCAAAAACAATGTACTCGTAACTCTTTAACCTCTCCAAGCTGAGTATCTAATCACATAACGGGAATTTAGAGCTATCTGTGTGTCCCCCAAAACTATTAATGGTATAAAAGTCATATAAAAAAAGCCAATCAGGTACAATTTTTAATTTTATACGAGCCTCGCCTGCTGATACGACTTATCACTGCAAATAAATCAAATGCGCGCAGATAATCAATTTAATTGTTCAGACAATAATTATGTCTAAATTTATAGTGTCACTTAAAAATTATTTCGCTAATTAAAATGTAGCTTTTATTAACAACAACACTACAACAACAGGCACTTATATAAAATCCAAAATCATGGTGAGCCTCAATTTCCGCAATCAGGTCCGTAAAAATTCAATACTAGTAGGAAAGAATAGAAATACATACATATTTCTTGGGTTTATCAGAGACTGGGAAATCATTTAATTTCTGATACGTGGCCTAATCGAAGCTAATGGCTAATCAAACGTGACAACATCGAGAAGGTGTTGTCGCTATATAGAGTAATACTTGATAGATTGAATGGCCAACAATCAGAGTTAATTGGAACAAAGTCCTTAGATTGGCACGAGGTAATAAACATTTTTTCTTTGTACTACTTTTGATTAAATGTACTTTCTAAAAATAATAATTTGTAATCCTTGTCATGTGCCGAATACACCGACTTCCCTCCTCCCCTCCTTCTCCATCTCCTCTAGATCCTTAGCAAACACCACATACAATTAGCTATAGCAGATTAAAATCGAAATGAGAAATAAACGGCGATTGTGAATCGCTACTTCTACTTCTAACTCTCATACCCCCATACCACATTGAATGGAGGAACAAGTCTGGCCACTTTATCACGTAATTCTCAAGTATCTCCGAGCGCGACCTTAGCTCATAAACATAAAACACATATAGAAAGAGAGAACTTTTCTTTTGTCTCGTTTTAGGAGCGGTGGTTGCCCCCAAGTATGCTTTATATTGTTGTTATTATTGGTTGTTTGATATGCCCGTGTTGTTGTTGTTATTATGCAGCAGTTCTCGTGTTGATTATGCGACTGATGGGCTAATAAAAATTCATTCGTTATCCGCCAGCCACTCGCAGGCTTTCTGAAAACACGTAACGCATTACGTCAACATGGAAAGAAGAGTGCAAAGAGGGGGGAGGGGAGAGGATATTTTTCAATGAATGAATGTTGGTTGATGTTTTCCTCGGGCTCTATATTTATAAACAGTGGTTCGTACATAAATTGGAATATGATAAGGAAGATGGTGCACTAGTTCCACTATATTCAAAGGAGATTCAACATATATTTTTCTAATTTAAAAAAACCACAATTTTGAAATTGGGGGTGTCAGTTCTACTTTGAAGAAATATATTTCTGAAATATATATATTAACTCAGATTCGTATGGCACATGTAAATTTATTTTGATTTTCTAAATATTAAATCATTTATTTTTCAGAGATTAAAGGAATGATCTAAAGAAGAAATGAAAATGGAAGCGGGATGTACAATATTAAAGTACATGATGCAAAGTGAACAATTTACCGTACACCTTTAAAAGGATAAGTAAATAAAGAGCAATCTCTTTAATATGAATGTAATTTGTATAAATATGAAAGCCACTATTGGAAATTAAAGCATATACCTAAATAATTGAAATAAGAAAGATCAAAACGCCTCTTAACAAATCTCTAATAATAAGTCCAAGAGCATCCTCCGAGCAGCAAAGCTTAACAATGTTTAACAGTTCACTGCACTCTAATCAGAAGCAAAACCACCTTTCACACATCTTGAACCACTGTGCAGTGGCCGGAGTGTGATGTGTCTGCTGATGCTGCGCTATTTTGATATGATGCCTTGAAGTGGCCAAGTGTTGAAGTTGAACGAGAACGAGAACCGGAGCTGCACAAAGGACGTCACAATTGGGAGTGGCAACTGTCTAATTCAATTCATGAGCTATTAGCGGGTAATTTGTAACAATTGCACAGCACAATTTCCTTTCAACAGGCAGCAAAAAGCAGAAAAAGCAGCAGGGTGACAGAGTTCAAACCAAAACCGGAGCGACAACTTAGGTTTGAGTTTTGGGTATGGCTTAATTGTGGCATTGAGCACTGTTGGATTTTGGATGCTGTCGCATCTGTTGCAAATTAAATGTGAGTTATAATTTTCTATAAACATGCAGACAATAAAGATTGTATGTGTGTGTGTGTGTGCACACCCAGTAAATTGCCATTTGAATTGAGGGTCGCATCCCCCTCTCATGACTTTGCCCTCTCACCAATTTACCAGCTTGTGCTATTGCTGGTGTTACAATTTGGTTTATTCCGAGCCTTACCCTAGGGGTGTCTGCATACACCCGTTGATCTTCATGTCAACACAGATGATCACATTTTGTGCTTAATTTGGGTATATGTGTTCCTTACCGGACCCGTTCCCGGCTTCCCGGTTCCGTGGGCTGTTTGCTTTTGTGATTTGGGCATCCATCGAATTTTGCTAATATCCAAACGGTTTTTGCCAAATGCATTTTCCCCATTTGCCGCATTTTCCGCACTTTCCGTTTGATTTTATTGTCAAATATGTGCGATTATTTGTCATATGCTGCATTTTATTATTGTCAAATTTGCATTCGACCGAACAACAACTGAAATAGCTGATATGGCTCGTTAGTTAGTTGCCCCCTTGTGTATAATGGTTGTTTGTTGAGGCGAAGGGAGAGGAGGGACTGAGGGGAGAGTCGCATTGATTGTTTGGCATGATAAATTGCGAAACTGATATGGCAATTTATGTGGCAATTTTAATTTAATTGCAAGGATTTTTGAGCATGGTTTTCGACCAATACGACAAATGAAATATGCTTTGAATGGCAGGCAAGTGAATCTCAATATAGCAAGGATTCAAATCAGTTATAGAAGCTTACGATATGAGAGATAAGATATTATTGAATCTTTATATAATAATGTGTAACGTAATTTTAACTTTATATTTTTAATTTAATATTTAAAATTTTATTTATACTTTTAATGTTTTATAATTTTAATTTAATTTGTGTATCGACTGACAATAGTTGACAATAGCTAAATAAAATAAAATAATTATACTTTGAATTTAACACAAATATTTGCATTTTTCTTTAAAATTGTGTCTTCTATTAGTCTCAACTTTTAAGTATTTTAATTAGATGTATATAATTAAAGTTTGATTAAAATATAAAAGTTTGTCCTAATAGACAGATTCTTTGAAGTGATTATCCAGATGTTAAGTCAAATCATTACCATTTTCGGTTGCGCTAAGGAAAATCGCGAACTACCCCTACCTATAAATTAATTCATTGATTTATTAAACACACACACACACACACATAGACAAGAAGAACAACGCATATTGCTGCTTAGTGCCATAATTTCCAACTTGTTTACACAATCCATCTGGCTGTATTTCCAATACACAGACACATGTCAATGTCCGTTAACAATCATCAGTCCAAGCCGTAGTCATAGCCATCAATCTATTGAAGAAAATCCGTGCGTGCTCGCTAAGTAAACAAAAATGCACGCCCGAGCCAGAAATAGAGCCAGGAATAGATCCAGCAACAGAAACAGAAACAGAGCAATGCTCATCAGCCGGCACAAGGGCCATTAGTTCACTAAGCACACTAACACACACATACACACACACACACACACACACACACACACAGTCAAACTTGCTTTTGGGACATTGCTGGATAGAATTTGTCAAATGATTTCGATTTAATCGCCGGGAAATTTTGCAATCAAAATTCACAAATATCAACGCTAATTGCTAACGGTGCAGTCGTGTATGCCAGAGCCCAAAGCGCATTAGATCCCCAGAGAGATAGAGAGAGTGAGAAAGAGAGAGAGAGAGGCAGATCCATTGGGATAGACCAAATTGTCACCATATGCGTCAACACGCAATAATTCACCAGAAAAGTAATCCAAACAATTGACCAGACGAAGCACTGACATCTAATGGAGGGGGTGTGTCTGCTCTCCTCCTGGTGCTCTGACTCTGACTCTCTGACTGACGACTGCCTGCAGGCTGCAGGCTGTAGCAAGTGCGGCACGGGGCACACACCCCTCGAGCAGCACCCTCCTCCCCTGGCCAAAAACCCGAGCTCAAACTGTGCTATCTGGTGTTTTGGTGCTAATTGAATTCATTGCCGTTGATCAAGTGCTGCCAAACAACAAATCATCCCCGGAGGCTAATGATACGGACGAGCGAGCTAACTGACTCACTGACTGACTGCAGTGAATGGCAAAGGCGCAAGCAGCAAGGAGCAAGGAGCAAGTGGCCAGGCTGAGGCAAAGGGAAAGGAGCAGTCGCAGCAGAGGGTGCACTGGGGGTTGGGGGTTGCGGAGTGGGCAGCTAATGGCGGGCTCTTCTTTTGTGTGAGGCGCTCGATGTGCGTTAAATGAAATTAGAAAACCCTATGTTGAGTTAATTAGCAAATTTAAGGGCATTGTGGAGAGTTTTCGAGAGGCCATTAAGGGGGAGCTGTGACAGCAAGCATTCGTTTCGTAACTGTAATTTCAGAACTACAGGTAAGTCTAATTTACGTCGGTAGATTGGATTAAGCCAAAGGTTCTTGAACTTGAGAGAAAGTACTTCAAGATGTATTAGTAAAGTTAAAAATCAAAGAGAGATACACCTCTCAATGAAAAGAAAAACAATAACATTTATTTAGTACTAAGCAGTTTCTGAAGTACTGCAAAAGCCAAAACAATAACATTGGAATATAAATAGGAATATTTTACCTTAAGAATCTACAAGGTTTCGGGATATATCTTATACAATTTTAATAGTATCACCCGTATTCTATCATTGGAGCAGCCCATTAAACATAATTATCCTTTCGCATATATTCCAATATTTCAATGTGAAGTTTGCTTTCAATAGATTAGTATAAAACGCCATCTAAAAAGTGTTTATCTGTCAAAAATCTTGCAAAATTTATTTCCAGTGTTATTACAGCTATAAGATATAGTGGTCCGATCCGTCCGGCTCCGATCAATGTGATGTATGTTTGAATAATAAGTATATATGCAAATTTTCATCGCGACAGCTTTGAAAACATGGGATATATGGCCAAAACCGACTTCGAGTTGTAATCTTTAGTTACTGATTCAAACAGGTTCCAGAAGAAAGCTCTTGTTCAATATATGTTATAATTAGAAATTCAAAAAGATCATTTATTATAAGAGTTTTGCTACTTTTTCTCCCATGTTTAATCTTAAGTTGCCCTCCAGTCAGTCTTGTCCTGTGCCATTTGTTCAGCGTTTCGTCACATATCTCAATTTGCTACCTTACATCCATCACACTGCTGACAAATTGACAATAAGTTGTAGCCCTTTTGTTACAGCCCTTTGCCTCGTTAATTGCAACAATTAAAATACAAATGTTTTGCCACAAAAGTCGTAGCGTATGCAAATTAACCCATGTGTCAGTCCGCATTGTGCCTACCTTTTTGGAATTGTTCTCTAAACTCTAAACAAACACCGAATAACAACTGCAACAACAACAACAACGACAATAACAACGACAACGGCGAGAACAACAAACAAAAATATTAAATTGTAATCCGCTTAAATGAGTAAAAGGCATTAAAACGCATTTGCATAATTGCCGAAAATGCGCGAGCGCAGAAATCAGCCAACCCAAAGGGAGCGTCTCTGGTCTCTGGTCTCTGGGTTCTGGATTCGATGCGGCAAAAGTTTGCGGGCCCAATCCAATCAAAAGTGAGGCTGAACCCTCAAGGGCCTCGCCAAGCGATGCACGTGAGGACAATATTTAAAAATGTTTAGCATAATTAATGCGTACCCCGGATACCCCCGATACGCTTGGGTTCCCTTCCTTTCCTTTCCATTCCATTCCTTTCGTTTCATTCTGGCTTGGTTTGGTTTGCTTGCGTTCCGTTTCAGACAAGTGCACAAAAGTTAACGAAAATTTGGCGTGCCTAATCAACCCCTAAAACGGCGTTAATTTGCGAGGCGCCCCGGGAATGCCGCAGGGTCGCATTATTCACACATACGCTTAGCTGAGCGCGCTCACGCTTTCCCTTCGCAATACCCATTTCCCTAGGGTCTGAGTCTGCTGATGCGGCGGCGCCCCCCGAAAACCAGAATCCAAAACTGGGTGCAACCGCAGCGTGTGCGTAAAATTGAATTTATTTTATTGCCACTAATTGGCTGAAATACCTGAGGGCGCTTACGTTTTTCCGCCACCAGTCGCATAGTTGTGGGTGGTAGGGGTCAAAGTTGGGGTAAGGGGAGCTCTTGAGGTTTGACTTTGTTCAGAAAGTTTGGCATAAAGTTATTAGAGGAGCTTGAAAGAAGTGGAAATAGGAAAATGGAGACCATATTGCATACACCTCTGCTTTTCAAATCTTAGCTCTTAGTGAATAATAATAAGTTCATCCGGAAATTAGATAGTTCTGAAATTATAACCTTCATAAAATATGCATGTAATGATTAGATATTATTACCAAAAGTTCAAATTCCAGAACGATTTAAATTATTTTATTACACATTTTAGAAAACACAATAGTGTAATAGAAAATAATACGAATAGAAAACATTACGACTAAATATGCACTAAAATTCATCAAATGTGAATGTATATGTAGTTCCTTAAAAATATATTAGAAAAGTGTCACATTGAGTAATTTCATTTTATAAAAAAAACATTTAGAAATTAGAATCACAACTAAATCGAAGTGGCTATAATTCCCGAGAAGCCACTTTATAAATATTGTAAATGCTAAGTGTTTTAACCCATCTTTTAAAGTAAGAACTTTCAGTTGAGTACTTGAAAAAAAATCCAAATATTATCTTGAAACCAAGGCTAAAACCTAAATATAACCTTCCCTTAGTACCTACCCGATAATCAAACACATATGTCTGCCAAAGAACTATGCCATGTTAATTTATTTATTATCAGCATTAGATAGATTATATATTACATTAAATGGAACAAGTGAGAACGTTGCAGTCGGGCGGAGCCGACTGCGTAATACTCTGATACCATTTTAAGAACAGCTGAAAGCAAGAGTGAACAGAAAATTTTTGCTGGTGTTTGGGTGACCCGAAATCGGCATTCCAAGTTTTTGGGAACGGGAGGGGCATGGTCGATCTTAAGAGGGGGTGACCAGAAGTCTATCTACCAATTTTGGTGACTCTAGCTCTAAAACTGTGGAAGATATAAGCTTTCGCGATTTTTGGGGGCGGGAGGGGGCGTGGCCCCAAAAAATTTGGCCGATCTTTAGAGGGAGTGACAAGAAGTCTATCTTACAAATTTCTTGACTCTAGCTCTAAAACTGTGGAAGATATACATTTTCGCGATTTTGGGGGCGGGAGGGGGCGTGGCCCCAAATTTTTTTTTACCGATATTTAGAGGGGCTGACCAGAATTCTATCTTCCAAGTTTAATGACTCTAGCTCTGAAACTGTGAAAGATATAAATTTTCGCGATTTTTGGGGGCGGGAGGGGGCGGGGCCCCAAAATTTTTTGCCGATCTTTAGGGGGGCTGACAATAAGTCTATCCTCCAATTTTGGTGACTCTAGCTTTAAAACTGTGGAAGATATACATTTTCGCGATTTTTGGGGGCGGGCGGGGGCGTGGCCCCAAAATTTTTTGTCCGATCTTTAGAGGACTTGGCCAGAAGTCTACCCTCAAAGTTTGGTGGCCCTAGCTCTTAAGCTGTGCGAGATATAGGCTTCCGTGTTTCGTGGGGGCGGGGTGGCTGGGGGGCGTTCTAGTGGGCGTGGCCGGAAAATCCAGGACGCAATCTTTTGGGCTGGTCAGCCCTAGTCTAAATTCCAAATTTGGGGACTCTAGCTTCAAAATTGCGGGAAATATACACGTGTTATCGAATTGTGCATTCATGTATATCGATTTTCGCGATTACGGGGGCGGGAGTGGGCGTGGTCAAAATTTTGTTTCTGTAATCTGTAGAGGACGTCACCAGTAATATATATTCCAAATATGGTGACTTTAGCTCTAAAACTGCGGGAGATATAAGCATTTCAAATTAATTTTGGAGGGGGGGCTGGTGGGCGTAATAATGGGCGTGGCCGATTAACCTAGGATCCAATTTTTTCGGGAGGTCACCAGCAATATACCTACCAAATTTGATTACTCTAGCTTCAAAATTGTGGGAGTTATTCACGTTTAATCGATTTGTGATTTGAGGTGTATCGACATGTTATCGATTTGCCAGCCTCCCAGTGGGCGTGGCATAAATTTGGAATAAACTTGATCTGAAGCAGATAGCTATAATCATAACGCAAAAGATTTCAAGAGTCTATCTAATATCGTTTCGGAAATACGCGCGTTCATCCAGACAGACAGACGGACAGACGGACAGACGGACAGACGGACAGACGGACAGACGGACGGCCTGACGGACATTCGACAAAACCAATATACTATGAGTACCTTCGGTATCAGAGTATAAAAAGAAAAGTAAGTTTGATGCCGTATCCTGTTATATATTCTTAGTAACCCCCATTAAATATCTATCTTTCATATTTTTTTAGCTCTCGACAGTTTAATTTATCATACAAGCCTCATATTCTTTTCTATTATCAAATTTGATCAACAACTATATCAAAATTCCCCAAAAATATCTTGTAATATCTCAAATCACAGAATCTACCCAAATCTCAAGCACTCACTAGACAAATTACATAGCAGGGCCCGCAAACAATGAGCTTCTGTTTTTTGCACACCCAGATGATATGATAATGGCCCATAAAAGATGATAATGTGCCCGAATCCTTTGACCAGATTCGCAAAATCAGCTTCACAAGCAGAAGACACACACACAAGCAAAATAATTTAAAAAACAAAAACTAAAAGAATGGACGGAAAGAAGCAAGCAACTCGCAAGATGAAGAAAACCAGCAAAAACAGCAGCAACAACAACAACAGACGTAAATCTATTAACATATTAAAGCAATAAAAGAAATGGCATATAAAACGCTGCCACAGACAAAGGGGCTGCTGTCTCCATACCCCTCTCCCTTTCCCTCTCCATCCCCCTCTCCATCCCCAGTCTCTTTTGGGCACACCCAAATGTTTAGCGGCAAGTGGCATTTACCCCCGACTGGGTGAGGGGTGGAGGAACTGAGCGCACTTGTCTCACTGACTGCCATCATCAACATCAGCGCCGTCGCCATCAGCAGACGAGGCATCTCCGCCTCGGAGTTGGCTGCTCCGGTTCTGTTCCCAACCCTGGCTCACGACCGCAGCTCTTTCAGATGCCAAGGCTTGGGGGGGCTGTTGATAATCATACTAAATGCTGCCATTTGCCATTTTGTGAGGTTTTGCCACTTGCCCTATGGAACGATGTGTGTGTGCGTGTGTGTGTGTGTGTGTGTGTGTGTGTGTGCGTGGGTGGGTGAGCTGAAAGGGGCGTGCTCGGGTGGTTGGCAAGCAAATTGTGAAAAGTTCGCCTGAAAGTACTTCTAAGCTTTGTGTAAACACCCACTAAAATCAATTTGCTGGATTTTCTACCACCAGAAAATGTGTGTTTTACGGGTTACGATGAGAGCTCCCAGCTAAAAGAATCGAGTGGAACATTATGGGTGGTGCCCAGTGTCTAGTGTGAGCTGATTGTGCTTTTCGGTATTGCTGGGCGAAATGGAAGTACAACTGGCCAAGATTGGCATGAAATGGCACATTAGATGAAGGGATGTGATAGGAAACGATAAATACAAGATAAATATAACGATTATGTGGAGGAAAATGGATTCGATGGTAGAGGATGAGACCTAAGATAAGACTGAATAAAATAGTTCTCGATATTTTAATTAAGAATACAATGTTATGTGGTAGAAAATATTGGAATAATATGAAATATTTCATATTTCAATTTAATAGAATTAACTATGCATATGATATCTTATCTGATTTAAAAAAAAACAAAACCAAACCCAATACTTTATTATTGATTGTGATTAGAGCACCAACTAAAAGATAGTTTACATATTCCATCGTACTCTTAAATATACAGTATCCTTCAGGCTAATATGTTAGGCTGCTGTCCTACTGTCCTATGGATATATAATCTCGCATAATGTTGCTGCAATTTGTATTGAGCACAAAACTTTTATTTGAATTTTCGCAAACGACAAGCGCAAAGCAACATTTGCAAAACTTTTCTCTGCCTCGAAACTTGTGCGGCATATCCTGCTGCTGCTGCTCCTGACTCCTGGCTCCTGCTGTTGTCCTGCTCTGTGCTGTGTGCTCTGTGCTCCCTTTACTTAATCTTATCTAATAAATGGCTTGTCTTGTCTCGTAAATCACTTAACAATTTGCAGAATTTGTACGGTGCGCAAGTAAAAATCGTGCAGAGGTTTCATGATTTTGGATTTTTACATGTGTACGCATAAGTGGCCCTAAATCGCATTCATATGAGTGCCTCCCGCATACCAAAGCTCAGCCCCCCTCGCCCCACTCGTTGTCCGCTTAGGTTGGGGGCAGCTTTTTTGTGTGACCTGCCATTTGATTTATTTATTGTTGGTTTATGCGTGATCTTGCCTCAAATTAGCATTTATCATTTTGCTCGCCACTTGTTCCAGCCCCGAATAAAATAAAACAGCAGACATAAAAACTGCCAGAAACCATTTTGTACAAGTACTTTGAACCAGATTCAACCCACGCGACCATAAAAAAGGGCAGCAAATTGTTTTTAACAAGTGCAGCGTAATTTTTCAAATGGTTTGGTTTTTTCCACTTCTTCCACTTGTTTTTACCTCCATAGCCATCCGATTGATTGATTGCGATTATGCAAATGCTCGACAGGCAATTGGAATTGCGTGTCTGCTCCAATAAATGGAAATGGAAATGGGATTTTCGGCATTTAGGCATTTCGGCGGCACCTACTAAATACCAAATGCCACTAAAGCCTTGGCGTCACAATTAGCGCACAATAAATTTCAAATAATTATGCAAACGACGTAAATTCCGAAGCATATGTGTGGCTATATATAGATATGCCAGATAATCCAAAACAGTAGCCAGCTGCCTTTGCCGCCAACCCATCCCCTCCTGCTCCTGCCCCAACCCATGCTCCTGCCCCAACCCATGCTCCTGCCCCTGCTGCTGTCTGTGACTTTCCCGCCGTCAGGCGACAATTTGTGTCACTAATTGCGTGCAAATGGCGATGCCTTTTGCATTTTGGGCCATGCATATAAATGGGGCCAATTGAACAGTGGAGGCGGGCATCTAATTATAAGCAGGGGGCTACGAAGGCATCATTTCAATTGAGAAAGTATCAAATGTATTTAAATTTAGTAAACAAAATGGCATATCTTATAAGAAATATTCTGAAAGTTTTAGATGGAAGAAAGTGAAGAACAAGCTTAAGATTCAGAAAGATTAAGTTTCTTATTGAATATTTATTAGTAAGGCTGTCTGACAAAGGGCAATAGGACCGAATAGACGGTCTTTTGTATCATGTATCTATAAAATCCAGCACAAACGTAGTCAAAATCTGGCCAAGATCGGGAATTGAGTATCATCCTTCTTTTAGGAACTGCTTAAAATGAGTACATTTCACAAGATGGAAGTATTTATTTATTTAAAATCAGATTAGATCAGAGCAGATTATATTTTTATGATAATATTTCAAAAGAAAACTTAAGGAGCAAAACAGTAGGAATTCTACCGACTTGAAAGTAAAAATTAAATATTTTCAAATATCTTTTAATCAGGATTTAACAACTTTACAAAAACCAACGAAAGTACATAAAACTCAAAATTGAGGCAGAAATGATAATGAGCTTTATATTTAAATATATATTTACTAGATACTTTTAAAGCCAAAGAAAGGGAATTTATTAATATTGTAATACTAATAGTATACTATTGTTTATTATTTAAAGAGTGTGCTATTTAGTTCTCGAACCCTCTTTCTAATACCCAAATCGACGGGACGCTGCTGCTTGTTTCCTACCCGAAACCTTTTATATAACTACCATAAACCATCGTTTTTTATTAATACTCGCACAGAATCAACCCTAACACAAATTCCATGGCTGATTGGGCTTATTATTATCCAGGCTAATAATAATATTAATACTTTTAGTACAATAATTTCGTTTAATTTGTTTATTTATCTAGCTAAGCGCTGAGCTGGATGCCGTCTGGTTTATAGCTAAGGCCACAATAAACACATTTGTTTAGTTAATGAAGTCGATAAGACTACTGGGCCATCATAAAGATATAGATATGTATATATAAGCACGTACTGGCAACGGTAGCCAATGAAAACAATTCCCGATAGAGTCGGAGGCGACACTTGCTGCCAAGATTTATGGCCAGCGCCGCATATCAGACAGCTTTAATTGAAAGCAAAGCGTATAATTTTCAATCAACGAAATCCCAAAAAAACAAAACAGAAAAAAAGCAAACGCTATAGAGATAAGGCGGGTCTGTGGGCGGGAGTGTGGGTGTGGGTGTGGGTGTGGGCATGGATTATACGGTAGTCAGTTGGCTGACTGTTGGTAACCATTGATTGCCATTTATTTGAATGTTTGCCAAGAGCAACGGCGATGATGATGCTGATGATGATGATGACGATGATGACGAACCTGGGCACGGATATATTTGTATTGATTTTAAAATTATGCGCACAAACAAAAGTATGCAATGTTGTCATTGTCAGCATTGTTGTTGCTGTTGTTCCCACTGTTTGCTAAAATGCCAGCGAGGGAGCTGCTCGGAGCTCGGGAGCAGCAGCAGCAGAGGGGACAGCAGAGCAGCGGCTGCGACGTGTCCGTCACGATACCGTACGGTAACCATTTTGACTTTCCATCATGTTGACTCGCTGTTTAGATTTTCAATTAAATTTGTTGACTGAGCGCCCGAGCGGGTAGCAGTAGCGGTAGCTCGGCTCGTATACGTAATATAAATTGATTATTTCAATTTATTTAAGCGCAACGATAGCATTTAATTAAAAACTCATCTGAGCAAACAGCGAATGGGAACTCCACCAGCAGCGTCGACTATGTCTCCGACTACGATTCCGACACGACTCATTACAGCTCAAGTACCAGACTGAGACGCGGTGTTAGGGTGTTATGGTGTTACGGCCAACCTGATAAGCCCCACGACTGCAACTTTATCAGACTTTTACATCTGTTTCTAATTGAAAATGCAGCTACTGTCGTTTCCAGCCAGCAAATGTGACACGAAAATTGACGCCAATCGTCGCCATTAGTGTCAACATTGAAGCAGACTCAGAAGCAGAAGCACAAGTCTGAGGAGGCAACCATGTCCAGCTCAGGTAAATACTGACTCTCTACTATATTCGATAAAAAATGGGCAACTGAAGGTACGCACACAGACCTCTCGCCCTCTCCCTCTCCCTGTCCCTTTACCTGACTTCACTTCACTTCAAGTTTAAATGCTCAATAGCAAAACAATAAATTTTCTTCAGCCACAGAATGCAGTTAAAGTTCTTGCTTGGTTAGCCATCGAGTTGGCAAAGTGTCGTGACACGAAAAAGATAGACTCGTGTTGAAAATCGTATTGTGTTACTGCCTATGTTGTACTCATCATAAATATCTCAAAGGCCAATCTAGTATATATTGTATTAAAAACGTATATTTTCATATGATTCTAGTTATGCTACTAATTAATAAGCCCAGCGATAAAAATACATATAAATGTAGATTTTAATTCAATTTTTTGTTTTCGTGTCGTGCCGTATTTAAAACAAATTCGAAACTCTGCCATCTCTAGTCGGGGGTTTGTTCTGTTGGGTTTCTCTGGGAGCTGTCAACTGCTTTGCGCCTTTTGTTGACTTTTTCATATTTCTTAATGATGACATTTTAATTATTAGTAAAGTGCTTTCAAATACTGATAAGATATCACATTGGATATTTATGGTTAGCTGTGTGTGTTTTTGTGTGCACCTCTACTCTACTGTGAGACTCTTGGTGCGAAGTTCAAGTTGCCCCCGTGTGTGGAAAACTATACACAGACAACGAAGGCAGCTGCCGTGTGTGCATTGATTGATAATTCTGTTTATAGACTTTTTCCGTGGATGGTGAGAGCTATTAAAGTATTGATTCGAGGCTAAAGACCATAGCTAAGTATTGATTTGAAGCAAAAGATAATCAAAGTCGTATTTCTAGAGTTATTTATGGCACCTGAGAAAGAATTATAAATTCAAATGAAATTTATAGAAATAGTAAATATAGAAAAATAGCTGTAATCGTAGAATAATCTTATTTATTTATTGTCAACTATTGACAGTCGCCACAGGAAATTAAATTTAAATTAAACAAGTGTGGAAGGATTATCTTCGGCGTGCCGAAGATTTTATACTCTTTTCGAACCTATAGGCAGTTTTCACTCTGCCAACTGCACCAGTGAAATTTCATAAGCTGTAAAACATCGTTTTGTCGCGTAACATTTTTTTTTCTAAAAATATTTAATTCATTGCCAGTTGTATAACAGCTATAAGATATAGTGATCCGATCCGGCCGGCTCCAACCAATGTGCTGTCCCCTGGAATAATAAGTGTCTGTGCAAAGTTTTATCGCGATAGCTCAAAAACTGAGGGACTAGTTTGCATACATACAGACAGACAGACAGACAGACAGACGGACATGGCTAGATCAATTTGTATTGTCATTCTAAGCATACTGGCAGTAACTTTTGGGGGTCTCCGACGCTTCCTTCTATGCGTTACAAACTTCAGGACAAACTTAATATACTATTTTCTTCGAAAAGAGTATAAATATAGTGAATTACATATATACAAAGTTAAGTAAAGTTAAGCTTATAAATTAAAATTGCTTCAAGGATTGAAGAGAGCCCAGAAGTACTTGTACGTTTTTATTAATTTAAAAATATTATAAAAATAAATTTAAAATTAAAAGTAGAAAAGCTAAAGAGAAACGAAAAGGGTAAGAGAGAGAGAGAGAGAGAGAGAGAGGGAGAGTGAAAAAAGAAAAGTCCCGCAAAATACAAAAATTAGATTTGATATTATATAAATAAGAAATATATATAGATATGGTTCACAATGTGAATAAAAAGTTATTCGAGTTTTCTATGGCTGTGTTTACTTTTGTTCAGTTATTAAATAATAATACGAGAAATACTCTTGATTTTAGTTCGATTATTTTACAAAGAAAAATATTATTAATATTAATAAAGCGACCTGAAAGGCATTAGATAATATATTTTTACTTAAACCAAGTGCTCTTGAGGTAAATTTTTAAATAAAAGAGAATAATTTATTTAAACTAGAAAATAGGATCATTTATGGGCAGTATTTTTGCTGAATATAGGACTATTATGTGATTTGTAATGACAAGGTAAATTATAGGGAGCTCAATAAATTAAATTAAATAAATTTATATATACTTGTTCGCAAAAGTGTTAAAATATTGTATTTAGAAATTTTGAAATTTTTTTATAAAATACAAGTGAGTTGTGATAGCTTATCTAGTAGTAATTTCCCTAATAAACCTAAAGATATTCTATTGACAATCTTCAAGCCAAGTCTGAAAAGCTTTCAATATTGAAATATATCAAGAAACTCCTGAGTTATGTTAGTCTACTTGTATAATTTGGCACATTGGATGATAGCAAATGACAAATTCTAAAGATTTATTATGCCAGCACTTGTACAAATAAAGGAAAACAAGCAAATCCCGGCAGGCACATGGGAAAAGCCTGATGCTCCAGGGAGCACATGAGGCAAGTGCTATAAGAAAAAAAGCTAGAGGACTGGAGGACTGTTGGCAAAGACCGCAAAAGGCGTATAAAATGCAAACATACAAATGGCACGAGTTGTCATATTTCAGAGCACTTGATGTTGACGTCTTGAAGATTATGATTTGTTTTACTTGGCGCTTAACGAGCGCATGATACAATGAAAGAGCAAAGCTCCCCCAAACCCAGCTCCCACTTGCTGATAAGTATGCTAAACATGTGTATGAGTGTGTGTGTGTGTGTGAGTGTGTGTGTGAGTGTGTGCTGCTTTGAGCCATTTGGCTGACGACAGACGACAAATTTTTCCAGATTTGTCAGAATTTAGTCAACATCTTTGCATGAACTTGGGGATTGTATCATATTGTTGTTCTTGGCACATCAAAACAAATGTTTCACTTATGTATGTAGATGTGCTTATGTGCTGTATGTAAATAAACGTTTGCACTTAAAAACTCAAGTTGTTGAATTGGAGGGGGTCGGTTGGTGCTGGTTGGGGGCTGGGTCTATGGCAAACGGATGCTGACATCATGTAAGCAAATTGCGTAAGTAGCAGGCACCCCGACATTGATTTGACATGACGAACCCAAACCCGAACCCGAACCCGACTAAGACTCTGGCACCGACTATGCCGACGACCCTTTAATCTTGAGAATCCCCTTTCCACTGTGGCGTTATAACAAATTTGTTTGTTTTCGTTGTTGGCCTTTGAACGTCTCAATCAACCCTTAAGACTGTTATTTCTTAACCCTTTCTTTCAGTAAATTGATATGACAAATGCGTGAAAAATGTTTAATGAAGTGAAAAATTGCAAAATAACCAAAAATTAAATGGAACCGTCTTGTAGTTGCCGATTCTTGCCATTGTTGTTGTTGTTGTTGTTGTGACTTTTGTTTTTCGGTTTTAAATTAAGCCTAGGGTCACCAGTCCAGTTGTTGTTGCTCTTGTAGTTGCTAGTATCTGCTATGCATGACAATTTCTGGGGTTTCGGCCACCAACGATAAAATTGTGTAAACAAAAATTGGGCAATTTACAGTTGACTGGCTTTGTGGCTGGCCATTTCTTTGGCGCCAGTGGGCGGCCAATAACGATAGCCAAAAAACCTACAACCTATAGCAGAAGGCACTGCACAATTTGTATTTATTTGTGGATTTTACGAAAATTGGGTGTGTCTTTTATTATTATGCGAAATGTAGAAATATTTGTAGTGGCCAGGAGGCGGGCGTGGGTCTGGCTTAGACAGACAGAGACAAATGTTAGCTCTCTGGAAAGACGCCCAGAAGCAGGCAACACTTTTTGTACAGTTGCCAGTCGTAAAACAAAAATCATATACAACTTTGTGGTTCCTGCCCCGCCCCATGCCCCATGCCCCATACCCCATACCCCAAGGCCCAAGCTCCAAGCAGCCGCTTCGTTAAACACATACGCAAATGCGAGACTCGAAATTGCATATCAAAATACATAACTTGAAGTTTGTTTAGAGGAGTATCTGGCAGTTAACGCACGACTGGCTGGAAACACAGCTGAAAACTGCGCAGCGGTGCACATGGAGCTCATTTCCACTAACGATAGCAGTTATGGAGAGGCCAACAACAACAACAACAACAACAACAAGAACAACAACAGCAACAGCAAGCTGAAGAAAAGGGCACATTGGGGAATTTGCTAGCCAATAACGAAATTGTGCACAAATTGACTCCATGACAGAGCTAACAAAGCAGCTCCGTTACCCTCTCCCATTTCACATTTCCCATTTCCCATTTCCCCCATGCATTTCCCAGGCACAAATCAGAGTTGAGGACCAGACAAACGCAAAAGTGCAAACCAAGATCATTGCTATGCTCGCAATTGTTTGCCCAGCCAAACAGACAACTTGACTTTTCACACTACTCCACCCACCCATGACACACACACACACACACACGAACACACACATACACCCCTTTCAACACACACCCTTAGCCGGAAGTGCATCACCGTTTTTGACTCTGGCAAATTTGCGTGCAGATAAATTGCAATCTGGCCAAGTTAGCTGTATGTGTGTGTGTGTGTGTTTGTGTGTGTGTGTGTGTGAGATGGGGACTTTGACTTTGTCTACTTGTGAGGCTGTCAACGTCGTTGCAACTGTTGTCTTTTAATCACCAGGCAAGTTTGGCTGTACTCACAGTCCCAGATACTCACGACTGCACTTCATAATTTTAATTACCCGATATGAAAGTGGGGGTCATCCTGTTTGGCCAAGGCATTAGACAGTCGCACGTGACTGGACAACAGCCCCAGTTTGCGGGTTGCGGGAGCAGGGGGCAGTGGTGTCTCTTCAGTAAACAATCAATTGCAACTGCAGGCTATTTGCTTGGGTCAACAGTGGAAGCTGTTTAAGCACATGATAAGTGACCTGTTAAGATACAGAAAGTTTTGGAGGTGTGTAAATCAATCGATGAGTCTGATGGTGTTGCTGCGATGATGTCTAGGGGCCCCTCAGATACTGCCAGTTAAATGAATAGTAAATATTTGCAGTGTAACTGAGACAAATGAACAGTGGGAACGTAGCTTAATTCCGATCTGGGTATATATACGGTATACTTAATTTAAATAAAATATATCGAAATTTAAATGATTTTACAATTGAGATGATATTCTTTTGACTTATTTAATAATGATTGAATCTGCTTAACTTATTTCTTTCATAATAATATTATCATTTGGCAATAGCAAATATATATAGTGTATTTATAAATTGGTTTTATTGTATTTTGTTTGAGTCATGCTGCTGTTAAGTTCAAAACAAATTTGTAATTCAGAACAGACAAATATATTTAAATCTTTAGCATCAATCAAATCATAATTTGATCACGTTTATGCCAGTCATGGATATACACGTATTTAAATATATGCATGCATATATATCCAAAGACTTTTATTTGTGAAAAACCGCACCGCAAATTTGACTGGTTGGTCGCGTTTATTGATGTGTAATAAACCAATTGCATTTGTTTTGAATATATAAATAGTCATAAAAAAAAGTGCCAGTGAGTTAAGCTACAACAACAAGAACAACAACAACAACAAGCAGCGCGTACGCCATTTTTTTTTCCATTTCGTTTCCGCTTTGTTGATGCTTTTGTTTATTTTTTTTTTGCTTGTTTGTTTTTGTTTTGTTTTTGGTGTTTGGATATTTTTTTGGTGAAACGTGCGTGGCATACTAATTTGGACTAAATGGATACAAGTTTATCGCTACATATGTATATGTGTAGATATATATATATATATAGTATATTATATATTTGTATATGTGTCTTTAACTTGCCCCAAACTGCCGCCCCTTGGGCCATGTGTGTGGGTTGTAAAACGTCTGATTAATCAAACAAAAAGTGTTGAAAATGTTATTTTCGCCAGCGCTGCAAATGGCGCATTTGGATTTTGATGTGCCACACACAGATTTGTACACATACATATATGGTCAGTGGTATATAAAAAGCCGCAAATGGCGCCATTCAGTTGTTCAGCAAATGGAGCTATAAACTTGCCAAGACAAACATTTACAAATCATAAAAGCGGCAGACAGAAGGAGCAGCCAGCACAATTGAATGCGAATGCTCGCCTGAGATTCGGTTGCGACATTTGAGCCAGCCTGGCGAATCAATCAGCCATAAAAAGGCCAATAATCTGGCTTGTACTTGACTATTGAAAGTGTCACAACAATTGATCGTTAGATGCCTGCTCTCAGGCTAATTAGTCAGGGCAAAGCGCTTTACAGTTAAACACGAAAATGAAAATTGCAAAAGGGCAAAAGTGAGAGCAAACCCCACACGGCCAAAAGGCAGAAGAGCGGCTTCATTAACGGCAGCCAGACAACGTGACTGAGAACGTGGCTCGCCCAACTGCCACTTTGTCATTCAACATTTGGCAAACGTATTAAAACACCCCATCATTGCCTTAATTAAGAGCCATAAAAGCACATTTACTTATTGTGCCACGGCTCTCGACTGCCACCCGGCACGTCTTTACGCTTTATTTATGCCCACCCGCTCCCTCCCGGCACTGCCCGGACCACACCACACCAGCCCAGACCAGTCAGTGGGCAGCGCCTGGAAGCCACCACTACGCAATGGCTGACGACTCTTGCAGCCATTTGTCGTGCTTAATTCATGGCTAAAGTTGGAATTAAGTGAATTTTACGTTCATTAACGTGCGAGGGTTGCGCTCTGCCCCCAGTTCTATGTGTGTGTGTGTGTGTGTGAGTGTGAGTGTGTGTTTTTTGGGGGGCTTACTTATCGAATGTACTCTGGTGGGTGGCCCTTTCTGCTGTATTGGCGCTTTTTGTCGGTGGCTGTTGGCTTCTCTGCCAGACAGTGTTGATAATTAGCAGTGCGTCTAATGTTGCCCTAATAACGTAAATTTGTGGCTTAGTGCAGAGCAGTCGAAATTAGAAATAGAATACGTGCATAGGTGGGGGGGCAGCAGCAGAAGAGTAAATATGAAATATATACACACTTATTTTTATTGCACAAAATAAGGAAATAAAGACGCTGAGTAAATGGAAAAAAAGCAAGACAAGAAAAGTTTTTTAAAATAAAGGAAGATATTGTGTTTGGAAGTTTATAAAGCAACATTTTTGTAACTTTTAACAAAATGATCCATATCAGAAACGGTTGTAAAACTATCTTTCGTACCTATTTTGATATCATGAAAGAGCTTAAATTTATTTTGAGAAAATATAAATATAAACAAGTGGGGAAGGATTATCTTCGGCGTGCCGAAGATTTTATACTCTTTTCGAACCTTTAGGCAATTTTCACCCTGCCAACTGCACCACTGAAATTTCATATGCTGTACAAAATCGTTTTGTCGCGTAACATTTTTGTTTTGTTTGTTCTAAGAATATTTAATTCATTGCCAGTTGTATGGTAGCTATAATATATAGTGATCCGATCCGGCCGGCTCCGAGCAATATGATGTCTCTTTGAATAATAAGTATCTGTGCAAAGTTGTATCGCGATAGATTCAACAAGTAGAGTGCTCTAGTCGGGAGTGCCCGACTACGAGATACCCTGAACCCAGTCCTTACAATCATTCATACTAATCTAAGCACACACATGCTGCAGTACAAGCAGTACAAGCAGTGCAAGCGGTTTAAGCAGTTAGCTTGCTCTTTCGCTGAGCCCCACACAATGGAAAGTTAAATCTTAAATAACTTCTGTGTTTATTGTCCGATCTTATTGAAATTTTTGGGGCAAGTAATTGTCGATAATATGTGTTACCAAACCAAATTGCAAGGTCGTACCTTCAAAAATGCGTTTTTTAACTTTTTGGGGGTTTGGGGGGTGGTATCCAAAAAGTGAAATATTTGTTACATGTGTATGTTATTCGAGATTATACATGCCAAATTTGGGGCCTCTAGCTTTTATAACTTTGAAGTTATGTCCCAAAAACGCAAGTCTGAAATCGAAATTTATCGATAACTTTTAAACGGTACGAGTTATCGATAAAATGAAATAAACTTGATCTGTCCCGGGATTAGGAGAACTTATGTTCCAAATATGAAGTCTCTAGCTCTTGTAGTCTCTGATATCCGCGTGTTCATACAGACAGACGGACGGACGGACGGACGGACGGACGGACGGACGGACGGACGGACGGACGGACGGACAGACAGACAGACGGACATGGCTAAATCGACTCGACTGTTGATACTGATCAAGAATATATATACTTTATATGGTCGGAGATGCTTCCTTATGCCTGTTACATACTTTTGCACAAAACCATAATACCCTTTTTACCCATTTTTAATGGGTTCAGGGTATAAAAACATGGGATATATGGCCAAAACCGACTTCGTGTTGTATTGCAGCTATTAGATATAGTGGTCCGATCCGGCCGGCTCTGACTAATTTGATGACTTTTTGAATAATAAGTATCTGTGCAAAGTTGTATCGCGATAGATTAAACAAGTAAGAGTGCTGTAGTCGGGAGTGCCCGACTACGAGATACCCTGAACCCAGTCCTTACAATCATTCATACTAATCTAAGCACACACATGCTGCAGTATAAGCAGTGCAAGCGGTTTAAGCAGTTAGCTTGCTTTTTCGCTGAGCCCCACACAATGGAAAGTTAAATCTTAAATAACTTCTATGTTTATTGTCCGATCACATTGAAATTTTTGGGGCAAGCAATTGTCGATAATATGTGTTACCAAACCAAATTACAAGGTCGTACCTTCAAAAATGCGTTTTTTGAACTTTTGGGGGTTTGGGGGGTGGTATCCAAAAAGTGAAAAATTTGTTCATGTGTATGCTATTCGAGATTATACATGTCAAATTAGGCCTCTAGCTCTTATAACTTGTAAGTTATATCCAAAAAACGCTGGTCTGAAATCGAAATTTATCGATAACTTTTGAACGGGACGAGCTATCGATAAATTTTAATAAACTTGATCTGTCCCAGGGATTAGGAGAACTTATGTTCCAATATGAAGTCTCTAGCTCTTGTAGTCTCTGATATCTGTGTGTTCATACAGACAGACAGACGGACAGACGGACAGACGGACAGACGGACAGACGGTCAGACGGACAGACGGACAGACGGACAGACGGACAGACGGACAGACAGACGGACATGGCTAAATCGACTCGGCTGTTGATACTGATCAAGAATATATATACTTTATATGGTCGGAGATGCTTCCTTATGCCTGTTACATACTTTTGCACAAAACCATAATACCCTTTTTACCCATTTTTAATGGGTTCAGGGTATAAAAACATGGGATATATGACCAAAACCGACTTCAAGTTTTATGGCAGCTATAAGATATAGTGGTCCGATCCGGCCGGCTCCGACCAATGTGCTGTCCCGTTGAATAATAACTGTCTGTGCAAAGTTTTATCGCGATAGGTCAAAAACTGAGGGACTAGTTTGCATACATACAGACAGACAGGCTAGATCAATTTGTCTTGTCATTCCAAGCATACTAGCAGTAACATTTGGGGGTCTCCGACGCTTCCTTCTATGTGTTACCAACTTCAGCACAAACTGAATATACTATTTCCTTCGAAAAGAGTATAAATATAGAATATTTTAAAATGCAGAAGCTTTTGATAGAGATAAATTTTCAGATAAATGCATAAACTATTTCGATTCGCTAAAAAACTATTTGGTTTATATGTAAGTGCCTAGTGCCCTTAAATAAAAAGCTAATAGCACTAATAGGAAAAAAAGCCATAAATATCAAACAGCCATATAAAAAAGGATTAATTTATAACAGTTAGAAACTTGTATAGAGTTCAGTCATTTACTATAACTAAGAATTGTATTAGCTTAATAGGTGCTTAAATTGTTATGCTCCCTTTTAATAGTTAAAAGTTTATTCAAAAACTTACAAACTAATTGGGCACAAAAAGTTTTGCTACAAAACAAGGAGAAGAAACTTTTTAATGCCTGTCCACATGAAAGCTATGTAGTTGTATATCTCTCGGTCACTCTGCATGCTATCAACCAACTAACTAGCCCAAAATGTTGACCAATTTTGTTAGCCACTCAAACATCCAGTTGAATCTCGCATAGATGGTGAAACTAACGCAAGCGGCAAACAGGAGCTGTACGAAAAATGTGCCGCAATGCTACGAATAGCCTGTTAATTAGTCTCACTTAGAAAATAAACTGCAGTAATTAAGAGAAGGCAGCCAAAAACTCAAACGAAGCCCCACCCACAGAAAACGCCCTAAAAAACTACTCGCAAAATGTCGTTTTTTTGTACGATTTTTAAAATTCCACAGAGTGCACGAGTGGAGTGGAGTGGAGTGAAGTGGAGTGAGCATTTTAATTTCAACGCTAGAATTCTAATTAACAAACAAATCCGACAAAATACACAGCAGCATTGAAATGCCCAGGAGAGCAAGAGAGCGAGTGAGCGAAAGGGAGAGAATGAGGTGGAGTCAGAGTCAGAGTCGGAGTCAGAGTCGGCGATGACAGCTAAAAAGTATGCTATATAAAAACATTGGGCGTTGGAGAGGGTAATGAAACGAAAACGAAAACGGAAAGCCCTGTGAGCCATGATCTCCCAATTTAATATTATAATTGCTACAATTATCATTCTCATGCCATTTACACACAGCAATTGCACAAAACAACAACGACTACGACTACGACGACGCCGACGTCGCCAAGAAAGCAACAAAAAGGGCAGCACGTCAGTGACTGGCTGCGGGATGCGCGTATGTACCGTAAATTGAGGCAATTACCGGCGCTGCCTACCCCAGTTGATGTTGATGTGCTCTATATAATGCTGGCTATACACTATGCTGACTCCACCCACAGCATTTAACGCGCTCTCTCTCTCTCTCTGCCTCACTCTCTCCCTCTCTCTCGTGCGTTCGCATCTGCGTTCTCTCGACGCATGCGTTGCGCGGCAGAGACAGTAGCAGCGACGCTGACGCTGACGCTGGCGTCGGCAGAGGCAGAGTCAGCATCATGGCGGACAGATGAAGATGATGATGGCGTTGATTATATGGCGCTGGCAGCCGGAAACGTCGACTTCTAATGGGCGCATTTTTAAATTAATGGCTCAACTTTTTTGTCCGGCTCGGCGATTTTTTGACTATTTGCGCTAAATAATGATAATTTTGTCAATTTGAGTGCAAAAACTTGTGCAGTTTCTCATCGAGTGGGGCGCTGTTTTTCCCTCGCATAGGTGGCATGTTAAGTAAATGCTGCTAATTGGCTAACTGTAGCCTGAAGCGATCGGCTCCACTCCAATATGCCAGCAAATTCCACGCACACGCACACACATGCACAATGTACACAATAAAAGTATGCCAGCAAAATGTTGTTTAGAAGAGAGCAACAACCACAACAGCAAACATTAATTGATTGTACATAGACGATAATTTGAGCCGAGCCAAATTGATTACAAAATGTTTGCAGCTGTTATTATGAAATTAATTTGTCATCAAACAAAACATATAAAAACGCTGGCCAGCTAAATCTGCATAAAAGCAACCCCCAGTTGTTGTCCCCAGTTGTTGTCTTGTCCAAATCCATGTACTTTAGTTAGAACGCAGAGAACATGACAAAATAATCACAAATGTTATGATAAAGCCGGCGACAAGGGTATGATAACCACTCTTTGAGCCAATGTAAATGAGTTTTATCGCTGGGGCGGACTAATTGAATTTGATAAAATTGCTGACACTAAGTGTAAAAGTTGCCATAAGTGGTGACAAATGCCTTTTAAGAGCCCCTCGACTGGCATGGGGCTTTTTATCTAGGCCCCCTTACATTCTGCTGTTTTCATTGGGTAGCCTTGGTTGGATCATCAGTGGAAATTACAAAGTACAGTTAGGCAATAATCAATTGCTAAGCAATGGTTGTATTAATTTCAGTAGCGAAAATTGTGTTGTTGCTCTTGTTGTTCGCCTTGTCATTAGTTTGTTGTTGCTATTGTTGTACTCGTTGTAGTCATTGGGCTTTCAACAGAAGTCGTTTAGTGTTTGGCTACATGTCATGTTTGTATTTCATAGATAAAATAGCGCAATTGTGCCAGCACAAAATGTGTGTAATTATCGTTGTTTCTAATTAAAGCGCTCGGGCGCGTGTGTGTGTGCATTTCTGTTCTGTATTTTACTTACTAATAGCTGCATCTTATCTCTGGAAAGAAGTCTCTGATGGATTTTTATTTTCAGCTGTAGGATTTTGTGATTTGGGCTGACAGAAACAAGGCAGACAAACCGTCATTGTATTTATTACAAATCCAATCTGTGCCCTTAATTAGTACAACTATTGCGATAAAGTCGTATTATCAGAAGATTGGGTGTTAAGGCCGAGTTTCTTTTTGGGCATTCCACAGCTTTTATTCATCCAAATAGGTGCACCAGTTTATTTCTCACATATCGGTAAACGGATAACATATGAAGTTATTTGTACACATGTATATAATCAGGGCACTATAAGCAGATGAATCCAGCAAAATTGCAATTTACCTTTGAAATTTGAAATTAAACCGCTGCCAGCGACTTATCGATAGCATGTGTTGCAGTATTGTTGATACAGCTATCGGTACTATTTAGCATTTTATAGCAGATTTCCACTTACAGTTGCTATTTACAGCTATTAGCAGGGCAATAAAACAAAATCGACGTCTATATATATAATTAATTTTTTTGGCAATTTAAAACAGGAGGAATGGAATTTTTCTGGAATTGACCAATGTTTCCATATCGCTTAAATAAAGTAAACACAAGCAACAAAGCAAAAATTAGTGTGTCCACACCTCTTTAATCAAAAGACAGCTGGTGAATTTAGCTGACATTTTTAACAGTCTGTTAAATTAAATGTAACGCATCTGTTAAACAAAAAGTGCATAAAAACAACAAAACAACTTATTTTTTTGTAACAATTAAAAATCGTCGCAGTAGAAAGCAGTATAAGTGTTTCTGACAATTACAACGAAGTCAGAAAGTTTCAGTATCTGGAAATGCGTCATATCTGCACATAAAATTTTTGCTTACGTTTGGTTATTTTGAAATAAGAGTCAAATTATGCAGGAACAACAACAATATTTGGTTTTTTTGACGGTTTTATTATGCAGCGTTGCTGTGATAAATACAAGCCCATTCAGGTGAGTTCTCATTGACAATATTAGGCAACAAAACGGCAGGCGGCGACGAAATTTCTAGCTTATTATTTGTTTGCGTAGGCGGCGGCGCAAAAGAGAAAAACAAAACAAAAGAAATAATATTAAAAAAGAAACAGACACACAAAACATTGATGGCCAACATTAGCGTGAACAACGTAAGCAACACTGCTAGAGGAACAGTAATCGATATTTCGAGACGCCGAGTACGCTGCGCCCTTGTAAAGGCTTCAAGTTCAAGGTTGTTCGCCTATATGCCCCTATGCCCCCATCCACCAAACAACCATAAACCCACTGAAAACCACAACAAATTACTCACAGTTGGCATTTTATACATTTTTTATCGCAGCTCCATCGATGACATATCCGACTCAGGTATCGCCCTGGCCAACGCTTCGGATGAGTCAAGCAGCTCAGCGGAGCAGCCCCTCAAGAGACCCAGTGCCGCTGACTTCTCCGACGAGGATGATGACGATGACTATCCGCTGTACACGAATGAATTGGGCAAGGACGCGCACAGCTGGGATCTGCTCATTTTTACGCAGCAGTGGCCGGTGACTACCTGTTACCACTGGAGGGAGCAGGATCCCTCGCACGAGTGCACGCTGCCGCAAAAAAAGGAGTTCTGGACCATACACGGCATCTGGCCCACCAAATGGGGTCAAATCGGACCAAACTTTTGCAACAGGACTGCTGAATTCGATCCGGATCAGCTGCAAGCGATTCTCGACCGCCTGAACACCTACTGGATGGACTTGGAGGGTGACTCCTCACAGGACTATCTGTGGAAGCACGAGTGGCTGAAGCACGGCACCTGCGCCGCTATTCTGGCCGAACTCGACAGCGAGCTGAAGTACTTTGGACAGGGTCTCAAGTGGCGGGAGAAGTACGTCATGTCCAACCTACTGGACGCGGCAGGCATTCATCCGGACTCCAACAACACGGTCATCGCGTTGAACAATGCGATTGTACGCGGCCTGGGCAAGAATCCCTCCATACACTGTCTGTTCGATGGCAAGCACGGCATCAGTTATCTGTCCGAAATACGCATCTGTTTCAATAAGTCGCTGGAGCTAATCGATTGCGATGGCGTCAAGCTGGGCGATGTGGTTGCCATCAAGTATCCTGGCGGCACTGTGAACACAAACTGCCATATCGGCAATCCTGTGCATTATCCCAGCCTGGTGCCGCCACTGCTGCGCAAAGAGGAATGGAAATTCCCGCTGGTCAACGTCTACAAGCTGCTGCAGTTTTTAATGTGGTTCACCTTGTAGAAGCAACGATCTTTTATATATTCTTGTGGACAGTTTATCTGTCTGTCCTTCCCTCTATACGTCTCCCTGTTCTAGTATTTAAGATTATCAATCATTTGTTATGTCCCTCACAAAGGTTATAAAATCAAATTACACCACTTTTATGTAATGCACTGAAAGCGGATCGGCTGAATCGCTGATTTGCCACTGAACTCGAGGCTAATTTGTATTAAACTAGGCACGTGATCGGTACACCATATCACTCAAACCCATCGTGGAGAACACAGGAAGGCTACTCACAACAACAATGCGTTTATACGGGTGCACTTAATTGTGATTATGCATGTCAGCGAATAAGAGAGAAATCGTTTTTATTCTTGTATATATGTATTTATAATCACATTGAAGGAACTACGCATAAACGTATTTTTAAATGATTACAATTTTCGCATTACATTAGAACAAATTATTTAACTATGTTTACTTTTTCCCATTGATATCTTATCACGAATTGTGTCTTTAGACCAAACTGCTGATAACTTTCTTGCTTGTTTAAATAAAAATAAAAAAGACACAAAGACACGAAATACACATTGAATATTATAATTTTGTTTACTTTCGTATTTCTCATTTAGTTAATAATTTAAGGCTGCATATTTTGAAGCTGTGAATGTAACGGGTATGGTTAAAGATTATGGTTTATTGCTGTTGCGTGGAGTTGCCATTGTAGGTGGCCTTATCCTCGTCGTCGTCCTTGGTGGTGTCGGCCAATCGTCGTATATTCGATTCGCCATAGCGCGGTAGCTTGTAGCCAGCGGAGCGCTGCTGTCCCAATTCCTGTGCCTGCGGTGCATCTTCACTCTGCGAGAGTGGTGTCGCCTTTGCCTGCTGCTCTGAGCCTGGCACATTTTGTGGTGGAGACGGCGGCATGCCCGGACCCTCCGTTGCACGCATCATATACATATCCATATTGCGTCGGGCGGCGCTGTGCAAAATAGGGGAAAAACACGATAAGTCTGCATTGAGAGTTAACGAAAACAAGCTTAGCTTACGCATCATTTTGGACTGCTACGCCTTCGGCAGGACCGCGTATCACAGGTTTTGCCCAGCCAAGGAATTGAGTGAGGCGCTGCCTCAGGCGCTGCAGTCCCACTCTGTTGATGTAGTCGAAGGCCACGGCCGCCGGCGTGAGAATGGCCCAAATCATGCTGGTCACAATGTTGACCAGATTGTTTCTACTGCGCACCACGCGATTCATTTGCTCGCACTTGAGCACAAGCAACACCGCATTGGGAACCAGATTCAGCTCGATTAGTGTCTTGGTTTCGTCGTCCGTCTTGAACTCGCGCCTCGGGTAGCTGGTGGCCAGTGTGAACTCGCGTATGTTGCTGCCGGCGAGAAGCTCATCGAGAACATACTCGCGCACAGTGGCTAGTGGTTCCTCAGCGGGAAAGGCTTTGGTGCGTGTGATGCCGCCGGGTAGACGAATCTGCAGGCGAGTCTCCTCCACGGAGCTCAGTGAGTAACCGGGCGATCCAAGTGAGCAGTCTGTCGTGGCGGTATTGATGCTCTGTACTTCTGCACTCAGGGACACTCGGTTCGCCTGCTCCGCACGATCGCCGGCAATTTGAGCCAGAATCCTATCACGTGTCTCCTGCTCCTGCTGTCGCTCGCGACGTATGCGATCCTGCATGAATTGAGAGAGTATTTAAATTATTGTTTCATGGATGTTATTATGCAGTCTCACTTGTAGTTGCTTCAGCTCCTGCTCTCTGGTGAGCGCTTGCTGGACTTGCGCTTCGCGTCCTTCGCGACGGCGTCGCAGCTCGTTATCCTTGTCGCGTCGCTTCTGCTCCTCCAGGCGCTCCTGTCGGCGCTGCTCAACCAGATTCTGAATGTCCGCCATGCGCAAGTCTGCCTCCTCGGCGGGCGAGCGTGGGCCTGGAGCGCCCGAGGGCAGCAGCGGCACACTTAACGGCGGAATGAACGTGGCCATCGGATTGGACAGCACTGAAGAGGTGGTCGCAGCTGGTGCTTGTATTTGCGCTGCAGCTGCTCGCTTCTCTGCCGCTGCTGCCGCTGAGGAGGCCGCTGCAGTTGGCTCTGGTGCTGGTTGCACAACTGCAGCAGCCGGAGCGGCTGGAGCAACTGACTCGAAGGAAACAGTTGATGCAAACGCTTCAACCGCTTCAGTGGCTTCCGCTGTGGCTGGCACAGATTTCTGCTCTTCTGCTGGCACAGATTCTAGCTGTGCTGCTGGCTCTGCTTTCTCCACTGTAGGTTCCAGCTCTGGTTTTTGTAGCGTGCTAATCGCATCGTTAGCTTCGTCATCGTCGGCACCAGCGATGCTACGTCTGGCTTCTTGGTCATTCACTGCATTGCTGCTCGTTGGGGCATCCGGATCCGCTTGCTTGCCCGCCAAGAGCAGCACTTTGTCAATTTTGATCACGAGCTCCTCGACGCTGGCAACTATGCCTGTGGCAATATCTAGCGGAGTTCCAGATTTTCCAATGAAAAATATCGATGGCACTGGCACCACTTTGTCTAAATTAAAGTGTTAATAAAATTAAAGTTTGTCGGTGTGAAAACAAAAGCGCAACTTATTTAAGCATGAAACAATTTCTTCGATAAATACATACAGTTACAATAAAAAATTTATAAATATAATTTTAGACAATCTCAAGTAAAAACCGATTAAACCAAAAATACAAAAACGTAAGAATTAGTAATACATTAGTGTCTACGAATGCAGGCTAAAATATATTATTTTAATGATAGAAAAAGTGGACTGATTCAATACCCGACAAATTTAAATTAAACGGATTAACATTGACCAATTTTAAACTGTTCCCATAAATTCTAAATAAAATAAAAATATTCTATTCACGGACAATGCCCATTTCTTGCTATTATAATCTTAGAGCAATACCTATATTAATATCATCGATCTATTGCTTTTGCAGTTCACCATAACGAGCGTATTCTGTACTTACATAGCGAAATAAACTGAGAGTATGTTGCACTATCGCCCTCTATTTTGACGGCCACAAAATCTGACGATTGTAGCTTGGAGTACACACGCGAATCGTTCAGAAATGTATCCAGATTGGCTGACATATCATCCTGACCTGTGTCCGGTGTGAAAACATTTTGTTTAATTACAAAATCCGATTAGCGAACATGACGTGGTGAAAATGTATTCCATTTGTTTTTACCTGTAATGTATACAACGAAGATGGCATTTTGAGCTTTGGATGCCGCCACAGCTTCTGCTATATCGCCCGAGTGCCAATTCATGTTTGTATGCTGCCTGGAATGTTGTTACGGGGATTAATTTTGGAGTATTTCACAAATATTTTCTTCTACCTGACATCTATGGGATAGTGATGAAACTTTCTTGCACAAGTCTAATCGATAGGACTGAGTGTTATCGATTGTGCTTTCGAACGTGCCGACAAGCCAACTTTGTATTTATTTGTTACAAATATATTTATAGATATTCAATGTTACAGCTAAGCGTAAATAGAGTATATAGGTCCCGGACAACTTGTCATTGCCGTTTGTTAAGTCGTCAACTTAATCTACTCAGCAGCTGAATCTGGAAAAATCGAATTTGATGTTAGCTGTAAACATAATTATATGAGTTCTCATACCACTCTCGAAGTCCGAACACACTATAGAACTCACTGGCGTCCCAGATATCTCGCTGCGTTCAACGTTTGGCAGTCGAGCCACTCGGACACAGCAGCGTTTGGCCTTTGGTTTTAATGGGAACGAGTCTCCGGTTGCTCCCGTTTGCTGTCCCTTGATGCGTTCCAAATTGACGCGACACTTGCGTATTTGGACACGGTCCTGATAGTTTAGCTCGCCCTGTGTCATTATGAACGGATGGCGAGGTATTTTCACGATCATCTTTTTAATTTTATTCTGATGCGACATCTTGCCGAAAAACAAACAAAATGGTTTAAATGACGCTATCTGGCTGCAGCGACGCTATTACCGTAATTGCAATCAGCTGATATGCTATCGATATTAGTATCGAACGAAATATTGCATACACTCGCGATCCATCTGTACTAGTATTAACTAGTAATTGTATTTAATAGTTATTATTGGTTGTCTTTGTAGGCAAATGGGCTATTATTGCAAAATGCAATCAAACTATTGTATTCATTCAATGTATTCGTTTTGATTGAGTACTCACTTTGGGACGTTATTCAACACTAGATGCTGGGCATTGTTTTTGTGTGTCATTATTGCAGGAAGAATATTGAAGAAAAAATTAAATACGTGCATAAATTTAAGTTTTTATTTAGATATTTGCACAAGAACGGCAGCCTACAGACATGAGTGATGTACAAACATTGATGGACATGGGTTTTCCCAAAGACAGAGTGTGAGTACAATTAATAATATCTTCGCCGGCTTTTTTCATTATTCTTTTTTCTGTACATTTTTGTATAGCGAATATGCTTTAAAGGTGACTAGCCATAAGGGCGTCGAGATGGCCATGGAGTGGCTGTTGGCCCATGGCGACGAGGAGATTCCGGCTGTAGAAAGCATTGCCGCAGCAGCTGCAACCCCAGCTGAAGACACTGCCCCAAGCAGCAGCGGCGCTACTGACGAGGCTGGGATAGATCCAGTTGCCAAGTCTGTCAAGTGCGACGACTGCGGCAAGGTGCTAAAGGATCAAACAGAGGTCGAGTACCACGCAGCCAAGACAGGTCACAGCAACTTTTCCGAGTCCACCGAGGAGAAGAAATCGCTCACCGAGGACGAGAAGAAGGCACAACTTGCCCTCATCGAGGAGAAGCTCAAACAGAAGCGCGTAGAGCGGGAGGAACGCGAGAAGACCGAGGCCTTGGAGCGCGAACGCAATCGCATACGCTCCGGCAAGGACATGACTGAGGCACGCCGCCGCATGGAGGAGGTCGAAATGAAGAAGATCCTCGATCAGCGCAAGCGCGAAAAGGAGGATGAAAAGGCGGCGCGCGATCGCGTCCGCGCACAGATCGAGGCTGACAAGGCGGCACGCAAGGCCAGGTGAGCAATTGTCGCTGTCATTTGGTGATAATCCTCCTGAGTAATGCAATTGTGTCGCAGGGAACAAAAGAGCAGCCCCGCCCAGCTGTCGGAGGCGGTACCGTCGGTCAGCTCGACCACAACGGCCACCTCGCCGACTGGCGTCAAGTCGCCGCCGCGTGATTACACCGAGACACGCATACAGGTGCGGCTGCAGGACGGCTCAACGCTCGCATCCGAGTTCAATGTGAAGGAGCCACTGTCCGCCGTGCGCGTTTTTATCCAGGTGAAGACGGGCATTGAGACGCCCTTCGCACTGATGACCACCTTTCCACGCAAGATCTTTGCCGACGAGGACTACGAGAAGCCGCTGGAGGTGCTGGGGCTGGTGCCCTCAGCTGTCGTTATTATGACCAAGCCAGCCGCGTAAATCAAATCACTCAAACCACAGCAACAAATACAACTAACACAAACATTTATAACTATACATAATAAAATATGGCTCGATATTTCCCGTCGCCCTTCGACTGAGGAGCTAAGTGTACGATTTTTATACACACCTAATTTAAAGTTTTACATATTGTAAATGTGGCATTTTCATGTCTCCTTGCCGATGAGGACTGCGAGACTGTGCCGGAGCTGGTGCATCCACTGGAATAATTACAACAACAGCTACAACTAACAAACATTTATAACTACTTCAAAGCTGATTCCAGTCTGCCTAAAATTCGAGGCTCTGCTATCTATAACTTTTGATACTACAATTCTAATTTAGTCAGGCATGCTCCCATTGATGATATCTTGTGGACTTCGTTTTTTCTTTCGTAGGGTCAAAGAATGTTTAGATAAACGATTTTGTAAAACTAAGTACTGCACATTTTTTTTAAAACAATACGGAATATATATAAAAAAGATACATTTTAATATAAATGAGTTGGTTTTTCATTATAATTTAGCCAATTGCTTTTTAATGCCAATTGTATTTGCATTAAATGGAAACCCACAAAATGTTTGTGGATCAGGAAATGGGAGCATACTTGAGAGAAGTGTGGAAAGTTTCAGCCGCAATGTGTGGAAATGGGGTAAAAGTTTATATTTGTAGAGTACTGAACTATACATACTGTACTTTAAAGACTTAGATGTCAGAAAATCGGACTCCAAAACAGGATTCGGTTAAAAAACCCCACTCCAAGCAACAACAAACATTTTAATACTTAATATTGTATTTAAATTAAATTGAACAAGTGGAGAAGGATTATCTTCGGCGTGCCGAAGATTAAATACTCTTTTCGAACCTTAAAGCAATTTTTACTATTTTTCCGTGACTGCTTATTTAATTCGCAGATATTAATGTCGCATACATATACCCCTACATATAAAATAAAATATATAAAGGTATTCATGTAAACAGGGACGTTTCACTATCCGCAGCTCGTGGACGCGTCCCTTAGCATTCATAAGTGCTACCGAATTGAACAATATACAAGTTTCAGTTTTTCCAAAAAGTCAAAACTACATTACATATGTATACTACAATATACATACCAAATTTTGTGCCTGTTGCTCTTATACCTTTCAAGGCCGCTGTCGGAAATTGAATTGTCATAAAACTTAATCTGAACATACGAGAGCTTATATTCAGAATTTGAGATCCATATTTTTTTTCGCGTGTCATTGGTTTTGCCAATGAATTTAAATTTTTCTTTTGAATTATTCTATTAAAGCTACTTTATGTATGAAAAAAAAATTAGAAACAATTTAGGAAATTGAAAATAAATGAATTTGACTACAGCTATTATATATTTGAAAAGAAGAATAAGAAAAAATGAAAATAAATGACCAGTCGCCGCTGGTTTCGAACCCGGGTCCTCTCGCTCACCAGTTCGCAACTTTACCCACTACGCAAGCCGTTTTGATGATCGCTGACAAAATCCCTTGAAGAGCAGACTGTCAAAAGCTTTCTTGTTTTGCTTTGTACTGCTTACACCAAGCAGTTTTAAGAATCGCTAACAAACTCGATTTATACTGAGCTTTTGTTTTTTCGCGTGGCATTGTTTTTGTTCTAAGCCATTGAAAGCAAATGAATTTGATTACAGTTATTATATATTTGAAAAGAAGAATAAGAAAAAATGAAAATAAATGACCAGTCGCCGCTGGTTTCGAACCCGGGTCCTCTCGCTCACCAGTTCGCAACTTTACCCACTACGCCACAAGCCGTTTCGATGATCGCTGACAAAATTGCTTGAAGAGCCGACTGTTACAAATTTCCTTCTTTTGTTTTCCTGCAACCTGCAACTCGCGTTTGTCAGCATTTGTTTTTTCGCGTGGCATTGTTTTTGTTCTAAGCTATTGGAAGCAAATTAATTTGATTACAGTTATATATTTGGAAGGAAGAAAAAGAAAAAAGTATTAAATTAACAATCAGTCGCCGCCGAGGCTCGAACTTGAACTTGCGAAACATGCGTTCGTTAGCGCGGCTCTTTACGCCATACGCCACAAACCGTTTTGATGATCGGTGGCAAAATACCTTGAAGAGCAGACTATCAAAAGCTTTCTTGCGCTTGACTTTGTTTGCTCAGACTATCAAAAGCTTTCTTGCGCTTGACTTTGTTTGCTCATATGCACCTGTTTTTTCAAAATATTTAATGACGCATATCTTCGCTGTTTATGACTCAATCGATTTGCGATTTTACCCATCGATGAGTTATATGGATGTTCAAGTGTACAAGGAAATTTAAGGCAATTGCTTTGAAAACATCGGATTTATGGCCAAAACCGACTTTGAGGTGTATGGCAGCTATAAGATATAGTGGTCCGATCCGGCCGGCTCCGACCAATGTGCTGTCCCCTTGAATAATAAGTGTCTGTGCAAAGTTGCATCGCGATAGCTCAAAAACTGAGGGACTAGTTTGCATACATACAGACAGACAGACAGACAGACAGACAGACAGACAGACAGACAGACAGACGGACATGGCTAGATCAATTTGTTTTTTTTTATAAGCATATTGGCAGTAACTTTTGGGGGTCTCAGACGCTTCCTTCTATGCGTTACAAACTTCAGGACAAACTTAATATACTATTTTCTTCGAAAAGAGTATAAAAAAAATTAGAAACAATTTAGGAAATTGAAAATAAATGAATTTGACTACAGCTATTATATATTTGAAAAGAAGAATAAGAAAAAATGAAAATAAATGACCAGTCCGCCGCTGGTTTCGAACCCGGGTCCTCTCGCTCACCAGTTCGCAACTTTACCCACTACGCCACAAGCCGTTTTGATGATCGCTGACAAAATCCCTTGAAGAGCAGACTGTCAAAAGCTTTCTTGTTTTGCTTTGTACTGCTTACACCAAGCAGTTTTAAGAATCGCTAACAAACTCGATTTATACTGAGCTTTTGTTTTTTCGCGTGGCATTGTTTTTGTTCTAAGCCATTGAAAGCAAATGAATTTGATTACAGTTATTATATATTTGAAAAGAAGAATAAGAAAAAATGAAAATAAATGACCAGTCGCCGCTGGTTTCGAAACCAGGGTTCGAACCCAGGACCTCTCGCTCACCAGTTCGCAACTTTACCCACTACGCCACAAGCCGTTTTGATGATCGCTGACAAAATTGCTTGAAGAGCCGACTGTTACAAATTTCCTTCTTTTGTTTTCCTGCAACCTGCAACTCGCGTTTGTCAGCATTTGTTTTTTCGCGTGGCATTGTTTTTGTTCTAAGCTATTGGAAGCAAATTAATTTGATTACAGTTATATATTTGGAAGGAAGAAAAAGAAAAAAGTATTAAATTAACAATCAGTCGCCGCCGAGGCTCGAACTTGAACTTGCGAAACATGCGTTCGTTAGCGCGGCTCTTTACGCCATACGCCACAAACCGTTTTGATGATCGGTGGCAAAATACCTTGAAGAGCAGACTATCAAAAGCTTTCTTGCGCTTGACTTTGTTTGCTCAGACTATCAAAAGCTTTCTTGCGCTTGACTTTGTTTGCTCATATGCACCTGTTTTTTCAAAATATTTAATGACGCATATCTTCGCTGTTTATGACTCAATCGATTTGCGATTTTACCCATCGATGAGTTATATGGATGTTCAAGTGTACAAGGAAATTTAAGGCAATTGCTTTGAAAACATCGGATTTATGGCCAAAACCGACTTTGAGGTGTATGGCAGCTATAAGATATAGTGGTCCGATCCGGCCGGCTCCGACCAATGTGCTGTCCCCTTGAATAATAAGTGTCTGTGCAAAGTTGCATCGCGATAGCTCAAAAACTGAGGGACTAGTTTGCATACATACAGACAGACAGACAGACAGACAGACAGACAGACAGACAGACAGACAGACGGACATGGCTAGATCAATTTGTTTTGTTTTTATAAGCATATTGGCAGTAACTTTTGGGGGTCTCAGACGCTTCCTTCTATGCGTTACAAACTTCAGGACAAACTTAATATACTATTTTCTTCGAAAAGAGTATAAAAAATTAGAAACAATTTAGGAAATTGAAAATAAATGAATTTGACTACAGCTATTATATATTTGAAAAGAAGAATAAGAAAAAATGAAAATAAATGACCAGTCCGCCGCTGGTTTCGAACCTGGGTCCTCTCGCTCACCAGTTCGCAACTTTACCCACTACGCCACAAGCCGTTTTGATGATCGCTGACAAAATCCCTTGAAGAGCAGACTGTCAAAAGCTTTCTTGTTTTGCTTTGTACTGCTTACACCAAGCAGTTTTAAGAATCGCTAACAAACTCGATTTATACTGAGCTTTTGTTTTTTCGCGTGGCATTGTTTTTGTTCTAAGCCATTGAAAGCAAATGAATTTGATTACAGTTATTATATATTTGAAAAGAAGAATAAGAAAAAATGAAAATAAATGACCAGTCGCCGCTGGTTTCGAAACCAGGGTTCGAACCCAGGACCTCTCGCTCACCAGTTCGCAACTTTACCCACTACGCCGCTTTTGATGATCGCTGACAAAATTGCTTGAAGAGCCGACTGTTACAAATTTCCTTCTTTTGTTTTCCTGCAACCTGCAACTCGCGTTTGTCAGCATTTGTTTTTTCGCGTGGCATTGTTTTTGTTCTAAGCTATTGGAAGCAAATTAATTTGATTACAGTTATATATTTGGAAGGAAGAAAAAGAAAAAGTATTAAATTAACAATCAGTCGCCGCCGAGGCTCGAACTTGAACTTGCGAAACATGCGTTCGTTAGCGCGGCTCTTTACGCCATACGCCACAAACCGTTTTGATGATCGGTGGCAAAATACCTTGAAGAGCAGACTATCAAAAGCTTTCTTGCGCTTGACTTTGTTTGCTCAGACTATCAAAAGCTTTCTTGCGCTTGACTTTGTTTGCTCATATGCACCTGTTTTTTCAAAATATTTAATGACGCATATCTTCGCTGTTTATGACTCAATCGATTTGCGATTTTACCCATCGATGAGTTATATGGATGTTCAAGTGTACAAGGAAATTTAAGGCAATTGCTTTGAAAACATCGGATTTATGGCCAAAACCGACTTTGAGGTGTATGGCAGCTATAAGATATAGTGGTCCGATCCGGCCGGCTCCGACCAATGTGCTGTCCCCTTGAATAATAAGTGTCTGTGCAAAGTTGCATCGCGATAGCTCAAAAACTGAGGGACTAGTTTGCATACATACAGACAGACAGACAGACAGACAGACAGACAGACAGACAGACAGACAGACGGACATGGCTAGATCAATTTGTTTTGTTTTTTATAAGCATATTGGCAGTAACTTTTGGGGGTCTCAGACGCTTCCTTCTATGCGTTACAAACTTCAGGACAAACTTAATATACTATTTTCTTCGAAAAGAGTATAAAAATCAACTAGACACATTCTATACTTACGCGATCTCATATATATGTTGTGGAATTTGGGGTCACGGCTTTTTTAGTTAGAAAGCCCGTGGAAGTATCATTTTTTATCAGTTTTTTTAAATATTAAATCCATATAATAATCTAGAAGTCTTGACTGGGCTCAAAGGTATTTGTTTAAGTTTAAATCGAACTTCCATAAATCGAGTTTTTTGTAATGTGTAGTGCAGTTTCATTAGCTCGAACCTTTTCTCTCTATAACTCGAATTTGTCTAAGATTCGAACAAACATTTTAGGACGATTATTCCACAAGTCGAGCCATAAAGTGAAAATTGGATTGTGGGCGACAAAATGACTTTTCGTTTCGTTTAAAATTAAATATATCGTAATTTAGAGGGTTTGATTTAAAAAGTTTGGTTAGCTAAAAAATATTTCATCAAAAATTTAAATCTGAAAATTGTATTTGAAGAAAAAAATATCTATGCGTTTATAATTTCAGTTTAAACAAGTAAGAGTGCTCTAGTCGGGAGTGCCCGACTACGAGATACCCTGAACCCAGTCCTTACAATCATTCGTACTAATCTAAACACACACATGCTGCAGTATAAGCAGTACAAGCAGTGCAAGCGGTTTAAGCAGTTAGCTTCCTTTTTCACTGAGCCCCACACAATGAAAAGTAAAATTTTACATAACTTCTGTGTTTACTGTCCGATCTTTCTAAAATTTGTAGGACATAACATTGGCTATAAAATGTGTGACCAAACCAAATTGCAAGGTCATACCTTCAAAATGAAGGGGATTGGGAGGTGGTATCCAAAAAGTGAAATATTTGTTACATGTGTATGCTATTCGAGATTATACATGCCAAATTTGGGGCCTCTAGCTTTTACAACTTTTAAGTTAAGGCCCAAAAACGCTAGTCTGAAATCGAAATTTATCGATAACATTTAAACGGAACAAGTTATCGATAAAATGAAATAAACTGGATCTGTCTCGGGATTACGAGAACTTATATTCCAAATATGATTCTCTAGCTCTTGTAGTCTCTGATATCCGCGTGTTCATACAGACAGATCAATAATATATATACTTTATATGGTCGGAGATGCTTCCTTATGCCTGTTACATACTTTTGCACAAAACCATAATACCCTTTTACCCATTTTTAATGGGTTCAGGGTATAAAAAGTACTATCTACAAACCGATTTGGAATGTTTTAAGACATATCAATTGTGGACAACTCCTGATTCTTGATGCGCCGAGTTACCGACACACTTTACAATACAGATATATTTCAGTTGAATCGAGGATTGTACAGAAAAGCTTAAACAATAGTTTTACAAAGTATAATTGCTAAAGTTTATTGTATGAGCTACATGAAGGGCTCCACATAGCTCTTGATTTTCTTCACACTGCGCTCCGCCGGCTGCACATTGAGATGCTGCCCGAATATGGTGAACTCCATGCTGTCCACGTGCATCCCGAAGACGCACTCGCTCTTGGGCACCGTCCGCAACCGGTGATCCTCGCCGAGCAGCTTCAGCACGTTCTTCGTGTCCATCACACAGATGCCGTTGAGTCCCACGAGTGTTGGGCACTTGGACTGCAGGACGCGCAGCTTGGCTCCATGCAGATCCATCTTTACCAGCTGCCTGCTGAACTCCTCGTAGCGCTTCTCGTGCACCTGCGGCACCTCGTCGCCCTCGCGCAGCTCCAGGTGCTCCCGCACATAGCCCCGCCAGAGCCGGTGCAGCGGCAGCGCCTGCTCGTAGCGCATCTGGCGCGTGGGCAGCGCATTGAGTCCCAGCTGAGCGTATTCCCTGCGATTCAGCGTCGTCGACTTGTGGGTGCGTCGCTTGCGGCTGAGCTGCTTCTTGCTTTTGGTGCCGTTCAGCATGGTGATGTGGTCGGGTATGATGTTCACCTTGCAGCGGTAGTGAGGCACCACGAGATCGGTGATGAATTCCTTCACAGTTTCCGTCTCTCGCTCCATGATTGATATCTCTTTTTGTTTACAGTTTAAAATGCGTTAAGTCGAGTACGCAGCTCGGGGATAGTGATGCCAATTTAGCTATATTCACAACTGATCTGGCTTTTTCAAAGCTCCATTTAATTTGGTAGTTGAATGCAATTTGGTCCCATCAACGTCTACTTCTGCAAACAATTTTATTAAATTGCTTCATTGTCTACTCTCTATTAAGAAAACATGACAAATTTAGCTTTTGCTTACTACCATCATTAATATCGATAACAGTAGCAGAACTCTTATCGGAAATATCAGCTGTGCGTGCTAATGAGACATACCTTTGGTAATTAACAGTGAGCAAATGGTCACACCATTTAAATGAAAATGTTGCTTACTCATGACAATCCAGGCACAAAATCATAATTAGAAACTCGTTTTATATTAGTTTTTCATTAATCCAAATAAGTTATCCAAGTTGATCAGCTGTCTATTGATTGAAGTAGCGCGGGCACACTGTTTCTTACTTTGCAATATGTTGCGCACTGATGAATACGTGGAAAAAAATCTTTTTTCGTGTTGACAACTTTCGGAATGGCTGTTTTAACGGATTGATGAAAAAAGTGTAGTTATTCATTTAAACGAATAAAACAATTTTGGCCAGATAACAGAAGACCTTAGCAACACTTTAACAGTGCCTATGGAGCGCTTGTTGCATGTTGCTAGACTTATAGATGGCTGCAACATGCTGCTAGCACTCAGCTGTTAGTGGAAATACCACAAAGTTGAGCGACTGGTCACACACCGCTCACCGCTTGCAAGCCCGGTCACATTGCCAGAGATTTTGTTGTTGTCAGTCCTATCACGACTTTCGCATAAACGACACGCATAATATCGGTAAAAAGACGCCGCGTGTGTTTCATGCAAAAGGCAAAGAAAAATATAATACATACACACATATGTATCACAAAAGCAAATTCGCTGCTGCCTACCAAACTTCGGGTAGTGTGTGATAACAAGTTAATGTTATAAATTGAGCTCCAAACAAACGTGACAAATGCACAAATAAAATAAATATTCAATTGATTCCCGTCGGTGTCTCGAGCGCTCTCTCTCTCTCATTCTCGCTATTGCTCTCTGTGTGTTTCTGTGTATATATTAATGTGTGTGTGCGCTAATAAACCACAAAATAACAACAAATCCGCGAGACTTTCTGCATTTTAGTCGCTGCCGCTGCCGCTGTCGCTGCTCGCGTCGCGTTTTTGTTAGCTTCGAATTTTTATTTGTAAAATTCATATCGTCCGTTGCTCTCTCACGCCGCCGCCACTCACCCACACACACGCACGAACGCACAAACGCACACACATAAACACACAAATGCGGAAGAGTCGCCGCAGTCGGCGAAATCAGCTCCCCACCGTTGCCATCAGCAAAACAGCGCCGCCGCCGTCGCTTAATAACTGTGCATTTTCTTGAGGTAAGCATAAAAAACAGAGCGACAACAACAACAACATAACAACATGTGCAATTAGGCTGCAAAAATGCCATGTGAAATTCAAATGCCGCACATTTTCTTCATTTCATTGCACACTTTTCTTTATTACACGCTTGTTGTGCATTGTTTTTCCATGAAGCGTCGTCTTTGCCTTGGCGTCGGCGTCGGCGTCGACGTAAACGTCAGCTTCGCAGTCGCAGCAGCAGCAAAAAGTGTCAAGTGCGCGACGCTGCTGCTGACGCTGACACCGACGTCGACGTCGACGCTGTCGCTCTCTTACTCTCTCCCTCTCTTTTGCTGCTGTTGCAAAACATGTGCACATATTGAATAAGATATTTTACGCTTTTTTCAAGTTGATTAAACTGTCTGCGCTCCATGTAAACAACACTCAAAAACTCCATACTCCACTTTAATTTTTTCTGTGTTATGTTTGTTTGCTCTCTCTCGCGCTCACTGACTCACGCATACATATACATGCGCACACTTACACTGCTTACACGGACGCGCCCCGGTCGCAGCTAACGGCACTTTTTTTGTGTGCCTTTTTTCGCCAACCAAAAATGCGCCTAAAAATCTAGAATTTCGCTTATGTTTTCTAATTGAAATTATATTCTCTTGCAGCAACAACAACAACAAGATATCGGAAAAATCTTCAATAAATGTGCAAAAATCAATTTTAAATTCAATGCCATCAATTAATTTTTAATGTGTCAAATCAAATTGTAACAACAATACAAATTTCGTGTGCGCTTTGAGGCAACAACAACAACAGCAACAACAAAATAACGCTGAGCAACAGCAACAACAAAATTACAACAATCAAATGGGCAACTATTGAATGGCGGCCATTAGTGGCCCCAAGCGGCATTCATTGAGCAATCAACACCATTTCTCCCATCCAACCAACAGCACCACCAACACCACCAGCACCACCAGCAACAACAGCAGCAACATCAGCAACACTAACAGCAGCAGTCAACGGCTTCTCTGCTATCCAACGTCAGCTAATCCCCAGCACACAGCACAAAGCAACTCCTCCACCACTACAAACAACACCACCACCACCACCAGCACTACTACCACAACCATCACTACCAACAACAGCAACAGCTGCCCAAATTCTTCAGCTGCTGCGCCGCGTAGCTCAATGAGCGTATCGATGTCACTGGTACAGGGTGGTGCTGCCGGTGGTGCGCCACAGGGCGCCAGCGCAATATTAGCCGCAGCGGCTCCATATTATCAGCCGCCAGCGGTGCCCCAGGATGTTCAACCGGATCGTCCAATTGGCTACGGTGCATTCGGCGTTGTCTGGTAAGTTATACGGCAAATAATATAGTTTATAATGTAAAATGTACAATCCCTGTATCCTTAATACTAATTCAATTGTTATTCCTAATAACCTGTGTGCTAAAATCTGATGATATGGCGTATGTGCTCTCAGGTTTAATTTTCAATTAGGTTCGATTAGAAAATTTACTCAAAATATTAAGAACTCGTACTATCCCAGAGATTAATATAAAGTGAACGGGACCTTAAATGTGTTATGCTCATTTAAGAACTTAGAATTTAAGAACTTTTACCATTTGGAACTTTACTTAAATCACTAGAAGTTTGTAAGAGAAAACGAAATTCCTCTAAAAAATTAAGTACAATTCTTTCTTGAATAATCGGAATTAGGTGGAAATCATTATAAATATCAAACTATATCCTATATTTGCATCAGAAAGAGATGCAATCAATACTTATTACAAGTAATTTGAAAACCAACATTTTTAAAATCAAGCAAATTTTGTTTAAATTTTAAAGTTATATAAGGATTTGTAAGTTACAAAAACGTCCTTAGAACTTAGTTTTCTGCTCAAAAATTTTTATTCTAGTATTATTTTACTGCCAATATAATCTTAGTGCATTAAATTGGTTGGTGGGTTCTTAAGTAGCATTCATAGTTCTAAATGGTTTTAAATGCGTTATTGTGTTACGGATTTAGCTAGACCAAATTATTGATTTAAAATTTCAGAAATCGATAATATTTCTATTACTCATTTAACAATAGAAAACAATATGTGTATAATTCTTAAAAAATAATAAAAGCTATCATAAGTAGTTGATTTGATATACAAAACTCGACCAGAGTTATTAGAAATTATTAGAAATAAAAAAGTTCTAATTTCCTTGTGTCTACTCATAGTTTCAAATTTATGATATGATATACAGTCAATCGCTTAGTTCAAGTTCCAATTTTCGCAGTATGAACAGTCATTACAAGAGCTAGAATTCTTAGCTTTTGTATTTAGTTATTTACATTCATAGCACTTTTGTTTCTTTGGATCCTCTGGATCTGGAGCTAGAGTTGGAGCTGGTCCTGCTGCTGCTTACTAGACTTTCAGTCTAAACATGTAACTGGGTTCAATGCCTTTTGCCTGGCGGCGACCTTTCCCCGTGTGCAGTCCTTTATGCATACATACAGACATTCAGACATAGGCCTGACGTCCGTTTCGTTTGGTTTGGTTTCGTTTCGTTTTGTTGTTTCTTTTTTCTTACCCCCTTTTTTGTGTGGTCTGTCGTCGCAGCGTCAACATCAACATCAGCCCGTCGTCCTGCGTCCTTCGTCCTTTGTGCCTTATGCATTATGTGCCAACATAACGTAACGGAACGGTAGGGTGGTTTTTCTATAAAATGCAGCCACCCCACCCTCTCCCTCTCTCCTAGTTTTTGTCTGTTTTGTTCTTTTCTGCTTTGGCTCGCGGCTGTCGGATGGAGGATGTAGGTCCAAAGCCTGGCCAAAGTTTTTCCTCCTCCTTTGATTTGCATTTGTTGCTTGGGATGGAAATTTTACAATTTTACATTAATTGTTGCTAAACGAGTTTGGCTTGGATGTAACGGTTGATTTTTGACTTGTTTTTGACAGCTGAACTGCAATTTGGCAACGCAGCAAATTACAACAAATTCTCATTCACGTGTAAAACGGCAACAGCATTTCCGGCTGCAAATCAAACGGGATGAGGATGCGAGGAGGAGCGGCAGAGGGCCGGGGGCTGGGGGCTTTAGTGTTGAGTAAACACACCGTAAGAAGCCAGCGAAAAACTGGCACACGCTAAGTGACGCCAAGTAGCGAGGAGGAAGTAGGACCAGGAGGCAGGGGGTGCAGTGCTTCAAAGTAGGCACGAGGAAGTTGCAGCGCATAAAGACGACAACGAAATGTGCCACAAGTGGAGGAGTGAGCACTCTCCAAAGCCCTCCAGAATAGGCCAGTCGCAAGCTGGTTGGGTGGGTGCAAACGAAGCCGGCTGGCTTGCTTAGAGGCTTGCAGGCCCTGGCTTAAAGCAGAGCCCGCAGAATAGAGTCGTTGACGTTGGATTGGATTGGCTTTTGAAAGCAATCATCATGGTCTCAGTCTGCGCTGTCTCTGGTCTCTTGTCTGTGGTCTCTGGTCTTTGCTCTGGGTCTCTGGCCAAATCGCTGGAGTCGAGGCACTGGCTCACAGAAACTATATTAATATATTGCCTCGGCACTCGCTGCTCTGCTCTGCGCACTGTGAATGCAATCAAGCGTTAAATTTAAGTGCCAAATGTCGAACTTGTTAGATGCCGTGTGGCCAGATGCCAGGCTAGTTTTGTTTATGGGCTCTAGCTGTAGCTGTAGCAATAGCAATAGCTATGTGTGTGCCGTTGGTTAGCAGCAGGTGAGGAGAGGTGGCCCATAGACACGGCAGGAAGTTAAACAGCGATGCGAGCAAGTGTCATAGACTCTTTTTTTACCTACCTCTTGGGGTCGTTTCTCACCTTGATGGCGGCTAATGAAGTTTGGCAAACTGGGTCAGGCACTACAAATTGGTCTGGAATGTGACTTCAAATTGCTAAAACGTTAGAATAATATTTAGACCTAGATCGGTATAATAATCTTATAATAAACAATCGCCAAATGCATTACAACTAGCACTTACTTTTATTTAGCGCCATTTCTGTGAAATGTGGCAACAATGCAAGTGAAATGTGGCAGCAATGCTTTGCTTGTACACTATTTTCTTGTTCCTGCCGAAAATCCCCGACCGATTTCAGTTTTCCTCCAACGACACCCAACACAATTTGAACCTTCAAGTTCCTCTCGAGGTTTTTAAGGGGAGTTTTTAAAATGCAAATGAAGTTCGGCAACAGCGCTAGGCTAATTACATGTACCAATCCACACACTCGCTTGTTATCATTGTGCATTCACATGTTTGTCAATAAAAGAATGCGATGCCTAAATACCAGATTAATCAGTTTATAATTTATTTCCAAGAAATAGGAAACCATTTATGCACTTAAACACACAAAGAAGATTAATCAATTAATCCTAGGCAAACTTCTACGAATTTTTCTCACTGCATTCGGGGCCAAGACAAACAAAGAAAAAAGACCTGCAAGAGGTGTATTTTGTTTTTTTTTCCCTCCGCTGGATGGGAAGGGAATGAAAGGGGGGAATGGGCAATGAAAAACGCTCGTTTCGGCCACAAAACAAAATTATTGGCCACAGTCCGTAGAGTCCAGTGGTCGAGAGTGTCTTTTGGGCCTGTTGCTGCGCAGACAGCAGATGCAGCAGCAGCAGCAGCGGCAGAATAAGAGGAAGACGACGGCGAAAAAGAGAGAAGAGGAAGCAGAAGAATTGAGCCGAAAAGAGCCGCAAAAGATGACCGAACATCTTGGGCTTACTTTAAACTACCTGCAACTGGTTTTAGAAGGCAGGCAGGCAGGCAGACGAAGGCGAAGACGACAAGTCCAAGAACGGACCAACAGACGCACTGACGGACGGACGGACGGGACAGGCGGAACAGTTGAGGAGACGTTGCGACGTGTAAAACCTTTTGCCTGCATAAAAACTCGCTTCCTGCACGACTTGTGGCCTGCTCTGGGCTCTTCTGGCCAGAGCTCTCGCTGTGTAGCTGGCCTGGTCAGGCACACATACACATACAGACACACAGACAGAGCCTTAGCCTTAGCCTAAGCCACAGCCTCTGGCTCGCAAGGTGTCGTCGTTGTCGTCGTCGTCGTCGTTATCTGCTGCCCGGCTAGTCTCGGCTTGGGCCAACAGGGAGCGAGCGAGCGCGCGCCTCTTTATGTTCCTGTTATTTGTATGCCCTTGTCGAGGGTATTCTAAGTTTGACACTAAATGTGTAATGCTTGGAAGGCGACAATTGACTATATATGCATGTGGACTCGTACTTCCCTAGCTGAAACAAAGTTTACTTAGAGACACTATACCTCCCTAGATCGAATGAACAAACCTAATGTTTATTCCTTAGTTGATTTTTTGAACACACATTTTGAGTCTTCAAACGAAAATTGGTGACTTTGCTTAAGATATTTTATAAAAAAAACCGATTGCAAACTAAAACTATGTTTTTAACAGATTGCATACAATTGCAAAACTATTGTCTCTGCAACCCAACAAAAACTTGGAATATATTCCACTTTGTGCTGCATTACTGTTTTTATCTAATAACAAAAATATATCGATTGGAGTTTACTGTGTTATGAAATTGTTAAATTCCTTTAAATCAAGCTTATAAGTTATCCTAAGATATATTCCACAACACTTTTATAGCAGCTAGCTGTAAACATATAGAAATTCCTACAGTTGTAAAGTTAGAAACTCTGTTAAACAAAAATCTAGACTTAGCTAGAATATCAAAAGAATGTCAGGGTAAATAAATAATTAAATTGGATCAAGTAGTTTCAAATTTCTGGACAGTTTTTATTTCTAGGAAATATAATATCCAATCTATTGCGAAACGCTGTAGGAATTCTTGGTCGAAAGTGTAGTTAGACTAATTTTGTTTTTGAAAAATATCTTGAGCGATGTCATGAATGTATCGTAAGAGCATTTGGTCTTCGGCACTTTGAACGCAACTATTTTGTGCTGTTTCTCTAGGCTTTGGTCTTTGATCAGGCGCAAATCCTGTGCTAATCTCGAGTCCAATGGCCCTGCCCAACTCAGGCCCGCATCGCTGACGCGCGATTCGATGCGATTCCCTGGCATTAATCGACGCTTGGGTTTCCCCTCTTCCTCTTGCTTGCCTGCTTCGCTTCCTCTCCTCCTCTCTCTCTCTCTGCTTCTGCTGCTGTTGCTGCTGTTGCTGCACCACCGAAAACTAAACAAAACAAAAGCAATGCAAAGCAGTGCATACGGAGCATTGACTACATTGAGTACCGGGACACGTAGTTTTATTTTTCCATCCACTATTTCGTTGTTTTTTTTTCGTTTTCGTTGCTGTTGCTGCTGTTGTTGTTGTTGATGTCAGCTCTTTCAGCAGCCGGAACAGCTGCTCTGGTCGTGGCTTTAGAGCTCAGTGCTGATGCTGGGCTGCTGCTCCTGGTGGTTGGTTGAACAACCTTCGACAGTTTTTAGATATTTTGTCTGTCGCACACACTCGCACACAGGACTGTGCAGACAGGCCCGCTTACAGGATATATGTGAGTCCCGCATATGTTTATCGTCTGCCACCACATTTCACGTCTCGCCTTCGTCTCGTTTAGTTTCGTTTCGTTTCGTCTCGTCTCGTCTCATCTCCCGTTTCGCTTGAAGTGAAGTAAAAACTTCCCTGAACTGTACGTCCATCCCTTGGACTGCAGTTTTCCATGACAAAGTTTTTCCCAGCCCGATTCTCTCTACATTCGTTTGTTTTTCCCAATATATTTGAGTGTGAGTTGTGTGTGTGTGTTTGACTTTGAAAGTGTTTGAATAATTATCCTGTTTTTCATTGCATTCGTCTCTCTTCATTAGATTTCGCTCCATCTCTCTTTCGCTCTCTCCCTCGCTCTCTCCCTCGCTCTCTCTCTCTTGTTCCCCCGTTTTTTGTTAGCCTCATTCAATTTCATGCTATTCCATTTTATTACTGCCATTGATTGCATAGAGGTAGAGAGCGAGAGAGGCAAATTGGTTTATGAGTTTTTCAATTTTTTTGATCATTTCTGTTTTAAGCCATTTGTAAACGGACCTGGCCCTAATGGGGTCGAGAGAGTCGAAGTTGGGCTTTCGGTAAATCCCTGCATAAACTGTGAACTGTTCAGCTCATAGTTCGCATAGAAGTTTGCTGAAATTCCCAGTAATAATTTGGTCAAAAAGTTTGGCGTTAATGCCTGTTAGTGAAGTGTGGCAACAGAGCATTAAATTTTCCGGCAACTGAATGTTTAGTTCCAAGAAATTCATTTTAATTAATTTGTAGCTTCGACAACAGACAGTTGATGCTCGATAGTTAAATTTCCAGGAATAAGAACGTCCACATCGGGCAGAAATTATAACAAAAAATGAGCATTTCCAAATGTTTGGTTCAACATTATAAAAACTATGATAACTAGTTTACTATTCAGAAATAAGAACTAGCTCAAGGGCCTATAATTTCTAAGCTTTCACAGATATTTTTAATGTGGTTTCGATATTATGAATGTTGTTTCTTTCACAAACCAATACCAGAAAATGCATTTTAATTACGTTTTAGCTTGAAATATGGCTGATACCAGATACCACATACCGTATTGCTGTTCTAGTGAAACTTGGCCATGCTATAATGGGACTTTAGTGAAATGAAGCTTTCATTCATGGCAGGCATTTCCCAGTAACTGCAACGCATCTAATCTTTCTGATTGCCTGTGAAGTGCGGCAACAGTGGCAGCAACAGCAACAACAACAACAACAATCTACACCAAATATATACAATGTTCAACGCCTTCTGCGGTAAATGCAATTTTAGCCATAAAAACATCTCAAGTGCCCAGGCTTAGGTAGCGCCCAATGCCAGCGACATAACAACGTGCTGTTTTGTCTGCTCCTTAACCAACTACTCTGACTCCTATCGTGCCTATCCTGCTGCCAGTGCTGATGCTGATGCTGCTGCTGCTGCTGTAGTTGCTCCTGTCGTGCCAAACTATTTTTGCTCTATACGCTTTTTGTTTTTGGCCAAACATTTGCCGTACGTTGCCAACGAATTACGCACGCAATTTTGTCTACAGCTTCATTGCGCCCTCGCATCACACACACACACACACACACACACACACACACACACACACACACACACACACACACACACACACACACATACATACACATGTTCACTCACACTGTTACACGAGCATGTGAGTCACTTGCTCTGGCCAGCTTAGTTCACTTGAATTACGTTCTACGGTTCAAGTGAAGCGCAAATGTATCTTTGAGGTTTATATTCTCTCTCTCGCTCTCGCTCTCGTTCTCGCTCTCTCGCCTGCAGCTGCGGCTTTAGGTATCATGTAACAGTCACAGCAAACACTCTGCAACTAGCTATATAGATATATATATATATAACATGTATATATGTATATGACATATGTGTGTGTGTGTGTGTGTGTGTATCATGAAATAATTTTCACTTGCATCCCGCCGCCGCCTCCCAAGTTGCTCGCACTCTCTGCGTGCGTTCAAAATGAAAAATAATAGTCAACAAAGTGCCACCAACGAAAAAGCTTTAACCCAGCAAGACTTCAGCTAGCCCCCAATCCCAATCCCTAACCCAATCCCTATCCCTTCGCCCTCGCTTTGCGGCAGCAAACCCAATTCACCTACAGCAAAATGCATTTACACGCGCAGGTAACTGTCAGAGTGTATGTGTGCGTGCGTGCGCGTGTGGCTGTGTGTGTGTATCTGTGTGTATGTGTGTGTGCCAAATAAATCATCGTGTGTGTTGGACAACAGAACGAAACGTCGAGCGATGAACAAAACTCTTTGCCACAACGGATCGTAAACTACATTGGAAAACTGAAATAGACAATTCGTGGAGTTGTTCACCGAGAGCGGGGAGACGGGCTGGAGACTGGAGACTGGAGACTAGGAACCAGGGCCTCGAGAGGGGGACCAAGTTGCAGTTAGACAGCTGGACAGTTGAACTGGCAGCCGGCGGGCAACTACTTGAACCCGAACTTAATGAAGCCACTCGTACTACAGCCGGTCTACGGCCACAACCAGAAAAAGCAACTCCTCCCAGTGCATGTCGGCGGGGGCAAGCGCTAAGCTGCCTTCAGGGCAACCCCCATCTCTCTCTCTCTCTCTCTACTCCCCTGCCGCCTGCCCCCGAACCCCCGCTGCCCCCGCTGTCCCCTTACCATCGCTCTGGGCTAGCGAGAAACTAATTAAGTTTTGCGTCAAACTATTTGCTCGACACCAAACAAGTGGAAAAATGTTTGAGTCAATTTATGCATATAAGCTTTTTTTGTGTTTGCGGAAAATACGTTTCTCCAGATATGATTTAAAGTTTATGATACGCTTGTCGACGAGTGGCTCAGCATCATTGGAAGCCACTGTTTACCGGTTGTAACACATTTTTGAGAGGCATTCCATTGCCTTATGCAATATCAGATGAACAGAAAGAGAGACAGAGGGAGTTTTAGAGATAGAGATACAAGTATAGAGATTGGTTAATCAAGCTAGATTCGAAGCAAATTCGAATTTTTACAATTATTATATGGATTTGATAGAGCATATAGATAATAATATTGCATCAGTTGGCCTTAACGGGATTCTTTTAGCTTATAAATAACTAATACATTACAAATAATATCATATGGAGATTTGATAATTTATCGATAGAGAATTCATTTTCCTACAGAATTCAACTACATTTGAATACATTAAAACTTAAATCATTTGTTCTCTACGTTATGATTGGTTTTGATACAATTAGAAATTTTCCTTTATCGATGGTTTGTTTCGTTTTTATTTCTATATGCAATATCTCCCAGACTAAGGAAATCCTCTTGTGCTTACTTGATACATTTATCAATACCTGATATATCTTTAGAGTCTTCAACTATATTGTCTTCTGCAATATAATCGTCATCTGGGAATATTTGTACAAGTGGTTCGTCAATCAACATCTGAATTTACAATGTATCGTAAATAGTTTTGTTTTTTGAAAGCACACTTATCGATATACCAATTTGTTTTTGCAATTAAAGCAAAGCAATCATGTCTTGAAGCATTTTTGTTTTAAATTTTCTGTTTGGCTGCACAAAACTTTTGCGGTAGCTCGATAATAAAATCCGAATAGCATTTTGGTAAATAGTTTGGATAAGAGCAGTGTAGTTTTGTGGCAAAATTAGAGTGGCAACCTCAACAAAAGATCTGGTTTAACACAGTTTTTGAATCTAACAGTTTTTTTTACAGCTGTTAAGGAATAATGGCCAATCAAAAATGTGCGAAAAGTGAAGGAAAAAAGCGCAGTACTCGATTTACAGAGTGCTCATAAGGAAGTAATTAGTGGTCCGAATTAGCAGGTGTCCGAAATATCGGCACTTGTCCTGTATCTGAATCTGTATATGTTTTATATGCCATTATTATCACGAATTTCGATCGTTGATTTACAACATTCATAAAATATAAATCTATCTCCGACCATACTTGCGTAGTTATTGATCGTTTCAATAGTGCCATCAACACTCTAGGCTCTCGGCTCTGAAAAACATGTGCACTTTAATCACACCATTTCCTTGAGTTTTCCCCCAAACTGGCAACACACACACACAGCTATTTATAGCTAAAATGCTGGAGACGTGCTAATTAAGCATCCCAACTTCAGCTTCAGCTTCAGTGTCTGCGTCTCCAGTTATGGGGACAGGATTCTCTGTGGCTTTCAGCAGATGCTCGGCTCCATTCAGCCTCTCTTATATTTAGCACAATGCATAAGTTTTTCTTCTTTTTCTTCTTTCTGCTTTTGTTGTTGTTGTTGTGTTGTCAAGAGCCGCTGGCACGACGGCACAAGTCAGTCAGCCGCAACGAGAAAATCGTGCGAGCGTTTAATACTCGTACTCTACGGAGTAGTATCTGGAGTTGAAGTTGCAGCAACTGCAACTGCTGCCATTGTCTGGCTGGGCTCTTCTGCCCGCTGTTTATGCTAAATGAGGGTTAAAAATGAACGGCAATGAGCCAAGCTTGTGCCTCGTCCTCCCCCTCCCCTCCTCCACTGCTCGACTGCCTCATCTTCTAGCTTGTTCATCTGCCAGCCAAAGCTGCAACTGCAACTGTAAATGTCTGCGGGCTGCTGCTGCTGCTGCTGCCTGTTTGTCCCCCTCATAGATTGTGACAGCTGAAGGGGGCGGGTTGGGGGCTAGATATTGCATATGACCAATGTTGAATACTGAGATACCCCAATGCCCTATCTGCAATCTTTTGTCGTACAAGTTTTGACAACATTTGCCACCCTCTCTTTACGTTTTAGGTCTGCGGTGCAGCTTTGATTTGTCTACTGCTACAACAACAACAACAACGGCAACTGCAACTGCAACTGCAACTGCAACATGCTCTAAGCTCAATTTGTAACCACAATTTGTGCAGATCTCGTTGCCAATGGCAGTGTTAATTAACAATTGTCTGATGCCTGCGTCCGAACGCTAATCGATTTGGATTGACAGACATTTCATGAGCCAGTTGGCTAAGTTAGCCGCAGTTTTGTGGCAACCTAAGAAATTTATGCAAATGGCTTGAATTATAATTTGTTGACTATGTAAGCATTGCTCTTTAAAGAGCCTTAAGCTTCAAACTATAACTTAATTGGCAGCAGCTGCCTTTGCAGTTAAATCATAGAGTTGAAGAGCTGCTTAAAGTAAGTGAACTTTGGCAACGGCGCATGCTAATAGGCCTAGCTGAAGTTTGGCAACCATGCAGCCCCAAATAGCTGCCCATCCAAACCCTATTTGTAATGCTTTATGGACTTGCCCGCATCGAGATGCGCTCTCTCTCTCAACTGATGTTCTTAACATATTTTCTTAACCTCAATAATGCCACAATCAAATTCTGCCGCATTGCCGATTAAAATTCCGCCAGTTGCGTTTGTCTACTGCAAGCGACTGCTGCTGCAGCAGCGCCTGTGCTGCATCATTGTGCTTGCCGCACTAAACGCTTTTGACATTTCAATTAAAATTCTACAAAGTCTCGTCTATTACGATGCGGTAATTGCAGCCGCTTCTCCACGACGACGTCATTGTTATACCCTGTAAAGAAGTGTGTACTAGAGTCGAATGAGTAACTATATATATCAGCCCTAGCAAATCAGTCAATCCAATTGTCTGCTTATATAAAACTGTTGCTCAGTGACTATAAAATAGATAAAACATTTGTAATAATGGATACTATAATGAATAGTAACAAACTTAAAAGTGTTAGCTCAATATTTGATATTAAGAATAAACCCATTTATAATTGTGAAATATTTCTTTTCACTTATATTTAACAATATAAGATCTGTAATTTTGTTATACTTATTGCGTAAAGTTCGTTTTAGGCTACAGGGTATCTCGTAGTCCCTCAGTCCTCTGTCTAGCTTTCTAACTGGCTAAATGTTTGCCAAATGTATTTGAAAATGGTTCAGTTGGCGCCACTGTCTGCACTTTTGTAGGCTGTTCTGTTTTTCTGTTCTGTCACCGAGTGATAATTGGACAGACACGTTAATTGTGGCACTTTCAAATGCTTCGTCCGACGTTGCTGCAGCAGCTTTGACTCATCCCGAGTTGCATGAACCACGCCTCAAATGTTGCATATACAAATGTATATAGATGAATGCGATATACATATGCATGTACATATGTATATTTGTTGCTTATCTGCTGTCTCTGCTAATGTCTTATGACAAATGAGCAGACGCAACTGACTGCAAACAGAAACGGCTACAGCCTCCTCCTCCTATTCCGCCTCCTCCTTCTGCTTCCCTGAGCTTCAGCTTCAGCTGTTTCCATCTGCTTTGTCAGTTTTCCCCATTTAGGTGTCGCTTCTCCTTGTAGTTGTCATTGTTGCTGCTGTTGTTGTCGTTGTCAGGCTGCTGTTGCATTTTAAGCCGCTGACATTTGTCTAGCCTGTGGATGGCAATGGGCTGATCTGGATTTGGCCACACCCAGTTGCAACCAACGGAGTTGTGCCACCTGCAACGTGCCTCAAACACATACGTGCATATACAGGCCAGGCTTTTGTTCGACATTCCTGCCTCTGATCTGCATGACATGTTTCATTTTTTATTATATTTAAAAATAATTTCAATTTTGGTTTGTTTTTTTTTGCGTATTGCCTTTTATGCATTTTGAGTCAGCAGCAGCAGCTTCTCATTGTTGACTGTCGTTATTGATGTATGATCTTGATTTCCGTACAATATACAACGCATGTAAATGACAAAAGATTGCCAGTTCCTCCACCCCCCCCCTGAACCCCCCCACAACCCCTGACCCCGCTCAACATCAACTCCTACACGTTGAGTTGACGCTTCTGGCTTTGTGTTGTTTTTGTTGCCTTGGCGCCTCCGTTGCCAACTGCGTCAGTCAGAGAATTGCAATGTGAATCCGATGAGTGTGCGGGGGTGCAAGGTTGTTGGCATGGGGGGGGGAGGGGCATTGGGGCAGGTTGACTGTCGCTTTGTTGCCAGTTTTCAATAAGCTTCAGCTGCGTATTCCTCACAACAATTGTTGTTGCTGTTTTGATTGTTGCAAAAGTTTACATAAAATGCCACACATGATGCCAAATGCCACTGAAAATGTCTCGGCTTTTCTCGTAATGAAATGTGGCAACAATACAAGTGAGTCGAGCTCAGATGGGTTTCCAAGAACCAAAAAGAAAAGTCTGTGTTCTTTTCATGTATGTATACAGAAAGTTGTTCAAGAAACTCAAAACTTTTGCTTAATCTACATTCCTACGTTTTTATATTGTGATTATAGTTGTATTGAGTTGAGTCGCATGCATAAAGTGAATTATATAAATTCGTATCGAGTAAATTCTCAAAAGTAAATCAACTTAGTATTGATGATGAACATTTGTACAATCCATAAACTATCAATAATAATGAAAGCATTAGATGATGCCATAATGAACTAATATTACCCAATATTCAACTCAACAATTACTTATTATCAGTGACCAAAATGACAAATTAATGTCCAATTCACATTGTTCCATAGAAATACTCACTGTATAAATCCACAAACAACTGGTTATTCACAAAATCACTCTTATTTCTCTTTGTTCAGTCCAATTAGGCATGGACTGATCAACATTCTGTATCGATAAGAATTCAACTTGTTCAGACAAAAGAAACCGCACAGACTCAGAAGCAGGTGCAAAATCATTTGCTCATACAGAAAGCAGGGTACATAAAACAGATCCTTCGAAGCAAAAAAATCTTGACGAGCCAAGGATAAAGCGTTTTGCTTTACAGGAGCAACAAAAGCCAGGAGTTTTTGTGCTCAAATTACAGTAATAATCATCTTCTTTTAGGGGTTGCTTAATGACGAATACTGAGACAACGATCCTTTTGAGAGCAATAGCAGGACACACACGCAGGGCAACTCAAGTACCTGTGTCCTTTAACAGGACTCTCTCAGGCACTTGCAGCTGCGCCTTCGTCTTCACTTTTCGGGCATCCTATCGATTTTACTCAAATGTCACAAATCGATTGGGTCTCTCCCTATCTCTCTTTCTCGCGCGCTGTCTCGCTCCCTCACTTGGAGTGTATTGTGGGAGCTGGAGTTATGCCGGCTGTTGGGCTGTTGATCTTGGAACGGCAGATGGTCTGAGATAATAGCGACGACACAAGTGGGCCGTTGACCCTGAGGGGTAGCAGCCGTTGTACAACAACAACAACAATAGCAACAACAACCAGCAGGCAGACAAAAAGGATGAGCATGAATGTTAATATTGACGCAAGGTGGAGCTTCGGAGCTTGAAGCTTGAAGCTGTGCGCACTGCAAACTTTGCCTGCCAGTTCGGTTAGCCAATTTATTAACGAATTTTTCAGCGAACTGGGCAGACGACCGACCGACCGTCCGACCGACCAGTCGGCTACATTGTTGTTGTTGTTGTTGTTGCTGTTGTTGCCGTTGTTGTTGCTGCTGCTGCTGGCACGCATGCGCAGCAGCGCCAACGACGATGACGACGCAACGTTCATTGCACCCAAAACAAAAACAAAAAAGCAACACAAACTGAACAAAAAATACAACAAAAACATACAAAAAGAACAAAAAGAAGAATGAAATTTTCGTTGGGGTTTTTATTGTTGTTGCTGTTGTTGTTGTTGTTGTGTTTTTACGACAACGACTGAGAACCGGATGGGTTGGCAGTGCCCAGCTCTTGTGTGGAGCGGAGTGCAGGGTGCGGGCTACGGGCTACGGGGTACAGGGTACAGGGACCTATGGCCAGGGGGGTCGTCAAACGCTGACCGATGCGGCTTATGGCCATTGCGAGGCGTTCGTTGTGCACTTTTTCACTGAGTTGCCTTCCTTTTTGCCTGACTGCAAGTTGTTGTTGTTGTTACTGCTTGTGTTGCTGTTGCTGTTGCCTTGCGGGAGCTCTCCAACCTATCCCAAGTTGAGTTTTGACACGCATCAGCCGAGCGAATGGGTTGCGGATGCGCACTGCACTGTGTGTGCCCATCCCCAGGCGGCAAAGCGCAGTTTAAATATTTTTAATTGAACTTTTGCCTCCAGACAACAGTACAACAGTACAACATGGACAGACCAGCAACAACTACAACCACAACTACAACTACAACTACAACTACAGCTACAGCAACAACTATGCGCATTAACTTTGCTTCTACATTGTCGAAAACCGCAAGGGGCAGACTTGGAGCAGGCGCTTCTCTGTGCAGGGGAGTGGCTCTTGCGGTTATTGATTAGATAGATATCACGAAACATGCATGAAGTGGGTACACAAAACAACTAAGCCCCCCCCCCCATCCACCCCACATCCCACATGCTTAATGATACTTAAGCATATATACAGTTGGCATTGTAATTTGCTTGTTAAATGACTCAGAATTGGGCCAGGCTAATTACACGAATGAAGTGTAGGCCAAGACAAGCAGACGGAAAGGAGATATTCAGCTGAAGGTGTATTAATAAACTTTATGTATGAAAATGACTCAATGCTGCATTTTATCTGCTTAATAACAGAAAAAAATCAGCGAGTGCAAAGCAATATTTATAAATATATATATTAAGTATCTGGATATCGATTATTTTAGTTATTTGACTGTTAAATTGTTTAGACGTTCATGACTAATATTTCCCTATATTCAAAACTGTCATAAAAACAATTGAAGCCATTTAATAACACAATAATTTAACACGAATATTGAATTGATCGAATAAGGGACCCAGATGAAAGCTTCGTTCGTTCATCAAAAGTTGATATACTGAACTACTAGTTGAGTCAAATTGTATCGTATGGATATCAATTGTTTCACTTATAAATTGTTCATAATTTGCATATATATTTACATACACTACACAATTACTAATACTCGACTTTCTCTATTATTTACAGGTAAGTTGATCCAAAGTCTATCGATTCCTGCATTCTTGCGTAAGTAAAATAACTCGGGCATAAGAACCGTCGACACCCACAATATAAACGCAAACCGTCAATTAGACAACTGTGTTATGTATGAGTAATTAATAGGTATGTTAAGTGGCTGAGGGGGGGGAAGTGGGGGCTTTATTAAGTACCGCCTTGAACCCGCATGCGACAAGCACTTAAAAAGCGTTGCTCGTTTCTGCCCAAAAGTTTCTAAACTGACTAATAGATGGTGAATGTGAGAGAGACATAGATAGAGAGAGGGAGAGGGGTTGGGGGAGTCAATCAATAGACACGACACAGCTTGCATCATAAAACGCAGTCAACGTAACAACAACAACAACAACACAAGAAAAAGAACAAGAACAGAACAAAATGCATTAAATTATCAATAAAAATGCGTCATAAAATAAATGTAGAAAATGTAGAAATACATAACAAAAATGCACAAAACACAGATATGTAGGAGACGAATCAGAGAGAGAGTGAGAGTGTGAGTGTGAGTGAGACGTGAGACGTGATGATAGTGGGAACATCTTTTTATAGAGCTGGCCAAAGTGTCGACAAAGTGCTTTGGCTCTCGGGCATCCAAGAAACTCGGGGTACAACCTCGAGCTACAAAAACTTCTATAGGGTCAAAATGCAGCAGCAGCAGCAGCAGCAGCGGCAGCAGCAGCAACACGCATCAAATTGACACGCACATGTGAAGTATGTGTGTGTGTGTGAGAGAGTGTAAGAGTGTAAGAGTGAGAGGGCACAGGGTTAGGGGTTGCCTTATAGCAAAGTGAGCAAAGTGGATGCCAGCATATGTGCACACTCTCAGACACACACACACACACACACACACACACACACACACACACACAGATACACACACTCGCGACTCGGGACGCGACTAATAATGCCATAGTAAATGGTAAGCATACGTTGGAATGCATGTAGAAGTGCAGTAAAAATAGCAAACAATGCGAGTCATCGGGAAATCAATAAAGAAAGTAATTTGAAACGTGGCAGCGACGACGGACTCTGCTACGTGGCCAGGAAAGAGACAGGGACAGGGACAAGGACAGGGACAGGGACAGAAGCAAGCAGCTCCAGCTCCAGCTGCAGCGAGTGTCCAGTTCATGTCCAGGCCAAAAGGCAATTTATCTAATGGTAATATTGTATGGGCTATAAAACAATATTGGCGAAAGGCGAGGCGAGGCGAAGCAAGGCTAAAGCCAACTGTTGGATGGAGGGATGGGATGGGATGGGATGCATTGGGGGGCGTCGCTGGTCTGGAAGGGGTAACTATTTTTAGGCGAGGCAATGTAGGCTTCATTGTTGAGTTACCGCTGCTCTTGTTGTCCGTAATTAAAAACCAAACTGCTGGCAATGTGCATTAAAAGTAACATTACCCCTTTCACACCCACACAAAGTCAACGGCTTTACTTCAGTGAAATTATTATAGACCTAGGGATCTTCTTTTTGATTATCAATTTGTCTTTAGTTATCCATTCATATCGCATAATCTGTTGTACTAACTTGCAAATTGAATTCCCATTTCATACCATTCTATCTGTATCTGTAGCTAAGATGGGTATCTACTACTGAGAGCTGCAGCTTCTCAGATATTATGGGGATATGAATTGAACCAGCATGATATTCTATCCCAACACTCTGGCGAAAATATCCCATTACACATTCAGAACCAACAAAATAATAAAACTCATCATCCCTTAAACTCATTATTTCTCTTTTTTTTGTGCGTTCAATGTTGTTTATACTTTTATTTTAAGTGATTCCCATTTTTCCTTAAATAATGTAAGCACATTCTTATTTACATAGAAGTAAGTTAAAGACAAATTAGGCGATAGATAAATAAAGATAGATTGTAGATAGCTGAAGCAAATATTATCGTATATTTACGTAGCTGGGGCCCTGAAATATTATTAGTACTAAATTAGAAAATGTGGTTCTTCACGTCATTTCAGATCTGAACAAATTCCCACACACGTATTATTATCAGCTTGACATTAATTCGCTTTCAGCATCACTGAAAATCGGAAAATGTTCACAGACATGTGCGAAGGGAGCGATTTGTCCATGGGTAAACATTTCTCTTAAAAGAGGCGGGCATCGATCGCATAGCATATGTGGTTCGTGTCTTTGTCATAGTTTTTCCAGTCGCTGTTGTATTTGGTTTTTTGATATTTGCTAAATTTAAATGGCCCCCATCGGCATTGATTTGTCAGCACCTTCAGACGGCACGAACTGTGTGTAAAGTAAAGGCGGCATTCGCTTGATATTTTCTCTCGACTCATCTTCATCTTCATTATCATTGTCATCATCATCATTATCTCGAAGATCATTGTAATCTTTGTTTTGTCGCTGACTGCGTTGACTTTTCTTTTCTCATCTGCTCTGCACTGGGTACATTCGGTATTTATCCAGCTGTTAATTGTGGACGCACTTTGGGGCACAGTTTAACTATAGACACATATCTACTTGAATGTTTGTATGTATCTTAGCTGCCATATGTGATCGCACTGCTCGCTTAGATCTTTTCTCCCCGCTCTCGTTTAAAGTTTGTTGACCTTCACAGTGAAAACTGCTGTGCGACGAAACACGAAGTGGGTTGGGAAAAAACTTATTCTCTCTCTCTCTCTCTCTCTGTCGCTCTTTCTGTCTCTGTTGTGTAAACAAAAATTATCTCGCATTGGCTTATTGAACATTTTTGTCTTCTGCACCCTCATTGTCGTTTCCTTTTTGCTACTCCTTTGCCGTTGATAAGCATCTGGAGATACAAAGGGCCAAATTCTGTATAAAATCGATCAATTGATTTGTTCTGCTTTAAAACCCAACAACATTTTTGTCATTAGCCGGAAAACAACAGAGAAACATCATATTTCACCTGCTGTGCGCTGAAATTTTCACATTTCCAAAGATTCTTTTTTCTTGAGTGCCTTTTGCTTGCCTTTTGTTTTATTTCTGTGAGCGCTCAACTTTGTTGTGTGGGCGTGGCAACTGCAGTTGGTTAGTAGTAGTAGGAAATCTTGAAATGTTTGGTTGTAGCCTGCTGTGGAGGGCGTGGCAGTGGGCGCGGGCTTGGGTGGTGTGTCTTCGGGATGTGTTGTCTTTGCCAGGCATCAACTCTCGGCCGCACAATGAACATTTCCACCCAATTTGCCCATTGCGCAGCTCATTTCAGCTTTCTGTTTTCAATTCCGCGCTTTTTCTCACTTGAACATTGTTGCTGTTGTTGTTGCATTTTGCTACACTGCTTTTCGCCCATTCTGTGGAGAATAACTTTTGACTTGACTGAAGTAAAAACAAGTGTGGAAGGATTATCTTCGGCGTGCCGAAGATTTTATACTCTTTTCGAACCTATAGGCAATTTTCACTCTGCCAACTGCACCACTGAAATTTCATAAGCTGTAAAAAATCGTTTTGTCGCGTAACATTTTTTTTTTGTTCTAAAAATATTTAATTCATTGCCAGTTGTATAGCAGCTATAAGATATAGTGATCCGATCCGGCCGGCTCCAACCAATGTGATGTCTCTTTGAATAATAAGTATATGTGCAATGTTTCATCACGATAGATTAAAAAACATGGGATATATGGCCAAAACCGACTTCGAGTTGTATGGCAGCTATAAGATATAGTGGTCCGATCTGGCCGGCTCCGACCAATGTTCTGTCCCCTGGAATAATAAGTGTCTGTGCAAAGTTTTATCGCGATAGCTCAAAAACTGAGGGACTAGTTTGCATACATACAGACAGACAGACAGACAGACAGACAGACAGACAGACAGACAGACAGACAGACAGACGGACATGGCTAGATCAATTTGTATTGTCATTCTAAGCATACTGGCAGTAACTTTTGGGGTCTCCGACGCTTCCTTCTATGCGTTACAAACTTCAGGACAAACTTAATATACTATTTTCTTCGAAAAGAGTATAAAAAACTTTTGGCTGCCAGCGCGCATTTCAATCAAAAATATACACAGCATATTCTATATACTCTATATATAGGTATGTATATGTATAAGTGACTTGCCCAGTGATGCGACCGCTGTTGGCCTCGTTACCCACAAGTTTTTGGGGGCGTGGCTTTTGTGGCAGCTATTGTTTTGCTTTTGCTGGCGACTCGGCACAAAAACTCATCTTGAAAACTCATTAAACAAAGTACACACTTGAACGCCAAAGCCAAAGTCACTGATGTGCAATGTTTCTGTGTGTGTGTGTGTGTGTGTGTGTGTAGCTCTTGTTGCTATACTTATTACTGTTATAATGCCTGAAAGTTTCGGCTCTCGACTTTGCTTTGTTTGGTTTTTCACACCTTTTTTTTGTTGTTTTGTGTATATGCTCTAGCAAATATGTTCAAAATGAAATTTGCATACTTAAAAGTGCTTAACAAAGCAACTCACACACACAGCCAGCTTTACACATACAGCTGCACTTGTGCGGCTTTAATTGTGGTAAAAACTGTAGCATAGTTTTCAGCGCCAGCGCTAGTAACTGCAGCTGCAGCTTCATTGTGGGGTTTTCATAGTTGTTGCACGCATGTTTTTTGCTTGTTAAGCACATGCCACACAACTCTCTGCGTATTGCGATCTGGCCCCACCCACCATTCAGTTCGTCCTTTAAAATGATACCTTGTAGGTGCTGCATTCAAAACTTTTGCTCATAACTCACATGGAACTCGACGCCCTTAGGTCTCAGGCGACTCTCTTCTTGTGGCAAAAGTTGTTTTGCTGTTTTTTGAACAACAATATCTCGCCACCCCCTCTCTCTCCCCGCGCTGGTGTTTATATGCGCCATTTCAATTACCTTTGGTGAATTCCTAGCAATGCTTATAGTTGCAAAAACTGCTTAAAGCAAATCGCTAAAGTTTCCTTTATTGTGTTTTCGCTGTGTGTGTGTGTGTGTGTGTGTTTGTGTAATTGCCACGCCCACTGCTGCTTAGTTAAGGCGCCCGCTGCTAGTGGTTCTATCGTTTGTCGCAAGTATAAAAATTATGCACATAAATTCAAGCGCTGCTTTTCCAAGTCGTAAACTTGCTGCAATGTTCGTTTTTGTCGTCATTTTGTTTTGTTTTGCTTTGGTTTTTTGGTCTGACTGGCTCGTAGAATTTTCCCCTATTTCGCTTTAAAACATTTTTCTTTGTCTTGTGCCATGTTTTCGTGTGTTGTTTTTCAGATGTTTTGCTTACTCATTGCTTGGCATTTGAAACGCCTTTGTTGCATTTTCCAACGGCCCAGTCATGTTTTTCTTACTTTTTTTGTTGTCGTCATATACATACTTATGTATATATATAAATTTATTTTAATATATATTTATTCTCTTTTTGCTTCTGATATAAGTTACTTGAACTTTATGCAAAACAGGCAAATGTTAGACACTTTGTTGTTGCTGGGCGTGGTTACTAGTTTTTTGGGTTTTTGCAATTTAATTCTGTAAACTAGAAAATGGAAAATTTGTTAGCTAGAAATTTGGTCGGGTTGATTAGCGTTTTTTTTCTTTCTTTTTTTAGTAGCTGTGGGGGGAACCGTTGCGTTAGGTCAAACTCGTGAAAATGTTTTGAAAAGTGTAGAAAAATAAATATGTATATGTACATGTATACAAATTAGGTAAGAGAGAAAATGTTTAGCAAATTGTGGGCTGAATACTTTTCTCATTTGCGTGCAAGCATATAAAATGTTTGGCAAAATGAGGAAAAATGTGGAACATATAAGTTTTAATTGGATTTGCAGATGAATTTGTATAGTTAATGATAGTGCATATTCTATAACAGATAATTAAATAAATATAGAAGTAACGTATTAATTCGCTTAGGTAACTAATTTGGAAAATATTCTATCCTAAGTCTTAATATGGTATAGGAAAAATGAATAATTAAGAAATAAATTAAGGTAGATATTTGTATAAGTACATTAAAATGTAAAATAAACATTAATAAAAAATAAAAAAATTAGGAAGATAATATAGGTTTTGTAGAGATAATTATGAATATACTGTGGTTAGTTCACATCTTTCGGCTTTTTCTGATCCCTAGAAATTTGTTGTATTTTGTTTCTCAAATTAAATGTCTCTAATGAACCAAGAACTTAATTTTATGAAGAACTCCTTTATTTTTTTAATGTTTAAATTTTCTATATATTTGCACTGTTGACTCTCAGTTGCCTATGGAACTTTGGAAAGCTACAAGAGGCACAGCATCCCAGCAATGCGTATAGCATCGGGTGTACCCACACCCCGTTAGCAACTTGATTAAGATCATAATCGTTAAAATTACTTGAGCGCAACTATTTTACGAGCAAATTACTATTTTTATTACTTATGCAGACCAAGTCGCCAAGTTCAGTGCCTTGTGCGAAATTATGTATATATGTATGTATGTGTATGGCATCTCTTTGGTCAGGTCTCCACCCCCACTCTCTCTCTCTCTGTCTTTCTCTTTCGCTCACACTCGCTGTCGCACTCGCACTCGCTCTCTTATTGGGCTGTAACTTTTATGGCTCCAAGTTGCAGTATTCGTTGTCGTTGTTGCTTAAATTTATGCCGCTCGAGTAGTTGCTAGATTACGCAGCCGGCGGGGGCGTGGGGCGGCATGGCAGCATGGGGGCGTGGCAGCTTCCGGGTGCCTGACTTTAGCCGAGATTCTCGTTGGCCCCGGCTGCCAGCTTGTGTTTTGTTTAATTTTAAGCGACATTTTAAGCCCCCCCTTCGGCCTCTGCCTCTGCCTCTGCCTCTGCTGTCCCCGAAAAATATGCAAAGCGTTTGCAAAAGTTTTTCCAGTGGTGATTATTTAACGTATTTCGTATTTCGTATTTCGCATTTCACATTTCGCATTTTATTTTATTTTATTTTTCTTTTCTTGTGTGCAATTTTGTGTGGCGACAGATAACCGGAACGGAAAGCGAGTCTGCAAATGCAAATGCAAATGCTTAAAAAAAAAGAGTATACAATGTGAATGTTATAAATCGCTTATATGTATAAATATTTAATTTGTTTTGGGTATTCCCCATTGTACTTTAGCTGCATTTGTTAACTGGCAACTGTTGTCGCATTGATTTTGGTAAGAGCGTAGTTGGCTCTCATCATTAAATTGAAACTCGCAATTTGCGTTTAATGCGCCCAAAAGCGATTCACCATAAAGCGCTTAAAACTAGGCAACAGCATTCTAGTTTGCTTTCGTTTCGTTTTGCCAAACAACAACAACAACAACAACAACAACACATTCTTTTTTTGTGGAGCACACACACACACACACTCAGCGTATGCGTAACGTAAAATTAGCCAACACAACTGGAGGACGTTGCCAAAATGGGCAGACGCAAAACGCACGTGGGTTAAAGATGGCCAAAGGGCGCGACGAGTGTTGTAGGGCGAGGTGGGCGTGGCATTGGTCTGGGGTCGCACAAAGGACAAACAGCAGCTAGCGACGACATCGCAGAGGGATGCGCTCGGGGTTGGGACGACGATGGGAAATTGGCGGTAACGACGGCGCCAGCGGAGCGTGTACACCCAGTAGGGTGGTGAGGTGGCTGGGGAAGAGGGGGTGGCGGTGGGGGTGGCCCACCGAAGGTAGAGATGGGTGTGGTAACAGTGTGTGTGTGCGCTGGGGTGGAGAAAGAGAGGTGAAGCGGGCTAGAGGAAGCCAGGGCATGTTCGAAATTTAACCGCTTATAACACCCTCGTTGTGTAGTCTCACACACACACACATACACATGCACACATATATACATACACACACACACACACACACACTAACAAAAGCGCGCGCACACAAATTTTGCACCCTTCGCGGGCAGCAGCTGAGTAGATTTTCATGTTTCTCTGTGTGTGTGTGTGTGTGTTTGGAAAAGTTGTTATGCGTGTGCGTGTGTGTGTGTGTGTAAGGTTGCGTTTGTGCTTGTGTGTGTGCCCCTGGACGCAGCAAATGCCCGGGCACACGGGCAGAAATACAGACAGAAAGAAGCCAAGGCAGCTTCAGAGCCAGAGTCGTCGCTTTTCCCCCTCTGCTGCCCCGCTTTCATTTTCCCAAGTAACTGCCAGCGATTTTCCTTCTTCGATTTTCCTTCAGCCTCTGTGGCGATTTGTTATTGTATTACTTTGGCTATTGTACGTGTTTTGTGGCGAATTTTCGCATTGCTTTCTGTATCTCTCTCTCTCTCTGTGTGTGTGCGTGTGTGTGTGCATTCGTATTTATGTATTTGCGTGATGAATTTTTAGCTGGCAGCTATGAAAATTTATTGGATTTTTAGTTGAGTTTTCTTGCGCCTGATCAGTTTGGGGCGAACTGAAAATTATTTGATTTACAATCCATTTTAATAGCATTGGCAATCTAGCAAGTCTTTCGATGGCCACAGAAATTCCAAACAAATAAAAGATTATATATTGCAGTTGTAACTTTGAAATTGATTGAGTGTTAAAAAGAAAACAACGGAAATAAATAAAATTCAAGCTGGAATAGCAAAACTATTTAAAAATGAATTTATTGCTTAAGCGTTCAAATGTATAAATGAAACTCTATAAAATAAATGAACATAAGTAGATCAATTATAAATGCAACAAGTTTTTTAAACTTTGAAAACACTTAATTAATTACTTAACTATTATGTTACTCTATTGTTATAGCAAGTTCAATTAATTTGTCAACTTTCGCCTCACGACACAAGTTTTTAAAGAGCACTCAACTTTCCACATATCATCTGTTATTATGGAGAGTCAGTCCGAGTCAAAAGCTTTCAGTCAACAGCTTGGCACTACTTTAAGCAGCCTTGACAGCTGTTTGTTAGTCTAAGCGCCATCTAATCCGACCCAAAACAACAACAACAACAACCATCCCAACGCCAGACCATCTTTTATATCACATATCAAAGTTTGGTTTTTCCCAGGCGTCGCACTTTTGAATTTCACATTGGTAAAACCAGAAAACTAAACATATACCCAAACTGCGATAACAGTAACTGCAGCAGCAGCAGCAGCAGCAGCGGTTGCTTTATGAGCTGCTGCTGCTGCTGCTGTTCAAATAGAAATCAGCAGTTTGTCAGTCAGTTCATCAGTCTGACTGTCCGTCTGTCCGTCTGTCTGTCTGTCCGTCTATCGCTTTGTCACTTCGTCGGCGTCCTTCAGCACTGTTTGTCGTGCTCATGCATATTTACAAAAAGTCATCGCTGCAGGCAGCCCACTGGCACGCCCCCTTTACGGGCGCACCGCCTCTGTCCAGCCTCCAGGGACTCGCAATACCTCTCTGCCCCCCATCGCTATAGTCTCTCTCACTCTCCCCCACTCTCCCTCCCTCTCTCTGTTCTGGTGTGTGCATAAATTTCAGCGCATTTCCCAGTTCCCTTCCTGCCTGCCAGCCTGCCTGAGTGCCCAACATATTCTGCAGGCATTCACTGCCATCTACCTCACCCCACTCTTCCCATCGCCCCACCCCACCCCATCCCATCCCATCCCTGCTCACTTGTGCCACATATTCTCTCGCATTCTCGCATTTGCTTGACATTTTTTCGTTGCTTTTTAGCCGCCAGTTGACTTTTTGCTTTCCGCTCTGGGGTAATGCGTTGTCGTCTATAATTTTTTGTTCCTTATTGTTTTTGTGCTTATTTTGCTTGCTTTTTTGTAGTTTTGTTATTTTTCTCAGGCTGTGCATCTGCCTCTCTCTTTCGCTCTCTCTCTCTCTCATTGTCTGACTTTTGTTTTTTATTGAATTTTTTGGACTGCCTTCCTTTGCTCACTTGAGACCATTTTAAGTGTTTGCTGAATTTGCTTTTGACATTTGTGTTTCAACGCAAAACAAAACACAAATACACAAATGTATTTCATGTGCCGACTGCTGCAGCCACTTGAGACTGAGGTTTTTGTTTTATGGATTGTTTTTATGAACCCCCATGCGGATTCATGGCAATTGAGTGGGACTCCAACTCGATAGCTATGCATATAGGAAGTTCTATTGTTGTGCTTTGCATACCATTTTTAAGGTTGCTCGAATTATCGCGTCCTCAAATTTCAATGGGGATTAATGCAGTTTTCTAAGCTCTGAATAATTCAAAACTTCCCAGTAGCTAATCAAATGGTGTGAAAAAAGCTCTTAAGTATCCCACATTTGTCTACGGCCACTTTAATATAACCTCGCTGATGATCCAAAATATGCCATCATTTAGTCTGAATTGAAATTAAATTGTAGCTTAAATTATATCTTGCACATATGTAATTAGTTTTGCTCATGATTCCATCTTTCTTCTCTTCCCTTTTGCAGGTAAGTCAAGAACAACAAATCGCAATTATAATTTTGTCAGACAGAGCTCAAAGTGCTGTGTGCCCCAAAACAACAACAATGTGTCATGGATCGCTGGCCATTTTAGCGTTGGGCCCCAAAAAGTTCGTAAGTTAAAGTTGAACATACTCACAAAACCGAAAGATAGCAGTCTCCCAATTTGGGTCCTCCTCCACTCTTTACACACATGTGCGTGCGTGTCTCATTAAAATGATGTAGCCAGAGCTAAACAATTGGAATTTTGTACACTTAGATGGGGGAAGTACTTGCGGCGTCTCTAAAACCGCAATAAAAGTTTTGGAAAAAAAAAAAAAATTATTTCAGCGCCACTTTTTACTGTCGTTGACTTTTACGCGCTGCTGCTTGGCGGCACTGAACCGCCAGCAATAACAGCTAAAGCAACAACACACAAAGTAATAACAACAACAACAATAAATTTAGCCTAGACTCATTTACTAACTTTATCTATGCAAAAACAAAAAAAAAACTCGCAACGTTCGCATCCGTTGTAATTTTATATTGTAATTACAATGCAATATGTTAATGGCAAGCCACGCCCCCAAACAGCCCCCGCCCCCGCCCCACAACACGCCCGGCCTGAACGCTCTAATGCCTTTTGGCGATGCACTTTGTCAGCTGTTTTTGGCTAACATTTTCATTGGGCGAGTAGGGGGCGGCGTGTTAATAAACGCTCGAGAAACGCGTGCAAAACGCGCCTTTTTAATCATGGTATTACAGAAAGGAACAAAGCACAATTAGTGGAATGCGAAGAAGCAGAATCGTAGGTAGGTAGGCTAGACCCAGCCAAAGATGAGGCAACAGGTTTTAATTAATTCAGTACCCCCCGCTTGTCTGTCTGCCTGTCTGCCAGTCTGTCAGTCTGTCTTTTAATGTCATTTGTATTTCTGCCGAAGCGCCACCGAGCAACGCATATTAAAATTTTTAATTTGCCGAGCTGTGTGTGTGTGTGTGTGTGTGTTGGTTTTTGTCGCATGGCACTGACCCCTCTCTATGAGCAGTGGTCACTCCCCTATCATTGCGATTTTTTCATGATTATTATTATTATTGATGTAAGCATATTTAATTAGTGAACGGGTCAGTTAAAATTGCCGTAGTTAAATGCAGTTCATTGAACCAGCAGCTGGTTGTTGACTTGGCTCAGTTGCTCTTAATGTGTGCGTGTGTGTGTGTGGGAAGGTGTGTGCGTGTGTGCTTGTGAGCTTGTGTGCGGGTGTGCGGGTGTGCGCCTTTGTTCAGCATAAGTTGTGTGCCACTTGGCGTATACTTAACATTGCAATTACTTGTATGCAAAAAGGCGCCCGCCTAAGTTTAGCAGCTCAGCGAAGGCTGCAAAAAAGAAATAACATGCCACACAAAAAAAGTAAACTGAATACTTACAAGTTGAAAGCAAGTATGCCGTGCTAGTTGGATACGCTGTAAAGTGTTGAAAATGTGCAGTGATATATACATTTTTCATCAGCTTCAGAGCTTAAAGTCCTTATCTAACATTGGAGCAGAATGCATAGATAGAGGAAGATAATTGTGTCGAGCTTTATGCTCAAGCGTCATAAAAATAATTATTTAAATTGTTGTGTGAATTAAACAAAAAAATAACTTTAACTACAGGCTAACAGTCCTATTTAATTGCTAAGATAACTGCCAACCATCAAATCTAGAAACCAACCTTGTAAAGTTTTATTTAGTCAAGTTGAACAAAGCTAGCAGCTGAGACATTATAAAATGTCTTGAGGAACCATTTGCTCGTTGTTCGATTCCATCTACTAAAGCAACGATTGTGGCATTTAGAATTCGGCATACCCGACTAGCGCATTTCTATAATGAGCAGCTTTAACAACCGCAAACAAAGTTGTGCAACATTTTGAAAGCGAAAATGCAACGCAACTTGCAGCTGTTGACAAAGCGTTGAATCGAGTTGAAATCGCGTCGAGTTTTCGAGGCAATAGAAAATTATGTTTATGCTTATGGGCTGCAGTTGAATGGCAGCCAGAGGAGTTGAGGGGTGGGGCAGGGGGGGAACTGTTGATGAATCAGAGCAGCCCAAAACAATAGCCAGCAATTTGAAGTTTTTATTTTCTTAGCTCTTTTGATAGTGCCAAAAGAGTTTTCAATGCGCTCGTGTCATTATCTTAATCTTTTTTTTTTGGAGTTGTGTGCTGCTCGAGCACTTTGTGGTTTTTTCGGAATTGGAAGATTGGAAGTGTGGTCAAAAGTGGTTTTGTGGTTTCCACACACACACACACACGCATGCACAATATTTTTGGGTCACAACTGTCGACGGCTGTCAGTGTGATGGAGCCTATAAATAAGCTTTCAATTGAGTCGTTTCCCCCAGCCGCGCCCCCCTTTGATGCCACCACTGACAGCTGCCAAATGAGCGCCATTGAGCAAATGATCAAATGGGCTACCAAAACTTCTTCTTCTTCTTGTGCCCCTCGTTGCAAGCCCTTCAAATCAATCAACGCCTTTGGGCCCTTTGAGCCGCTAATTTGTTTCGGGAACAGCCGCCCCCACAAGCCACAACACCCAGCCCCCCCTTCGCCCCCACCACTGCCTCGTCTTTGGCTTGGTTGCCTGATTAATTGAATGCTTTTTAGGTTTTTGAATGCAAAGAATTTGTGTAATAAAATGCAAAAGGCGAAGGCAGTCTCGATGCTGTTGTTGTTGTTGTTGTTGTGTTGTTGTTTTGTCAACGTTTCACGTTGCGCGGCGCAACAGAGAGAGAGAGAGAGAGAGAGAGAGATGCAGAGAGATAGCGAGCTTGAGTGCGCTAGAGAGAGATAGCATTGAGTTGTCTTGAAGTGGGTTAGTGGCACAGACAGCAGCAGCAGCAACAGCAGCAGCGGCAACAGCGGCAGCAACGTGACTGCGACGTCAACGTCGCGACTGTTGCCGCATTTGTTGCATGTAATTTATTTACATTTGTGTGCAGCGTATTTTGGTTAACATTTTGCTGCAGCTGACTGCGAAAAAAGCAACAACAACAACAAAATCGAACAGCAAATACTTTTTGCTTTGACATTTTATCATTTGTTTTGCGTTTTGCTTTTGCATTTGTTTGTTGTTTCTTTTCAATTGTTTGCTCAAGGCCATGTTTGGTTTTCTTTGTTGTCTGTTTACCTTTTTGTTATAATTAGCTAATATTTATCATCGGTGTCCGTGTCTTTAATTTCCATTACCAAGCCCTGGTGCTTTTGCCAAATTGGTTTTCGGTTCAGTTAGGTGTCATATATACACCAATCTATACCTAAATGTTGTTGTTGTATTTGTTGTTGCTGTTGTTGTTGTTGTTGTTGCCAAGGTGCGGCTGGCTTTTGCTACTTTTTTTTGTCTTGGTATAAACATTTTCGTTAATTAATGTTAGCAGCAACAAGTATGGTTTCTATGCAATTAGTTTCTATTTCGCCCATTGAGAATATGCATCAGATTGTAAAGTAATTTGCATAAAATTGTAGTTAACACCTAGACGACGATGCGATCAAGGCAAATGAATTCAAGATTGCCAATGGGGCTTGGTTTCTGTATTGCTGTGGATAATTATATTTGTAGCTTACGAATAACGAATAGTATGCAAATAAATAAACATTTCCGAATGCTGCTCAAATCTGAATTCAATTGGGAAATGCTCACCACAGAGTGAGAGCAGAAAGGCTATGTCATGTTATCATAGAGGAGAGGTAAACGATGTATTGAAGGTCGCATACTCATAGTTAAAGCCGCTTATTATTTAATTCCATATTTAGTTAGATAAACAAAGATTCAGATAGTTTTGCTTATTATTTCGCGGCATATTTAATTGGCTTTGTTACTGAATAAATGCAGACTCATTGCCTAATACCCCAACCGAATCTGATATGCCACCTAAACACACTTGGATCCCAACCGCTTCCCCAACGGGGGGCTTCAGGGCACAGACAGACAGGCGGACAGACAGACAGACAGACGGACAGAAGAGGTCTTTTGCCACTGCAACATTTGGCTGCTTCGTTTGCGGCGTTGCAATAAAAGTAACACAAACAAACAGTAAATAAAAAGTACTAAACAAAATAATAAACAAAATGCACAAAAGCTGTGCAGAGGCGGGCAGCAGCAGGAGCAGGAGGGGCAGGAGAGGCGGAGAGAGGAGGGGTAGGCAAATGTGCAACTCTTTGACTGCGTGTGCCTTAAAAGTGCAGTATCTTCTATTTGTCTGTGTGTGTGTGTGTGTGTGTATGTGTATGTGTGTGTGTGTGTGTATGTGTGTGTGTAAACATTCGCCTCACAGTCGCCGTTGCAACGTTGTTGTTGTTGTTGTTGCTGCTGCTTCTGCTGCAGCTACTGTTGCTTCTGTTTTTCTTTTCAGCTCGCAAGTTTTCTACACTTTTCTTTTTACTTTATAATTTTTCCAACTTTTGACCCAGTTTTTATGCGCTTGCCAGCCAGTTGTTGATAATATTTTTTTTAGCTGCTGCTTTGGCTTTGCCTCGCTTTGTCTGAAGTAGTTTTTATTACAATTACTACAATTAAAAAGCCATGCAATTTGATGAAAAACTATAGTAATAACTTTCATCAAAATTCGACACTGGAAAAGACTTGAGAAAAGTCGCCAGCTACAAATGAAATACAATAAAGTGTTATAAGAGATGCCATACGTAAACTTAAGCTCGTTTATAAAAGACAGCAGCAGAAGAAAAACAACAAGGACAACAACAACATGAGTTGGACTTGGTTGCTGTTTGTCTCTGTGCGCACGTTTTCATGTCATGTGCATAAATTGCAAACAAAACTTATGGCAGGCAGCCACAGTTACCCCAACACACAACCCCCCTCCCTCCCTCTCTCATCCCAACCCCCACGTTTGTGAAAAATAAACAAGTTGCCTACAAGATGAAGCAGTTAAAGAGATGAAGAAGAAGAAGATGCTGCTAAAAGAAGAAATTGCTAAGTGCATTAAATGTGGATTAGTACGAATGAGATTCTTGGGAAATATGCGAAACGTAAATTGGATACACACACTTTTTATTTCCTATATGTATATACTTATATATAAATATCATAAAAGTTTGTATCCAATTTATGTAGTTGTGGAAAACTTTAAGTGCAATTAAAGTCACAATTTAACGACTTTTAATTGGCTTCACACAAAGTGCTGAATTTCATTTGTAAAACCTATTATACCAAATGACTAATCACATATTTCCAGTGGAATTTTTCCTTTTAAAAATTACTTTAATGCAACTTGATAAAATAAAAAATAAAATAATAAAAAAAAACCAAATATATATTTCTAGGGTAAATCCGTTCAATTATAATGTAATATCTGGTTACTCATTTTAATCATTTATTATTTAATATTAAGATATTTATGTAGACTTTCAATTTAGACTCACGCAGCTTATATTACAATTATCAACAGGCTTAAGCCGCAGAAAAAGTAAACCTGCTGGATTTGAATAAATTAAGTTAATTGAAGACAGACATAGCTGTAATAGGTTTAGTTTAATAGTTGTTATGGTTGAAGTTAGAATCAATAGTTGAAATCACATCAAGCATAAAGTTCTTCGAGCTAGATAGGCAAATTCTTAAATTACAATGCTCAAGTCGAATGTACGTCAATGGATTTGCGAATGGCACGTGCTGCAGAAGCTGAGAAACTTATCAAACAATGAGCTTGGCCCATGCTCCTCCCGCTCTTTCCTCCTCTTGCCCTTCCCCTTTTCGCATGCTCTTTCTCTTTCTCTTGTGTTGTACTGTTTTCTTTGCTGACAACCTGCAAAGCCGCCAGTGCAAATCTATTTAGAAGGCAGACACGTCAGCGATGCACAAAACTTTTAGCCAACATATGCAAAACTACGTCAAAACTATTCAACATGGACAAAAGACGACGAGCAGCTGAGTGTGTGTGTGTGTGAGAGAGAGAGAGAGAGAGAGAGAGATAGCGAAAGAGAGAGGAAAGTCAAGAGAATAGAATAAAACAGACTGGCAGAACCAGAGCCAATAATGCAAAATCGCATAACACTTCAAAACTGTCAAACCAAGAAGGGGGTATGAACTGAAACTGGGGACGCTCATAAGCCACTCAAAACTTGGCAGCCAATGCCAATGACAATGACAAGGATGGGAATTGAGTTTGGCAGGATGATGAGGAGGAGGCTGCAAAGTGGAGTGAGAGGCTCGGATGCAGTCAGAGGCACTGGTTGTGGCCAAAAGGAAAATCATTTGATATAATGACACTTGTCGTCGTCAGCGTCAGCGTCAACTTGAACGTCATGGCGCATTGCGTGCAAAAGCCGCAGATAAAGCGGAAATGAAGCAAGGAGTGGGGAGTAGGGAGTAAGGAGGAAGAAAGAGGGACAAAGAGTGGAGCCCGAGTGCAAAGGTTGTCGCGATAACGCGTTTCAAGTGCTACGCATTCGAGCTGTTACCAATTTGTGCTGCCCGTCTGTTAGCCACCTCAAACTGACACCCACACAATCTTTTTGGCCATCTTTTGCCGCAATTGGCCTGCGGTGCAGTGCAGCATTTTGAGTTTAAGTCGGCCATAAGCTTTAACTGCTAATTGACAGCGTTTTGCGTCGTTCTGTGACGCTGCTAGAAGACGGAATGTAAACATTGTTATAATAATCCAACCTGTATATATCGTCTATTTATGCGGCGCCCTGGGGCTATTTTCGTGTCTTAATCGTTTAAGGACGCCTCCAGTTGCTGGTAGCTGGTAGTGGTTAAACCAGTCTGAACATTATTAATTGCTAATTGATTTTCTTTTCATTTCAAATTTGTTTCGCCTCTTTCAACGTTTGCCTTATAATTTGTCAAAAGCATTTGGCATTCAAATTTTATTGTCTTGACTTTTAACTTTTGACTCGCACTAAAAGCGACTTTGGTCTCATGCCCTTAAAGGTCAATCTGTTAATAATCTGATACTGCCTGCTGTGGTTCTTCTGCGGCTTGAATTGCCATCATAACTTTTTGAAGGGCCATCATAATTAGCGGCTTATTTTCATGATGGACCCGCCTCAGTGCCCTGTGAATTAAACAAAGTGGAACTGTGCGGGAATTCTCTTGTAATATATCTAAGCGCTTATCCAAGTTGCGCTCTTTGGTTTTTGTTCTTTTTCAGATCTTAAGTTTGAGCTTGACAAGCGCTGATTTAATGACCGAAGTGGTCTTTTATCTTCTTTATCGACTTGAATGCCGAATGATACATCTCGAAATTTAATTATAATCGATTCCTCATATCAATGGCATTACTTTAAAACATATCTACAACTTTGACTTGTGAAGTTTCATCGATTAACAATCGATTAGATACAACTAAGCAAATTTCATTGCGAATGTCATTGGGTTTTGACTTCTAATTGATTCTGCATCTACATTTTATTGAGTACAAAAGTTAGTTTTTTACCTTACAATACATTTATTTTCGATATGCAGTTCTTAGATTGATTTGTAAACTTTTTCCTGCATTGCTTTTTGTTTTTATTAATATTCTTATTTGAATAATAAAGTTGTTCACTGCTCTACAAACTTGGTTAGCTACTCGCATTTGGCTGTCTGTGCGCCTGGCCCCGTTGTCTGATTAGAGACTCCCCCTTTTGAGGAATTCGCAGCCATTGCGCCCGAGGGGGGACCTCAAAAGCCGCTCATTTGGCTTTGGCACATTTATCAGCAATCAGCGCCGAGCTTGGTCATTTGCCAGGGACAGACAAGATTAACCCCTAGGTGGGTTCGTTTCGTTTGTCTCTCGGTTCTTTCTTGTTTAGTCGTCTATTCTATTCTCTACTCTATTCTTTTGTTGCGCGGATTGGGCCAATAACTGAGGCATTTGGTATTGCCTTGCCGCTTGGCTGGCTGAGTGGCTCATTCAGTGGCTGCTCTACTGCCCGGCCTGCATTGAATTGCACCAGCCGTTGTCAATTACCCTACAAACCTCAACTGCAACTACAACCACTGCAACAACTGCAACAACTGCAACAACTACAACAATAACAGCAACTACAACAATGAGGCACAGCTGATTGTCTTTCATAATCATCGTTATGTGGCTGCCACAGTTGCTGGCTCTTTGGCGTTGGAGGTGTGGCTAAGGTTGAGACTTTGCTGACTCAATGTTGCCTTCTGTTGCTGCCCCCACCCCCACCCCCTGCTGCCCGCCTGCCCCCCTCTCCACACCCTTCAGCAACGCTGGCTTTCCTGCTTATTGCAGCTGCGCCAAAGTTCAAGTGTTGCACAGTGCTTTTTTTAGCTCGCTTGCAGTTTGTTGTTTTTACTTCGCACCACGCAATTTATATTATGTTTTTCTTTTAGCTGCCATTTCGCAGGTGTGCAAAGATTTCATGTCGTTGTCGTTGTTGTTGTTGTTGTTGTTTTTACGCTGCTTCCGTTCGTCTGGTCTGCTCACTCACACGCTCACGCGCTGCTCACTCAGTGAGTCAGTGAGCTCCTCTTGTCCTCGCTCGCCTGCTTGTCATAATTATTTGCACTTCACATCATCTGCATGCGCCCGACGACAATCTAACTTGGCTTTTTCTCACCCTTCTGGCCAGCCGCAGGCAGTGGGCCCCCAGCCCCGAGATCCCGGCTCCGAGCTCCGTGCTGCGAGCCATGTCATAATCAGCAATCAGCTTGGACGTGGTCATTATTGCTGCTTCTACTGCCGCTGCTGCTGCTGCTGCTGCTGCCTCTTTGTCTTTGTGGTCAGCTCCTGTAAATTGCCACTAAAAGTGTTGAAGTGCTGCACTTGGTTTGTCATTAAGGCTGGGACAGTCCGAAGAGGAGCGCTCGGGTGCTGCACCGACCTTTTATATACTTATATTATTCATATTAAATTATGTACGCTGCGGGTCTTATGTCTCTGCGGCTTACACGCCACTCAAATTACACGATGTCCGCCACTATGGATTCCTGCCGACCTCATTTCTTGGCCGAGCTGTCTTTGGATCTGCTGCTGGTTGCTGGCTGAAGAATCGTTTTGCTTGACTTTGTTATTATTATGTATCTTTTTTTTTGGTCAGGAAGTTTTTTCAGATAACAGCTGTGGAGACAAGTGGCTGCTTCCTGATCTGAAATACGAGTATATGATACTTCAGTGCTTCCTTTGCTACAAATGAGGACAGCTTTTTTTTCACTACGGAAGACGCTTGATATTTATTTAGATTATTTAAAGACTGCAGATAAAATAAATGCAGTTAAGTTGTTTACTCAAACCTGATTGTAAAGTTCCCAAATACACAACATTTCTTATATTTATAGTCTTTTCGAAGAAAATAGTATATTCAGTTTGTGCTGAAGTTTGTAATGCATAGAAGGAAGCGTCGAAGACCCCCAAAAGTTACTGCCAGTATGCTTAGCATGACAAAACAAATTGATCTAGCCATGTCCGTCTGTCTGTCTGTCTGTATATATGCAAACTAGTCCCTCAGTTTTTGAGCTATCGTGATAAAACTTTGCACAGAGACTTATTATTCAAAGTGACAGCACATTGGTTGGAGCCGGCCGGATCGGATCACTATATCTTATAGCTCCATACAACTAGAAGTCGGTTTTGGCCTTACATTTGATCTTTTCAAAGCTATCGCCTCAGTTGGCAGAGTGGAATTTGCCTAAAGGTTCGAAAAGAGTATAAAATCTTCGGCATGCCGAAGATAATCCTTCCCCACTTGTTGAAATTTCAATTGAATTAGTCTTTAATTGTTTTACCAAATTCGTCTAAACGTTTTTAATCATTAATCATTCACTTCCTGTTTTTGATGCTAATTATTAAACTGATATATTACTATTCAACTTCCATTTAAAACACACTAATCCAAACTTCTCTAACTCGAAGTTTTCTATAACTTTTTGTGGCAAATGGCAAAGTTCGACTGTTTGTTTAATTGCTTTCTAAAGAACATTTAATTTATGTCAATTGAAAATAAAGTAAGCACTTTCAACATATGCTTTTAGTTTTCTGTTCGAATTGATTCTTTGTGTTAATTTCTGATTTACCATTTCAACTTGCCATGTTAAAATGTAATTTCATTGTCAATTCCATTGCCGTTTACCCTTCAATTTCATGGTTCAACATTCCCATTTCAATTTCAATTTCCATTTCCATTTCAATTCAATGTACAACAGCAGCACGGAGTGCAAAATCCAACACTGTAATTGAATAATGATCGTTGCGCCCCCCTTTTTTGCTATCTAAATACGCGTATAGAGCACGTATTTATCTGGCTGCCCCCTGCCCCGTGCCCCGTGCCCCCTGCTCCCATTTTCCTTTGACTAAACGTGTGTAATCAATAAGAAAACTTGCAACTGGCTTTTGTGAAGCTGGCCTAAAGCGACTTACATGGCATGTTGGCCCTTTTTGTAATGACAAATCGCTTAATTAAAATGCGCAAACGCCCCAATAAATATGCAACTGCTGCAAGAGCGACTTGTTGCAAGTTACAAGTTGCAAGGTTGCAACTATCATCGCTCACTCGCCACTCGCTGCTGCCGCGATCAATGCTAATAATTGTCTATAATTTTACTTAATTTATTGCAAATGCTTTCAGCAACATGCTGCGTGGCAACCCGGCTCTTAGCTAGCATGTTGCAGCAACAAAGTTGTTGTTGTTGTTGTTGTTGTTGCTGTTGCTGTTGTCGTCGCCAATCGTCGTCTTCGTCGTGTGCGTGTAATCGAAACCGAACCGAACCGAATCATTGATTTCCTGCGCATTTCATGAGCTTCGAAAACGAAGACAACGACGACGCATCGATTTCACGCCCCCACCGCCGCCCTTCTCCTGCTCCTGCTGCTGCTCCTACTCCTGCTCCGTCTTCGGCTTCTGCTCTCCTCTAGCTAGCTACTTACTCGACTACAGATCTACAGGCAAACTGCAACAGCTCGTACATTTGCTGAACTGGTTCTCAGCTGCTGCTGCTGCTGCCTCCAAAGCCAAAGCCAATGTTTAGTCTGGTTTTGTTTCACTTTTCTCAGTAGTTATAACTACTTTTTTTGTTCACATGTGCTGGTTTCTTTTATTTTTATTTTTTAGAACTTGCCTGCGACTTTGTCTGCGCTTCAGAGAAGTTCTACTACGTTTCGTCTCGAGATCGAATGTTGTTGTTGCTCTTCTCTCTTCTCTTTCATTTTGAGACATGGAAGTAAAACTAAATTCATTGAACTTTCGCATGAAAATGCTCTCAAGGTTATCAACTTTGCGCCTGTCCGGTTGGCGATCGTGAAACGACAACCACAACAACAACAACAACAGCAGACGATGACGACTTGGTTGTTCTCTATGGTTTAGAGACTTGGCGGGTACATTCAACCTGACATCAGTTGGCGTTCACTTGTTTTGCTGCTGCTGCTGCACGACACGCCCCGACTTTTGCTACATAAACACTCGGCCCACCCCCTCTGCTGCCCTGCCCCCACTTGAGTTCTTAGGGGGGGCTACTCAATTGATTTAGGCGTGCGTGAACTCCATATATTACTTGACTTTAATACAATTGAGAACATATTGGGGCATATATGAGATATTTTGTCTACCCGCCATCAATAACTAATTTTATGTGCTGTTACACACCAACCCCCCATTCCCCATCACCCATCCCCCATCGCCCATCGCCCATCCCCCACTTTATGTGCACGCTACATAATTCTTCGACATGTGTGTTTTTCTCACCCTTGACGCACATTTTTCTCCTGATTTGATTTAAGGCCGCACATTAAAATGAAATTGTTTTCTCTTCTTCTTGTTGTTGTTGTTGTTGGTGTGTGGCAGCTTGTTGAAATTTCTTAACAATTTGTGTTCTTTTTATTTAATTTTTTGGCAATGATTTATCAAAATATTGCCACATTAATAAGCTCAAATGCAAGTCAGCCAATATGCCTGAACTAAAAAGGAGCACACAAGCCTGCATATTATTTATTTAAAATGTTTGAAAATTGTTTGCCCGGAACTGTAATTACATTCGTTCTTTTTCTTTTGGTTTTTTTTAGGTTAGCGCCAATTTTGCACAAGCAATTTTATATGCCAGACCACAAAAACTAAACATAAAGAGCACGGAGTGCGAGTGAAACTTGTACTCATACTTGTACTTAGACTTGTACTTGTACGTGTACTTGCAGTTGAGTGCCTAACCATAATTACGTGGTGGGTTTCTTGCTACCTCAACGTGTCTTATTTGTTAACCAAACTTCTCGCTGTTAAACAGCATAATTACATGCCCCACACAACAAATGCAACTGCAACTGCAACAGCTACAGCAGCAGCAGCAACAGCAGGTAGACAAGACACGACCAGACCAATGGACGGACAAACAGCCAGCCAGCTCACCGGACGGACGGATAGACAGACAGACAGACGGACGGACGGACTGTCTCGAGGGACGTACGAGTTTTGTCTAACTATTGCGTGTCAGTCCTAGTTACATAGCTTCAGTTGAAATCGTCTACTTGACTGACTGTCTGTCTGTCTGTCCGTCTGTCTGTCCGCCTGTCTGCCTCTCTGCTCGCTCCTGCAGTTCTGCCTGACAGCCCTTTCATGTGCTTAGCTCGGTGATATACATACAATTTTTGGTATAACTCTTTTGAGCGACTATTTTGAATGCCAGACACGAAAGAAACGAAACGAAAACGACCAAGACCAAGACCAAGAAAAAGGCGAAGCTATTGAAGCAGGTGACTTCCTGTGCCCCATCTACTTACATATGTAAATGCAGAGCTATCTAATTTTCAGTGGAGTCAACTACCATTCCCGTTCCCAAAAATATATTCAGCGTTTGGGAGCTGTAAAATCCAAGGCCTTTGTTTATAAAGTCTCTGGCACGTTTCTGATATTTGTCTATAGATAAAACATTTTGTTGGAAAATGTGGCGCTGTAAATAGAATCAGAAAATCAATTTGAAAGACTGAGAAATTGTTGAAGGTCTTATAAAAATACGGCCAAACGGAAGTAACATGAATTTATCAAAGAATAAATATTCTTAGCACAGAAACTTTATCATAGAATATATAAGCTGCTTGGTACACAACGAACTCTTTTCATTTAAATTGTGGCCGAGCTCTTAATATTACTGAGATCTGAGTCTTGAATTACAATCATCTACCAAATAATTCCCTTGGTTCCAATACAAAGTGATTAATAAGCTTTAAATTTGTGTATTCAATAACTTTGGGCGTGTTTTTACAGATTAATAATTATTATAATTAGTTTAGTTCTGAGATATACAAATTCTAATTTTACATAGATATTCCTTTTAGCTGAGCTTCTACAGTTTATGCCTTTATTCTTTCTTATGCCTTTATTAAGCGCTTCCTCATTTTTTTTTTCGTCGTAGCTAAGCATCTTTCCATTCACAGCTTTCATCTATTGCTTGTTATCAAATCCTTCATTTCCTGCTGCTGCTGCTGCTGCTTCTGCTTCTTTTTTTAGCTTGAGGCAACAGCAGTCTCAATTATGTTGCCTTATCGTCTAATTGTGGCAGCACACGCCCTTCTGCTGTCCTTGGCTCAGCTCTGCTTCTATTATTTGTGTGTGTGTGTGTGTGTATGTGAGTGGCATGTGGCAATGTCGACATCCGCTTCCGTTTCTGAGCTGCATTTCAGCATACAACATGGCAACAAGCAAGACAACTTAAATGGCAATTAAAATTACAATGCTGCCACATTTTTAGCCACAAGCAGTTTTTTAGTTTAATTTTGTGAAATTGTTGTGGAGTGTAATGTGCAAATTCAAATTCCAATTCAAATACGGATCTCGTCGAAGGCAGTTCCGTAGCGCCCAGCGGAAATGCACAAAATGCATAATTATAGATATTACGTATACGTAATGGCTCTGAGCCTCGTTAGCCAAGGGCGCTGTTTGCCTCAGAGACACGCACAGCAGCAGCAGCCGCAACAGCAGCAACAGCAACAACAAACAGTCGCAACTGAAACAACAACTATACAGGAAAAGGCGTTGAGCGTACACTTGGCAGACAGGCGACAAAAACGCAATGAGCAGAGTCGACAGGGAGGGGAAAAGGGAGAGGGGAGTCAAGGGGTTGCGGTTGAAGCATAGAACTTGACTATGGTTTAAAATACCAGTTTTCACATGCAGTTGTTGTCGTTGTTTGGTATTCATTTATTTAACTATTTATTTATTTTGCATTTGTCGTTTCTCGTTCTCTCTCTCTCTCTCTCTCTCTCTCTCTCTCTCTTCTGTTTCTTGGTTGGTTTGTCTTACCTTAATGCCCCGCAGCAGTTAACTTGTTAAGTTTAAAGGATTCCCATTTCTAACTGCTTGGCAGTAGTTGTTATTGTTGCTCTTGCTGTTGTCTATCTATATGCAAAAAGACTTGAGCCGTTGCTGCTGCTGCTGCTACTTGACTGCCTTTTCATTCGTTCGCTTTAATTTGGTAGTCTTTGCTTTATCGGCTTCCACTGAGATTTGATATGAGAAGCTGCAATTGTAAACAGTTATAATTGCATAGCTGACTTACTGTGTGCAGAGAGGAAGGGGCAAGGGCAGGGGTAAGGGGAAGGGGAATGCTTAGTTATAGTAGTGCTGGGCCGGTCAGTGTCTGGGGCATAACCTCATCAAAACTAATCAGCAATCAGCGCCACAGCGCATGGGCAACAAAAACAAACAGTCGAGCAATCATCATAACGATGATGATGATGATGAACGTGCCAGTTCACCTTTTTGTGTGTGCATAGATGTATATTTGTATATATGTATGCACATATATTTATATACATAGGTAATGAAATTCAATTCTTAAAGTGCCTGGGTATATTACGAGTATACAATTGAAACGACTGAGCAGGTAATACAATTTAGGCAGTGCGTTTGCAACACATTGATATAATTGTTAGCTTGTGGCAGCTGTATAAGAACGGAATTCTCAGATATCAGCTGTTTTTAATGCCAGATAATAGATGCACCCATTTCTTGATCCACAAATGTGGATTCGATATTCGGATTGGTTCTGTTTTGCGTAGGGTCGAAAAATGTTCAGTACAATTTATTTGTAAGACTAAGTCAGTTGTAAACTTCAACGAATAGCGAAGCCTATATTTCCACAGTTTTAGAGCTAGAATCAGCAAACTCGGAAGGTCAACGGTCTAGCCACGCCCACTAACGCCCTCACCCATACATTTCAGCTGTTTTCAGCTGTGCTTGCAATCATATCAGACAATTACGCAGCGTTTACGTTCTTGATAGTTTTTTATTCAGAAAGCGGAAATTAACTTCATTGATTTCGTTGGTTATTAAAACGTAAATCTATAAAAATACTTTATAAATATGTAGAGTATTTAGAATACGGCTAGCAAAGCTTTCTCTCTCTCTCTCTCTTTATCTGTCTCTGTCTCTCTCTTTCTCTGCACTAACGTTTTTGTGTGCTTTTGAAGAGCTCTTAATGACGAGTACAACAAAAATGGTCGGCTAATTAGTTGGCATTGAAAATGCATGACCAGCTGATGCGGATGCGGGTCGGAATCGAGCGATGATTGCATATTGGCCAAAACTAACTGATGACTGTACTTATCGGTGCTGTTCGTGCTCAGTTTGCAATTAATCATTGAGAGCCAAACAAAACTTCATTCATTGCATTTGGGAATGTCCCAACTACTAGCGGAAGAAACGCCCACAAGTCCCAGTCCAAGTCCCAGTCCAAGTCCAATCACAAACACAATCAACAGCAACAGCAACAGCAAGTCAACAAGAACGGAAAGAGCATTTATCGATTTTGTGCCTGACGACAACTAGTGAGAGAGTTGATTTTGTAAATGCATTTTGTTTGTTTGCTGCCACTTTGGCCGGCAGCTTGTTTAATTAATGAGTGGAGTGGAGTGTGTATTTGCATCTTGCTGACACATATGAAGTGACACTTTTGCAGCAATTGTAATATTTATTAAATCATTTGCATGCGCTTACTCGCCAATAGAGTATTTATTTGAATATCGTGTGTGGCTCGTTATGGACTTTCAGTTTCCATCTGTGTTAACCAAGCCATCGGACTGGTTTCCGCCTGCCATATCTATCGGTTAGATACATGTAAAAACATAAATTATGACTGCACTTGTCGACCAAAAAACGTTTGCTCACGTTGGTTGGACCACGAGTTTGGCCAAAAGCGCCGACATGGCGAAACGATTTAAGATTTGTGATCTTGAGTCGAGCCAATCCGAGTCGAGCCGAGTTGCTCCGTCGATTTGGAGTCACTTTAATCGTAATTTATGACACTTGCCCCGTGATTTGCTGGCTAATACTCATAAAACCGCATAACTGTTTTGGATTTTATTCCCTGTTCCTTCTTTTTTTCGTTGCTTTAGGTTTTCACTATTTATGAGTATTGGCAGTACATATAACAGTTTATGGATTAATTAAAATGTTTTTCTCTCCGTTTTTTTCTACTTGCAGGTAAGCGAAAGACCTGATTTTAATATACGGCTAATTCGAACAGGTAGGCGCCGTTATTCTATAACTGGCTGGGAAGTGTGTGAAATGGCAGCTGACTGAGCTACTACTGAGAACACTTATGTGCCAACGAAACTGGAAGTGAGAACAGTCTGATTTCTGATTGGACTGAACAACATATCACATAGCACTTGGGCTTAAATGCTAATTTGTTATCTTTGTAGTTTGACTCTGTTTAACTCAATACCACAATACCAATGTCATAAGTTCCAATAAGTTTTGCGTAATTCCAACCAAATTGCTATTCAGAACTGTGCTGAAATCGGGCTTCAATAATTGCATTTACATGACTGGCTCATTGACCGCAATAATCACGAAAAATGAATATACCTCAATTTGTAGTTCTCAACAATGTTCGTTGGCTTTTTTCGTTGTTTTTGGGTCGTCGTCATTTCTTATCTTATCCACGACTCTGTGGCTTTTGAGATACTACGCGCTCGAAAAAGCGTTTACCCATTTTGTTTTTTTTTTGGGGCATCGCATTTATTTGTCTAACGCAACTCAAATGACTAATTTGGCTTTGATTATTTGCCTTTTATGTGCGCTCCTCTAACCCACCTGCGAGTGCATTGAACCTTCCGTGTTTGTCGTTACGTTACGATTCTCTTATCTCTCAGCTAATGGACAAACTTGGGAAAAACCATTTCAAGGGTTGGCAAATGCACACAAAAACTGAAGTTTTTGAATCACAATTGTAGATGGGGTGTGGAAAAATCTAAACTGTATTGGGACACCCACGCAAATGGTTATAAATCAGCAGGAAATCCAATGAAACATTGATTGATATATGGCTAAAAAGAGGAATACATTACAATGAGAAAGTCAGTGAGGTGTTAATGGTCGGGAGAACAGCGTGGGAACTCTGGTATACTATAATCTACAGATTGTTAGAGAACAGATCGATTCCCATACGGAATACTTATCATCTGATAACAATTCTATGCAAATCAATATATTCAATATATTATATGGGAACCAAATGATACAATGTATTTACTATATACAAATTGTGCAACTTGACAGTGAATACAAAATTAGCATGCTCAAAATAGCAAATCGTTGAAGAAACTGGTGTATGCACAACTTGTGAATGCTCTGTAAAAAGTTTAATTGATTCAAAACAATTTATAAATGAATATTCGAAAATAGTGGAAGAGATCTAAATGCAGATTGATAACATAACTATATGTATCAATAATTACTAACATAAATTCGGATAAATGATGTATACTTCATATATACAAATGATTAGTGTAGGGGTATACGAATTGTTCACAGCTTGTGACGCATGCCAGTGGGGCATGAGGCATGAGGCATGAGGCATGAGGCATGCGGCATGCGGCTTGTTGGGTGGAGTAGGTGGCCAAGGGAGGCGTTGGCGTTGGCAAGCAGTTTGACAAGCAGCGCCGTGACAAACACACACACACACACACACACACACGCACACACAAACACACACAAACACACACACACACACGTGCTGTGATACTTGAACAAGTTGCAAATGAAAATGCAACCTTGACAAGGCGGCAACAACAAAAAACCACGCGCCAAATTACAACGTCAACTTGGTTGTTGTTGTTGTAGTTGTGGTTGTTGTCATTGCAGAGAGTTTTTCTTTTATTTCTATGCATTTTGTTGCTGTTGTTGTTGCTGTTATTTGCTTGCTGTCGCGCATTACTTTTGTGTGCATTTCTTGTGTCTGCCACTGCTGCCTCTTGTTGCAGCCAGGCTGTTGTCAACGCGTTGTCATCAGCAGCAGCAGCAGTAACAACAACAACAACAACAACAACATCATAATCTCTTGCCCAGCCGTGACACGAAAGAGTGCACTTTGTGGTTGCTGTTGTTGTTGTTGTTACCTACACTTTGATATGAGTTTGTAGGTATTTATTTATGATTTTCCTTCTTATATATTTCTTTTTGTTTTGGCTGCCAGCAAGTTGCCCAGTTGACATACAACTGTAACTGCAATTGCAGCTGCAGCTGCAGGCAATTGGAACGCTGAGCTTGCGGCATGCCACAAGCAGACGATAGTGACAATGGCGGACCACAGACAGTGCCCCCAAAAAAAGCATAGATTGGGGGGGGGGGGGCATGACCTGACAAGACAGGGCAGCGACTAAATGAATGAGTGCATTGGGGGCGAGGTTTCTCAATCGGATGGTTTTTCGATTGAGATTGTCCTTAATGAAATTATATCCATGAATAGCCCTTGTGGCATGCTCAAAATTGCTTTAGTTAACTGACAATTATATGTGGATTAGAGTAAATGTGTGTTAAACAGTGGACAGTTCCACTTTATCGAAGTGTTATCAGCACAGATAAGAACTAAGCGTTGACAATAAAGCAATAAAATGTGTTGGTTTTTTGTGAAATGGTTTTTATGTGAGTTTTTTTTTTTGACTAGCCCATTTCGAGAATCTCTGTACTATTGCAAAATAATGATGATTTACTTGATTTTTGTTTATTTATCTCATCTTTACATTTATAAGCCCCAAATCGACACGCAATTAGTCATCGGCTAGTACATTTCTTATAATTAACTCAATGCCTTGCGTTACCGTTACGCACCTTTTTCTTAGTCTTGTTGCTAAGGTCAAATGCGCTACATTTCCCTTGCCATTCTCGCATCATTCACATCTTCACATCTTTCACACCCCACACACATGTCATTGACTTTGTGCTGGGCCATAAATTTAAACACAGCCATAAAGAAAGGCCAACAGGCGACTATTTTTAAGTATAATACATAAAACTTTATATACTTGTACATTGGATCATGAAATTATGTTGATATACATATATATTTTATATATACACATATGTGTGGCAAGTTTCGTTTGTTTTGGGCTTTGATTTCGTTGTGGTTCTCCTTCTATCGATGCCTTCTGCATTTTATGGCATTTAACGACTATTTTGATTGTCACTTTTTATGAGCTTTTAATGCAGCGACGCACACAACAGATTGAATAGGTTAGGGACGATAAGGCGACGCCCACACGCAGAGATTTCATCATCAGCATTCGACAGACACACATGAACTTATTTTTTGTTGTTGCCTTTTTTTTATTTTGGGCGTCGCACACTTGACACAATTCTCGAAGCGCTGCCTAAAATAGTTTACAAATAAAAATTGACAACGACAACGCGGCCAATCAACTAACTGCTGGGTGCGGGCAGCGGGCGCAGAGCTTTAAGGGGGTGCTCTGCTGAGGCGCAGAGCGCAGAGGCGTGTGAAGCGCGCATAAAATTAAATTTAGGCACGAACATTGTTCGACCACATGGCGTTGACGCTGACTGCGACGCTGACTGCGATGCTGACTGCGACGCTGACTGCGACGTCAAGCTTGGCAGGGGAGCAGCAATGAGTGTGCGAGTGTGACTGCCAGAGAGAGGCAGAGAGGGAGAGAGGGGCGCATCTTGGGCAAGGTCATTAAACCACACAAAAGCAAAAGCAGCGACGCGTCGTCATCATCGTCATCGTCATTCACGTCATTATCATTATCATCGTTTGCCTCTGTGCCTCTGCTTGCTCAGCTGTTTGCGCTTGCTGCTTCTTGTTGTTGTTGCTGCTGCTGCTGCTGCTGCTATTGCATTTGTTTTGCTTTTGTTTCCGCTTGCGTTGCATTTTCAACACATTCGCCAAACTGGAAGCACACATTTGAAATCTCTGCCTCTGTGTGTGTGTGTGTGTGTGCAGGTCGCACTGCGACTTTTATACTTTACACACAGTCGCACACACCACGCCCACAGAATCATCGGCAACAGCCTTCCGCGCCAGCTAATTTGCATTTTAGTTTGCTTAGCCGCAGCTAAGCTGCGCTTAATTTATGCATTTTTAAACATGTTTTAAATGTGTATTTCTTCTCTTCCCACCCCCCAACCCCCACTTCTCTCTCTCCCTTCACTCTCTCTCACGCCCAATGTTGTGACATTTTGAAAGCTGTGAGAGAGTGTGGGAAAATATTGTGGCAGAGGCGACAAGTTTCTTGCATAGTTTATATTTTGACTTTGGCCCTGGCTTTTTATTGATTTACTGCGAATTGCAGATGAGCTCATGAATCAGCTTTAATTCGCTCCAAAACATCGAGAAGAGTGCAGTTGCATTTCCATGTGGATTATCAGCTCTCTCTCTCTCTCTCTGTCTCTCTCTCGTACTCTCTCGAGCTGCGCAGCTTTCGTTCGCACTCTGTCGGCCCCAGGTGCCGGCCTCTTTACACAAAAATGTCAACAATTTCAACGCTTAAATGAATTCACTAATTAATTAGGCAAACAAAGCACGCGAACACGATGGGGCGTCAAATGGGCTGGGATGGGGAGGATGAGCGAACCGAAACCGCAGCTCGAGTTGAGCTTACGGGTGAGAGTGAAAGATGGCTGCTGGGACAACTTGACACTTGTAGGATGTAAAAAGCCAAAGGATTGCAGCACTTGAGCAGCAGAGCTGCCGCAGGAGTGCGTTAAGCTGCTGGAAGCTCTGAAACTGACTCCGTCGCTCATGTTGTGTAAATCAATCTGCTGCTCTGCAGAAGATAAGCAGCGTTATCTGGCCAACAATTTGCTCAAATTGTAACTTGTACAACTTGTTGTGGCATCTGTTTGAAAATCTCTGTTGTGGTATGCTAATTTTGCCTGCCCACAATAGATTTACCCACGCGGCTGTCTCAACCATTTTTGGTTTCTTCTTTTCAACAGCTTAATTAAATATTTAAATGCGAGCAACTAACTAACTAACTAACAACAACACAATAAATATGCAGTTACCAAATTGCTAGCGCGCTGCTTATTAAGTTTGTGGTTTTTCTTGGCCAGCATTAAGTCGCCAAATTGCTGCTTCAACAACTGCTAACAAGCAGCAGCAGCAGTTGGAGCAGTTGAAAAACTCGACTCTACTCTGGATTGTGTTTTAACTTGGAACAAGAGGCAGGCAAATAACTGTCCAAGTCGAGCTTTTCAATTTGCAGCCAGCAGCTGCTAATTTGGCAATCAATATTTGTTTATCTACTTTTTTTGGCCCAGGATTTCGCCGCTCAATTGAAATTTTGAAATGCGAGCATTTCAAACGATAAAAAAATACCAACAGCAACTGAACAAACAACGGCCTCAAAGTAAACAAATATAAAAGCGAAAAAGAGTCACAGAAGAGACGGGGAGAGTGGCGAGAGATTGGGATATAATACACCACATGGCCACCATTTGTAATTAATGTCAAATATAAACGTTAAAAGATTATTCTCAATGCATAAAGTGAATAGTATGCTGAAATTTCAGATGCTCTTCTCCACTCTAAGTAGTTAAAAAATACCTTTTGTGTTTTATTATTGCATTCATGTCCTTCAGGGTTACTTACAGGTTTTGCTAAGTCTATTCACTGTTGTTGTTTCAAACTGTGAATTCTTCCATTGTCACAGTTTATTCTCTAGCTATTATTCATTAAAAATTGTAAACTTAACAAGTGGGGAAGGATTATCTTTGGTGTGCCGAAGATTTTATGCTCTTTTCGAACCTTTAGGCAATTTTCACTCTGCCAACTGCACTACCGAAATAAACAAGGGATATATGGCTAAAGCTGACTTCGAGTTGTATGGTAGCTATAAGATATTGTGGTCCGATCCAACTGGTTCCGACCAATCTGCTGTACATTTTAATAATCAGTGTCTGTGCAAAGTTTCATCGTGATAGCTCAAAAACTGAGGGACTAGATCCCATACATATAGACAGACGGACAGACGGACATGGCTAGATCAATTTGATTTGTCATTCTAAGCATACTGGCAGTAACTTTTGGGGGTCTCCGACGCTTCCTTCTATGCGTTACAAACGTCAGCACACTCTTCATATACTATTTTCTTCGAAAAGAGTATAATAAAACGTATCCTCTAATCGTGCATTTCATAAAAACCTAACATTTTCTGCGTAATAAAGTGAATTAAGAAGCGCACTTAACGAAGCGTGAGAATAAAATCAGGTAATATGTATTTTTATTGAAGTGGCAAATCGTATTCAATGCACTCATTAATTAAAGCCCTCAAATAAATATCGTAAAAAAGGCAGCTTTAAGCGCAGCCCTGAAGCTTTAAGCTCTAAAGGCAGCGGCGGCTGAGCCTTGGCAATGATTAAAAATAACTTGGCATCAAACCATTGGCCAAAATGTGCGGCACTTAAATCGCTTTAAGACACATTCGTATTTAATGTTGCTGTAGCTGTATTGTCCAAATGCTTTTTCGACGAAAAAATGGCTGCAAGGCAACAAACAAAACATTTCTGTGGTAAAATGAAATGTTCTTACACATTGAAATTATTTTAACACAATGTAAATCAAAATATTTGCATGCTAAATTATATGAAATTAGCCAGAGGCAAATTAATAAACAAGTGCAAATGCTTTTATATACGAGATGACGAGAGCTTTAGAAAGCAATTCGTATTTAACATTTAAATCTAATCTCATACAATCGCATACATATAAAATGTATGTGTATACTATGTATGTAGGTACAATTGTCCGGTTTATTTATTTATTTAATGATGACTATCAAATTTAATTAAATTATGCACTTAAAAATAATCAAATACTATGAGACATGAATTTTAAAAATATATTTAGCAAAAAAGGATTTAAAATTCATATGTTAAAATTTTTGCGTTAAAATTTCTGATATTTAAATTGTCAATTGGGCCACAAAACACAGAAAATCGGTAACAAATATATGCTTAGTAAATGTTAAGCATTAATTAGAAAAAAGACAAAAATGTTCAATGATTTTACAGGGTATACTTTGGCATACAACTGAACGCGGGGGCAGACCAATCGGCTTGAGTTAAAGCCGAGCTGAAGATTAATATTTTGCAACTGAAAATTGAGCATTGAGCAACAATTTTGGTTTGTAGATGCGAACGCAAAGTGAGTGGCTGAAAGACGAGAAACTTGAAATTATTTCCTTTTTGCCTTCAGCTCGATCATTAAGCAGCTGTTGCTCATCAGTTGCATTCAATCATCAATCAAAATTTTGTGCTGTGCGTGAGAAGGCAACTGGTTGATGCTGCTGCTGTTGCTGCTGTTGCTGTTGTTGTTGTTGTTGGCCACTTTAATGATGCAAAAACGTACAAAATGCAACTGCAACTGGAAGTGCAGCAAATTGCCAGCCTGAGGGCAGCCTCGAGCCTGCAAAATGCTCTCGACTCTGGCAAACAGTCCCATGACCGACCCCACAAACGCACGCCCTCCGCCCCCGCCCCCTTCTACCTCCGCAGTCCACCATTTCCGTGCGTCTGTGGTGCACTTTGACTAATCCATCAGCAAATGAGGCAACTGCCATTGGGGGTTGCACACACTAACACACACACACACACACACACGCACAGTTGCAATAAAAGCGTTCTTCACGCTGACCCTTCAATATATTTATGTGAGTGTGTAGCTCCAGCTCTCTAGCTGCTCCCCTCCTCCTCCTCCTCCTCCTCCTCCTCCTCCATCAGTCGCCACTCCATTCGGTACTTTTTGCAGTATTTTCAAGTGCTCTTTTCTCAGCAAGCTCATTTTATATATATACGCTTTTTTCCGCTTTATGTCAGGACTTTGTTGGTTGAGCTTTCAAAGTGGCCGCTGATGGTCGCGTTTTTCTATCTCTGCCATCTCTACCCATTTCCGCTTCTCTCTCTCTCTCTCTCTCATTCTCTCTGTCGCTTGCCACGCATTGATGTGCAAAGTTTTTATGATGCATTCGTGATTTCTTCTATTATTATTTTTTATTTTATGCTGCACTGCGTCCATTTTGATTTTAAGGCCTTTGTCCTTGCTTCAAGTGTTGGCAGGACTGCGGTTTTTAATGATTTAAATTTTTATTTTTGCTCCTGTGGCTACAAAGGTTGCTGCTGACTTTAAATTAGCTTGTTTAATTCCAAAAAATGTATTTAAAATTGGGAAAGTTCGAGAGAATCCATAAAAATGATTAGCCCAGTTTAAAATGTTTGAAAAAAAAAAAGAATTGACCAAGTTGGAGATGCGGGGCATCGATCCCCGTACCTCTCACATGCTAAGCGAGCGCTCTACCATCTGAGCTACATCCCCTTGTGCCAGTACGGGCACAAACGAATCACAACTATCAGAGAGAGAGAGTGACAGAGAGCGGCGCAAACACTTTGGCAGCGATCGTTTGCTATGCTACTCCCACTCTGCTTATGCTGCGGCTATAAATAGACACTCTCAATTTAGATAGCAGCTGATTAACAGTTTTAAAGCGCTTAACACTTTTGGGCGCGCGCTCTCTCACTCTCTCGCTCTCTGTCTCTGTCTCTGTTAGTGCAATAGTTGTTGCTTGAGTAATTTCTTGTGATAGCTTCTTAAAGACAGCAGCTGCTTATTATTTGCTTATTAATTGGCCATGTAATTTGCAAAATTACGTTTGATACGTGTATGTGTGTGTGTGTGTATTGGTATGCGCATGTAGCAACTTTTGCTGTGCTCAATTACAGCTAATTAGCAGCGCTGTTATTGCTGATTAAATATACACAGAGAGTGAGAGTGAGAGTGCAGAGCGGCAAGAGTGTGAGAGAGTGAATGTAGGAGTAGTAGTCAAAGTATGCCCTCCTCTCTCCCTCTCTCTGTCTCTCTTTCCCTCTCTGTGTCGTCTCAAGCTATAATATCAGTTGCAAAATTAGGTCACAACGCGCTGTAGATAATTATGATGATGAACAACGTGTCGAACGTGTTTGTTGTTGCTATCTGTCAGCTGCTGCTGCTGTTGCTGTTGCTGCTGCTGCTGCTGGCATCAGAATTGCAGCAGCAGCTGTTGGCCATTTTACTTTCAATATGCGCTTTAGTTTTTATCTTCGTTTTTCTTGCCCTGTCTCTAAATTGGCAACGATTTGGGTCACAGTTGTCGTCTTGCCATCCTGTGACGTCAGCGTCTCGTCGCTCGCCTTATTAACAAGAATTTCTTTAGCCTGGCAAGAGCTAACAGCTAACATCAGGCGCTGCAAGAAATTGAAATTGGCTTTCAAAAGTAGGTGGCTTTGTGGTCGAGATAAGACCGCAGCAGCAGCAGCAGCAGTAGCAGCTGTTTGATTTATATATGCAACTTGCTTTTTATCAAACGCAATCGTTGCAACAGCTGCGCACAAAACTAAACGCTAATCATATTTGAGCCGTCCAGCTGGATGGATGGTCGATTTCCGCATGGTGTCCCAAATCCGAAAACCGAAACGCAAAACCCTGTGTGAAAACTTCTGCTTCATTAGCAGCGTTTGTGCTGGTTTTTGGGACAGGCGGCGTCTGTAGGGGCAGGGGAGGATGCCACAAGCAGTGTGGCTTGTGGTTGGCATAATTTATGGCTCACCTTATGTAACGAAAAACTCTTTTGGCCCACATACTTGGCGTATGCGTAATGTCATTAAATAATGCCACATGCCGCATGCCACACACAGACACACACAAACACACATACACACTCACACACAGCGACAACTCACGTGATTAATCGCATTACTAATCAATACAAATGTCACTCAAGCGCTGACATTTGAGATTTGTGGCCAGTTGTTGTCTCTTTGGTCTCGCATTACGCATACGCACAGTAGTCCCCCGCTCCCCACTCAAACACTCCGCCATACAAATGCCGAAAACAACGGCGCACAGTTGTCGCGTTTCCCATTGTCAATTAACTGGCGTGTAAATTGACTTAACCTGCAGCAAAAAGAAAACTTCAAATGCAGCCACAGATTTTGCTACCGACTCGCAGCAGCAGCAGCAACAGCAGCAGCAATTTTCCAACATTTTTCACATTGTTAGCCCACAAACATTTTTCACGCTGTTGGGCTATTGGTTTCCACTCGTTGTTGTTGCTGTCGTTGTGTTTGTTGGCCTTTATCGCCTGACACTTTTTGTTGCTGTTGTTTTTTTAACAACTGTTTCGTTGTTGTTTTTCGTTGTCTGTTGTCAGCTGTTCGCATTGTTCGGCTCTTTCGCGTTCTATTATCAGCTAGCTGGCTTTTTGGTTGATATCCGGGCTAACTGGCAAAGTGGGCGTGGCCTGCCGCCCGACGCTAATTAATGTCGCGTGTTTTCTTTGGGCGCTCTAATGCGATGCAAGAAGTTTACTAAATACGTCAGTCCGAATGCCAATGGAATAAGGTCAAACAGGGGTTAATAGGCACAGTGCCACCCCCAGTCTCTCACTGCTACCCTCAAGGGGGGTTGCTCAGCCGGAAACGCGTTGCCATTTCCGTTTTGATTACAGGTTATGGCCATGTTGCCATTTCCAGGCATTCGGACCTTTCAGCTTGAATGGGAAATGGTTTGCAAGCGTGAAAAGTTGCCGCAAATAAATTGAAGTGACTGTATAGCTGAAATGGGCGTGGCTACGCTGCTCTAGCTCACTGTATCACGTAGCCAAAGTTTATTATAAAGCATTTACGCAATTACAATTTGTGAGCTTGCCTAAATCTTATTTTATTTGAGGGATGCCCTCATTACCCCCTCTCTCTTTCTCTCGCAGTCGTTTTGTTATCACTCGTAAATCAGCATAATTGGCTCTAAAAACAAGCTAAATAAAGCCAAATAAAGCTAAATATGCGCACACATCATAAAACGGACTTTGTAGCTTTGTGCTTTGTGTTTTCGTAATTTGCTTTGTGCAATGCGCTAAGAGTTTTTCATTTGTGTTGTTCTCGCAGCTGTTCGCTAATTTCTAGCAGCACGACATTAACAAAAATTTCGAAATATATTTTATCACTCAATGCTGATCTATTGATATGCTATGACAACATTTTTTGAAGCTAACTGAAGCGAATTGCTTAGCGCGTAAATTTCTATGATATTAGGCAAATTTAATATTGAAAAGCGCCCTCCCAGCGGATTTGAATTGATTTGCTTGCCACAACCCGTTTAAATAGTCGAATTTCTTTCTATGAGCCTCCAAATGATTTCTTAAAACAACATTAGTGTTTCATATTTCCACATTCAAGCATAATTCGTCATCTTTCGGTATACAAACATTTCATTACTATACCAAAGTTGAGCTTTACATTTTTCGGGCAATGATTATGGCATTAGTCAGCAAAGGCTGCAGCAGATTTACATTTTGATTGCATTTTATTGCCAATGACAAAATCATCAAGAGCACTGAAATGTTATGATAATTCAGCAGCATTACCATAATTTTGAACAAAAGCAAAAAGCGAAACAAACAACCTCACAGCCGCTGGACACACAAATGTTTTATGCATATTTAAATAGTCGTAGCGCCAGGAGCATGTTGGATTATTAACGCATACCCTGCATCGTTTGTGCGGGCATATTCGCTGGTGCTCCCTTCCTGCCCTCCCCTTCCTATTATGAGTGTCATTATCACTGGTGATTATCATTCGAGTCTGGCATTTGATGTCTTGTCCAGCATTGTATGTGCGTGTGGAATTTACAAATAAGCATAAAACGATTTGATATAACGAAAAAGAAAGGAATATACAAAACGCAAAGCCGCACATAAAATTATTTGACATGTCGCAGCTTGTTGTCCTTTGTGTCCTTTGTCCAAATGCCTAATGTGAAAACTATGACGCCAAAAGCTCTGGACGTTGACAAATTGCCAGTCGACGCTTCACTCTGCATACACAAATAATCTGATGTGTATATATAAAGCAGATTTTTTAATGTGTGTGATTTTAATGCGAGTCCTCGTTATGAGCCAGGGTATTAAATGTTATGGCATGACATAATAACTATTTAATGCACATTAAATGAAACTTTAAATCCGATATATATTTGCATAACAGAGATGAACTTTAACCTTCAACGCTGCTGCATGAATGCATAGCAAAACCTCAATATTGTAAAGCCAAATGTTTGACATAAAAACCAAATATTGGGTGCTATAGATTTTGGAAATCTGGTCCTTTTAATACTTTTCAAGTATGCAAGTTTTTAAAGAGCCAATAAGCTTTGTTTTATTCAACATTTTACTGCAATATGAAAATCTGCTTGTAGTAATTGAATGGCATTTGAATAGTAATATGCAATATCTATAATCTAACACCGATGATATTGAACGTTTATTGAGTTTGTGCAATGTCCGTCTGTCCGGATGTGCGCAACTTTTTTCGACGCTATTGAAGATAGAGACTTAAAACTTAACCTGTTATACTTGTTATTATCTGCTTCATATAAAGTGATAAGAATTTTGAGCCAAACACACTGGGAGGCTGGTAAATCGATAATATGTCCTTTGATTTTACCTTCATGTTCACGCTTGGCAACATCCTCTTCGTGTTCTTTGCAAGGACTACAACAAAGTGTTCCATGTCATCTCGGTTGAGCTCTCTCTCCCACTAATAAAATCTTATATTCTTTTGTATTTACGGGACTCCTCTGCCCGTGTTTAGTTAAATCTATTTCCCTTTTTTTCTTTATTTCGCTCCTTTATTTTTCTTTATTCTCTCTCTATCTTCTATTTTTCACTTTATAAAATACTTTCTAATAGTATATACTAACTCATTATAAATACTTGCTTCCTTTTAAATATTAACAAACTACTAAACAAATTGTTATTGATTTTTGGTTTGATTGGGCTTTTCTGGGTTTTCCCCAATCCTTGCAACAAATGTTGGACCAATGATTTAATTTTGCTATTGATATCCCCAGAACCTAACGTAATTTTAACTTTATATCTTTAATTTAAATTTTTTGAAAATTTTGTATATACATTTAAATGTTTTATAATTTTATATAAATTCTTTTGTGTCGACTGTCAATAGTCGACAATAAATAAATAAATAAAAATGTCGATGGACAACTTTTTTACCTAGAGTCATAATCAGAAATGCCTATATCTCACACAGCTTGAGAGCTAAAGTTACCATAATTGGAATAAATATTACTGTTAACCTCCCCCACAGATCACAGAAAAAACTTCCTGACAACGCTCATTCTCATCCCCGTAATCGCCTAAATCGATATACCCGAAAGCACAAATCGATAACACGTGCATATGTTCTTACCATGGTATCAGAGTATTACGCTGTCGGTAACGTAACGTCGCTGCAACGTTCTTACTTGTTTACTTGTTTGTGTAACGCCATGATCGATTTACCAATTTATTAACGGCTGATAGATTCACCAATTTATTCATGGCTGAGTTTCGGTTATCAGCGTAGTTCAGTTTGCTAACTTTTAACCCGCCTCAAGTGAACACCATATACATTTCTTTATATGTATATATGTGTATCTGCATATATATCTCACAATTCTTGTATACATAATTTCTCAATATGAAATTCTTTGCGCATTTTGTGCGTCACGCGTGTCTATTCATAAAGAGAAGCAGACAGCAGGGGCAGCATAGTCATGTGAATTATTGAGGGCATCTAAAGGATTGCGCGCTTGGTCCTCGTGAGTCCTTGTGTGTCTGCCTGACTGCCTGCCTCAACGTGGCTTATCATCAGCTGCAGCCAACTGCTGTGTGGCATTGTTACAAGTAGTTAGACGTCATAGCTAAATATATGACAGCCGTGTCCTGTCCTCCTGTCCGTTGCATGCGGCAAGCGCAACTCCATTCAAAGCGTTGCCATTGTTTGCCACACAAATTGCATAGAAACCTATTGAACTCGGTAACGAGCCACAAGCGACAGCTGTACAAACCGGTCAATATAGTCATAACTTGGGCTGCAATTGTTTTGCAGTCCTACCTGAAACTTGAAAGCACTCAAAGATACCTTTAAATTACATTTAATATGGTTATGAGGTATATTCAAATATTCAACTTAGATATTGAGTAATATTTAATGACAATTCTTATTGGGAAATATCTTTGAATATGCGTTTAAGAATTTCTTTTAAAGTTTGGAAACTGTTAGAATCTTTGAGCAGATTTTGCTATTTGAGCATAGAAATCACTGATACATACACGCAGGCCCACACACACACATAGACTCTCAACCAACACACGTAGCTTGGCAATAAATTTGCAGTCAAGGGCCAAAATGTGGCACGGACTTAGGCGTTGCCACTTTGCCGCAAAATCCTATTTTATTTTCAATTTGTCAGCAATGTGCGCCGAGCGTTAAGCTGACAGCGAGAGCCACCAAAAAAGCATTTATATATATATATAAATGTATATACATACATAAATTTATGTATATAAACTTATTTGGCCTTGGCCAAGTGTGGAGTAGCTATTAACTTATTAGTACAACGTGGCGTATGCGCAACTTGGCAACTTTGCTGCTTGTGCTGGAGTTGTGTGTGTACAATCAGCACAAGCACACTGACAAAACCGTAGCAAATGAAACAATGACAGCTTGTCATGTTTATATAGCACACACACACACACACACGCACACACATACACACAGAAAGAGGCGCATCCTGGCTCTCGCTCAAAAGTCGACTACAGTTTCTTGTTCCTTTTTATGAAAACGCGCGCGTCGCTTTGTCTGAGTGAGCAGCACAGCCTTCGCATCCACCCACTTCCTTTTGTCACTGGCATATGAGAAATGTGCTGGCTTTTACATTGATAGTCGGCATTACGGGCTCTCGCAATTCTAATATATGTATGCATCTCATCTCAGCAGGCGGCAGTCGGCAGGCAACGAGTTTATTTTAATCAGATTGTTGACTGCTTTTGCTGTTTCCTTCTCCTTCACGCGCGCTTATCAAGTGACTTGAATTTTAATAAATTATTCGCAGACGCCGCACGAATTTTGCTTTTCACCTGACGCATTTTTAATGAGCGCACACACCTTGAACTGAACTCTTGCGACAAGCCAGCGCACTGAAGGGGCTGAGCAAATTGCCAAAAAGCTTAGCCAGGTGCGCGAAAAACATAAAAATTGCCTGAAAATGACAAAGGAAGTGGACGTTATGTGACTGGCATTGACAAAAGGCGTTGGCCATTGAATTGAATGCCGCAGATAAGTTATTGTAGACATGTAAGCATTTGCCGTCTGCCCTTTGCCAGCATAAGGACATATAGAGAGTGGGGACTAGCATTAGTTGTGCCTGGTATAATAATTACATAATTAACGCATAATTAACTTAAAACTAGCCCCAACTGATGGCTAGAAAAGGCGAGTCTGCGTCCATTCCCGCCGACCATTGCCAACAGGCACAGGTTGCCGCTATCCTTTTGTGCTGCTTTGTCCTGGGCAGGCTAAATAAAGCATGCCAAGCACAGCGGCAGCATCAAGGAATCGTTCGGGCATGCAAAATGGACGAGGGGAGCGCGTGAGGGAGCTGAATTCAGCAGAAATGCTGATGATGCTCTGAAGCAGGCTCGCTTCTGGGGCGTGGCTATTTTTGGGCTGCACACGTTGGGCGCCACACAAAACAAAAATTAGTTGGCCGCAAAGCGAGGACGATGACGATGACGATGACGCTGACGCCCACATGGCAAATGCTTGCACAGGCTCCATCTCCATCTCTATCTCTATCTGTGAGCTGCCAACTGATGGCTGCTTTCAAGGCCATCATCATTTATATCTCCAGCAAAGTTTTTCATGTGTCAAATGCATGACCAGAGATTTTTTTGGCCGTGTCTGTCCTGCTGCTGCTTGTGCTGCTTGCTCTTACTGTTTCAGTTCTTGATTTGCTTTCTGGTTTGCTGCTTCTCTCAATTGTGCCACTGGCTCTTGTGCCTGGTAATTTTCCATTTTTGCTCCTTGTTGCATTTGCGTCACAGCCACGTTTTAGGTCCATGTGTGTGTCATAATCAATCAGCTCCGAGCATTCCACCCACGAAAAATAAAATATAAATTTTATGCACACATAGTTTACAAAATGTTTTAATTCGATGGAGATTCGATGTTGCGTTGGGTCCTCATAATAGCGCATGAAATTCGTTTAAGAGCGGTTTCCTTAACCTTGTCGCGACCTTTTAAATGTCAGTCCGTTAGCTGCCTACAAAGAAAATAAAGAATATATGTATATAAAAAAAAACAAGTGGGGAAGGATTATCTTCGGCGTGCCGAAGATTTTATACTCTTTCGAACCTATAGGCAATTTTCACTCTGCCAACTGCACCACTGATATTTCATAAGCTGTACAAAATCGTTTTGTCGCGTAACATTTTTTTTTGTTCTAAAAATATTTATATCATTGCCAGTTGTATAGCAGCTATAAGATATAGTGATCCGATCCGGCCGGCTCCAACCAATGTGATGTCTCTTTGAATAATAAGTATATGTGCAAAGTTTCATCGCGATAGATTAAAAAACATGGGATATATGGCCAAAACCGACTTCGAGTTGTATGGCAGCTATAAGATATAGTGGTCCGATCCGGCCGGCTCCGACCAATGTGCTGTCCCCTGGAATAATAAGTGTCTGTGCAAAGTTTTATCGCGATAGCTCAAAAACTGAGGACTAGTTTGCATACATACAGACAGACAGACAGACAGACAGACAGACAGACAGACAGACAGACGGACATGGCTAGATCAATTTGTATTGTCATTTTAAGCATACTGGCAGTAACTTTTGGGGGTCTCCGACGCTTCCTTCTATGCGTTACAAACTTCAGGACAAACTTAATATACTATTTTCTTCGAAAAGAGTATAAACAGACTCTTAACTGTTTACGGCGTTTGACTAACCCTTTTCTTTTTCAACTTATTTTCTTTTTAGGTAAGCTTAGATTATATAAAACTCCAAATAAAAAACAAGCTCAGCGAAAGAGATAGCGGAAGTGAGGAAGATGGAGCTAAAGAGCTATCTAGCGAAAAGTGATTTATGGGCTAAGTACACTCGCGGAAAAATAAGCTTGAGAATTTATAAAATCAGACTTCTTCCAAGAACTTTGCAACAAAACTCCAATTAGGATTTTCATGTGAATTTCGTGAAATTTGCAAGCTGCTTGCTTTTGTTCTGATAAATTCTTGAATTTGATATTTTTGCCTGAATTAAATGTACAACTTTAGCAGCTTTAGTTTAGTCCACACACATTTTGTTCTTGCAGTGTAGCAAATAAATATAAATATTTGCATTGCCTACTTCTGTGCGTTGTGCTGTCAGGACTGAAGCTATGCAATTAGGTCGACAATGGCCTCATTTATTATGCCGCCAAAAATGGTTTTGGCCCAACACAAAAGCAGTCCCTCCCTCTCGCCTCCCTGCTACTGGCCCCCACTTGGCCATTGGTCATTTTGTGCTCAGCGATTGTGCGGCTGCCAAATGATGCATAAATTTATGTCAATTTCTCTTTTAAACAATTAAAAATCTGGGGGGCAAAATGTCTTCTCGTACACAAAGGAAAATGAAAAGCAAGCAGCGTTCTGCTTCATTCCGTAGCCCCCATTCGCAACCCAAGCAGATGCTGCCGCTGTCTGACAAAGGACTTAGCGTAGCCACGCCCAATGGCCGCCCACTTTTAAATATTTCATGTAATGCCTTTGCAATTTGGCGCTGTTGTCATTTTTCATTCAGCGCTGCCTGCTTTGAGGCGTGCAAGAACCAAAAGTGAGAAATTAAAGTGAAATATTGTGCACACAACAGTGCTAACGTTTCCTTTTTTTTTTAAGAGGCAACGTCTTTATCGTGATTGCTGTCAGCTTTGCTTTATACGTAACAGCAGCTGCCCATTAAATGGTTTTAGTTATTGCCTATTATGATTTTTAATGTGCCTACGCATTTGTGCTTTAATGATTCGATTCGCATGACTTTGTCATAGACATTCACTTTGAGTACTTTAAGTAATCTTCCAAATAACTGAAAAGTAAAGTACTTTAAACCATTATAATTTAACTATTATTCAGTTGAATACAAAAAATAAGCGAATATTTAAATTTAAATAAACATTGAAAGGTAATACATAGTCAGTTTATGGATTATTTTATACTGTTTTCCAAAATCGAATCTTGTTAAACATAAGAAATATTTTTTTTGTAATAGCTCAATGAATATTTCTAGTGCTTTTTATTCAGTGAAGCATGTGTGTTTGGCTGTGTTTGTTATACGGTAGCGCTCAACTTAGGCAGGCGTACATAATTTGCCTAGAAGTATGCAATCAAAATGGTTTTAATTGATTTTAGTCGTCGCGTCGTTTCTCGTTGTGCTCTAAAGTCAATGACTGCTGCCTAGAAACACACATACACAAACACACACACACACACACACGTATACACTTGGAGAGACTTAGGCACACACACACACACACATGCTTGACAACTCATATACACTCAGCGTCACTTGGCAAATTCTAAATTGCATAAATTTATTTCTTGCTCGTTCGCCATCCCGTCCCGTTGCCGCCCAGATGCCACGCCCACCGGCCTGCAGGCCATTTGTAAAATTGATTACGCGCATAAATTGAAGCAGACGAGCGACGATATCAAAATGTTGCCACAGGGGTTGAACACAGGACGAAGGGACAGGGCAGCGCAGCGCAGGGTTGTAGCATACTTTTTAGGCTAGTTTCAAATTGAATTTCACTCACTTTTACATATACAAAATTTATGTTATCAAATTCAATTTGCTTTAATTGTGTTTGTTGTAGGCGCTCTTTACCCTTTCACTGGCCGCCCCGAAAGCTGTTTGTCAATTAACAGCAGCGAAATGTTGCAATTATTGTTGCGCATTGTGTGGCACACACATCCACACACACACACCCACACACACACACACACACACACACACACACTCGCCCGCATTTGGGTGGGTAATTATGCATGTACAATTGGAAATTTGCGAAACGCTTGCATGTCTGGGATATTAGAATGTCCCGCTGGTATTGGCGTACATTGCCATAATTATAGCAGTTGGAATGGCTTGAAGTGCCCAAAACATGCGAATTACGCATCGTGGGGCAACTGACAGGCGACAAATGTGTCGAAATTGGGATGGTTGTCTGTGTGTTTTGGAAGAATGTCAAAAGCTGAATTGTTTCAATTCTTATTGTATGCCATATGCATTTTTTATTCAACTTGTGTGTAATGCTAATAGAAACTAATCAATTACAATTCAGACCGAACAAAAAGATAGGTATAAATACTTGTGACTTGCTAGTTGAGAGAAAAGAAGCTATTTTACTACCACTTCATATATAAATTCTGTATCTTTTAGTCTTTAAGATTATCCCAAGACAAAAGTTGTATTTCTTTTGTGTAGCTTAACATTTCTTGATTCGTCTACATTCTATATAGTTCGTTTAATTAGTTTTGCAGATGATCTCATTCCGAATGGAATTCATTCTATTTCAGCCCAAATAGAAAACTTTACATGTCCTCTTTGGTCACCTCAACACTTTATAATGTTTTCTATGAATCATATGGTTAAAGCATCAACTTGGCATGATATGTTATAATCCTTATACTGCAAGTATGTCATGTGTATCCATTTAACTGCCATGGTCACTTCTTTCTACAGTTTCTTATGGATAATCAATTGATCACACGTAGTCTGTCAAGCTTGTCGCCTTGCCTTGCACCCGCATAGTGTTTGAGTGTGTTTGTGTATGGAACATCATCACAACGGACATATGAACAAACAGACAGACACACAATAGATAGATATGCATAATAACACAGGCAGATGAAGGCAATCAGAACGATGCCACTACAGAGTAGCAACAATACAAATTACTAATTTACACAAATGTGAATTGAAGGTGGCCATTCCACTCCACTCACCTCCCATCCCATCCCATCCCCATCCTCCATGTAGGAGGAAACCCTGGGAATATCAGCCGTCAACATTTAGTCGTGATATAGCATACGTAATGAGCTATGATTATGGCCAAACTGCAATTAGTAATTGAACCGTTAAGCATTTCGTTTAACTACAACAATTGTTGCGCTCGCGTTTTACATGCGGCTTGCGAAAAAAGAAAAACATGAAAATGAGACCCAACACAAATTCAATTTAAAGCCAGCCGCGCCTCAAAAAGCTGTTCATAAAAATAATTTACAGCAACGCGCAGCGAGCTGACGACAAAGTTCAATGAACGCCAACAGGAGCTGCCAAAGGAGTTTGGGCTTGGATGTGGGTCTGGGTTTTGGTTTGGGTCTGGGGGGGAGACAGGAAAAGCAGACGAGCAAGTTAAGGCCGCAGGCAACGAGCGAATGCTCGCTTGTGGAATGTGATGGAGCAGTTTAAGAATTGGATAAAGCGGTGAAGGTGATGAGTTATTCAAAAAGCATGTGCAAAATGTCAGAAGAAATCAAATGAGATTAAAATATAAATATGTACAGACGCATACACATGTATGTGTGTATAAATGGGGCTGAAAAGAAAAAGGGCTAACAGCAAATGCTTGCAAGTGAATGAAAAATAAGGGGCAGCTGTGACCGTTGGGAAGCCAGCCCGTTGGCGAGGACAGGAAACTGTTCCAATATGAAGCCAAGTTGAAAACTTTCCAATGCCAAAATCGCAATTTTAACTTTTCGTTTCATTTTTGGCTGCTTTTGCTGGCTTTTGCTTATCACGTATCAAGCGGACATTGGTGTCTGATTTGATTTTAGACATTGCCACGCCCCCTTAGTCAGCTACCAGCCCAGACTGAAACATTCGAGTTGGTAGCCAACACTTGAGCACGATCTGCGATGCAACACCTGGAAAAAAGGCAATTCCGGAATTGAGACCGAAAAGTAATTTCCAATTGTGCAACAAAAGCGTTCATGTTGATTATTTGCTTACCTGTATCTATGATAGGCGTAGAGTCGTATGTGGGAACCAAGCATTTGTTCTCAGCGATTATAGGTGCATATTATGTCAGACATATCAGAATATGTATATAGATCTACATAGCACATCAAAACAAGTACATTTAAAAGATATAAACTTTATATTTGGTGCGTACTAGAGTTGTAGCTTATCGTTTAGAATAAACGTAACAATCTTTAAGCTGAACGAACAAACTGTATCCCTAATTCTAGTTCATCTCGTTCATTCTTTGCGAATCAAGAACATATATTTATCAATTGTGACAAAATTTAACGAACGAAACTAAACTATACAAATTATTTGACCGCTAAGTTTGTTCACCAACAATTTTACTACTGAACCTGTTCAATTGAACCACTAAATACAATTCTAAGGTGTATGTTCCTTGTAGCTATAAATTGATAAATTGATATGATATTTTCCAAAAAGCCAATAATAAACGCCTTTAAAGCACATACATAGAATATGCACTTACTTACTGCAGAACATCAAAGGGACATCAGATTACGAATATAGCTCTTTGTTGCAAATGCATTCAGAGGATACTCACTACAGAGCATCTATGAGTCAAGCACTTTCGACTAGAGCATTCTTGTTTAATTTACTGAAATCAATCAGAAAACCAGCAACGATTTGCTACAGTTTTCACATTGCGTGCACAAATTGTCCAACACAAATTGAGGGAACCTACGAAAGGGCCCAGCAGCTACAAGAACAACGAAAAGAGCGCAGACAACACAGAGAACAATCTTTTAGGATTGGATTTCAGCTTTTGTGCTGTCTGTCTGGCTGCTGGAGTGGATTGGAGCTAGCTGGCTAGCTACCTTGGTAATTATCATTTAGTTATGGCACTTTTTGTTTCACTGGCTCTTAAGATTCTGGTTTCTTGAAGCGGCTGCCTCGAGTGCCCGAAACGGCGACACGCACATGATAAATGATTTTCCATTAACTGCCATTGAAAAAAGTCGAAAGGGCGTTTCGGAGGGAAACAGAAACAGCAGGACAAAGCCAGCCATAGAAACTCCGTCTCGAACACATGCTGTGTGTGTATGAGTGTATGTATGTATGTGTGTGTGTGAGTGTGTGTGTGTGCTGCAATGTGCTTGCGTTTGTCATCCATCATCAACGAAGGCGGCGGCATCCTCTGTGCTCTATTATTACTCCCCCCAATACCTACATTTTATCAACTGTCTGCATCAGAATTATTTGTCTTAGTTTTTCAACGATTTTTCTTGTGTGGTTTTCATGTAGAAATTTGTTTAACCCAATTTCAACTGAAATGCGTACAGCAACAAGAGAAATGAACAACTTGAGAGCGAACCGCTGGCCAAATCTTAAAGTTGATTTTCCTTTATTTTTGTGTAACTTGATGCTCGGAAAAATAATATGAATAAAAGACAAACCGAGTGGAGATGGCTAACAGCAGTCACCCAACGACCAATGTTTGATTTTTTTCCTCCAGATTTGATAGATGACCATAAAATATTAATGTTCGTTGCATATGTGTGTGCTCGTATGTGTGTGTGTGTGTGTTACATGGATTTGACTTTGACGTCAAGGTCTTTTGCAAAGTAACCACTAAATGGCGAGCAGACCCTTGTGCATAAGAAAAAAACACAATTTGATTGGGAAACAAAAGAAGTTTCTTTAATAATATAGTTTCTATACATCATTAAGTATTGGAAATGTCTTTTTGATAGACTTGCAATTGATATAGATGTGTACAAGTTGATAATATAGATTGATCATGCATTTTAAATGTATGTATTTATCATTTGCGAATTGATTCTGTTTGTGTAACTTTACCAGAAGCAAATATCCTAATTGGTCTTAAAAAAAAACAATGCGTTTAACTAAGTAACTGAAAATCTGTGTAACTGTCTACTGTTTGTTGGTAGCTTAAGTTGCTTTAAGGCCATAATTCAATTCCAGAAAGCGAATCCTTAGTTAAGCTTGGACACTTTTATATTATGTAACTCATTAAACACTTGAACCTTAAAGAGAGCTTACAGTGATTCCATTTTACTCCGTAAAACACTTCATCAGCTACTTTTTTTCAAGGGAAATTTCATTGGAATATCTTAGCTCTGTGCCCCATTGCAAAGTTCATAGTACACAGTGTTTGCGTTTGGCATAATAAACTCATTATCATTAAGAGGCCGACTGTTGGCCCGCTTGCTATTAGACATGCAAATGGCCGAGACGAGCGCCTAAAAGTAGACAACGAGAGCTCGCTGGGAGGCAAATGATGAGTCATCTGCACGCATAGCAATTCAATCCAATTTACAGCAATTTGCCATAATTTCAACGCTTAACGACGAGTCGAAAGATTTACGGCAGGCAACTTTTCATAGATGAAGATAAAGATGCAGAGCAAGGAGGCAGGATGCAGGACGAGGACGAGCACTTGGGAACGGGTGACAAGTCTGGTAAAAATAAGATGCTGCGTAATTTTTCCCTTACTTTTTTCCTCTTTTTTTTGGCCAACGCACAAACCATAACAAAAATATTTTTCGGCTGCAGAAAAAGTGAGACAGAAAGGGAGAGAGGTTGAGCGAGAGCGAGATACATAGAGAGAGGAGAGCGATGCTCATAACTGCGGAATGAGTCAGACAGACGGCGACAAAGACGTCGTCGCCCTGCCTTTTGGCCCAGACATTCGCACTTTTTGGCCATGGCCAATGGCATCATAAAATTCCAGCTAGCTGTTAAAAGCCGCTCGCTCATGTTGTTGTTGCTGTCTCGAATTGACGCCGCTGAGGCGAGAAGGACAACGTTGCCGTTGTTCGCAGCTCAACACGCATTTGCCGCAAATTAGAAGGTGGCAGGAGGTACGCAGAAAAAAAAGAAAAGAAAATACGAAAATAAAGTAAAGTGGAAAAGTGTAGCAGGGATGGGATAGCGTCTCCTCGTGTCTGTTGGTTGACCTTTTCGGCGTAGCTAATTTGCAGCGTTTGTCAATTCGAGATGCGAGTGTGAATCTCGAGTGTTGCGTACATCTAGGCACTTTAGGCCTCCTTGCCAGTCGTTGGCCAGGTTCAATGAACCCTTTTTGCGAGACAAAAACAATCGACATTTATTGTTTGTTGTGTGTTTGCCTGCTTACTGTCTTGCCTTATTGTCGTCTGCCGAATGGCTCGTAGGTTTTTGCCTCGGCGCTCTTTTGTTTAGCCGATTTGAATGTAAAGCTAAGTTGCCACTCCTCGCTCATTTCCCCGCCCCTTGAGTGTGCCGCTAATGCGAACTGAGTGGCCACCAGCAAATACTTGAATTTCTTTGTTACTTACCCCGCAACTTATCTATAGCTGCTGAGTTCTCTCACGCTTGAAACTTATCTGTGAATGGAGCTCCTTCTTGAACATGAACGGTGCCTAGTTCTCTACACTTTGTCTAGTTGTACTTAATCATTTGTGTCTTGTTATTAAGCAACTTATCTCTAACTTCTCTCTCTCTCTCTTTGTTTGCTTCTTCCTAACAGGGCTGTCACAGATCCACGCGATGGACGTCGCGTCGCACTGAAAAAGCTGCCGAATGTGTTCCAATCTTTGGTCTCATCCAAGCGCGTTTTCCGTGAGCTGAAAATGCTGTGCTTTTTCAAGCATGAGAACGTAAGTACAGCATAACTTTTATACACATATACACATCTATATATTAAGTATTTATGTTAAACCTGTTGTGAAATTGCAAGTTCAACAAAAAGTAAATACAATAAAAAATGCTTTACATTTAATTACGCGTCGCGTTTATGACATAAAATTTAATTAAAAAATCCAATTCGATTATTGTTGTTGTAGTTGTTGTTGTTGTTGATGTTGGTCCTTTTGTTTCGACAGCCACTATCCACACACAGAGCAAATATTTTCAGTTCTTTCTGTATACACACTCACAAATATTGCGCATACGTAGTGACGCACTTAATCCCCATCTCTGGAGGCCTTAAAGCAAGCATCATGCCTTGCCTATACGATACCCTGCAATGCAACACACCCAGAGACTGTATATACCCCATGACACACAAGCCAGCAGGTTTTCGATGAACAAATATCCAAGTAAATGTGTTGCAGGGTATCTGGTAGTCGTTCAGCTGCTACACATATTTACTTGTTATGTGTGCATTTATTAACAATTATATTTTAATTTTGTATTATTTACAACTCAAACGTTGTCATGGTCTGGTATCCTGATTCTGTGATCCTGCGACAGGACACGCGCAATACTCGCATTTATTACCTTCTGGACTCCGCTTTTAACTCCAAATTGTGTGGCAGTTGTTCAGTTGTTCGGTTGTTGTTGCCGTCGGGCAAGTGTCGTTTGTGTCGTAAATATTGTCATTAATGAAACGCTTCCAATAAGCGTTATGTTAATTTGTCTGCTACACTTGTAACTCGGAGAACTATATAGCTTACTAACTTCACTTAAAACATATTTGTTAAAACAAAAGGTTAATAGTTGCTGTGTTGACCCACAACTGAGTCACACTTTTGTCCCACATTTTCAAATATCAATCCAATACATATCGTATATTGGCTCTGATCTATCAGTTGTTTGTGTGACAGTTGGGAATCCATCATTCATAGCACTAATTAACTCATTCGTATTCATTGGAGTCGGACAGATTTGAATAAAAAAAGCCAAATACACAAAATCACACACATATTGGTAAGCAACGCCCACATTGGGCCACGCCCTCAACTCAACTCACTGCTGCCAGTTGGCACAAAAGGCTGTCAGGCCAAAATTTATGACAAACAAATTTTATGCACAACAAATTGCAAAGAATAAAAACTGAGAACTGAGAGCCGAGAGCCGAACAAAACTGCCCAACATTTTGTTGCATGCAAATTTGTTAGCACTGACAAGTGAGGGACGGGGGACATGGATATGGACATGCCTCAAAAGGCCAAATGGCAGCAAAATGTAAAAGAATTATTGTTATTCCTATAACATTTAGAATTATTAATAAAAAGCAAAAAACACCACACGCCACGAGCATGTGGAAAGGGGGGCAAATAACCGTAAGGGGGGTCGACAGCTGCATTGTGTGCGATTTAATGGCCAGTTTTATGTGACTTTGTGGCGATTTGCTTTAATTTATTTATCTGAATATTTGTTTTGGTTTTTTTGTCATGAGCACGTGCACAACACAACGCGATCTCTGATTGAGTGTGTGTTTTATCTCTATTTCTTGTGTTCATAATTTTTTGACATTTGCTGTGTCCAATGCCAAAATGCCAATGCAGTTATTAGTCTACAAAATGGTTCAACTTACTTTTATAATTTACTTGACACACACATGATTTGAAGTTGGCTTTTGAGAGGAGCTGTGGCAATTCAAATGTCACGGCCTCTTGATTCGTTCGATTCGTTGAGCTCCATTAAAAAATAACCAAACGTGGGCTGAGAACTACAGCAAATGAGAGGGAGATGCAGATGATGCAATGGGAAATATGTCTATGCGAAGTTTCATATTTAGTTAGCTTGTAGTTAAAAGTCGGAATTATGTAATGCATTTGAAGAGGGCCCCTAATGAAGCTTACTCTGCCCACTCCGACAACAATTTCCAACACCTATGCAAATTTCTATTAATATGCAAAGTGCTTTATGAGAAAAAAGAGGCGCGACATGTGTTGTTGTAATTATTATTGTTACCTTTGCAGCTCTTGTTGTTGCTGTTGTTGCTGTTGTTGCTGCTGCTGCTGATGTGTCTGTTGGTTTCCTGTTTCAATTCCATTTCCATTTCCTACATGCAACGCCGTCGTCATGTCAAACAAGTGCAATCAACCTAAAATGGGCTCGAGACGTTGCATTCAATGGGTAAAGGTGTGACCAGAGTGTAGCACAGAACGTGGGTGGAATATGGGTATGGATGGAATATTCCATAGTGCTAGTGCTGCCGATAATGTGAAGCGCTGCAATAGTTCGATTTGTATTCCGAGAATTATGTGAAAACTGACTGCGCAAATTTCATAGAAAATCTGATTGGTTGTTCTCCATTATTACTTTGTGCTTCTACTGAATTCGATTTGGCTTTGTGCTTGTATGCACCTGATTCCCATGGAAAATCGATTGTCCCAATCCCAGCTTTAAGATATTGTCTGCATATATACATATAGTTTTGGTTGATTGTTTGGATAACTACACTATATTTCAGACAATTTGGTTACTAGTCGGGAGTACCCCAATTTCCCACAATTTTAAAGCTAGAGGAATACAATTTGGTAATGACAATTTACATATAGATTTATCTGTGATGATACTAGATTGTCTCAGGTTCGATTTAACAATACACAAGATACAAGAACTTCACATGGAACAATTGGACAATAACATATAAGTATTCAAAAACGTGTATTAACAATTTACTTAAGACACCTTGACAACATTTTCCACATTCACGTTTTGTGTTCGTGCTGAAGATTAAGGTAACACACCTTGGGTATCACGATATTAAAAACTAAAACAATACAATACAAATTTGCATTTATACCAAGATTATCATGCTATTTTTAAAGCTTAAAACATAATACTCTTTAAATCAAAACATATTTATTTTATAATTCCCAAGCTGTTTTAACATTTTCTCTTTTTTATTCTTTTGGCTCTAATTAGTTAAGCGATCGATTTCGCTACGCTTTTTGGTTGACTGGGGTTACCGAGTCTCTTTCTTTCGCTGTGTAAATCTGCCCGTCAGTTCTTCCTTCTTACAAATTTCTTAACAATTCCCAATATACACACAAACACACACAGAGACACTGCTCTGAGTGACAGCAAAGAGGCTGGCAATCGTTTCAATTGCTTTCGCATTATGTGGCACAGAATACCAAGTGTGTGTGTGTGTGTGTGTGTAAGTGTGTGTTTGCTCTGCAATGCAATAATGTGTGCGAGTGTGCAATACACATTTTAACAAATCGCTGCAAAATGTTTGCCCCATTATATGTGGTTGTTGTTGTTGTTGTTGCTGTTGCTGTTACTGCTTATTTCAATTGCGAATTTCAATAAAAGATTTTGCAACGTACGTGGCGCACATTTCAAAAGCATTTCTCACATGCAGCCGCCGCTTTTTTGTCGGCGACGAAGTGTTGCCTTTGATTTGCTTTCTTTGCAATGCCCCCGCACACCACACACACACACACGCACACCACACACACACACACACACACCAATCCTTGCCCTGATGTAAATGATTGAGTTTCGAGTTTGATGCCTGGCATCAATTGCATGCAAATTTTGTTATTATTTGCTTTTTGGGGCGCTTCTCTTAGCCTTAGCCAGCAAATTGCAATTGAAATGTCAATTTCATTTCTTGCCAAAACCTGATGGATGTGCGTTTGAGTTACACTTATCATATACATGTCGAGAACGTTGCCAAGTGGAACTGATCTGATCGGAGCTGTCTTTTGACTGGCTGCCAGGCCACGTGCAAATGTGTTTTCAATTACGTTCCCTGGCCCAAAGAAGAGGCCAAACAAACAGTCGAAACTGGCCAAATCTCACGCCTTACAACAGCTGCTATCAGGCTCTTTAGCTGGAAGGCATAACACAAGATTTGACCTGGCTCTGATTAATTTCTCAGCGCAAGGTCCCAACAACAACAAGAAGAAGCTGACAAAATGTTGTACAAAAGTCTACGCCGACAACACAAACAATTCAGCAGCTGGCTGCAACTATTTTTTAGCTAGAATTTGTCGCTTGGAATGAAAATGTAGCTAACAACACTTTTGCTTTTGTTTAAAAACTCGAGTTGTAACCGCTGCAAATTCAACTGAAATCATTTAAAGACTATGGGAGTGATGTGGCTTGGAGGGGGAAGAGGAATGGGGGCTATATGAAAATATGCTGTTGTTGATTATGTTAGCTATTTCGCTCTTCTCACTTCTCTCTGTGCGCATCAAATGGAAACAAGAAGAGACAAGTTGCCACAGCTGTTGCCACTTGTGCAACTTGTGTAGTTGCACCTCAAGAAAGTTGTCGTCCAAGTTGTTGCACAGCTCGTTAGTCGCTGTCTCAATTTTGTTGTTGCTGTATTTCTTAGTATTATATCTCGCCTAGTTTCACTTTGGAGCAACTCTTTTTGCTTGGCACCTCTCGAAACCTCTGTAAACTCAAAACTTCAAGGACAGTAGCCAAAAGCTTACCGATATGAACTGCATAAATTTGGTTTTTGATTGCGCTGCCTGCCTGCCTGCCTGCCACAGCGAAATGTTAATTAGCTGCCACGGCGACGCACGTGTGAGGCCAACAGTGCAGGCCCAACAACAACAACAATAGCTGCAACAACTGCAGCTTGCAACAAATTATGTGCGAAACAAGCGAGAGGAGCAGCAAGCAGCTAAAGCAACTTACTAACTTGAAGGCTTTTTGTACACTGCCCAAAAGCAGCTCCCTTAGCTATCTTGTGCGTATGGAACTAAATAGTAGGCGTATTCCCGCAAGTACATTACATATGCAGTTCGATTAACACAATATTCAATTTTAGATCTCAAAACATTAAAAAATCATTACATTTTTTTATTACAGTAATTACTCCTTACTGATTTTGGTGTAAATAATATCAGCACTTATTAACTAAAGTACTAAAGTATTTAGCCTTCGTTGTTGCAGATACAAATTTGGTCCTATATAGCTTTTTTTGTTGTCATTGCTGCTGTGGCTGTTGCTCTTGCTGCAGCTTGTGAAACCGCAAGCGCAACAAATGCAGTCGCTAAATTACAGCAGCAACGAACGTCATTGAAATATTACGAGAACTGCAGCAAAAACAAAGCCAAAGACGCTTCGAATACCCTCAAAGACTAAGGCTCAGAGGCAGCTTTTTGCAAACACAAAAAAAAAGTCAAAGAAGACGAAAAAATAAAAACTTTTGCCACTTAAGACCACGACGAAGTCGACGGCTTAGCAACGCGGCGGCACTTTTTGTGTGTGTTGTGTGTAGATTTTTGGTGGCCTTTTTGCCGACACACAAATGCAGCAGGAAGGAAGACGAGGGGAGAAGACACTAACAGTCCAGTAACAGCAACAGCGAGAGAAACAAGAAGTTACTAACAACAATGTGAGTTGTGCAACATATTTGTTGGCTCACGCATTCGCATTTTCGTATTGCGGTCTTGGCAATTTTCATATATACATATATTGTTTGGCATCTCTCAAGATTTGCACTGGTTAACTGATATTGAAAACTGACTTTCAACTCACTCGCAGTCGCAGTCGCACTCGCACTCAACTGTGTCGCAGTCAGTTGCGACTTGCAACGTGCCCCTTCCGTGCGGCTGTTAGATTTGTGCTGGGATTGCGGCAAATGCCGTTGACTGCTCTCTGGGTTGGGGGAAGTTCCTTCATCATTTTGACCGCAAGCAAAATAAATCAGCGCTTGTCTGGGACTCGGGCTTTGGCTCGGACAAAAAGGTAGCGAGTGTGGCAGTGGCAGGGTCTGGGGCAGGGCTTTGGCTCTGTCGACGCTTGTCTCAGCGTTGTTGTTGCTGCTCTTTGTGTTCAGCTGTCCATCAACTTCTTGCCAGTACGTCCCGTTTTTTATTTATTTTCATTTTTATAGAGCCGTTGCCTTCTGCTGCTGCTGCTGTTGCTGCTGTTGCTGCTGCTGCTGCTGCAGACAATCGGACAGCTCCCCCAAAGCTGCGCAGACAGTGGCGTGTTTTGTATCTGCCGCTAAGCATCATCAACGGGTCAGCGTTGCTGTTGTTGTTGCAAGTTGCTGATGCTGCTGCTACTGCTGCGACTGCTGCTGAACTTTGTGGCATTTTAGTGCCTGGCAGCGACACTTAACATGCAACTAAATGGCGAATTTGATGCGCTGCGAGCTGCGAGCTTCGAGCTTGATTTTTATTTATATTTTATTGGAGTGCATAATTTATGATCTTCAGCGAGATGAAAGCAGCTCAAATGGGTGTTGCTGTCTCACTTGTTGTTGTTGTTGTAGGTGTAATGCTGCAGCATTGTCTCAAGATTTATGTTGCTAATGCCACATCCAATAAACACACTCGACCAACATTGTATGCTGAGATTTATTAACGCAACTTTATTTCTTTTTGGTTTTGCTTTCATTGCAGGTGCTGTCAGCTTTGGACATTTTACAGCCACCACACTTGGACTTCTTTCAGGAAATGTATCCTTTTTTACCAACAACTAAAACGAAAAGAAAACAATTACTAATGCCGCTTTAAAAAAGTTGTGCGGTATAACATTAAATGACAAAGTTGTCTCGACAATTTTCAGAACTCGATTAGCTTAGGCTGCTAAATAATACTTCAACTATTAAAAATTTTGTTAGTGCAGACTACATTGATTTTTGCTTAGGCTGCAAGCACATACTTACATATTAATGTGCTTATGGCTTGTTATTTATTTCAAAAAAATATAAGGAAGCAATGTGATTGGCTTATACTAATAAACATATTCGAATGTATAGGGAAGAAAACCAAAGCTGGTTAAATTCATTTTAAGTCACAGCTCAGTCAAAATAATAAGTGGTATATAGGTATTTGGAATTGTTGGGAATGGCAACGCAATTGGAATACATAAAAATTCCCAAACTATCAATTGAATATATAAACAGCACTGAATCCTAAAATAGATTTTAAAAATATATATAAAGATAGAAGCATTTAAAAAGGCAAAGCCAGAAGGCTCTGACTAAAGTGTAGAAATAGAAAGAATCAAATAAAAGATAACTTGAGTATAGACTTTGTCGAGCAAATATCCAATAAAATAGTATATATTTTCAATTGGGTACTTGACATACTCAACTACGCTAGCTAAGATACTGCTGTTCTAACTGTTCTGAACGCAGCTTAACTGAAAGAAGCCGAATTCCAACTTATAAGACCGCATCCGTTTGGGTCACAGTTGCAGAAAGTGCTGCCTGCTTTTGGGGATGACTGGGAAATAAAATAAAAGCCAGGCAAATCGATTTGCAGCGCATAAAAGTTGAGCCGAAAAAGCGACCGAGTAACTACTTAATTGAAAAAGTTTAAAGCTAACAAACAAACCGAAAAGTTTAGTCAGAGGGAGGCGATTGGATGGGATGGTTGGGGGCTGTAGCATATGCTACAAGTTGATAATAATAAGCGTTGATTTGATTGTTTCGCATTGGTTGCATCCTTAATGCCCCTTACTATAGCTACGTGATAACCGAGCTGCTGCAATCGGATCTGCACAAGATCATTGTATCGCCACAGCATCTATCCGCGGATCACATCAAAGTGTTTCTCTACCAGATACTGCGAGGACTCAAGTATCTGCACTCGGCTCGGATACTGCATCGCGACATTAAACCGGGCAATCTGCTGGTCAACTCGAACTGTGTGCTCAAGATATGCGACTTTGGGCTGGCGCGCGTCGAGGAGCCCGACCAGGCCAAGCACATGACCCAGGAGGTGGTCACACAATACTATCGGGCGCCCGAAATACTCATGGGTGCCCGTCACTACTCCTCGGCCGTGGACGTGTGGTCGGTGGGCTGCATCTTTGGCGAGCTGCTCGGCCGGCGCATACTGTTCCAGGCGCAGAATCCCGTGCAGCAGCTGGAGCTAATCACCGAACTGCTGGGCACGCCCACCATGGAGGACATGCGTCACGCCTGCGAGGGGGCCCGCACACACATGCTGCGGCGGGCGCCCAAGCCGCCATCCTTCTCGGTGCTCTACACGCTCAGCTCGCACGCTACGCACGAGGCAGTTCACTTGCTCTGCCAGATGCTGGTCTTCGATCCGGTAAGATACGCACTGACCGAGAGAGAGAGAGAGAGAGAGAGATCTTCCCGACTTAACACTTCTTTTGTGCTCTGATTTAGGATAAGCGGATTTCAGTGACAGATGCCCTGGCGCATCCGTATCTGGACGAGGGTCGTCTGCGTTATCACTCGTGCATGTGCAAGTGCTGTTTCACTACCTCAGCTGGCATGCGTCAGTATACGGCGGACTTTGAGCCATCGGCCGGCCAGCCGTTTGATGATTTATGGGAGCGCAAGCTCACCTCTGTGCAGCAGGTGAAGGGTAAGTCGTATGAAACAGCCAACTAAAACCCCAGCGAATTGTTTTTAACATTTCGGTCTCTCTTCCCCAACAGAGGAAATGCACAAATTCATTGCCGAGCAGCTGCAAACGGGCCGAGTGCCGCTATGCATCAATCCGCAGAGTGCGGCATTCAAGAGCTTCGCCAGGTGAGTTGCAATCAACCATAAGCCACGCTGCACGTTGCTTAACACCTACCGAATTTCGATGCCCCAACAAAGTCCAACTCTAAAACAGTTCCTTTTTAGCTCTCTCTCTCTCTCTCTCTCTGTCCCACTATCTCTCTCGCTCTCTCTCTTACTCCTACTCCTACTTATACTTTGTTGTTGTACCAAAAATTCGTAATATGCTTTTCAGTTGGTAAAAAAAAACCTGTCTCTTTCTAAACTTTTTCACTCGATCTCTGTCTCTCTATAACATATTTTTGTTTTTGTCACTGCTTCGATTTCGAAATTGTCCAGCCCCAAAACTGCTTTAGAACTCACCTCTCTCTATCTCTCTCTAAACCTGTAATTTTCTCTATATTTCTGTCTCACTATATCCTATACGTTGGTTATTAAAATATATATATATAAATATATATTATACATTTTTAATTTTTTGTTTTTCTCTTTTTTTTCAATCGTTTTTTGTGTTTTTTGAACAACGATATTAATATTGAAAAATTCTATTAAATTTAATTATTATATTTGCGTTGTAAAGCCAATGAGAATGAGAATATCTACTACTACTACCACTACTACTACTACCACAACTTGCACTGCTGCTCCTGTCGCTGCTGCTGCTGCTCCGCCGCCGCCGCTGCCGCTACCGCTGCACAGGCCAAGTACAATTGCAAGTACATGAATACTAGGCGCGTACCGATATACCGATAAACCGATATACCGATATACCAATATACCATATTAACCAATAAAGTCAAGAAACACAGAACAGAACGAGTCAAGAATCGAGCAGAAGTCACAAAAAGATAATAAGATATAATAAGACAAGCTAAACTGCCGCCAGAAAGAGTAACCAGAAAGCAAGAATACAAGCAAGAAAGCGAGAAAGCAAGAAAGAAAGAAAAAAAGATACCAAGCCAAGCCAATACCAAAATCGAAACGAATCGAATCGAATCGATACTACAAATGTTGGGGGCCTCGGCAGCAGCATCTCCCATATGCGCGCGATCATGAATCTTTAGGTCTGTTGATAAAGCCAATACATATTGCTATACATTTGCTAAAAACTATCATTTAAAATTGTTTATAATTTATATATGATTTAACACCTATGTTCACCATATATTTTTTTTGTTGTTTTTATTTCTTTAAATGCAAATGTGTATACAACTTGTAATATTTTTAGTTTTAAATATAACTTAACTCATCATTTTCCTTACTTTAACTGTTAAATGGGTTATTTGCGTAACTATTTGTGTACATAAATGTTAAAAAAATACCAACAACATTAAGGGAATTCTTAACTCGTATGTCTTTCATAATTGTTTATAAATGTCAGAAATTGCTTGTCGTAATATGAAAAGTTCATAAAAATAGATGAAATTGGCATAATAGAACAAAAGATTGAAAATATTCAAGTACAAATACGAAACACTTTTCATAGACATTTGTAGCAAGAAAAAGAAATACCTGATAAATAATCATAACAACCCAATGCATATACATACATATATACATATATCTACCCCTAATCGATTTATGTTTATGTTATTGCATTTCATATATTCATATTCGCTTATTGTGTACAGCATTAAATATCAATTTTATCCAATAAACGCATATACACATTACAAACTCTACAAATTGCATAGCAAATGTGCACACACACATTCACACCCATACACACAAAATGTACAACAAAATAATTACATAATGGAAAAAATATGCAATACAATTAAAAAATGCACATTTTTTCCCTTGTGCCTCCAAAATTCAGCATACCCTTGCAGAGGATATTACACTTACTTCAAAAAACAGCTAAAATATTTTAGAAGATTTATCTGTATCAACATTATTTTGTCCATCCATTTAAGCTCAGCATTCAGTGACAAAGGTTACTGTTAAAACTCGATACATCTACGGTTGAAATCATTCCGATAGTTATACTGTAGCATATAAATATCACTATCACAATAAGACAAATATTAAGTTTTTTTTAATGTTAATTTACTAGTGCTTGTCGCTAATTCCATACAACTATATAATGTGAAGTATGTCCAAGGTGCCTACCTCTAAGTATATGAATTGAAACTGCACGGGTATTCCAACTTCGGCATGCCGAAACTATCGGTTTTTGTGTTTATCACAAAGTCACAAAAAAACCAAAAACAAAAAGCTTCTTGTCAGCACACCACCCCTCAGTCCATGTCCCATATCAACATTTATCTCATCCATTTGTTACCCATTTGATCATGCGGCCATATTCAAAATAAATACCCCATAGCCTTACCATTGTGTAACCCCTTTAAACATACACTGCTAGCAACAACAAACATCTAAATTTATATTGAAAATCAAATTTATATATAATCTATAATTATAATAATATTGAGTGCAGTTGAGCAGCAGTGACAATGGTCAACAAAAAAGTAGTTTGAAAACCAACCAAAAAATACCGCTTGAAAAACTTTCACTTCAAGTTAATACAACTAAAATTCCTTTTATAGTTATTTTTCGTTTTGTTTTGTTTGTTTGTTGTATTCCAAATCTATATTTGTAGTTTTTAATTTTCATATATTTCATTTGTATCAGTTTTATTATACAAAGTATAAATATATTGTTTGTTTTTTTAGTTGTGGGCTCAACACATTTTATTTCCATAATTTTTTGTTTGTATGTTTTTTGTTGTGCTAAATGCTTCTACTACACGATTAACTGTGGCTTAAATATCTTTTATGTTGTATGTTAGTTGCTAGATGTTGCATGTTCTTATCTTTCTATGTTCAACCACCATATGCCAAGCAACTAATGGTTTCTTGTCTCTTTTTCCACTCCGAACAGCTCCACCGTGGCACATCCTTCGGAACTGCCGCCTTCGCCGCATCAGTGGGAATGACGGCAAAATGAGGCCATTGCTGCCTAAAATATGAAAAGCAACACTAAAACAACACCAAGAACTACCACTTGAGCACACTCACACACCTGGATAATTAACAAGGAGGTGCAACTATTAAAATATGGACAAACAAATCTTAGCTATACATGCGGACAAGGGGCTTGGCAGCAGTAACCTGCAGCAAACAACAACAGGCCCCAATTCAAATTCAAGTTGTGCCCCATCAACAACAAAAAGGAAGAACAACGATTAAATTTAAAGCGCCAAACACTTTTAAGTGGGCGCTGTCTGTTTAAAAGTTAAAGCATTCCACCACCGAAATGAAAAATAAAAGAAAACAAGCAACAAATAGGCATAAAAGAAAGCAAGCAAAAAGAAAAAAGAAAACACACACAAAATGTAACGTAACTCAACTGAAACTAGTCTAAAAACAAGTAAAATTGTAGTTATTGCACCGGCACACGAAAAGGCAAGCGATTTCAAAGTAAAGATATTAAACATTAAAAATACTACGCATACAAATTGAAGGCGTATACACGATAAATTTAGACAACAAAGCTACAAATTTGTTGTGCTTGACAAAATTGTTAGAAACAAAAGAGCAAAAATTACAACATGTTTGGTCTTGTAAGCAAATTACAAAAATGTTTTATGTTAAGCGCTTCAACTCGATGTAAATTAATTAGCAATTAGACGAAAAAGAAACTAAACACACACAGACGTCATATTCGCCCTCAAAAACTAAGCAACTCAAGCGAATATTGTAATAAATAAAGTGCATAAGTATCAAAGTAAACCACTACAATTAAATGTAATCAATGCAACAAGCACACACATACAAAAACAAATTTGTTTGCCAAATTTACCTCACACACACACATAAACAAACACAAACACACACAACATTGAAATAATGAATTTCGTTTTTTCTGTGTATAACTTTAAGCTATAGAACTAAATGTGTAGCAGCTAAAAACAAAATGATTTGAATTTCTAAACTAACATAAACATTATTTCACATATTCGCGCTTCAATTTTGAAACTGGTTTCTAACTATATAAAATGGCAAAAGATAGTGCCGCACACAGTTCTATAACTAACATATATAACATCAATTATGCATATTAAATGTACACGTACATATGTGTGTTTGTATCTGAATGTCTGTATGTCACATAGTAAACGCAAAAACTTTTGGAAAACACACACGCTGAACACAAGGCAAACTTTCCAAACTTAGTTTAAAATGCAAAAATATTTTAACCGTGGACTGATTAAATTGCATAAATCCAGCACTTATGCAATTACCCAATTTAATTTTATACTAATTCTAACACTAATTTTTAGTTAATGACAATTTATGAATATTATTATTATTTTGATTATCATTTTCATTTTGTTTTGCCTTTGCTTAGATGTCGCAAGCAAATATTTAGTTTGTGACGCACACATTTCAACAATATGTATGTAGCATATATACGAATTGCTGTATATTTCATTCATATGTAAGTTGCTAATGGTAGTCAAAAGCAAAACCAACAAGTGGACGACACACTGCCCCCAGTGAATGTGCACAGGCGCTCAAAAGTAACAGTTGCAGCACTTAACGCACAAACCAACTCAACACACGGCAAAGATCGACAGGCTGCACTCGATAAAGAGGCAACTAATTGCAAAGCCAAGTTCAAACCTCTTTGTGTGTGTGTTCATGTTTGTGTGCGTGTGTGTGTGTCAAACAACGAAATTTGAACGCCTTGCTATTTCAAGTTAGTTTATATTCTTAATTAGCTTAACGTGTAATATAGTTTATAGTTTAATTTCCTTCTGTAACCTCCCATCACAAAAAGAAAACCATTCAACAATTTGCATTCGACATTTCGTATTCTTTTTAAGTAGCAAGAAATGCTCATGCCAACTAAATGCTATAGCTAAAGGGACACCAGATCTGTATAGACCTGTCGTTAACTCTAGCCCCTATATATAGTAGATATATGTATGTATGTTTAAGACTGAGTTCTCTCATTTCCTTACAAAAGAGATGGTTGACAAGCGCGCCTATATGCAATATATAAACGTCAAAAATGTTTGGATAACACGTGTGGAAAGTAGAAACCCATGTTTGAAGAATGGCAAAATTTGAATGCTTGAAGTATGTACTAAATGTAGCTAACTATATAAAAAGAAATCATCATATATATATATATATACATATAATAATCTATATATGTGTGTATTTGTATTTGTAATTTTAAAGTCTGGATAAATCGTAAATTTCTCGAAATTGTAGGCGCCGTGCTCTGCATACAAACGCTCACTAAAAGCCAATTTCTACCCCCGTTTCTTCAACTCTAAACTGTGCTGCTTTCTTATGTATCTAGTTTTTAATTATATAAATATATATATACATATATATATCCACATATATAAAATACTTATGTATGTATGCATTAACTAATTTAGCGTACGCTTAAAGACGATATAAAAGAAAAGAAGGAAAACGAAAAAACAAAACAAATATGAATTGAAACTTTCACGGAGATCTCATAGCAAAAAAAACGAAAAACATGATGAAAAGCAAAAAGGAAATCGTTAGCTAAAACAAAAATACAACGGGACTTAAGGCATATGGCTAAAACCGTTTGATAGCCGTCCGTTGAGCAGGCGATTTCTTTTTAATTTTTTAACATAGCCGCTACTTTTGTTTATAAATAACATTTTTTCTTATATATAGACTACAGTCTTTCGTCAGACACACTCGAATGCTAAGGCTAAAACACACAACAAACACTCAGACACACACACATACACATACACATTGAATATATACTTTTAGTTTTTTTATTGTAACATGTAACTTTAAACGATAAAAGATTAATAAACGAATACAATGCAAAATTATCATCTACATTAGGACCTAAACACATTTTACATACATACAAGCATAATAAATGTAATTCATAAATATCGTTTTGACTTTATGTAAGCACCATGTACATAACATTAACACCCCACCAATACTTATATATTATAACCCAAGTAACTCGTAAGCCGTAACTAGTTTCTTTTAGTTAAACAAACAACAAATATAAACTATACGATTAGTAAATCATATTCAATAATGAATCATGATGGAAATGTACATTTTTGCTCACCTTTCAATTGCTATCAAAAACACAAATACACACATTACAAATCTAAATATAAACGCAACTATGAAGTTTCATAAGGATCTGTGAGTGGAGTTACTTTGTCTATACATTTTCGGCGCTTATGTTTCAATAAGTTCGACAAGGGAGAAACGCATATGTTTAGTTGTTAGTTAAGTTAAGTGAAAACTATAAAGTAACAGGTAACTGAAAACTGAAAAACTGCATAAGTATTTGACCTAAACCAATTGTGGAGCAGTACTATACATATATATATGTGCTAGTTATACAGTAGAACCTACGTCTTAACTACCCAATATACAAGTTTACGTTTACGATTATGGCTGCAGACCGAAATAAAAGTTGTGTAAACCTGTTTGTATAAAAAAAACCGAAACAGCATTATCGTTTTATTCTTTCATTTTTTTTCCATTTTTCACAAGTTATGTGGCACATGTGCCGGGCCGTCTAGTAAACCGCAAACCCGATGCATTTGCAATTAGAATTTATAGCTATAAATACGTATATGCATTTTTTTCAAGAATATACCAAATAATTTAGCACTATATACGAAATATATATATGTATATACATATATATAAATATATGTGTATGTTTGGACAATATTTGCAAATAAACTGAAAACACAAAACCAAACCCTATAAACATCCAACAGATATTCAAATACAGGTAACAAACATTTGGTATATTTTCTTTAACAAGAAAGGAAGTGAAATAAGTTTGGAACATACTTATAGAGCATTTTTGAGCAGTTCATGAGGCTGCTGTTAAATATTTCTCATAACTAATACAAACTATTCAATTGGTAATAAATACAACTCCAAATTGATGAACAACAAGCAAATTTGTGCCAGAAAACCAATATACCACAAAACTTTTGGCAAGCATTGAAAAAAGAAAACGTTTTTTTAACAAGAAAAAATTGCGCTCAGGTTATAAAGAAAGAAAAAAAACATGTAAAAACATTATAATAAAATGTGAAACACTTTATTCAATAACAAAAATAAATATTGCATACAACATACATAAATGTACGTTTAACATGTTTAACAAAAGGCTGTTTGTAGAAATTGTGACACAGTTTTTTAACCAATAATATAAAAAATACACAATAACAACAACTACATATATGATATTCAAGGCATTAGCAAACTTTTGATGTAAATGTGAGTAGATAACACGCTTAAAACTTTGCAAAATAAAGGAAAAAAACATACGGAGCAAGCATATTTAAACTTTAGAATACGATTATATTCCCGTAGTTGCTGCTTAGCCCAAAATTAGAGCCACCTTGTAGCGGGACCTACGATGAGCCACTTTATGCACCGCTAAAAAGAAAGTCAACTAAAATACTGTAAATACATGAAAGGAACAAACTATAACTATATACAATAAATGGTATTTGTATTTAAAATGGAATATATTATATATAATATATAGAAAACTTGTGATTGCTTCTGATTGATGATATTGATTCAAATGTAAGCAGGTGTGTGAATTTTTCTTAGACATACCCATCAAATAGCAACATGTAAAAAACATTCAATACGCAAACAAATTACAAATCAACTCGTCGTATTATATCTAATTACAAACCCCCAATTCCCAGAAAAAATTTGTAGGACACAACACAATGTACGAGTAGTTAACAATACTATATACAATATATACAGACCTATTTGAAGGCAAGCTTATTATATATATATATATATATATATATATATATTCTATATATATGTATGCATATACGGAAAATTCGATAAATGTTGTAAAAAGAATATATTTATAACGCAACTCTATACATGTATCTATATGTGAAAATACTATGTAGCACATTTTGAACAAAACAGAAACATAAAATAACAATAAGAAAATCCTCTTAAGTAGCCGCTCTCAACAAAATTGCACGCAATAGAGCAAAATGTCCTTAAATCTTTGGGTTCATCCAAAATGGAATGGTATTAAACAAGCATTGTTTAACTGTATATATGTAATTATAATATCTACTCACACAACGTAACCATTAAATCCACTACCTAAATTGATACATACGTTTTTTCGTATAGCTATGCGGCTGACGCAACCACAACTTGTATATTATAATAAAAAGAGCAAACACTTTTCCAGAATTACATACTTAACATAATAATACCATAATACACAGTAACCCATTGTATTAACTAATTAAAAAACAAACATAAACCAAACCTTAGACTTACTAATATTATTATAACGTAAAACTGAAAACAAAACAAAAAATTCGAAGATGAAAAACACTAAAAAATGCTTTCAAACTAAATAAAGTTCTTTGGAATTACAATGCAAAAAAAAAAAACAAAAGATACGAAAACAAAACTTAAACTTTCTTTTTTTCTTTGGGTTCGGTTGAAAAAAACGTTGCTTTCAAATATACATATGAACTGCTTAAACTGCATGCTTGTTTACTGTGGCCACCCTAAAGCTTCGTTCCTTGGAAAACTGCAGTAAGTTTTAGTTAACTTTCAGCCGCAGACTGAAATCTTCACTCCAAGCTTTTATACCAGTTACTTTTTCTGTCTTTAGTCTTAAGGCTAGGTAGCCAAAAGCAAAACAAGCTCACCCACATTTCCACAACAACAAAGCGCAAAACTGTCTCAGATCGGGGGCTCACTGGCAATTGCATGTAATAAAAAGAAACAAAACAAACTTATCTTTTTTTCTAAATGTCTTTCAGATTTGAATAAATTACACGTTGCGCAATACCGTTATCTCTATAAACAAATCAGCTAAATTTGTACTTATGGCAAATAAGATTTAAGAATGAAATGAAACCTAACGAATCTCCAACATAAACTATTTTGGAAGTTTCTAAAAATTTGCAGGACTGTTATGCCAACATCCAGATCTATATATGTTATTGCGAAAAAAATAAAAAGAAGGATATGCACCAGGGCTCTCTAACAAATATGCTAATTCAAATCTCCCAATTAATCTTAAAATATATACATAAATAGGTCAAATTAGTGGGACCGTTTCCGTACATACTAAATTTAATAAAGAATTACATGAAATCCAGCACTCTTTTTGCACTTCAATTATGAATGACTCAGTTCAGTTTCTACTCTACATCTAAAGCTCTGACTATATTCTGATTCTCAAACACTTACACACTGAATGTGCGTCAAGTTACCCACGGCCACTTAGCGTCGAATATCGATACTTTTTATCGGTTTTGCAACAAGGATTTTGTTTTTCAAATATTTTGCGTTTTAATGGACGAAATTGAAGAAACTTAAATGCAAAAGTGTTAAGAATTAGATTATATTTCATTTTATTGCTTCACCTTTGAAATTTGAGCTTTTCCTGCATTAAAATTATGGGTTTGAAAAATCGGGTTCTTACAATTCTTACAATATCTCAATTTACAGAGCGCGTGCCACTTAATCTTGTATACACGATTAAAGCAAATTTTTCATCTACAAATTGATGTAAACTTGGTCCACATCCCACCATTAGTTTCTGAGATATTTAAAAAAATATGCACCAACCACATAAAAGCCCCATACAAAATCGATGGCAAAAATCAGTCTTGAGTTTGCGCGCAAATATCTCATCTTACAGAGCGCGTGCCACAATGCACGCTATATCAAATTGAAGATAATTGTTTTCTGCACATTTTAAGATATGTTTGTTTAAATTCAGACCGTTAGATAAAGAGAAAATTAATTATTTGTAAACCAACCTAAAATAGTTCACTTACATGAGCATATCGAACTGCTAGCTCACAAGTGAACTGAACCACTGCTTGGATTCAGGGCTGAACAGTTTTGCGACGCTGTTAACCAGTTAACATGAATTTTAAACTATACATATATAAGAAATAAGCACAGATTTGGATGTTAGTCTTATATAATCAGTATTTTGTATACAATTCAGTAAAATTAGATTTTTAAACTTTACATATGCTTCACATGGCAACAGGCCATTTTGAGTAACATTCTGCTGGTGTCAACAACAATTTATATTTCCTTATCCATGTCGCGTGCCACAATGCACGGTAATTTATTGAATCAAGATAGCATAAATAGTCATTTTGCCATTACAATTTCGACAAAAACACCACCCATTCTTCAGATATTCGCATTTTAATATTTGCATTCATTAAGGTTGGCAACGCCTGATCGCAGGTACCCATTTTGAGTAACATTCTGTTGTTGCCAACAATAATGCAAATTACATTTCAATTTTGTGGCCGAAATTCCGCAAAAGAGATGAGCAAATTTTTAAAAGCGGAGGGACATGGCTTTAAATTATTATAAATGTGTTATGGGTGTAAGCAAATTAGAATCGAACTAAGAGGGTAATCAAAAAATATGCGGTACATTACAGTTAGCTCTAACTTTTTGGCTTTTTAATAATTGGTTATAGTTTTAAAAATATTAATATGCTTGGACATTTTGCTAAACTTTATCCCCCATAAATTTTTTTACTCCACACTTAAAAATTGCATAGTCTTTGAGATCCGCGGGCTTATACCGATAGAGACGAATTTGGCTGGACCCACGCGACAGCTGATACTGATCAAGAATATATACTTTAAATGTTACATACTATTGCAAAACTTTATTACACCGTTTGTACCCATTTGCCTATTTTAAAAGTTAAGCTAACCTACTACATTTTATATACCGAAACATACTATAAACCTATATACCCAATTGCTAAAGTTTCTAATGCGACCACAGCAAATCCATGCAGATATAAATTGCTGTTCGCAAAAAACACACATATTTGAGTGTTTGTATAGCTGTACTCTTCACACTACAGAAAGTTGAAACGAGATCGGAACATTTGTGATCATGTGTGTGTTGGATATGAGCAAGCTTTTTGCTTTAATCGTGTATACAAGATTAAGTGGCACGCGCTCTGTAAATTGAGATATTGTAAGAATTGTAAGAACCCGATTTTTCAAACCCATAATTTTAATGCAGGAAAATCTCATATTTCAAAGGTGAAGCAATAAAATGAAATATAATCTAATTCTTAACACTTTTGCATTTAAGTTTCTTCAATTTCGTCCATTAAAACGCAAAATATTTGAAAAACTAAATCCTTGTTGCAAAACCGATAAAAAGTATCGATATTCGACGCTAAGTGGCCGTGGGTAACTTGACGCACATACACACTGAAGCGTCCATATCGGGTAGCAGCTCTCTTTACTCATCGCTTTGGCGTCGATTTTGGCTTTTGCTTTGTGTAGCGATCGGGCAAACTTCAGTTTGTTGTCATAAATTGAATGGAAAACATCACAATATCCGCCAGTATTCCTTACGTAAGAGCCCACAAAAATTAAATAAAAATCCAAAATTATTAAATCTGCCTTGGTGTATGTATGTACATGTACATGTACATATATTTTTCATACAAAAGTAAACACAAAAGTCGACGGTTTCTGGTTGCGAAAAGTACTTATGGGTTCAATTGGGATAATCTATTTTGTTTGACATTTGTATACCCTTAACCCATTAGTAATGGAAAAGAGAGTATAATGAAGTTATGCAAAACTATGTAGCAAGTATAAGGAACCATCTCCGGCCATATAAAGTGTATATATTGTTGATCAGTATCAACAGCCAAGTCGATCTAGCCATGTTCGTCTGTCCGTCTGTCTGTCTGTATGAACATCAGATACTCTAAGAGCTAGAGACTTCATATTTGGAATATATGTAAGTTCTATTATTCCCTGATCAGATCAAGTTGATTTAATTTTATCGATAACTCGCCCCGTTCAAATGCAATCGATAAAGTTCGATTTGACACCAGTGTTCTATTGCCATAGTTTAATAGTTATAAGAGCTGGAGACTCACAATTTGGTATGTATAATCTAGAATAGCATACAGATTTCATAAATATTTGAGCTCCTGGATAAGACTCCATTTTCTCAAAAAGGTATGACCTCTCAATTTGGTTCGCTCACACATTTTCGCACAAAATGACATATGAGACATACACTCTTAAATTTTTTTTTTTTTTTTTTTTTTTTTTTGTTATTATTTTTATTTAAAATCTGTCTATAAAGACAATCATTAAATGTTCTGGTGTTCCTTGACATTAAACTATTTTATGAGACTGTATGTGATGGTATGGATAGAAATTAGCCTGGGTCTCTGAAAGGAAGGTCTAGAGGGTGGAATCGCTTAAGACGTCTTGTTGTTTGGGTGTTGTCCAGCAGATTTATGGCCTGGTTATTCGTGTGGTCTGACAACCTTTCTATATATTTTTGGCTGAATCGCTTTATTTCATCCACCACCCAAGGAATCTTGAGCTCCCTGTGTAGCTCTTTGTTGGTAGTTAAAAAGTGAGCTTGAGCCGCTATCCTAAGGGTCTTGCTTTGGAAGCTTTGAATAATTTTTATATTGGAAGTGGAAGCCGTTCCCCAAAGCTGGATGCAGTAGGTCCATACAGGTTTAAGAATGGCCTTATATAGTAGTACCTTATTTATAGTTTTAAGTTTGGAATGGCGACCAATAAGCCAGTACATTTGGCGTAACTTTATGTTGAGCTGCTGTTTTTTTAATAGGATGTGGGGTCGCCAAGTGAGTCGCCTATCCAGGGTTAAACCAAGGTACTTTACTGTCTCACAGTACGGAATAGCTGCGTTGTAAAGGGTGACTGCCGGGCAGTTTCCTCTTCTTTTTGTAAACGTAGTGTGGGAGGATTTATCTGCGTTAACCACAATGTTCCACCTGGTCAGCCACACTGCAAAATAATCAAGCTGCCTTTGAATTATGGTTGATGCCTTAGAGGGGCTTTTAGACACTGATATGAATGCAGTGTCATCTGCGTATGTAGCAACTGTGAGTCTGTGATCATTAATAACTGGCATATCAGCAGTATATATGGTGTAAAGTATTGGTCCCAACACGCTGCCTTGGGGGACGCCTGCCCTTATTTCCGTCAACTCTGACTCTTCATCACCACATCTGACATAGAATCTTCTGCAGAAGAGGTATGATTTTAAAAACAGGTAGTGGGGGGCTGGGAGATTCTTTTTTAGTTTATAAAGTAAACCAGTGTGCCATACTTTGTCAAAAGCCTGTTTTACATCAAGAAAGACTGTGGAACAATACTGCTTGTTTTCTTGAGCTTCTAAGATTTTGTCCACAAGCCTATGGCACTGCTCAATAGTACCATGACCGCGTCTAAAGCCGAATTGGTGATCAGGGATTAAGCGAATGTCCTCCATAACTGGCAGTAATGTATTCAAAAATACTCTTTCGAGTATTTTGGAGAGGACTGCCAATAAACTTATGGGGCGATAGGAAGCTAGCTGATTTTCCGGCTTACCAGGTTTTGGAATCAGTATAACCTCAGCACATTTCCATTGCGAAGGAAAATGACCAAGCTGGAAGCAGCGGTTAAAAATGTTGGTTAGAAGCTCGATACATCTTTCTGGGAGGGCTTTTACGGCAGGAGCACATATACTGTCGTAGCCAGGGGATTTGTTACTTTTCAGGAGGGCAATTTCATTCAAGACTTCCTGTGCGCTTATCTCAGGAATAGGCAGGTCCATCTGACAGGGGATGTCCAGGAATTGTTTGGTTGCAATTACTTCCCTGGTGCTGCACTTATCAAAAGGTGAAAAAGCGCTGTATAAATGTTCCGCGAAGGCAATCGCTTTTTCCTTGTCGGAGCGACACCAAGTCCCAGAAAGATTTAAAACAGGGGATAGTCTTTTCGATGGTCTTTTCATAAACTTCGTCGCTTTCCAAAGGTTGTGATAAGGATCACCTGGTTCAGCTTCCTCCAAGTAGGTGTCTAGAGCTTGCTTTCGAAGCGTCAAGAGAGTTTCCTTTAAGTTTTTAACGGCCCTGTTCAGTGCAGCTTTATCCCTCGGGTTCCTGCTTGTGTGCCAGACCCTCCTTAGACGTCGTTTCTCTGCCACTTGTTGGGCTACTTCGTGCGACCACAGATGTATATCTCTCTTTGAGGTGTTAGTAGAAGGTCTTTGTGCGGGAGTGGCTACACTGGCAGCCTCGTGAATTTTTCTAGTTAGCCATTCGACCACTTCATCTATATCCAGGCCAGAATTTAATTCCACGTTAGGGTCAACATGTTGCTGTAACCAAGAACGGTACAGGCTTATGTTGGTGTTCTTGCGAAATATACTCCTCCGCATGGACTTTGTGGCCGTTGGTATGTTGAGCAGCAGGAGGACAGCACTATGGTCAGAAGAAAGATCTAGGCAGCTTTTAGGCTCTACCTTACTTGGGTCTATGTTTTTAGAGATGGCAAAGTCCAACAAATCAGGAAGTTTGTTTATGTCTGTAGGCCAGTATGTGGGTTCACCGGAGGAGTGGCAGTCAAGGTTATTTGAGCGAACACAGTGATATAAATTTTTCCCCTTAGGATTATCTACTCTTGATCCCCACCATGAGTGTTTGGCATTGAAGTCGCCACCAATGAGGTATCTTGGACCCAGGCTATCAAATATTTGTTGAAACATAGAGGACGTGACTCTGTTACAAGGTGGAATGTAAGCAGCTGCCAATACCAGATCTCCCGTAGGACATAACATTTTTATGCTTGCGCATTGTACCCATTGCTCCTGTAAAGATGGAATTTCTACGAACTTAAGGCCACTTTTCACAAGCACAGCTGAACCTCCTCGAGCTCTTCCACTTGGATGGTTAGCGTAGAAAAGCTCAAAGCCATTAATTTTGAAGTAGGAGTTTTTGTCAAAATGTGTTTCAGAGACAAGAAGAACATCAATGTGGTTAGTTTTTATGTATTGCTCAACTTCAGACCTGCTTTTAGTCAGGCCGTTAGCATTCCATAGGGTTATACGCAGACTTACTTGCATACTTTGTTTATGAGGGTGGTGAGGGAACTAAGAACATTAGTAATAACTGAAAACTGAGCAATCATTTGCTCGATCATGGTTTCTAAGCGTTTAAACATGTATATTGGTATACTTTCCTTAGTTTCTTCTGGCTTAACGTTAGTAAAGGTTTGCTGACCGCCTAAGACGTTTGCATAGCTAAGGTTTTCGTTAACTTTTGTGTAGGAAACTTGTTGAGAAGGTTCAACACTTGGTTTGGCTTTGGGGCCATACTGACTCTTGGCCTTTTGGTATACTTTGCAGCCCTTATAAGATGCGGCGTGGTTTCCGTCACAAAGTGCACATTTTGCGGGGTCTTTCCTGGCCTTCGTACATTCTAAGCTGTTATGATTTTCACCGCACTTAACGCACTTGTATGGAAGGCGACAGTAACGTTTTGTGTGACCAAAGGCCTGGCAGCGGTAGCACTGGATAATGTCATCAAATTTTATTGGTGGCTCAACGCTGACAATTGACCTACAAAGGCGCTTGATTTTGAAAGCTTCGTTGTTGTTCTTTGCTGGCTCCAAATTCACGAAGAAAATTGACATTGGATTTTTTGACGACTTGCTCACTGCATTCTTGATGTCCCTAGTTGTATGTCCGTATTCAAGTAGGGCTTCAGAAATGTCTTTGGTAAGGGTTGAGAAATGTAGTCCTTTGATGACAATTCGGTAAGCTCTCTCCTCCTTAGGCTGGAAGGTACGATATCGCGTGTTATGTTGATCTAAGTGAGCTTTTAATTTGTCAAAAGATTCCCTATCTCCTAACATAATTCTCACCATGCCGTCTCGCCCTGCCTTATAATCAAAAATTTTGTCCTTACCAATGACGTTAACTACATCAAGGATCAATTTATTTATATCCGTGACATCAGGAACAAAAATTGGGGGCGGTTTGAAGCTTGCAGGGCTTGCTGTGGTTTCTTGTTCAACAGTATCATCCGTATCTTTAATATCGTCATCTAATGGGTCTGCCAACAAAGCAAAGCGATTTTCATTGATCTTGGGATATGGACGAGAGCTGGCAATGGTTCTTGTACGAAAAGGAACAGCTGGCTTGCGCTTCACTTCCCCTCTCTCAGAAATGTCAGAATTGTCATCATTGTCACTAGAGCTATAGGAAACATCACTGCTGTTCTGAATCCTAACCAACTTGCTTGTAGTTGCACCTTGCAGTCTGATGTTGCCTTTTTTACCTGGGGAAGCCGTTTGCCAATCCAATATGGAATGTGATTTCATACCGTCGCTTTCGTCACACATGGAGATAGCAACTGATTATCAACAATTTACAATGCCAACGGAGCACCAGAACTTTCTGGAGCCCCGCACACAAGTATTTTACACGTTTACGAAAGAAAAACAAAAAGATTACAAACTTTTCAAAGTTTCAAAACGTGAAAAAAAAAAAAAAAAATCGGGTTGTTTACAAAATAATAAAATTTTTGAACAGAGCACGAAGTGAACAGTACGACAGAACGAACTGACACTCTTAAATAGAGTGAGAATTTGAGTGACTGAATTGCATTTTTATTGTATTTAAAAAGTAAAAAAAAATAATTTTTATTTTATTATATAATTTAATTATAATACACCTAATTCTCTTTTTACACGGTTTTGCTTTAACAGGTTCAAAAATACAACCTTTTTAAATTTTTTTTACGATTTTATTCCATTTAGCACAATTACAAATTTAATTTTGGCGAAATATCTTTATATCACAAATTTAGGGGAATTCCCGTTTTGTGGGTACAAGCAAACTTACTGGTCAGAGCAATTGTAAATAGCACAAATTTGAGGGGAGTTCCCTTTTTGTGCATACAAGCCAATATTTGTGCATACAAGCAAATTTACTGGTCAGAGCAATTGAAATGTGCTAATATTTTGTGAACTATCATTTATGATTTAATAAAATAAACATGAATACTTTTTCTTAAAAAATCCTTTTTCCCCAAATTTTAATTTAAACAAGTAAGAGTGCTCTAGTCGGGACTGCCCGACTAGGAGATACCCTGAACCCAGTTCTGACATCCATTCATACTTGCCTAATAGTGTGCATACATACAAACACACCACACATTACTGCAAGCTGTGAAAACGGTTTAAGCAGTTATCTTGCTTTTTCACTGAGCCCCACACAATGGAAAGTAAAATCTTAAATAACTTCTGTGTTTAGTGTCCGATCTTTTTAAAATTTGTAAGACATAACATTGGCTATAAAATGTGTGACCAAACCAAATTGCAAGGTCATACCTTCAAAAATGAGTTTTTTGAATTTTTGGGGGATTGGGGGTGGTATCCAAAAAGTGAAAAATGTGTTACATGTGTATGCTATTCGAGATTATACATGCCAAATTAGGGGCCTCTAGCTCTTAAAACTTGTAAGTTATAGCCCAAAAACGCTGGTCTGAAATCGAAATTTATCGATAACTTTTGAACGGGACGAGTTATCGATAAATTTTAGTAAACTTGATCTGTCCCGGGATTACGAGAACTTATATTCCAAATATCTCTAGCTCTTGTAGTCTCTGATATCCGCGTGTTCATACAGACAGACGGACGGACGGACGGACAGACAGACAGACGGACATGGCTAAATCGACTCGGCTGTTGATACTGATAAATAATATATATACTTTATATGGTCGGAGATGCTTCCTTATGCCTGTTACATACTTTTGCACAAAACCATAATACCCTTTTTACCCATTTTTAATGGGTTCAGGGTATAAAAAGAGAATTAGCTGTATTTTATAAACATTTAATTTCAGCATGCTTCGTACTCACCTTATGTCAAACGTGACTGCATTCATGCATTATATTGTCATTAGTATATCTAAAGTATGTTTTAAAAAAACGTTACTAGCTGTCAATTGTTTTGCTGTAAAATCCAATTTTACTTTGACTCTGAGTGATTTAATTATTTAATGTTTATTTCTATTATAGAACACTTAAAATGACCGATGAGAAAAACCACAAAAACAAACCCAAGTTCATGCTTGATTTTCAAAAGCTAGTAGAAACCTTCACCGAAATCTGTCCGGACTTCACCGATGAGCCGAGCCTTGAGAATGCAACAACGAGTCTCGGCTTTGCCGGGCGTGTCATTTTTGACTTAAGCAAAGAGCTAAAAGCTGCCAAGACCCAGGGAAATAACAAGACCTGGACTTTGACCATAGCTTCTAAAAGTAAACAAGGTGGATCACTGAAATACAACGTGATCATAAAGTACGCCATGGAGGCCCCACCACCAAAGCAGCCTGTCCTGCAGAATGGCACTCTGGAGCTTACTTTTAAAGAAGCCAGCCTCTTGGCAGTGACAAAGTATTGCCAGGTGGTGCCACTTCTCGTGCAGCGCCAAGAGATTGTGCTCACTCCTCTAGCCGGCGCCGTTTTCTCCAAGGACGACTTGCATGAGCTGGCAAAGGCTTTCAACGAGCCGCTGTCTGAAGTGGTGATGGCCGTCATCAGCAGTTGCCAACAGGATGGCTACCACCTGGAGCACAGCCGTCCTTACATTGCGGTCGCGGCGATTATGAAGACCGCTGATCCCAAGTTGCGCGACTTCTTGGTTAGGAAGTGCATTGATTCGTACAAGCTACAAGGCAAGGACTTTGATATCGACAAGTATAATATTACTTTTAAGTGTATTAGGCTCCCTTCTAAACATGAGATAAACAAGCTGATATCTGAGCTGTTAATGACATATAACCAAAAAACCTTTTCTTGAAGATGTAACCAATGTAATTTATATACGTAAAGGGAAAATACTTGTACTCACTTATCTATCTGGTGCTACAACACAATTTATCAAAGCCGAATACATATCGACAGATCCTTATACCTTTTTTTTTTAAGGTCTTTGAGCTATTATTGTTGTGATATACATATGTTTATATCCAATGTTATTTTCCATCGACCTTAACTAAAATTCGATAATTTCGGCACATAAATAAAAAATACAAAAATATAGTAAGCAACACGATTTTTATTTATGTACATCATAGATTCGTACTTTAATTTACTGATCTCAAAACAAATATACAAGGTACGTATGGCAACGATATGGGTTTGCAATCCGTACTTAAGCAAGTAAGAGTGCTCTAGTCGGGAGTGCCCTGAACCCAGTTCTAACATCCATTCATACTTGCCTAATAGTGTGCATACATACAAAGACACACATACTGCAAGCTGTGCAAGCGGTTTAAGCAGTTAGCTTGCTTTTTCACTGAAATCTTAAATAACTTCTGTTTTTATTGTCCGATCTGTCTAACATTTGTAGGAAATAACATTGGTTATAAAATGTGTGACCAAACCAAATTGCAAGATCATACCTTCCAAAATTAGTTTTTTTGAACTTTTGGGGGGATTTGGGGGTGGTATCCAAAAAGTGAAATATTTGTTACATGTGTATGCTATTCGAGATTATACATGTCGAATAGGAGGCCTATCTATCTATTATAACTTTTAAGTTACGGCCCAAAAACGCTAGTCTGAAAACGAAACTGATCGATTACTTTTAAACGGGACGAGTTATCGATAAAATGAAACAAACTTGTACTGTCCCGGCACTACGAGAACTTATATTCCAAATATGAAGTCTCTAGCTCTTATAGTCTCTGATATCTGCGTGTTCATACAGACGGACAGACAGACAGACAGAGAGACAGACGGACATGGCTAGATCGACTCTGGTGTTGATACTGATCAAGAATATAAATACTTAATATGGTCGAAGATGCTTCCTTATGCCTGTTACATACGTTTGCACAACTTCATTATACCCTTTTTACCCATTTTTAATGGGTTCAGGGTATAAAAAGGGTAATATTGTTATAAGTGGATTCTTTGAATGGGTCTGCGGTTTGCGATGCAAATAATAATAACAGTTGAATTTGCCGAAATAAAAGAGGTCAAAAAAAGTTAGACAGTATTTTGTTTCCTTTTTTTTGGGTTGGCACTTGAAAATGTCGCCCCATTTGCAAACTGTTAATTTGTGCAAAGTTTTCAACTGCCATTTGGCTTGCCTCAGTGTTTTCTGTATCGCTGGGGTATGAACAAAAACTGGTGGTCCACTTTTCTGTTTTCTGCCATTCGCAATGTTGTTGACCAGAATTTCGAAGAGCACTAAATGTTGATGGCCTTTTTATTGACTTACCTCCTGCTGGCAGCGCAGCTCAGGTGTATTTCTTTTATACTGTTTTTATCTGGAGCCACTTGAGCTCTGAGGCATCTGGTCGCGTGTTCCAATTGTCAAAAAACATCATTGCCTTAGCAAACGTAATACCAAAATTTTGTATATCATATCCTACAATATTTATATGTACATATGTTCATTTGCATGTTTGCACGTATTGTATCTTTAGAAATCTTATTTTTTTATTTATGTAAACCTTCAGCTAGATGATGTGTTGTATGTTAGTACTTACAATTTAGACATTCTTTTTGTTGTATTAATGTGTATTATGTATTGTATTGTATTATGCTTCGATATTAATTTAGAATACATAGGTATCTTTCGGAACCATATTAATTTGAATTGACATAAATTACGTTGCATAATTGTTTTTTATTCCAGAATTGTAAGAAAATTTTGTATTGTTTGGATCCGCAAGTATATTTATTTGCTGCTCAAATATTTAATTTCTCAATTATGATAGTACCCTTAAAGTCGTTATATTGTAATTATAGTATTGTCTTGGCTTCGGAATAAATTGGGGCCAATGTGTTCTTTCCTGCATATTTTGTTTTACGAGATACATTTTAACTAATCGTATTTATATGCGTATTTATACATACTTGTTGCATTGTGTTAGTTTCTTGTCAGTCTCTGTTTATGTGTTTTACATTAATATAATGTGTGAAAGCTTAGGGATATCTATTACGGATATTTCCTTATATGCCCGTGTCCTGAAATTCATGTTAATTTAATCTTAGGGCAAAACGTTATCAAGACTGATCTACCAAGTAATATCATCGAATCTAATTTTCCAACCAACATCTTCCTCTTTCAGAGCGCCCAGTTTGATTAACAGTAATGTGGATGGCATTCTGAAAGTAAAAGCGTAAGAGAAATCAAGAGCGAGCTTTTGACGCACACAAGCGCCCACTGGGGGGTATCACAAAGAGAGCGTCGCTAAGAAAAATGTGAATCGCTTATTTTGGCTTATTCTTCGGCACCATCGTTTTTCATAAATAGTCATCATAATCAGGAGAAGCGTTGACGAAAGGGCGCGTTCAGTGCCTACTCCCACTCAGAGCTGAGTTGCCTGCAAACTAATGGCATCAGGCCTTTGTTGGTGCTATTTCGAAATCATTTGTACAGACGCAGGGTAAGCCCTCCAATAACAAGCAACACTTTGGGGAAAGGGGTCAAGTGTTGGGCAAATAAAGAGCATTCAATTATCCTTCACTATACAATCACATTTGTTTGTTTTCTTTTGACGGAACAGTTAAAAAGACTATTTGCAATTTTCTTTTATACTAAATATAAATTTCTACGATAAATCTGAAAATATAACAGTAACGTATCGGTAATATATACGGATGTACATATGTACATAAAATAACGATCTATGTCCGAATATCAAATATCGAATTTCAACAAAATAAATATTAATTATGGTTCATTGCGGCAAATAATGGAGATGCGACGCATCTTCGTTACGGGGCTACCCAGAAACTTTGAATGCTCGTTTGCCAGAATTTCATGCGTGAAATTGTATCGCGCCGAGTGGCTCATTATGTAAAGCGAGCGACGGGGCAAGAGAAGATCCGCGTAGAAGTTGTTCTCCAGCAAAGCCTCCGGCTGCTGCCGGTACGAGGTGTCTTCGTTGCTGTCACTCGTGTTGTTCTGCTGATACTTTTGGGCATCTATACGAACCAGACGCATAACGCTGTCGCTGAGCAAACTGATGCCCGAAATGGTGTTGCCGCAGTACTGTGGGCCAAAGATTTTATTGAAAGCATGCTCACAGATATCAAGGTTTGGACTCAATTTACTTACGCGGACACTGTCCACATGCGGCTTGATGACGCCGTCAGCGGCCAGATCAAGAACATGCACATAGGGCATAACAGCGCCATTAAAGGCCACTAGGCGCACGCGTTCCAAGAGCTCGCGATTCTTTGGATACCACTTCTTGCGTTCAGTCTCCCTGAATCCGTGTATCGCCTGCAAGACAGTTAACTAGCACTCTCGGCACTGGCTCCGACGCTCCTCGGCGTCCCGTACTCACATCGTCCCAGTGGTCAAACTCATAGCGCAGCCGGCTCATATACGGCTCGATTTCCTCGTGCAGCTGCTTCTCCTCTGCTGCGCTGATGAAGTCCGGTATGATTCGCATGTGCTGCTCAAAGTCTTTTTGCTCCGATGCCGGCCAGAGGCCGTGAAAACATGTCAAGCTGTTGTTGCTTTTATTTGCTGCAACTACAAAAACACATTGGAGTGTCATAATGCTGCGGTAGCGCCTTCCACATGGGATATGCACAGCCGTTAGCATAATCTACAATAACTATACTACGTTACATACCTGCGCGATGACAGCGACGTAGAATTTGTCCAATTGACGCGCTCCTGTGTAAAATTACCATTATTTTTCCTTAAATGTTCCCCAGAATATGTTGAGTCGCCGGTGACCTGCTAGCAGCTGTTTTGGTTATTTGATAAGAGCAAAAACTCGTCGTATATCCAGCCCTGGTATACTGCGCACGCAAGCAATCGTTGCAAATCTATCGGTATCGAGCTTTTTAATAATGGCACGTATTAAAAATCTAGGTCTATATAAATGAATACAATTTGTTTCTTGTTTGAAGTCAATTTCAAGTTTCGTGTTTTATAATTTATTACTGACTTGTTGCAAGGCGCAATAGCGCTTTGGATCATGATTGCAGAAAATGGTATATCCATTGCCAGCTTTTGAACACCAGATGCGTGGCTGAAACTGAATCTTACAATTTAAAAGCCGCTGGGCAAGGTAAAAGCTATATGAAAGTAGTTTTGCATTTTGAATAATATGACATTCGAACAGTACATCGTTTATCAGGAGTCGTCGAATCAGGAAGAAGAGAGAATAACCTAGAGTTCAGATGTTTGCCGGCACGGGTCCAAGGAGAGTAGTGAAGTAAATCCAAAAAGCGATTGCTTCCTTCGTTTGGATGGATGAAACCACTAATAACTTATGTTTATAATAATTATATGTATTACTAAAAAAACGAATTAAATATTTTAGATTTTCGTTTAAATTTTTCATTACCAATTTATTATTACATGTGTACTTGTTTTGGGTTCATTAGGATGAATAAGGAAACTTTTATTATCCGCCATGGCTTGCGATATTATGCATTCCTGTCATAGAGTTTTGTCAGACATTTGTAATAGATATTACTCAAATATTTGCGATTTGTGCCAATAAATGTAGCTTGTAGCTTTGTGAAATTTCGCAACCTAACTTGGCTCATTTTATTTTACTGAATTCCCATTTACAGATACGGGTTTACCTGCCACAAAATTAAAAGGGTTGCGTAGGGAAACAAACAATTTGTAACGCGATATAAAAGGGATGTGGGAGTAGGAGTGGGTGGTGCGTAAAACTGCCCGTACAGCAATTCAACGGAATGCTGCCTGGTATTTTTTCGAGCAATTTGGAGACCCGGCCGCAAGCTGATTACATCAATGCAAATGTAATGGGCGATAGCGGCGGGAAGTAACTTAAATTGGGCTTCGGTCCGGCTGGTGCTATCTTCTTAGGGCATCGCGTAGTCCATGCTTTTACATTAAATGGGAGCAGCATTTTTCTTTCGGTCTACAATAGAAGTCCTGGAACCCGCGACGATATGTCCTGCATTGTTCATCTGTGTTAACGTGCGTTGGTGTGTAAATGATAAATGAGCGACACCGTCATCCAAACGTTCAACTGTTCCGGCACCTAAGGCAACGCCATCAACGGGCTATTAGGCGCCATTGTCCTTTTGCGCTGTTTTGTTTTCTCGTGTATTCAGCTTTGCCAAATAAAAAGCTCTTTGGAAGGTCTCGTGAGATGCTGTTTGCCTGGTGCTTAGCCTGACGGTTTTTTTCTTCATACATATGTGAAATGTTAACTATATATGAAAGCTTCACAAATCTTTCGTTTTATGTTGGATGTCTAACAGGCTATAATGTGATCAGGATTGTAAAAAGTAATCGCACAAATATATATATATATATATATATATACATATATATATAAAAAGCAATCATATGCATAAGCTTATATATTTCTCAATTAAATTAATATGAGCAAGCTCGGGTCAAGTACTTCTTTTTCGTGTAAATCTAGGGAATATTAGACTTTGGCTAAATCTGCTGATTTTCGTAATTTAAATTATGTCAAACTTAATAATTATTTTGAACGCTATAATTATTTATAGGTATTTTTTGTACGCACATAATAATCCGCAGCAATAGCAACAACCAGAAGGTATTATAACCTATCTTTGAGAAAGCCTCGTCTTTTGCTTTTGACTGAGAGCTAAGGACAGCTTCATGCGTTTGTGCTCGAGCTCTGTGCAAAGACCAAAGGATTGCAGAAACAACTCTTTAGGACTTTTTTCTTTAAGATCGCTTTTCACATTTTTGCCTAAGCGGGCTCGTTCCAGCACCGCTTGCAAATGAAGGCGGCTGAAATTCACCACATCAGTTTTGCTGGCAGCCTCTGGTGTCGGTCCTGCCACCTTTGTTGCCTGTTTAGCGGTCGCTTTTGGTGCTGTTAAAGCTGCGTTAACAAAAGGCTTCGTTTTTGGGACTAGCGATTTGGCTGGTTTAGCGTTTGCCGCCGGGCTGCCCAGCGAAGCGTTGCTCTTTGTGTCGACGGTAAAGTACTTGCGCAGCAGCTGACTCTCTGTGGGGCGCTCTGTTACCGAATGCGGCTTATATGGCACGAAGCCAGCGCTACAAATGAGCGGAACAACGGCTTCGCTAACCATCTCACTTATCAAGTGTCCATTTGGCTGCAGCTGCTGCTCCGTAAATGGTAAGCAGAAGCGGTCAATATCCTCTTCTAGGAGAACCAGTAAATACTGGCATTCTGCATTGATCTCGTGCACGACTTCTTCTATTTCGATCAGATAATTGTTCTTCGTCTCGGGGTCCTAAGTGTGAACAATACAAGCCAAATTAAAATAAGTACAGCTTGAAGGTGGCAGTGACAACTTACGGCATCTGGTTGCTCGGCAAATACATTCGTGATTGTCTGCAAGATTGGTCAAAAATATACTCAGGTACAGAGTTATGTATGTGTCATATTTACCTGATGCGCAGCTAGATAATTTTTCATGGCACGCTGACAATAGATAATATCATCGAGCAGCTTGGGTGGCATCTTGTAAAATTGTTTCAGATAGTACTGGAAGAAGCGATGAGCACTGTGCATCGAATTTGCCTTATTCATTTTGATTAGAAACGCAGTAATTATCTCATGTCGTTCCTTAACGGTGAAGTCATGAAAATTAATAGATTCCATTTTAAGCAAATGTAGATCGACTTATGTTTTGATTATTTTGATGCTTGCTTTGCCGCTTGATTGTGTTGATATCGGGTCGATACATTGCAAAGATATCGATATTCTATCGATATAGTCAACGTAGATTTGCCAACGATATTTTTGAACTTTCATTTCTATTGTGATGTTTGCCAACACTGTAACAAACGTGAAATTGATATCGCGTAAAATCCCGATAGGCAATTGATCATGAGCGCCATTTTTGAACTCGTATTCTCTCCTTGGATAATTCAGAAGAATTTCGAATGTGGTTGGAAACTTACAGATTGTAACATATGATGGCGTATGATGGCAAATAAATTTAATGTAAATTTAAATAGATTGCTGATATGATTGATTGCATTGGCTGCAGCTAATTGGTAATGAGTTCGGGTTTGTGTCTGTGAATGTTTATGCAAGCTTGTTTACTTGTGGGCGGGCACGCATGAAGTAATTACTATTCGATTATGCACTAATTAATAAATTAGACAAACTGAGTGTACAGCATTTAATTATTTTAAATGAGGTATTTGCATCGTTATAAAATCTCACATAATATTCTTAGGAATAATTCTTTAAATTTAATAGCTTTTTTGAAACCTTTTAAATTATGTTAGCGATTTGATATTGTGTAACCCAATTAATTATAATCAACATATCTCCTTTCAAATATTCATAAGCATACTCTTAAAGAACCCAAAAATGTTGTTAACTTTCCAATTAGTTAAGGCATAAGTAAGTGTAAAATAAAATAATGATTGTGTAGACGCCAAAATACCAATTCTAATCACTTTTATGTTATTCTTTTTTGGATGCTTGAGGCGCCAGGAACGAGGAATTTGCTGTTGAATATTTTGCTTGGTCCCTTTACGCTTATCAGCTATGCATGTTGTGCTCTTTGGGTGCTTTTTAGATATTCTTAATGCCTGCTTTGTGTGCTTTGTGATATCCTTCGCAACTTAAAGGCTTTTCGCCGTCCGCACATACAGTGCAAAACTTTTCTAAAGTGACGCAGAGACCGCAAAAAGGGTCTGAGCAGTTCCACTTCCTCTTGACTAGACGCGCCGTAATCTCTGAACAGCTTTGGCATTGCCACCGCAAGAAAACTCGTTGAAAAGCTTCTACCAGAAAACACAACAAAACAACAAGCTAAATTCTTACAATAAACTCTGCCAACCTAGTCATAATGGCGAACAATTAGGAAAGCTCTAAGTTCGGTCTGCAAACTCATATCGTTGCCAACGTCTGTGAAAATACATAGGTACATTTGTTTTGACATCAGGATATTTAAGTACACATCAATGATGAAAATCCGTGTTGCTATTAGTTCAGCATCATGAAATTCAATTACACATAAGCAGCAATAGACTTGGTTTCAGTCAGATAATGCTTGTAATAGTGCACATTTTATTAAACAGCTTTAAATTAAGAAACATTTACTGAAAAAAAGTTTAGTGTACTGCTTTGGATATTTTTGTTTTTTTTGTTAAGTAAATCTGTTGCAAATAGCACTGGTAGCAAATATAAACATTCGTCAATAGAAAACAAGTAAGAGTGCTCTAGTCGGGAGTGCCCGACTACGAGATACCCTGAACCCAGTCCTTACAATCATTCATATTAATCTAAACACACACATGCTGCAGTACAAGCAGTACAAGCAGTGCAAGCGGTCTAAGCAGTTAGCTTGCTTTTCGCTGAGCCCCACATAATGGAAAGTTAAATCTTAAATAACTTCTGTGTTTATCGTCCGATCTTATTGAAATTTTTGGGGCAAACAATTGTCAATAATATGTGTGACCAAACCAAATTGCAAGGTCGTACCTTCAAAAATGCGTTTTTTTAACTTTTGGGGGGTTTGGGGGTCGGTATCCAAAAAGTGAAAAATTTGTTCATGTGTATGCTATTCGAGATTATACATGTCAAATTAGGGGCCTCTAGCTCTTATTATAACTTGTAAGTTATATCCAAAAAACGCTGGTCTAAAATCGAAATTTATCGATAACTTTTGAACGGGACGAGCTATCGATAAATTTTAATAAACTTGATCTGTCCCGGGATTAGGAGAACTTATGTTCCAAATATGAAGTCTCTAGCTCTTGTAGTCTCTGATATCTGTGTGTTCATACAGACAGACAGACGGACAGACGGACAGACGGACAGACGGACAGACGGACAGACAGACGGACATGGCCAGATCGACTCGGCTATTGATACTGATCAATAATATATATACTTTATATGGTCGGAGATGCTTCCTTATGCCTGTTACATACATTTGCACAAACCCATAATACCCTTTTTACCCATTTTTAATGGGTTCAGGGTATAATTACTCAAATACCATTATAAAGAAAATAATGATGTCCTGATGCATCAGATATACGGCATTCAAGGGCATAAAGTAGTTTCCATTACTAATGTAAATTACATAAGTTGCTTCTGCTGTTACACATCTATTACACCTCATTTCTATGGATTTTTCTTGATCGGACCGCTGAAGACCGCCAGCGCATTTCATGCTAGTTTTCCGTACTTGGGAATGTTTGTCAGTTGCACGATTAATCGGATGGTCCAACTCGCTTGTCAAATTAAAAGCCATTATCTTAGCTAATATCTTATCTGTCTCGTTTTTGGAAGTGCTCGGGCGATTGGTAAACTTGCTACAAATTTTAAACTTAGCCATGTCAAAGTCCTTGCCATATAGCTTGTGCATGTTAATGGATTTCTTAACATGGGACTCGCGCATCTTCAGATCTGCGACCGTTTTGTTAAGCGCCGCAACTGCAATGTAAGGACGGCTGTGATCCAGGTGGTAGCCATCCTGTTGGCAACTGCTGATGACGGCCATCACCACTTTAGACAGGGGCTCGTTCAAGGCCTTTGCCAGGTCAGGCAAGTCGTCCTTGGAGAAAACGGCGCCGGCTAGAGGAGTGAGCACAATCTCTTGGCGCTGCACGAGAAGTGGCACCACCTGGCAATACTTTGCCACTGCCAAGAGGCTGGCTTCTTTAAAAGTAAGCTCCAGAGTGCCATTCTGCAGGACAGGCTGCTTTGGTGGTGGGGCCTCCATGGCGTACTTTATGATCACGTTGTATTTCAGTAATCCACCTTGTTTACTTTTAGAAGCTATGGTCAAAGTCCAGGTCTTGTTCTCCCCCTGGGTTTTGGCAGCTTTTAGCTCCTTGCTGTAGTTGAAAATCACATTCTCAGCAAAGCGGCGACTCGTTGTTGTATTCTCAAAGCTCGGCTCATCGGTGAAGTCCGGACAGATATCGGTGAAGGTTTCTACTAGCTTTTGAAAATCAAGCATGAACTTGGGTTTGTTTTTGTGGTTTTTCTCATCGGTCATTTTAAATGTTCTATAATAGAAATAAACATTAGATAATTAAATCACTCAGAGTCAAAGTAAAATTGGATTTTACAGAAAAACAATTGGCAGCTAGTAACATTTCTTTAAACCATACTTTAGATATACTAATAACAATATAAGTTTTAACAAGTAAGAGGTTATGGGCTGCATGGATGCAGCCACATTTGACATAAGCTGAGTACAATATAACTTTGAGCTAAGTATCGAGTACAACACACATTACGAAATGAGTTCTTGTCGGAGTGAGTGAGTAATGAATGTCATACGGGACATGGTGAAATTAAACATAGATAAAATATAATAAACAACAAATATAAAAAGAAATCAATTTGTTTAGCTTACTTTTTAAATACAATAAAAATACAATTTGATACACTGAGTACAAATAGAACTCTTGAGAATGTTGAATGTTTCACATTCATATAAATACGAACACATAAATACAAACATTCACATACACTCATTCAAAATTGTCGCTCAATTTTTCACTCAATTTGACACTAATGTCTCATATGTCATTTGGAGTGCATTCGTGCAGCCCTATAGTAAGAGTACTCTAATCGGGAGGGATCGACTAGAAGATACCCTGAACACAGTCGTCACATTCAAGCAGAGTTACTTATATGTGTGCATTCACACAATCACATAAAAACTGCAAGTATTGCAAACCCTTTAGGCAGTTAATTTGCTTCTTCTTTGAGCCTCACACTTTGGAAAATAATACTTAAGCATTTTCTGTGTTTATTGTGCGACAACGTGTGAGCGATTCTAACTGCAAGGTCATCTCCTTTTGAGGAAATGGAGTGTTATCCAGGAATTCAAATATTGATGACATCTTTATGCTGTTCTAGATTATACATACCAAATTCTGTGCTCTTATAGCTCTTATAGCTTTCAAGTTATTGCAAAACAAAAACTTGTCTCAAATCGAAATTGATCTAAATTAAACCAATTTGATCTGATCTGGGAATACGTGAACTTATATTCCAAATATGAAGTCTCTAGCTCTTATAGTCTCTGATATCCGCGTGTTCATAGAGACAGACAGACAGACGGACCGACGGACATGGCTAGATCGACTCGGCTGTTGATAGTGATCAAGAATATATGCATACATTCTTTTGCACAATTTCATTATACTCTCTTTTCCATTATTAATGGGTTAAGGGTATACAAATGTTAGACAAAATAGAATATCTCAATTGAAGCCATAAGTACTTTTCGCAACCAGAAACCGTCGACTTTTGTATGAAAAATATATGTACATATACATACATACATATATGATACATGCATACACACATATGCAAGAATACATATATTTATCAGCATCTCGTTTTACAAAGTAATTCTTTCCCAATCTGGAGCATGCCGTAATCACTAAAATTGCTACTGGCGGAGCTTTTTATACCCTGAACCCATTAAAAATGGGTAAAAAGGGTATTATGGTTTTGTGCAAAAGTATGTAGCAGGCATAAGGAAGCATCTCCGACCATATAAAGTATATATATTCTTGATCAGTATCAACAGCCGAGTCGATCTAGCCATGTCCGTCTGTCCGTCTGACCGTCTGTCCGTCTGACCGTCTGTCCGTCTGACCGTCTGTCCGTCTGTCTGTCTGTCTGTCTGTATGAACACACAGATATCAGAGACTACAAGAGCTAGAGACTTCATATTTGGAACATAAGTTCTCCTAATCCCGAGACAGATCAAGTTTATTTCATTTTATCGATAACTCGAACCGTTTAAAAGTTATCGATAAATTTCGATTTCAGACTAGAGTTTTTGGAACATAACTTCAAAGTTAAAAGAGCTAGAGGCCCCAAATTTGGCATGTATTATTTCAATTTTGGGATACCACCCCCCAAACCCTTCAAAAGTTCAAAAAACGCATTTTTTAAGGTACGACCTTGCAATTTAATTTGGTCACACATATTATCGACAAAAAATTTCAATAAGATCGGACAATAAACACAGAAGTTATTTAAGATTTAACTTTCCATTGTGTGGGGCTCAGCGAAATAGCAAGCTAACTGCTTAAACCGCTTGCACTGCTTGTACTGCTTGTACTGCAGCATGCGTGTGTTTAGAGTAGTACGAATGATTGTAAGGACTGGGTTCAGGGTATCTCGTAGTCGGGCACTCCCGAATAGAGCACTCTTACTTGTTTCAAATTACTTTTTTCAAATATATATCAAATAGCTTGAACTCAATAATTTAAAAGAAACAAGTAGGAGTGATCTAGTCGGGAGTGCCCGACTAGGAGATACCCTGAACCCAGTCCTTACAGCCATTCATACTAATCTAAACACACACATGCTGCAGTACAAGCAGTGCAAGCGGTTTAAGCAGTTAGCTTGCTTTTTCACTGAGCCCCACACATTGGAAAGTTAGATCTTAAATAACTTCTAGACGCTAGTCTAAAAACGAAATTGATCGATAACTTTTATACGGGACGAGTTATCGATAAAATTAAATAAACTTAATCTGTCCCAGCACTATGAGAACTTATATTCCAAATATGAAGTCTCTAGCTTTTATAGTCTCTGATATCCGCGTGTTCATACAGACAGACAGACAGACAGACAGACGGACGGACGGACAGACAGACAGACAGACAGACAGACAGACGGACATGGCTAGATCGACTCGGCTGTTGATAGTGATCAAGAATATATGCATACATTCTTTTGCACAATTTCATTATACTCTCTTTTCCATTTTTAATGGGTTAAGGGTTTACAAATGTTAGACAAAATAGAATATCTCAATTGAAGCCATAAGTACTTTTCGCAACCAGAAACCGTCGACTTTTGTATGAAAAATATATGTACATATACATACATACATATATGATACATGCATACACACATAGCAAGAATACATATATTTATCAGCATCTCGTTTTACAAAGTAATTCTTTCCCAATCTGGAGCACGCCGTAATCACTAAAATTGCTACTGGCGGAGCTATTTTTTTGTAATACTCTTTTCGAAGAAAATAGTATATTAAGTTTGTGCTGAAGTTTGTAACTCATAGAAGGAAGCGTCTGAGACCCCCAAAAGATACTGCCAGTATGCGTAGAAAAACAAAACAAATTGATCTAGCTATGTCCGTCTGTCTGTCTATCTGTCTGTCTGTATGTATGCAAACTAGTCCCTCAGTTTTTGAGCTATCGCGTTGCAACTTTGCACAGACACTTATTATTCAAGGGAAGGCACATTGGTCGGAGCCGGCCGGATCGGACCACTATATCTTATAGCTGCCATACAACTCTAAGTCGGTTTTGGCCGAAAGCAATTGCCTTAAATTTTCTTGTACACTTGAACATCCTTATAACTCATCAACAAGTAAAATCGCAAATCGATTGAGTCATAAACAGTGAAGATATGCGTAATTAAATATTTTGAAAGAACTGGTGCATATGAGCAAACAAAGTCAAGCGCAAGTAAGCTTTTGATAGTCCGCTCTTCAAGCGATTTTGTCATCGATCATCAAAACTAATTGTGGCTTAAGGGATAAAGAGGCGCCCTGGCAAACGAAAGGTTCTGGTTCGATTCCTAGCGGCGACCAATAATTATTTTAATTTTTTCTTATTCTGCTTTTCAAATACAAAATAGCTGTAATCAAACTCATTTGCTACCAATGCCTTAGAACAAAAACTATACAAAGCGAAAAAATGATCAGTATAATTGAGTTTGTCAGAGCATTTCAAAACTGCTTGATGGCGTATGTATTAGAGTGCTGGGCTGACAAACGGGAGAACACGGTTCAATAACAGCCACGACTTATTACTTTTTTTTTTTTCAAATTATTTTTTTCAAATATATATCAAATAGCTTGAATTCAATAATTTAAAAGAAACATCTAGGAGTGATCTAGTCGGGAGTGCCCGACTAGGAGATACCCTGAACCCAGTCCTTACAGCCATTCATACTAATCTAAACACACACATGCTGCAGTACAAGCAGTGCAAGCGGTTTAAGCAGTTAGCTTGCTTTTTCACTGAGCCCCACACATTGGAAAGTTAGATCTTAAATAACTTCTAGACGCTAGTCTAAAAACGAAATTGATCGATAACTTTTATACGGGACGAGTTATCGATAAAATTAAATAAACTTAATCTGTCCCAGCACTATGAGAACTTATATTCCAAATATGAAGTCTCTAGCTTTTATAGTCTCTGATATCCGCGTGTTCATACAGACAGACAGACAGACAGACAGACGGACGGACGGACAGACAGACAGACAGACAGACAGACAGACGGACATGGCTAGATCGACTCGGCTGTTGATACTGATCAAGAATATATATACTTTATATGGTCGGAGATGCTTCCTTATGCCTGTTACATACTTTTGCACAAAACCATAATATCCTTTTTACCCATTTTTAATGGGTTCAGGGTATAAAAAATGTAAATTCATATGATACCAATTATTAGAGCAAAAAAATAAATGCCACGCGATAAAACGATATTTTACTACTATTGAAAAGAGTATAAAGGTTCGAAAAGAGTATAAAATCTTCGGCACGCCAAAGATAATCCTTTCCCACTTGTTTATTTATCAATTTGTTTACAGTAATATAAACACATGACGGTCGAGACCAAGACACCCCGGTAGATTTAATAATCGTATTGTTAATGCAAACATTTGCAAATATCTCTCGTATTTGTGGGGGACTCACAGTTCGCGTATATACCGGAGTATCATTGTATTTATAAGCATATAGGTATATGTATGGATCATATATATATAAATTGATCACATATGCACAAATATCACATTATATTCACAGTTCGCGTATATACCGGTGTATATATGTATTAATAAGCATAGATGTATGTATATGTATGGATAATATATAATAAGCATATATGTATGTATATGTATGGATCGTATATAATAATCATATATGTATGCATATGTATGGATCATATATGTATGTACATATTAACCATGCATTTTGAAGTAATATTGTTGGATTAGATGCAATATAGAGACTTTAACAAATAAATCACTTTGTATATAAAGCATGTTTATTAAATTCTTGTGGGCTCTTACGTAAGGAGTACTGGCGGATATTGTGATGTTTTCCATTCAATTTATGACAACAAACTGAAGTTTGCCCGATCGCTACACAAAGCAAAAACCAAAATCGACGCCAAAGCGATGAGTAAGGAGAGCTGCTACCCGATATGGACGCTTCAGTGTGTAAGTGTTTGAGAATCAGAATATAGCCAGAGCTGAACAGAGAAACTGAACTGCGTCATTCATGATTAAAGTGCAATAAGAGTGTTGGATTTCATGTAACAATAAATTTCTTGGTTCTTTTAGGATACCCCCATCCACCCAAAGTGTAAAAAACTCATTTTTATACTCTGAATACATTAAAAATGGGTAAAAAGGGTATAATGAAGTTGTGCAGAAGTATGACGATATATTCACATTCATTTGAACTTAATCTGAAGAAAATATGGTGTAAAAATCAAATATGGTGGAAAAATCAAGATTATAGTATGTACATATGCAGCGAAACTTCCAAAAAGGGGCTGACCCTTCTATAGCTTTAAAATTGTGGGAAATATTAACGTTTTATCGATTTGAGGTAGGAAGCGTATCAATGTGTTATCGATTTAGCAGCCTCGAAATGGGAGAGCCGTAAAAAGATAAACAGTATGTCAAAGATAATTAGAAGTATAACAATCCAAGTTTTAAGTCTCTAGACAAGCGGCCGGACAGCATGACGGACTTTGCAATTTTGTAAATTTATTACGCATTATTAAGTCGACCTATAGAAAAAGCTCGAGATACACAAAATTCGAGTTGGGGACATTTGAGCTAGAGTAGCTTGACTACATACATACAAGTTACTTTGGTACAAACATGGTGATAGAAATGCAGTTTAGTTAGCAACGAACTTCTGAGCTTTTAGACTCTAACACTTGACATGAGATTGATGATCTTACAGCTTAAGTATGCTGAACTAAAAGGGTTCATCTTCTGACGCTGGTATACTGTTTAGTGTATAAATTGATTCAGTAATAATGCTTACAAGTAATTGACTGACAGAGGAACACAAAGCGGCTCCGTGTCAACTATGCATTTGCAAATGCGTGGGTGCCTTTTTGCTATTGGCTCTGAGTTGTGATCAACTTACATACGAAATGCTTCTCGCATATCCGTGGTATTGATATATCGCAATGCCAAAAATGCACAACAGAATAGAAAAGCAAAATAGCAACGACAACGACAACGACAACAAAAGGCATAACACAATGGAGAGCGTGCAGAGGGTATCGCCAACTGACAAGTGACACTTTTCAAATTGAATTTTTCATTGCCCCCAACGAAACGGGTGGTGGCGGAAATTCAACAACCGGTCACCGGGCAAGTGTTTGGGATGGGTTATGGCTGTCGGCATGACTGTGGTGCGGCATATAGGCGAGAACTATATTCATTCATATGTACATATGCATGCATAGGTGTTGCAAGTGTCTGGGCTCTAGTTGTCAACTTGATCAATTCGAGTGTCACACACATAAGTTTGGAATAATTCATCACATCAAATTTTTAGAAATTACTGCTAAATCACAATTAAATTGTACATTTTAAGTAGCTTTCATAATAGTACCATCGCCAGACCCTCAATGGATCCGGATTACAATGTCCTATTGCTGCCAATTATATCGGCCGTTATGCTGTCCTACAACCGACCTGTGAGCCTGGATGAGATCTCCGATGGAGTCATGTCGCTACTCAGCTCCCAGCGCGAGAAACATAGCTCTCGTGCTTCTACAAGCCAGGAGGGCACATCCGATTCTAGTTTTGCCAGGATTGTACCTGCGCAAAGAAAGAGGAAATGAGTATGGCAATGAGTATTACTGTTGAATTCAGAAATAAGAGCCTTTCAAGATTATACGTAAATAAAAATTAGCAAGTCCACAAATAAATTCAAGAAATAAACTGTCTTGCAGCTTATTTCGTACAGATGTAGAAAATGAAGTAAGTGTCCTATAGTCGGGAGTGCTGGACTAGGAGATACCCTGAACCCAGTCCTGACATGCAGTCATAGTTACATATTTGTGTACACATACACAAAACACACACACGCTGCAAGCAGTGCAAACAGTTTAACTATTGAGCCTGCGCCTTCTCTGCGCTATCGCTTATTGAATCTCAAACGTCTGCTGTGTTTATTGTCCGATATTCGAGACGAGCTATCGATAAAATGAAACAAACTTGATTGGACCAGGGACTAGGTGAACTTATATCCCAAATATGGATCTACCTTTTATAGTCTGTGATATCTGCATGTTCATACAGACAGACAGACAGACGGACAGACGCACATAACTGGTCGACTCGGCTGTTGCTACTGATGAAGAATATATATACTTTATATGGTCGGAGATGCTTTCTTATGCCTGTTACATACTTTTGCACAGCTTCTTTATACTCTTTTTACCCATTTAAGATTTATTTATTCTTATTATATTCAGTCTGTGCAATGTCCGTCATACTGTCTGTCTGTCCAGTTTAAAATCAACTTTTTCGAATCACTGAAACTTATTTTAATCACAGCTTTACAGCTATTCCACAAACTTGGCCCATACACCCGCATAAAGCTTATTTTTCACCTGTTCTTATAATGGAATGTTCTTACTTCTTTTCTTATTTCATTAGTGTTGTTACGAATTTCTAAAATGAGGCTCTAGGTAGTATATAAGCTGATGCTGATCAAGAACCTATATATACGTTTAGGGTCGGCGGTGTCTGCTTCAAAGCTTTACATATTTCTTGAAACATTTTAATAAATATGCTCATATTTAGATGCTAGAGAAACAATCTGTTAAAAATGGAATTGTTTATATGTAGTTACTGAACATACTACAAGGACGGCTTAGGATTCGTGAACCCGAAGATATATAAGCTTTTAGAAATAATATGAGAAACGTCAAACACAATGTTCACTCGAATATATATTTCATAAGAACATTCAAACAATTTGTTGTTTAGTTTTACGTATATGTGTACAGTTGTTCAGTAGTTTCATTTGTTCACTGATGTTTGCATGTATCTCAGGCGCTCCAGTGTCGTAGCTTGGACTTGAACATCAGTTGGCGTCGGTAATTCTATTTGGCTGAAGGAAACAGAAGGTGCCACATACTTCATGTCCAGCGTGCCACCGCTCAGAGGATCATCGACGCACCTGACAATATCGCGCAGAACAGTACTTATGCTCTTGTTCTGCCTTCCCGGATTGGATGTGCTTGGCAGGGGCTGTTCAGCATCTGGTGGTCTACTATCAAGCTTAGAGTGCTGTGCATAGATCGCATAAAGGGCCGCATCATAGTTCTTGCCGTGCTTGGCATAAATTCGCTGTGTCTTTGCACGCAGCTTCTGGCGCAGCTCGCTGATAGTGACTGTCACCTCGATTGCTACGAGGGCGATGTGGCACTGACTGTGCTGCAAGTGGAAGCCATCTCGCTGGCAGCTGCTGATGACTGCCTTGACCACCTCGCTGCAGTCCACCCTTCGTCCCAGCAGCGCCGTTAGATCCGAGGCAATTTTGGAAATGTTCTGCGGTGCAAACACGGCACGAGCCAAAGGAGTCAGCAGTATCTTGTCCTGCGGGCTGTGGTACTCTGGCATCAGGGAGCACAGTTTGCTGACAGCTAGCAGGCCGGCCTGCTTGAGGGTCAGGTAAACTTTGTTGTCGTGCAGTTGCGGGTTTACGTTCATAGGGCTCTTGAAGGTGTAGGTGTATACGTAAACGCTTGCGCCCCCGCTGAAGGTTAGACGCCACATCTGGGCGTTGCCACTCTGTTTGATGTGCCACATCTTGGGGCCAAGGTCAAAGAGCACTTTGTTGGCAAAGTCCAAGCTTTGCGATGCGTCAGCCACATACGTCTGCCGGAAATCGGGACAGATTTCAGTGAAAGTTTCGCATAGCTTGGTGAAGTCAAAGCTACTGGCCATTATTAAACTGCGCAGTGAATATGAAATATGTATATGCATACATATCTTCGTATGTATTACTTTGTTTATATATGCCCATAAGAAAATATACATGTATATGTACTCACGCAATGAACAGAAAATTGATCTCTCACTTCTCGCGTCCGCTTATCGACTGATTCTCTCTGTTGCTACTACGCCGAGTCGTAGGAAACGAGAAAATTGGTCTTTGAGTTGCCGGAGGCTTAATACCCTTTCAGTCAATATCACAATGTGCACTTCATCAATATCCCGTCAATTCGTTCAGATCCAGCAAAAGTTGGTTTATTTGCCAATTGACATGAAGTTAGTAGAGCATATCTTGCAAGGTCATATCTTTAAAAATATATGTATCCAAAAGGTCAAAACTTTCTGACATATGTGTACTATACGGGATCTATAAGCTTTAAAAATATTCCCTAAAATCAGTGTTCGGAAATGCATCGTTTATTTTTAAATGAAGCGATTACTCGATAACATGAATAAAACATGATCTGGCTAGGGTATATAAGAACGTATATGCAGTATATCTCTAGCTCTTATATTCTCTGAGACGGACGACGGACGAATATACAGACTTTACGGGGAGGGATATGATTTCTTCTACATACTTTTGCTTCACAATACCCATTTTAAGTGTTTTAAAAGTCTTAGGGTGCACATTAAAAAGGACAGATACGATCATATATTTTTTTTGAGTGCCATGTAGCTTTATGATAAATTATATAGGGTTATATGATATTATATCTATGATATACGAAAAAAATTGGATCTGAAAAGTTTCGTTAACATTGATTTCCATAGAAACAAAATAAGACAGTTATGTGTTCATCGACCCACAAACAAAAAAGATCAACCAACGCTTAGAGTAAACAATGGCAATATTTGATATTACCGAAATTGACAAATGCAGTAGACACTAGGAAATTATAAATTAGAGCCACCCCTTAAACAAACAGACTAAACTTTCCGAGCGTCTACTGCGTTTTGTATAAGTCTAGAGAAGACTTTTATATTAAAGAAAAGCAAATAAAAGTCTTTGAATTATTATTAATGTAATGTTTTAATTAAAAGTTCCATAGTAGCTGTTATTGTATAACATTTTGAAGGAAGTAACAGAATAACCGTTATGCCATAAGTTTTAAATATAAATCACAGTTAATTTACAACTTGTATGTTAAAGTTAGAAAATAACAGCTAATCTCAGATATATATATATATATACAAGTTTCTGAATAACAATATAATCTTTTTGAGACTTTTTTAGTAAAAATAAAAAGTATATGCTAAGTATGGTTGCTATAAATATACGATACCTGATGAGAATACATCAGTTTGTCCACCAGTCAGTCAGGTGAGCAACGCACAGCCCGAACCGTAGTAGCTATTGATATTTTCAGAGAAGATTTACTTTATTTGTTCCTGGAGCTTGACGGAACTGACTTATAACCAGGGTTAATATACCCACTTTAACCGGGAACAGCAACATTTATTTTATTATTTTTACGGGTGAATTTATTAATTATTAAATCAATGTGATCAATATTAGGCAGAAGGCAATACCACCCGGCTTGGCCAGTAGAAGATGTTTTTCTCTAAGTTTTAACTCATTTCATTTCATTGGCTGAAAAGCCGCCGGAAAAAAGCTTGTGTTTAATATAGCACATTTAGTGTTAACGGCACTTTTTAAATTTCATATAAAAGCCCGCAGTATTTGTTTTCTTGTTTCAAAAATGTAAGCAAAATTTTGTCCACATTGGACTTTTATCAACAAAAGTGTAACGTTGTATTATACCCTGAACCCATTAAAAATGGACATTAGGAAGCATCTCGAAACAAATAAAGTATATGTATACTTGATAAGTCGAACAATAAACACAGAAGTTGCTGAAGATTTAATTTAAAATAGTGCAGAGCTTATTGAAGGCGCAGGCTCAATGATTAAACTGCCTGCACTGCTTGCTACGTATATACATACCTATGAATGCATGGGTATCTTCTAGCTAGGCAGTCCCAACTAGAGCATTCTTACTTGCTTATTATTTGTTTTGTATGCTTTTTGTTTAATATGTAGCTGTGACTATTTAATCGAATTCGGAAGTGAGCCTGTTAGAAACAAGATTATTCATTTCCGAGCACACATTTTGATAGGTTGCGATTTAGTAATTGAGTTTGTATGTATGTCAGAATACAACGACCGCAAGCATACGATAAAGTAATTTATTTACTCATGTAAAGGTACTGCGTTCGTGTCAGTATGCGTAGTACCCCTATTCGATACAATTAAGGTATACATGATACAGTGATATCGAGAGGGACCAGTTATCTTCTAGGCACATATAGTTCAGTTTTTAGCCATAGCACAACTGCCTTCCAATCTGGAATCGCTGATACCATCTTAGAAAAACATTCGAATTTTATTGTTTTAAGCAATTTACAGTTGAATTAATTTACAATAAGAAGTAAACCAAAGATGATTAAGAAGTTATTTCTATTTCTCGGTCATTTTTATATATACATGTATTTATTTACAATTTACAAATACAAAAATAAAAGAGAACTGCACAAATTATTATTATTATTATTTCGGCAAGCCGAAGATTCTACACTCTTTTCCAACCTTTAGGCAATTTTCACTCTGCCAACTACACCACTGAAATTTCTTATGCAGTAAACAATCGTTTGCACCGGTTTATTCAAAATATTTTATCTTTTTGCAATTTTTAACATTGATAAGTTATTAGGATGTTCAAGTGTACAAGGAAATTGGAAGCAGTTGATTTGAAAACATCGGATTTATGGCCAAAACCGACTTGGAGTTGTATGGCAGCTATAAGATAGTTGTCGGATCCGGCCGGTTCCGACCAATGTGCTGTCCCTTTGAATAATAAGTCTCTGTGCAAAGGTATATCGCGATAGCTCTAAAACTGATGGACTAGTTTGATCAATTTGTTTTGTCATTCTAATCATACTGACAGTAAATTTTGAGTAACTCCGACGCTCCGTTCTATGCATTGCAAACTTCAGCACAAACTTAATATACTATTTTCTTCGAAATGAGTATAAATATAGTAAATAAAATTGTTTTTTTTTTTAATATCAAATCAAATAGTGTATCAATTTAATAGAACAATATATGTGATACTTTAAATTTTATTCCGTTTTAAAGGTCACGCTAGCCTAACCACTGCTCAGCGATATCTAAAAAACGAACAGTTTTAATTTTTAATATCCAGATTTAAAACAACATTTAAATTGATTATATTGAAGCCTTACTTCACACATACGACGGTATTTAATTCTAGCATACAATTTTTTTGATCAAGTTTTGCTTACTAAATTCTAAATTCCGTATAAGAAATCAAGCATCAATCAAGAATGGCAAGTTCGGTCCTAGGTCCAATATGACCTCGACTTAAAAAAACATCATATTAACAAATTACCGAAAAATTAGCCAACATACACATATGTACATGTCTGAATGATCTTCGATTGTTGTTAATTACATTTTGTAATTTGCATGGGAGATATACCTGATCTGAAAATATAACATAATAAAAACACACATGTACATATACATATTTTATTGCTTGTAAACTTAATATACATTTTTCAATATACTCTAGCTTTCTAAAAGCGTAGCATCAATAACGCTGTTGCTCAAATACGCACAGAGACTGAATTAGGGAAATTGCCACAACCCAGTGTCGTGAGTCTAGACAATGATCGGGCCCCTATTCCACAGCCGAACTATACAGAATTGAAATTGAGAGCAGCCCAGAGAGAAAATTTTGCTCAACTCTCAGCTTAATTTGAATACTTGACATAATAATTTTAGACTTCGTTTATGCATTGTTTGACATCATTGTAAGTTTAAAGATTCTAGCACTTGATTTAGGATCATTTATGAGGTCGAAACGAAATTTATATACTTTAGAAAGAGTAGTTGACATATTTTAAAATGGATTTAAATGTTATAAGAATATTTCTTAGAATAGTATTTCAATATAAGAACGTTTTTGAAAAAAAATTGTTGTGCTAAAATGAATGATTTGTATGATATGTAAATATGTGTCAGTCGATTCCATAATTACTGCCCATTTATTAGATGAAAGTAATGGCCGTGTTCGTTCTCATTTAACTGAGCTTTCAATTCACCAACGTAGTGCGTTGTTATATAAATATGAGTATACTCTTTTATTAAATTTTCAATATTATATGATCAGCTTTAAAGAACACTAAATAAAAATGCTGGATGCAACCCTCTTAGGCCTATTTCATACATACATAGGTACACATAATATACATTTGTGTGCCACGTACATATGTAAATGCCATGTGGAGTGCAAACAAGTGATGAACATGCAGGTCGGGTAGGGTGAACACAATGGGGATCGGACTAATAAAGCACACATATGTATGTATGTTAGCATTTTGTATGTAAATGTGTCACCCGCGTTTTCTAGGTACCCACTGCTAGCGGTCAGAACCCTCTCAGTAAATCATTATTAAATTAAATTGTATGTAAAAATGATAGACAGGCTTCCTTTGCCGAAGCTTAGTTTAAATTACTCGCATATCTGCTTTAATGGGCATAAACTGGCGTTTTGTTCATGAATATCTGTAGTGGCATATGCTCCAGAGCCGAGAGAGATTCAGTTGGATGTTAGCAAGTGGCCCGTTTGGGTGTCGTGGGTGCGTGAAAATTCCTTTCGTTTGACTGTTGTGCATTATGTAATAAATACATATGTGTATATGAACATTATATATACATATATGAACAAGTTATAAAATGCATTAGAGTTATAAAATAAAAAAATTAATTATAGATTGAGCAATATCCTTTTACGATACTACGACCGAAAACAAAAACTCTAATAAAGAATCTTATAAAACTTATGTTTGTGGAATGTTATCTGCTTATTGTCGTACGTGATTTTATTGATTGAATGCACTTTAAATGGAATCCTGTTGTGTGTTTCCAGGTCTATAATAATAAACACAGGTTAATCATCAGAAAGGGACCGAAATACCAGAAACAAGAATTGAGTTTACGAAATGTCCAGTAATTGTGGGAACGATGGTGACGGAGGAGACCGACAAAAGCACGACCCCATTGAGATGGGGAAGCTACTGTGCCCAAAAGACTTACCCACTGCAGGACAATCAGCAACGGACACTTCAGTCACGTCAACAAGCCATCAGGTAATCTTCGAAACACCTTTTAAACTTCATATTGTATAGGTCTTTAAATTATCTAATATATATTATTCGCGAAAAATATAATTGCTTAATACGCACAATTAAACTCAAAATTCGTCGTGCTCATCGGTAATAAATGTATCTTTGTGTCATTACATTTTACATGGGAACATATTATTTTGTAAGTTTCGCCTAATATCCTTTTTGATTTCGTTTAATTTACACGCGTGTCATAGTCAAATAAGCCAACTCAAACAAGTAAGAGTGCTCTAGGTGAGAGTGCCCCACTGGGAGATACCCTAACCTCATACTAGCCTATTAGTGCACATACATACAAACACACACATAAGGCAAGCAGTGTATGCAGTTGACGCAGATAGCTTGCTTCTTCACTGAGTCCCACAATATGGAAAGCTTGGAAACTTAGAAATTTGTTGGGTATAAAATTGGCAATAAAATGTGCGACCAAGCCGAATTGCAAGGTATTTACATATCATCATATCATATACAAATCTTCAACGCTGAAGGGATGTTATCCAAAAAGTGAAAAGTGATTTATTATATGGCTATGCGCATTCCAGATTATACATATCATATGTGGTACCTCTCTCTCTTAAAACTTTCAAGCTATGGCAAAAAAAACATTGGACAGACATACAGACGGACGAACATGGCTAGATCGTCTCGGCCGTTGAGACAAATCAGAGATGCCTCCTAATGCCTGTTACATACTTTTGCAAAACATTATTATACCATTCATTATTTACCATTTAATGTATCACAGACATTTTTGTTCAAACATTTGCTAGTTCAAAAAGTTCTTGCTTACAGAGGCTTTGACCAAACAATTAAAATGTATTAGCGCATTGGTTATAAATATGTATGTCCTTTAAAAAAAAAATTAATTTTTGGGCATCATTATTTACAAGGCTCTTTTCAAAGTGAGCAGAAAGTGTGTTTGTATATATAATTATGTATTTAAAGATTATAGTTTATTTAACTTTGTGTGTATGTGTATTTATTTCCTGATGCTACTTTTATTTGCTTTTAGTTAACAAAAATCCAGCTTCCAGAGCGAGGAAGTTGGAGCTCAAAACTAGATTTTATACTGTCTGTAGTCGGCCTAGCAATTGGTTTAGGAAATGTCTGGCGATTTCCCTACTTGTGCTACAAAAATGGAGGTGGCGCGTTTATCCTGCCATATATTATAACATTGTTTTTAGCTGGTATTCCGATGTTTTTTATGGAACTGGCGCTAGGCCAAATGTTAACTATCGGCGGACTGGGAGTGTTCAAAATCGCACCAATCTTTAAGGGTAAGCTAATCTTGAGAAAAATTACTAAGATCATACTATGAATGACTCAATTCTATTATTGAAGGAATTGGATATGCTGCTGCCGTAATGTCCTGCTGGATGAATGTTTACTATATCGTTATTCTGGCTTGGGCAGTTTTCTACTTCTTCATGTCAATGCGATCTGGTAAGTTTCCATGCCTCTTGAAAGCTAGCCCCCGGTCGAGCGATAATACCTGTGCTTTTTTACAGATATTCCTTGGCGCACGTGCAACAACTGGTGGAATACCATCAACTGTGTCAATCAGTATGAGAGGAAGAACCTGCATTGTTGGGATAAGATGATTAACGGAACTACGAACAAGATTTGCTCCGTGGCAGCCGCGAATATTTCATCCACACAGCTTACAGATCCAGTTAAAGAATTTTGGGAGTATGTCAAAATCAAAAGTATACATAGAACATTAATAGCTAAGAAATAAGAATGCAAGTAAGAATGCTCTAGTCAAAGGCAGATACACAGGTACGCATTGTGTCCTCACTCCCTTAGCTTTATATTATTTTAGATGGTATATCTATACCAAGGGATGGCAATATAATATCATTCACTCAGAGAAAAATGTTAAGAATTCTGTAGCAAAGATTAAAAACAATTCCCATGATCGACATTTATAAAATTCAGTGTGAGGTCTGAATTAAGTTTGGATGCTTTAAAAAGAATTTTAAGATATTTTGAACTCAATCTTTTAAATTTACTACACAATTTTGTGGCATGCAATGTTTATACGAATGACAATCCACGAATATTATTCAAATTTTTTTTAACAAATAGTAGTTTTTTGAAGCTATCATTAAAATTAAGTGGACTTGATCTCTTTTAGAGACTATTAGTAGACTATTTTATTCAGATAAACGTATATAATTGTTAACAGAAAATTAATATTACCACTTTTAACACAAATAGGCGACGAGCATTACAAATATCTTCAGGAATTGATGAAATTGGAAGCATTCGCTGGGAGTTAGCTGGCACTTTACTACTTGTTTGGATACTTTGCTACTTTTGTATTTGGAAGGGAGTCAAATGGACCGGCAAAGTGGTTTACTTCACTGCACTCTTTCCATATGTGCTACTAACAGTTCTATTGATTCGTGGCATTACCCTGCCTGGTGCTATAGAGGGTATCAAGTTTTATATAATACCCAACTTTTCAAAACTTTCCAATTCCGAGGTAAGTACACTATATACCATATATGTACAAATAAATAACATACAATCAAACTAATTTTGTAGGTTTGGATTGATGCGGTGACGCAAATATTCTTTTCGTATGGCTTGGGACTTGGAACTTTGGTGGCCCTCGGAAGTTACAATAAGTTCACTAATAACGTGTACAAGTAAGTTAAGCTTAGATTGCGAAACCTGATCCGTTCTACAAACACAAATTATCTATCTTAGGGACGCGCTAATTGTTTGCACAGTCAACTCAAGTACAAGTATGTTTGCTGGATTTGTTATATTCTCGGTGATTGGATTCATGGCTCACGAGCAACAAAGGCCAGTGGCGGAAGTGGCAGCATCAGGTTTGCATAATACCCTATATCCTTAAGTCAATATCAAGAAAAGATTGTACAATTAGCAAACACACATATAAATATTAATTTGGTAGATACGAATCGAGTATAATTTAAGATGTATTATTGTATTAATGCAAAATTTCCATTTTCCACAGGTCCAGGACTGGCGTTTCTGGTGTATCCGTCAGCGGTGTTGCAGCTTCCAGGATCTCAAATTTGGTCATGTCTTTTCTTCTTTATGCTGCTTTTAATAGGCTTGGATTCACAGTTTTGTACTATGGAAGGCTTTATTACTGCCGTTATAGATGAGTGGCCGCAACTACTCCGGAAACGCAAGGAGATTTTCATAGCCATTGTTTGTATGCTGAGCTACTTAGTTGGCTTAACCTGTATAACCCAAGTAAGTCAGTGGCAAATATTTTGGCTTTAAGTTAAGAAAATTAGTGTTTAAATTATGGAGAGAAAAGAAAAACTTAATTTTTATTCGCATAGAAAATATACTTAGCTACAATCAATTGATTTTCAGGGCGGAATGTATATTTTCCAAATTCTCGACTCTTACGCTGTTAGTGGCTTCTGCTTACTGTGGCTTATATTCTTTGAGTGTGTGTCAATATCCTGGTGCTACGGAGTGGATCGATTCTACGATGGCATCAAAGACATGATTGGATATTACCCCACAGTCTGGTGGAAGTTTTGCTGGTGTATTACTACTCCGGCAATATGTTTGGTAAGTGCTAGTCTATATAAAGAACCCTATTGTGCTGACTTAATGATCGACTTCCGAGTGCAGAGACTCTAAATGTGTGGGAAATATGGGCTTCCGCGATTCGTGGGGTGTGGTGGCCAATGTGCGTTTTAATGGGCGTGGCTGGGAAATTAAAATTGCAATCTTTGGGAGGGGGTCATCAGCAATCTACATTTTAAATTTGGTGTCTCTAGCCTTACAGTTGTGGGAAATATTTACGCTTTATCGATTTGAGATTTTAGTGGGCTTGAATCAGATAACAAGTAAAATAGTCCATGTTTTAAGTGCCTATCGTCAATAGCGTCGAGAAAAGTTGATTTCATCCGGACAGACGTACAGCATGACGGACATTGCACAAACTCGATGTACTATGAATACCTTCGGTATCAGAGTACACAAATAAATTTGCATGATTACATTGTTGAACGGCTGCTCTATACCTGGGTGTGTGTTGATTTACTTATACTTAAAATGACTTCTTACCCACAGGGAGTGTTCTTCTTCAATATTGTGCAATGGACGCCAGTTAAATACCTGGACTATAGTTATCCATGGTGGGCACATGCGTTCGGTTGGTTCACTGCATTGTCCTCGATGCTTTATATTCCAGCGTATATGTTTTGGTTGTGGAAACGAACGCCAGGAGACTTATGCGAGGTAAGCATTGAATTTAAGTCAATTAATTAAATTTAATATTTTATTAAGAGTAAGTCAGACTACTTTGTTGCCAAATGATAAAATTCTTGACTGGTGAGACAAGAATATGTTCGTTTTTCAAAGCAAAGATACTGAATGCTGTATGTCAACTGTTTAAAAATCAATAACACGTTTCCACTCTTGCTTAATATTCGTTTACAGAAAATACGTGCGATTGTTCGAATTGATGAGGACGTCACGCGGTTACGTGAAAAAATGCAACAGGAAGCTTATGCTAAGGAAGTTGAGTTTAATTCATAATAGGTTTATAGAAATGATGCCTAAAGTACTCGCCAATTTGACAACATCAACTCAAATTGCCCAATTTTATATATTTTGATACGGTTGCAGTTGTAGAGTCGTTTGTAAGTAATATTTTGATTTTGCTTTAAAACCAACAGCAGTTACTTTTGAAAGTTTATGAACAATTCATGTTTGTGAGCTTGCAATGAATTTGAATTTTATTTATTTCTAATGTTGAAATATTTTTAATTAGAATAGGCTAGTTTTCAGAATGTATACTATTGTAGAATATTTTGTTTTGAAGCTAAAATTTTATAGCCGTCAGCTTATAGACTTTTAGACGAATGCAACGCAATTAATCAAAATTATGAATTTGATATAGGTATATAGGTATATACATATGACTAATGATTTGTATTCATAAGTTTAATCAATTAATAAGTGTTAAAGTTGAGTAATTTTCCGATTTCTAATCTATTTTCGTGTTGCCTAACATTTGCCTATACTTACATACATACGTACAGACATACATATTAATATAGGCGTTATGTACCTTTTGTATACTGTGCACGTTTCTTCGTCAGTGGTTTAATAGAATTTATTGATAAATTAAATTTAAAATTATTCTTAAAAATTAGTGGTTACTTAGTAATAATATGCCCTTCATATCTTATAATGTAATAATATGCCAGACATCCATAATGCATACCTACATTTATTAAAATACATAACTCTACCATATAAAAGCATCAATGCACATACAAAGAACTCACAAAATGGAATAATTGTGTGTTTTATGACGTTCAGTATGTACATACGTATACTTATGAATATATAAAGTATTTGCGGCATTTAGTTGTCATTACTTTTTTAATATGTTTAGATGTTAAATGCTTGTGTCAATTAGTTTTATTTCTTATTTTTAATCATGAAGACAAATAAAATGTTACTATTTTACTACGGCGTTTTTTTTAATTGTGTTGAAATTACTAATTTCAGATGAACATTGGCAATCACTACCATAAAAACCTTTGATATGAAACTGTTGTATTCAGAAACATAATATGTTCTGCTCATATGGTCAGGATAGTCCTACCTCCAACAGATTTAAATTCATATATGCATAATTGCTAAATTTTATGGATTTAGAGAATAGAAGTTTTTCGGTATGCCCATTTGCACATGCACATTTGTATTTGACAAATATATTTACACATATTTACCTTGACTTATTTACAATTTAAATTTAAAGCTTGTAGTTAGAATGTAGTAGGCACAGCCTAGTATTTATGGCTGTGTAATTGTCTATAAATTCTACTGATTAGGCGAAAATTGTAGTTGGGCTTTGGTAATGTAAACTTAAAGAAGAGCTCGAAAGCGAAAAAGCTAAGCATAGAGGCCTAGGAACATGTTTACGCATATCCGTTTTTGTGCCCCACCATTATCGAAAATAATAAGGATGTGGACACAAAACTCGGACCAGTGCGGCCACAAGAGAAGGCAACGGCAACACAAAAGATAAACTCATGCCAAGGGAGTGTGTGGGTGTTATGAGAACTAGACCCAAGCATAGAAAAAAACGTTTACCTTTCAAAATAAATTAACGGATGAGACGACAACAAAGCACATTTCTCTCAACTGTAAAAATTCGCATCGGTAAATGTTCGTCGTCAACCTTACGTCCTTCTATGACGCCCAGGACACTAGCTAACGAAGGCTTTTGGCGTCTGTTGCGCCAATACAAAGCTTTGACACTGGCATGTCACCTATGTCACCGGCTGCCTTCCAGATTCAGTTTTGCTAGTGTGCGAATCACCTTCTCGATCTGGCTGTGCTTGTTCCCATTGTGTCGCATATTGTGTGCGTGCATTGTGCTACAATAATTTTCCTTTTAACCATCTGCATTACTTGCATTATTTTCTAAAAATAACGGAAAAGTATGACTTGAGCTTAATTTAACACACATTCAGACTGAAATACATGAAACACACAAGACAAATGCTGCGGGCGGCCCATGTGCCTACTTTTATCTGATCGCCACAATAATGGAATAATTAAATCAATTCTGATTATAACTTCTTTGCTAATATCAAATTTGTTACCTTAAGTATGGCAAGTATGTGCAGATCAAGCCAATGTCTGATAGAAAGTTTTTCATCCATTTTGGGCAGCTATCAAAATGTAAAATGCGTATACTTGATGTCATAAGCAAACCATTATAATAAATGTATCTTAGACAAATACAGGTTAAGCCAGGTAGTACCTGCTAGTATATATACTTATATAAAGGGACCATAAGTCCTTGAGATCGACCCGATGTTTCAGATTTAAGTGGACTGCCTCGGCTGTTCATTTGGAATTTGGATAGCTTATACAATAGTCGTGTGCTCATCATTAAAATAAGAATGAGTAGATGGCACTCACTGCTAAAACCAGAGATTGGAAAAACAGTTAATGGCCGTATACTGAAAAATCGTACCCACCGAGTACACAATAAATAAAATAAGTTGGAAGGTGTAGAGAGAAGTATTCAGCCAAGCTGTGCCATTTCTGATTCCTTCTCATCCACAGCCCCAGTGGATGTGTTCATTTGATATTAGGCCACTCCACAGCTAAACGAGCCCCAGGGGCGTATTTTAGGCGCGCACATAGCCATCTATAAAGTGCTCAAGAAGTATATGCCACCGATACACATTTCTTGTTGCTAGTTCTTTAAGGATGTACCTGAGATGCCTGCCTATTGTGCTGTCATTTGCCAAAATTTAATTGATTTCTGCTTGCCTACCTCTGCGTTTCCATGACTTGCCCCAAGTTTGCCCTATAATTAGGATGAACACAAATGGGGGACGGTATCCAAGCAGCGTCGCACAAACATTTTACCTTGTCCCTTGTGATTTTCGCGGGGCTCAGGTTGTCCTTGGTACTTGGCAAAAATCGACAAATGCCTGTTAATTGTAATTTGTGTTCCATTTGTTGCTGACGATGCTACCATTAATGACTTTGCATCGTCGCCATTTCAATAATTAAGACGAACTTTATCGCAATTATATAAGTCGTCTGATTAGTATATATATGCAACTGTGATATCATATTGCAATATATGTATTGAGTTAATAGATTCGATTGTCGTCCTCGTATCTTTATTATTTGTGAGGGATTTAATTAACCACATATTTCTCAGAGATTCTGTAAATTATTAAGTTGTAAAAAGTGCAAGACAGGACAGCAACCTCTTAAGATTCTTTAGTAATAAATCTTAAAGCGTTAATTAAAGCTCATGCTGTCTACAGATTTATCATCACATTTGCGGCTCTGCTGCATTAAATGTAAATCATGATTTTAAGTACTTTCTGCCCATTCCGAAAACCCCATTACTTTAAAAATGTAAATGAACCACAAAATCAATAAAAACGTTTGCAAGTTGTTGAATATCTGGTTGTTGATAGCTTAAACTGTTCATATTGTTTTTTTTGTACAATGTATCCAGAAAAGCATGAACATTTTCTAATTTAGAGCTGAAGATGACAGTTAGTCAAAAAATAAAAGAAATTTTGACTTCATATATAACTTTAACACATGCACTTTTAATCAAAATTCATATCTATACTATACTATTGAGCACACAAATTTAACTTTATGTTGTATTATATTTAGCATACGGCGATCAAGTTTGCTGCTTCTTTCGAATATTTCAGTCCAAGTCCCCAAGGTAGTTTGAACTGAATGAACAACATTTACTAAGATATAAATTTAAAACATTTTATGACCCTTCGGCTGTTCAGTTTTTTATCCCAAGTCTGATTTGGATTCGAAGGAAGGACACGGATTTTCGTCTTGCCATTTAATTTTATTTATTTTCCTTGTAAAGCCTTTATTTACTCAAAGAAATTGGCTTACGCGTTATCTCACATGACCAAATGCCCTTGCTAACGGTATTGCCATCTATCTACCTAAAAATGTGCACCACAGGGCTAACAACAAACATACATATACTAATGTTCCTAGTATTGTCGCTTTTGTGTGCTTTTGCGAAGCCTTGGCATGAGAAATGCTCATTCAGTCGAGTGGTCTCTGCTAGAAAAGTCACGAGGCGGAGTCTTGAGTGAAAACCTTTTCCAAAATCAAGAGCCGGTCGAAGGTTTTGGAAGAATACGCATTTCATATTATTGAAAAATACAGGTTGGATTAGGATTCGTACTGAATTGTTAAAACCTTGGGTATATTTCTGCCATTATGTTGCACGAGGCACCAAGTTTCTACTTGATCTGATTGAAGCACGTGTCTGGCTGAGCTCATAAATTCTGGCAAACACCCGATGTGCGAAAACCCAGCACAGAACAACACAGAGCACTCGGTCTGCCAGATTGGGCCCACAGACGAAAATCAATTGAATTGTAATTGAATTGCAGACACTTGAGAGTCAAAAACCGCCGAGGAAACGTATGAATATTTTACGTGAACGATTTGGCACTGAAAACAAGGAACAAAGGAAAGTTATCATCGTTGTGTTGTTCTCCGAAGCTTCAATAGATACCCTTGAAAAATAGAATATCTTTCATTGTAAGTTGTTGATGTAAAATATGTTGCTTATCGACTTCAAAAAAACAATACTATAGTTGTATAATGATACAATGGGTAAACATTTCTTAAGCCATTGTATTAGGAGCATTATGATGATAGTAATGTTGATTCTAGGGTATAGTCAACTCGTGGAGAATATGAGAGTGCCAAAATGCTCTTACCCAAATTACCCACAAAATATGCAAAAACGGAAAATAAATTTCGTCCAGGGAGCAATGGAGTTTGCAAAATATTCATTTTACTTGAGGCGAGCAGGAGCAGAGTATAACGTCCCACAGAGCGTGTGAACAACGATGTCAGCACGTACGCATATCCGTCATATGCCAAAAAAAAAAACCAGAAGAATCCTGAGCAATTGGCAAAAAATCGAATTGAAAATGTTTTTTTGAGGTCTGGATGGGTCTCGATTCGACTGCGACTTGCCGCAACTAAGAATAAAACAAACCGGAAGTGTAAGCAATGGGAACAGAAAGCGAATGAGGAGCGAAAACATTACAGTGCTCATGCATGAGCAGTAAATGAAGAAGCCGACGGTCTGGCTGTATGTGTGTGTGTGTGTGTGTGTCTGTTGGTGTGTGAGCTTCCGCCGGATGTGTCGCGAGTGCGCCAACGCGCGTACTGCGCTTTTCAACTAGAAAAAGAAATTAAGTGGATTTCATTCGAATACATTTTTGACCTAAAGCACCCATCTCCGGTCGCCTTCTATCTCACAGAGTGTAGGTTACTCGCCAATGGCCTGTTCAAATTGGAAAATTCCAAGAAATCAGACAAAGATGTTTGCTAATAAATTCTGCTTATACCCTGTGCTCAAAGCTTTTAGGGATATATGCATGCAAGTGTGCATTTGTGTTGTAAATCAACGATCATCAATTATATTATTTATTTCATTTTATTTTTCAGATTCAATTCAATTAATTTTTGCTCAAGAAATATATATGAAATTTGAATTGAAATGCTGCGTTTAACCATAGCTTTATAAAAAACATTAAGAAATTTTAAGAAATCGGAATAGAATATCAGATAGTCGAGCATTTCGATTGTTGCAGAAGAACAGACAAGTGCAGATTAGGCACTTTCACACAAATTGTACATACGACATGATGTCAATATTTATACTGTTTGCTCATTCAAAAAGCTAATATTATCTATTGATTTGCTTTTTCTTTTTTTTTGTGTAGCTACTAATTTTGTAAGCTTTTTACAAAAGTTGTGCACACGTATGTCGCAGACGGATGGAAGCATTTAGCTTCTGCTATTCAAGACAATGTTGTTTGTAGTCTAAAATACCACTGTTAAAAACATAAAAAAATTAATGTTACGGTAATGATTACAAGAGAAAGTAGTTAATCAAAAGAAGATTAGGTTAACAATGTATATATAAAAATAAATAATCTTTAATATAAAATATAATCATTGTAATTCGATATAGTAACATATTGTAGCTTAAAGTTTCTTCTTCCAATCTGTTCCTGAATAGGTTCATTAAACATAATCCCCAGAAAATAAGCGTTTGACACTTGTTTACATGGGCAGCTGAATGGGATTTAAGAGAATATTCATCCCACACTTTCGGCTTTAGAAGTCTTTTAAAGAAACGTATTCATCGTGTGTTGCCAATTTTGTAGTTGTAGAGTGTAATTGCACTACTTAGAGGTAAATTGTTTGCTCTCACTTTTTTTTTAGTATATATGATGTTGTGCAATCGTTGCGTTCAAAAATTATCGATTAATTTCGTTTTCAGACTTGCGTTTTTGAGCCATAACTTATAAGTTATAAGAGCTAGAGACCAAATTTGGCATGTATAATCTCGAATAGCATACACATGAAACAAATATTTCACTTTTGGATACCACACCCAATACCCCCAAAAGTTAAAAAAACGCATTTTTGAAGCTATGACCTTCTGGGTTCAGGGTATCTCCTAGTCGGGCACTCTTACTTGTTTTTACATATAGAAGGTAGATTATTGTATTTCACTCCCCACTTAATATATTTATATATATTTAAAGTGTTTTGTTTAGCAATAGAAATAAACGTTACCCCAATGTTTTAAAATATACTCTCAATGTTTCCCTCATAATCATTGAAATGGTAACATTGCTTCCCCTAGCAAATATAAATTCATATTTGAGGTAAAATTGAATTCATTTAAAAAATTACTTTTACTCGCATGCTGATTACAGGGGGCACCTATGTGCAGAGGTGTCCCGCACACCTTTGCGCCGGCAGGTGATTCCGACGTGGAAAATATATTTCAGCTCTCGTTCCTTTCGCTGTACGTGTTCTCTGGAATATGTACACGAGCACAGGTGTAATTCATCTTTAATATTTTCCTTATGCATATTTGCCAGGACCTGTCAGTCAGCGGGTTTACTGCTCAGTGCGAGGATGTGGATGTGGATCTGGTATGTGGAGTTGCCGTTAGGAGCAGCGCAAATGTTATTTCGCTTAACTTGACTATGCCATTATACACATCACATACACATATAGTCGTACATAGTTACATGTATGCTGTCTTCGGTGAGTAGTCCATAGAGTTTGTAACTTTTATGATTGCTGCTGACGCCGCTTCTCCTGCACCCGTTGCAGTCTTTCAACAAGCGCCATCGGCTAGATTGTCATATTGCACGAGATAACGAGCTGGCAGATGGACAGCCAGACAGCTAGACAGCTACATGCATATCCTTTTCCTTACATGTCGATGCTACGCTGCCATCAACTACGGCTACGACTACGTCGCTGTCGATGTCGATGTGCGTACCTGGCCAAGTGTCTCCTTTGGGGACTTCTGGCTTTTACGACGCAGGAAAAGCGTGCGAGCTGCTGCTGATGCTGCTGCTGCTCCTTTCACATCTTCCGCCGCGCAAGGCTTGGCTTCCTCTGAATACCCAGTGTGTACTCAACAGCAAATGCATTTTGCAAGTGCAACTGGCAGCAGCAGAAACAACAAAAACTTGTTGATTGTCGCTCAGGTACAACTGCGACCCAAACCGAGCAAACGTAGCGAAAGTATGTTAAGTGTAAATGCATTTCAGTTGAATTTGTGCTGCTTTAAAGACCAGATCCCAGGCAATTACAACAAACACATCGCCGCATTAAATGCGGTGGCTTCACAAGTGTCCTAATGAAACCACTTTCAAGCCTGACAACATGGAAAATGGATCTATTCTCGCATGTGTAAATGCATGTGTGCTGTGTCAGTGTAAGTGAAGTGGACAAGTGGTTAACAGGATTGCTAAAAATCCTGCCATATCAGCATGCCCAGCAACTGTCAGTTCGTATTGGTGATAAGTGCGCTTCTGACAGCTAAGGAAATTAAGTGGAAAGTTTGTGATTTCCAACATAATGATAGCATACTTATCTGCATTGGCATCGCACACATCGAAACTATATTTAAATTGATATTTAAACACTTCTGTTCATACACGTACAAAATAAACACGGATTTTAATATGCTATCTGGCCCACCTACACACATGTGCATGTGTATCAAGCACGTTTTTGTCTTTGTATTGTGATTATGTCCCGTTTGCCTTGAATAGAATGTTCGCTGTTGAATACGTGACTGACACGTTCTCATACACATACACATGTGCATACTGATTTGCATTTGCATCCGTAGTTGTTTAACTGGCAATCAGCATGGCTACATCCTCTCCTCTCTCTCTCGATAGAGCGTTTGTATTTTGTTAGTTACTTTACATTTACTTACTAATAGATTAAATGGATATAATAATAGTAAAACCGAATAAGCAAATAAGATTTGACAGATATCCATAAATAACGCGTGTTTTGGCCCATTGCTTATGTGAAAGTACTCTGATGCCAAAAAACAATTAGTTTTAATATTAGGTAAGCATTTTTGACTAAGATGTATTACAAATAAAATAAGTTTATCGAAAATTCGATCGTCTCAATTATATAACTAATATAAATACAGATGACTTAAGTTTAACTTCTTATGAATTGCATTAAATTTATTAAAAATAGGCTAAGTACTAATTTAATCCCAAGACGGTTTCTATTTATTTAAGACACATGTCACACTAGTCTATTTCGTATGAAAATATTTACTGTGTATAGTCCCATTTTGATAATTAATTAGCTTATGGAGTCGGAGATGTCCTCTTTAATTTAGACTAACACAAAACTATAACACCCTCAATAAAAATCTAGCTTGAAGACTTCAGACATCAGTCCAGTAAACATATGAATGTTGACCCTACATGAATATATAAAGTATAAGCAAAATATTTCATTCAAAATTAAAAAAATATATTTTAAAACAAGTAAGAGTGCTCTAGTCGGGAGTGCCCGACTACGAGATACCCTGAACCAAGTCCTTACAATCATGCATACTAATCTAAACACACACATGCTGCAGTTCAAGCAGTGCAAGCGGTTTAAGCAGTTAGCTTGCTTTTCACCGAGCCCCACACAATGGAAAGTAAAATCTTAAAAAACTTCTGTGTTTATTGTCCGATCTTTCTGAAATTTGTAGGACATAACATTGGCTATAAAATGAGTGGCCAAACCAAATTGCAAGATTGTACCTTCAAAAATGGGTTTTTTTAAATTTGGGGGTGGTATCCAAAAAGTGAAAAATTTGTTACATGTGTATGCTATTCGAGATTATACATGCCAAATTAGGGGCCTCTAGCTCTTATAACTTGTAAGTTATAGCCCAAAAACGCTAGTCTGAAATCGAATTTTATCTTTTGAATGGGTCGAGTTATCGATAAAATGAAATAAACTTGATCTGTCCCGGCACTACGAGAACTTATATTCAAAATATGAAGTCTCTAGCTCTTGTAGTCTCTCATATCCGCGTGTTCATACAGACGGACGGACAGACGGTCAGACGGACAGACGGACAGACAGACAGACGGACATGGCTAAATCGACTCGGCTGTTGATACTGATGAAGAATATATATACTATATATAGTCGGAGATGCTTCCTTATGCCTGTTACATACTTTTGCACAAAACCATAATACCCTTTTTACCCATTTTTAATGGGTTCAGGGTATAAACATCAATCTTGCGTCGAAGGAAATTCGTTCAGTACTGCAGGTCAATTTCGATAAAAATTTAGCTATTGTTGCATAGCAAAAACTTGGAAAAACTTGATCTGACTGTCTTACAGTCTATGACACTAGCGGTTTCATACAGACGCATGGACGAACAGACAGACGGACATGGGGAGATCGAGTCGACTGTTGATACTGATCAATAATGTATATTCCCCATTTCTACAGGGCACAGGGTATAGAAAGGAAGTACAATGGATAACGCTGTCTAATTTATGGGAGCTAAGTATTAGCTACACCTCGGGTGCGCACAATCGCTTAATTACAAATGTGTTTGCCAAAGTATTTGAAGCCATTTCATGGTCGAATGTGCGTGCCAAATTGGCCGGCAGCAAGAGTAAATCAATTTCGTGCTGTAAGCACGCAAACACACACACACACACACACACAGGTCAAAAGCAGATGCAGAAACGCCTTGAATTATGTCCGTGCGCCTTGGGCTGCTCATTTGTGTTTCGCAGGACACTCGTAAACAATTCGCAGCCTAACATGCTCCGACCCCGATGTTGTTCCATTTAGTGCAAGCAGTTTGCATATAAGCAATGGGTGTAAGCACAAGCTCAAGTGTATGTAAATACGAAATACAAATACTTAGGGCTGTGTGCACAGCTGTGGCAGAAGGCAAGTATTCAGGACACTCTTAAGACAGTTGCGAATGGATGGTTGAAGCGGGAATGCCAGCATGAGCTCATGTTCATAATACTTGACAGAACTGCATGTACAGAATTTTGTACGAGTGAAATGCAAAAGCACAAGGAAAGGCTCGCCGACTAATCAGTATCCGGATAAATTGATATTTATATGCATATATTTTTAATAATATTATGTCCTAAGCAACCATTTCTAGCTTGGCCTCATTATCGATTTGGTTAGCTTGCACTTTTGGACAACGACGAATTATTATTTAAGATAATCCCATAATTGACTGCTATTTGCAATGTAAATACGAGAAATGCTCAATTGCAGTGTTCAATGCCCGTGTGTGTAATGTTGTGGGCCAGTCGTTGTGTGGGCGGACTGGTGAGTGAGGATGGAGGAAAACTGCTCTCGGCACCAGCTGTGATTTGCAATGTCCTCTGGCAGGCAGGGCAATAGACAAATTTGCAAATTTTCTAATTGCACTTGGTTTGGCTTGGTCATGCTGGAAATGATGTCGCTCGGTCTACCACACTGCCAACAATTTTGGGCTAAATGTCAATTGATGTAGTCGGGTGGACCGGACAAGTCCCATCACTTTGAGGGCCAATTTGATTTTGGATTTGCGTGCATTTGTAATGGCTATCCTTGTGGGAGCTTGAGGTTTGAAAGTTGCTATAAAATCTATGCTAAAATGGACAAGCAACGAAAGCTTAAATGTTCATACATTAAATACTCATGCCTCAAGCGAACTTATGAGGCCAAACCAAATACACCTTGTGTCCATTGTAAAATAGACCTAAAACAATAATAATAAAGTCAGTATTATTATAATCGTCTTTCGACCTATTTGACAGACCGTCTTCACTTACACATAAGTAACATAAGTTGGTATAAATAATAACTACAAGCTACACAATTTTAGTAGACAGATATACATACATATTAAAATGTGAAAGCCACAGCTTTAGATTCACAACTGTTTTTATACCAGGTACATAGGTACAGACAAAAGGACGAGCGTAAGAATTAATAGCTTACTTGTTATTATTATTACTTTTTATTATTTCTGTATCAAGCAGCAGAGTTATAATTGATTATTCAATTGTGTATTTTGGCACTTTATTTGATTTTGGCATTTTTGCTAAATATATATATGCCTCAATCGATTATAATCGAATATAGTCATGTAGAAATGATATAAAAATTACTCTGAACTATTTTCGTGTTAAAAATATCAAGTGGTTTAAAAACAGTGCAAATTAAATATTTCTGCTGATATGTGCTTATGCATATTGCATATTCAAAAGCATAATTTGTCTATTTGTTTACGCATGTGTATATGTGTGTGTAACTGTGTGCCACATTCGTATACTTAATTTATGTTCGTGTGTGTGCATATTATTTGGATATCATCCTTTGTGCGGTCGCTTTGTTGACTTAGAGGCTTATCACGTTCTGCAGCCCCAACTAAAATCCTAGTTATTTTTGAATGTTGATGAAAGGAGCAAACACAAATCTCAACATTCCAATGCAGTGACAATTGCAATTACAATGACCGAAACCTAATTAGAATTGTGAATAATTGCTATTGTGAATTGTGTTCCATGTTATCAGCATTCTAGTTAAGTTCCTCAATTACAATGTAGGAGAGCATTGCAAAGGTCGATATTAAGAGTATTACAGTTGTTAGGAAAACTAAACAATCGCCTTTGCAAACGATTTTGCAAAGAATAGCAAACATTTTTGGAAAACTATGTAAATAGTCGGAATTAAACATTCACATCGAACTGTGAAAAATAAAAAATGTTGATGCCACAGCTACTTACTTTAAAAATAATTAGTTCATTTTATGTCAACAGTTTAGTGCTGAACGACACGATAACGGAATCAACAGACATGAATAAACTCGACAGACTGAAAAACGCTTTTCCGAATGAATCGCACAGATTTATGATGCCGAATTTTAAACTTTGCTACATGGAGCGCAGGGACGGGATGCAGGACGTTGACACTTATGAGCAACGCGGAAAACAAGGACAATTCGTACAACATTTTAGTCATTATAAATGTCATCAAGCATTATTTTTTCCATCAACTCGCGCCAGTTGCTCGGGCAAAATGTTTATGGTTTTTTTGTTGGCATATGCGGGCAGAATGGCTCGAATTGAGGGTGGATGTGGGGCTTTAACTGCATGACAGTTGCCATTAATGCGGAAACTTGAACACAATGTGCCATAGGAGAAGGCATTTTAAATGAAACGAAATTAAATGAGAAATTGAAGCCGGACAGCCTGTTAATGAGAAAGCTATGTAATGACGGCCATGGCGTTAACGAGCAACTTCATTTTCGGAGGATAACTGACGGTGCCTGGCACCAGTTGATTGCCAACTTATCGTTAAGGTGTCCTTAACTTTAAATTGTTAAATTTAATGACAAATATGATCATAAGCAATGGAGTAATGAGTTGCTTAAGTTGTATTAATTTCGAGTTAGTGCATTTCTAGTATTCAATACTATTAAGCACATATACAAAAGGGCCGACTATTTGATACCCTGACCACGTGATATCCTGAACCCAGTCCTAAAATGTATTCATATTTACTTATCGGTGTGCATCATAAAATTGGCATACAATGTGCGATCAAACCAAATTGCAAGGTCATACCTTCAAAAATTGGGCGGATGGGATCTAAAAGTGAAATATTTCTTATATGTGTATTGTATTTAAGATTGCATATACCAAATTTTGTGCCCCAAGCTCATATAACTTTTATTCATAGTATATTGAGTTTGAGCAATGTGCGTCAGTCCGTCTGTATGAACGCACGTATTTGCGAAACTATTGAATTCAGAGATTGAAGCTTGGATCGTTATACTTGTAGCTATTTGCTTCAGATCAAGTTTGTGCCACGCCCATTGGGAGCCTGCCAAATCGATAATATGTCAATACACCACAAATAGCAAATCGATAAAACGTAAATATTTCCCACAATTCTAAGGTAAGAGTCATATAATTTGGTAAGGTATGTTGCCGGTGGCCTCCCCAAAAAATTGGATCCTTTGTTTTTCAACCACGCCCACTCCCGCTCCCGTAATGGCGAAAATCGATAAATCTATGTGCTTACGGGTACAAATCGATAGTATGTGTATATTTCTCGCAATTTTGAAGATAGTCACCAAATTTGGAATTTAGATTGGTGCTGACGCGAAAGATTGCTATCTGGATATTCTGGTCACGCCCACTAGAACTTACAATAGTACCAGAGTATTACGCAGTTGATTACGTCTGAATGCAACGTTCTTACTTGTTTAATAATCTTTTTTTAGCAAATGACCTAAATCAAATATACTTATTATGCTACAAATTACTTTAAACAAAGTTAGTAGCTCTGGAAATGTCGTTTTGTTTGCTCTTTTGCTTTATTCTCTATGTTGACTCTGTAGGAGGAAAGGAAGTTAAAATGTATGAGCAACAAAGCCAAACTCATTTACTTGGAGACAGTCTAGGCACAACAATTAGTGTCTCTATTATGCTGCAGCCAAAGCGGCAACAACAATAATAAACAATCGGCAGAAAATGAACAGAGGATAGGTCAGAGGAGCCCAATGCCAAGTGGACGCTATCAAAACAAAAACCTTAACTCCTCGTGTAAACAACAAAAACATTGTTATCAGACATTGATGGCGTTGGCGCCGTCAAGGCCCATGAGGCAGCCTAAGAAATGCTAGCGGAGATTGGACTTGGCGGACTTTGTGGGCGGGGCAGGGGATGAGGTCCTCCTGTTCTCGTTAAAATCTAAGCAAGTTTCAATGGACTGTAAATGAGTAGATTTTACTTGGCCTACAAGTTAGTTAAAGGACTGTAGGCGCCGGCACTGCTATTATCGTCCCGAATGCCAATATCCGGTTCTATTTGAGCTCTGGGAGTCTGTAGGAAAGCCAGCTGCATTTTCACTTCTAAGTGCTAAAAGTAGTTGAAAATAAATACAAGAGCACGAGCTGTAAGACCAAGCAGTAAAAGAACGTTTTCTGCAACAAAAAAACTTGGTGAATTTTCTCATGCTAGTTGAATTTTGATTTACGACCACTTAACGTTTTTTATGGCCTCAGACAACGAACTGCGATTGTGTGTTTGTGTTTGTGTAGCATTTATACTTACAGTTACATAAACCCAATTCCAATGCCTGTGCTTTGTGCAGTTTTCTTACTCGTAAAAAGTAGTTCAAGTTAAGTTTAAGTGTCTCAAGTAGGTTAATTCTCATTTAACGGTATTTGACAAGTGCATGGATTCAGTTAAAATAAGAGTGTACTACACTTAACAAGGATCTACTATTCTACTAGCATTACATCATTGGGACTACTTTCTTTTCACAATCAGCATACGTTTTTTATTCAACTGCACATGAATGTGTTGTACTCTTAAAATAGACTAACAAATTCCAAAATAAATGAAATTTTGGTTCTATGGCCTTATCACAAATTCGAAAGATCGTAACAAATAAAAAACTTGTTTCATAAGAAAATATAATTCTTTTGTCTGCAAGCCCAATATAATATAGGAAGAACAAGTAAAAGTGCTCTAGTCGGGAGTGCCTGAACCCAGTCCTTACATCCATTCATACTTACCTATTAATGCACATCCATACAAAATCACACATACTGCAAGCAGTTAAAGCAGGCTAACTTATTCGCAAGGCCCCACACTATGCAAAGGTAAATCTTGATTAACTTCTGTGTTTAGTATCCGATCTCTGTGACATTTTTAGGACATAACATTGGCTATAAAATGGGTCATCAAACCAAATTGCAGGGTCATACCTTAAAAAATTAGTGTTTTTCACTTTTGGGGGGACGAAATCGAAGTTTATCGATAACTTTTAAACGGGTTGAGTTATCGATAAAATGAAACAAACTTGATTTGTCCCGGGAGTGCGAGAACTTATATTCCAAATATGAAGTCTCCAGCTCTTGTAGTCTCTCATAGCTGCGTATTCATACAGACGGACAGACTGACAGACATGGCTAGATCGACTCGGCTATTGATATATATATACTTTATATGGTTGGAGATGCTTTCTTATGCCTGTTGCATACTTTTTCACAAAACCATTATACCCTTTTTAGCCATTTTTAATGGGTTCAGGGTATAAAAAGGAACTATGGAAAATATCCGAGGGACTACAGTTTTCATATGTATGTATGTGTGGTTGGCTATTCTTCCTTCAGTCTAAAGACCAACTGAAGTTGTTAGCAACAAATATTACTCACCATTTAACTATTATTTGTATATATATGTAGTTACCATCAATCAAAACTGTTTAAAGATTGACACCTTATTTTTCTAAAAGTAAATTTTTCACACAAATGATAGAACAATGAAACTCGTTAGTTGTTTAATTTCGTTTTATTTTATGGAAATGCATTTTATTACGATATTTGCGTTGCCTTCCTAAATATTAATAAATACGATTATGCTTGTTATTCTGTATATTTTAATTGTGTGCGTGAACCAACGCATTGAACATTTTGTATATGTGTATGTTGTGTTTTTTTTAGCTTAGTAATGAATGTCAATGCACATTTCGCACTGTGCAACGATACTTTATACTTTTGCATTCGTATTTATTCTTAGTGTTGCATTTAGTAAGTGTGTTAAAGTTCTGGGGCTGAGAGTTGCCTCTTGCCACAAACGTTAATTACTTGTATGCTTTTATCATACTCGGGTTGTGACTGTGTAATTTACGAATAACTGTATTTTATTATTATTGCATAATTTATTACGACAATTATATCCCATTATAGTATAATACAGTTGCAAAGTGCTTGGTTAGCGGTTCACTCACTTGGCAAATACCACAGCAAAAAAAAAGTCGGCATAGTTTAATGTTTGAATGCACTTTAATAATGAAATCTGTAAACAAACAGTTAAGGGATAAATCAAACACAAATGCACATTTTTTAGCCATTCTACGGTTTTTTTATAAAGGCATAGTAACGCTGCATTTGACAGTAAATTATTGTTGGATATGGAAAATACATATGGTTATACAAATATATACGACTGAGGGTAATTTAGTGGCATAAATCATAAAAATGGTGCACCATTTATTGCATTATTTTTTCCAATTAGAAACAAACCAATTAATATTAAACATAAATAAAAGCTGTCCCTGTACCGCAACGATTAAAAATTTGGCAAAAATTGTGTTTTATAAAATAATTAATTTGCAAACATTGAATACATCGTGAAACCCACATATATTTGCATACTATATACTTCGCCCATATCGGAATATATATAGTTGTACTCTACGTATGAACGTACTACTAGTTATATAATACATACATACTTATTTGTATGTCTCTTGGTATATGTACTATATCGTCAATTCGTCATTTTTGATTGCTGTGCTAGCGTTAAGTTATTTTACCTTCCATTGCCAGTGCAGATGATTTCTATCGTTTATTATGAAGTAAATAAAGGCAATTACTGCCTACTGCAAAAGTCCGCTGACTGCAAAAGTGGTTGCCATCGTTGTCGCCGTTGCCGCCATTGCCACGTGCCGCACCTCCGACTGCGATTGGTTCGCGATGGGCTCCAGCTGACGCCAGAGCTGGGCTCCCGTTAGCGCAGCCTCGGTGTGGTTGGGAGTGGCTCTCTCCAGGTGAGAAGTCGTCACGGGCTCATCACGGCGTGTTCTCACCGCTTGTGGCAGTGGTCACGAAGACATGTAGGTGCACTGCGTCTTGGGTTGTGGCTCCGTCTGCTCGATGGGCTGGATGGCGGCGCGTTTCCAGTAGTCGCGCACAGTCTCGACCGTCTCCATGATGCGCAAGAAATTGCGTCCCGCCAGCATGGCAACGTCCTCCTCACTCCAGTTGTGATCCTCCAGAAGCGCGGCCAGCAGCTCCGGGTACTTCGATACGTCCTCGAGGCCCATGGGGGGCATCTCAATGCCATCGTAGCCGGCGCCCAGGCCAATGTGCTGAATGCCCGCAATGGCTCGCACATATTTAATATGCTCTATGACATCCTGCAGTCGCGCCTGCCGTCCACAGGCCACGTCCTCCGGGTCAAAGCTGAGCATAATGAGGCCGCCGTTCTCGGCCACCAATCGCAGGATGTCATCGGGCACGTTCCTCGTCGAGTTGCACAGCTGGCGTGCCGCCGAGTGCGAGAAGATGACGGGTGCCCGCGTCACCTGGAGCACATCCCGCGCGGTGGCGTCTGAGCTGTGCGACAGATCGATCATCATGCCCAGTCGGTTCATTTCGCGCACAATTGCCTTGCCGAACTGCGACAGGCCCTGCTCCAGCGGAGAGGCGCTCGACCCGGCCCAGGACACGTCGCAGCGATGCGTCAGGCTGAGGTAGCGGGCGCCCAGTGAGTAGAAGGAGCGCAGCACGCCCAGCGAGGAGCCGATTGTGTGGCCACCCTCGATGCCGATCAGCGAGGCCAGCAGGCCGCGCCTGTGCGTGGCCACGATGTCCTGCGAGGAGGTCGCCAACTCTGTATCCCTGGCGTACATGTCCGACAGCCGGCGCACAATGTCAATTTGCTCCAGTGCCAGCTGGACAGCGTCCAATCCCTGCGCCTCGCACGGCACGTACGCCGACCTGCATGAAAGGAAGCCAAACAAAATTGTTTATACTTGTATTGTAGTTTGCCCGCTTTGGAGGAAGGCCGATGGGCGAATAAGAAAATGGGAATGTGTCCAATATTTTAAAATTATTTTATAAATATTGGTCAGAGGAAATAAATATTTTGCCGTATGTGAGAGTGGTCGACTAGCAAATACTCTGGACTACCTTCTAAAGTATCCTACCACATATTCGAAATGCGGCTTTCATTTTAAACCATTTAAACTAAAAACAAGTGGGGAAGGATTATCTTCGGCGTGCCGAAGATTTTATACTCTTTTCGAACCTATAGGCAATTTTCACTCTGCCAACTGCAGCACAAAATCGTTTTGTCGCGTAACATTTTTTTTTTTTCTAAGAATATTTAATTCGTTGCCAGTTGTATAGCAGCTATAAGATATAGTGATCCGATCCGGCCGGCTCCAACCAATGTGATGTCTCTTTGAATAATAAGTATCTGTGCAAAGTTTCATCGCGATAGATTAAAAAACATGGGATATATGGCCAAAACCGACTTCGAGTTGTATGGCAGCTATAAGATACAGTGATCCGATCCAGCCGGCTCCAACCAATGTGATGTCTCTTTAAATAATAAGTATCATTGCAAAGTTTCATCTCGATGGATTAAAAAACATGGGATATATGGCCAAAACCGACTTCGAGTTGTATGGCAGCTATAAGATATAGTGGTCCGATCCGGCCGGCTCCAACCAATGTGCTGTCCCCTTTAATAATAAGTGTCTGTGCAAAGTTTTATCGCGATAGCTCAAAAACTGAGGGACTAGTTTGCATACATACAGACAGACAGACAGACAGACAGACGGACATGGCTAGATCAATTTGTATTGTCATTCTAACAATACTGGCAGTAACTTTTGGGGGTCTCCGACGCTTCCTTCTATGCGTTACAAACTTCAGGACAAACTTAATATAGTATTTTCTTCGAAAAGAGTATAATAATTGATTAAGTTTAAACATGAAATGAATTTAAATATGTTTTTGTCTTTAAGCTATTGAAGAGAATTTCATATAATTTGTGATTTAGTTGAAAGTTGCGTTGAAATCGATATCAGGGACTATGTCTAACTAATATTTAGCATTTTTATTTTTATACTCTTTTCAAAGAAAATAGTATATTAAGCTTGTGCTGAAGTTTTTAACGCATAGAAGGAGTCGTCGGAGACCCCCAAAAGTTACTGCCAGTATGCTTAGAATGACAAATCAAATTGATCTAGCCATGTCCGTCTGTCTGTCTGTATGTATGCAAACTAGTTCCTCAGTTTTTGAGCTATCGCGATGCAACTTTGCACAGACACTTATTGTTCAACGGGATCGGACCCCTATATCTTATAGCTGCGATACAACTCAGTCGGTTTTGGCCATAAATCCCATGTTTTCAAAGCTATCGCGATAAAACTTTGTACAGATACTTATTATTCAAACATACATCACATTGGTCGATGCCGACCGTATCGGACCACTATATCTTATAGCTGCCATACAACTCGAAGTCGGTTTTGGCCATAAATCTGATGTTTAAAAAGCAATCGCTTTAAATTTCCTTGTACACTTGTACATTCTTATAATTCATCAATGGGTAAAATTGCAAAACGATTGAGTCATAAACAGCGAAGATATGCGTTATAAAATATTTTGAAAAACAGGTGCATATGAGCAAACAAACCCAAGCGCAAGTAAGCTTTTGACAGTCTGCTCTTCAAGAGATTTTGTCATCGATCATCAAAACGGCTTTTGGCAAAAGGGGTACAGTGGCACCCTGGCAAACGAAAGGTCGCTGGTACGAAACTCAGCGGTTCGAAAAGAGTATAAAATCTTCGGCACGCCGAAGATACTCCATCCCCACTTTTTATATCCTGAACCCATTAAAAATGGGTAAAAAGGGTATAATGAAGTTGTGCAAAAGTATGTAACAGGCATAAGGAAGCATCTCCGACTATATAAAGTATATATATTATTGACCAGTATCAACAGCCGAGTCGATCTAGCCATGTCCGTATGTCTGTCCGTCTGTCCGTCTGTCTGTCTGTATGAACACACAGATATCAGAGACTACAAGAGCTAGAGACTTCATATTTGGAACATAGGTTCTCCTAATCCCGGGACAGATCAAGTTTATTTATTTTTATGGAGTTTTTGAGACATAACTTCAAAGTTTTAAGAGCTAGAGGCCCCAAATTTGGCATGTATAATCTCGAATAGCATACACATGTAACAAATATTTCACTTTTTGGATACCACCCCCCAAACCCCCCAAAACTTCAAAAAACTCATTTTTGAAGGTACGATCTTGCAATTTGGTTTGGTCACACATATTATCGACAATTGGTTGCCCCAGAAATTGCAATAAGATCGGACAATAAACACAGAAGTTATTTAAGATTTAACTTTCCATTGTGTGGGGCTCAGCAAAAAGCAAGCTAACTGCTTAAACCGCTTGCACTGCTTGTACTGCTTGTAGTGCATCATGTGTGTGCTTAGATTAGTATAAATGATTGTAAGGACTGGGTTCAGGGTATCTCGTAGTCGGGCACTCCCGACTAGAGCACTCTTACTTGTTTTTTTTTAGCATTATGTAAAATTTTTCACTATTAATAGCAATAAAATGTACTTTTCATAAATTTTGTTAAAATTAATGTATCCCTATTGTTAGTATTTTTATATTGTTTAACCATTTTAGTAATTATCCTTTTTGGAAATTTAAGAATAGTATTTATTTGTAAGACATTTAATTTTGCTTTTGAAAAATTATAAATGGGATTTTTTTTTCATGATCGAGGAATTAAAAATCGTAGAGTGATTATTGATTTGAAAATTATAATATCAATCGTAATATAATCAAAATATGTCAGATTTTTATAAATGAGACAGAATCATGAGTTTAATAATTGAATTATAATATTTTCGAAGATATTTGTATATTCATTTTGTTCTCAATTTTTTCATGCAGAAAAGAAAGCTTCAGAGACCCCAAAACAAAGACTTCTTAATATACAAAGATTTTGCAGTTTTCTAAATCACCAGATCTGACCACTATATCTTATGGCTGCCATTTAACTGTAAGTCAGTTTTGACCACAGAATATATGCAGCAAAGCCACTTTAAAAGAAATAGTGGTAGGGATATAAGCTGTAGCGGGTAATTCTATAGCATATGTATATAGAGCATATATTCTTTACCTCATAACCCTTATTTGCTGTATTTTTAAACCTCAAAAATACGAATTGTTGGTTGATGTCTTAAAATGATTTTTGTCCTAGAGACATTTGCTGCACAGAACTTTTTCCTCTCTTATTGAAATGTAAGCCAATTTTTTCAAATGTATTACATACCCTACATTGCAGAATTGAGATCTGTAAAGACTTCAATAGTATATGCTTGACGGGTATATGCAGGTGTAGACTTAGACCGATGTCGAAGATGTTTCCTTCTGTTTGTAATACGTATACATTTATCTTTTTCTGTTACACCCGATTTGCTTATTTTAAAGGGGTACATATACATATTTATAAACGTGTATAGCAAGCTGTGAATATCCGGAATTTGTGTTGAGTTTCACATGTTTGTTGAACGTAAATCAAACACTAAAACAGTACACAAGGACACACAAAAGTATTCGCAAATATGCATAGAACGTGGACCCGCGCAGAGCAGTTCCGCTCATGCAAGGACAGCCACGAAATCTTTCCACAGGATATGCCTCTACCTCGTCGTTTCACGTTCGTAGCGTCGTACGAGAAGGAAGAACCGTCCATTGGCCTTCTGTTGGGCTGGGAGTATGGCCGCCTGTGGTTGAAGGAGCACAAGGAGAGTATGCATAAGCAGCTGAGTAAGGCAAAGCCAAAATTCATTGAGCCCGACTTTAACTGGTGGGTGAACAAGCGCGCCGCAGTTATAGATCGCCGTCAGATCTTCCTGAAGAACAAGCAGAGCCCGCACGTCAAGAACTGCAACTTGACCGCGTTTGCCACGGTGAAAACCCGTCGCCAGAAGCGTAATCGTGGCTCGGCTTCCAGCGGTACAGCCAGTGCAGCTGGTGTACCCAATGTAGCCGGTACAGCCAGCGCAGCTAAGATGACCAACTCTGAGAAGGCGAAGAGGTGCAACTGCAAGGACTGCATGCAACGGCGCTGTGGCGGTCAGGATCAATTAAATAAAATAAGTCAAGCCATGCCAATCCCTTGGTATTGAAATTCATTTTGATCGTGTTTGAATACTCAGAACCCACTCACACTTAAGTATAAACATAAAACAGGCAAGACATGTAAAATCTATGTAAAACCAAGAGAAGATAAGCTGGTGTAATCAAATATATTGTTATTGATATCGAATATTGAAATTTAGCTCGTACATTTTTGGAATTGATGTAGGAAGTAACTCGTAGTTGATTATAATCCGTAGTAGTCTACGTGGTTCAATGACTCGCCGTTTGCTTTGCTCCACACATTTCGCAGCCAGATCCTTGCAATCCCATTAAGATGTCGTTTGCATGCTTCCCATAAAAGCGGTTAACTAACAGTGCATTTGAATTTTAAATGCAATGATACGGCAGTAACGACAGCAGCACCCATAACAACAACTGAACTGTATCCCGCCAACGCCAAATGGCACAATCCGGCGCATGCAGACGGAATTTCGGACGGAAATTGAACAATGACGGCCACTAAAACTTAATTCGAAAAGGGCACAGAAATGCGCTTTGTTTGGAGGCGTGCAATGCCGCAGTCTCAGTTTCGGTGTCAGAAGTCTACCAAATAAAATCGAGTCGATTGCCCATCAGCATTTTTCCCAAACTGCATCTGTCTGCCGCCTGTCAAAACACTACTCCCCTCCCCTGCTCGCACAGTCCTTCCACCCGACTGGATGCTAAGGACTGCCTGGCAGCTGGGTCAGGTCGGATGTTTGCCCTGCAGCCGCCCATTGGATGTTGCCAAATTGTATTTTGCAGTCAAATTGTTGGCATCTCTTCACTGCAGCACCGAGCACCGGGCGGCTGTGTGAGAGTGGGCGTGGTGCTTTCTTGTATCGCTGGTGTGCACCCTGGTCAGAGTCGGTGCTACGTAATTGTTTTGGCATGATATCTAACTTCCTGCTATGCATACTATCGACTCTTTCCCTTATAAATTTAATTTTTAGTTTTGGAGTGCAATTATTCAAAGGGCCTTTAGACGTTACCAGCATCTCCTTGGTTACGTAGATGATTCACATTAATTGATGGTAGCAGTTTGGCCAGGCGACATCGACTTAAAGATGCCCTGTGCTTTTAAGCACACACACAGTTAAGCGATCGAAGGCACCTTTGTTGTGAAAGGAACTATTTCTTGAATGATTGTTGACTATCAATAGCAAATAAATGCTCTTGTACTCTTAAAAATTAAATAAATATCAGCTTATTTTGGGGTGCCAAAGGTACATACAACAACCCAATTTTCTGACTATTGTTATATTATTTTTATGTTGATAACAAACTACTTTCATTCACGAAGTAAATAGCCTTCATTCAACCTAAATACAAAGATACCATTGTAGTATGTTGTATGCCAAATAAGCATATGCCCACCATATTGTAGTGTATACAATATGTCAAGTGGTCATATGCCCAAACTAAACGTTAGAGTATCAAGCGCATAAGCATAGAGACACTTTGTCGCTTTGTTTACACAACACAACCACATTCAAGTGCCGTAATATGATCCGCCACTTATATGTGGACTGGCCTGCAGAGTGAGATCTGCAGCATAAGCACTATGACGTTCTCGTCCAAGTGGCCTCATGCGCATTCCAATATATATGCCTTATGCATTTACATATAACAATATATATATTGTTATATACGGCATGCTATATACTCCCGTTCTGCCGCTGCTTTTAGCGACAGAACTATTCATAAACACTTATGTACTTTAGGCTAAGTAAATCAAATAAATGATATACGGATTCACTCTGAATTCGGACTACCAACCGAACACACGTATCAATTGTTTTTCATAACATTACACCATTTCAAAAATATATTTAACTATAAAATGTATAAAACTGAACAGAATATATTTTGAGTAACTTCTAAAGTATAGATATATTTTTTGTTGTGTGTATAGTGTTAACAATAACACATACTTCAATCCTCAAAAAATCACTTACCAGACTTGCACACCGACCAGTCCCTGCTTGAGCCGCTCCATGTCTGTCTGGGCCCATGTCGGCCTTGCCCACATCGACTTGTGATCGAGGTCGTGGCTGAGATGAACTAGCTCCAGGCTGCTGTGCGCATACTTGCGCACGTTCCAGGCAAAATTGTTGTGCCCGTCGACGAGCGGCACTTCCCGCAGGATGCGCCTCACGATTCGCAGTCTTTGGGCGTGAGAGTTGCGACTGGGCGACATGAGGAAGTGCTGGTAGGCCAGGGTGGCGGCTATGGCCAGCAGGCAGATGGCGCTCACTAGGGTCAGGGCGACCATCCAGGAGCCGCGTCGCGTCTTGTGGGCGGCGCCGGTGCTGTTTCTTGCCTTCCGTCCGCTTTTTCCCTTTGCCTTGCCGGAGGCTCCGGCGGCTGCGGCTGCTGCTGCTGCTGCTGACGCCGATGCCAACGAGGTGGGCGACTTGGTATCGAGGGCGATGCCAGCGATATCGCTGCCAACAACAACGCCTCCCGTCATCGCGCTGCCAAAGACTTTGGACTTCTGTATGCTGGCAATCTCGCCGCCGGAGTCGCTGTTGGAGATCGAGTTCTGGCGGGAGAGTGTGCGGCGTATGTTCGAGTGTTCCGTTACGTCTGGCAGCCCGCCAAATCCGGTTGTCTGCAAAGTGAGAAGAGAGGCAGGAAGGGCGTGTTACTCGACTGTTCTCGATTAGACCTATTACCTGGCAGCATAAGGTGCTGACTCCCATTCCCCTTAAGCCCTTGCCAGCACTCTGTCGTCTGTTCCGATGTTGCTTCATTAAAAGTGCGTCAAAGTTTCTTCGTTGATTTTACGCTCTAATTAAAACTGCTGCAAACTCTGAACTTTTTGTAATATTCATAGCTGGCATGAAACATCAACAAGGCTCAATCAGAAACTTTTTAATGAAGCAAATGACCAAACCAAAATCAATGCATTTCGAACCATTCACTATCATAGACAGCCGCCGGCTGTTCGGCTAATCTCGGCTCAAACCTAATTAAGCCCCAGCAATAATTCACATGTGACCGTCTCCTAGCGTTCAAATTGTTTCGGGAATCGGTGGCGTATATTCGTCCAAAATTCACGAAAGTTTGTTGGCCAAAAGTTTGTCATCAACTTTGGCAGGGTCTGTCAATGATTTAGTTATACTGTGCCTGTCTGCCGCAGTTATGAGCAGCTCAAATGGAATGAAGTCAAAGCAAGAAATTAGAATTCTAGAACAGGCATTATAACCATTATAGCCATTGGCCCACTTAACTAAGTACATGCGTACGGGAAAGAACAAGGATAGACTTGGACTAGTTTGTTGGTTTGCATTAATTGAAGCCCTGGATTTGTATGCTCAAAGTGAATACTTATATCCTGCTCAACTTCGATTTGCTCTTTGTAATCAAAAATACCTTTAATAGTCATCATTAAAAGCGCTGACCTAATCCTAATATACACTCGATACTTATTTAGCGTAGAATTAATGGCACAATATCACAGTATGCCATAGTATGATATGATATCCATTATGCGCAATTATTTTCGTTGGTTTTATTTTTGTTGCTTCCCCTTATCACATTGTTGTGCTCCTTGCCCATCCTCCTTTATTTCAATGGCATGTGCAGCTAATTAGCTGAACCACAGGGCATGTGAACAATGCGTTGATAAACAAATAAGAATGCTCAAGTCGATAGTACTCGAGTTGATACCCTTTATCTCCTTATCGGAAAAACAATACATTTTTATAAAGCAAAATTAGCATGTCTTATTTAATTGCTTTAAAAATTACCAACTCGCTTTTATATTTATGCATTTCATAGAAATTTACTAATTGACTCAAAGTTTTTCTGATATAATGAGATCATACAAATATAACATTTGTAGAACATTTCTTTGTTATGTTCATAGTTTTGTGGGACAATTTATATGGTGCTAATCAATGACAGTTTTGTAATATTCTGGGGGAGTTTTCCTTAATTAGGTGTATATTCTATTTCAGTTTACTGTCTGCTTGTTACAAACCATTTCATAACCTTATTATACCCATCTGCATATAATTCTTAATGAGTGCATGGTATTAAAATGCAGGGGAAAAAGTGAAAATATTCTTCATGCCAGCTGAAAATTAATTAAACAAAATACAAGCGAAGCAAAATATGATGTCCGCCAGCCCGAAGTACAACAATATTGGATGCTTGTTTTATTTGAAACTATTTTTAATTATGAATTCCGCCTGCATCGGACAGTGAAATTAACTTTTATTAATACTAGCGAAACTTTCGACATCGCAATGCAAGTAATCACAAGTGGGAAGGTTGCAAGGGGAAACAGTCGACTGCCAGATACTCTGTTCTCACTCGAAGAGCGGAAATAAAAGTTGCGATAAATAACTTTGCTCAGTAATTTGGGAAATCGAAAGCTTGTATTTGTGCACTAATATTGCTTGAGACAGTTCTTATAGAGCCTATAATGGCTTAACATCACATATATGCTCATTTTCATATTGAGAACAGAGTATAAGAATAATGAGCCTGGTTGAAGTTTCACAAAAAAAAAATTATTCCTCAATTTATTCAATTTTTAATAAAAATGCAAATATTTTGCACACTGCACATTGCAACGATGCCAAGAATACCCTGTACTCTAGTCTTGTAAAAAGAAGGATCCCTTAACTACGATTTGTGAACTAGGAATTTTAATAACATGAAACTTAATATATACTCATTTAAGCCATCATATCATATACATATAAGCCCATGTCAGATACACCTATAGGGTATTTGTAGACCGAGTCGTAAGATTCAATGCGACTTTCGAATAAAATACGACCAACTTTTGCTTTAACAGGGCGCAACATTTTAGCTGGTCGTTACGTTTGCATGCCGAAAGTTTGCAGTTGGCGGCGCGACCACGACATTATCATCAGGGGCTTTAAGGGCGAGGGGGTCGGGGAGGGGGAAGGGGAGCGGAAAGTCGGGTTGCCGGAAAGCAGCTTTAGCCACATTTCGCGCTGAATACCCTTGCGTAGCGAAGGCGTCGGGGCTGCTGCAAAATTTATGGGCGGCGGCAGCTGGCGGTGTCCTCGCAGCAGGTGACAGCATTTGGGGCATGTTCAGCATTTTGGGTGCACTTCACAGTGGCTGCTGCACTGAGTTTATAATTAGCTCAATTCTGGCTGTGGTCTTGCGTGCTTTTGCAACTCTCAAAAAGTCATGGTGTAAGCACATTTAGTAAACTGGTTTTCAAATTCTTTTGGGCCAATTATGTATCCATTTTCCATATCCATAAGCATATCCATATCCTTATCCCACAAATTGTTTGGATTTCCAGTGGAAATATAACTGAGTAAATCTAAGTACGCTGAATATTGTGTTCAATACTTAGACATATATAATTACATTTATATGTAGCTCATATTTCACAACGAGCATTTGTTTGAAATACAAATTCAAAAACTAAGAACAAAAACGAAAACGAAACCGTTTCTTCTCAAGATGCTGACGAAGCAGGAAAATCAATCTGGTTCAAGTGACCTTAAAAATTCTGATGATTCATCTGATATACCATACAATCTACGCTTTCACTTATCGGACTCGGAGGAGTCAGAGGAAAACGTTCCCGAAAACCCTCTCCTTCAAGCTCAACATGTTGACATATTGAATATTATTGATGCTGCGGAGGCCATTAGAGATATACCGCCCGAAGTTTGGGCGAACATACTAGAAGCCAGGGCCAATCCAGATCCTGCTCCCCAGGACAACGAAGAGCAATAAACCAAATAGCTAGTTAAAAGTTATTGAAATGAAGGCAGGACTGTCCCCTTACATCTGGAGAATGCAGTATCATTGCTATGTCTATACTAGTCTGAACGAAGAAATTTGTTTTGCCTGTCATTTTGTGCACTACAGAAAAACTGTAGATTTGTAATCCTTTAAAATGTAGTCTTGAAAAAAGTCAGCTTTGTCTTTATCTGCAGGGATATTGGAGCTCCGGTACCACAAAAATAACTCATTAACGATAACTGTAATAGTACTAAACAAGTAAGAACGTTGCAGTCGGATGTAACCGATTGCGTAATGCTCTGATACCATTGAAGGAAAAGCTGATAACAGGTAAAACATAGCTTTTTTGCTTCAGGGTATCTCCTAGTCGGGCACTCCCGACTAGAGCACTCTTACTTGTTTTGCCATGAATTGAAAGTTAAATGAGCTAGAAGCACCAAATTTGGTATGTATAATCTTACAAATGTAAAAAAGAAGTATTGGATTTTTTTAAGACATGACCATGCAAAATGACTCACACACTTAATTTCAAGTTTTATTCTAAAAAATTTCACAAGGATCAGGGCTAAACTGCTTGAACTGCTTGTGTGTATATGTGCGTATATACGAAAATATAGAACTATGAATGCATGTAAGGACTTAGTTAAGGGTATCTCCTAGTGGAGCACTTCCGACTAGAGCACTATTACTTCTTGTATGCAATATTATTTAATATTCGCATCGTCTCTTGTTTTTTAAATATCCAAATTGGCTTCTTTGGGCGACCGTATCTCGAGGTAAGCGTTTACTCTTTCAAGTTTTAAATACAAGTGAAGCAGACGTTAAAGCTACAACTGCTAACTTGCAGCGAGCAGGACTACAACACGCAATTTCAGTAGGACAATTCAACAAATCATCAGAGCGGAGCGACAGTCGCCAGTCACATGGCACAAACGGCAGCTAGCAACAGGAGCACCGAAACAGGAGCAGCGTAACAGGAACAAGAACGAGGACAGCAAAAGCAAATGGCAGCTGTACCAATGACAATAGCAGCGGCAAAAATAAAAGAAACCATAGTGAAATGCTTTATAGTTTCCCGTTGTTTTTGTTTTCGTTTTTTTTGGTTCAGGGTGCAGTTTTTAGAAAACAATTTTTTGGTACACAGTTCAAAGCCAAAAAACCAAACAAAAAACATAAATAGAAACATCATACAAAAAAATTGTTTGAATATAGTGTGTGTGGGTGTGTGCGCATTCACACGCAGTATAGAAACTAAAAACTACCGACTAGTACACAATACAAATACATGTGTGTATGTATTTCAAGTAAATGTTAATATTTGGCTAACTTTCCTCACAACTCCTTACAACAAAACCACTAAGGACAAGCTATACTACATTTTCGGTTCCCTTTTGTCTAAAAAATATCCTAATACGACACAAAATAAAGTATGTAAGAAAGTATTGTGAGTCAGAAAAGTGTTTTTGGCGCTGTTCAGTGAACCTTTTAATATAACACGACTATAGCTTTATCCCATGACCTTCCTGATTTCTAATTATCATTAAAATACAACTTTAAACGATATCAAGATATAGTGGTCTGATCTGGCCGGTTCCGATCAATGTGCTGTCCCTTTGAATAATAAATCCCTGTGCAAAGTTTCATATCGATAGCTCAAAAACTCGGGGAATAGTTTCCATACATACAGATAGACAGACGGACATGGCCAGACCAATTTGTTTTGTCGTCCTGAGCATACTGGAGGTAATTTTAGGGGGTCTTCGAAGCTTCTATCTATGCATTACACACTTCAGCACAAAATGAAGAGTATATCAAGTAAGAAGTTTTCAGCTGTTATTATTCAATCAAAAGTTCGATAAGGAAACATGAAAAACAAGGGGTAAGGATTATCTTCGGCGTGCTGAAGATTTAATACTCTTTTCGAACCTTTAGACAATTTTCACTCTGCCAACTGCAGCACTTTCATTAGCTGTAAAACTGTAAAATTTTCTATTCAAATATTAAATTTATTTCCAGTTGTATGGCAGCTATAAGATATTGTGGTCCGATCCGGCCGGCTCCGAATAATGTGATGTATGTTTAAATAATAAGTATCTGTGCAAAGTTTCATCGCGATAGCTTTGAAAACAAGGGATCTATGGTCAAAACCGACTTCCAGTTGTATGGCAGCTATAAGATATAGTGGTCCGATCCGGCTGGCTCCGACCAATATGCTGTCCCCTTGAATAATAAGTCTCTGTGCAAACTTTGATCACGATAGCTCAAAAACTGAGGGACTAGTTTGCATACATACAGACAGACAGACAGCCAGACAGACAGACAGACAGACAGACAGACAGACAGACATACAGACAGACGGACATGGCTAGATCAATTTGTTTTGTTATTCTAAGCATACTGGCTGTAACTTTTGGAGGTCTACGACGCTTCCTTCTATGCGTTACAAACTTCAGCACAAACTTAATATACTATTTTCTTCGAAAAGAGTATAAATATTAGACTCTTTTTATGAGATGAAGAAATTTTCAAAGCTGAAACTTTTAAGCAGTGCAAACGGTTTGATTAAACTTTGACAGAACTTCTGAGATTCGAGCAGGCTTGATTTGTTTTCTTAAGCGAAACAAAGGCTTGAAAAATGGAAAAAGTTTAATAATACTACTGAAAAGCGTCGTTTGAGGGATGACTATGATGAATACGTTCATAAATATGGAAAACTCAATTTGTTGGTGCCGACGATTGGCCAGTGGCCATTACCATTTTCATGGCACCCTGTGGCGAGACGGGGGCGGAGTTGCAGTTCCCGACTTCGTCCGTTGCCCGTTGCCCATTGCCCGTTGATGTTTTGCCGGCTGCTGTTCATGTCAACGTCGGCAAGTTTTTAGTTTTTCAAATGTCATTGGGGCATTTCACGCTGATGGACATCAGCAGCAATAACGACAGCCTTTCTCTCATACACCCCGCTTCAATTCTTTTTCCTATTTCTCGCTTATACGCCCACCAGCCACAAAGTTGTTGCTGTGTTATTTGTATCCTCCCGCTCCGCTCTCTACTTTGAAATGGACAACAGGAGGGAAAGAAGCGGCAGCTTTGCTGTGTTCGGACTTGCCATTTTTTTTATTAGTTAGTCTGTTTGTACATTCGTCTGTCTGTCTGTTTGTCTGTCTGTTTGTCTCCGAGTTATGTGGGCGATGACCGGCGACTGTCTAGACCCTCTAGTCTCTGGCTGTCTGTGTGCTTAGTTTGGCATTTGTATTTTTAGTTTAGGAATTGCAGTTCCTTAAGTGTTCATTAAACAATTCAAAGTTTTTAATCGCTCTTCCTTGTGCAGACTCATGTGGATCCCAAATGATTTTAAAGCGAAAGCACATATACGACTAATGTCTCCAGTAAATGTCAAAGTTTGTCAGCAATGTTTGTGTGCTCCATGCTTACCACTATTGGCTTTCACCCACTCTTAAGCTTTTACCTAGTTAAGCAATGAAGGCTTAGTACGATGTTAGCATCTCGATCCTTCAATGATATTTGAATATATTTTCCGCTTTAGCTGACTAACTAGTTTTCCTAATTGCAATAAATAGCGTGCTGCTGGCAATATGCTGATATCACATCCAGAATAGTCTCGATTAAAACACTTGAGTCCTAAATAATTGCATCGCTTATTAGTATGCTTCCGAGCATTCACTTTTGAAAAACGCTCTTATTGAACTCAGCGTGCTGCGATAGTGTGATTGCACTGCATTTTGGGTGTAGTCCACAAGTCGACAGGTTTATCGACTGTGTTCTTAAACTCACGCAACCGACTTCAAATTGAAGCTTGCCACAGTCATGTTCCCGCTGATAATAAGTCATGATTACAAAGTATTTCATCATGTTAGACCCTTGTGGCAACAACTTTTGGTGCACAAACCGTAAACCGAAACGTGAGCTGACACGAACAATGACAGGAACAGAGCCCACAAATATGCTAGGCAAACTCGACAGCTTTCACACGCACCCATCAATCAAAGAGCTGTTCTGTCGAGCACAAGCTCAATCCGAAAATTCCATTTACCGACCGTTGCATCCTCCGAAAGCAAATTGAATGGGAACTTAAGCAGCACAAACGATGGTTGGAGAGGAAGCAACTGCACTTCAGATTGTTGCCGTGCAAACATTTAAATGGACCTCGTACCAAACAGAAGCCGAATCGAAAAACTGAGAAAATGTAGTCAATCAGGATTAGGGGAACAATCAATGGATGGTCAGTGCGCAGAGGGTCGAGTTCTATTTGTATACTTTTTCGTTGAAAGCAGACGATACTGAAATATTGAACCTTCAAGTCAATATTTAACTTTAACTACATAAACAATTTAATTTGAGCTTTCATTTAATTACTACCCATAAGCGAAAAAACAGATCAATAAAAGGCTGATATTTCCTTGTCACCTTTCAAAAATCTGGTTTATTATAGGAAATTGCCACTTTGATCTTTTTACACATAAAAAATAAGATAAATATTGGTTAAATTGTTATGAAAACTATAAATGTATATTAGAATTGACTGACTGATTTCCATCATAGCATCTCAAGGACTCTTGTTTCCACAGACGATTATTGTAATAATTTTTGACTGAAGAGGCTCGCTCTGCCACCTGACGGGCCCTTAGCTTACGTCCCTCGACCCGTCAGCAAGCCCTGGACGTAAGGCGTAATATATCTAGTAACGATTCGGATGCATCTATCTCTAGTCAAATCATCCCGCATGATAAGCCTATTTCAAATTCTGCTCCATCCCGCCAGATCCCGGGCTCTGCACACAGGAAGAGTCGTCTGTTGCGGACTCAAGGCGTCCAGGATGATATTCCTTCCCACAGCGATAAAGAGTTGTTTGATGACTCTCATGAGAATAATGATACATTCCTATCTGGCATCCGCAAATCTGGTGCCAGCACGCCGGCTCTAGACACCATTATAATCTCTGAGTGGTTCAGTCAGGCTGCATCTGACCGTGATCGGCTTACTATCATGAACCGTAACAATTTGAAAGTGCCCTGTTCTCATGTTTCTGGACATGTTGGTGTAGATAACACGTCAGTGAATTCCTCGCTACTTGGCCCTGTCCTGGATCGCTTCAAGACTGTCCGCCTGGCGGCTAAGCCGGTTACTCATAAGAAGCCCTCATTGTCTACTCGCCCTATTGATGCAAACTCTCCTGGGTCTGCAGACTCAACCTACTCCGGTCGCGGTAACAGCTATGCCATATTGGCTGACGATGACGATGACGCCATGGATGTGCAACACCCTGATGTCGCATCTTCAGAGCTTAACCCTATACCTGCCCTTTCCTTAGGTGCCCCTGGATCGGATACTGGATGCCATCCTATCACTGCGATTTCTTCTAATGGCAAGACTGCCCCTGTAGTTGCGGGTCCGGTCCATAAAGTGTCCTCTCAACCATCCCCTAGACGGCCTGTGTCTCCGCGCTTGACAAATCCAAAGAGTTCTGGCCCGCGTCCCCCTCCCTTTCTTCTAAGGGGTATACCGAACATCAAACGGCTCATTGCCCTGATCAGTACTGCGACCATTGACTTCCGTCTGAAGATCACCGGCCAGTCTTCTTGTAGGATAACCTGTTCAGAAGGTGTATCCTATAGAAGTATTCAAAAGATTTTTACCGAAAATAGAATCCCATTTAGCTCCTTCCAGCTGAAGGAGAACCGTGCTTTTAGGGTTGTTGCCAGGGGATTGCATGCGTCAACCGACATTGAGGATATAAAGGCTGAGCTAAGGGCTCAAGGACACAATCCTCGAAATATTTACAACCCACCAGGTGAGAATGGTGTACAAAATCGAAACACGTTCTACATAGAGCTTGAACCGGCTGCAAATAATACGAAGATGTACGACATAAAAGCTTTGGCATATCAGGTCGTGAAAATCGAGGCCCCCCGTCCGCGATCTGGGGCTCTGAGATGTTTCAGATGTCAAGAGTTTGGTCATTCCAAGAATTTCTGTTCCTTCCCCGCTAAATGTGCCAGGTGTTCGGGTGATCATGAAACACGTGATAAAGACAAGTGTATGGCTACCACTGAAGAACAATACAAGTGCATCAACTGTGGGTCCAATCACAGCGCGGCTTTCAGACGCTGTCCCGCCTATCTGGAGGCGGTTGCAAAGCGCAATGGTAACAACACTGGACGAAGTCTACAGCAAAGGAAGTCTGTAACTCCTGTCTCAGTTCGGAATGCTTGGTCGGCAACCCAGTTGCCCCCAAAGACCTCGAATCTGCCTGTCCCACCCCAGATGGTGTTAAATTCAAGCCACTGGCCTACACCGGGCTATAGTAGGAAGCCTAATGTCCCTGGTTCTAGCATCCCTGGACATTTGCCCTCGGTTTCCACAACTCAGCCTGCTCAGGACAGACTACATAGCTTCATTGACGAACTACGTAGACAGCAGGAAGCTAGTGCTTCAACACAAGCGGCTGCGATTGACAAGCTGCTATCGCGTTTTGACCAGATGATGTCGATAATGACATCTACTTTAGAGATGATGCGATCCCTACTGACGAATGGTGCACATATTTCAACGTCTTTGCATCGCGATGTCTAATTATGGTCTGAACATCATTATTTGGAACGCCAATGGCATCATTGACAAGACCCTGGAGGTCGAACATCTTCTCCAGGAAAAGGATGTTGATATCCTTCTTGTTTCAGAAACACACTTCAACAGCCGCTCCTCCTTCCGCATCCATGGTTATGCTGTTCACTGTGCGAATCACCCGGGTGACCGTCTCCGTGGTGGTGCTGCAGTCATCGTGCGGTCATCGTTTGACTTTCACCTCAGTAATACTATTGCTGAGCCTCATCTACAAGCTATTTCTATATCCTTGGTCACTGGTATTGGAAGCGTTTCTTTTGCTGCTGTATATTGCCCACCTGGACATCGTCAATGCTGGACTTCTGGAGAGTATCATCGCCTATTTGGCTCTATGGGCAACCACTTTTTTATTGGCGGCGACTGGAATGCGCACCATCAATTTTGGGGATACAGGCGGTCGTGTATTAGAGGAGATACTCTGATGTCACTGGTATCAGGCTCCAATCTTCAGGTCTTGGCCACCGGCGCACCCACACATTTTCCGGGAAATACCCGGTATCTCCCCACGGCCATTGACTTTGCGGTCTACAAAGGCATCCCCTGCAACCACCTCGCCATATCAGAGTGTACAGGTCTATCCTCTGATCACATCCCGTTGCTGGCTTACTTTTGTGTGTCCGCCTATGTGGTTACCGCCAAACCTAGGCTTCTCCCCCGTGGCTCGAATATAGAGGACTTTGGTACTCGGCTCTCGACACTAGCTATTGCTAACCCTCTCCCTCTTGACACTCCTGCTAACATTGACGCTTTTGCTCAGGATCTGGTTGACAAGATTCACCTTGCTGCTCCTTCTGCTACCGGAACCCCATCCGCACCTCCGCCATCTTGGGCATCCTCTAAACCTGAGATTTCGATTTTGGCTAGACGAGGGCATTCTCTGCGTCGCGAGTGGATGAGGACGCGTCATCTGCTGGATCTGGCACGGTGGAAAGCCGCTGTCTCAAATCTTAGGCGTGTGCTTAAGTCTGCTAAGTCGGAGTTCTTTGTAAACAAGCTCAACGCCATCGACCCTGACGAGGAACATGGTTTTGCGTTGTGGAAGTGCACCCGCAGCATCAAGCGACAGCCTCTTCGCAGGCTCCCTCTCAGACGTAATGATGGTACATGGGCTCGTACTGATGACGATATTGCTGAAGTTTTTGCGAATGAACTTGAAGCACGGTTCACTCCTTTTGATTTCGCGACCAGACAAGAGGTACGAGCCACCGTCTCGAGGATTGGCCTATCCTTCGGCCCCTCCCATTTTGTCCAGCCGGTAACCGAAGATGAGGTTCATTCTCAAATAAAGAGGTTGATTCTCTCTAAGGCACCTGGAATGGATTCTATTGATGGCAAAGTGGCCAAGGCTCTACCCAGCGTAATTGTCTCACAGCTTTGTCGGCTGTTCAATGCCGTACTTGACTTGGGTCATTTCCCGGCCCCATGGAAGCGCGCTCTTATTGTTATGGTGCCAAAGAAAGGCAAGGATCCCCACAATCCGGACTCTTTCAGGCCGATAAGTCTCCTGCCTACTTTTTCGAAGGTCTTTGAGAGAATCTTTTTAACCCGTCTTCTGGCCGTTGACGCTTTTGAAAATGCGCTACCAGACCATCAATTTGGCTTCCGAGGACGCCATAATGCGATTGAACAAATCCATCGTGTTGTAAGCCACATCCTCAGCGCCTTCGAAAAGAAAAAATACTGTGCCGCAGTTTTCCTGGACATTCGGCAGGCTTTTGATAGGGTCTGGCACGAGGGCCTCTGCTACAAGCTAATGCCGCTGATCCCTGAAGGTCTCTGGAAGGTGCTTGTCTCTTTCCTGGAAGGCAGAGCATTTGCTGTCGAATACAGAGATGCCCGGTCCGGAATGCGTCCTATTCGGGCTGGTGTACCTCAGGGTAGTATTCTTGGACCAATACTATACACTGTATTTACGGCGGATCTTCCCATCCTCAATACACGCGGATCATTGACGGCAACATATGCTGACGACACAGCTTTCCTAGCTTCTAGCAGTTACTCAACGACTGCCTCCAGACGTGTCCAAGGATTCCTTGATGAGTTCGAGTGCTGGGCCTCGCGATGGAATATAGAGCCGAATATTGAAAAAACCCAACACGCCACGTTTGCACTCCGGCCTGGTCGCTCACGTCGGCTTTATCTAGATGGTAAGAGAATCGCGCACACTGATAACATCACTTATTTGGGAGTGACCCTGGACAGGCGCCTCACATGGAGCAGCCATATTAAAAAGCATGTGGAACAGTGAACAAAAAACTGGGGAAATTGGACTGGCTTCTCAGACCAGGGAGTGGTCTTTCCCTAAGAGCCAAAGTACGGTTATTTAAGACCATTATACTGCCAACGTTAAATTGGGGTATCACTTGCTGGGGGACTGCATGTGACACTACCCTAGAAGAGTTCAAGCTACAATAACAAAGTCTTTGCGCCGCATGACCAATATTCAGTGGCATCATTACGTCAAAAATGAGACTATCCTCAACGACCTTCAAATACCAACGGTGTGTGAGGCCATAAGTAAAAGCTCCAACCGGTATCGCGCACGTTTGTTAGACCACTCTAACCGCCTGGCTAGACAACTCGCAAGACCGGCGAGACATAGGCGTCTAAAGCGCAAGCACCCGTCGGACCTCTGGATCCTTGGCCGGTCGCGGAACGGCCGGCTTCTTTAGAAAATTATAGCAATATATATTATAGCATACCCGTGCTGACAACAGCGTCATCTCCCCACTGAGAATTGGGTTTTAAAGTTTAAAGTTATACCGGCCTGGAAATAGGGTAAACACCCTATGTAGCTTGCCAAAAAAAAAAAAAAAAAAAAATAAAAAAAATTTTTGAAACTGGTTAAGATCTGTACAAAACAAGTAAGAGTGCTCTAGTCGGGAGTGCCCGACTAGGAGATACCCTGAACCAAGTCCTTACAATCATTCTAACTTTGAAGTTATGTCCCAAAAACGCTTGTCTGAAATCGAAATTTATCGATAACTTTTAAACGGGACGAGCCATCGATAAAATGAA